>CM057337.1:89006844-90259344 GCA_030015575.1 Agapanthus africanus
AGTGCCTCAGGTAATAGCATATCATAAATGTGAGGTATGATCAATGTAATCAAATCTGCATGTACGTAGATCCCGTCCACTCGCCACCCAATGACAATAACCATCATGCATGTAAATATCATAAAGCATGTGCATGGAATAATATGAGGATATAAACCATCTGTGTCCCTCGCGACACGTCAAAATCATGGAACCGGAGTGCCAGCATCGACACTCGAAAACATCATGAAAACTGTGCCCAGCATCGGCACGTAAATCCTCATAATCGGGCTCCGTCAGTCCGGATCGGCCCACGGGCTCTGTCTGCGGTATCGGCCCTCGGCCCCCGGCAGTACACCCATATCCATCTATCGACTCTGGTCAGTATCCTCCGGATAACCGCCAGGTCCAACTAATCACCGGTAGGTACTCGCCATCCTCCAGGCTCATCGTCTACTCTACGAAAAACATTTCTTGCCCCGGGGAACCATACCCGGGTCCACCATGTACCCGCAATCGGCCTCATCCGCCTCCTCGAATCGGGTTCACATGTCGCTCTCAGCACCGAGAAAACACATGGTGGACGCACTGAAATATCATATCAAGGGTAACCGGGTTTTAAAACAATTATATATTCTCCTTTGAAACACCCACGGTTCCCAAAAACCAAAAATATCATGGAAACAACACATCTCAATGCGTATAATCAGAAAGCATGATGTATGCGACATGTAAAGAAATGTAAGCAACATACACTGAATGCAACAGTACTACAGTGTAGTGACATGGCAATTATCGATGATGAAGTATGTGAGCCGGCAAACAAGTGTACCTGAAACATACGCATCATCGATAATGGTGCTGGTGTCCTAGCAGCATGACTGAAATATATCAACAATACAAGCGATGCAATGCAAATAGCATGAATATGCAGAATCGAATAATCAACGCAACAGTAGGGTACCTGCCTCAATAGATATATCATGCAACCTTGCCTTTTGAAATAAAACGAATCAGGGCTTTTGGAAAATAAGGGCTACGGAGTTTTAAGAAAAAGATGCGTCGTTTGAAAATATCCGTATAAACCCTTTTGCCTATCTTTAAAATATCCCGATTCGTTAGTTTTGAAATAGGTATGACTCGGGTCAAGTCTAAACGCCTACTATGCGAACTACGGACCCAACAATCAAGTCAATCGGGAGGCGTATAGAAGCCACCTAAATCTGAGTCGATATACATATATATATATATATATATATATAGTCGGTGATCTCGCCTCAATAGTATCACGTATGATACAGTATATCATATAACATCCTCGAGTCATGAGTGCGGATCTAACATCAATATAAAGCTCGTACGGTAAATCGTCGTACGGCATCCCAATAGCTGGGTACGGGTCAATATCCCATTCATCTCATCACATATCCGGTATCACTACCATCATATCACATCTCAAAAACGAACTCTGTCATATCGCCGAATCTCACGGCCTCAATCAAAACCTTATCGACTCAACTCAATCCCATGTATCATCCTCAATCCCGTATATGAACACATAGTCTCATACCCATGTGTAGATATACACACATCTATATGCGCACAGATAAATGAAAGAATGCATGCAAGTATATGTGTACGTGTATGTGTGAGGTGCAACCACTACTCTAGGGTTTCGCACTATACTAAACCAATACATCCTTATCACCAATAATACCATTATTACCATCAATAATCCTAAACAATACATAATAAATATATGTGTGTATACATATTCGTATACATCACCACGGACTGCGGGGGTGCTATACGCCATCCACCCGCTTATCCCCGTAGATATAAATCTACTCACCTTGCTTCTCATGTGTCGGTGCCGATGTCGCCATCTTCATCTTCTTTGCCTCAACATCTCGTAGGGTACCTACAAGTATATCACAACGCTAAAGCACATGAAAATCACATCGGAAACCAAAATAGCACACGCAACTCGCATAGGTAAAAACCTATCGTCTCGCATGTAAACACGTTCAATATACACTTGTCGTTGACGTCCAAACGCCTCCCGACAGAAACGAATCACCAAATACCAAAATCCATGCTAAAACAAGTCGTAAATCATACGCCACTCAAGCAAATCAACCCATATTTTACCCTAAAGGAATTTGTCAAAACTAGACATACCCAGGGTCAAGACTAGAGGAAATAGGGCCATGCACAAAAAATCAAGACAGTTCCCTCCTTCTCTGGCCGCAATTTGCGGCCAGAAGAAATAAATTGGACGGCCGTACTTTTGAGTTGGGGGCTAGGGTTTGGTGTGGTGATTCCATGGTGCCCGCACATCTCACTGTCAACTCAGTTTTATTTTTGGGGTCTCGGGGTGATAGCAGATTCCACAAAATACTCCCAGATTTACAGTTTTTCTCCGACATCGTCTCATAAATCCGTATTCTGGTTTCTAGTTCAGTTTTGGGTCTAAAATAACATCACACCAGGGTTTCTAAGGTCACCACAAGTCTCAATTTCACTTTGATTTCAGGTCTAACCCTAAACCCTAATTTGAATTCTCCAAAGTCCACAAAACGACACATATCGATATGAAACTAGTATTGATGCAATAAGAATTGAATTACCAAACTAGGGGTGCAGAAATTACCTTCTTTGGCAACTCAAGAAAATTCTTGAGTTGCTCAAAGTTCTCTAAATCCAATCTTGCTAGGTTCAATGTGTAGCTAGTGAGCTTGGGAGCAAGTTTGTGAAGTGGGAATGGGGTTTTGGGGTTGATTTCATTGTGGATCTAGGTTTTTTATGAAGAGGGAGAGAGAGGGATGGCAGCAGCAGCAGCAACAAGGGGAAGGAGAGGAGAGAGAATGAGAAGGGAAAATGATGGGAATGGTTCATAAAGTGAGGGTTGACTAGGTCTCTCTCTCTCTCATGCTACTTTTTCCTTTTCTTTTCTTTTCCTTTTTCTTTTCCTTCTCACTCCAATAGTGAACCCAAAAGAACAACCATGGCAATAGAAATGTAACACAAGTGTAACAAGTGTGGAAAATGATATGGGCACATTTTTGCACAAAAATGCTAAAAATCCAATTAGCGATTTTTAATCGCGATTAACACTAAATTAGCATATAACTAGTCTTAAAAGCTTTTAAAATGGCATGATTCTATAAAATACCCTATTTTAGAATTTTCCAAAATTTCCCCCCATTTATTTTTATTTAATTATACCAGAATATTAAAATATTCATTAAAATAATATTAAATTATAAAAATTCCCAAAAATAATATTTTATTATTTTGGAAACGTTACACAAACAACCTGTACACATGTCACCAGGGAACTGCTTTTTGACGATATGTATAATACCAACTAGCATGTTCCCGTCGAGTCCTGTCCGGTGTATTCATAACCTAATGAGCACCTGTATACATCTTAGGTGATCCAACTGACACCAGAGGCTTGTGAGACCGGCCAACGCCCCTCGTCGGGGTCTCGACTGTATACACTAGTCTACTCTGGAGTATCGATGCCCTGTCTCGAAACTCCCTCGACTAGGGACACTTTAAGGGGTGTGCTTACAGACCCCAGCTCCCACGTATATGATCGCCATCATACTGCTGGTAGTCAAGAAAGAATCCTATGGGCTCTATCATCATGCAATAGTGAACTAAAGCATGTATACCATGATAAAGACAAACCATATAGCATACTATCATCTTGAGCAAGACTGTCATATCGTATAGGTCCTGCCTCAATCATTGCAATCACGTACCTGCGATCCAATAATTGACTTTGAGGGCACTATCTCCAACAATCTCCCACTTGCACTTAAGGCTAATTATTGCGATGTCGCATACTCACAGCCCGTGTTATACCGAACATCCAACTCCTCTACTATCAGTTTCACAAAGCTAGTTTGAAAAACTCTTATGTTCGAGAAATAGGCTTAGTGAGCGGATCCGCCCTGAAGTTTCTTTCTATATCTCTCTAAATCTCAAATTCGCGGAGAAAGACATCTCCCGAATCGAGTAATACCTGTCTTAGAATATGTCTGAATATCTGATGGGACCTAGTTCATAAATGAACTCCAAATTCAAACTTCTTAGACTGTATCGATAACTGAACCTAATCAGTTTCCAGCACCATGCCTCCCACAGTATCCTCTTGGACCACCTGTACATAATACTGTCCCTCGTCAGAGGGAAAACTATAACTCTGACATCCATGTCACCTTTGAAGCCTGGAATGATAACCGTCTCCGAAGGAGGCTGCCGTCATCAAATCCGTAGAACATGCACTTATGTTCTAAAACTGCTTCCTTATGTTTCTTCAGGATTGGATTAATATAAACTTATTGCATCTAGTGCAAAACAACATCTGGTGTGGTACTTGACATCTCACGATTGACTCAATTGCCTAAGCAAGTGATCTGCCAATCATGCACATCCCTCTCCCCTTTAGTCTGTAAGACACCTTTAGAGAGGGTGACTCCATCACCTGCAGGTACACCACCATGCCAGGAGTCATTTATTCTAAAATACTATTAGAATACTGTCCAAGTACCCATATTGGGAAACCACCCAAATATAGATCTAAAACCATAGATCTAGTAACCAGAATGTCTGATATTAAATCCATATCCTTTGCGGAGAAACAACTTTATGACGACCAAAGTACAACCGATTGTAGTATAGGAATTTTACTTCCTACTCTGTGTATATCATCCTAATATCATGACATCACACCCTACTACCTTGTCAACAGATCCATCCCCTATTCTGATGAAGTCAAACCTATGACTCTCATATCAAAATTAGATGATCTATCTCCGCTATATCTGCTCAAGCCTATAAATAGACATAAGCTACCTGCCTACTATGCTTCTGCTGCTCCCACTGACTACGATAACCCTCTGGCAGAATAATATCTACGTACACTTCTAAAGCTAGTTAGAACGACGTTATACTTATCCTCTTGCCGGGTCTCACAGTCTGGAACAACAGTAGTGTCAAGTCTGGGTAAACAAGAACCTCCCTGTCACCGTCCATGAGAGTACCGTAGTACCTCTCGGGTGTCTGAGGTTACCCACCATATCTGCGGAGTGGCTATTGGAATGTCAAACCTGATTGAATATATAGGTCCTATTAAATTTTTCGTAATCGTTTGCGGTTCTGGAATCTCTTCCAGTTCTACCATATTCCCACTACTGTTTTCTGAAAAAAATACATTTTACTAAAACTGTGGCGAGTCAAGAACAATATCACTATTGATCTTCCAGATGGTAGAAAGTCAACCCTCGTCAAAACCCTGGGTCAACCCACAAACTGCCATTACAGAAACGTGCCTTGAGTTATCCAGAGTCTGGTTTTAAGCATAAGCCGGACAACTCCCCGTATCTTAACATCGTTAAGATGTGAACCATTCTATATACAATATAGAAATAGAGGCACTAATTTAACTGGAACCAGATTCAAACCATGCAACTGTCTCCAGTGCATATCAACTTAATGGAGAGATGCTAATCATCATTACTCAACTTAGGAATGCATCCAATTATGAGTAACCTGAAAGAGAAACAAGTTTCTCAAAACCATTACTATCATTTGAATACCAATCACAAGAATCTACATCTTCAATCTCTTTGAAGAATCCCGATACTTGTGATACCTGGTTCTCTACTTTATTCTTATACCCACAACTTCTCAAAATTTAGACATTGTATTTCTACGAAACACTTGTCTAAAATCTGGAGAAGTTATAAGTAAACAGAACAGAGTATGAGAACCCTACCCCTTTGTCCTGATGGACACTGGACAACATACAATACTCTGTATAAGTTCGCTGAGTTGAATAACTCAAAAACCGTGCGTCGTAGTTTGAAAACTGTACCCAGGCGATTTTCCTCAAATATCACCAATTACAACGAATTCCGATATAATGAGGATGATTACCTAATTCCCAATAACTTACTCCCACTCATCATCTGTAAAACTGTACAGATATGAGAATGAAACCTCGTAAATAATACCCTGGAGTAAGTATCTAATCGGAAATCAGTTTTCCATTAACAATGCACTGAAACATTAAAAATGTTTCGTAGGGGTATCCTGGTATTCTTAGTAATGCCTCTTCCATAATCCTATTCATGACTGTAACCGTATATTTCTTTACCATCTCTCCAAATCCCTATATTTGTCTTTAGTCGTTACCTTCTGTACACCATCATTAGGCTAAATGGTTTTCTTCCCTTCCCTACCGTTCGGCATCAGCCTATGGTTTGGAAGAAGACTATCCAGCAAGCATAATAGGTGTACTCTCCTTATCCTAGGAGTACTCGTAACTTGAGAGAAGGTGATGATAAAAGACTACTGAATAATACCTTATTCTATTTCTCCCGAACTGGGGAAAAAGCAAAGGTGAAATAAGAGTGGCGATGAAGTACGCGGTTTGGTCGTGAATGATAACAGTCGCAATTTACTTTGCCCTCTTTCTAATCCCTTTCTTTTGTCTTTACATATACCTTCTGCACACCCTACTTAGGCTAATTGGTTTTCTTCATTCCCTACCTTTCGGCACCAGCCTATGGTTTGGAATAAGACTATCCAATAAGCGTAATAGGTGTACTCTCTTAAACTAAGGAGCCCTCGCAACCTGAGAGAAGGTGATAATAAAAGACAACTGAATAAACCAATTCTATTTCTCCTGAACATGGATCCATCCTCGAAGTAGTACCTTCGAGTTCGTATATAACTATACGATGGATCTATCCAATGGAAGTGGATATCCGTAGTATACGGGGTGTTCTGAGAAATGTAAAGGGTAAAAGAAGGTAAGCGGTAATGACTTATGCAACTTGGACAATCCAAAAGCCAGTATTTTAAGAAGGTTCGGTCAACTTGGTCACTGAGTCATAGTCTAGGGTCGGTCAAAGGTCGCTGCCAAAAAGAGAGAGAGAAAAGAAACACTCTACGTGCATTCTTACCTAGATCAGAATGATTATAAATTTATCTAATCAGGAAACCTTCCACTGTCATTTCAAATTCTCCTCCAAACCTGAAAGAAGAATTAGTCAGGATCACCCGAAGAGTAAACCAACTCATCAGTGAGAATCGGGATCCAACTATCATCGCATGATAACTTGATGGAAGCCACTCAAGTTATCACACTCCAGAAGGTATGCGCATGCCTGGAAAGTTTCTTGTATGTTTGAAACTCCCGATGTGATTTTTGCCCCCTGCTCTTATGACCTTGGCTAAGGGCCAAGTATGTCATAAGTCACATGCCAAGTTCTACCCGTCACTATCCAGGTCAATTTGAACCCACCCGCAACATGCCCTTGACTAAGGGCCAAGTATGACAGAACGACTGTCCCAAACCAACTCATCTATCTATGGCAACAAATGAATACTTAGCAGCTACCAAACACTATGCCCTTGACTAAGGGCCAAGCATGCATAGCTTGAATACTACTGAATACCCAAAAGAAATGACGGAGGGCTACGGCTGGTTTTTGGCGAAAAACCTTTAACGTAATGAACTTGATCTCATGAAGGAAACTGATAGCTTTTTATAAAATATAGTGGCGAAAACGTTTTGCTAAAGAGGTCACTCCCGGTGAAGGGATCTTGGCTCTTTCCCTCGTGGAATGAGGTGCAGGATATTCCAACTGAATACCGCGATGCAAAGCAACTTGTAATCGACTATATTAAAGTTATTACCCTGACGTAGACTTCTGCCCAAGGGGTCACTCCCGGTGAAGGAATCTCGGCCCTTGCCTCGTCGAATGAGGTGCAGGATATTCTAAACTGAATATCACTATGCAAAACAAAAAGAAACGTCTTTGTAATAACACCTTTTAAAATTTGGTCCAACAACATTAAATATAGGTTTGTTTTATCCTTGCATTGATCAGAATCAATACAGTCCCATCAATCAATCACACCAGAAAAGAACGAAAATAAAATGTACGTATATGCCATCCGCATTCGCCACTGGGTCCCGTCATCACCCGTTAGGTTACTTAACTAACGACAGAGCGGGGGCTGAACTAGCGCAGGTGTAAAACATATACAACATCTAATAGTATATATACCAATATACAATAATCGCTCCAGGCGTGATAATATGCAACATTACAGAAAAGTAATAAGCATCACAGAACAATACAGATAATCTGGGATCCCCGAGTTTCACAGAGCCGCAGCTGAATCCCGACGTTCCCCTGGTCATGTGGATAGCCTGTGCAATGAAACCTAGACCCCTACGGGTGGGGCAAGTTACCCGCCAAAACCTGAAGCGAGGTAGTCCCCCACAGCATAGTGAATGGAACACCCGACACTTCACGGAATCCGGTAAATTGAGCACCCCTCCTTGGGTCAACCTGTACCCCCTACGAGTGCGGCGAATAGTCTGCCAATTCTAGAGTGAGGTCCCTTTGCCTCTCAAAACCATGAGATACGGACCCGTTGCCCTCCAGAACCCGGCTATTCGTGCACTCCTTTGCGGGATAAACCTAGTACAGAAATAAAAATATGTACAACAGGTACATCGACCTCAACCTGGTCGTGCCCCAAAAGAATATTATACAAACAGGCAGTGACGGCAGTCCACATGTTGGACGCTCGCCCCGCAATATCAAATGTACAAATAAATCCAAATTGCACTATCATTGCACCCTGCTATCCACCATGATATATCCGCAACATCACAGCACAACACAGAACATCAACGCGAATGTCACGTTCGCAAACCCGTCTAAAAGAACTATAGCAATCAGACGCGGTTTACCGATCAAATGACATTCCCGGTCGGAGATATAATGTAAATACTGCATACTAACAAGTTTAAAATTTTGATCGACTAAATTTCCCGAAGTGGGCCCCACGTACATCTGCTGTACAGTAACAAAATCTAGGCCCAAAAGAAAGATTCCAAAACCCACAATTTCCCAAAACAAGCTCACTGCAAAAAACTGGATCACTGTTCCCACATAACGGCCGCGGTTCCGCGGTCAAACCCTAGGTTTGACCGCGGATCCGCGGCGTTACTGTAGGATCACGTGCCCAATTTTCTGACGTATGCTTAAAAAACCCTGCTTAATTTTCTGGCATGATGAAAATAATTTTTAAACACTGTTTAAAATCGACAGAAACATTAGCACTAGAAAAATGTGATTTTCGAAATTCGGTTCGATCGATATTTTAAACGCGTTAGCACAAGTTAGTATAGCTTAATGGTGAGGCTCTGATACCACTGTAAGTCCACGATAGCGCTCCGGCCGTCTAACAGACACCAAATGTGGAATAAAAACTTTTTACAACTGGCGCTATCGCGTACTATTACCCGGATCTGCCATTAAAGCTAAACTAACAAACTATAAAGTGGGTAGAAATGTTATACCGAACGATCCGAGTCCTTCGGTCTTCAACCATCATCCCACGCTTGTTGCGGCTGCTCCGATCTCCTTGAACTCCGGTCTTCTCGTCCAGGTGGCACCATGTCGACGGATCTTTAAACGGGCTCCCGCCTCTGAACCGAGGCAACTCGGTCGTCAAGTCTGCCAAAAGAGACGACCAAGATGATGTAGAGAATGAGTAGAACACTTTGTCTCGTTACGTCCAAGGCTATGGACGAACGGTTAATGAAGTTGCCATTTGAATCGGGTGATGGGAAAATGGAGCTATGAAATTTCCATACATATAAACTATAATCTTTTCTCAAATGAAATCAATCAACAACCATAATCTTGAACCATGGGGTGGCCGGCCATATAAAGAGGAGGGGGTGAGTGTAGGAGCAAGGGGGTGAGTGTAAGCAAAAGATCTTGATCAAAATATCATAGCATAAACAAAAATGCATTAATGTAAAGGATGACTCATTAACCTTAGTCACCCTTTCATTAAATGCACAATTAATGCTAACAATGAATCATCAAGCCTTGTCACCTAAATCTAGAACCTTCTAGAACCATAACCCACCCTTATCAAGAAAAGATAAATCCGCATTTAACCGACTGTTAAATACGGCTGATAGAAAACTGGAAACTGGCAACTTCCAAAAGTGATCCTGAAACGAATTTTAGGATAACCCCGTATTAGTATAAACATACCCGCATTTGTATTACGACCGAATACAAATGCAACTGAGACAAAGATATTATATCTACACAGTATAATACTCGGATCCGGCTTAAACCAAAGCCGACCAGTATTATCTGCCCGAAAAACGACACGTGCGAAAACGCACGTTCATTTTCCGAACCTTGCTATAAACCCATACGGCCTCTACAACGTTTCGCCCGAACTTTGGAAAGTGTCTGTGGGGGACTCTAATGACTCATCAACACACTGGCACTGGGTATAACCACTAGCACGTCAGAGATACGAGCTGTACATAACAGTTGCCTATGTATTGATTGGAAGGGAAGCTGACGAGCGAAATCATCTATAAACCCTACTGAGCCTGACAGTGACAATGTATATACAGTCCGGTCCGTTCGTCTAAAGAGTATCGCATATAGAGTCTAGTGGGGTGGATAAAGTCAGACCCCTAATAACGCGATAAATCGTGTCGGCATGAAGCCCATCACCACCTGAGAAACTACTGATCCAAATCAGTAATTCTCCACTATCTCGGCCGAGGATTTCTAGTGATGGCCACCCGTGCACTGTGCGACATCAACCCCCAATACCGGGAGAGACGAATCCCCGACGATCCGCTCACTGCCTCCATGTGGCTCGGGACTGTACCCCACTAAAACCTGTTTGCACAACTCCTTTGAGCATGGTAGGGTAGTAATCTAAGCACAGTGGGAACTCACACGAGACAAATGACGATCTTAGGTCGACAAACTAACCTGTACACATGTCACCAGGGAACTGCTATCTGACGATATGTATAATACCGACTAGCATGTTCTCGGCGAGTCCTGTCCGGTGTACTCATAACCTAATGAGCACCTGTATACATCTTAGGTGATCCAACTGACACCATAGGCTTGTGAGACCGGCCACTGCCCCTCGTCGGGGTCTCGACTGTATACACTAGTCTACTCTGGAGTATCGATACCCTGTCTCGAAACTCCCTCGACTAGGGACACTTTAAGGGTGTGCTTACAGACCCCAGCTCCCACGTATATGATCGCCATCATACTGCTGGTAGTCAAGCAAGAATCTTATGGGCTCTATCATCATGCAATAGTGAACTAAAGCATGTATACCATGATAAAGACAAACCAGATAGCATACTATCATCTTGAGCAAGACTGTCATATCGGTATAGGTCCTGCCTCAATCATTTCAATCACGTACCTGCGATCCAATAATTGACTTTGAGGGCACTATCTCCAACATCTCTCTTTTCAATGATTATTCTTTTTTGCCCACAGCGCACCTAGAGAACCTTCAAGGGTTGTTGTATATAAGATAAGGGGCATTCCCTTAACAGGAGCGACCAATACCAGCGGATTTTGCAGGTATTGTTTAATTTCCTCCAATGCGTTTTGTTATTTCTGATCCCAGACAAACGGGGTCTCCTTCATCAGATGGCTATGGGGACAATATTTTTCGGAGAGGTTGGCTATGAACTGCCGGATATACGCGAACTTTCCTTAGAGAGATCACAGTTGTTTGAGGGTTTTGGGCGAGGGCATTTCTATAATTGCCTTGATCTTTGAGAGATCAACTTCGATACCTCGGTGGCGGATGATGAATCCTAGGAATTTGCCTGAGGAGACTCCAGACACGCACTTTAGAGGGTTTATCTTCATATTATACTTCCGAAGACGTTCGAACACGATCTTCAGATGTTCCCAATGTTCCTCATGAGATTTTCTCTTGACCACAAGGTCGTCGATATAGCATTTGACGATCCTGTATATGAGGTCATCGAATATCTTCGTCATGGCCCCTTGGTACATAGCTCCAGCGTTCTTCAAACCGAAGGGCATCACCTTGTAGCAGAATACGGTCAACGGAGTCTAGAAGGCAGTATGCTTTTGGTCTTCAGGATCCATCTTTATTTGGTTGTATCCTGAAAATCCATCTATGAAGGAGAAGATTTCATGGGTGGATGTGTTATCAATCATCAGCTCGGTGAGAGATACTGGAAAGTCATCTTTCGGGCATGCTTTGTTAAGGTCTCGAAAGTACACGCAAATGCGAACCGTTCTATTTTTTTCATTACAAGAACAATGTTAGCGATCCAGTCGAGATATTGAACTTCTTGGATGAATCCGGAGTCGATTAATTTCTCGATTTTGGTGTTGGTACTCATCTCAAGTTTGAGCTGCATCCTTCTTGGCGCCTGTATGACTAGCTTTATGTCTGGCGATATGGCCAGCTTGTGTATCGCTACCTCTGGATCTAAAATCAGCATTTCGGAATAGTTCCAAGAGAAGTAGTCTTTGTACTGCACAAGCACATCTTTTAATGTAGCTATCTATTTTTCGGATAGCAGCTTACTGACAAACGTCGAGCTCGGATCATTCTTCGTTCCTAAGTCGATTTTCCTTAGGTTGTCTGCCGTTGTATGTATCCCATCCTCCAGCTCTTTTGGCGTTGGTGGAAATTTTGAGATCTCCTCGTCATCGTCTTCATTTGTGAAGCATCCGAAGAGGTCAATCACGTTCTCGTCCTCTCCCTCTTTTGAAAGAGTTACCATATGACAAGTACGAGTCCGCTTCCATTTTCACGGTCGAGCTGATCCTAAACTGATGGTATAGGTCTTCTTTGGCTCATGCTTTTGTGGCTGTCTTTGTTGGATATAGTGCCCTCAAGGCAATTATTGTAATTGCAGCCACGCGATTGTGATAATTGAGGGAGGGCCTATACAAGTAGAACAATCTTACTCGAGATGATAGTATGATATTTAGTTTGTCTTTATCATTGATGTGTACACGTTTTACTTGTTAATATGTGTTGCTAATACATAATGATGAAGCCCGTAGGATTCTTTCTTGACTACCAGCATTATGATGTCGATCATATACGTGAGAGCTGGGTAGTCCATAAGCACATTCTTAAATGTCCTTAGTCGTGGGATTATCGAGACTGGGCATTGATATTCCGGAGTAGACTAGTGTATACGTTTTGAGAGCCCGATGATGGGCAATGGTAGGTCTTATAAGCCATTGGTGTTATGTCACCTAAGATAGTATACATGTGCTCACTGGAGGGGAATACACTGGACGGACTCGCTGAGAACTTCTAGATTGTATTATATCTACAGTCAGAAGGAAGTTCTCTAGTGGCATTAGTACAGGTTAGTCTTTTAACATGAGATCGTCATTTTTCTTGTGTGAGTTCTCACTGTACTTTGATTACTACCCTACCATGCTCAAAGGAGTCATGCAAACAGGTTTTAATTGGGTACAGTCCTGAGCCACATGGAGAAAGTGAGCGATTGTCAGGGATTCGTCTCTCCTGGTATTAGGAGTCGATATCACGTTGTGTTCAGTTGGCTATCACCCTAAATTTATGGCCATGGTGGATGAGATTTACTGATATGAGTTCAGTAGTTTCTCGGTTGGTGATGAGCTTGACTCCGGCACAACTTATCGGGTTATTAGGGGTCTGACGTTATCTACCTCCTTATTAGTTATATGTATGACCTAGAGGCCATTATTGTACATGAGATGTATATTGTAGTGGATGCTTGGACATATATAGGGAGGATTTTCTTGCTCGAAATGATAGTGTGCTATCTGGTTACTCTTTATCTTAACATGTACACTGATTGTCTCTCTGTTACATGTTGGTAAAGCCCTTAGGATGTGTACTTGACTACCTAGATTATGATGCAGATCATACTAGTGGGACAAAGGTAGTCGGTAAGTACATCCTTTAATGTCCCTAGTCGTGGGTGTATCGAGACGGGGCATTGATATACCAGAGTAGACTAGCGTATAGCTTTTTGACCCATACAGATGGGCGATGATGATCTGATTGGTAGGGAAAGATCGTGTTTGTAGTTTAACCGCAATCAATAACGGTGTCGCACGTAGCTAGACCGAGATGAGTACGGGTCGTCCTCTGGGAAACGTGGAACCTTTTAATTTTACTTTAGATGTGTTGAAAAGGAGAAAGAAATAAGAATGGTTGTAGGATGGTTTCTAGATCTACGTTTAATAAGAATGTAAATATAGATCTAGAATAGTTTAAAGATGTGATTAATTATAATAAGAAGGGCTTGTAGGGTTCGTTAGGATTTAGTAGTTATGAATGATTAATTAAAGTTACCCTTTTTATCCATTAATAGATTTAGAACTAGAACGACGGCGATGCGTGTAGATTAGGGTTTCTGGAGGGAAAAGGAATCCCACTCTTAACCCTTATCTCGACACGGAACTCCGTTCATATCTAGCCTTTACCAAAACAATCATTAATCTAATCTCTAATCGCGGTCGGAACTAGTAAAGAATTGCTAACGCGCCCGATTAGGATGTTAATGATTATTTTGATAAAGTTCCTAAACTTTATAGGACTTAAAAAGGGTTTAGATATTTTTCATCGTTCATTAGCCTACCCTAATCCTACGAACCCTAACAAGCGGAGAATTACTCGCGCATGTTGGGAGAAGAATATGAAAAGAAAGAGATGGAAAACATAATGTAAAAGAAAACAAACAATTAAATAAAAACTACCTTTATTAATCAACTCCTTCAACTACACTTTTAATCCATAGAAAATGATTACAAAACTTGATTTGCTTCTCGATCTTTCCTAGGGAGGTAGTCGAACAGTCGATGATCAGCCTGGATGCGTGAGCGTCGGGAGCTTCGTGATCTCTTCGGCTTGATAGCTTTTCCAAGATGCCCTCGGTGCCTTTATATAGTGAAAACCCAGAATCTTTTTGTTGCGAAGTTGGTAAAATTCAGCACTTGAAAATCTCCCAAAATATTGCATTCTGACCTCATCAAACCGCGGCGGATCCGCGGCCCCAGGGTGGATTTGGCCGCGGATCCGCGCTCCATGGTGTGGATCATTTTGTCGTTTTTCTTGGGCTCTCTGATGGTGACATTTGGCATTCCTAGGCTTCTTCAGAATCTGAAAATATTTTCTCGGTTGCTTCCAGACTTAGTCTCCAAGTTTGCTCTTTAATTTGGAAAGTATTCTTCAACAAATTGATTTGTTTGTTAAATCCTTCATAACAACTTGGAAATAATCTGCACAACAACTCATATAAGATTTTAGTAGACTTTGTTCTACTAGGATTAGACCAATAATATTATTTGCATACATTTTCCTACCAAATGATAATTAAATATATTAACACATGGAAAATAATGTTTTTACACATAAACCCTCATATGTATAATATATTATAATAAAGTCCTTTTTTAATATAAAAATGGTAGGAAAAATGTACTACAAATGTGCAGTTTTATCGACTGAACAAATACCCCCAAACTTATCTTTGATCGTCCCGAGCAAATTAGTTTATTTAAGAGAAGAAAAAGAAAGGAGAAAACTAGGCACACTTTCGTAGGCAGACACGATTGCACTGAGCACGTGCAACAAGCCGTTAAACCTCTAGGTGTCCCTAGTAGGAGGAGTGTTGTCTCCTGAGGGTTTTCAGCGGATTACACCCACAAAATCCAATAACAAAAGAAAGATGGTGAAATTTACATATAAAGATAAGAACCATAAAAGAAATACTTTGAAAAGAAGAGTTTCCAACTATACTAGCTTTTCAGTTGTCATGAGCCCTATCTTAATAGTCATGAAAAAATGTTAGAAATCACATCATCCCTCAATAAAACATCGTCTTTATTCTTCATTCCTACCTTTTGTCCAAACATTGATCATATAACCCCACGTGTGTGTAAAGAACATCCCTACACTCAGAGAATTCAATTCAAGCTATCATACTCTTGTCCATCTACCTTAGTACTTTTTACTTTGATGAATACTTAGAATTGCTTACACATTTTCATGCGACCGTTAATACTTCTTGAGGTACTAACCGACCGATTACTCATGTGCTTGCAGATTTGGTGATAATATTTTCCTTGTCTTGCACCACCTAAGGCTTAGCAGTGACTCCCAGACCAGTTGGCCTTAGGGCACTAGGTGAAGAGGCACCCTCGCTATATTTTTTTTATTGCTACCTTGGCGATACAAAACCAGTGTTCATTTTTTTCTTTTCACCATTTTTATTTTTTTTCTTCATCATTTCCTTCATACTTTGGCTTTTAGACAAGAGCATTTCAAGGTATCCTCTACTATCCCGAGTTTCAAGACGTGTGTATGTGCATATTGTAGGGTATCAACATTCAAATGTTTGGCTTCCAGAATAGAAACTATTTTTCAGACTTATTTTTATCCTCAGATTAGTGACTTCCTTCATTTTACTAACCCTTGGGACAACAGCTCATAATTACTTATTACTAGTTCGTATAAGAAAACTTCTAATTTTCTTGGTTTTCTATTCCTATCTTTTGGATGTAATTTTTCACTTTCTATTCTTTTGTTATAAATTTTTTTTTTTTTTTAAAATTTTTGAAAATGTTGTGCTTATGCAAAATATGATGCAAATTGATGTGTAAATATGCACAAACCTCCCCCAAACCTGTTTACAGCAGTGTCCTCACTGATGTCATCTGTTAAGCTCAAAAACCTGTAGACTTGGGAGGAAATTATTTACGGGGGCAAGAATATATGAAAGTGAAAAATCCTCCCCCAAACTTATTTTAGGCTCACAATTTTGTAAAAATCATTTTCTTTCAAGAGCCAAAATATACCACCCCTCCCCCAAACTTGAGTTAAACAATTTTAATCTTTTAAAATCACACGAGGGGGTCAAGGTTATTGGTCAATGCCAAGCTTTGCAAAGACCGAAGGTCAACACCAACCATTCAAAAATTTTATCGATGAAGCACCAAGGTTGGTGGAAGAACATGTCACCTATTGACGTGAAGAAGTGGAGAGGTGACAAGAGGTGTAAAGGATTGCGTCTCAATTTGGAGAGACGACACAGTGATAGTGATGATGGATTACTCGCATTATCATGATTGTCCAAAAGAGGGGGTGGAGGTCCAATTTCTTCATCTTGGAGTTGATTCATCTCAACACCCGTGTCTTGTAAAAATGCGAGTTCATCAGCGAAAATTTCCTCAAAGCTTTCATCGATACCCCGAAGAATAATGTCCTCAGAAAAAATGGGGTGATCGTCAGACTCTATAAAAAGTTCCTCATCAGTGTTAGATGTTGACCCGGACAACTCGGTGGAAGAGTCCGTATCAAGCAACAACATATGAAAAGAGTCAGTATCATGAGGTTGATCAAATTCGCTGCTGTCGACATCCATTATTTCGACAGAACACACATGAGCATAGGGTTCGGAGGGTTCACTTCCCAACTTGTAAATGTTAAGCTCAATTGACTTCTTTCCAAAGGATAGGGTCATAGAGCCGTTTCTATAATTGATTACTGCATTGGAAGTGGCCAAAAAGGGTCGACCGAGTATCACCGGGATTTGATTGCGTGGGTTTGCCACAGGTTGTGTATCTATAACGATAAAGTCCACAGGAAATATGAATTCCCCGACTTTGATTAACACATCCTCTAGCTCACCCCTAGGTTGGGTGATAGATCGATCGGCCATCTGAAGAGTGCAATGCGCAGGTTTTAACTCTCCGATCCCTAATTGCTCATAAACAGAATACGGAAGCAAGTTAACACTAGCACCTAGATCGAGTAAAGCACGATTAATATTTTTACCCCCAATAGAAATTGAAATTGTAGGACTTCCGGGGTCCTTTCGTTTCTTGGGTAGTTGTTGTGTAAAAGCAGTGCTCACATTACTCGCAAGGAAAACTTTTTTAGGTACTTGAACTTTTCTCTTCCTAGTGCACAAGTCCTTTAAGATTTTTGCATATGACGGAACTTGTTGAATAGCATCTAGGAGAGGAATGTTTATGTTAACTTGCTTAAAAATTTCCACAATCTTCTCCATTTGTGGACTTGGTCTGTTGCCCCTTAACCTGTTTGGATAAGGTGCTTGATCAATAAGTTTTGGGTCCAACGTTGGAGAGGATTGTGGGGACGGATTCGATCCCAAAACCGGAGTGGGACTCGACTTAGATAGATTTGGTGAAATGGGCGAAGGGTTCGAGCCTTGGGGAAAACGGAGAATAGGCTCGGGTGAAGGTGGGAGACTAGACGAATTAGGGGAAGAAGAAGAAGCTGGGGTATCATTGGTATCACTATCATCACACTGCTCACCCACTCGGTCATTCAGCACTTTTCCCGATCTCAACGTGGTAACAGCACTCACATTATAACTTTGTGAGTGGCCAGGATTAGGAATGGGTTGAGATGGGAGTTTCCCTTTCTCTCTCGCACTCATTGCGGCGTTTAACTGTGCGATTTGGTTTTCTATTGATTTGATACTCTCACCATGGGAGGAGGAGTTTTTCGTTAGGGTATCAATAGAAGACCTTATCTCAGCCGAATTTTGCATGGATTGTTTCATGAACATATCCAAAGTTTGTGCAAGCGAGTTGTCAGTACCGGCCATTTGTGGTGTAGAAATGTTGGCCGGATTTTGGAAATTCTGTGACTGAAAGGGGGGCTGATTCTGTGGTTGTGGTTGCTGTGGAGGAGGACTTTGATAATTACTTTGTTGGTTTTGATTCCAAGCCAAGTTAGGATGATTCCTCCATCCTTGATTATAAGTGGAAGAATAAGGATCGTTTCTAGGTCGCTGCTGAAAAGCAGCATTAGCTTGAAACGATGCGTTCATAGGACATTCTTCCGTTAAGTGTGAAGGATCCGAACAGCAACCACAGACAGTCTTAGGGAGCGTAACCTGATTTAGGGAGACTGATGAGAATCTGCTCTCAATAGCATCGAGTTTCTTCTGCATCGCTGCCATTTCGGCTTTCACTGCGATGGAAACATCGAGCTGGTGTATACCTCCCTTAGTTGAAGGTGGTCTTACGCTTTCCCACTGCAAAGTGCTTTCTGCAAGATCTTCCAGATATTTCCAAGCTTCGCCATCATCTTTAGACATGAAATTGCATTGACACATTGTTTCAAGCATCTGTTTTGTCGCTGGATTAATGCCCTCATATATAATCCGACATAAATCCCATCTTTGTATTCCGTGATGGGGGCATTGGACAAGCAGATCTTTGAAACGTTCAAAGCACTTCCAAAATGGTTCGTTGGGAAGCTGGGTGAACTGATTGATCTCGCTCCTAACATGTGCAGTCTTATGATTTGGGTAAAACTTCTTAAGAAATGCTACGACGAATTCATCCCAATTAGCGATAGAGTGTGCAGCAGTATTATAAAGCCATTTTTCTGCCAAGTCGCATAGTGTGAATGGGAGAAGACGTAAGCGCATAGCATCTAAGGTCAATTGTGAAGTACCCATCATTGCGCATACGTTTTCGAATTTGGTGATGAAAACGTACGCGTCTTCCGACTCAAGCCCGTGAAATTTGGGCAGCAGATTGATGTAGTGGGGTTTAATTTGGAAATTATCCCCGTTAGGTGGTGGAAGAGACAAACAAGTAGGAAGGGGACCACGAATAGGATAGCATCTCTCTTGGAGAGAGATGCGCGGTGGATTCTGCGCACCTGCGGGCGGTGGCAGCGTGGTGTTATACTCTGATGGAGTGCCGTCCATCTCGGTTGATGTGGTGTGTGGTGGGGGAAAAGAAGATGAAGATGTACCGACTTCGGTGTCGATAGAAGGAACGCAGACAAGACGGGCACTAGGATCCCGTGTCCAGCCGAGCATGCACTAAGCGGGTTTAGTGCAAGTGGCAGCGTGTGTGTGATTTTAAAATTGGCTTGTTTTGAAAAATGTGGGATTCAAGACAAATCACCCTAAGATGCACAAGCAACCCTAGAACTAAGGTCACCTAGGTCTGCTAGACAGCTCCTAACTAAGGCTAGAAATAGGACCTCAAACCGCCTCTTCACGGACAAGTACGGCCAGGTAAGTGGGAAGGAACCACCACTACAGTGGGCCTAATTAAAAACCACTAGCCTAGACACCGCAATGTTAGTTAGGATAAACGGCCGATGCCTATACTAGTCTTTTTCCTATTGAGCTCGACAGTCCTTAGAGTCTGGTCTAGATATTTTTTTAATTAATGAAGGGTTGTTCTATATGCTCGGTTTGTGATTTGTGGGGCTTAGGAAGGGTGATGAAATCCCCACCTAATCTTGATTTGGTCTTTGCCCCTTAAAATCCGTATTAAATATGCAAAACAAAACCAAACACAAAACTTTTTGCAAAAAGATTTTTTGAGCGGCGCAATTTTGCAAAGAATCCTGCAGAAAATAGATTTTATTGGATTCGAGGAGAGAGAGAAGGAGTTGAGAATCTTACCAGAGAATTCCGTAGCCCTAATCCTTTCAAGCCGCCGCGTTTCCGCCGCAGAAAGCCCTTTCTGCCGCGCTTCCGCCGCGATGTGGTTGGATTGCTTGATGAAATTTTTTCTGTGTCCCTCTGTGCTCCTCTGGATCTCAATGAATGGCTCTGTCTTCTGTTTTCCTCAATTCTGTAACTCCAAATCTCCTTGCAAAATTCACGCACAAGTCGTTAAATATGCAAATTGCAGTTTTGTGTTAATAATGATATAAATCGTCTAAGAATTCAACACAAATAGTAAAAATAAAAAATTTACGCACGTATCCCCGGCAACGGCGCCATTTGATTGGTAGGGAAAGATCGTGTTTGTAGTTTAACCGCAATCAATAACGGTGTCGCACGTAGCTAGACCGAGATGAGTACGGGTCGTCCTCTGGGAAACGTGGAACCTTTTAATTTTACTTTAGATGTGTTGAAAAGGAGAAAGAAATAAGAATGGTTGTAGGATGGTTTCTAGATCTACGTTTAATAAGAATGTAAATATAGATCTAGAATAGTTTAAAGATGTGATTAATTATAATAAGAAGGGCTTGTAGGGTTCGTTAGGATTTAGTAGTTATGAATGATTAATTAAAGTTACCCTTTTTATCCATTAATAGATTTAGAACTAGAACGACGGCGATGCGTGTAGATTAGGGTTTCTGGAGGGAAAAGGAATCCCACTCTTAACCCTTATCTCGACACGGAACTCCGTTCATATCTAGCCTTTACCAAAACAATCATTAATCTAATCTCTAATCGCGGTCGGAACTAGTAAAGAATTGCTAACGCGCCCGATTAGGATGTTAATGATTATTTTGATAAAGTTCCTAAACTTTATAGGACTTAAAAAGGGTTTAGATATTTTTCATCGTTCATTAGCCTACCCTAATCCTACGAACCCTAACAAGCGGAGAATTACTCGCGCATGTTGGGAGAAGAATATGAAAAGAAAGAGATGGAAAACATAATGTAAAAGAAAACAAACAATTAAATAAAAACTACCTTTATTAATCAACTCCTTCAACTACACTTTTAATCCATAGAAAATGATTACAAAACTTGATTTGCTTCTCGATCTTTCCTAGGGAGGTAGTCGAACAGTCGATGATCAGCCTGGATGCGTGAGCGTCGGGAGCTTCGTGATCTCTTCGGCTTGATAGCTTTTCCAAGATGCCCTCGGTGCCTTTATATAGTGAAAACCCAGAATCTTTTTGTTGCGAAGTTGGTAAAATTCAGCACTTGAAAATCTCCCAAAATATTGCATTCTGACCTCATCAAACCGCGGCGGATCCGCGGCCCCAGGGTGGATTTGGCCGCGGATCCGCGCTCCATGGTGTGGATCATTTTGTCGTTTTTCTTGGGCTCTCTGATGGTGACATTTGGCATTCCTAGGCTTCTTCAGAATCTGAAAATATTTTCTCGGTTGCTTCCAGACTTAGTCTCCAAGTTTGCTCTTTAATTTGGAAAGTATTCTTCAACAAATTGATTTGTTTGTTAAATCCTTCATAACAACTTGGAAATAATCTGCACAACAACTCATATAAGATTTTAGTAGACTTTATTCTACTAGGATTAGACCAATAATATTATTTGCATACATTTTCCTACCAAATGATAATTAAATATATTAACACATGGAAAATAATGTTTTTACACATAAACCCTCATATGTATAATATATTATAATAAAGTCCTTTTTTAATATAAAAATGGTAGGAAAAATGTACTACAAATGTGCAGTTTTATCGACTGAACATGATCCCATATCCATTGGTGTTTGACATCAAAGATGATATACGGGTGCTCAGTGGAGACTGGGTGTACTGGACGGACACGCCGAGAACTCCCAGATGGTATTATACCCGACGTCAGATGGCAGTTCTCTGGTGACACTGGTACAGGTTAGTCTGTCGACCCGAGATCGTCATAGAGTCTTATGCGATTACCACTGTGCTTTGATTTCTACCTTACCACGTTCAAGAGGACGTGCAAAACGGTAGTTTTTGGGTACAGTCCCGAGTCACATGGAGGCAATGACCGATAGGAGGGGATTTCGTCTCTCCCGGTATTGGGGGTTGATGTTGCGCTGTGCTCGATTGGCTATAACAGGGAAGTCCTTAGCCAGGGTTGTTTCAGAGATTTACTGGTAAGTGTTACCAGTAGTTTCTCGACCCGTTATGAGCCTCATATCGGCATGACTTATCAGTTATTGGGGTCTGACGTTTACTACCCCTAGACTTGATATGCGACATATCAGACGAAGAGAACGGACTGTACGGTAGGGTTACTGATAGGCTTTACAGGAGCTAGAGCGGGCTTGCTTGTTGATCTTAAGATCGCTCAATACCTTGGTAGTCGTTACGTCCAGCTAGTACCGCTGACGGCTTGTGGGTGTTTGATGTGATCATCACCTATTGCTGGCGTATTGACGAGTATTTAGAGTCCTACATAGAGGTTTTACTGGCTCAGGCAAAATGAAGTAGGAGCACATATGTGATATGTGCGGGACCGAGAATGATGCGAGTATGTGTGCATTCTATTCTCGCGATTTTTGTATCGGTCAGTTATATGTGATATAGCCGGGTTATCAAATCAAGTATTGATTCGATAAGATGGTATATATAATATTAGTCGGTTATATGAGATATAGCCGGATTATTAAATCAAATGTTTATTTGATAATTTAGTGTATAATTGTATATTTGATATACTAGTTTACATTAACTAATATTAGCTCACTTAAGCATTTATTTTTCTCACATGTGCGCACTTAATATATATGTGATATATATTAATTGTGTTATTTTTGTGTCATGGTTGTTGATACACATTACATGGGTGTATGAGACTTACACTATACTAATTATAATATGGGGGTTTAATATTTAAAGTAAATCCAAATTAGTGGATAATTGCTCACATGCATGAAGCCTGTAGAACCTTGTGGATGCATTGACTTAGTCTACTCATTTTGTTTTACTTAAGATATTTATTAACCTAACTATTATAATTTAGCCATGGTCATGTCTCTACATGAGTTAGCTATATGATAGAAACTCACCCATGGTTGATTCTCTCACCTCATTTTAGTTCATTCTCATTTCTTTGCTTCATCTTCTTCAAACTTGAGAAAAAGATCACTAACTTTTTGCAAAATGAGAAAATATTGTGAGAAAAATAAAAATAAAGTGAGCCCACTTCCTACTTCATCATCCTCTACTAGATTAGCACTTTAGTATAGAGTGTTAGCTTCACTAATCTCTCAGTAGTGAAGTAGTAGCTTGAGTTAGTGTCTCATCGACGTAGATCATCTTCGGTCTCGAAGACTTCAAGCAAGATCGTTCATTTCATCTTGAGAAGCCATGCAAGAGTCCGGGAGTTCCATGATCGCAGCGAAGGGACCACTACAAGGAGCCATTGAAGTTAAGGACCGGTCTACAAAGGTTGTATTCCATTATCACTTAGATGTAAAGTTGTTTACTTTCTGGTTTAGCTCCTAAAACTCTACTTAGATCCTTGGTTAGGGTTGTTTGGCACACCAAAATTTCTTAAATATAGCATGTTTGATGCCTTGTGAAACCTTGTGGTTGTGCCTAAGATCCCTACAGTGGTATCAGAGACTTGCTAGAGCATTAAGAGTTGTCTAGGCGAAGTTAGAAGTTCGAACGAACTCCGAAAACCCGATATTGCCCACTTTCTGGAAATTTTTCAAAATGTTGGAATTTTTCACATTAAAAATCCTTAGAAAATCGTGCAGGTAAAACTATGGACCCTCTAGAAGAACGATACCCTAACTCGACAACATGACCACGGAACCGCGGCCAAACCATGGGTTTCGCGGCGGTTCCGCGGCGCCATTTGTGAGGCTTGGGTCGATACTTCTACGGTTGGTCCATAGCTACTGGGGCATGCTTCTGGGTATTTTGGATATTGCTCAAGTGTTGAGTTTGCTGGGGAAATTTTGGGAATTCATTAATTCGATTAAAAGGTTTAACATCGTCTAGTTATCTGCAATGTGATACAATATGTGGAATTTGTATAGTTAGGCATGAAATCCAAACTATGTGATATTTTGGGTTTATGATGTCTAAGGTTAATATGGATTCCAAATGTTGTTGTTTGATATTTTCTTTTCTGCGACCGTAAGTGTAATATGTGGTGTATCGCTGGTTTCGTTGCTATATGTCAACGACAATTGGGATACGCATCTTTACTTACGTTGATGACATGTGATGTTATGTGTTGCTGTATATGTTATATTGGATCGTCGCGTTTTGAATAGCCTGGGGTTTTATGTGAGATAAGAGTTTTGTTTTTTTTCGTTCATGTAAAATTCAATGTATGTAATATTCTTTTATTGGGGCACTTCCGGGTTAAGGATGATATCACCATTATTGTATATTATTTATTTTTCCGCATTAGGATAGACCCAAGGAGGGGAGCACAAGTAACCGGATTCTAGAGTCCAGTAGGAGACCAACTCGAGGAGTCGAGTTCGGGTCTCCTAACTCTAGAATTGGTAGGGTTGCTTGCCGCTCTCGTAGGGGTCTAGGGATGTGGGTTTGGTTATTCATCGCGACCGTGGAATCCGTGTTTTATAAACGGCTCAAAATAAAACACGAACCTCCTAGTATATCCAATATTTCATATGTTTCTTCTGCTGCTTTGTGATGTGATCACTGTGGATTCTGAGACGAATGGATATACATTATATATGAGATATATAGTAGATGCTGCTTATGTTTTGCACCCGTGCTAGTCCCGTCCCGGTATGCCGTTAGTTTAGTAACCTAACGGGACATTGTGGCGAATGCGGATGGCATAAGCGTACGTTGTATTTTCGTTTCTTCTGTGATGCTTAGGAAGCTTAAATGATGGGACTTCATTAATGAGATTAATGAAAAGAAATAAACCTAAAAGATGTTGTGGAATCAAATTTTCAAAAAGGGTAGCTACAGTATTTACTTTGACTAGTGATATATGTGATATATCCTGCACCTTATTCGATAAGGAAATAGCCGAGATCCCTTCACCGGGAGTGACCTATTTAGCAATAACTGGCAGATGCTACAACATACGGTTTGTCTTTTGATTGCTTTTAGAGTATTTGCTTTTCATAGTGATATATGTGATATATCCTGCATCTTATTCGATAAGGAAAGAGCCGAGATCCCTTCACCGGGAGTGAGCTCTTTAGCGAAACTAGGAAAAGCCTCAAAAACATTCCTTTTCAAAATCACTCGATTCCGCAACGATATCAAGTTCATTACGCAAAGGGTTTTCAGAAAAACCTGTCGTAGCCCTCCGTCATTTCAGATAAGCAGTATTTAGTATTCGTGCTGTGTTTGTTGATCTTGTCAAGGCGTAGTGTGCAGTAGCTATTTAGTGCTTATCTGCTATCTTATGATGCGATTGGATTAGGGTAGTCGTGCGGCCTTGTTGACCTTGTCAAGGGTCGTGCGGGTGGGTTTAATTCAATTAGGAAATGACGGGTTGAACATGAATTGCGGTCTATGGTTTGTTGACCTTGTCAAGGTCATAGATTGCTTAGGGCAAAATATTATCGGGAATTTCAAATGTTGAAATTTGCAATGAGATTGCATACCTTCTATGAAATAGTTGGATCCCGAAACCCAGTGCGAGTAAGAGTTACTCCTATGAGAGTTTTACACAAGATAATTAGCCGATCAAGTAGGTGTCTAGAAAGGTGTTTACGGGGTTATGCCTATGGGAAAACGATGTTTATTTTAATTAGGTCCGTGCGAAAGCACGGGGAACCTCCCTCAAAGTACCAACACTGGCCTGGCTGAAGATTGGCGAAATTGTAGGATATAATTAATCCCGGCTAGTCTTTCCTTATAGGGTTTGAAGGAAGATTTGATAAAAACAGTGGGAGACATCCTGATTAGATAAAATAATAACCAATCTGATCTTGTAAGAGCACATGCAGAGTGTTTTCTTCTCTCTCTCTCTCTCCAGGTAGCGACCATGTCGCGCCTTAATCAAGATAATAATATGGATGTATTGACCGAACCCGCTTGTTATAATGTGCTGGGGAACGTTGATCCCGCTCCAACTTATAATTTTTATAAGACCAAGCAGGAAATAGGGGAATACCAGAATTCCCATGCCGCCCAAACGAAGAAAGTACATGATGATGCATCTTCTTCGGGTGTGTTCATTACTGAGAACTGTTTCTCAGTATCCTCTATGTCCTGGGTATGAGATACCGGATCAGGATCCTACATATGTAATCTGTTACATGGGCTACAGATAGGTAGAGAACTGGGAATGGGTGATAAGTTTCAAGAGTTGGAAACGGTGCAATTGTTGCAGCCAAGATGTTGGCAGTTATCACCCTGTATTACCAAATACATTGATTCTGAACGAATGTTATTAGATACCGAACCTGATATGCAACATTATATCAGTCTCTTTATTTAGTAAAGAAGGATATACTTTTTTATTGTTGGATAATGTTTTGAACATTTCCTATATCAAGAGTTGATCGGTTCAGGCACGTTATCTAAAAGCAAATACGTTCTAAATCAAATTACAGTTCTCAACGTACAGAACACACACAAGAGGAAGAGTTCATAAATGAACGAACCAGCGACTGACGTATGAGGGGGTTGCTCTAAGGTACATACAAGTAAGAAATAATTGTTTGAGCCGGTAAGCCAACTCCATTCTAAGACTTTTGCATATTTAAATCATTTTGAATCTACATCTTGTGAAACTTGCCATTCATGTCACAAAGATAAAATGACCATAGCTTCGTTTACTGGAAACAGAGAAAGAGTTAGTGAACTCTTGGGATTGATACATGATGATGTATGTAGGTCCCCTGTCTACACATGCCAGGACTGGTTCTTTGTACTTCATTACATTCACTGATGATCTCTCAAGATTCGCACATGTGTTCCTGTTGAAACACAAGTCTGAGGCTTTTGAGAAATTCAAAGAATATAAGTTAGAAGTAGAGAACCAAAATGGGTATAAGTATTATGTCCTTTGATGTGATCAGGGAGGAGAATACTTGAGCATGGAATTCCTGGACTATTCTAAAGGAGAATGAGATTCTCTCTCAGTATTACTCCTCCGTATACACCACAGCATGTCGATGTATTGGGGTGGAGAAATCGCACCCTATTAGATATGGTGCGCTCTATAATGAGTACTACTGAGTTGCCTATTTCCTTTAAGGAGTTATGCTCTTGAGAATCTCCATACCTATTGAATTGGGTTCCAACCAAATCAAGTGTCTACCACTCCATATGCGATATGGTATGGGAAGAGCCCATATCTTAAGTATGTTAAGATTTGGGGTTGTCCGGCTTATGTAAAAAGCAAAATCCGGACAAGCTCGAGGCAAGGTCTGTTCTGTGGAACTTTTTTGGATATCCTAAGCATTCGCAAGGGAATATCTTCTACCACCCCGAGGAACAAAAGGTGTTTTATTTCTCGGCATGCCACCTTTTTAGAAAAGGAATTTATTTTGGAAAGAAATTTGTGGTCATGAGGTAGAACTGGAAGGAGTTCCAGCTATATAAACTACAGCTGAAGATTTGGTAGAACCGAAAGATTCAATAGCTCCTGACGAACCTCAGCCTCTCCACCGATCTGGTAGGGTTTCTCATCCACCTGAGAGATACTTCGGTTTTCTCTATGACAGTGGGAGCGAGGATTGCATCATGAGATGATGACCCAACTAGTTTCGAGCAGGCCATCAAGAGTGGGGACTCTGTAAGAATGGCTGGATGCTAAGCGATCTGAGATGGAATCCATATACACCAATAAAGTATGGACTTTGGTTGCTATATCTGAAGGGTTAAATCCCCATCAGGAGCAAGTATATCTTGAGAAGATTACTTGGTGTACATGGAAAAGTTGAGACTTTCAAAGCTAGACTTGTTGTACAAGTGTTTCGTCATCGACCAGGAGTGGATTATGATGAAACCTTTTCTCCAGTGGCTATGCTTAAGTCCATCCAGATCCTACTTGCCATTGCTACATACCTTGACTACGATATCTGGCAGTTGGGTCTCATGACAGCTTTTCTAAATACTGATTTAGAAGAAAGCATCTATAAGTACACAGCCAGAGGGCTTCATAGACATTGGGAGCAGCGGAAATATGTGCAAGTTGCTTTACAGGTTAAAGCAGGTATCGCGGAGTTGGAACATCTGTTTTG
This sequence comes from Agapanthus africanus, assembly GCA_030015575.1. Classification (NCBI taxonomy): domain Eukaryota; kingdom Viridiplantae; phylum Streptophyta; class Magnoliopsida; order Asparagales; family Amaryllidaceae; genus Agapanthus; species Agapanthus africanus. The sequence continues at coordinate 89,035,389 of CM057337.1, forward strand.
ATGTGGTAGTCAAAGCGTTTGACTTTATCAAAATGGTAGATGAATCTTGTATATACAAAAAGGTAGTAGAGAGTAAGGTTGTCATCCTCGTATTGTACGTGGATGACATACTCTTGATAGGAAAGGAGTTTCCTATGCTACACTCGGTCAATCTCCTCTTATCACATTGATTCTCCATATAGGATCAAGGTGATACCTCCTAAATCCTGGGTTTTGGATCTATGAGATAGATCTAAGTGGATTTTAGGATTCACACTATGTGTAGTGAGATGGTATCTATCGATCCTGGGGAGAATCACTGGATAGCTTCCAGGGTGGTAAGGTCGACTGAATGTCAGTCATAGGCATTATCTTTACCCTCAGTGGGACGGTATGTTGGAAAAGTTCCATGCTAGATACCGTGACAAACTAGACGATAATGGATGGATACATCGCTACTAAAGATGCTACCAAAGAGGAAGTCTGGGTGTATAATAGTTCATGAGATGAACTTCGTTTCTACCATTGTGTGACAATGGAGTTGTGGCTTAGGCCTAGGAACCCCGTCCCATCAGTGATCCAGACATATTCTAAGGCAGTATCACCTGATTAATAAGATGGTTGATCTCCAGGGAATCAAGGTTAGGAGAGTACACTCAGAGGACAACACGGCGGATCCACTCACAAAGGCCTTTTCCCAGAGAGAGACTTTTATGGGATAGTTGAGTATGAGATATTACATCCTCTGCTGTATGATGGCCCTAGTGCAAGTAGGAGATTGTTAGTTATATGTATGTCCTAGAGGCCATTACTGTACATAAGATGTATATTGTAGTGGATTCTTGGACATATATAGAGAGGACTTTCTTACTCGACATGATAGTGTGCTATCTGGTTACTCTTTATCTTAACATGTACACTGATTGTTTCTCTGTTACATGTTGGTAAAGCCCTTAGGATGTGTACTTGACTACCTAGATTATGATGCAGATCATACTAGTGGGACAAAGGTAGTCGGTAAGTACATCCTTTAATGTCCCTAGTCGTGGGTGTATCGAGATGGGGCATTGATATACCAGAGTAGACTAGCGTATAACATCTCGACCCATACAGATAGACGATGGATGATCCCATATCCATTGGTGTTTGACATCAAAGATGATATACAGGTGCTCAGTGGAGACTGGGTACACTGGACGGACTCGCCGAGAACTCCCAGATGGTATTATACCTCACGTCAGATGGCAGTTCTCTGGTGACACTGGTACAGGTTAGTCTGTCGACCCGAGATCGTCATAGAGTCTTGTGCGATTCCCACCGTGCTTTGATTTCCACCTTACCACGTTTAAGAGGACGTGCAAAATGGTGGTTTTTGGGTACGGTCCTGAGTTAAATGGAGGCAATGAGCGATAGGAGGGGATTTCGTCTCTCCCGGTATTGAGGGTTGATGTTGCACTGTGCTCGATTGGCTATAACAGAGAAGTCCCTGGCCAGGGCTGTTTCAGAGATTTACTGGTAAGTGTTACGAGTAGTTTCTCGATCCGTTATGAGCTTCATATCGGCATGACTTATCGATTATTGGGGTCTGACGTTTACTACCCCTAGACTTGATATGCGACATATCAGAAGAAAAGACCGGACTGTACGGTAGTGTTACTGACAGGCTTTACAGGAGCTAGAACGGGCTAGCTTATTGATCTTCTAATCGCTCAATACCCGGATAGCCGTTACGTCCAGCTAGTACCCGCTGACGGCTTGTGGGTGTTTGATGTGATCATCACCTACTGCCGACGTATTGACGAGTCTTTAGAGACCTACATGGAGGTTTTACTAGTTTAGGCAAAACGAAGTAGGAGCACATATGTGATATGTGAGGGACCGAGAATGATACGAGTATGTGATACCGCATTCTTTTCTCGCGATTTTTCTATCGGCCGGTTATATGTGAAATAGCCGGGTTATCGAATCAAGTGTTGATTCGATAAGATGGTACATATAATATTAGTCGGTTATATGAGAAATAACCGGATTATTAAATCAAGTGTTGATTTGATAATTTAGTGTATAATTGTATATTTGATATACTAGTTTACATTAACTAATATTAGCTCACTTAAGCATTTATTTTTCTCACATGTGCACACTTAATATATATATGATATAAATTAGTTGTGTTATTTTTGTGTCATGGTTGTTGATACACACTACATGGGTGTATGAGACTTATACCATACTGATTATAATGTGGGGGTTTAATATTTAAAGTAAATCCAAATTAGTGGATAATTGCTCACATGCATTAAGCTTGTAGAAACTTGTGGATGCATTGACATAGTCCACTCATTTTTTTACTTAAAATATTTATTAACCTAACCATTATAATTTAGCCATTGTTATGTCTCTACATGAGTTATCTATATGATAGAAACTCACCATGGTTGATTCTCTCACCTCATTTTAGTTCATTCTCATTTCTTTGCTTCATCTTCTTCAACCTTGAGAAAAAGCTCACTAACTTTTTGCAAAGTGAGAAAATATTGTGAGAAAAATAAAATTAAAGTGAGCCCACTTCCTACTTCATCATCCTCTACTAGATTAGCACTTTAGTATAGGATGTTAGCTTCACTAATCTCTCATTAGTGAAGTAGTAGCTTGAGTTAGTGTCTCCTCGACGTAGATCATCTTCGGCCTCGAAGACTTCAAGCAAAATTGTTCCTTTCATCTTGAGAAGTCATGCAAGAGTACGGGAGTTCCATGATCTCAGCGAAGGGACCACTACAAGGAGCCATTGATGTGAAGGAACGGTCTATAAAGGTTGTATTCCATTATCACTTAGATGTAAAGTTGTTTACTTTCTGGTTTAGCTCCTAAAACTCTAGTTAGATTCTTGGTTAGGGTTGTTTGGCACACCAAAATTTCTTAAATATAGCATGTTTGATGCCTTGTGAAACCTTGTGGTTGTGCCTAAGATTCCTACACTCCTAAACCCGGTATGCAATACTCTTAGACGAAAAGACCGGACTGTACGGATATTGTCACATTCAGGCTAAGTAGGGTACGAACGGACTAGATTGTCGATCTCCTTTTCGGCATATACCTGGGTAGCCATTATGTACAGCTAGTACCGCTGACGTGCTTGTGATTTTTGGATTTATCCAGTAAATCACTGCCAGTGTATTGTCGAGTCTTTAGAGTCCCACATAAAGGGTTTTCCCGGTTCAGAAGATATAATGTAGACGACGTATGTTAGTACATGCAGGGGTCCAATTAAATATGCGTACAGGCAACACAGACTTTAATCGGACAGTTGATAATACTAGCGGCTTAGGATTAAGCCGGATTATTAAATCAAGTTTTGATTTAGTAATATATATATATATATATATATATATATATATATTTAATGTTAGTTATATGTATACCCTAGAGGCCATTACTATACATGCGATGTATATTGTAGTGGATGCTTGGACATATATAGGGAGGACTTTCTTGCTCGACATGATAGTATGTTATCTGGTTGCACTTTATCTTAACATGTACACTTATAATCTCTCTATTACATGTTGATAAAGCCCTTAGGATGAGTATTTGACTGCCAGGACTATGATGCAGATCATACTAGTGGGACAGAGGTAGTTGGCAAGTACATTCTTCAAATGTTCCTAGTCATGGGAGTATCGAGACAGGGAATCGATACTCCAGAGTAGACTAACGTATGCGCTTCTTGACCCATGTGATGGGCGATGGATGATCCCATATCCATTGGTGTTTGACATCAGAGAAGGTATACGGGTGCTCAGTGGAGACTGGGTACACTGGACAGACTCGCCGAGAACTCCTAGATGGTATTATACATAATGTCGAATAGAAGTTCTCTGGTGATACTGGTACAGATTAGTCTGTCGACCCGAGATCATCATAGAGTCTTGTGTGATTCCCACCGTGCTTTGATTTCCACCATACCACGGTCAAGAGATCGTGCAAAAAGGTGGTTTTTGGGTACAGTCCCGAGTCATATGGAGGCAACGAGCGTTAGAAGGGGATTCGTCTCTCCCGGTATTGTATGGTTACTAGGCACTCTCACAAGGGTCTATTAGGCATCAACCATGTCTGATTTAAAATTTAGACGTGCCGAACAACCCTAACCAAGATCTTTAAACTAGAGATTAGGCGAAACAAAGCATGTTAAATACTTTAACATCTAAGAGTTTGGGATTACAACCTTTGTAGTCCGGTCCTTCACTTCATAAGCTCCGTGTTGAGGTCCCTTCGCAGCGATCATCATGTACCAGGACTTTAGAGAGGCTCCACGAAGAGAATGATGCAAACTTGCTTCCGATCTACGATAACAAAAATGATCTACCTTGAAGTTTCATTAACACAAGCACTCACTTATAAATGAAGTGAACACCCTAATCTAAATGGCTAGGATAGATTAGAATGATGAAGTAGGATTTTAGCTCTCATTTATTTTCATTAACTCACTCATTTTCATCACTTCATAAAAAGCTAGAAAGCTTTTCATGAAAGAAGAAGGAAAAAGAAGATGAATAATCATTTGTGATGAATAATGAAATGTTGTGATAATTCCTTATGCAACCATGGTTGCTAATAAAATAATAGCTAACCTTTGTAGAGAGTTAACTTGAGTTAAGGGTGTGGTTTGGGTTACAAAATATCATACAAAAATATCTTAGCTCATGACAAAAAGAAAAGCTTCTAGAAACTTCAAGAATGAGCAAATCCAAATCAAACCCTAACCTTGTTTAATTTCCACTAATCATGTTGCATTAGTAATTATAACATTTTACAATATTATATATCACATATATAATATATTTTGTAACAAAAGAAAATAATAAAATTAACATATATCGCATTTATATCAATGTATTACCCGAGTGAGAAAATGAATCAATAAGTGAGCTAATATTAGTTAATGTAATTTAATATATCAAATATATATTATTATACATTAAATTATCAAATCAACACTTGATCCGATAATCTGGCTATTTCACAAATAACCGACTAATATAATCTGTATCAGTTCATCGAATCAACACTTGATCCAATGACCCGGCTATATCTCATATACCTGGTCGATATCTCATATCCTGATAATCTAATACGGTATCACATACACGTATTGTCCTCGATCCTGCACATATCATATACGTGCTCCTACTCCGTTTTGCCTGAGCCAAGAAACCTCTGTGTAGGACTCTAAAGAATCGTCAATATGCCGGCAGTAGGTGACGATCATATCAAACACCCACAAGCTGCAAGCGGTCAGCTAAACGTAACAGCCACCCAGGTATTGAGCGATCAGAAGATCAACAAGCAAGCCTGTACATTCTCCTGCGGATCCAATCAGTAACACTCCCATACAGTCCGGTCTCATCGTCTAATATATCGCATATCTCGTCTAGGGGTGGTAAACGTCAAACCCCAGTAGCTTGATAAGTCATGTTGATATGAGGTCTATAACAGTTCAAGAAACTACTGATAACACTTACCAGTAAATCTCAGCAACCCTGGCCAGGGATTTCCAGTTATAGCCAATCGAACACAGCGCAACATCAACTCCCTATACCGGGAGAGACGAATCCCCTCCTATCGCTCATTGCCTCCATGTGATTCGGGACTGTACCCAAAAGCCACCTTTTTGCACGCCCTCTTGGACGTGGTATGATGGAAATCAAAGCACAGTGGGAATCACACAAGACTCTATGATGATTCCGGGTCTACAGACTAACCTGTACTAGTGTCACTAGAGAACTGCCATCTGACGTGAGGTATAATACCATATGGGAGTTCTCGGCGAGTCCTTCCAGTGTACCCATTCTCTACTGAGCACCCGTACACCATCCTTGATGTCAAACACCGATGGATATAGGATCATCCATCGCCCATCATATGGGTCAAGATGCGTATACGCTAGTCTACTCTGGTGCATCAATGCCCTGTCTCGATACACCCTCGACTAGGAACAGTTATAGGATGTACTCATCGACTACCGTGGCCCCACTAGTATGATCTCATCATAGTCGCAGTAGTCGAGTACATATCCTAAGGGCTTTATCAACATGTAACACAGAGACAATCAGAGTATATGTTAAGATAAAGAGCAACCAGATAGCGTACTATCATGTCGAGCAAGAAAGTCCTACCTAAATATGTCCAAGCATCCATTACAATATACATCATATGTACAGTAATGGTCTCTAGGGCATATATATAACTAACAATCTCCTACTTGCACTAGGGCCATCTGTTGTGGTGTCACATACCCAACAATTAGCTGTGGTTGAAATATCTCATACTCAACCATCCCATAAAAGTCTCTACTGGGAAAAAGGCCTTTGTGAGTGGATCCACGCTGTTGTCCTCTGTGTCTACTCTCCTAATCTCGATCTCCCTGGAGATCAACCATCTCCATGATCAGGTGAAACTGCCTAAGAATTATATCTGGATTTCTGATGGGACGGGGGTTCCTAGGCCAAAGCCTTTACTCCATTGTCACACAATGGTTGGAACGAAGTTCATCTCATGAACTTATATATCCAGACCGCCTCTTCATTAGCATCCTTGGTAACGATGTATCTTGCCTTTAATCGTTTAGTATGTCACGGTATCTAGCTTGGAACTCTTCCAACATACCGTCCTTCCACTGAGGGTAAAGACAATGCCTGCGATTAACATTCAGTCGTCCTTATCACCCTGGAACCATTCCAGTGATTCTCCCCAGGATTGATTGATACTATCTCACTACAACCAGTGAGTATCCTAACATCCAATTAGATCTATCTCATAGATCCAAAACCCAGGATTTAGGAGGTATCACTTTGATCCTATATGGAGAATCTTTGTGATAAGCGGAGATTGACCCAGCGTAGCATAGGAAACTCCTTCCCTATCAAGAGTATGTCATCCACGTACTCTACGAGGATCACCACCATACTCTCTACTATCTTTTGTATATACAAGGTTCATTTACCATTTTGATGAAATCAAACTCTTTGACTACCACATCAAAACAGACGTTCCAACTCCGCGATGCCTGCTTTATCGCATAAAACAACTTGCACACTTTTCCGCTGCTCCCACTGTCTACGAAGCCCTCTAGCTGTGTACTTATAGACGCTCTCTTCCAAAACATCATTTAGAAAAGCTGTCATGACACCCAACCGCCAGAAATCGTAGTCAGGGTATGTAGCAATGGCAAGTAAGATCTGGATGGACTTAAGCATAGCTTTGAAAGTCTCAACTTTTCCATGTACACCATGTAATCTTCTCAAGATATACTTGCTCCTGATGGGGATTTAATCCTTCAGATAAAGCAACCAAAGTACATACTTTGTTGGTATATATGGATTCCATCTCAGATCACTAAGCATCCAGCCATTCTTACAGAGTCCCACTCCTAATGGCCAGCTCGAACTAGTTGGGTCATTATCTCATGATGCAATCCTCGCTCCTACTGTCATAGAGAAGACCGAAGTATCTCTCAGGTGGGTGAGGAACCCTACTAGATCGGCGGAGAGGCTGAGCTTCGTTAGAATCTATTGAATCCTTTGGTTCTACCAAATCATCTGCTGTAGTTTGTATAGCTGGAACTCCTTCCAGTTCAACCTCATGACCACTCATTTCTTCACAAGAAATTCCCTTTCACAAAGGAGGCATGCTGAGAAACAAAACATCTTTTGTTCCTCGGTTTGGTAGAAGATATTCCTTTGCTAATGCTTGGGATATCCAACAAACTTCCATAGAATTGACTTTGCCTCGAGCTTGTCCGGATTTTGCTTTTTAAACATAGGCCGGACAACCCCAAATCTTAACACTACTACAAAGAAGGGTTGCCCCTACGGATATATCCGTAGGTGCAACCCACTGCCCCTACGGTTATATACGTAGGGGCGAAAAAATACCCCGTAGGTGCAAAGGCCGCAGGTGCAAGTCGAGGCCCTGAACTTATCCCTACGGTTAAATTCTTGCCCCTACGGATATGTATGTAGGTCCAGTTTCCCCTACGGAGTAAGCCGTAGGGTATAAGATTTTATATTATTTACAGTTTATTTTAATAAATTACTTGGACCTACGGCTATATCCGTAGGGGAATGTACTACCCCCTACAGATATATTCGTAGGTACTTTTCAGTAGGGGCACAAATTCAGGATTCCTGATATGTGCCCCTACGGATAACCCCGTAGGGGAATGTCAGTGGCCCCTACGGATATATCCGTAGGGGGATTCCCAAACACCTGGCACTGACATCTGGGGGAAATATCAGTTACTGCTGATATTTAGCCCCTACGGATATATCCGTAGGGGTAACGTGTAGGCCTACGGATTAATCCGTAGGTACATATTATCTGAAATTTTTTTTAAAAAATGTCCTGCTTGATTTTTTCCCGCCCTGTGCACATTAATGTATACATCAATCAAATCATATATTGCAGTATTCATAATCACATCTCACGCATATATATAATATACAAAAGAAACACAAAAACTGAATATGATATAAATACAAACCAATATGAATATCGTTTCAAAATGTAGTACAATGTGTATGATATAAATAAATACATGTTTCAAAAAAAAAGAACCAAAAATCTACCCTAGCTCGGTCCAGCTCGGTCCTGCTCCTCGGTCAATAAACTCTGCAATTCGTCGCGAGCGGGAGTCTGAGTGGGCGGTGGAGCTACAGGAGCTGTCTGCGGAACCGCAGCCGAAGGAGATGCGTGTGGAGGTCGGCCGATCTACCCTGTCGCGTCTGGATATAACTTGTGTAAGAAGCGTGTAAGAACTGTTTATTATTCGAATTCGTATCATTATTAAGTTATTTCGAAACCCTGTTTGGATATCTAGTTTGGAAAAGCGTTGTTTATTTCAATTACATATGTATGTATGATTAATAAAACATAAGTCTACAACCAAATAAGCTCAGGCTATGTACTGATATTGGATATGTTGATATCTATAATATGACATTATATTTTACTATTAAGTAGTATACATACCAGCATCCCATTCAACTCCTGAACGGTGGCCTTCAAGCTCTCCTGTTCCTGCTGGATACGTCGCTGACTGGAGACGGAGGAAGTAACCACCGGGGTGGAGTCCAACCTCATATGGGCCCTGCTAGAGCCCAGTCCTCGGCCTATCTCCAAACCTCCGTGGTGCCGTCCGTGTGCGGCGTCCAGGACTGGGGTCAGCAGCCTCGAATGTTGCCTTCCCCCTAGCAACTGTCAGAACATTATATTTAGCACATACTGGTCTATAAAATTGACAAGAAATACCAAAATCAACAAATTCAAAGCCTTACCTACAGAGATAGAAGATGTGCTCCTCTGGTATCTGCATGTATCAAAATTTGAATAATATTAATTAATTTCAGTACATACATACTAACAAGGTAAACTCGCATATAGCGCTGCTTACACATATGACAGGGAGTGAACAAGCTCTTGTAGATGCGCAAATCTAATCTCATCAAGCAGCCCATGATAATGAGTTGGACGACTAAGAGCAAAAGAAATGTGTGTATATTTATGATATAGCATTCTAAATCAATATACATGCCCTATATAATATATAAACATACCTGGAGGAACGGGAGTGACCTCTGTCCCTGATATGGACGCATCACCAACAACTAGACAATCAAACATTGACAATATAAGTAATTTTGACATAAACATGCATGGATATCTATAATATTACATTCAAAATGGATATTAGAGAGCGCACCTGCAGTGAGAAGTGGTAAAAGTATCACCCAACTAGGGTGTAATTTACAGAATCAGTTGAGACTCTTAAAAGTCATAGAAGAACCCGACCTGCACAAATCTGATGTATGCTTTCCATTGGACACTAAGAAGTCTCTAATGGGAAAAGCCTATGTGAAAGCCATCATTAGTTCATATCAGAAGATTGATACTGAAACAGAGAACGAGAAATGTCATTTTTTTCTTCTTCCGCCACATTACTGTCTTCTCCTTCTGCCACATTACTGTCTTCTCCTTCTTATGATGTGCGCGTGCAAATTCAATGACTATATTGAGAATATTGATTAATAGTGGGTAGAAAAAGTATTTCTCAAATGTCTTTTGCGTCTTAAAACCATAAACTACTAAGCAATGGCATACATAATTTTTTTAGTATAAAGGTTGTTATTTTAAGTGCGCGTGCAAATTCAATGAAAGTTAGATTTGAGGATACCCATGTATGAGTTGTATTCTATATATGTGTGTTTCGATTTATGATTTCTCTTAAGTGTAGGGTTGTTTTTACTTAAAGAAGTATCACCATCTACTATATATAAAAAAAAATATAGCAAACTAGGATTGGTATTCAAATCCCAGTCCAGATTGGTATTCAAAATTTATTTAATTAGTTTGTGATCCACATCATTTGATTCGTTGTTTGAGGCATCAATGTAGGCACAAATATCGGCGACGAGGAACTCGACGAAGAAGAACGAGGGCGGTGGCGGGCTGAGAACGGAGGGCGCGCGGTGGCGACGAAGAGAAAATTGGAGACGCGGGAACGAGAGAATTTTGGGAACGAGAGGGAAAGATATCGAGGCGTATATTGGTATCGATGGGAATATGAAGGTTTTATATTATCATCGAGTATCATATATTGGTTTTAACCTGAATATCTTGAGTCGCTCTCTAATTATGCGTTTGTTGTGCATTCGTGTTGTATGTGTAACATGATTTTAAACCATTGAGATCAAGATTGATAGAACTGATCATCCTACATTGCAATAGCATTCATCGACCAAAAATAGATTGTGGTCTGGATATGGCATATTGGCAGATGTTACCTATATGCATAAATCTTATGTCTAATGACCATAAGATTGTCGGAGACAGTTTTGATGTTTTGTGGGTTTGGTTTTATACTTGGGACAATCCAATGTTGACACACACACATAAATAACAAATTAAAGTAAACTAACTAAGAGGCATGTTTGAGTTTTATACTGGGATCACAAATAGCATGATGGCTGCAAACAGGTTGCTTGAATACTTGCAGACAATCCAATGTTGCCTCGCCATTTCTATAAATTTTAAACTCCCTGGAAAATTATCATCACTCAGGATTACTTTAGGGCCAGTTTGGCTGCTTCTTGCTTGTGATTCAACATTCAGCTTTTTGTTGATTTGGAACTCAGAGAGTGTTGCAAAACAAATCCAAAACTAAATAAACCTCAAACTAGCTACAGAGAAGGCAAACAGCAAACCCCATGAAGTTTGGCTTTCAAGGGTTTTCCCACTAAAATACACTTAGATGCAGCACTTTAAGGAAGCTTGCAGCAATATAAAAACTTTTAGGTAGTTTAGTCAAAAACTGCAGTGCTTCAAGATTGTTTAAGTTTTATGTGTGCTTAAGCTGTCATACAGAAATTATCGTTGCAAAAATGTTCGCAACCCTAGCTTTTCCAGCAACGATACTGGAATACGAGCCTCAGATATGCCAGCTTAGGAATCAAAATAAGAAAGAGATTTGGGGTTATCCTAAGTCCAAAGTCAAACGGGCTCGAGAAATATATAAACCCAAAAAAATGACTGCATAAAGATCTCATAAAGATGAAAAGGATGTTATGCAAGCTCTGAACAAATCTTGAACGGAACTTTCACAAGAATTTACAATACCCGACCAGAATCCAATCCTGAGTTTGATGAAGCTTCAGGCCTTCAGCTTCCCCACAGAAAATAGTTAGGGCAAACCCTTTGCAAAACCATAGCTTTCATGCAGAGATGACGCTCAGAACATGCCAGCTTCCAAACACATTGAATAATACATAATCTCCCATACTCTCTCTCTCTCAATCAGACAGTTTATATTTGGATTTGAATTTAGGAAAAGAAATAAGAAGGCTACAAACCAGCTTGCCTCGCCAATCTCATAACTATAAAGCTCATAAAAGTGGAAGCTTGAGGGCAAGCCATCATCGCCTCCATTCAATTGAAGCCAAATCATCCACAAAAAATAGAAATAAATATAATAATTGATCGATAGGCAAAATTGCAAGAAACCTATTCAGATTTTTGCATGAAAAAATAAGAGATGTAAATTAAGTAAAAGATTACCAAATGAAATTATCCCATCACTTGAACCCCCTCTCAAGACATTTTAGCAAAAATTCCCCCAGTAATTTTCTTCGGTTTAACCGTTTTATATCATAGAAGAAAGATAAATTTCAAATGTATATACATGCATACACACACACACATCATATACACAGTTTTTGAATGTTGCCAGAATTTCAACGGTAATTCTAGATTTTTCCAAACTCTGAAGGCTTCACAAAATTTTTAAATACAGATAATAATATGATTGAAGAGATCAATCACCAATTTTTTAATGAGGATCAACTGAAACCCCAAACAGAGCAAGCAAATTACAAAGATCCCAAAACCCCGCCTGGCCCAGCCCCAGCCCCAGCCCCCAGCCCCAGCCCCAGCCCCAGCCCCCAGCCCCAGCCCAACCCTAACCCCAGCGTGGCCAGCTAAACCCCAACACCAACCCTAAGGCAAACCCTAACCCCAGCCCCACCCCAGCAGCAGCCGAACCCCAACCCTAACCCTACCCTGACCCCGACCCCGACCGCGACCGCGACCGCGACCCCTGCCCAACCCCAACTCGCGCGCAACCCCAGACCCAGCCATGAACCCTAAGCCCAAAATAATCCAAAAATTCTTTAATTTACCTCGAGATTTACTCACCTGAACGGCTGCTGCTGGGGCTGGGGCGACGACCTGAACCGCGGTGGCGACGAGAACTGCGGTGGCGACGAAACCGGCGGTGGCGACGAGGAGAACGACGGTGGCGACGACGGCGTGGCGATTTGGGGATTTTTCTCGCGCCAGATCGAGAGAGAGAGAAAGAGAAAGTGAGCGTAGACGATCGGTCTGGGATCTTAATAAACCGATATTTACTTGTCCCTACGGATATACCCGTAGGTCCTTTATTTGCGCCACCGTAGGGGCAAATACCAAATTAAGAATTAATTTTTTAATTCTTGAACGTCAGTGCCCGTAGGGGCAACCATTTAGCCCTACGGAGTAATCCGTAGGGCCAAGTAAAATCTGCCCCAACGGATAACTCCATCCGTAGGGGCAACCCCCTATTTTACTAGTGTAACAAACTTAAGATATAGGCTCTTCTCTTTCCATATCACATATGAAGTGGTAGGCAGCTGATTTGATTTGAACCCTATTCAATATGTATGCAGCTTCTCAAGTGCATAACTCCCAAAAAGGAAATAGTAACTCAGTAGTACTCATCATAGAGAACACCATATCAAATTGGGTGTGATTGCTCCGCCCCGATATACCATCGTGCTATGGTGTATAAGGAGAAGTAATGCTGAGAGAGAATCTCATTTTCCTTTAGAATAGTCCAGGATTTCCGTGCTCAAGTATTCTCCTCCTTGATCTCATCAAAGGACATAATACTTTTACCCATTTAGGTTCTCTACTTCTAACTCATATTCATTGAATTTCTCAAAAGGTTCAGACTTGTGTTTCAACAGGAACATATGTCCAAATCTTGAGAGATAAACAATGAATGTAATGAAGTACAAAGAACCGGTCCTAGCATGTGTAGACAGGGGACCTTACATATATCATCATGTATCAATCCCAAGAGTTCACTAACTCTTTCTCTGTTTCCAATAAACAGAGCTATGGTCATCTAATCTTTGTGACATAACCGGCAAGTTTCACAAGATGTAAACTCAAACTAATTTAAATATGCATCTAAATATAACTTAGCTAGTCGGGTCGCATTGATATGACCTAGTCTACAATGCCTTAAGAAGGATTCGTTCATTTCTGAACTCTTCCTCTTGTGTGTGTTCTGTATACTCAGAACTGTAGTTTGATTTAGAACGTCAATGCTTTTAGATAACGTGCCTGAACTGATCAACTCTTGATATAGGAAATATTCAAAACATTATCCAACAATACAAAATTATATCCTTCTTTACTAATAAAGAGACTGATATGATGTTGTATATCAGGTTCGGTATCTAATAACATTCGTTCAGAATCAATGTATTTCTTAATACAGGGTGATAACTACCAACAGACTTGGCTGCAACACTTGCATCGTTTCTATCTCATGAAATTTATCACCCGTTCTCAGTTCTCTACCTATCTGTAGCCCATGTAACAAATTACATATTTGGGATCCTGATCCGGTATCTCATATCCAGGATGTAAAGGATACTGAGAAACAGTTCTTTGTAATGAACACACCCGAAGATGATGCATCAGCATGCACTTTCTTCGTTTGGGCGGCACGGGAATTCTGGTAATCCCCTATTTTCTGCTCTGTCTTATAACAATTATAAGTTGGAGGGGGACCAACGTTCCCCTGCTCGGTACAACAAGCGGGTTCGGTCAATACATCCGTATTATTATCTTGATTAAGGCGTGATATGGTCGCTACCTGGAGAGAGAGAGAAGAAAACACTTAGCGTATGCTCTTGCAAGATTAGATTGGTTATCTAATATCTAATCAGGATGTCTCCCACTGTTTTAGTCAAATATTCCTTCAAACCCTAAAAGGATAGACTAGCCGGGATTAATTACACGCTACGAGTTCGCCAATTTTTCAGCCAGGCCAGTGCCGGTACTTTGAGGGAGGTTCTCCGTGCTTTCGCACGGACCTAATTAAAGTAAATCTCGTTTTCCCAGGGGCGTAACCCCGTTGACACCTTTCTAGACACCTACTTGATCGGCTAATTATAATGTGTAAAATTCTCCCAGGAGTAACTCTTACTTGCAGTGGGTATCGGGATCCAACTATCTCATAGAAGGTATGCAATCTCATTGCAAATTTCAACACTTGAAATTCCCAATAATATTTTGCCCCTAGCGTTCTATGACCTTGACGAATGCCAAACAACCTATAGTCCACTAGTCAAGTTCAACCTGTACATTTCTTGATTGAATTAAACCCACCCGCACGACCCTTGACGAATGCCAAACAACGCCGTACGAATACCCTAATCCAATCTGCATCATATGCATAAGCAGATAAATACTAGTTAGCTACCGCACACTACGCCTTGACGAATGCCAAACTACCGCAGCACGAATACTAAGTAGTACTTATCTGAAATGTCGGAAGGCTACGACAGGTTTTTAAGAAAACTCTTTACGTAATGAACTTGATATCGTTGTAGAATCGAGTGATTTTAAATGGAATGTTTTTGAGGCCTTTTCTAGTTTTGCTAAAGAGGCCATTCCCGGTGAAAGGATCGTCGGCTCTTTCCTCATCAAATAAGGTGCAGGATATTTCACAAATACCACTATGCAAAGCAAAAACTATAGAAGCAATCAAAAGACAAACCGAGTATGCAGTATCTGCTAGTTTCGCTAAAGAGGTCACTCCCGGTGAAGGAATCTCGGCTCTTTCCTTATCGAATAAGGTGCTGGATGTTCTACAAGGAACACCGCTATGCAAAGCAAGAATTAGAGCTACCAGTTTTTAAACAAGTTTCTACAACATCTTTAGGTTTCTTTTATTTCATTAATCTCATTAATGAAGTCCCATTTTAATTATGCTTCACAAGCATCAGATATGAAACGAAATCAACAATATATAATATATATCTCATATATATAATATAAACATTCGTCTCAAGCAGTAATATGATCTCATCACAGAACATTGTAGCAGAAGAATATATATGAAATATTAGATATACTAGGAGGTCCGTGTTTTTAATACGAGCCTATATAAAACACGGATTCCACGGTCGCAATGAATAGCCAAACCCATATCCCTAGACCCGTACGAGAGCGGCAAGCAACACTGCCAATTCTAGGGTTAGGAGACCCGGTCTCGATTCCTCGAGACGGTCTCCCACTGGACCCTAGAACCCGGTTACTTGTGCTCCCCGCCTTGGGTCTACCTAATGTGGAAAAATAAATAATATACAATGGTGACATCATCCTCAGCCCGAAAGTTCCCCAATAAAAGAATATTACATACAATGAATTTTACATGAATGAAAATGAAAAACTCTCATCTCACATAAAACCCCCGGCTATTCAAAAATGATGATCCAATATAACATATCACAGCAACACATAATATCTCATATCATCAACGTAAGTAAGTATGCATACACCAATTGTCGTTGATGTATAGCAACGAAAACCGGCTATACAACTACATACTAAACTTACGGCCACAGAAAAGAAAGTGTAAAACTACAACAGTTGGAATCCGCAACCTCCTTAGACATCGCATGCCTAACCAAATGAATTCCTTAGATATCGCATGCCTAACAATTATAAACCCTGCATTTTAGTCACATTATCGAAAACACTTTTCAATATCTAGTTGGGCAATTCAACAAGATTCCTGATATTCTGATCGTATGCTCGTCGCAAACTTTAGTAGACGGCCGCACCCCCGATGCCGTCGACGAAGTGCACTAAGGCGAAACACCGCTGCCGTCAGCACCCGAACGGATGCTTTTAGCGACGGGGTTCTCCTACAGTAACTTGGTCGGAACTATAGGGCATGGCTGTCTATTAAATTTACCCGACGAGTATCCGCGTACGCTACGTGATTGCGACGGACTTTTGATCGCATCAAAATCCCGTGGCAACCGATCATCTGAGACTAAACTGCTAGATTTATAACATTCAAATTAGTTATCTCATAACTACTTGTGGATTCCAAATATTGTATCACATTCCAGATAAATAGACAATGTTAAACTTTCCGATCGAATAATTAAACACCCAAGATTTCCCAAATAGTTCTCAACACGTGAAATTAGTTTAAAAACATCCATCACATGCCACAGTGCCAATGGTCCAGCCGTAGAAGGGTCAAGCCAACGCCTCACATGTGACACGCCGTACTGCCCCAAACCCTAAGGTTTAGAGGCGGTTCAGACGGTCACATAATCGAGTTAAGTTTTGTTGTCTTCTAGAGGGTCCACCGCGTTACTTGCACGACTTAGAACGTTCTTAAATTACGGAAAAATCCAACACTTGGAAATTTTTCGGCAGGGGAAAAAGTGAGTTATTGATATCCGTTCGAACTTTTTAATACGTTCTAAAAATTACCCGGACAAACTAAACGAAGTTATACTTTCCGATCGAATCAACGAGTTCCCAATACAACCCAGAAAACTCAACACTTGAGTATAATTAAAAATTCCAAAAAACAAGCAGAAGTACATATGGATATTACTGTTCAAAACCCAAACCCAAATGCTACTGTATGGCCGCGGAACCGCCGCCCAAGGCACAGTACGGCCGCGGTTCCGCGGTGCTTTAATCGTATTAGAGGCTCATTTTGCACAGTAATTCCTAAAATACCCTGCTTAATTTTCTGAGTATTTTTAATACATAAAAAATCAACATTTGAAAAGATTTCCAGAAACTAGGGTTTTACGGGTATTCGGAGTTCGATCGGACTTTAAACTTCGTCTAGACTTCGCCTAAAGCTCTAGCTTAGCTCTGATACCACTGTAGGGTTACTAGGCACTCTCACAAGGGTCTATTAGGCATCAACCATGCCCGATTTAAAATTTAGACGTGCCGAACAACCCTAACCAAGATCTTTAAACTAGAGATTAGGCGAAACAAAGCATGTTAAACACTTTAACATCTAAGAGTTTGGGATTACAACCTTTTTAGTCCGATCCGTCACTTCATAAGCTCCGCGTTGAGGTCCCTTCGCTGCGATCATCATGTACCCGGACTTTAGAGAGGCTCCACGAAGAGAATGATGCAAAATTGATTCCGATCTTCGACAACAAAGATGATCTACCTTGAAGTTTCATTAACACAACCTCTCACATATAAATGAAGTGAACACGTTAATCTAAATGGTTAGGATAGATTAAGATGATGAAGTAGGATTTTAGCTCTCATTTATTTTCATTAACTCACTCATTTTCATCACTTCATAAAAAGCGAGAAAGCTTTTCATGAAAGAAGAAGGAAGAAGAAGATGAATAATCATTTGTGATGAATAATGAAATGTTGTGATAATTCCTTATGCAACCATGGTTGCTAATAAAATAATAGCTAACCTTTGTAGAATGTTAACTTGAGTTAAGGGTGTGGTTTAGGTTACAAAATATCATACAAAAATATTTTAGCTCATGACAAAAAGAAAAGCTTCTAGAAGCTTCAAGAATGAGCTAACCCAAATCAAACCCTAACCTTGTTTAATCTCCAGTAATCATGTTGCATTAGTAATTATAATATGTTACAATATTATATATTACATATATAATATATTTTGTAACAAAAGAAAATAATACAATTTACATATATCGCATTTATATCAATGTATTACCCGAGTGAGAAAATGAATCAAAAAGTGAGCTAATATTAGTTAATGTAATTTAATATATCAAATATATATTATTATACATTAAATTATCAAATCAACACTTGATCCGATAATCCGGCTATTTCACAAATAACCGACTAATATAATCTGTACCAGTTCATCGAATCAACACTTGATCCGATGACCCGGCTATATCTCATATACCCGACCGATATCTCATATCGTGAGAATCTAATACGGTATCAAATATACGTATTGTTCTCGATCCCGCACATATCATATACATGCTCCTACTCCGTTTTGCCTGAGCCAAGAAACCTCTGTGTAGGACTCTAAAGAATCGTCAATACGCCGGCAGTAGGTGACGATCATATCCAACACCCACAAGCTGCAAGCGGTCAGCTAAACGTAACAGCCACCCAGGTATTGAGCGATCAGAAGATCAACTAGCAAGCCTGTACATTCTCCTGCGAATCCAATCAGTAACACTCTCTTACAGTCCGGTCTCTTCATCTTATATGACGCATATCTCGCCTAGGGGTGGTAAACGTCAGACCCCAGTAGCTTGATAAGTCATGTCGATATGAGGTCTATAACAGTTCGAGAAACTACTGATAACATTTACCAGTAAATCTCAGCAACCCTGGCCAGGGATTTCCAGTTATAGCAAATCGAACACAGCGCAACATCAACTCCCTATACCGAGAGAGACGAATCCCCTCCTATCGCTCATTGCCTCCCTGTGATTCGGGACTGTACCCAAAAGCCACCGTTTTGCATGCCCTCTTGGACGTGGTATGATAGAAATCAAAGCACAGTGGGAATTACACAAGACTCTATGATGATGCCGGGTCTACAGACTAACCTGTGCCAGTGTCACCAGAGAACTGCCATCTGACGTGAGGTATAATACCATCTGGGAGTTCTCGGCGAGTCCGTCCAGTGTACCCATTCTCTACTGAGCACCCGTACACCATCCTTGATGTCAAACACCGATGGATATGGGATCATCCAACGCCCATCATATGGGTCAAGATGCGTATACGCTAGTCTACTCTGGTGCATCGATGCCCTGTCTCGATACACCCTCGACTAGGAACAGTTATAGGATGTACTCATCGACTACCGTGGCCCCACTAGTATGATCTCATCATAGTCCCAGTATTCGAGTACATATCCTAAGGGCTTTATCAACATGTAACATAGAGACAATCAGAATACATGTTAAGATAAAGAGCAACCAGATAGCGTACTATCATGTCGAGCAAGAAAGTCCTCCCTATATATATCCAAGCATCTATTACAATATACATCATATGTACAGTAATGGCCTCTAGGGCATATATATAACTAACAATCTCCCACTTGCACTAGGGCCATCTGTTGTGGTGTCACATACCCAACAATTAGCTGTGGTTGAAATATCTCATACTCAACTATCCCATAAAAGTCTCTACTGGAAAAAAGGCCTTTGTGAGTAGATCCGCGCTGTTGTCCTCTGTGTCTACTCTCCTAACCTCGATCTTCCTGGAGATTAACCATCTCCATGATCAGGTGAAATTGCCTATGAATTATATTTGGATATCTGATGGGACGGGGGTTCCTAGGCCAAAGCCTTTACTCCATTGTCACACAATGGTTAGAACAAAGTTCATCTCATGAACTTATATATCCAGACTGCCTCTTCAGTAGCATCCTTGGTAACGATGTATCTTGCCTTTAATCGTCTAGTATGTCACGGTATCTAGCTTGGAACTCTTCCAACATACCGTTCTTCCACTGAGGGTAAAGACAATGCCTGCGATTGACATTCAGTCGTCCTTATCACCCTGGAACCTTTCCAGTGATTCTCCCCAGGATCGATTGATACTATCTCACTACAACTAGTGAGTATCCTAACATCCAATTAGATCTATCTCATTGATCCAAAACCCAGGATTTAGGAGGTATCACTTTGATCCTATATGGAGAATTTTTGTGATAAGCGGAGATTGACCGAGCGTAGCATAGGAAACTCCTTCCCTATTAAGAGTATGTCATCCACGTACTCTACCAGAATCACCACCATACTCTCTACTACCTTTTGTATATACAAGGTTCATCTACCATTTTGATGAAATCAAACTCTTTGACTACCACATCAAAACAGACGTTCCTACTCCGCGATGCCTGCTTTATCGCATAAAACAACTTGCACACTTTTCCGCTGCTCCCACTGTCTACGAAGCCCTCTAGCTGTGTACTTATAGACGCTCTCTTCCAAAACATCATTTAGAAAAGCTGTCATGATACCCCACCGCCAGAAATCGTAGTCAGGGTATGTAGCAATGGCAAGTAGGATCTGGATGGACTTAAGCATAGCTTTGAAAGTCTCAACTTTTCCATATACACCAAGTAATCTTCTCAAGATATACTTGCTCCTGATGGGGATATAACCCTTCAGATAAAGCAACCAAAATCCATACTTTTTGGTGTATAAGGATTCCATCTCAGATCACTATGCATCCAGCCATTCTTACAGAGTCCCACTCCTAATGGCCAGCTCGAAACTAGTTGGGTCATCATCTCATGATGCAATCCTCGCTCCTACTATCATAGAGAAGACCGAAGTATCTCTCAGGTGGGTGAGGAACCCTACTAGATCGGCGGAGAGGCTGAGGTTCGTTAGAATCTATTGAATCCTTTGGTTCTACCAAATCATCTGCTGTAGTTTGTATAGCTGGAACTCCTTCCAGTTCTACCTCATGACTACTAATTTCTTCACAAGAAATTCCCTTTCACAAAGGAGGCATGCTGAGAAACAAAACATCTTTTGTTCCTTGGTTTGGTAGAAGATATTCCTTTGCGAATGCTTGGGATATCCAACAAACTTCCATAGACTTGACTTTGCCTCGAGCTTGTCCAGATTTTGCTTTTTAGATATAGGCCGGACAACCCCAAATCTTAACAAACTTAAGATATGAGCGCTTCTCTTTCCATATCATATATGAAGTGGTAGGAAGCTGATTTGATTTGAACCCTATTCAATATGTATGCAGCTTCTCAAGTGCATAACTCCCAAAAAGGAAATAGTAACTCAGTAGTACTCATCATAGAGAACACCATATCAAATAGGGTGTGATTGCTCCGTCCCGATATACCATTGTGCTATGGTGTATACGGAGGAGTAATACTGAGAGAGAATCTCATTCTCCTTTAGAATAGTCCAGGATTTCCGTGCTCAAGTATTCTCCTCCTTGATCTCATCAAAGGACATAATACTTTTACCCATTTAGGTTCTCTACTTCTAACTCATATTCATTGAATTTCTCAAAAGGTTCAGACTTGTGTTTCAACAGGAACATATATCCAAATTTTGAGAGATAAACAGTGAATGTAATGAAGTACAAAGAACCGGTCCTGGCATGTGTAGACAGGGGTCCTTACATACATCATCATGTATCAATCCCAAGAGTTCACTAACTCTTTCTCTGTTTCCAATAAACAGAGCTATGGTCATCTAATCTTTGTGACATAACCGTCAAGTTTCACAAGATGTAAACTCAAACTAATTTAAATATGCATCTAAATGTAACTTAGCTAGTCGGGTCGCATTGATATGATCTAGTCTACAATGCCTTAAGAAGGATTCGTTCATTTCTGAACTCTTCCTCTTGTGTGTGTTCTGTATACTCAGAACTGTAGTTTGATTTAGAACGTCAATGCTTTTAGATAACATGCCTGAACTGATCAACTCTTGATATCGGAAATGTTCAAAATATTATCCAACAATACAAAATTATATCCTTCTTTACTAATAAAGAGACTGATATGATGTTGTATATCATGTTCGGTATCTAATAACATTCGTTCAGAATCAATGTATTTCTTAATACAGGGTGATAACTACCAACAGACTTGGCTGAAACACTTGCATCGTTTCTGTCTTATGAAATTTATCACCCGTTCTCAGTTCTCTACCTATCTGTAGTCCATGTAACAAATTACATATTTGGGATTCTGATCCGGTATCTAATATCCAGGACGTAAAGGATACTGAGAAACAGTTCTTTGTAATGAACACACCCGAAGATGATTCATCAGCATGCACTTTCTTCGTTTGGGCAGCACGGGAATTCTGGTAATCCCCTATTTCCTGCTCTGTCTTATAACAATTATAAGTTGGAGCGGGACCAATGTTTCCCAGCTCCGTACAACAAGCGGGTTCGGTCAATACATCCGTATTATTATCTTGATTAAGGCGTGATATGGTCTCTACCTGGAGAGAGAGAGAAGAAAACACTCAGCATATGCTCATGCAAGATTAGATTGGTTATCTAATATATCTAATCAGGATGTCTCCTACTGTTTTAGTCAAATCTTCCTTCAAACCCTAAAAGGATAGACTAGCCGGGATTAATTACACGCTACGAGTTCGCCAATTTTTCAGCCAGGCCAGTGCCGGTACATTGAGGGAGGTTCCCCGTGCTTTCGCACGGACCTAATTAAAGTAAACCTCGTTTTCCCAGGGGCGTAACCCCGTTGACACCTTTCTAGACACCTACTTGATCGGCTAATTGTAATGTGTAAAATTCTCCCTGGAGTAACTCTTACTCGCAGCGGGTATCGGGATCCAACTATCTCATAGAAGGTATGTAATCACATTGCAAATTTCAACACTTTAAATTCCCAATAATATTTTGCCCCTAGCGTTCTATGACCTTGACGAATGCCAAACAACCCATAGTCCACTAGTCAAGTTCAACCCGTACATTTCTTGATTGAATTAAAGCCACCCGCACGACCCTTGACGAATGCCAAACAACGCCGTACAAATACCCTTATCCAATCTGCATCATATGCATAAGCAGATAAATACTAGTTAGCTACCGCACAATACGCCTTGACGAATGCCAAACTACCGCAGCATGAATACTAAGTAGTACTTATCTGAAATGACGGAGGGCTACGACAGATTTTTAAGAAAACCCTTTGCGTAATGAACTTGATATCGTTGTAGAATCGAGTGATTTTAAATGGAATGTTTTTGAGGCCTTTTCTAGTTTTGCGAAAGTGGTCACTCCCGGTGAAGGGATCGTCGGCTCTTTCCTCATCGAATAAGGTGCATGATATTTCACAAATACTGCTATGCAAAGCAAAAACTATGGAAGCAATCAAAAGACAAACCGAGTATGCAGTATCTGCTAGTTTCGCTAAAGAGGTCACTCCCGGTGAAGGGATCTCGTCTCTTTCCTTATCGAATAAGGTGCTGGATTTTCTACAAGGAACACCGCTATGCAAAGCAAGAACTAGATCTACCAGTTTTTAAAAAAGTTTCTACAATATCTTTAGGTTTCTTTTATTTCATTAATCTCATTAATGAAGTCCCATTTTAATTATGCTTCATAAGCATCAGATATGTAATGAAATCAACAATATATAATATATATCTCATATATATAATATAAACATTCGTCTCAGGCAGTAATATGATCTCATCACGGAACATTGCAGCAGAAGAACATATATGAAATATTAGATATATTAGGAGGTCTGTGTTTTTAATACGAGCCTATATAAAACACGGATTCCACGGTCGCAATGAATAGCCAAACCCACATCCCTAGACCCCTACTAGAGCGGCAAGCAACACTGCCAATTCTAGGGCTAGGAGACCCGGTCTCGACTCCTCGAGACGGTCTCCTACTGGACCCTAGAACCTGGTTACTTGTGCTCCCCGTCTTAGGTCTACCTAATGCGGAAAAATAAATAATATACAATAGTGACATCATCCTCAGCCCGGATGTGCCCTAATAAAAGAATATTACATATAATAAATTTTACATGAATGAAAATGAAAAACTCTCATCTCATATAAAACCCCCGGCTATTCAAAAACGATGATCCAATATAACATATCACAGCAACACATAATATCTCATATCATCAACGTAAGTAAGTATGCATACACCAATTGTCGTTGATGTATAGCAACGAAAACCGGCGATACAACTACATACTACACTTACGGTCACAGAAAAGAAAGTATAAAACCACAACAGTTGGAATCCGCAACCTCTTTAGACATCGCATGCCTAACCAAATGAATTCCTTAGACATCGCATGCCTAATAAATATAAACCCCGCATTTTAGTCTCATTATCGAAAACACTTTTCAATATCTAGTTGGGCAATTCAATAAGATTCCAGATATTCTGATTGAATGCTCGTCGCAAACTTTAGTAGACGGCCGCACCCCTGATGCCGTCGACGAAGTGCACTAAGGTGGAACACCGCTGCCGTGAGCACCCGAACGGATGCTTTTGGTGACGGGGTTCTCCTACAGTCACTTGGTCGGGGCTATAGGGCGTGGCTGTCTATTAAGTTTACCCGGCGAGTATCCGCGTACGCTACGTGATTGCGACGGACTTTTGATCGCCTCAAAATCCCGTGGCAACCGATCATCTGAGACTAAACTGCTAGATTTATAACATTCAAATTAGTTATCTCATAACTACTTGTGGATTCCAAATATTGTATCACATTCTAGATAAATAGACAATGTTAAACTTTCCGATCGAATAATCAAACATCCAAGATTTCCCAAATAGTTCTCAACACTTGAAATTAGTTTAAAAACATCCATCACATACCACAGTACCAATGGTCCAGCCGTAGAAGGGTCAAGCCAACGCCTCACATGTGGTACGCCGTACTGCCCCAAACCCTAAGGTTTAGAGAAAGTTCAGACGGTCACATAATCGAGTTAAGGTTTGTTGTCTTCTAGAGGGTCCACCGCGTTACTTGCACGACTTAGAACGTTCTTAAATTACGGAAAAATCCAACACTTGGAAATTTTCAGGCAGGGGAAAAGTGAGTTATTGATATCCGTTCGAACTTTTTAACACGTTCTAAAAATAACCCGGACAAACTAAACGAAGTTATACTTTCCGATCGAACCAACGAGTTCCTAATATAACCCAGAAAACTCAATACTTGAGTATAATTAAAAATTCCCAGAAACAAGCAGAAGTACATACGGATATTACTGTTCAAAACCCAAACCCAAATGCTACTGTATGGCCACGGAACCGCCGCCCAAGGCACAGTACGGCCGCAGTTCCGCGGCGCTTTAATCGTATTAGAGGCTCGTTTTGCACAGTAATTCCTAAAATACCCTTCCTAAATTTCTGAGTATTTTTAATACAGAAAAAATCAACATTTGAAAAGATTTCCAGAAACTAGGGTTTTACGGGTATTCGGAGTTCGATCGGACTTTAAACTTCGTCTAGACTTCGCCTAAAGCTCTAGCTTGGCTCTGATACCACTGTAGGGTTACTAGGATGATGCAAACTTGCTGCGATCGGACTTTATGCTCTAACTTGGCTCTGATACCACTGTAGGGTTACTAGGATGATGCAAACTTCGTCTAGCTTCGCCTAAAACTTCGTCTAGCTTCGTTTAAACCTCGCATGATTCTGAAAGCATGGATTGCTGCGATCATCATGTACCTGGACTTTAGAGAGGCTCCGCGAAGAGAATGATGCAAACTTGCTTCCGATCTTCGATAACAAAGATGATCTACCTTGAAGTTTTATTAACACAACCTCTCACTTATAAATGAAGTGAACACGCTAATCTAAATGGTTAGGATAGATTAGGATGATGAAGTACGATTTTAGCTCTTATTTATTTTCATTAACTCACCCATTTTCATCATTTCATAAAAAGCTAGAAAGCTTTTCATGAAAGAAGAAGGAAGAAGAAGATGAATAATCATATGTGATGAATAATGAAATGTTGTGATAATTCCTTATGCAACCATGGTTGCAAATAAAATAATAGCTAACCTTTGTAGAGAGTTAAGTTGAGTTAAGGCTGTGGTTTGGGTTACAAAATATGATACAAAAATATCTTAGCTCATGACAAAAAGAAAAGCTTCTAGAAGCTTCAAGAATGAGCTAACCCAAATCAAACCCTAACCTTATTTAATCTCCACTAATCATGTTGCATTAGTAATTATAATATGTTACAATATTATATATCACACATATAATATATTTTGTTACAAAAGAAAATAATACAAATAACATATATCGCATATATATCAATGTATTACCCGAGCGAGAAAATGAATCAATAAGTGAGCTAATATTAGTTAATGTAATTTAATATATCAAATATATATTATTATACATTAAATTATCAAATCAACACTTGATCCGATAATCCGGCTATTTCACAAATAACCGAATAATATAATCTGTATCAGTTCATCGAATCAACACTTGATCCGATGACCCGGCTATATCTCATATACCCGGCCGATATCTCATATCGTGAGAATCTAATACGGTATCACATACACGTATTGTTCTCGGTCCCGCACATATCATATACGTGCTCCTACTCCGTTTTGCCTGAGCCAAGAAAGCTCTGTGTAGGACTCTAAAGAATCGTTAATACGCCGGCAGTAGGTGATGATCATATCAAACACACACAAGCTGCAAGCGGTCAGCTAAATGTAACAGCCACCCAGATATTGAGCGATCAGAAGATCAACAAGCAAGCCTGTACATTCTCCTGCGAATCCAATCAGTAACACTCCCGTACAGTCCGGTCTCTTTGTCTGATATGTCGCATATCTCGCCTATGGGTGGTAAACGTCAGACCCCAGTAGCTTGATAAGTCATGTCGATATGAGGTCTATATCAGTTCGAGAAACTACTGATAACACTTACCAGTAAATCTCAGCAACCCTGGCCAGGGATTTCCAGTTATAGCCAATCGAACACAGCGTAACATCAACTCGCTATACCGGGAGAGACGAATCCCCTCCTATCGCTCATTGCCTCCATGTGATTCGAGACTGTACCCAAAAGCCACCTTTTTGCACGTCCTCTTGGACGTGGTATGATGGAAATCAAAGCACAGTGGGAATCACACAAGACTCTATGACGATCTCGGGTCTACAGACTAACTTGTACTAGTGTCACCAGAGAACTGCCATCTGACGTGAGGTATAATACCATCTGGGAGTTCTCAGCGAGTCCATCCAGTGTACCCAGTCTCTACTGAGCACACGTGCACCATCCTTGATGTCAAACACCGATGGATATGGGATCATCCATCGCCCATCATATGGGTCAAGATGCGTATACGCTAGTCTACTCTGGTGCATCGATGCCCTGTCTCGATACACCCTCGACTAGGAACAGTTATAGGATGTACTCATCGACTACCGTGGCCCCACTAGTATGATCTCATCATAGTTCCAGTAGTCGAGTACTTATCCTAAGGGCTTTATCAACATGTAACATAGAGACAATCAGAGTACATGTTAAGATAAAGAGCAACCAGATAGCGTACTATCATGTCGAGCAAGAAAGTCCTCCCTATATTTGTCCAAGCATCCATTACAATATACATCATATGTACTGTTATGGCCTCTAGGGCATACATATAACTAACAGGTATTGGGAGTTGATGTTGCGCTATACTCGATTGGCCATAACAGGAAATCCCTGGCCAGAGTTGTTGAGATCCACTGGTAAGTGTTATCAGAAGTTTCTCGAACCGTTATGGACTTTGCATCGGCATGACTTGTCAGGCTATTTGGGTCTGATGTTATACCATCCCTAGGCTGTGATATGTGACATATCTGACGAAGAGACCGAACTGTACGGTAGTGTTGCTGATTGGATTCGTAGAACTATGAGTAGGCTTGCTTGTTGATCTTCTGATCGCTCAATACCCGGGTGGCCGTTACGTTTAGCAGACCGCTTGCGGCTTATGGGTGTTTGATATGATCATCACCTACTACCGGCGTATTGACGAGCCTTTAGAGTCCTACACAGGCTTTCCTGATTCATGCGAAATGGAAT
The DNA here is from genome assembly GCA_030015575.1 of Agapanthus africanus. Taxonomy (NCBI): domain Eukaryota; kingdom Viridiplantae; phylum Streptophyta; class Magnoliopsida; order Asparagales; family Amaryllidaceae; genus Agapanthus; species Agapanthus africanus. Next base: position 89,063,589 of record CM057337.1, read on the forward strand.
AGGAGCACATATGTGATATGTGCGGGACCGAGATTAATACGTGTATGTGATACCGTATTCTATTCTCGCGATATATGATATAGGTCGGTTATATGTGATATAGCCGGGTTATCAGATCAAGTGTTGATTCGATGAGTTGTTACATATGATATTAGTCGGTTATATGTGATATAGCCGGATTATTTAATCAAGTGTTGATTTAATAATTTAATGTATAATTATATATGTGATATATTATATTATATTAACTAATATTAGCTCACTTAAGTATTTCTTTTTCTCACTTATGATACATTAATATATATGTGATATATGTTAATTGTATTCTTTTTGCACACATATATATGTGTGATATATATTAGTGTGTCATGTTAGGTTACACATGCAACATAGTTGTGTGAGACTTACACCATGCTAGGGTTAATGTTAAGGTTGTATTTATTATTAAGTAAATTCAAAATAGTGGAATTAGTCATGGTTAGGGTTTGTAGAAACTTGTTGAACCATTGACTTTGTCCACTTCTTTTGTTTTACTTAAAAATATTTATTAACCTAACCTTTAACCCTTAGCTATGGTTTATTCTCTACAATGGTTAGTGTATGTCATATACTCACCATGGTTACATTTCTAACCTCATATGAATTATTCATTCATCACTTCACTTCATCTTCTTCTTCCTCATGAGTTTTCTCTCTAGCTTTTGATGAAGTGATGATATATTGTGAGAAAATAAAATCTAAAGTGAGCAAAATTCCTACTTCATCATTCTCTACTGTTAGCCATTTAGTTTAGTGTGTTTGTTTCACTAATTTCACCGTTAGTGAAGAGATAGCATGAGCTTGAGTCTTCTCGACGTAGATCATCTTTGGCTTCGAAAGCATTGAGCAAGCTTGTTCATTTCTTCATGTGAACCCTCTCAAGAGTCTGGGTCTTCACAACTTGCGGCGAAGGGACTACGACATAGAGCTTTAGAAGTGAAGGACTGGTCTACAAAGGTTGTATTCCCTCATTCACTTAGATGTAAAGTGTTTACATTTGTGTTTCGTATGATTCTCTAGTTAAACATCCTATGTTTTGGGTTCGTTAGCGCGGGAAAATTTTAATTTGGCATGGACGATATCGCCCGAAACCCCGCTCCCGTGCTAGGGAACCTAGAATTTAATATATGTATTCTAGTATTATTGTTCACTATTCATTTTCTCTCTCTTGCCTATTCGTATTTTTATACGGATACGCATATTTGTATTTCGATACGTATACCGGGTTGTATTCCGTATTTATGTGGAATTTGTTCTAGAAGATGGACACTTCATTTGTTGATTTTTCTTTACAAAAAAAATCAAAAATGAGGTGAAGGATCAGGTGTAAAGAAGTATGGTAGAGAGGTATGACCTTGGTTTTTATATTGTAAAAATCATTTATATTTACTATTCTTTCATGGTTGTAAAAAAAGATGGCCATTCTTTTCTACCTTGATCCTTTTTCCTACATAAAAAAACACTTAGCTATTTTTCTTGTGATGGCTACAACTTCTTCACCTCCTCCTCCTTCATATTAGATGCTCTCTTAAGCTTCAAAATAGAGAGAAAAGGATAGTGGAAAATTCCTGCATCCCCACTCTTCATTCATAGCGGGTTTGGAGCGTCGGTTGCTTCACTAGGTGAAGCCGGAGCTTGGATCAGTTCTTTTAGGTGGATCATCCTTGGAAAAGACGGTCGCCATTAGAGCTTGTTTCCGACGGCCAATGCGGAGATGGGAGGGGTCTTCCACGATTAGGTGGACACGCGTCAAAGGTTGTATTCTCTAACCATTGTATGCTAATCCTAGTTGTAGGAATATCGAGACCAGGGCATCGATATTCCAGTGTAGACTGGTGTGTACATTTCTTGTCCCTCAGAGGGCGATGGTTGATCCCACAACCATTTGTGTGTGACATCAAAGATTGTACACAGGTGCTCATTGGAGAATGGGTACACCGAACAGAACTCGCCAAGGACTTCTATGTGGTAGTATACCTATCGTCAGATAGCAGTCCTCTGGTGACACTGGTACAGATTAGTCTGTAGACCCAAGATCGTCATAGAGTCTTGTGTGGCTCCCACTGTGGTTTGATTTCCTCCCTACCATGGCTCAAAGGAGTTGTACAAACATGTGGATGTTGGGTACAGTCCCGAGTCATATGGAGGCAATGAGCGATAGGAGGGGTTTTGTCTCTCCCGGTATTTGGGGTTGATGTTGCGCTGTGCTCGATTGGCTATAACTGGAAGTCCCTGGCCAGGGCTGTTGCTGAGATTTACTGATAAGAGTTATCAGTAGTTTCTCAAACCGTTATAGGCCAGACATCGGCATGACTTATCACGTTACTGGGGACTTACGTTTACCACCCCTAGACATGATATGCGACATATCAGACGAAGAGACCGGACTGTATGGGAGTGTCACTGATAGGCTTCATGGAGAGTATGGATGAGCTTGCTTGTTGATCTTCATATCGCTCAATACCCGGGTAGCCGTTACGTCCAGCTAGTACCGTTGATGGCTTGTAGGTGATTGATGTGATCATCACCTACTGTTGGCATATTGACGAGTGTTTAGAGTCCCATACAGATGTTTCCTGGTTCGAGCGAAACGAAGTAGGGCATATATGTTGATATGTGCGTGGGCCTGATTAAATATGAGTATGTGATACCGTATTGTAATCTAGCAGTTATCTGTTATCGGTTCGGTTATATGTGATATAACCAGATTGTCGAATCAAGTGTTGATTTGATAATGTGATATATAGATGAATGATATTAGTCGGTCATATGTGGTATAACCGGATTATTAAATTAAGTGTTGATTTAATAATGTGATATAATTATATCTTAACTAATATCATTAGCTCACTAATTTTTCTTCATTATATATATTAATATATATGATATATATATATATATATATATATAATAATGAAGCATGGTATGATTTCTATTTTTGAGAAAAATAGAAAAGAGTTGGAAAATAAGAGCATGGTTGTAAGCATGGGCTTTATTCATAGTTTATTCATCTTGACTCACTATTTAAGCATGGTTGCAATTTAGTATTGCAAAATTCCATACTTGAATGAGTGGGGGTCAAGAGTTGCCGTTCATTCTAGTCTCATTCTCAACACTTAGCCATTTTTCTTGAGTTGCTCTCATGGTTGTTCTTTAGCTTCATCTTCCTCCTCAAATGTCATGGTTCAAGCTTCAACCCTCACATGAGATGTGAATCATGAAGCTTGAACACAAAAAAGTGAGCAAAATAAACCCCTACTTCACCATCTCACATTAGATTAGCAATTTTATGTGGAGTGTTGCCTGCACTAATGAGATTAATGAAGGATTAGCTTGAGCTAGTGGACTTCGGGTGTATCGTCTTTGGCGCGAAGATCACAAAGGATGTTCGTTCAACTCGAAGAGGAGCCTAGTGGAGTCGCGTGGACCACAACCCAGAGCTATTGAAGAAAAGGACTCGAACTACAAAAGTTGTATGCTCTTTTCTTCTCTTTAAGTTAATCACATCACAAAGGAAAACCCTAATAATCTAGTAATGATCTTTTTAGTCTAACTTAGAACCTAATAAAAATTAAAATGTGGCGCGCTTGATGCCTCTAGAACCTTATGGTGGTATTAAGGTCGACTTTCAGGAGGAAGCTCGTCCAAAGCCTCAAGTGGAGCCTAGTGGAGTCGCGGGACTACTACACGGAGCATGTGAAGTGAAAGACTCGATCTACGAGGGTATAGTCATTTTTCACTTCTTCTATTTTCTTGATATCAAACGTTAAACCCTAATCAACTAGCTAAAGATCTTGGATAGTCTAGCTTAGCACCTATAAAAATTTGAATTTGGAATGCTTGATACCACTTGGACCTCATGGTGGTGTTAGGGTAGACTTTCATGGTATCAGAGCCAAAGCTAGAATATGAAACGATGTAATTAGAATCACGAAACCGAAAAACTCCGAAACACCCAAACCCAAAATCAAGTTTTTGTCGAATTTTTTAAGGTCTGTAAAAATTTTTTAAGCAACTGCAGAATGTTGTATATGATGCAACTTGAACACTGGAAAATTTTTAGGCCAAATCACCACTTTTGACCCGGCGAAAACCCATTAAAAACCGATGTGGCCGGTTTTCTTCAATTCTCTGGCCTTGAAATTTTTTTAGTGTTCCAGTGACTTGATTTTGGGGTTTCAGGTATTGTTTGATTAGCCCAGTTTGCATGTGATGTTAACAGTTCTATTGGGGCTAATACGGAATGTTTCGTAGTTGTAATTATTACGTCGTTTTGGGTTTAGTTTGATATGCAATAGTGAGGATCCACATTTAACTGGTTTTGTGAAAACTAGTTAATGATTATAAACCTAGAATTTTAGTCTCGGTAAATCGGTTGCCACGGAGTCTTGATTCGGATCAAAACTCTGTCGCAATCGCGTATTGTACGCGAATACTCGCCAAATAACTTCGATAGGAAGCCACACCCCATTGCCCCGACCAAGTGACTGTAGGAGAACCCCGTTGCCAAAAGCATCCACTCGGGTGCTTGCGGCCACGGTGTTCCGCCTTAGTGCACTTCGTCGACGGTATCAGGGGTGTGGCCATCTACTAAAGTTTCTGACGAGTGTTCGATATTGTAGTCGAAAATCTTGTTGAATCCCCGACTAAGTAATTGAAAAGTGTTTTCAATTTGAGACTAAAATACAAGATTTATCAGGTTAGACATGAAATCCGGAATATGAGATATTCCGGGTTTATGATGTCTAAGGAAATGCGGATTCTAATTATTGCAGTTTTTCATTTTTTTTCTGCGACCGTAAGTGTAATATGTGGGGTATCCCAAATCTCGTTGCTATATATCAACAGAATTTGGGATACGCATATTTGCTTACGTTGATAATATGTGATATCATGTGTTGCTGGTGATATGTTTTATTGGATCGTCGTGATTGAATAGCTGGGGGTTTTATATGAGATGGGAGTTTTCAATTTTCATTCATATAAAATTTGTATGTAATATTCTTTTATTGGGGTATATCCAGGTTGAGGATGATGTCACCGCTGTTGTATATTATTTACTTTTTTGCATTAGGATAGACCCAAGACGGAAGCACAAGTAACCGGGTTCTAGGGTCCAGTAGGAGACCATCTCAAGGAGTTGAGACCGGGTCTCCTAACTCTAAAATTGGTAGGGTTACTTGCCGCTCTCGTAGGGGGTCTATAGGATGTGGGTTTGGTTGTTCATCACGACTGTGGAATCCGTGTTTTACATTACTGGATAAATTTAAAACACAGAAATCCTAGTATATCCAATATTTCATATGTTGCTTCTGCTGCTTGGTTTTGTGATGTGATCATATAACTGCTTGAGACAAATGTTATATTATATATATAATATATAATAAACGTTGCTTATTTTTTGCACCCGCGCTAGTCCAGCCCCCGCTCTGCCGGTAGTTAAGTAACCTAACGATGCATGACGGTCCCAGTGGATGGCATAAGCATGCATTCTATTTTCGTTTCACTTTTCTGTAATGTTTAGGAAACATTAATTGATGGGACTTCATTAATGAGATTATTGAAAAGAAAGAAACCTAAAGATGTTGTAGAATCAAATTTTCAAAAAGGGTAGCTCTAGTTTTTGCTTTGCATAGTAGTATTCCTTGATGAATATCCGGCACCTCATTCGATGAGGAAATAGCCGAGATCCCTTCACCGGGAGTGACCTCTTTAGCAAAACTAGTAAATGCTACAACTGACTCGGTTTTGTTTTTGATAGCTTCTCTAGTTCTTGCATTGCATAGTAGTATTCCTGAATATCCCGCACCTCATTCGATGAGGAAAGAGCCGAGATCCCTTCACCGGGAATGACCTCTTTAGCGAAACTAGCAAAAGCCTCTAAAACACTCCTTTTCAAAATCATTAGATTCTATGACGATATCAAGTTCATTACAAAAAAGGTTTTCTTAAAAACCTGTCGTAGCCATCCGTTATTTCAGATAAGTACTATTTAGTATTCGTGCTGCATTTTTTAGCCTTTGTCAAGACGTGGTGTGCGGTAGTTGATTAGTGCTTATCTGCAACCATATGATGCGATTGGATTAGTGTAGTCGTACGACCTTGTTGGCCTTTGTCAAGGGTTGTGCAGGTGGATTTAATTCAATCAAGAAATGACGGGTTGAACTTGACTAGCGCCCTATGGTTTGTTGGCCTTTGTCAAGGTCATAGGCCGTTAGGGGTAAAAACATTATTGGGAATTTCAAGTGTTGAAATTTGCAATGAGATTGCATACCTTCTAATCAAGTGTTGATTTGTGTGTGGGCCTGATTAAATAAGTGTATGTGATACTGTATTGTAATCTGGCAGTTATCTGTTATCAGTTCGATTATATGTGATATAACCAGATTGTCGAATCAAGTGTTGATTTGATAATGTGATATATAGATAAATGATATTAGTCGGTCATATGTGATATAACCGGATTATTAAATCAAGTGTTGATTTAATAATGTGATATAATTATATCTTAACTACTAATATTAGCTCACTAATTATTCTTCATTATATATATTAATATATATGATATATATATATATAATAATAATAATAATAATAATAATAATAATAATAATAATAATAATGAAGCATGGCGTGATTTTCTATTTTTGAGAAAAATAGAAATGAGGTAGAAAATGAGAGCATGGTTGCAAGTATGGGATTTATTTTTGTTTATTCATCTTGACTCACTATTCAAGCATGGTTGCAATTTTATATTACAAAATTCCATGCTTTAATGAGTGGGGGTCAAAAGTTTCCATTCATTCTTTGCTCATTCTCAACACTTAGCCATTTTGCTTGCTTTGCTCCCATTGTTGCTCTCTAGCTTCTTCTTCCTCGATCTCATGGTTCAAGCTTCAACCCTCACATGTAATGTGAACCATGATGTTTGAACACAAACTAGTAAGAAAATTAAACCCCTACTTCACCATCACACATTAGATTAGCAATTTGATGTAGAGTGTTGCCTTCACTAATGAGATTATTGAAGGGTTTTCTTGAGCTTTTGGACTTCGGGTGGATCTTCTTTGGCGTGAAGATGACGAAGGAGGTTCGTTCAACTCGAAGAGGAGCCTAGTAGAGTCGCGTGGACTTCAACCCGGAGCTACTGAAGAGAAAGACTCGAACTACAAAGTTTGTATGCTCTTTTCTTCTCTTTTGTTGACTACACCACAAAGGCAAATCTTAATAATCTAGTAAAGATCTTGTTGGTCTAGCTTAGCACCTAATAAAAATTTGAATTTGGCATGCTTGATGCCTCCAGAACCATATAGTGGTGCTAAGGTCAACTTTCATGGTATCAGAGCTACTAGGCATTGGATGTCAACCTATGGGGGGTTCTCACTGTGTGACAGTTTAGTGAAGCATAGGCTCTTACCCCCAGGGTGTCCCGAGACCGGAAGGTGTTCCGGTGGGTTGAAGTCCTCGCGAGGGGGCATGCGTAAAAAGTAGCTGCTGAGGGCCCTATAGGTGCCATAGCAACCCTATTGGATAGGGTGGCTGCCTGACTTTCATGGTATCAGAGCCAAGCTAGAACTTTAGGGTAACTTGTAGCGACGTAAGAAGTCCGCTGTTTTTGTCGCGCAAAAATTGCCGATAAAAATAGTTTCGAAAATTGATGTTTTGAGTTGTTTGCACACCCCGCGGGCTCACGGTTTAAACCGAGAAGCCGCGGGATGGAGCGTGCGCACCCCAGGGATACCCCGGGGGGACCGAATGGCTAGGCCCACTCCCCAAGACCATCACAAGGTGGTCTTGGCGGTGGGGACCCGAAACTGCCCTACCTCAGGCAGTTTTGGGTCTGCCTCACCCCTTTGTCACCTCGTGGTAGCCTCGGGGGTGGGGTACCCCCTTTAGGCCCCCCATTCGATATTTAATTTTGCGATCTTCTCCCCCGCGAAGATTCGGGCCGGTTTGGAGTTCGTTTCGACTCCCGGATTAGCTTAAAACGATCGGTTTTGGAACTTTAGCTCACTGGATTTTTCATGTCGTGGAAAAATTGGTTAAGTTTGATAATTGCGTGCGGAATTCTAATGTCGCGGTTACTTTACAAGCTTTGTAATGTGTGTTATACAATTATTAGATTCCGGATTAATTAGTTTTATGAAAATTAGTTAGTATATTGTAAAGCTAGCCGTTTAGTTTCAATTGATCGATTGCCACGATGTTTTGATTCGGATCAAAACTCCGTCGCAATTGCGTATTGTACGCGATCACTAAGTCGGGAATCTTGTTGAATTATCCGACAACCAATTGAAAAGTGTTTTCAATTTGAGACTAAAATGCAACTTTTATAAGTTAGGCATGAAATTCGGAATATGAGATATTCCGGGTTTATGATGTCTAAGGAAATTGCGGATTCTAATTATTGTAGTTCTCTGTTTCTTTTTCTGCGACCGTAAGTGTAATATGTGGGGTATCCCAATCTCGTTACTATATGTCAACGAGTTTTAGATATACACATATTTTCTTACGTTGATGATATATGATATCATGTGTTGTTGTTGATATGATTTATTGGATCATCGTGAAAGAATAGCCGGGGGGTCTTATGTGAGATGAGGATTTTTATTTTCATTCATGTAAAATCTGTATGTAATATTCTTTTATTGGGGCACTTCCGGGTTGAGGATGATATCACCATTTTTATATATTATTTACTTTTCCGCATTAGGATAGACCCAAGGCGGAGAGCACGAGTAACCGGGTTCTAGAGTCCAGTGGGAGACTATTTCAAGGAGATGAGACCGGGTTTCCTAACTCTAGAATTGGTAGGGTTACTTGTCGCTCTCGTAGGGGTCTAGGGATGTGGGTTTGGATATTCATTACGACTGTGGAATTCGTGTTTTACATTATTGGCTAAATTTAAAACACGGATATCCTAATATATCCAATATTTCATATATTGCTTCTGCTGCTTGATTCTGTGATGTTGATCATATAACTGCGTGAGATGAATGTAATATTATATATATGATATATAATAAACGTTGCTTATGTTTTGCACCCGCGTTAGTCCAGCCCCCGCTCTGCCGGTAGTTAAGTAACCTAACGGTGCATGACGGGGCCCCATGGCGAATGCGGATGGCATAACCGTACGTTCTATTTTCGTTTCATTTTTCTGTAATTTTTAGGAAACATTAAATGATGGGACTTCATTAATGAGATTAATGAAAAGAAAGAAACCAAAAGATGTTGTAGAATCAAATTTTCAAAAAGGGTAGCCCTAGTTTTTGCTTTGCATAGTGGTATTCCTTGATGAATATCCAGCACCTCATTCGATGAGGAAAGAGCCGAGATCCCTTCACCGGGATGACCTCTTTAGTGAAACTAGCAAACGCTACAACCCACACGGTTTTGTCTTTTGACTACTTCTCTAGTTCTTGCTTTGCATAGTGGTATTCATGAATATCCATCACCTCAGTCGATGAGGAAAGAGCCGAGATCCCTTCACCGGGAGTGACCTCTTTAGAGAAGCTAGAAAAACCTCAAAAACACTCATTTGTAAAATCACTAGATTCTACAACGATATCAAGTTCATTACGCTCATGGTTTTCTTAAAAACTTGCGTAGCCCTCCGTCATTTCAGATAAGTGCTATTTTAGTATTCGTGCTACGTTTGTTGGCCTGCGTCAAGGCGTAGTGTGCGGTATCTGAATTAGTGCTTATCTGCAGCATGTGATGCGATTGGATTAGGGTAGTCATGCGACTTTGTTGGCCTGCGTTAAGGGTCGTGCGGGTGGGTTTAATTCAATCAAGAAATGAATGGGTTGAACTTGACTAACGCCCTATGGTTTGTTGGTCTGCGTCAAGGTCATAGGACGTTAGGGGTAAAAAATATTATCAGGAATTTCAAGTGTTGAAATTTGCATTGAGATTGCATACCTTCTATATGATAGTTGGATCCCGATACCTACTGCGAGTAAGAGTTACTCCTGAGAGAATTTTGCACTTTACAATTAGCCGATCAAGTAGGTTTCTAGAAAGGTGTCAACGGGGTTAAGCCTTTAGGGAAACGAGGTTTATTTTAATTAGGTCCGTGCGAAAGCACAGGGAACCTCCCTCGGAGTACCGATACCTGCCTGCCCGAACGATTGGCGAACCTGTAGGGTGTAATTAATCCCGGCTAATCTTACCTTTTATGGTTTGAAGGAAGATTTGATAAAAACAGTGGGAGCCATCCTGATTAGATAAAATAACCAATCTATTCTTGCAAAGAGCGCACGCAAAGTGATTATCCTTCTCTCTCTCCTGGTAGCGACCAATAACATGCCTTAATCAAGATAATAATATGGATGTTTTGACCGAACCTATTTATTATACTGGGCTAGGTTACGCTCTATCTTATGATTGTCATAAGTCTGAGCAAGGAATAGGAGAATATTCGGATTCCCATGGCACCCAAACGAAGAAAAAGCATGTTGATGCATTGCCTTCGGGTGTGTTCGTTACGAAGAACTGTTTCTCAATTTACTTTACGTCCTGGGTATTGGATACCGGATCATGATCCCACACATGTAATTTGTTACATGGGCTATAGAAAGGTGGAGAACTGGGAAAGAATGATATGTCTCTAAGTAGTAGAGAATGGTGCAATTGTTGTAGCCAAAGCAGTTGGCAGATATCACCTAGTGTTACTAACTGGTAATACATTGATTCAAAGCGACTATTATTCCGTACCAAAATATTGTGAATATTTTCCTAAATCAAGTGTTGATTGGGTAATTATTAAAATTACGTTGTATAACAGTGTACACGTTCTGAATCAAACTACAGTTCTAAACGTACATAACACACACAAGAGGAACGGTTCAGAAATTAACGAAGTCTTCTTGAGCTATTATAGACTAGGTCATGTCGATGAAACAAGACTAGCTGAAGTTCCATAAGGATGCATATTTGAATCCGTTTGAATTCATATCTTATGAAACTTGCCAGTCATGTCCCAAAGACTTGGTGACCAAATCTCCGTTTACTAGAAATGGAGAAAGGGCTACTGAACTCGGATAGATACATAGTGATGTATGCGGTCCTATGTCTATACATGCCAGGGAAGGTTCCGCGTACAGTATTACATTCACCGATGTTCTTTCAAGATACGGACATGTGTTCTTGTTGAAATACAAATCTGAATCTTTTGAGAATTTCAAGGAATATAAGTACGATGTTGAGAACCAGATGGGTAAAGGTATTCATATCCTTCGATATAATCGGGGAGAAGAATACTGGAGCACGGAATTCCGAGACTATTTAAAAGATAATGAGATTCTCTCTCAGTTTACTCCTCCATATACACCACAGCACAAAGGTATATCGGGATAGAGGAATCTCACCCTATAAGATACGGTACGCTCTATGATGAGTACTGCTGGGTTGCCTATTTTCTTTCAGGGACATGCACTTGAGAAGATGCATACCTATTAAATAGAGTTCCGATCAAATCCGTTGCCTACCACTCCATATGAGATATGGAATGGGAAGAGATCATCTCTTAAACGAGTTAAGATATGGGATTGTCCGGGCTATGTTGAAAAGCAAAATCAGGACAAGCTCGAGGCAAGGTCAGTTCTGTACAAGTTTGTAGGATATCCCAACCATTCGCGAGGGAATATCTTCTACCACACCGAGAAACAAAAGATGTTTTGTTTCTCGACATACCACCTTTTTAGAAAAGGAATTTCTTGTGGAAGAAATTAGTGGCAAAAGGTAGAACTGGAAGTAGTTCCAGCAAACACAAACTATAACTGACGATTTGTTGGAACCGGTGGATTCAATAGTCCCTGACGAACCGAAGCCACTCCGCTGATCTAGTAGGGTTTCTCATCCACCTGAGAGATACTACGTTTTTCTCGTAGACGGTGGGAGCGAGGATTGCATCATGGAGATGATGACCCAACTAGTTTCGAGCAGGCCATCACAAGTGGAGACTTTATGAAATGGCTGGATGCTATGCGATCTGAGATGGAATCCATGTACACCAATAAAGTGCTGACTTTGGATGTTGCTCCTGAAGGGTAAAACCCATCGGGAGCAAGAGGATCTTTGAGAAAGATAATTTGGTGTAGATGGAAAAGTTGAGACTTTCAAAGCCATGCTTAAGTACATAAGGATCCTACTTGACATTGCTGCATACCATGACTACGATATCTGGCAGACTGTACGTAAAAACCACTTTTCTAAATGGTGATTTAGAAGAGAGCGTGTATATGACACTGCGAGAGGTCTTCGTAGATAGTGGGAGCAGCGGAAGCAAGTGCAAGCTGCTTAAATCCATCTACGGGTTAAAGCAGGCATCACGGAGATGGAACATCTGTTTTAATGAAGCTGTCAAAGAGTTTGACTTCGTCAAAAAGGTAGATGAACCATGTATAAATAAGAAGGTTGTAGAGAGTATGGTTGTCTTCCTCGTACTGTACACGGATGACATACTCTTGATAGGAAAGGGTGTTCCTATGCTACACTCGGTCAAGCACCTCTTATCACACAGGTTCTCCATAAAAGATCTAACTGATGTCTCCTGCATCCTGGGGATATAGATCTATAGAAATAGATCTAAATGGATTTTAAATTGTCCCAATCCAGGTACATAGACACCATGCTAAAGGGGTTTAGTATGGATGATTTTAAGCGAGGTAAGGTACCCGCTTGTTCAGTAATCACTCTCTCCAAAGAGATGTCTTTCGAGACTGATTTGGAGAGGGCTCGCATACAAGGGATACCCAATGCTTTGGCAGACGGGTCAATCATGTATGTGATATTATGTCCGGGCAGCGATAAAAAATCGGAAACCCAGTTTTGCGCCCCGGAAAGTGGTGTTCGACTTCCGGGAAGCGCAAAAACAACTCAATCCTTTATGCCGAACTTGACTATTGAAGCTAGAGCAATCGGCAACAACGTGGATTAGGGTGCTTAAGCACGGTATTAGTGAAATCCGGCTTATTGATCCTTGTCCGCCCGTTCTTGTCGCTTGGCTTTCGCCTCCGGCCAAACCGAATGCAACCGGTCGCAGTTAGGGATCACCGATACCTTGGTAGGTTAGGGTGCCTAACGGAGCGCTTGCGTAAAGTTTGAGCGGAGTTCAATTGGAAAATAACGGGCAAAGGAAATGAGAAACGAAAACCTTAACTTACACAACCAATTTTTTTCCTAACAACGACATATTCACAAACCATCACAACAACAAAGAAAAAAGCAAAAGAAATGATACAAAGAAAAGAATAAAACAACATTGCAAGAAAGTAAGTGCAAGGTAATAAAAGAGCAAGAAAGTAAAGGGCAAGAATTAAAATTGCAAGTAAGTAAAGCAAGAGAAATACTAAGAATCCAAAGTGCAAAAATAAAAGCTTTATTATGTCCAAGTGATACAACCTCGAGTTCAATAACCAAAACATAAATTTGCAAGCTCAATGAAGAGGTTGCAAGATCAAGAGAAGGTAAGGAGCTCAAGGGAAACTAGCTATGTAGAAGAACAAAAAGAAAAGAGAAAAATGTAAGAAGAGTTATTCAAGTGTAAAGAATATGAGACAATGAGAGCCTATCCCTTGCTCACTGATCTGTATTTATAGGCTCAAAATAAAATTAAACAAGTAATAAAAATAGGATGATGTGACTACAAGGGATAACCAAAACAAAAATGGGGACAATTGGAGCTAACAAAACCGGTGGGGCCGGTTTTTGTGGGAGTCTCGCCAGGTCAATTCCGAGCAAGTATGCTCGTGTTGGTGTTGTGGTCTTGTGTTCTCTCGACAAATCCACTGGTATTGTTTGATTTCTTTGTAGAAGCCTGGTTTGTACTCAGTAGATTGGAGGGAAACATTATGCTTTATATCACATCACACCTTTTTGCATTTATAACACATCAATCCCTCAAGATTCATGAGAAAATATGGGTAGACCGAACTTGGTAAACCAGACATAAGAAATAAAATCGATACGGTGTCTTGCAAGGTAGGAACGATGGAAATGATGGAGGGAAGTGATCGAGGAATGGGATCGGTTAAACGTTCAGGAGGGTGTACACAGTCAATGAAAGGGACATGATGAATTGGAAAATCCGACTCATCAAGTAAAACTGGTTCATCCTCAAAACTATCCTCAAAATTCAGCTTATCCATGCCATTATCATCAATATCTAGATGCATATGGAGTTCGGGAAAAACAGTTAAGGACTCTGGATGATGTCCATACGGAAGTGAAAGGACATGATGAATTGGAGAGAAAAACTCATCCAAAATTGCGGGTTCATCATCCAAATTATTCCCAGCGTCAATATCCTCAATCAAGTGAAAATCAATATTCTCAGACACCTTATCAAAAACATGGATTTCTATCAATTGTGGTTCGAAGGTGGAGGTGTAGAGGTCAAAAGGTTTGGAATTGGTTTCATTTGAAATAGACCCTTTACAATCAGGTAAATCAAACAGTACAAAGTCGCACAACTCATTAAACATTCTATCTTCAATTGGTGAATCCTTTGGGACACTCGATAGACTTTCAAAACCGGAGTTGTGGAATTCAATTTGTAATGGGTAGGTTTGATTTGGAAGGGTGTACTGCTCAGTCTCACTACTCAAATTCTGAATATGTCCTTTCGCCTCATCATACATTGGAAAATTTGGAGCTAGTTGGAAACTACCTACCGGGTCACTAGGTTGTATGAGGGCAGCCATGGACGCATCCAAATCCATCATCTCTTTGTACAACGCTATCCGAAAGTCTTTCAATGACTGTTCCAGACTAGACATGGGTTGTGAAGGGGTTTCAGTAAAAGATTCAAAGTCGTTTCGATACTGGAAACTCTTAAATGGTTATTCAGAAGCAATGTCTAGGGAAGGTGTAAAAGTCAGGTAGGACTGGTAGGAATTGAATGGTTGGGCAAGAGTAGGATTAACATTCGGATAAGAAGGTGATTAGAATTTTTGATCAAAAGAATTGGCAGTGGTGAAAGGAGTGAAAGATCGGCTACGGGATTGTTCAATATGTTCAGCAATATATATAGGTCTTGGAGTTACAACAGGAATATCAAAAGGGGTATCAACGTAAGAAGGTGTTGTAGGTTGAAATGGTTGATACAAAGTGGATTGCGGAGTCCAATTGTTTGTCCATGACGCGTCTATCCGATCTTTCAAAGAGATTTTTAGCATGGATTGATCGTTCGAAGTTAGACCAAAGTAAGAACTATAAGAAGTAATGTCTGGTTGTGGGTACCAAAGTTCGGCAAGAGTTTTTCGAGTTGGGATACCAATGATATGAAGAGAAGAAGAAGAAGAGGAGAGGAAAAGGATGTGGTTTTTTTTATGTTAGTTATTAACAAAAGAATGAAATATAAACACAAAAAGAATGTGGATAAAGACAAAAAAACAATCACGACAAATACCACAAACCTTATCGGTCTAGGGTTCACCTAGGTCAACTGGATCTGCTCAATAACTTGATTGTCGAAGTAAAACTATGTCGAGAAACAGGCTCAAGATATACTGATCATGAGGCCAGGTAAGTGCAGAGATAAAGGGAGCTTTTCCAACGCTTTCGCGAAGGTCCTTAATTAGATAACCCTTTCTCTTTTGGCGGTTTCGCCGTGAACACTTTCCTAGACACCCCGTGAACGATATACCGTTAAGCGGTGTTCTAAACACAGTTAACTTCTCCTAATGAGCGCGAAGTCCTTAAAGGCTTAAAGTCTAGTTTTTTTGAAAATTTGTGCGAGTAAACATTATGCTCAATTTCGTGATTTGTGGGCCACGGAAAAGGTGATGAAATCTTTTACCGTATATTGTAGGGTTCGCTTTCCCTAAAGTCCGTATTAATGGATGCAATGCACAAATCAATGAAAAGGTTGTTAAAAACCTAAAAAATCGATTTTTATATTTAAGCACGGCACTGCAACAAATACGGGTTAGTCAATTTTAGCGTTTGCCACCGAACTTGCAAAGAATCCTGCAAAGATAGTATATTGGATGCGTCGGATTTGAGAAGAAGGTGTTAGGAAATACGTACCGATAAGTTTTTGGGTTAAGAAACCCCCGTTGAAGTGAATCCGGCTAGCTTAAAAAGTTCGCTTGCACGGGTCAAACTACCCGGATCTTTGGCACTGTACTTCGCAATCAGCTTAGCCTTGAATGTACAGTTTGCTCTACACAATCGCAGTTCGCAAATCCGTCAAATCTACAAATGTCGGAAAACGAATATTTTGTATGAAAAAGCGATATGAATGCCCAAACTCCTGCACACTCAAAATTATAAAAATCAAGCAATAAAATTGGTACAAAATTAGAACACTGGAGCACAGGGAAAAATTTTGGAGCAAAAGGAGATGAACAGGCCGGCGTCGCCGGATTTCTGGGGAAAGTCGCCGATTTTCCGTTGGAGTTTGGGCTCCAAATTTCTTCTGTTGTCTAAGTGTTCTACTAGTGTCTCAATATTATTGTTTATCTTTTTAGTTTAGTTCCAGAGTGCTTGCAGGTCAAAAATCCAGAAAGCAAAAATGTTAGGTTTTTTATCTTTTTTTGTTTTGGTTTTGAAATTTTTTGATTTTTTAGTTTTTTTTTGAGATTGGTGTTAGATGATATAAAAAAGATTAACCCGAAATAACAAGAATAAAAACGTTACCGTCTCCCCGGCAACGGCGCCATTTGATTACAATGCGCTTTTGGTGTGTCGCGTTTTAAAGTTCTAAAGTTAATCGCAATCAGGACGGCGTCGCGTGTAGCTAGCCGCGATGAGTACGGGTCGTCCAAAGAGAGACGGTAGGTTCTACGTTCTTGTTATCACGAGTTAATGCGTGTGGCAGAATGATTCGTTTCTAACCTTTGTGTATATATGCAAGTATAAGTTTGTTAGGAATAGCTAGGTTAGTGTAAGTTATGGATTTCCGTACTCAATCCTTTGTGCCGAACTTGACTATTGAAGCTAGAGCAATCGGTAACAATGTGGATTAGGGTACTTAAGTATGGTATTAGTGAAATCCGGCTTATTGACCCTTGTTCGTCCGTTCTTGTCGCTTGGCTTTCACCTCCGGCCAAACCAAACACAACCAGTCGCGGTTAGAGATCACCGATACCTTGGTAGGGTATGATGCCTAACGGAGTGCTTGCATAAGATTTGGATGGAGTTCATTTGAAAAATAACAGGCAAAGGAAATGATAAACGAAAACCTTAACTTACACAACCAATCTTTTTCCTAACAACAACATATTCATAAACCATCATAACAACAAAGAAAAAAGCAAAAAAAATGATACAAAGAAAAGAATAAAACAACATTGCAAGAAAGTAAGTGCAAGGTAATAAAAGAGCAAGTAAGTAAAGGGTAAGAATTAAAATTACAAGTAAGTAAAGCAAGAGAAAAACTAAGAATCCAAAGTGCAAAAATGAAAGCTTTATTATGTCCAAGTGATACAACTTTGAGTTCAATAACCAAAATCTAAACTTACAAGCTCAATGAAGAGATTGCAAGATCAAGAGAAGGCAAGGAGCTCAAGAGAAACTAGCTATGTACAAAAACAAAAAGAAAAGAGAAAAATGTAAGAAGAGTTGTTCTAGTGTAAAGAATATAAGACAATGTGAGAGCCCATCTCTTACTCACTGATATGTATTTATAGGCTCAAAATAAAATTAAACAAGTAATAAAAATAGGATGATGTGACTGCAAGGGATAGCCAGAACAAAAATGGGGACAATTGGAGCTAACAAAACCGGTGGGGTCGATTTTTATGGGAGTTTCGCCGGGTCGATTCCGAGCAAGTAGGCTCGTGTTGGTGTTGTGGTCTTGTGTTCTCTCGACAACTCCACTGGTATTGTTTGATTTCTTTATAGAAGCCTGGTTTGTACCCAGTATATTGGAGGGAAACATTATGCTTTATATCACATCACACCTTTTTGCATTTATAACACATCACTTCTCACTTTTGCCCTTGCATCATGGCAGCCCCACCATGGTCCATGCCAAAGTGTTGTGTGCACACTTGTATTGTGTTGGACCAAAATAGTGTGCACACATTTATTTGCTAAGAACTCTTTGGGTATCGATCGGTTTACAGTTCCGGTTGCATTGTCGACTCACAAACATTATATCCGTGATTTTGAGTGTATTTCCAGTATTGTGTCACGGATACCTGTAATCTGTATTACTGAGCAGACACTGGTTCATAGTACCGATATATACAAAAAAATAGATAATGAATGAGTGGTATTAAAATGCAGTTTTCTGTGATAAACGGCGGCACAAAACCATAGAAAAATTAAGAAATCAAAGTTGTTATGGATTTCTTCATTATGTTTGCCTTTTATAGGCTACAGGCTTTTCATATAGCTCCTTGGCTTTTCCAAATGACACTTGTGTCTCCCCATGCCTCACGTGCTTTTTCTTTTTTGCACATAAACCATGAGGTTTACAAAATTTTGGCTTTTTGCCCATTTTCCATACATTTATTTCTATAAAATTATATTAAACTAATTCATTTCTTCATTCTTTTGTCATGGGGCCAGTCCCTTTCATGCTTGGGCTTAACTTGGGCTCGGGCCTGCTTGGCTTGGTCTTGGGTCCACTTGCTTGTGCTCGGGCCCACTTGATTCGGGATTGACTTTTGACTTTGAATTTTTAGACAAGAGGGGTGTAAATTTTTACCCCAATACTTAGAACGGTTCGGATTATCATGAAATGAATAGCCCTATGAGGAATTGTGTAATGTGATGTATTTCATTTCATTCATGTTGTAAACAAATGTATATTCTTTTATTCGGGATGGGCGGTCAACATGTGGCCGTCGTTTCCTCTTTTTGTATTATTATTTGTTGGGACTCGGTCAGGTTGCGATCGATATTACCGTTGTATTAATATAGGTTTTAGGATTACCCCATGGAGAAGCGCACTGGCAGCCAGGTTCTAGATTGCAGCGTGTGGACATCTCAAGAACTTGAGATCGGGTCACTCAATTCTAGGTTTAGCGGGATGCTTGCCGTGCTTGTAGGGGGTTAGGACAGACCTGCGCTGGAGTGCTCAAGTCATCGTATTCGAGAAAGTGCCGGGTGGCCCTATCATGGTAATGTTGTCGGGTTGCCTCGTTTCTCGAATTAGCGGATGCCTTGCTACACTTGTAGGGGTCTGCTTTTGGCTACGTATAGGCTATTCACGCGACCGGGGAATGTCGCACTTTCTTTGTGGCTCGAACGAAACACGAAATTCCTAGGTGATCCGACCATTCCAACTTCGTGATGTTGTTTTCCTGCATGCTGTAATGTGATTATTTGCGTGTGATAATATATTGATATATGTGATGTGTGTGTGTGTGTGTGTGTGTGTGTGTGTGTGTTTTGCATCCGCGCTAGCTCTGCCCTGCCCTGCCGTAAGTTAAGAAACCTTACGGCGAAGACCCAGAGCCCCGGGGCGAATGCAGATTGCGTATATGTGCATTCTATTTTCTATTTCATATTTTTTATGTAATGATTGTGTGAGAAGGAAAATGCTATATAATTTGATTATCTAAAAGATGGGATTGCGTTAATAAGAATAATGCAAGGTAAAATAAACATATACGTTTTAGGAAGCATTTTTTATAAAAGGGAAATTTTAATCGATTCTTTTGCTTTGCATCATGGCATTCGGTTAAGAATGTCCTGCACCTCATTCGATGAGGAAAAAGTCTTGATCCCGTCATAAGGAGTTATCTCTTAAGCAAAAGTTTGTGTCACTAATATTATTTTTGTAGACATATTGTTTTGCTTTGCATCATGGTATTCGTTTAGGAATATCCTGCACCTCATTCGATGAGAAAAGAGTTTAGATCCATTCACGCGGAGTTCACTCTTGAGCAAAAGTCTACGCGACTATAAATTTTCAAAACCACTCGGTTCCTACGTTGATATCATGTTCATTACGTTGATGGATTTCTTCAAAACCAGCCGTAGCCCTCTGTCATTTCAGGAAGTAGGGTATATAGTTTCGTGCTGCGTTTGTTGACTTCGTCAAGGCATAGTGTACGGTAGATAAATGATGTATTCCTACTTGCATACGATGCGATTGGTTAGGACAGACGTATGCCTTGTTGACTACATCAAGGGTGGTACAGGGGGATCTAAATCAATCACGAAATGACGGGTTGAACTTGACTAGCGATTTATAGTATGTTGACTCCGTCAAGGTCATAAGATATTAGGGGTAAAAACCGATATCGGGAGTTTTAAGTGTTGAAACTTGCAATGAGATTGCATACTTTCTATGGTGTGGGGTGACTTGTTGACTCCGTCAAGGTTACCACTCCATGATTGTTTGGTTCCCAATTCCTAATGTGAGTAATTGTTACTCCCGAGGGATTTTCAGATGACCCCGGCCAGTTCTCCTTTTAGGGTTTGAAGTAGAATTTAAGTGGGAGCCATCCTGATTAGATAAATATACTAATCTAATCTTGATGGAGTCTACGCTGAGTGTTTCTTTTCTCTCTCTGGTAGAGATCCTTGACTAACCTTAAACGAAGACTCGTTAACCATATTGACCGACCTTTTTATAAACTTATAGCTTTGGAATGTCTGGGCTGCCCTAATCCAAGACATAGACGTATATGTACTTATCTATCCTACTTCCCTTTTTACTAAATCCAGAACCCTCTGTATTCAGTACAGAGATCCATACTTCTTGAAAGGCCATCGTATGGTTAGATACGAACTCGATGAAATTTTTTCAGTCCGAGAATGACCACTGGTTTGGATTAGATGAATTGTTCATTTGTCTCTCTTTCCAACCTTATCTCAAGTTCGAGAGCTCCTTATATATAAGGATTGTATACTAGTTATATTTATTGGATAGAATCCTGAAGCTGGTGGTAAAGGAATGGAAAGAAGAAAAACAACTAGCATAAGTTCGGTATACAGAAAGATAAGATGGAGAGGCATTAAAAGGGGTTGAAGTGTGAAGAAAGGAAAATGTGACTACTGTCATGAGCCTGGGCATTGGAAAAGGCAATACTGTGAATACCCAACTAACCCACTGAAACATTTTTAGTGCTTTAGATTTCCTGTTTGTGTCTGTATTTTTGAAAACTAATTCTTAATAAACTCTAACTCCTGGGTATATAGATCCCGGATTAGAACTTCTGTAGAGCGTTACAGATACTGAGAAAGAGAAGAGAATTGAGATTAGTTAATTTTATCCTCAATGTCAATTTTCAGAGCAATTGTTGCTATTGAGGAAAGTCATCAGGTTTTGCCTAGACGGCAAAC
The DNA here is from genome assembly GCA_030015575.1 of Agapanthus africanus. NCBI lineage: Eukaryota > Viridiplantae > Streptophyta > Magnoliopsida > Asparagales > Amaryllidaceae > Agapanthus > Agapanthus africanus. The sequence goes on from CM057337.1 coordinate 89,084,880, forward strand.
TTTTGGTTTCTTTTAATCAAAATAATGTTTTTTCAATTAACAGCATATGGGAATAGAGTTAGTGAACTCAAGGGACTTATACATATTGATGTATGTTGTTCGATATCTATGAGGACATGGGGTTAGTACTAGGTATTCCATATTGAGAATGTGATTCACTCTCAAATTGCTCATCCGCAGGTGTGCTCCATGATGAGTAATGCTGAGTTGCTTTTTTCAATTTGGGGATGCACTAGAAATAGTTGCATATCAATGGATATTGGTTCACCCTAAACAAGTGCCTCTTTTCTATATATGATATAGAATGATGTTCATCTTAAGGTTGTTAATATGTTGGGTTATCCGGTTTGTGCTTAAAAACTGTTAGATATATATGCCCTAGAAGCCATTATTGTATAGTACATGATTGTATATTACATTTTGGATGCTTGGGATATATATATATATATATATATATATATATATATATATATATATATAAGACAGTCTTGCTCGATATGATAATATACTATCTGGTTTGTATCTATCTTAACATTTGTATATGTTCATTTTTATGTATCGCTAATACATATTAATACAGCCCATAGGATCTTTTCTTCACTGTCAGCGTAGTGATGGCAATCATATTTGTGGGGCTGGGTAGTTTATAAGAATATCCTTAAAATTGTCCTTAGTCGTAAGATTATCGAGACTGGGTATCGATAAAGACTAGTGTATACGTTTCTTATCCCCATCAGGGGAGATGGCCGGTCCCGCAGCCATTGGTATACGGTACCAAAGATAGTATACAGGTGCTCATTAGGTTATAAGTTACACTGGATGGACTCGCTGGGAATTTCTAGTTTGTACTATACTTATCGTCGGATAGCAGTTCTCTGGTGACAAGAGTGCAGATTAGTTTGATGACTTGACATCACCATTAGTCTCGAGTGTGTTCCCATTGTATTTAGATTACTACCCCACCACGGTTTTAAAGAGTCGTGAAAACCGGTAGTAGTTGAGTGCAGTCCCGAAACACTTGGAGACAGTAGGTGATAGAAGGGATTCGTCTCTCCCGGTATAGGGAGTCGATATCGTGCTGTGTAGGGTTAGCCGATACTATAAGTCCCTGGTCAGGGCAAGTGAGATTTATTGGTAGGCAAACCAGTAGTTTCTCAGGTTGTATTGGGTTCTACAACGACACGATTTATCATGCTAATAGGGGTCTGATATTTACCATCCTCTAGACCCGATATGCGATACTCTTAGACGAACAGAATAGACTGTATGGAGAATGTCACATATCGGCTCAGTAGGGGTTCTGACGAGTTTTCTTATCGATCTTTCTTTCGACAGATACCTGGGTAGCCGTTATGTAAAGCTAGTGCCACTGACATGCTTGTGGTTAAACCCATTTCCAGAGTATTTTCGAGTCTTTAGAGTCCCACACAAAGGGTTTCTCGGTTCAGGCGAAACAGTGTAGTATGCGTATTTAGATATGTTCGGGTGTTCAATTGAACACGTGTATTTTATACACGTTCTTTAATCAGACAATTTTGAATACTAGCAGATTTGAAAGATAGCCAGATACGGAGCTAGTATTATATTGCTCTATCATGTATTTGTATTTTAATACGAATATAGTACTTATAAGAATACGTGTATTTGTTTGAATACTGGTATTTGTGTTTTGATACAAATATATGTATTTCTTTCTTAATATGAATACGTGTACTTTGTATTTTCGATACAAATATTGTATTCGTATTTTGGTAGAAATATGGGTATACATATTTATTATAAATATGGAGGTAGATGATTGTATTCACACACACACACACACACACATATTTATATATGTATTAATATGTGTACAAAGTGAGGTGGCCTCTCTCTCTCTTCTTCTCATCTCTTCTAGTTGTGTGTGGGCTTGTGACTCACACTAGTGAGTCACAACCCATCCACTTATTATTGTATATTATTATATGAAAAGATAAAGAAGAGAAAGTGTGGATTTATCATCATCATCATCATCATTATTGTAGTCATCCTCTTCTTCATCTTCTTTCTCTTTTCTCACTTGAGTTTTGAGAAATAAAAAGAGAGCATCTTGACGCTATTACTACACCTCTAAACATCGAGACTAAGCTTTTGGATTACCCTAACGCCTAGCCATCATCCGTGGCTGTTTGCGAAACAAAAATTTTCTTACCAAAGTAAAACGGCGCTAGAATAACCCTTTAAACCAGATCTAACCATAAACCTAACTAGCAATACTAAGAGAGCTAACTACTATGATGAAGAGTCTCACCAAAAGATCCAAGTCCTTCGGTCTTCTTTTTTCATCATGTGCTCCTAGTGGCCACCTTGAACAAGCTTGATCTTCACTTCTTGCTCCATCGGTTCTCTGTGATCGATCTTGTTCTCCGGTCCTCCTTTGTCGTAGATGATCTATCTGAGAGATGTGATCCATGGCTCTGGCTCCACACTAAATGTCAAGTGGAGCAACTAGAGAACTTGAGTTGCTAATCCAAGAAGTCTAGGATGTAGTGTGTGTTTTACTATCTCTATCTTTCTTCCTTTCTTGTTTCTCAACACATGAGAGTGTAGAGAGGAGGAAGATGATGAAGGTGATGAAGCTCAAGAGAAGGATATGAGAGTGAAGCAAAATGGTGAGAGCAAATGAAAATGACCAACCATGAGAGAGAATATCACTCACTATGGTTTTGTGAAACAATATCCATGAATAAACAATATCAACCATTCTTCAATAGTTGTCACAAATGAATTAATAATTCATTTGTCAACTATTGAAACCATGGTTCTCACCATACCCCCTCTTCTTCACTTTACACCTCATTTCCAATTATGAATAAATGGAAAAATCCTTGATGAGGTGTCCACCTTCTAGAATGCTATTCGTATTACAGTCAACTGTATATACATACGTGTATTCGGATAAAAATACGAATGCCCAAAGAGATAGAATAACATGAAGAACGTAATACTAGAATATACATACCGAAATACATATGTGTAAATTATCAAATCAATACCTGATTTAATAATCCGGCTCAAACCTGAGCCGGCTAGTATTACCAACTGTCCGATCGAATGTCCGGGTACAAAGTACATCAATCGATCGGAACCCTGCACGTATCCAATACGGCTACTATATCATTTCGTCTGAACCAGGAAAACCTTCTGTATGGGACTCTAAAGACTCGACAGTATACCGACAGTGAGTTACTGGATAAATCCATAACCACAAGCACGTCAGCGGCACTAGCTATACGTAACGGCTACCCGGATACCTGTCGAAAAGGAAGGCCGACGAGCAAACTCATCCGGATCCCTACTAAGCTTATCCGTGACAATCTCCGTACAGTCCGGTCTCTTCGTCTGAGAGTATTGCATACCAGGTCTAGTGGGTGGTAAACATCAGACCCTGATAACCCGATAATTCATGCTGATGCAGCTCAGGACCAATCCGGTAAATTACTGATAAGTCTATCAGTAAATCCCAACTTCCTTGGCCAAGATCTTATGGTCCTGACCAATCGAACACATTGCGATATCGACTCCCAATACCGGAGAGATGAATCCCCAACAATCGCTTACTGCCTTCATGTGGCTCTGGACTGTATCCAACCAAAATCTGTTTGCACGACTCAGTAGAGCCCTGGTAGGATAGTGATCAAAGCACAGTGGGAACTCATACGAGACAAATGATGATCTCAGCTTTAAAGACTAACCTGTACTCATATCACCTGAGAACTTTCATCTGACGATAGGTATAGTACCATCTCGAAGTTCTCAGCGAGTCCATCCAGTGTACTCATATCCAGCGAGCACCTGTATACGATCTTAGATGCAAAATAACAATGGTTGTGGGACCATACCATCGCCTCTCGTCAGGGTCTAGAAACATATACACTAGTCTACTCCGGAATATCGATGCCCGGTCTCGATACTCCCAAGACTAGGGACCTTTTAAGGATGTGCGTACCGACTACCCAGCTCCCACAAGTATGACCGCCATCACAACGCTGGTAGTCTAGCAATGATCCTACGGGCTTTATCAACATGTATGAATGATACGTAATAGCAAGTAAAACATATGCACATGTTAGGATAAAGAAAAACTAGATAGCATACTATCATATCGAGTAAGACTGTCCTGTACATATATATGTCCAAGCATCCATATGTATACATATACAATAATGTCTTCTAGGGCATACATATCCAACAATCTCCCACTTGCACTAAGGCCATATATTGGTGTATCGAGTACCTAACGTCTGCTCTAGAGCTAGCTGTTGGCGTATCGCATACCCAACATCTCAAAAAGTCTCTCGAACTGTGCTTGAAGAAGGGCTTTGGTGAATCGATCCGCCGTGTTGTATTTTATGTCCACTCTCCGCACCTCGATCACCCGGGGATCAACGATTTCCCTGATCAGGTGATAACCGCCTTAAGATGTGCCTGGATTTCTGATGGGACCGTGGTTCTTTCGCTAAACCCGTAGCTCTATTGTTGTCGCAATACAAAGGTATTGGGTTAACAATGGATGGAACCACCTGAAGTTCATCAAGACGGCTTCTTTTGCGGCATCATTGGCAGCAATGTACTCAGTCTCCATCGTCGAGTCTGCGATGGTTTCCTGTTTGGAACTCTTCCAACAGACTGCCCCTCCGTTGAGGGTAAACACAAAACCCGAGACAGACTTGTTGTCATCCTTGTCACTCTAGAAGCTCGAATCGGTAAAAGACACCACCTGGAAGTCCCCATTACCGAATACCAGGAATAGTTCTTTAGTCCTCCTCCGGTACTTAGGAATGTTCTTAACAGCTGTCCAGTGGTTCTCACCCGGGTTAGACTAATACCGGCTCACCATGCTAAGTGTGTAAGCTACATCTGGTCGGATACATAGTATCTCATACATTATAGATCCTACCGCCAAAACGTAGGGTATAGTGCTTATGCGAACCCTCTCCTCATCAGCCTTGGGAGACATCTCTTTAAAGAGGGTGATTCCGTGCAATGCGAATATGTTACCACGCTTGGAATCTTCTATACTAAATCTCTTTAGTACGGTTTCTATGTACCTAGACTGCGAAAGTCACAGTAATCTCTTGGATCTATCTCTATAGATCTTAATCCCCAGAATGTACGAGGCATCATCCAGATCCTTCATGGAGAACCTTTGTGATAAGAACAGCTTGACCGATTGTAGTATAGAAATATCATTTCCTATCAAAAGAATGTCGTCCACGTACAAGATTAGGAATACGACAGTTCGGCTTACAATCTTCTTATATATACAAGGCCCATCCTCGTTCTTGATGAAGTCAAATCCCTTGACTGCATCATCAAAACAGATGTTCTAGCTCCGCGATGCCTTCTTTAATCCATAAATGGATTTACGCAACTTGCACACCTTCCCGTTGCTCCCACTGTCTACAAAACCTTCCGGTTAATCCATATAAACAAACTCTTCTAAACTTCCGTTCAGAAAATCCGTTTTACGTCCATCTGCCAGATCTCATAGTCATGGAAGGCAGCAATAAAAAGTAGGATCCGAATGGATTTGAGTATAGCCACTGGAGAAAATGTTTTGTCATAGTCCACACCTGGTCTTTGACGAAAACCTTTTGCAACAAGTCTAGTCTTATAGCTTTCCACCTGCCCATCTACACCAAATTTCTTTTTGTAGATCAATTTGCATCCAACGGGTTTTACCGCAGGTGGAGCAATATCCAAGGTCCACACTTTATTGGTGCACATGGACTCCATTTTGGATCGCATAGCATCCAGTCATTTATCAGAGTCCCTACTGATAATGGTTAGCCTAAAACTAGTAGGATCATCTTCTTCCAAGATGTTATCCTCTCGATCCCCGTCTATGAGAAAGCTGTAGTATCTCTCGGGAGGATGAGAATGTTGGGATTCTCTAGCACCATACCTAGGGTTTGGGTTGCATCAAACATGCTATAAGAAAAATTTAGGGGTGTTAAACAATACCATCCATAGATCCAACTAGAAAGTTACGGTAACAAAACTAATAGTATCACATGCTATAAGTATCTATCACTAAGTGGAGTGATTACAATCTCTGTAGAACTCCTTGAATAACTCCTTGGATCTCCTAGAGTTTGAACCAGCTCGCTTGAATCCTTCGTTGTCCACGATGATCCATCGGAAGTCCCTTTGCTCAAAGCTCCTAGCTTCACTTGATCTTTGAAGAAGTAAAGCAAACACCCTACACTAAAGGGCTAGGATAGTGTAGAATGATGAAGTGGTTTGTGTTCTCTCTTAAAAACCCTTTCTTTTTAAGTTCCTCACTCTTTATAAAACTCAAGAGAGCTTGAAGGAGGAGGAAGATAAAGATGGCAAAGCTTTTCTCAAGTTTAATGATAAAAGAAAATCAAATGGATATTTATGTGAGACACTCTTATAACAAACCATGGTTAAATAAATATCTAGATATTTTGTAGTGAGTTAAAAGAACAATGGAAAACAAACTAGGGTTAAAATTAATGGTCAACTAAAGAATTGTGTGGAAACAATGAGTCACAATTTTATTTCCTTTATTCATTTATCTCAAAACAAAAATCCACATATACAATATAACCATGTGAGTCTTGCATTGCCATCTTCTATGTATCATCAATCATGATACATATGCATGCATGTATGTGTGCATACACATTATCATGTGTATGTATATACATATATGCATACATCCATAAAGAAAAGGTTTAATAAAAATGGGCCAAAAGTCAATATTAAATCAACACTTGATTTAATAAACCAGTCATATCACATACGACCCGACCAATAGTAAACGCCCGATTAAAATACGGTATCACATACTTGCATTTAATCGGGTCCCCGCGCATATCTCATATGTACACCACATTGTTTTGCCTGAGCCAGAAAACTCCTGTGTGGGACTCTAAGACTCGTCAATACGCCGGCAATAGGTGATGATCACATCAAAACACCCATAAGCCGCAAGCGGTCAGCTAAACGTAACGGCCACCTGGGTATTGAGCGATCAAAAGAAAAACAAGCGAACCAGTCAAAACTCCCGTCGAGCTATTGGTAACACTTACCGTACAGTCCACTCTCTTCGTCTGATATGTTGCATATCAAGTCTTGGGATGGAATCGTCGAGCCCTAATAACTTAATAAGTTATGCCGATATGGACTATGACCGGTCGATAAACTACTGATAACATTTATCAGTAAATCTCATCAGCCCTGGCCAGGGACTTCAAGTCAAAGCCAATCGCACATAGCAGAACATCAAATCCCAATATCGGGAGAGACAAAACCCCTCCTATCGCTCATTATCTCCATGTGTCTCGGGATTGTACCCAAAAGCCACCTGTTCGCACGACTCGGTACAGCCGTGGTAGGGTGTGTTAGTTATATGTATGCCCTAGAGGCCATTACTGTAAATACGATGTATATTGTAGTGGATGCTTGTACATATATAGGGATGACTTTCTTGCTCGGCATGATAGTATGCCATCTGGTTGCTCTTTATCTTAACATGTACACTTATTGTCTCTCTATTACATGGTGATAAAGCCCTTAGGATTAGTACTTGACTACCAGGATTATGACGTAGATCATACTAGTGGGGAAGAGTAGTCGGTAAGTACATCCTTCAAATGTTCCTAGTCGTGGGTGTATCGAGACAGGGCATCAATATACCAGAGTAAACTAGCGTATAGCTTCTCGACCCATATAGATGGGCGATGGATGATCCCATATCCATTGGTATTTGACATCAGAGATAGTATACGGGTGCTCAGTGGAGACTGGGTACACTGAACGGACTCGCCGAGAACTCCTAGATGGTATTATACCGATCGTCAGATAGCAGTTCTCTGGTGACACTGGTATAGGTTCGTCTGTAGACCCGAGATCTTCATAGAGTCTTGTGTGATTCCCACTGTGCTTTGATTTCCACCTTACTACGTCCAAGAGAACGTGCAAAATGGTGGCTTTTGGGTACAGTCCCGAATCATATGGAGGCAATGAGCGAAAGGAGAGGTTTCGTCTCTCCCTGTATTGGGGGTTGATGTTGCGCTATGCTCAATTAGCTATAACAGGAAGTCCCTGGCCAGGGTTGATTCAGAGATATACTGGTAAGTGTTATCAGTAGTTTCTGGACCCGTTATGAGCCTCATATCGGCTCAACTTATCGAGTTACTGGGATTTAACGTTTACCACCCCTAGACGAGATATGCGAAATATCATACGAAGAGATCAGACTATACGGTAGTGTTACTGATTCGATTCGCATGAGTGTGAGCAGGCTTGCTTGTTGATCTTCTGATCGCTCAATACCCGGGTGGCCGTTACGTTTGGCAGACCGCTTGCGGCTTGTGCGCGTTTGATATGATCATCACCTACTGCCGGCGTATTGACGAGTCTTTAGAGTCCTATACAGAGGTTTCCTGGCTCAAGTGAAACGGAGTAGGAGCACATATGTGATATGTGCGGGATCGAGATTAATACGATATGTCATACCGTATTATATTCTAGCGATTAGTGACATCGGTCGATTATATGTGATATAGCCGGGTTATCGGATCAAGTGTTGATTCGATAAGTTGTTACATATGATATTAGTCGGTTATATGTGATTTAGCCGGATTATTAAATCAAGAGTTGATTTGATAATCTAATGTATAATTATACATTTGATATATTAATTTACATTAACTAGTATTAGCTCACTTAAGATTTATTTTCTCACTTATTTTGTGCATGTGTATATATGTGATATATATAAGTGTACAAAGTTTTGTGTCAAGCTTGATGATACATGCAACTTGGGTGTGTATATGATTTACACCATGCTATTTATAATGAAGGGTTTTTATTTATTTTGGTAAATCAAAATGGTAGCATTTTTGTCATGGCAAGAAACTTTAAGAAGCTTGGATTTGCATTGACTTAGTCCACTACTTTTGTTTTGCCTAAGATATTTATAAACCCAACCATTATTCTATCCATGGTTAAGTCTCTACAAAGGTTAATATATTATATTAACTCACCATGGTTTCCATTCTCTACTTGAAATTATTCATGAGAGATTTCTTCTTCTTCTTCTTCCAAAAGCTTTCTAGCTTCAATGGAGATGAGAGAAAAGGAGTGAGAAAATTATTTCTAAAATGTGTAAAATTTCTACTTCATCATTCTCTACTACTTGCTATTTAGTATAGCATGTTTGCTTCACTAATTCCATAATTAGTGAAAAGATAGCTCGCGTTAGTGTCTCCTCGACGTAGATCATCTTCGGCCTCGAAGACTTCTAGCAAGTTTGTTCCGTACATCTTGTGGAGCCTCTCAAGAATCCGGGAGTTGATGGATCGCAGCGAAGGGATGACTATACTATGCTATTGAAGTGAAGGACCGGTTTACAAAGGTTGTATTCCTTATTCACTATTCTTGTAAAGTTGTTTACATATCGTTCGTCGGATTTTCTAGTATACGATTCTATGTTAGGGTTAGCTAGTACGGCTAAATTTTTTGAAATTGGCATGGATGATACCTCCTGAAACCTTGCTGTCGTGCTAGGAAACCCTGCAGTGGTATCAGAGCCATGCTAGAAAACTAGACGGATTTTGTTAGGATTACGAAACCGAAACGACTCTGAAACTTGAAACACGAATACTTAGTTTCTGTTGATTTTAAAAGGTCCTCAAATTTTTTTTAAACAATTGCAGAATGTTGTATATAACTTGAACACCATGGAAATTTCAAGGGGGTTGCTCCGAATTTAACTTGAACACCATGGAAATTTCAAGGGGGTTGCTCCGAATTTTATTGTGCATTGTGTTCAAGTTATATGATATAACTTGAACACCATGGAAATTTCAAGGGGGTTGCTCTGAATTTGGCCGAGCACAATGCAATAAAATCCGAGCAGGCTGGCCATCTAGTGGATTTTTGGTTTGAAATTTTCACTGTGTTCCAGGTTCTGGGTTTTGGTATTTCAGGTGTTGTTTGTTTTTTTCTATGTTTGCATGTGATGTGATCTTACACTATAAGCAATTTGGAGTGTTTCGTATTCTTAGTTTTAACATTGTTTCGGGTAGTTGCATGTTGTCTAGGCGAATTAAAAAGTTTGATCGAATGTCAAAAACCTATTTTTCCAAGTTTAACGTATTCGGAAAATTATGCAAGTAATTCTGTGAACCCTCTAGAAGAATGAAACCCTAACTCGACTTTTTGGATAGTGGAACCGCGGTCATACCCTAGGGTTTGCCGCAGTTCCGTGGCGACATGAGTGAGGCTTGGGTTTGCCCTTCTACGGCTGGTGCAAAGGTACTGTGGCATATTCTGGGTATTATTAAACTGTGCTCAAGTGTTGAGCTCTCGGGGAATTGTGGGACTTTGATGATTCGATCGAAAAGTTTAACGTCGTCCAGGTAGCATGTGATTGAGTACAATATTTAGAATCCACAAATTGTTATGAGATAACTAATTTGAATTTTATAAATCTAGCAATTTAGTCTTAGATGATCGGTTGCCACGGAATTTTGATGTGATCAAAAGTCCGTCGCAATCACGTAGCGTACGCGGATACTCGCCAGGTAACATTATTAGATAGCCACGCCCCATAGCCCCGACCAAGTGACTGTAGGAGAACCCCGTCGCCAAAAGTATCTGTTCGGGTGCTTGCAGCAGCAGTGTTCCGCCTTAGTGCACTTCGTCGATGGTATCTGGAGTGCGGCCGTCTAATAAAGTTTTTGACGAGCATTCAATCAGGTTATCGGGAATCTTGTCGAATTACCCGACAGGTTATTGGAAAGTGTTTTCAATATCGAAACTAAAATGCGGGGTTTATAATTGTTAGGCATGTGATATCTAAGGAATTCATTTGGTTAGGCATGAAATCCAATGTATGTGATACGTTGGGTTTATGATGTCTACGGTGGTTGCGGATTCCAACTGTTGTAGTTTTTCACTTTCTTTTCTGGGACCGTAAGTGTAATATATGGTGTATCGCCGGTTTCGGTGCTATATGTCAACGACAACTGAGATACGCATATTTACTTACGTTGATGACATGTGATATTATGTGTTGCCGGAATATTTTATATTGGATTGTCGTGTTTGAATAGCCGGGGTTTTTTATATGAGATGAGAGTTTTTCATTTTCATTCATGTAAAAAAACTTGTATGTAATATTCTTTTATTGGGGCACTTCCGAGTTGAGGAAGATGTCACCGTTGATATATATTATTTACTTTTTCGCATTAGGATAGACCAAAGGCAGGGAGAACAAGTAACCGGGTTCTAGGGTCCAGTGGGAGACCATCTCGAGGAATCGAGACCAAGTCTCGTAACTCTAGAATTGGTAGGATTGCTTGCCACTCTCATAGGTGTCTAGGGATGTGGGTTTGGCTATTCATCACGACCGTGGAATCCGTGTTTTATACATGCTTAATCTAAAACACGGAAATCCTAGTATATCCAACATTTTATATGTTATCTTCTGCTGCTCTGTGATGTGATAACTGTGTATATTTTGAGACGAATGCTTATATTATATATATGAGATATAATAAATATTGCTGATTTCGTTTCTTATGTGTTGCTTAGGAAGCATATTATGATGGGACTTCATAAATGAGATTAATGAAATAAAAGAAACCAAAAAGTTGTTGTAAAAACTTGTTTTAAAAACTGGTAGCTCTAGTTCTTGCTTTGCATAGCGGTATTCCTTGTTGAATATCCAACACCTTATTCGATAAGGAAAGAGCCGAGATCCCTTCATCGGAAGTGATCTCATTAGTGAAACTAGCAGATACTACAACACACTCGGTTTGTCTTTTGATTGGTTCTATAGTTTTTGCTTTGCATAGTGGTATTTGTGAAATATCCCACACCTTATTCGATAAAGAAAGATCCGAGATCCCTTCACCGGGAGTGACCTCTTTATCAAAACTAGTAAAAGCCTCAAAAACACTCCTTTTAAAATTCACTCAATTCTACAACGATATCAAGTTTATTACGCAAAGGGTTTTCTTAAAAACCTATCGCAGCCCTCCGTCATTTCAGATAAGTAATAGTTAGTATTCGTGCTGCGTTTGTTGACCTCTGTCAAAGCTTAGTGTGCGGTAGCTGATTAGTGTTTATCTGCAAAGCATATGATGCGATTGGATTAAGGTAGTCATGCGACTTTGTTGTCCTGCGTCAAGGTTCGTGCGGGTGGGTTTATTTCAATCATGAAAAGACGGGTTGAACCTGACTAGCAGCCTATAGTTTGTTGATCTCTGTCAAGGTCATAGGACGCTTGGGGCAAAACATTATCGGGAGTTTCAAGTGTTGAAATTTGCAATGAGATTGCATACCTTCTATGAGATAGTTGGATCCCGATACCCACTGCGAGTTAGAGTTACTCCTGGGAGAGTTTTACACATTACAATTAGCCGACCAAGTAGGTGTCTACAAAGGTGTTAACGGGGTTACGCCTCTGGGAAAACGAGGTTTATTTTAATTAGGTCCGTGCGAAGGCACGGGGAACCTCCCTCAAAGTACCGACACTGGCCTGGCCGAAAAATTGACGAACTTGTAGGGTGTAATTAATCCCGGCTAGTCTTACCTTTTAGGGTTTGAAAGAAGATTTGACTAAAACAGTGGGAGCCATCCTGATTAGATAAAATAATAACCAATCTAATCTTGTAAGAGCATGCGGAGTGTTTTCTTCTCTCTCCAGGTAGCGACCATATCACGCCTTAATCAAGATAATAATATGGATGTATTGACCGAACCCGCTTGTTAGACTGAGCTGGAGAACGTTGGTCCCTCTCCAACTTATAATTGTTATAAGACCGAGCATGAAATAGTGGAATACCAGGATTCCCGTGCCGCCCAAATGAAGAAAGTGCATACTGATATATCTTCTTCGGGTATGTTCATTACCGAGAATTATTTCTCAGTATCTTCTACGTCTTGGGTATGAGATACCGGATCAGGATTCCATATATGTAATCTGTTACATGGGCTGCAGATAGGTAGAGAACAGAAAACGGGTGATAAAGTTTTAAGAGTTAGAAACAGTGCAATTGTTGCAGCCAAGGTGTTGGCGGTTATCACCCTGTATTACCAAATACATTGATTCTGAACGAATGTTATTAGATACCGAACCTGATATACAATATCATATCAGTCTCTTTATTTAGTAAAGAAGGATATAATTTTGTTTTGTTGGATAACGTTTTGAACATTTCCTATATCAAGAGTTGATCGGTTCATGCACGTTATCTAAAAGCATATACGTTCTAAATCGAACTACAGTTCTTATTGTACAAAACACACACAAGAGGAAGAGTTCAGAAATGAACGAATCCTTCTTAAGGTATTGTAGACTAGCTCATATCAATGCGACACAACTAGCTAAGTTACATTAAGATGCATATTTAAATTATTTTGAATTTACATCTTGTGAAACTTGCCAGTCATGTCACAAAGATAAGATGACCATAGCTCCGTTTATTGAAAACAGAGAAAGAGTTAGTGAACCCTTAGGATTGATACATGGTGATGTATGTAGGTCCCCTATCTATATATGCCAGGACAGCTTTTTTGTACTTCATTACATTCACTGATGATCTTTCAAGATTCGGACATATGTTCCTGTTGAAACACAAGTCTGAAACTTTTGAAAAATTCAAAGAATATAAGTTAGAAGTAGAAAACCAAAAAAGGGTATAAGTATTATATCCTTTGATGTGATCAGGGAGGAGAATACTTGAGCACGGAATTCCTGGACTATTCTAAAGGAGAATGAGATTCTCTCTCAGCATTACCCCCCCGTATACACCACAGCATAATGGTGTATCGGGGCGAAGCAATCGCAGCTTATTAGATATGATGCTCTCTATGATGAGTATTACTTAATTGCCTATTTCCTTTGGGGGTTATGCACTTAAGAAGCTGCATACCTATTGAATAGGGTTCCAACCAAATCGGGTGCCTACCACTCCATATGCGATATGATATGGGAAGAGCCCATTTCTTAAGTTAAGATTTAGGGTTGTCCGGCCTATGTCAAAAGCAAAATCCGGAAGAGCTCGAGGTAAGGTCAGTTATGTGAAAGTTTGTTGGATATCCCGAGCATTCGCAAGGGAATATCTTTTACCGCACCGAGAAACAAAAGATGTTTTGTTTCTCAGATGCCGCCTTTTTAGAAAATGAATTTCTTGTGAAGAAATTTATGGTCATGAGGTAGAACTGGAAGGAGTTCTAATTATACAAACTACAGCTGACAATTTGGTAGAATCGTAGGATTCAATAGTTCCCGACAAAGTTCAGCCTCTCCGCCGATCTAGTAGTGTAATGTTTTGAAAATCGTTCATGTGAAATTTCGGTTAATCGGTAAAATAACGGGTGTTTTCCGTAAAAATCAGGATATAAATATCTTTTAATATAAAATTAAATATACATTTCTAGCTATGAAATTGCTAGTATTTGGTGTTTATTGAGCCACTTGTAAAATTTCTAATTTACTGAAATTTTTTCCGAAATTAATTATTTTAATATTATGTTAAGCCGTCACTAATACATTTAATTAGGGATAATTACAAATTGGAATGGGTTGATACAAATTTTGTGCATCATGACACATTAAACTAACATGTAAAATATTGTTTATGAAATGAAATGAAGTTGTATAACGGTTTTAGAAAATATCGAAGAAAAAGGCTTTAATGATGAAATATAGCTAAATAGAATTGGGGTATGGTTGCTTGTTACTTGGTATTCCTCATATACGCACACGCACACCCTCACGCTCTTCCCTAGTAAGAAAAGCCTTAGGAGCTTATGGATTAGTGTTAGCGAGGAACGGAGGAGGGATTAGGTTAGTTTCTGAACCGCAACCCTAGAGTAAAGATTTGCATACACGCACCCATATTCACTTGCATACATTATTTTCTTGTGCGTATATGGGAATATGTATATATGTATATACGCATGGGTATGGGACTATATATATACATTCATATACACATGCCTGAATGTTGAGGATATTATATGATATTTGGAGATGAGTCGATAAGATTGGGCTTGAGGCCATGAGATCGGTGATGTGATATGGTCCGTATTCGAGATACGACATGATATTTTAGCGGGTTCCTTAGGCGTTGTGTTTTCATACACACGCATGCATTTCATAGATGGTAACAATATTGTACTAGACGTAGATCAGTACCCCGAATCTTGATTTTGATAAAGAGAATACCAGATGAATGGGATATTTGATCCGTACCCTAATTGGGGATGTCGTACGATGGATTTACCGTACGATCTATTGATGATAGATCCGCACTCTTGACTCGAGGATGTCATATTAGATGATGTATCGTATGCGATATTATTGAGGCGGGATCACCGACTATTACACACACACATATATATATCGGCTCAGATTTAGGTAGTTTCTATACCCTTTCCGATTGGTTGTTAGTTAGACCTGTAATTACCTAGTAGATGTTATACTGGACCCGAGTTATACCTATTTCCAAAACTAACGAATCGTGAGGATTTTAAATACATGTCAAGGGATATTACGGATATTTCAAAAGACTTACCTTTTCTTAAAAACACAGTAGCCCTTATTTTCAAAACACCACGATTCGTACTATTTCAAACGGCAAAACAGTATAACACAGGTATAGCGATGTAGATTCTTATTGTTACGTTATCATTCATGTTCCGCATATTATTGTTGCAATTACTATTCATTGCCATTTATCATGTTGTTATCGTCCCATTGCATGTTTATTGTATACTTAGTGATTATGAACCATGCTGTCAGGACACCAGCACCATTACCGATGATGCGTATGTTCCACATACACTTACTTGCTGGCTCACGCACATCATTATCGGTAATTGCCATGTCACGTACACTTTAGAAAATACCTTTCCATTGACCTAACTTGATAACTGATAGTCGCAATATGTTATAGCTTCCATATGCTAGTTTAAATATTGCATTCATTGCATGATATTATGTGCATTCATATATTTATTGGTTATGCAGTATTATGGAGATTTATACCGGTATTCGCTGTTTATTGGTATCATGATTTTGATGATTTCGGATTTACATGAGATTTCTGGATTTGGTGGAAAACCGCAAGAATTTAATAAAATCTTAGTATCATCATTTTAAAATGCAACTTGCGGTTTTCTTGTAATGTATGAGTCGTCCACCATGAGTTTTCATGATTGCTGTTGGATTTCGAGACCCGATTCGAAGAGTTGGATGAACCGTCTCGGGTACATGGTGGGCCCGGTATGGTACCCCGGGGCAAGAAGCTCGAGTTGTATTCGATGAGCCTGGCAGGGGAGCACTACCTACCAGTGATTTTACCTGGCGCGGCGGATATCCGGAGGATACCGTTTGTAGTCGTGAGATTGATGATATGGGCCGATCCGGACTGACGGAGCCCGAGGCTTTCAGATATTGAGATTTGAGACACCGGGATATTGAGATATTGAGATTAGTGTTTTGTGTCGATACTTGACACGGATTCTATATTGATACTACTGATAATATCTCGATTTATATACATACAGGAATCTCATTAAATAAAAAAAACAGTTCTTTGATTCATGATGTAATTCGTTCTCATTATATGCATCTACACATCATTTTAGTGATATATTACTACCTGACATTTGTACATCATATTAGTGACATGTTGTTACCTGAGGCACTGATACGAGTTCTTGGTATTACACTATATGGATAGATGTTTACCCCTTACCTTTATATTATGCTTCAGGCCATATTATTATTATTTGAGGATATTACTGATCGTATGACCTAGGATTGCGTTATACATACGATTTCTACTCGTAAACGTTTTCTACTCACGAGTTGGAAACTCACCCCCGTTGTGCCACAGTTCCTTGCAGGTTTTGCCTTACAGGTTTCGTTGCGGCTTTGCTGGCACACTGTTCCTTCCAGGTGATTGCTTTGGCAGGTGGGTTCTTTGTATCAGGACCACCATTGTTTATTTATTATTTCAGTTGTATCTAGAAACTCCATCAACCAGAGTGTATATTTGATAGAGATAGAAGACCAGACTTGTTATTATTTCGACCTTAGAGTCGCGTGTTTTATTATTATGGTTTTCATGTTGATTTTGGGTTTTCTTTTGAGTTTTGATCCTCGCCCTTCGGCGTTGTATATTATATTGTTTGCGTGGTTGTGACCGTCGTTTGACGAAGAGCTAGCTCCCGCTTGGGGATGCCTTTTTGTATTTCGTATACTATTCATATTGTATCCCGTTTGGGGCCAGTATTTATAAAGGAGACTCTGCCAAAATTTTCAGAAAATACTTGAGATTTTAAAAATACATACTTCGTTCTATGTTGTTAAAACTACTTGTTTTAAATTTGTTTTTCCTTCACTCTACAGCTTCTTTGGTTTTGATTTCTAGGTTTTGGCTTACTTAGATTACGTACGCCTCGAGACGTTTCGTAATTTAAGGGCCGGTCATGTTCCGTACTTTTCGGGTCGTGACAAAGTTGGTATCAGAGCGTTAGGTTTTACCTTCGGAGTGTAGGACGACCCTTGGTTGATGGAGTTGGTAGTTTGAGTAGAGTGACGTACCGTACGTATATTCCGCGGTATATTTACGATACGATACTCCACTTAAGAAGCCTTAGGATGTACATTTCTTTGCACCGCATTATATTCATTCCTATGACCTAGCCTCATCGATACCAATTTATGGTTTTGTTATCACGGTTGTACAGATAGAGAGAGCTACGACTAGAGTTGCGTCAGCATGAGCTCGTCATGGACGAGGCTGACCAGGACGTGATTCCAGGGACATACGATTGCATAGGGAGGCGTCGTTTCATTGTGTTTTCGCACCACGAGCGTTTGATGGATCGCTTTTACGAGATTTCTCGGACGTGCAGATCAGCACCAGAGGATTGGGCCACTTCAAGAGGCCAGCCAGATTGTGATGACCGTCAGAGCACAGATTATTTTGATGATTGAGGCACTGTTCAGCGTGCGGAAAAATAAGCCAGTGATTTTGGCGAATGAAAAGATATCGCCCTAGATGTTTGAAGCTAACGCCTCACGAGTTACACTTCGAGTTATGATAGGAGATCGCTAGTCACCAGAGATGAAAGACTAGGATATGTGATTCATTGCCTACCCCGATGCGAGGTCATCAGATTGATTGATTCTAGCTAGAGACGACTTCACGTGGATACGTTGAGAGTCGATAGAGACGATCGAATGTCAAGAACCCATTTTCCAAGTTTAAAGTATTCGGAAAGGCATGCATGCAATTCTATGGACCCTCTAGAAGAATGAAACCCTAACTCGACATAATGACAGTGTGAAAGCCTTTGAACCTTAGGGTTTGCGGCAGTTCCGTGGTGCCATTAGTGAGGCTTGGGTTTGCCCTTCTACGGCTGGTCTACCGATGCTGTGGTATGTACTTGATACTATTAAACCGTACCCAAGATGTTGAGCTCTTGGGGGATTATGAGGTTTTGACGAATCGATCGAATGGTTCGATTTCATTCGGATGCTATGTGGTGAGATGCATTTCTTGGGAGGCTCCAGATACGAGTATCGCCGTTGGAGCACAGTCCATGCAGCCATGAAGAGACGAGTCCAGAGCAGTCGACATTAGGTAAAAGTGGAGTAAAAGGTTCGTACGAGATCTTGATGAGATGACGTTCCACTCCGCCGACATCAGAAATGTGATACGCATGTAGAGGCGTTGTATATGGATATATCTTCCAGAAGGAGTCGCGATAAGTATGTAGCCGTTCTGAAATAAGAAACAGATTTAGTAAAGGAGGATAACTTTCGGGCAGATCGACAGAAATGAGATTTTGGGAGAGACTTCGACAGGACCTTTCTGGAATAATGCACGAGAAGACTTGGACCCAGGAGCTGTCATTTTACGCACACCCAGTAGGCCAGAGTTCGGTACCGTCGACGAGGCATGTTATGAGTGATCACGATAGTTGGCCAGAGATTCTTAGAGGTTATGCTTGAGCGGGACAATTCCGTCATTTTTGGGTTTCGGTATTTTGGAGGGTTTGTTTGCATGATTGAGATTTTGTACACTACAGTTGCACTGGATTTCGTTTTGATGTCATTTGAGATATTGATTTTGATTTCATGCCTATGGCATGCATATGATTTGACTTATGCTTTCGGCATAGTTTTCATGCACTTTTAGTATTTGATTTGATTTTGTGCACGCTGATGCACATAGTCGAAGATTATATACCACGGTATACCTGATTGGGATTTTGGATTGTGATGTGTTCTATACCGTCGATTTCGATTTTGATATTCGATATTCGTTTTCGTGCACATTATGCACTTGATTTGGATTTTGCCCATACTTAAGGCGCTTGATGCGATTTAGGCACACCAGATGCACTAAATTGAGATTCTTTGTGCATATCAGATGCACCTGGTTTTGCTGTCAGGCGCACGCGTTGCTCTTGACAGGTGTTTTCGTGCACACCCGTTGCACTCAGATTTTGTTTATGTGCATATGTATGGAACATTCATGGATTTCGGTTTCCGTGCGCACCAGACGCACGTGGCATTCATATATATATTTGGGATTGATTTCTTTTGGAGCAGTACATTAATGATACTTGCTATTTGGTTTAGTACTGAGCAGGACTAGTCAGAGGACAGTACCTGAGTATATTTTTGCATGCATTGATAGTTATCGAAAGGATTTCTAAGGAGGAGCTATAGTCTCAGTATATACCTACGTGTCAGTGATGACACGAAACTGTTTAAAAGGGAAACCCTTCTAAATTATTTTCAAAATGGCGGGACGTGTATGTTAAACAAAGGATATATATAAATATATAGTTATTTTCTCACAATGGACGTCCGCCACTATGCAGTAATCTACACATCGCACAGCGATTTGAAAAAAAATGGTTTGGCATGCATTGCTTCCAGATGTTTTAATGATGTATATCATGTTGGTTTTCGCATTGAATCTATTGATGTCTTCCCCATAACTCCGATGATTGCGGGATGCTTGACGGAGTTTTGATTTTGGTTTATATATCTGTTTTTCATGCGCATGCATTGCGCTACGATGTGTTTTATGTATTTATGATTTCGGAGCCTCGACGACTTGATGGTTTTGGTGAAATATTTTAGTATTTGGGGGGAGTTTTAATTTAAATTCGGGGACCGAATTTCTTTAAGGGGGGAAGATTGTAACGTTTTGAAAATCGTTCAGGTGAAATTTCGGTTAATCGGTAAAAGAACGGGTGTTTTCCGTAAAAATCAGGACATAAATATCTTTTAATATAAAATTAAATATACATATTCTAGCTATGAAATTGCTAGTATTTGGTATTTATTGAGCCACTTCAAATATTTCTAATTTACTGAAATTTTTTCCTAAATTAATTATTTTAATATTATTTTAAGCCGTCACTAATACGTTTAATTAGGGATAATTATAAATTGGAATTGGTTGATACAAATTTTGTGCATCATGACACATTAAACTAACATGTAAAATATTATTTCTGAAATGAAATGAAGTTGTATAACGGTTTTAGAAAATATCGAAGAAAAAGGCTTTATTGGTTAAATATAGCTAAATAAAATTAGGGTATGGTTGCATGTTACTTGGTATTTCTCATACACACACACACACACCCTCACCCTCTCTTCTACTAAGAAAAGCCTTAGGAGCTTATGGATTAGTGTTAGCGAGGAACGGAGGAGGGATTTGGTTGGTTTCTGAACCGCAACCCTAGAGTAAGGATTTGCATACACGCACACATATTCACTTGCATACATTATTTTCTTGTGCGTATATGGGAATGTGTATATATGTATACACGCGTGGGTATAGGACTATGCATATATATACATTCATATACACATGCCTGAATGTTGAGGATATTATATGATATTTGGAGATGAGTCGATGAGATTGGGCTTGAGGCCATGAGATCGGTGATGTGATATGGTCCGTATTCGAGATACGACATGATATTTTAGCGGGTTCTTTAGGCGTGGTGTTTTCTTACACACACATGCATTTCATAGATGGTATCAATATTGTACTAAACGTAGATCAGTACCCCGAATTTTGATTTTGATAAAGAGGATACCAGATGAATAATGTGATGAATGGGATATTTGACCCGTACCCTAATTTGGGATGCCGTAAGATGGATTTACCGTTCGAGCTATTGATGATAGATCCGCACTCTTGACTCGAGAATGTCATATTAGATGATGTATCGTATGAGATATTATTGAGGCGGGATCACCGACTATTATACACACACATATATATATCGGCTCAGATTTAGGTAGTTTCCATACCCTTTCCTATCGGTTGTTAGTTAGACCTGTTGTTACTTAGTAGATGTTAGATTGGACCCGAATCATACCTATTTCCAAAACTAACGAATCATGAGGATTTTAAAGACATGTCAAGGGATACTACGGATATTTCAAAAGATGTACCTTTTCTTAAAAACACCGTAGCCCTTATTTTCAAAACACTATGATTCGTACTATTTCAAACGGCAAAACAGTATAACACAGGTGTAGTGATGTAGATTCTTATTGTTACGTTATCATTCATGTTCCGCATATTATTGTTTCAATTACTATTCATTGCCATTTATCATTTTGTTATCGTCCCATTGCATGTTTAATGTATATTTAGTGATTATGAACCATGCTGTCAGGACACCAGCACCATTACTGATGATGCGTATGTTCCACATACACTTACTTGCCGGCTCACGCACATCATCATCGGTAATTGCCATGTCACGTACACTTTAGAAAATACCTTTCCATTGACATAGCTTGATAACTGATAGTCGCAATATGTTATAGCTTCCATATGCTAGTTTAAATATTGCATTCATTGTATGATATTAGGAGCATTCATATATTCATTGGTTATGCAGTATTATGGAGATTTATGCCGGTATTCACTGTTTATTGGTATCTTGATTTTGATGATTTCTGATTTACATGAGATTTCTGGATTTGGGGGAAAACCGCAAGAATTTAATAAAAACTTAGTATCATCATTTTAAAATTCAAATTGCGGTTTTCTCGTGATGTATGAGTCGTCCACCATGAGTTTTCATGATTGTTGTTGGATTTCGAGACCCGATTAGAGGAGTTAGATGATCCGTCTCGGGTACATGGTGGGCCCGGTATGGTACCCCAGGGTAAGATGCTCGAGTTGTATTCGATGAGCCTGGCAGGGGAGCACTACCTACCGGTGATTTTACCTGGCGCGGCGGATATCCGGAGATACCGTTCGTGGTCGTGAGATTGATGATATGGGTCGATCCGGACTGACGGAGCCCGAGGCTTTTAGATATTGAGATATTGAGATTTGAGACACTGAGATATTGAGATATTGAGATTAGTGTTTTGTGTCGATGCTTGACACGAATTCTATGTTGACTGATGATATCTCGATTTATATACATACAGGAATCTCATTAAATAAAAAAAAGTTCTTTGATTCATGATGTGCTTCGTTCTCATTATATGCATCTGCACATCATTTTAGTGATATATTGCTACCTGACATTTGTACATCATATTAGTGACATGTTGTTACCTGAGGCACTGATACGAGTTCTTGGTATTACACTATATTGATAGATGTTTACCCCTTACCTTTATATTATGCTTCAGGCCATATTATTATTATTTAAGGATATTATTGATCGTATGACCTAGGATTGCGTTATACATGCGATTTCTACTCGTAAACGTTTTCTACTCACGAGTTGGCAACTCAACCCCGTTGTGCCACAGTTCCTTGCAGATTTTGCCGTATAGGTTTCGTTGCGGCTTTGCTGGCACACTGTTCCTTCCGGGTGATTGGTTTGACAGGTGGGTTTTTTGCATCAGGACCACCATTGTTTATTTATTATTTCAGTTGTATCTAGAAACTCCATCAACCAGATTGTATATTTGATAGAGATAGAAGACCAGACTTGTTATTATTTCGACTTTAGAGTCGCGCGTTGTATTATTATGGTTTTCATGCTGATTTTTGGTTTTCTTTTGAGTTTTGATCCTCGCCCTTCGGCGTTGTATATTGTATTGCTTGCGTGGTTGTGACCGTCGTTTGACGAAGAGCTAGCTCCCGCTTGGGGATGCCTTTTTGTATTTCGTATACTATTCATGTCGTATCCTGTTTGGGGCCAGTATTTACGAAGGAGACTCTGCCGAAATTTTCAGAAAATACTTGAGATTTTAAAAATATATACTTCGGCCTATGTTGTTAAAACTACTTGTTTTAAATTGGTTTTTCCTTCACTCTATGGCTTCTTTGGTTTTGATTTCTGGGTTTTGGCTTACTTAGATTACGTACGCCTCGAGACGTTTCGTAATTTAAGGGTCGGTCATGTTCCGTACTTTTCGGGTCTTGACTGGTAGGGTTCCTCATCCGTCTGAGAGATACTTCGGTTTTTTCAATGACAGTAGGAGCGAGAATTGCATCATGAGATGATGACCCAACTAGTTTCGGGCAGGCCATCAAGAGTGGGGACTCTGTAAGAATGGCTGGATGCTAAGTGATCTGAGATGGAATCCATATACACCAACAAAGTATGGACTTTGGTTGCTATATCTGAAGGATTATATCCCCATCAGGAGCAAGTATATCTTGAGAAGATAACTTGGTGTAGATGGAAAAGTTGAGACTTTCAATGCTAGACTTGTTATAAAAGGTTTTCTTTATCGACCAGGTGTGGATTATGATGAAACCTTTTCTAGTTCCTATGCTTAAGTAAATCTGGATCCTACTTGGCATTGCTACATACCGACTACGATATCTAGCGGTTGGGTGTCATGACTGCTTTTCTAAATAGTGATTTAGAAGAGAGCGTCTATAAGTACACGGCGATAGGGCTTCATAGAAAGTGGGAGCAGCGGAAACGTATGCAAGTTGCTTTATGGGATAAAGTAGGTATCGCGGAGTTGAAACAACTGTTGAGATGTGGTAGTCAAAGTGTTTGACTTTATCAAAATGGTACATGAACCTTGTATGTACAAAAGGGTAGTAGAGAGTATAATGGTCATTCTCGTATTGTACGTGGATGACATACTCTTGATAGGGAAGGTGTTTCCTATGCTACACTCGGTCAATCTCCTCTAATCACAAAGATTCTCCATGAAGGATCAAAGTGATACCTTCTAAATCCTGGGTTTTGGATTTATGAGATAGATCTAAATGGATGTTAGGATTCTCACTAGGTGTAGTGAGATGGTATCAATCGATCTGGGGAGAATCACTGGATAGCTACCTGGGTGATAAGGTCGACTGAATGTCAGTCACAGGCATTGTCTTTACCCTCAGTGGAGGGGCGGTATGTTGGAAGAGTTCTAAGCTAGATACCGTGGCATACTAGATGATAAAGGTTGGATATATCGCTACCAATGATACTACCAAAGAAGGAGTCTGGATGTATATAAGTTCATGAGATGAACTTCGTTCCTACCATTCTGTGACAATAGAGTTGTGGCTTTAGCCTAGGAACCCCCGTCCCATCAGTGATCTAGAAATATTCTAAGGCTGTATCACCTGATCATGGAGATGGTTGATCTCCAGGGAGATCGAGGATAGGAGAGTAGACACAGAGGACAACAAGGCATATCCACTCACAAAGGCATTTTCCCAAAAGAGACTTTTATGGGATGGTTGTGTATAAGATACTACAACCACTGCTGATTATTGGGTATCGGATACTACGACAGATGGCCCTAGTGCAAGTGGGAGATTGTTAGTTATATGTATGCCGTAGAGGCTATTACTGTACATACGATGTATATTGTAGTGGATGCTTGGACATATATAGGGATGACTTTCTTGCTCGACATGATAGTATGCTATCTGGTTGCTCTTTATCTTAATATGTACACTTATTGTCTCTTTATTACATGTTGATAAAGCCTTTAGGATTAGTACTTGACTACCGGTATTATGATGCAGATCATACTAGTGGGGACAAAGTAGTCGGTAAGTACATCCTTCAAATGTTCCTAGTCGTGGGTGTATCGAGACAGGGCATCGATATACCAGAGTAGACTAGCGTATAGGTTCTCGACCCATGTAGATAGGCGATGGATGATCCCATATCCATTGGTGTTTGACATCAGAGATAGTATACGGGTGCTCAGCGGAGACTGGGTACACTGAACGGACTCGCTGAGAACTCCTAGATGGTATTATACCTATCGTCAGATAGTAGTTCTCTGGTGACACTGGTACAGGTTAGTCTGTAGACCCGAGATTGTCATAGAGTCTTGTATGATTCCCACCGTGCTTTGATTTCCACCATACCACGTTCAAGAGAACGTGCAAAATAGTGGCTTTTAGGTACAGTCCCGAATCACATGGAGGCAATGAGCGATAGGAGGGGTTTCGTCTCTCCCGGTATTGGGGGTTGATGTTGCGCTGTGCTCGATTGGCTATAACAGGAAGTCCCTGCCCAGGGATGATTCAGAGATATACTGGTAAGTGTTATCAGTAGTTTCTCGACCCGTTATGAGTCTCATATCGGCACAACTTATCGAGTTACTGGGGTCTGACGTTTACCACCTCTAGACGAGATATGCAACATATTAGACGAAGAGATTGGACTATACGGTAGTGTTACTGATTGGATTTGTATGAGTGTGAGCAGGCTTTCTTGTTGATCTTCTGATCGCTCAATACCCGGGTGGCTTTTACGTTTGTCAGACCGCTTGCGGCTTGTGGGTGTTTGATATGATCATCACCTACTGCCGGCGTATTGACGAGTCTTTAGAGTCCTACACAGAGGTTTCCTGGCTCAAGCGAAATGGAGTAGGAGCACATATGTGATATGTGCGGGACCGAGATTAATACGATATGTGATACCGTATTATATTCTCGCGATTAGTGACATCGGTCTGTTATATGTGATATAGCCGGGTTATCGGATCAAGTGTTGATTCGATAAGTTGTTACATATGATATTAGTCGGTTATATGTGATATAGCCGGATTATTAAATCAAGAGTTGATTTGATAATCTAATGTATAATTATATATTTGATATATTAATTTACATTAACTAGTATTAGCTCACGTAAGATTTATTTTCTCACTTGTTTTGTGCATGTGTATATATGTGATATATATAAGTGTATAAAGTTTTGTGTTATGCTTGATGATACATGCAACTTGGGTGTGTGTATGACTTACACCATGCTATGTATAATGAAGGGTTTTTATTTATTTTGGTAAATCAAAATGGTGGCATTTTTGTCATGGCAAGAAGCTTTGAGAGGCTTGGATTTGCATTGACTTAGTCCACAACTTTTGTTTTGCCTAAGATATTTATAAACCCAACCATTATTCTAGCCATGGTTAAGTCTCTACAAAGGTTAATATATGATATTAACTCACCATGGTTGCCATTCTCTACTTGAAATTATTCATGAGAGATTTCTTCTTCTTCTTCTTCTTCTTCCAAAAGCTTTCTAGCTTCAATGGAGATGAGAGAAAAATAGTGAGAAAATTATTTCTAAAATGAGTAAAATTCCTACTTCATCATCCTCTACTACTTGCAATTTAGTATAGGGTGTTTGCTTCACTAATTCCATAATTAGTGAAGAGATAGCTTGCGTTAGTGTCTCCTCGACGTAGATCATCTTCGGCCTTGAAGACTTCTAGCAAGCTTGTTCCGTACATCTTGTGGAGCCTCTCAAGAGTCCGAGAGTTGATGGATTGCAGCGAAGGGACGACTACACGGAGTTGTTGAAGTGAAAGACCGGTCTATGAAGGTTGTATTCCTTATTCACTTTGCTTGTAAAGTTGTTTACATATCGTTCGTCGGATTTTCTAGTATACGATTCTATGTTAGGGTTAGCTAGTACGGCTAAAATTTTTGAATTTGGCATGGACGATGCCTCCCAAAACCTTGCTACCGTGCTTGGTAACCCTGCAGGGTGGAAATCAAAGTATAGTAGGAGAACACATAAGACTCTATGACTATCTCGGGTCTATAGACTAACCTGTACCTGTGTCACCTGAGAACTGCTATCCGACGATAGACATAATACCATATAGGAGTTCTCGATGAGTCCTTCAGTATACCAAGTCTCCACTGAGCACCCGTATACAATCTTTGATGTCACAACACCAATGGATGTGGGATCATCCATTGCCTATCATATGGCTCAAGAAACGTATATGCTAGTCTACCGTGGAATATCGATACCCTGTCTCGATATACTCTCGACTAGGAACATTTAAGGATATGCTTATAGACCACACATGCCCCACTATTATGATCTCCATCATAGCTATGGAAGTCAAGCAGATATCCTGAGGGCTTTATCAACATGTATGCAGTGAACAGTATCAAGTAAACATGTCAAGATAAAGTAAAACTAGATAGCATACTATCATGTCGAGCAAGAAAGTCATCTATATATATATACACACATGTACAAGCATCCACTATACATATAATGGCCTCTAGGGCATACATATATCCAACAATCTCCCACTTGCACTAAGGCCAATTATTGGCGTATCTCATACCCAACATCTCAAAAAGTCGCTCATGTTGCGGCTGTGGAAGGGCCTTGGTGAGTGGATCCGTGGTGTTATCCTTTGTATCTACTCTCCGAATCTCGATCTCTTGGCGATCTACAATCTCCCGGATCAAATGATATCGCCTCACGATGTGTCTGGACTTCTGATGGGATTTGGGTTCTTTGGCCAATACCATAGCTCCATTATTATCACAATACACCGGTATTGGATTAATAATGGTTGGAACTACTCCTAGTTCCGCGACGAACTTCCTCATCCAGACTGCTTCCTTGGCAGCATCATTTATAGCAATATAGTCAGCTTCCATTATGGAGTCTGCAACGGTATTTTGTTTGGAACTCTTCCAACACACCGCCCCTTCATTGAGGGTAACTACAAACCCTGAGATAGATTTACTGTCTTCCTTATCACATTGGAAGCTGGAATCGGCAAAGGCCTCCATTTGTAGATCTCTATTACCATACACAAAGAACAATTCTTTAGTCCTTCGCAAATACTTAAGAATGTTCTTCACAGCTATCCAGTGTTGCTCCCCTGGGTTAGATTGATACCTGCTTACTACAGCTAGTTCATAAGCTACATCAGGGCGAGTACATATCATTGCATACATTATAGATCCTACGGCTGAAGCGTAGGGTATAATACTCATGCGAGCTCTCTCTTCATCAGTCTTCGGACAGAAGTCCTTGGAGATAGTGATTCTATATCAAGCGGGCAAGGCACCACGCTTGGAATCTTCCATTCTAAACCTTTTTAGGATGGCTTCAATGTACTTTGATTGGGACAATCCTAATAATCTCTTAGATCTATCTCTATAGATCTTTATGCCCAAAATGCACGAGGCATCACCCAGGTCCTTCATGGAGAACCTTTGTGATAAGAATAGTTTGACCGATTGTAGCATAGGAATATCATTTTCTATTAAGATAATGTCATCCACGTACAATACGAGGAAAGTGACAGTACTCCCTACAAACTTTTTATAAATGTATGGTTCATCTATATTTTTGATAAAATCAAAATCTTTGATTGTATCATCAAAACAGATGTTCCGGCTCCGAGATGCCTGCTTTAATCCATAAATGGATTTAGGAAACCTACATGCCTTTTCGCTGCTCCTACTGTTAATGAAGCCCTCTGGCTGATCCATAAAAACGTATTCTTCTAAATCACCATTTAGAAATGCAGTTTTAACGTCCATCTGCCAGATTTATAGTCGTAGTGAGCAGAAATAGTAAGTAGGATCCGAATGGATTTAAGAATTGCTACTGGAGAGAAAGTTTTATCATAGTCCAATCCTGGTCTTTGATGAAAACCTTTCACTACAAGCCTTGCTTTGTAGGTCTCCACCTGTCCATCTACACCAATCTTTTTCTTAAAGATCCATTTTCAGCCTACGGGTTTTATCCCAGGAGGTGCAACATCCAAAGTCCATACTTTGTTGGTGTATATGGACTCCATTTCTGATCTCATGGCATCCAGCCACTTCACTGAGTCACTACTCTTGATAGCTTGCTGAAAACTAGTAGGGTCATCATCATCCATGATGCAATCTTCTCTATCACCATCAATGAGAAAACCATAGTATCTCTCCGGTGGGCGAGAAGTTCTACTAGATCTCCGGAGAGGCTGGGGTTCTTGATGTTCTACTGCAACATCAGGTTCAACCAATTCATCATGAGTCAATTGTGTCTCTAGAACCTCTTCTAGTTCTACCGCATTGCCATCGGTACTATTTGTAAAAATTTCATTTTCTAAAAATGTGGCATGTTGAGAAACAAATACATTTTGTTCCTCCTTGTGGTAGAATAGATACCCATATAAATGTTTTGGATATCCCACAAATGTACACATGACCGATCGTGTCTCGAGTTTATCTGGGTTCTGCTTTTTGACAAAAGCCGGAAAACCCCATATCCTAACTCTTTTAAGAGATGGTCTCTTCCCACACCACATCTCATATGGAGTGGTAGACACGGTCTTGGTTGGAACCCTGTTCAATAGATAAATTGCTATCTCTAATGCATGTCCCCAAAAGGAAAGCGGTAACTCAACATCACTAATCATGGACCGTACCATATTTAATAGGGTACGATTCCTTCGTTCTGACACACCGTTATGCTGTGGTGTGTAAGGAGGAGTGAGCTGAGAGAGAATCCCATTCTCTTTTAAGAAGTCTGAAAACTCTGTGTTTAAATACTCTCCACCTCGATCTGATCGAAGTTTCATGATGCTCAAGCCTATTTGTTTTTCTACTTCAAGTTTGTACTCTTTGAATTTCTTGAAAGCTTCGGATTTATGCTTCAATAAAAACAGGTGTCCGTATCTTGAGAAATCATCAGTAAAAGTGATGAAGTATGAAAAACCGCCTCTAGCATGTGTAGACATTGGTCCGCATACATCACTGTGTATGAGGCCTAAGAGTTCTGTAGCTTTCTCTCCGTGTCCAATAAACAGAGTTTTGGTCATTTTACCTTTGATACAGGACTGACAAGTCGCATAAGATTTATATTCAAAAGGATTCAAATATCCATCTTTATGTAGCTTGTTTAGTCTTGTTTCATTAATATGACCAAGTCTACAATGCCAAAGAAAAGATTCATTTATGTCTGAAAATTTTCTTCTACTTGTGTGTTGTATGTTGAAAACTGTGTGTTGGTTTAGGACGTAAATACCGTTATTCAGTGTACCATACCCAATCAATTGTTGATTCAAGTTAATGTTCATAACATTATTTTGCAACACAAAATGTATCCTTCATTGTCTAACAAAGAAACGTATATTATATTACATAGCATACTAAGTACATAATAACAAGGGATCAAAACCAAAATACATCCTGAAAGCAACCCCAGATGATATTCTCCTACGGATACAGCATGTACATTGGAACCATTTCCAACCCGTTGAGTTTGGTCCCCAGTCTTCAAAACTTTACTGTTTCTCAATCCTTGAATACAATTGCAGATGTGAGAACCAGAACCGGTATCTAATACCCAAGATGCAGAGTTTATAGAAAAACCGTTTTCAGTTACAAACACACCTGAAGCGGAAGCATCAGTATACTTGTTCTTCTTGAGATCAGCAAGGTACAGAGCACAATTGCATTTCCAGTGTCCCGACTTGTGGCAGAAAAAACATTCTCCTTTTCCACTTCCCACGGCCCCAGACTTGTCTTTCCCCTTTGCTTTTACAACTCTAACTCTCGGCTTAGTGGGTTTCTTCTTCTTCTTTCCCTTGGCATTGGCTTTTGGAACGGAAGAGGAAGATGGCCCATATAGAAGAGCGGGAGTTTTCGCTATCTTAAGTGTTCCTTCTGCACTTCTTAACATATTAAGAAGTTCAGGCAGTGATTTCTCCAATTTGTTCATATTGAAGTTCACTATGAAAGGAGCAAAGGCAGCGGGAAGAGACTGTAGAACAATATCAATATATTGCTCATTTTCCATGGTCCATCCTAGGTCCTCAGGTTCTTCTATAAGACCAATAATTTTCAAGACATGTTCACCTACTGATGTGCCAGAATCCATCCGCATCTGAAACAGCTTTCGAGATGCCTCGTAGCGTAAAGCCCAAGATTGCTCTCCATACAGATCCTTTGTATGGAGAAAGATGGATTGAACATCCATCTTCTCGTGTTGCTACTGATGTACATTATCCATAGAAGCTAGCGCGATGCACTTAGCCGTGTCACAATCAATATCCCATATTTTTCGGATCTCCTTATCTGAAATAGATGATTCAGGACCTGGGACGGGTGGGGCTTTGGCTGTGAGGACATATGCTACTTTATCATATATGAGTGCAATGTTCAGGTTCCTCAGCCATTCATTATAATTCGGTCCAGTCAGTTTGTTTTTCTCTAACAGATTTTAGTCTCGTCATCGGTATCTGCCATTAGGAGAGAGAAAATAATACACTCAGCGAAATGCTTTTGCAAAGATCAAATTGGTTATTATCTTATCTAATCGATGTCTCCCACTGCTTTTTCAAATTTTCTTTCAAATCTCAAAAAGAAAAACTAGCCCGGATTTATTACAGTCTACAATTTCTCTAACCGTTCAGCCAGGCAAGTGTCGGTACTTTGAGGGAGGTTCCCCGTGCTTTTGCACGGACCTAATTAATATAAACCTTATTTTCCCAGAGGTGTAGCCCTGTTAATACCTTTCTAGACACCTAATGGGTTAGCTAATTTGTAAAGTGCAAAACTTTCCTGGGAGTTACTTTTACTCACAGTGGGATCAGGATCCAACTATCATATAGATGGTATGCAATCTCATTGCAAATTTCAACTCTTGAAATTCCTGATATGGTTTTTACCCCTAGAAACTTTGACCTTGGCTATGGTCAATATATCATAAGTACTAGTCAAGTTCTACCCGTCATTTCGTGATTAACTAGACCCATCCATATGACCCTTGACTATGATCAACATAAAACAATGAATGTCCTAACTAATTCACATCATATACTTTGTAGGAAGATATCACTTAGCTACCGTACACTACGCCTTGACTATGATCAACATACGTAGCACGAATACTAAGTACTCTGCTTCCTAAAATGACGGAGGGTTGCGGATGGTTTTTATGAAAACCTGGGTCTGGATGGGAATCTTCGTTATAGGCATCTGAAGCTGATACAAGATCCGGAGAATCTTAACGCTTTGAACTTGATATCGTTGTAGAATCTAAATTGTTTTAGAAAAGGAGTGGTTTAAGCTCCGCATCTTTTAAAACTTTCTTTTTCATAAAAAGAACCGAAGGGGTTTCAAATACAATTCTACAACATCTTTAGGTTTTTTTTTCTTTACATTAATCTCATTAACGTATTCCCATCATTTAAGCTCCTAAGCCATCACAGAAAAGAAACGAAAAATAAAACGTATGCTTATGCCATTCGCATTCGCCACAGTGTCCCGTTATGCACCGTTAGGTTACTTAAATAACGACATAGCGGGGCGGGACTAGCGCGGATGTAAAACATAAGCAACGCCTATTATATATCATATATATAATAATTGTTAGTTATGTATATACCCTAAAGGCCATTGTTGTATATATGATGTATATTATAATGGATGCTTGGATATATATAGAGAGGACTTTCTTGCTCGTCATGATAGTATGCTATTTGGTTTCACTTTATCTTAACATGTTGACTTATATTGATTTACCGTCTTACTCTCACATGTTGATAAAGCCCTTAGGATATATACTCGACTACTGGGACTATGAGGAGATCATACTAGTGGGGCCAGGGTAGTCAACGAGTACATCCTATAACCGTTCCTAGTCGAGGGTGTATCGAGACAGGGCATCGATACACCAGAGTAGACTAGCGTATACGCATCTTGACCCATATGATGGGCGATGAATGATCCCATATCCATCGGTGTTTGACATCAAGGATGGTGTACGGGTGCTAAGTGGTGACTGGGTACACTGGACGGACTCGCCGAGAACTCCCAGATGGTATTATTCCTCACGTCAGATGGCAGTTCTCTGGTGACACTGGTACAGGATAGTCTGTAGACCCGAGATCGTCATAGAATCTTATGTGATTCCCACTGTGCTTTGATTTCCACCTTACAATGTCCAAGGGGGCGTGCAAAACGGTGGCTTTTGGGTACAGTCCCGAATCACATGGAGGAAATGAGCGATAGGAGGGGATTTGTCTCTCCCGGTATAGGGAGTTAATGTTGTGCTGTGTTCGATTGGCTATAACTGGAAGTCCCTGGCCAGGGCTGATAGAGAGTACTACTTGTTAGTGTTATCAGTAGTTTCTCGACCTATTATGAGCCTCACATCGACATGACTTATCAGTTACTGGGGTCTGATGTATACCACCCCTAGACTAGATATGCGACATATCAGACGAAGTGACCGGACTGTACGGGAGTGTTACTGATTGGATTCACAGGAGAATGTACAGGCTTGCTTGTTGATCTTCTGATCGCTCAATACCTGGGTGGCTGTTACGTTTAGCTGACCGCTTGCAGCTTGTGGGTGTTTGATATGATCATCACCGACTACCGGCGTATTGACGATTATTAAGAGTCCTACACAGAGGTTTCTTGATTCAGGCAAAATGGAGTAGGAGCACATATGTGATATGTGCAGGACCGAGGATAATACGATATGAGATACTGTATTATATTCTCACTATATTATGATATGGGCCGGGTCATCGGATCAAGTGTTGATTCGATGAATCGGTACATGATATATTAGTCGGTTATATTCGATATAGCCGGATTGTCTGATCAAGTGTTGATTCGATAATTTAATGTATAATTATATACGTGATATTACTTTACATTATCTAATATTGGCTCGCTTTATTGATTCATTTTCTCACCGGATAATACATTGATATATATACGATATATGTTAATTGTATTATTTTCTTTTGTTACAAAAATATATTATATATGTGATATATAATATTGTAACATATTATAATTACTAATGCAACATGATTAGTGGAGATTAAATATGGTTAGGGTTTGATTTGGGTTAGTTCTTTTATGAAGCTTCTAGATGCTTTTCTTTTGTTTCTTGCAAAGATATTATGGTTGATATTGTAAACCCAACCCACACCCTTAACCCTAGTTAAGTCTCTACATTGGTTACTCTCTTCATCTTTGACCATGGTTGCATTTGTAATCATAATAATCTATTAATTATTCATCACAAAAGGATATTCATTCTTCTTCTTCTTCCTTGAGCTCTAAAAAGATTTCTAGGTTTTTATTTTGTGATGAATGAGTGTGAGAATTTGATAATAAAAGAGAGCATAAATCCTACTTCATCATCCTCATCTAATCTAGCCAATTAGATTAGGGTGTTCATCTCATTAGTGAGTGAGAGCTTGAGTTAAAGAAATTTCAAGGTAGATCATCTTTGAAAAGGAAGACTAGAAGCAAGCATGGATCATTCGGGTTGTGGAGCCTCTCTTGAGTCCGGAAGATTATGGATCGCGGCGAAGGGACTTTTACTCGAACCTTATGAAGCAAAGGAGCGGACTACAAAGGTTGTAATCCCTCTCTCTTAGTTGTAAAGATATTTACTTGCATGTGTAACCCTAATTATCTAGTAAAGATCCTCGCTTTGGGTTGTTCGGCATGTCTAAATTTTAAATTGGGCATGGTTGATGCCTTATAGACCCTTGTAAGAGTGCCTAGTAACCCAACAGTGGTATCAGAGCCTAGCTAGAGCATTAGGCGATGTGTATACGAAGTTAAAAGTCCGATCGAACCCCGATACGTCAGTTTTGACCCCCTCTCTGGAAATTTTATAAAAATGTGATTTTTTCTGCATTAAAAATACTCAAAAAAATCAGCAGGGAATTCTAAGGATAACCATGAAATACGAGCCCCCAAGTCTCTCAAAGAGCCGCGGAACCGCGGCAAGAACATGCTTGTCGCGGCGGTTCCGCGGCCATAAGAGGGAATTGGGGACACGTATTTGAAAGGTATATCCGTAGGTATTTGTACATGCTTCTGGGTATTTTTAATTTTACTCAAGTGTTGAGTTTTCTGGAGATCTTTTGGTACTCGTTGATTCGATCGGAAAGTTTAACTTCGTTCTGTTTTCCGGATAATTTAGAAAGTATTAAAATGTTCGAACGGATATCATTAACTCACTTTTTCCCGACACGAAAAACTTTCAAGTGTTGAATTTTTCTTGAGTTTAAATCTTTCGGAAAAACGTGCAAGTAACGCGGTGGACCCTCTGGAAGAACACAAACCTTAACTCGATTATGTGACCGTCTGAACCTCCTCTAAACCTTAGGGTTTGAGGCAGTACGGCGTTGTCACATGTGAGGCGTTGGTTTGACCCTTCTACGGCTGGACCATTAGTACTGTGACATATTCTGGGATTTTTTGAACTCCGCTCAAGTGTTGAGCTATTTAGGAAATCTTGGGTATTTGATTATTCGATCGGAAAGTTTAATATTGTCTATTTATCTGGAATGTGATACAATATGTGGAATTCATATAGTTAGGCATGAAATGCGAAGTATGTGATATTTCTAAAGTGATCGTGGATTCCAAATGTTGTAGTTTTACACTTTCTTTTCTGTGACCGTAAGTGTAGTATGTAGTTGTATCGCCGGTTTTCGTTGCTATACATCAACGACAATCGGTGTATGCATACTTACTTACGTTGATGATTTGAGATATTATGTGTTGCTGTGATATGTTATATTGGATCATCGTGTTCTGAATAGCCGGGGGTTTTATGTGAGATGAGGGTTTTTATTTTCATTCATGTAAAATTCATTTGTATGTAATATTCTTTTATTGGGGCACATCCGGGCTGAAGATGATGTCACCATTGTATATTATTTACTTTTCCGCATTAGGATAGACCCAAGGCGGGGAGCACAAGTAACCGGGTTCTAGGGTACAGTGGGAGACCATCTCGAGGAGTCGAGACCGGGTCTCCTAACTCTAGAACTGGCAGGGTTACTTGCCGCTCTCGTAGGGGTCTAGGGATGTGGGTTTTGGCTATTCATCGCGACCGTGGAATCCATGTTTTATACAGGCTCGTATTAAAATACGGACATCCTACTATTTCCAATATTTCATATATGTTCTTTTGCTGCAATGTTCTGTGATGAGATCATATTACTGCCTGAGACGAATGCTTATACTATATATATATATATATATATATATATATATATGCTGATATATAAATATTACTTCTTTCGTTTCTACAGTGATGTTTAGGAAGCATAAGCTGATAAGATATATTAATGAGATTAATAAAAAGAAAAGACACCTAAAAGATATTGTAGAATCAAAACTTTATAAAAAGGGTAGCTTCAGTTTTGCTTTGCATAGCGGTATATATGATATACCCTGCACCTTATTCGATGAGGAAAGAGCCGAGATCCCTTCATCGGGAGTGACCTCTTTAGCAAAACTGGCAGATGCTACAAACTCACGGTTTAGTTTTTGACAGCTTCTATAGTTCTTGCTTTGCACAGCGGTATATATGATATATCCTGCACCTTATTCGATGGGGAAAGAGCCGAGATCCCTTCACCAGGAGTGACCTCTTTAGCGAAACTAGAAAAGCCTCAAAAACACTCCTTTTCAAAATCACTTGTTTCTACAACGATATCAAGTTCATTACGCAATAGGTTTTCTGAAGAACCTGTCGTAGCCTTCCGTCATTTCAGATAAATCCTATTTAGTATTTGTGCTGCGTTTGTTGACCTTGTCAAGGCACAGTGTACGGTAGCCAATTAGTGTTTATCTGCTAAAACATGAGATGTGATTGGATTAGGGTATTCGTACGGTCTTGTTGACCTTGTCAAGGGTCATGCGGGTGGGTTTAATTTAATCGGAAAATGACGGGTTGAACTTGACTTGCGATTTATGGTTTGTTGACCTTGTCAAGGTCATAGATCGCTAGGGGCAAAATATTATCGGAATTTCAAAGTATTGAAATTTGCAATGAGATTACATACCTCCTATGAGATAGTTGGATCCTGATACCCACTGCGAGTAAGAGTTACTCCTGCGAGAATTTTACACAGGAAAATTAGCCGATCACGTAGGTGTCTAGAAAGGTGTTAACGGGGTTATGCCTCTGGGAAAACGAGGTTTATTTTAATTAGGTCCGTGCGAAAGCACGGGGAACCTCCCTCAAGTACCGACACTGATCTGGCTAAAAGATTGACGAAGTTGTAGGGTGTAATTAATCCTGGCTAATCTTACCTTTTAGGGTTTGAAGGAAGATTTGATAAAAACAGTGGGAGACATCCTGATTAGATAAGATAATAACCAATTTAATCTTGCAAGAGCATACGCTAAAGTGTTTTCTTCTCTCTCTCTCCAGGTAGCGACCATGTCAGGCCATAATCAAGATAATAATATGGATGTATTGACTGAACCCGCTTATTATACTGAGCACAGGAACGTTGGTCCCGTTCTTTCTTATAAGAGTTATAAGACTGAACAGGAAACAGGAGAATATCTGGATTCTCACGCCACCCGAACGAAGAACAAACATGTTGATGCACCTTTTTCGGGTGTGTTAGTTATTAAGAACTGTTTCTCAGTTCACCCTACGTCCTGAGCATTAGATACCAGATCGGGATCCCATATATGTAGTTTGTTACATGGGCTACGTAAAGGTAGAGAACTGGGAAAAGGTGATCATTCCATACAAGTAGGGAATGGTGCAAGTATTGCAGCCAAAGCAGTTGGCGAATATCACCTTGTATTACCAAGTAGTAATACATTGATTCTGAATGAGTGCTATTATATACCGAACATGATGTGCAACATTATATCAGTTTCTTTATTAAGTAAAGAAGGATATAATTTCGTAATACAGGATAATGTTATGAACATCTTCCTAAATCAAAAGTGGATTGGATCAGGCTCGTTACATAATGGTATATTCATTCTCAATCAAAATACAGTCCTTAATATACAAAACACACACACGAGGAAAAGTTCATAAATGAACGAATCCTTTTTGTGGCATTGTAGATTTGGTCATATCAATGCGACACGAGTAGCTAAGTTACATAAGGATGGATATTTGAATCCGTTCGATTTATCATCTTATGAAACTTGCCATTCATGTCTCAAAGGAAAAATGACCAAAACTCCGTTTAGTGGACACGGAGAAAGAGTTACCGAACTCTTAGGGCTGGTATATAGTGATGTATGCGGTCCTATGTCTACACATGCCAGAAACGGTTCTTCCTACTTTATTACATTAACTGACGATCTCTCAAGATTCGGATATGTGTTCCTAATGAAACACAAGTCTGAAACTTTTGAGAAATTCAGAGAATATAAGCACGAAGTTGAGAACCAAACGGGCAAAAGTAATAAGATCCTTCGATCCGATCAAGGAAGAGAATACTTGAGCAATGAGTTCCTAGATTATCTAAAAGAGAATAGGATTCTCTCTCAGCTTACTCCTCCTTATACACCACAGCACAACAGTGTATCAGAGCAGAGCAATCGCACCCTATTAGATATGGTGCACTCTATGATGAGTAATGCTTAGTTATCTATTTCCTTCTGAGGGTATGCACTGGAGACAGCGGCATACCTATTGAATCAAATTCCAGCTAAATCTGTACCTACCACACCATATGAGATATGGAGTAGGAAGAGACCATGTCTTAAACGAGTTAAGATATGGGGTTGTCTGGCCTATGTCAAAAGGCAAAATCCAGACAAACTCGAAGCACGGTCAGTTCTATGCAAGTTTGTGGGATATCCCAAACATTCACATGGATATCTTTTCTACCATCACGAGGAACAAAAGGTGTTTGTTTCTC
This sequence comes from Agapanthus africanus, assembly GCA_030015575.1. Taxonomy (NCBI): domain Eukaryota; kingdom Viridiplantae; phylum Streptophyta; class Magnoliopsida; order Asparagales; family Amaryllidaceae; genus Agapanthus; species Agapanthus africanus. The sequence goes on from CM057337.1 coordinate 89,123,836, forward strand.
GACATGGCACCTTTTTGGAAAAGGAATTTCTTGCAAAAGAAATTAGTGGCGATGAGGTAGAACTGGAAGAAATTTCGGCTACACAAACTTAAACTGAAGATTTGGTGGAACCTGAGGACTCGATAGTAACCAACGAACCCCAGCCTTTCCGCCGATCTAGTAGGGTTTCTCATCCACCTGAGAGATACTACGGTTTTCTCATTGATGGTGGAAGCGGGGATTGTATCATGGAAGATGATGACCCGTCTAGTTTCGAGCAGGCCATCATGAGTGGTGACTTTGTGAAATGGCTAGATGCAATGCGATCTGAGATGGAATCCATGTACACCAACAAAGTATGGACTTTGGAAGTTGCTCCTGAAGGGGTAATACCCATTGGGGGCAAATGGATTTTTAAAAGGAAAATTGATGTAGATGGAAAAGTTGAGACTTTCAAAGCTAGACTTGTTGCAAAAGGTTTTCGTCAACGACCAGGTGTGGATTATGACAAAAACTTTTCTCCAGTGGCTATACTTAAGTCCATCCGGATCTTACTTGCCATTGCTGCATACTATGACTACGAAATCTGGCAAATGGATGTTAAGACTGCCTTTCTAAACGGTGATTTAGAAGAGTGCGTGTACATGACTCAGCCAGAGAGCTTCGTAGATAGTGGGAGCAGCGGAAAGGTGTGCAAACTGCTTAAATCCATCTATGTGTTAAAGCAAGCATCGCGGAATTGGAACATCTGCTTTGATGTAGTAGTCAAGAGTTTTACTTCATCAAAAATGTAGATGAACCTTGTATCTATAAGAAAGTTGCAGAGAGTAAGGTTGTCTTTCTCGTATTGTACGTCGATGACATACTCTTGATAGGAAATGATGTTCCTATGCTGCAATCAGTCAAGCTCTTCTTATCACAAAGATTCTCAATGACAGATCTAGGTGATGCCTCCTGCATATTGGGAATCATGATTTATAGAGATAGATCTAAACGGATACTGGGATTGTCCCAATCCAGGTATATTGACACCATACTAAAGAGGTTTACTATGGAAGAATCCAAGCATGGGAACCAACCCACGATCTCTGGACTCACTCTCTCCAAAGAGATGTCTCCCAAGACTAATTTGGAGAGAGCTCGCATACAAGAGATACTCTATGCTTTGGCAGTAGGCTCTATCATGTATGCGATGCTATGTACCAGACCCGATGTAGCATACTCACTAAGTGTAGTGAGCCGGTATCAAGCAGATCCTGGAGAGAGTCACTGGACAGCTGTGAAGAACATTCTTAAGTACTTGCGAAGGACTAAGGAGATGTTCTTGTTGTATGGTAATGAAGAACTCCGGGTAGAGTCCTTTACCGATTCGAGCTTCCAAAGTGATAAGGACGACTTTAAGTCGCACTCAGGATTTGTCTTTACCCTCAATGGAGGGGCGGTATGTTGGAAGAGTTCCAAACAGGATACCGTTGCAGACTCGACGATGGAGGCTGAATACATCGTTGCCAACGATGCTGCCAAAGAGGTTGTCTGGATAAAGAAGTTCATTACTGAACTTGGTGTGGTTCCGTCCATTGAGCATCCAATACCTTTGTATTGCGATAATAATGGAGCTGTGGCTTTGGCCAAGAAACCCAGGTCCCATCAGAAGTTCAGACATATTCTGAGGCGGTATCACCTGCTCAGGGAGATAGTTGATCGCCGGGAGATCGAGGTCAGGAGAGTTGATACGAAGGACAACATTGCGGATCCACTCACGAAGGCCATTCCCCAGATACAGTTTGAGAGATTATTCGGGATGCTAGGTATGAGATACTACAACAGCTGGCCTTAGTGCAAGTGGGAGATTGTTAGTTATGTATATACCCTAGAGGCCATTATTGTATATATGATGTATATTATAATGGATGCTTGGATATATATAGAGAGGACTTTCTTGCTCGTCATGATAGTATACTATTTGGTTTCACTTTATCTTAACATGTTGACTTATATTGATTTACTGTCTTACTCTCAAATGTTGATAAAGCCCTTAGGATATGTACTCGACTACTGGGACTATGATGAGATCATACTAGTGGGGCTAGGGTAGTCAACGAGTACATCCTATAACTGTTCCTAGTCGAGGGTGTATCGAGATAGGGCATCGATACACCAGAGTAGACTAGCGTATACGCATCTTGACCCATATAATGGGCGATGGATGATCCCATATCCATCGGTGTTTGACATCAAGGATGGTGTACGGGTGCTCAGTGGTGACTGGGTACACTGGACGGACTCGCCGAGAACTCCCAGATGGTATTATACCTCACGTCAGATGGCAGTTCTTTGGTGACACTGGTATAGGGTAGTCTGTAGACCCGAGATCGTCATAGAGTCTTATGTGATTCCTACCGTGCTTTGATTTCCACCTTACCATGTCCAAGAAGGCATGCAAAATGGTGGCTTTTGGGTACAGTCCCGAATCACATGGAGGCAATGAGCGATAGGAGGGGATTTGTCTCTCCCGGTATAGGGAGTTGATGTTGTGCTGTGTTCGATTGGCTATAACTGGAAGTCCCTGGCCAGGGCTGATAGAGAGTACTACTGGTAAGTGTTATCAGTAGTTTCTCGATCTGTTATGAGCCTCACATCGACACGACTTATCAGTTACTGGGGTCTGACATATACCTCCCCTAGACTAGATATGCGACATATCAAACGAAAAGACCGGACTATACGAGAGTGTTACTGATTGGATTCACAGGAGAATGTACATGCTTGCTTGCTGATCTTCTGATCGCTCAATACCTGGGTGGCAGTTACGTTTAGCTGACCGTTTGCAGCTTGTGGGTGTTTGATATGATCATCACCGACTACCAGCGTATTGACGATTCTTTAGAGTCCCATACAAAGGTTTCTTGACTCAGGCAAAACGGAGTAGGAGCACATATGTGATATGTGCAGGACCGAGAATAATATGATATGAGATACTGTATTATATTCTCGCGATATTATGATATGGGCCGGGTCATCGGATCAACTGTTGATTCGATGAATCGGTACATGATATATTAGTCGGCTATATTCGATATAGCCGGATTGTCGGATCAAGTGTTGATTCGATAATTTAATGTATAATTATATATATGATATATTATTTTACATTATCTAATATTGGCTCGCTTTATTGATTCATTTTCTCACCGGATAATACATTGATATATATGCGATATATGTTAATTGTATTATTTTCTTTTGTTACAAAAATATATTATATATATGATATATAATATTGTATCATATTATAATTACTAATGCAACATGATTAGTGGAGATTAAATATGGTTAGGGTTTGATTTGGGTTAGTTCTTTCATGAAGCTTCTAGAAGCTTTTCTTTTGTTTCTTACAAAGATATTATAGTTGATGTTTTTGTGAGATATTTGTAAACCCAACCCACACCCTTAACCCTAGTTAAGTCTCTACATTGGTTACTCTCTTCATCTTTGACCATGGTTGCATTTGTAATCATAATAATCTATTCATTATTCATCACAAAAGGATATTCATTCTTCTTCTTCTTCTTCCTTGAGCTCTAAAAAGCTTTCTAGGTTTTTATTTTGTGATGAATGAGTGTGAGAATTTGATAATAAAAGAGAACATAAATCCTACTTCATCATCCTCATCTAATCTAGCCAATTAGATTATGATGTTCATCTCATTATTGAGTGAGAGCTTGAGTTAAATATACTTCAAGGTAGATCATCTTTGAAAAGGAAGACTACAAGCAAGTATGGATCATTCGGGTTGTGGAGCCTCTCTTGAGTCCGGGAGATCATGGATCGCGGCGAAGAGACTTCTACTCGAAGCTTATGAAGAGAAGGAGCGGACTACAAAGGTTGTAATCCCTCTCTCTTAGTTGTAAAGATGTTTACTTGCATGTGTAACCCTAATTATCTAGCAAAGATCCTCGCTTTGGGTTGTTCGGCACGTCTAAATTTTAAATCGGGTATGGTTGATGCCTTATAGACCCTTGTAAGAGTGCCTAGTAACCCTACATTAATAATCCATTCGTCTCATATATTAAGTAATCACATCACAGAATATCAACAGCAGAACCACATATGAAAATATAGGATATCTAGGAGGTCCGTATTTTGTATCTAGCCAACAATAGAAAATGCGGATTCCACGGTCGTGATGAATACTCAAGCCCATACCCCTAGACCCCTACGAGAGCGGCAAGTGGCCCTGCCAGTTCTAGAGTTTAGGAGACCCGGTCTCGACTTCTCGAGATGGCCTCCCACTGAAATCTAGAACCCGGTCACTTGTGCTCCCCTCCTTGGGTCTATCCTAATGCGAAAAATTAAATAATATACAATAATGGTGACATCATCCTCAACCTGGAAGTGCCCTAAATAAAAGAATATTACATACAATTAATTTTTATATGAATGAAAATAAGAACTCTCATCTCACATAAAACCCCAGGCTATTCAATCACGACGATCCTGCACATCATATCTCAGTAACACATAATATCACATATCATCAACGTAAGTAAGTATGCTTATCTCGATTGTCGTTGATTTATAGAAACGAAACCGACGATACACCACATACTACACTTACGGTCATAGAAAAGAAAGTGAAAAACAACAACAATTGCAATTATCACATAAAACTAGACTATGTTAAAAGTTTCGACCGAATCAACCAACACCCACATCTCCCGATGAGCTCAATACTTGAGCAAAGTTAAAGTATCCAAAAAGTGCTACAGTACCTTATGAACCAGCCATAGAAGGGCCAAACCAAAGCCTCACCCATGACACCGCGGAAATATGGTAAAACCCTAAGGTTCAGTCGCAGTTCTGAGGGCACAGAATCGAGTTAAGGTTTTTGTTCTTCTAGAAGGTCCACAGAGTTTCTTGCACCACCAATGAATATAATCAACTTAGAAAATTCCAACTCTTGAAAATTTCGAGGGGGAGGGTCTTGACGTGGTGTTTGAAGTTCGTTCGAACTGTTAAACATTGTGTAGGTTACCATTACAATGTTAAAATATACGACTACGAAACACTCCATAATTAGCCTATATCCAAATTAACATCACATGCAATTCTAGACTAAACAAACAATACCTGAAACCCCAAAATCTACAGCACAGAGCACATGTGAAACACAAGGCAAAACGGAGCATGGGGGGCCGGCAACGCCGGTTTTTGGGGGGTGGTGCTCGGCTAAAATCCGAGCAAAGGGCCTCATATTTCACCAGTGTTCTATATGTATCACATACAATATTCTGTACTTGTTTAAATAATTTTTTCAGATAGTTTTAAAAACAACAGAGAGCGGTATCCTGGGTTCCAGAAATCCGTATTTTGCGGAGTTGTTTCGGTTTCGTATCGTTTAACATCGTCTAAGTTTCTAGTTAGGCTCTGATACCACTGTTGGGATTCTCTAGTACCACACCTAGTGTTTGGGTTGCATCAAACATGCTATAACAAAAATTTAGGGGTGCTAAACAATACCATCCATTGATCGAACTAGAAAGTTAGGGTAACAAAACTAAAAGTATCACATGCTATAAGTATCTATCACTAAGTGGAGAGATTACAACCTTTGTAGACCTCCTTGAATGACTCCTTAGATCTCCTAGAGTTTGAACCGGCTCGCTTAAATCCTTCGTTGTCCACGATGATCCATCCGAAGTCCCTTTGCTCAAAGCTCCTAGCTTCACTTGATCTTTGAAGAAGTAAAGCAAACACCCTACACTAAAGGGCTAGGGTAGTATAGAATGATGAAGTGGTTTGTGTTCTCTCTTAGAAACCCTTTCTTTTTAAGTTCCCCGCTCTTTATAAAACTCAAGAGAGCTTGAAGGAGGAGGAAGATGAAGATGGCAAAGCTTTTCTCAAGTTTAATGATAATGATAATGATAAAAGAAAATCAAATGGATATTTATGTGAGACACTCTCACAACAAACCATGGTTAAATAAATATCTAGATATTTTGTAGTGAGTTAAAAGAACAAAGGAAAACAAACTAGGGTTAAAGTCAATGGTCAACTAAAGAATTGTGTAGAAACAATGAGTCACAATTTTATTTCCTTTATTCATTTATCTCAAAAAAAAATCCACATATACAATTTAACCATGTGAGTCTTGCATTGCCATCTTCTATGTATCATCAACCATAATACACATGCATGCATGTATACACATCATCATGTGTATGGATATACATATATGCATACATCCATAAAGAATAAGTTTAATAAAAGTGAGCTAAAAGTCAATATTAAATCAACACTTGATTTAATAAACCAGTCATATCACATACGATCTGACCAATAGTAAACGCCCGATTAAAATACGGTATCACATACTCGCATTTAATCGGGTCCCCGCGCATATCTCATATACACACCACATCGTTTTGCCTGAGCCAGGAAACTCCTGTGTGGGACTCTAAGACTCATCAATACGCCGGCAGTAGGTGATGATCATATCAAAACACCCACAAGCCTCAAGCGGTCATCTAAACATACCGGCCATCCGGGTATTGAACGATCAGAAGAAAAACAAGCGAACCCGTCAAAACTCCCGTCGAGCCATTGGTAACACTTACCATACAGTTCGGTATCTTCATCTGATATGTCTAGGGATGGAATCGTCGAGCCCTAATAACTTAATAAGTTATGCCGATATGGACTATGACCGGTCGAGAAACTACTGATAACACTTATCAGTAAATCTCATCAGCCCTAGTCAGGGACTTCGAGTCAAAGCCAATCGTGCATAGCACAACATCAACTCCCAATATCGGGAGAGACGAAACCCCTCCAATCGCTCATTGTCTTCATGTGCCTCGGGACTTTACCCAAAATCTACCTGTTTGCATGACTCAGTAGAGCCGTGGTAGGGTGGAAATCAAAGTATAGTCGGAGAACACACAAGACTCTATGACGATCTCGGGTCTACAGACTAACCTGTACCTGTGTCACCTGAGAACTGCTATCCGACGATAGACATAATACCATATAGGAGTTCTTGATGAGTCCGTTCAGTGTATCTAGTATCCAGTCTCCACTGAGCACCCGTATACAATCTTTGATGTCACAACACCAATTGATGTGGGATCATCCATTGCCCATCATATGGGTCATGAAACGTATACGCTATTCTACCCGTGAATATCGATGCCCTGTCTCGATATACCCTCGACTAGGAACATTTAAGGATATGCTTAAAAACCACACATGCCCCACTAGTATGATCTCCATCATATCCATGGAAGTCAAGAAGATATCCTGAGGGCTTTATCAACATGTATGCAATGAACAGTATCAAGTAAATATATCAAGATAAAGTAAAACCAGATAGCATACTATCATGTCGAGCAAGAAAGTCATCTATCTATATATATATACATGTCCAAGCATCCACTATACATATAATGGCCTCTAGGGCATACATATATCCAACAGAGAAATCCTACCAGATCTGCAGAGTGTCTGAGGTTCGTCTGGGACTACTGAATCTAGCGGTTTCACCAAATCTTCAGTTACATTTTATGGTTCAGAAGTTTCTTCCAGTTCTACCGTACTCCCACTAGTTTCTTTTGCAAGAAACTCCCTTTCCGAAAAGGTAGCGTGGCGAGATATAAACATCTTTTGTTCCTTAGTGTGGTAAAACAGATATCCATAACCATTCTTTCGATATCCCATAAATTTACATAGAACTGACCGTGCCTTTGGTTTGTCCGGATTATGTTTTTTAATGTAAACCGAACAACCCCTTATCTTGAATTTTTTATGATATGGTCTCTTTCCATTCCATAATTCGAATGGTGTTTTAGGCACTGATTTGGATAGAACATGATTCAATATATATGCTGCTGTCTGAAGTGCATATCTCCAAAATTAAAGAGGCAACTCAGCGTTACTCATCATGGAGCGAACCATATCCAATAGGGTACGATTCCTCCGCTCCGATACACCATTATGCTATGGTGTATACGGAGGAGTAACCTGAGAGAGAATTCCATTCTCTTTTAGGTAATCTAGGAATTCCGTGCTCAAGTACTCCCCTCCTCTATCAGACCGGAGGATTTTGATACTTTTGCCAGTCTGGTTCTCTACTTCATTTTTGAATTTTTTGAATTTCTCAAAAGCTTCAGATTTGTGTTACATGAGATACACATATCCGAACCTAGAGAGATCGTCAGTGAATATGATGAAGTACGAGAACCCACCCCTTGCATGTATAGACATCAGACCACATACATCACTATGTATGAGTCCCAAGAGCTCTGCTGCTTTTTCTCCATGTCCGGTAAACGAAGATTTGGTCATCTTTCCTTTGAGACAAGACCGACAAGTTTCATAAGATGAAAATTCGAACGTGTTCAAATATCCATCTTTATGTAACTTACTCAGTCTTTTCTCTCCGATATGACCAAGTCTACAGTACCACAAGTAGGATTCTTTCTCTTTTGAACTCTTCCTCTTGCGTGTGTTTTGAATGTTGAAAACTGCGTTTTGATTTAGAATATAAATACCATTACACAGTGTACCTTCTGCAACCAATACCTTATTAAGGTAAATGTTCATAATATTTCTATCAAGAACAAACTTATATCCATCTTTATCAAGTAAAGTAACTGATATGATGTTGCAAACCATGGAAGGTATATAGTAGAAATTTTTCAAAATCATAGTATTGCCATTTGGCAATGCTAAGTGATATTCACCGACGATAGAAGCATCAACTTGTGCTCCGTTCCCTACTCTGAGGGACATTCCACTAGTTCCAACCATCCTACTTTTTCTCAGTCCCTATAATAAATTATAGATATGAGATCTTGATCTGGTATCTAGTACCCAGGAGGTAGAACTGACCGAAAAGCAGTTCTCAATAACAAGAACACCTGAAGGAGACGCATTGGTATGCTTCTTCTTCGATGGGGTCATCAAGGAATTCATGCAATTCTCTTTCCCTTGCTCATACTCATGACTGCTGTCATAGTTTAGAGCCAAACCGACGTTCCCCAGCCTCGAATAAGAATTCGGATCGGTCAAGCGATATATTTTATTATCTTGATTTGGGCGTGAATTGGTTGCTACCTGGAGAAATAGAAAAGAAACACTCGGTGTGCGCTCTGGCAAGATTAGATTGGTTATTAGTTTATCTAATCAGGATAGCTCCCACTGTTTTCTCGAATTCTTCTTCAAACCCAAAAAGAAGAACTAGTCAGGATTAATCGCGCATCACAATACTTGCTTAAACTTTCAGCCGGGCTAGTGTTGGTACTTCGAGGGAGGTTTTCCAACGCTTTCGCGAAATACCTTAATTACATAACCTCTTTTACCTGGAGGCGTAGCCCCGCTAACAACGTTCTAGACATCTAACTTGGTTTATAGCATTGATTGTTAAGTGAGAAAATCTCCCAAGAGTAATCGTACTCATCAGTGGAATTGGGATCCAACTATCATTGCGTGATAAACTAGATGGAAGCCACTCTAGTCACCACACTCCAGAAGGTATGCAGTGCCAGCAAGTTTCCTATATATTTGAAACTCCCGACGTGGTTTTTGCCCCTAACGACCTATGTCCTTGACAAGGTCAACAAATCTTAAGTCGCTAGTCAAGTTCAACCTGTTATTATCTTGATTACCATATCCCACCCGCATAAGCCCTTGACAAGGTCAACAAGGCTATATGACTGTCTTAGTTAATCACATTACATTCAACAAACAAGCACCACCCAGCTACCGTTCACTACACCTTGATAAGGTCAACAAACATAGAACGAATACTTAGTAATACTCATAGGAAATGACAGAGGGCTACGGCTGGGTTTTTGGAGAAAAACCCTTTAACGTAATGAACTTGATATCGTTGAAGGAACCTGAGCAGTTTTGAAAAGGCGTAGTTTAGGCTCCGCTTTTGAAAAATTGTGGTTTTGAAAAAACCGAGTAATCTACAGTATAAACTTTTGCTCAAGAGGTCACTCCCCGTGATAGGATCTCGGCTCTTGCCTCCTGGAATGAGGTGCTGGATTTTCACAACTGAACACAATGCAAAGCGAAAGAATATAACTATATTTTTTCGAAATTTATTCCAACAACATCTTTTAGGTTTCTTATCTTGCATTAATTAAAATTAATGCGGTCCCATCATTTTGTTGGATATGTATGCCCTAGAGGCCATTATTGCATATGTATACATGGGGATGCTGGGGATATGTATGTACAGGACATTCTTGCTCAGTTATATAGTATATTGTTTCAGTTGTCTTTTATCAGGATATGTGTATTTGGTTTATTGATGCTTTATCCAGCTTGCACGTATTGATAAAGACTTGATACAGTAGTATACTATTATGGTTTGACTTTATCTTAACAAGGCATATGTTATACACATTATTACATATTGCGGTTACATATTGATAAAGCCCGTAGGATCTTGCTTGACTACCTGCATTGTGATGGCGATCATACTTGTGGGAGCAGGGTTGTCCATAAGCATATCCTTAAATGGTCCCTAGTCGCGTGAGTATCGAGACTGGTCATTGATACTCCTGAATAGATTAGTGTATACGTTTCTAGCCCCGACAAGGGGCAATGGTTGGTCCCGCAGCCATTGGTCAGATGCACCTAAGATCATATACAGGTGCTCACTAGGTGTGAGTACATTGGACGGACTTGCGGAGAACTTCTAGTTGGTACTATACCTATCGTCAGATGGAATATCTCAGGTGACATGTGTACATGTTAGTCTTCGAACCTAAGATCATTATTTGTCTCGTGTGAGTTCCCACATTTCTTTGATCTCTACCCTATCACGGCTCTACTGAGTCGTGCAAACAGGTTTTTGTTGGGTATAGTCCCGAGCCATATGGAGGCAGTGAGTGATTGTTGGGGATTCGCCTCTCCCAGTATTGGGAGTCGATATCACACTGTGTTCGACTGGGCAGGACCATAATACATTAGCCAAAGCGGTTGGGATTTACTGATAGGTTCATCAGTAGTTTCCCGGATTCGTCCTAAGCCACATCAGCACGAATTATCAGGTTATTTGGGTCTGACATATACCACCCCCTAGACCCGTTATGTAATACTCTTAGACAAATAGACCGGACTGTACGGATATTGTCACGGATAGGCTAAGTTTTCTCGTCGGCTTTCCTTTTCGATAGGTACCTAGGTAGCCGTTACGTACAGCTAGTGCCTCTGACGTTCTTGTGGTTATGGATTTATCCAGTAACACACTGCCAGCATACTGTCGAGTCTTTAAAGTCCCACACAGAGGGTTTCTCTACTTCGGGCGAAACGTTGTAGAGGCCGTATGGTTTTATGGAAGGGTTCGATCACATGCGTGTACATGAGCACGTATGACGTTCGGGCGGATAATACTAGTGGGTTTTGGTTTAAGCCGAATTCTAGTAATATATTGTTGGATTATTTCCATCTCTCTTGTATTCGTATTTTTCGGAATACGGATACGGGCATGTATATACGGTGAAGGGTATTCTTGTAATTTGTTACAAGAGTGCTTCTAGAAGAAGAAACCTCATTATTTGTTTTAACCATTTAGTTAAATGGTTAATGAGGTGGTGGTATGAGGTGTTTGTTGGAGATAGTGCCCTCAGAGTCAATTATTGGATCACAGGCATATGATTGCAATGATTGAGAGAGGTCCTATACCGTTAGAACAGTCTTACTCAAGATGATAATGTGCTATCTACTTTATCTTTATCATCGTGTACTGCTTTAGGTGACCTTACAGGTCACTATTGTAAGTTGATAGAGCCCCTGGGATTCTTGCTTGACTGCCAGCAGTATGAGGGCGATCATATACGTGGGAGCTGGGGTCTATATGCAAATCCTTAAAAGGTCCCTAGTCGTAGGAGTTTCGAGACAGGGCATCGATACTCCAGAGTAGACTAGTGTATACAGTCGAGACCCCGACGAGGGGCGGTGGCCGGTCTCACAAGCCATTGGTGTTAGTTGGTTCACCTAAGATGTATACAGGTGCTCATTGGGTTATGAGTACACCGAACAGGACTTGCCGGGAACCTGCTAGTTGGGATTATACCAGACGTCAGATAGTAGTTCCCTGGTGACATGTGTACAGGTTAGTTCATCGACCTGAGATCGTCATTTGTCTTGTGTGAGTTCCCACTGTGCTTTGATTACTACCCTACCACGCTCAAAGGAGACGTGCAAACAGGTTTTAGTTGGGTACAGTCCCGAGCCACATGGAGGCAGTGAGCGGATCTTCAGGGGTTCGTTTCTCCCGGTATTAGGGGGTGAGGTCACGCTGTGTCTAGGAGAGCCGTTACACGAAGTCCTTGGCCAAGGCAGGAGATTTACTGGTAGGTATTCCAGTAGTATCTCACGGTGTTCTGGGCTACACTCCGACACGACTTGTACCGGTTTTGGAGGTCTGACTTTTACCAACCCCCTAGGCCCGCCATGCGATGCTCATAGACGAACGGACCGGACTGTACGGATATTGTCACTGACAGGCTCAGTAGAGTGTCAGGATGAGTTCGCTCATCGACGTCCCTTTTGGTCAATACCTGGTAGCACGTTACGTATAGGCTAATACCTCTGACGTGCTAGTGGTTAAATCCACAACCAAAGTATTGACGAGTCTTTAGAGTTCCCCACAGACCGTTTTCTCAAGTTTCGGGCGAAACGCTGTAGAGGCCGTATGGAGATATGTCAGGGTTCGATCAGATACGTGCGGTATTGCACGGATCATGATCGGACGGATAATACTAGCGGGCTTTGGTTTAAGCTGGATCCTAGTATTGTACAGTGTAGATTTTGTCTCATTGCATTTGTATTCGGTCGGAATACAAATGCGGGTATGTATATACAGTCGCGGGGTTTTCCTGTAATTTATTACGGGATCAGTTTTCTGAAGTTGCCAGTTTGCATTCCATTTCGGCAAGTTTTCCTTTGTTCCTTCACGGCCGGACTTTTTCCGTTGGAGGGGCTAATTTGCAATTGTGCAAATTAGTATTGTGGAGGGGGTTATTTGTATATATGGCTTCATGATGGTTCTTTGCATCATGAGATTCTTTTTGGGTCTTTTCTTTTGCATTTATTGGATGGGAATTGATTTGGATTTAGATTAGAAATTGGTGTGACCATTTTCTACATATATTCATTCTTTTTCTTCTCTTGGTTTTTTAGATCCTTTTTATCCCTCCACCATTTAGAGGGGCCGGCCACATTTTCTAGAGAGAGAAGGAGAGGTTCATTTTGTGTGTGAAATCATTCATCTCATTTCATTCTATGCTTGCTTCTAAAATCCCTCATCTCTCTCCAAAGATCATTCTTCTCATCCTTCAAAGGCAACTTCACTACCCGCTTGAGAAAAGTGAACCTACACTTTATCTACAGCATCCTTGGGCACGTCGGCTCGCCAACTTCGTGCCCGAGTTGCTTCGGTCCAGAGGTGGGAGCCCGTAAAAGAACCCGGCGATGTGGTGCCCGTTCCGACGAGGAGATGAAGACCGGAGATTCCGCGAGGAGATTGGAGTGGAGGCCGAAGACCGAAGGATACGGATCGCTCGGTATAGCTTCCTTCCTATTTTCTAGTTTGCTAGGGTTAGGTTAATGGCCCGATCCGGGATTTTAGTGCGCGGTGGTGCCGGTTTCTATTTTTTAGAAAAGTTTCGTTTCCGTATTCCGGCGTCGGATTGATGGCCGGGGCGCTGCGTGCACTTACACTGGTATCAGAGCTACGCCATTAACCTAGTCTAGCTTGCTCTAGCGAGTTTAAAACTTCGATCGAACATTTATCCCAAAACCGCATTTCCATTGCATATGTTTCCGTCGAAATTTGTTTTGGCTCTAAAATTTTTTCAAGGTGTTGCAGAAATACATGCAGGGAATTCTAAGAGTTCTGTAAAAATTTGGTCACCTGTTTTTACTGTGCTTCCGCGGAACCGCGGCCAAACCCATGCTTGGGCCTCGGTTCCGCCGCCACTTAGACTCCTTACTGCACCAAAATTTTACAAAGGGTCTTAGACTTGGAAATAGGGGTTTTGGAATATTCTGTTTGGGCCCAGATTTTCTTTGAGTGCTACAGTAGTGCTTGGGGCCCACTTCGGTAAATTTGATCGATCGAAAATTTTAAACATGTTAGTTCACAGTATTTACATTATATCTGCGACCGTGAATGTCATTTGATCGGTAAATCCTGTCTAACTGCTATAGCCCTTTTAGATGGATTTGTGAACGTGACATTCACGTTGATGTTCTGTGTTGTGCTGTGATGTTACGGATTGGTCATGGGGGATAGCCTGGATGCAGTGGTAGTACAGTTTGGTTATTTATGTACATTTGGTATTGCGGGGCGAGCGTCCTACATGTGGACTGCCGTCACTGCCTGTTTGTATATTATTCTTTTGGGGCACGACCGGGGTGAGGTCGTTGCACCCGTTGTATGTATATTTTTACTTTCTGTACTAGGATTACCCCGCGGTGGGGTGCACGGATAGCCGGATTTTAGAGGGCAACGGGCCCGCATCTCATGGCGTTGAGACGGAGGGGGCTTTACTCTAGAATTGGTGGGCTATCCGCCCCACTCGTAGGGGGTACAGGTTGACCCAAGGAGGGGTGCCTAAGTTACCGGATTCCATGAAGTGCTGGGTGGTCCATTCACGTTGCTGAAGGGGGCTGCCTCGCTTCAGGTTTTGGCGGGTAACTTGCCGCGCCCGTAGGGGTCTAGGATTTCATTGCACAGGCTATCCACACGACCAGGGGAACGTCGGGTTTCAGTAGCGGCTCTATGAAACCCGGGGATCCCAGATATCTGTATTGTTCTGTGATGCTTATTACATTTCTGTGATGTTGCATTTTTATCACGCCTTGAGCGAATATTATATATTGATATATATACTAGTAGATGTTGTATATGTTTTGCATCCGCGCTAGTCCAGTCCCCGCTCTGTCGTTAGTTAAGTAAGCTAACGGGTGATGACGGGACCCAGTGGCAAATGCGGATGGCATATACGTACATCATTATTTTCGTTCTTTTGTGGTGTGATCAATTGATGGGACTGCGTTGATTCGGATCAATGCAAGCTAAACAAACCTATTTGATGTTGTTGGAACATTTTTCAAAAAAGCTGTTATTGCAAGGGCGTTCTCTTTTGTTTTGCACAGTGGTATTCGGTTATGAATATCCAGCACCTCAGTCGACGAGGCAAGGGCCGAGATCCCTTCACCAGGAGTGACCCCTTGGACAGAAGTTTGCGTCAGGGTAATAACTTCACTATAGGCGTTTACTTTTGCTTTGCATCGTGGTATTCAGTTGGAATATCCTGCACCTCATTCTACGGGGAAAGAGCCGAGATCCCTTCACTGGGAGTGACCTCTTTAGTAAAGGTTTTCGTCACTATATTTTTCTAAAAAGCTATCCGGTTCCTTCAATGATATCAAGTTCATTATGTTAAAGGTTTTTCGCCAAAAACCATTCGTAGCCCTCCGTCATTTCAGACGGGTAGCACTAGTATTCATGCTATGTTTGTTGGCCTTAGTCAAGGCATAGTGTATGGTAGCTGCTTGTTACCTTTCTGTTGCATAGATAAATGCGTTGGTTTGGGACAGTCGTATAGTCTTGTTGGCCCTAGTCAAAGGCTTGTACGGGTGGGTTCAAATTAACCTGGATAATGACGGGTAGAACTTGACATGTGACTTATGATTTGTTGGCCTTAGTCAAGGTCATAAGAGCATAGGGCAAAAATCACATCGGGAGTTTCTAAAGAAACTGAAACTTTCCAGATATGCACATACCTTCTGGAGTGTGATAGCGTGAGCAGATTCTGTCACGTTATCATGCGATGATAGTTGGATCCCGATTCCCACTGATGAGTTGGTTTACTCTTCGGGTGATCCCGACTAATTCTTCTTTTAGGTTTGGGGAAGAATTTGACGTTACAGTGGGAGGTTTCCTGATTAGATAAAATGATAACCATTCTGATCTAGGTTAGAGTGCACGCTGAGTGTTTCTTTTCTCTCTCTCTTTGGCAGCGACCATGACCTGACCCTTGACTATGACTCAGTAACCAAAATTAACCGAACCTTCTTAAACACTGGCTTTTGGATTGTCAGAGTTGCATACCTCATTGCCACTCCTACTTTTACCCTTTTCTCCAGAACACCCCGTATTACTACGAACGTCCACTTCCATTGGACAAAACCATCGTATAGTTATATATGAACTTGAAGGAATTTATTCGAGGATGGTTTCCGGTTCTGGAGAAAATGAATAGGACTATTCAGTTGTCTTTTCCTTTTACCTTCTCTCAGGTTGCGAGTACTCCTTGGTTTAGGAGATAGTACACCTATTACGCAAATTGGATAGTCTTCTTCCAAACCTTAGGCTGGTGCCGAACGGTGGGGAATGAAGAAAACCAATTAGCATAACGATGGTGTACAGAAGGTATTAAGTTAAGACAAATAAAGGGATTAGTAAGAGAGCAAAGTAAACTGCGACTGCTATTCACGACCAAACCAAGTATTTCATTACCACTCCCACTTCACCTTTGTATTTTTCCAGAACACTCCGTATCACTACAAAGATCCACAGTTTATTTGGATACTCCATCGTATGGTTATATACGAACTCGAAGGAACTTGTTCCAGTTCGGGGATGGATTCTGGTTCAGGAGAAATAGGAATAAGGTTTATTCGGTTGTCTTTTATCTTCACATTCTCTCGCATTACGATTGCTCCTAGGACTAGGACAGTACACCCATTAGGCTTATTGGATAGTCTTCTTCCAAACCATAGGCTGGTGCCGAACGGTAGGGAAGGAAGACAACCATTTGGCCTAAAGGGGTGTGCAGAAGGTAATGACTAAAGACATATAAAGGGATTTGGAGAGATGGCAAAGAAATATACGGTTACAGTTGTGAATCTGGATAATGGAAGAGGCATTACTAGCAATACCAGGATACCCCTACGAAACATTTTAATGTTTCAGTTTCACTGTGTACTGTTAAAAGAAAACTGATTTCCTAATTAGACACTTGCTCCAGGGTATGTATTTACCAGGTATGATTCTCACATCTCTATGGTTTTACAGATGATAAGTGGGAGTAAGTTATTGGGAATTAAGTGATCATCCTCATTATATCGGAATTCGTTGTAATTGGTGATATTTGAGGAAATCGCCTGGGCTGTTTGCCGGACGGCAGATATTTGGTTTTGAATATCCATTGTTATGCACCAATTTCAAATTGATATATCTGTACGTCTATCTTTATAGAGTGAGATATACCTTTTTGAAATTATGTCTATGACATTTACCAATATCAGTGGATGGTTAGGTAAGGAGCATTAAACAGCGGTGTAATTCTTCTTAACCATAAGTACAGTTTTCGACCTACGACACACAGGGAATGAGTTATTAGACTCAAGGGACTTATACAGAGTATTGTATGTTGTCCAGTGTCCATTAGGACAGAGGGGTTGGTGCTCATACTATATTCTGTTTACTTATGACTTCTCTAGTTCTTAGACAAGTGTTTCGTAGAAACACAAGGTCTGAGTTTTGAGAAGTTATAGGTATAAGAATAAAGTAGAGAACCAGGTGTTGCAAGTATCGGGATTCTTCAAGGTGATCGAAGATATAGATACTTGTGTATGGTATTCAGTTGATAGTAATGATTAAGAGAACTTGCTTCTCTTTCAGGTTACTCATAATTGGAAGCACTCCTAAGTTGAGTAATGATGATCGGCCTCCTTCCATTTAGATAACATGCACTGGAGACAGTTGCATGATTTGAATCTGGTTCAATTAAATCAGTGCCTCTGTTTCTATATTGGATATAGAACAGTTCGTATCTTAACGATGTTAAGGTACGGGGAGTTGTCTGGCTTATACTTAAAACCAGACTCCGGATAACTAAAGGCACGTTTCTGTAGTCGCTATTTGTGGGTTGACCCAGGCTATGACGAGGGTTGACTTTCTACCATCTAGAAGATCAATAGTGATATTGTTCTTGACTCGCCACAGTTTTAATAAAAATCGATTTTTCAGAAAACGGTAGTGGGAGTATGGTAGAACTGGAAATGATTCCAGAACCGCAAACGATTACTGAAAATTTGATAAGAACCTAAAAATTCAATCTGATTTGACATTCTATTGGCCACTCCGCAGACATGATGGGTAACCTCAGGCACCCGAGAGGTACTCCGGTAGCCTCAAGGACGGTGACAGGGAGGTTCTTGTTTACCCAGAATTGCCATTGTTGTTGTTCCAGACCGTGAGACCCGGCAGGAGGATGAGTATAGCGTCGTTCTAAACTGGCTTTAGAAGTGTACGTCTATATGACTCTGCCAGAGGGTTGTCGTGGTCAGTGGGAGCAGCGGAAGCTTGGTGGATAAGTGGCCTATGTCTATTTATAGACTAAAGCAGATATAGCGGAGATAGATCATCTATTTCTGATGTGACAGTCATAGGTTTGACTTCACCAGAATAGGGGATAGACCTATTAAGAAGGTAGTAGGGTGTGATGTCCTGGTATTTGGATGACACACACGGAGTAGGAAGTGAAATTCCTATACTATGATCGGTTATACTTTGGTTGTCACACAGTAGTTTCTCCACATAGAACTTGGATATTATATCAGACATTCTGGTTACTAGATCTATGGTTTTAGATCTAGATTTGGGAATTTTCCCAATCAGGGTACTTAGACAGCATTCTTTAAATATTTAGAATGGACGACTCCTGGCACGGCAGTTTACCTACAGGTGATGGAGTCACCCTCTCTAAAGCTGTCTTACAGACTAAAAGGGAGAGGGATGTGTATGATTGGCAGATCACTTGCTTAGGCAATTAAGTCAATCATGAGATGTCAAATACCACACCAGATGTTGTTTTTGCAGTAGATGCAATAAGTTGATATTAATCCATTCCTGGAGAAACATTCAGAAGCTGTTTTAGAACATAAGTGAATGTTCTAGGAATATGATAACGACAGCCTCATTCAGGAGACGGTTATTATTCCAGGCTTCCAAGGTGACCTGGATGACAGAGGTTGTCAGAGTTATAGTTTTCTCTCTGACGAGGGGCAGTATTTGGACAGGTGGTCCAGGTGGATACTGAGGGAGGCATGGCGCAGGAAACTGATTAAGTTCAGTTGACGATACAGTCTAAGAAGTTTGGATTTGGAGTTCATTTATGAGCTAGGTCCCATCAGACAACCAGACACATTCTAAGACAGGTATTGCTCATTTCGGGAGATGGCTTTCTCCGCGAACTTGAGATATAGAGAGACATAGAAAGAAACATCAAGGTGGATCCACTCACTGAGGCTATTCCTCGAACGCAATAGTTTCGCAAACGAGCTTTGTGAGACTGACTAGTAGAGGAGTTGGGTGTTCGGTATCACACGGGCTGTGAGTATGCGACATCGCAATAATTAGCCTTGAGTGCAAGTGGGAGATTGTTGGAGATAGTGCCCTCAGAGTCAATTATTGGATCACAGGCACGTGATTGCAATGATTGAGAGAGGACCTATACCGTTAGAACAGTCTTACTCAAGATGTTAGTGTGCTATCTGGTTTATCTTTATCATCGTGTGCTGCTTTAGGTGACCTTACAGGTCACTATTGCACGTTGATAGAGCCCCTAGGATTCTTGCTTGACTGCCAACAGTATGAGGGCGATCATATACGTGGGAGCTGGGGTCTATAAGCAAATCCTTAAACGGTCCCTAGTCATGGGAGTTTCGAGACAGGGCATCGATACTCCAGAGTAGACTAGTATAAACAGTTGAGACCCCGACGAGGGGCGGTGGCCGGTCTCACAAGCCACTGGTGTCAGTTGGTTCACCTAAGATATATACAGGTGCTCATTGGGTTATGAGTACACCGAACAGGACTCGCCGGGAACCTGCTAGTTGGGATTATACCAGATATCAGATAGCAGTTCCCTGGTGACATGTGTACAGGTTAGTTCATCGACCTGAGATCGTCATTTGTCTCGTGTGAGTTCCTACTGTGCTTTGATTACTACCCTACCACGCTCAAAGGAGACGTGCAAACAGGTTTTAGTTGGGTACAGTCCCGAGCCACATGGAGGCGGTGAGCGGATCTTCAGGGGTTCGTTTCTCCCGGTATTGGGGGTGAGGTCGCGCTGTGTCTAGGAGAGCCATTACACGAAGTCCTTGGTCAAGGCAGGAGATTTACTGGTAGGTATTCCAGTAGTATCTCAGGGTGTTCTGGGCTACACTCCGACACGACTTGTACCGCTTTTGGGGATCTGACTTTTACCAACCCCCTAGGCCCGCCATGCGATGCTCATAGACGAACGGACCGGACTGTACGGATATTGTCACTG
Source organism: Agapanthus africanus (assembly GCA_030015575.1). Taxonomy (NCBI): domain Eukaryota; kingdom Viridiplantae; phylum Streptophyta; class Magnoliopsida; order Asparagales; family Amaryllidaceae; genus Agapanthus; species Agapanthus africanus. The sequence continues at coordinate 89,144,181 of CM057337.1, forward strand.
ACAGGCTCAGTAGGGTGTCAGGATGAGTTCGCTCATCGACGTCCCTTTTGGTCAATACCTGGTAGCACGTTACGTATAGGCTAATACCTCTGACGTGCTAGTGGTTAAATCCACAACCAAAGTATTGACGAGTCTTTAGAGTCCCCCACAGACCGTTTTCTCAAGTTTCGGGCGAAATGCTGTAGAGGCCGTATGGAGATATGGCAGGGTTCGATCAGATACGTGCGGTATTTCACGGATCATGATCGGACGGATAATACTAGCGGGCTTTGGTTTAAGCTGGATCCTAGTATTGTACAGTGTAGATTTTGTCTCATTGCATTTGTATTCGGTCGGAATACAAATGCGGGTATGTATATACAGTCGCGGGGTTTTCCTGTAATTTATTACGGGATCAGTTTTCTGAAGTTGCCAGTTTGCATTCCGTTTCGGCCAGTTTTCCTTTTTTCCTTCACGGCCGAACTTTTTCCGTTGGAGAGGCTAATTTGCAATTGTGCAAATTAGTATTGTGGAGGGGGTTATTTGTATATGTAGCTTCATGATGGTTCTTTGCATCATGAGATTCTTTTTGGGTCTTTTCCTTTGCATTTATTGGATGGGAATTGATTTGGATTTAGATTAGAAATTGGTGTGACCATTTTCTACATATATTCATTCTTTTTCTTCTCTTGGTTTTTTAGATCCTTTTTTTCCCTCCACCATTTAGAGGGGCCGGCCACATTTTCTAAAGAGAGAAGGAGAGGTTCATTTTGTGTGGGAAATCATTCATCTCATTTCATTCTATGCTTGCTACTAAAATCCCTCACCTCTCTCCAAAGATCATTCTTTTCCTCCTTCAAAGGCAACTTCACTACCCGCTTGAGACAAGTGAACCTACACTTTATCTACAGCATCCTTGGGCACGTCGGCTCGCCAACTTCATGCCCGAGTTGCCTCAGTCTAGAGATGGGAGCCCGTAAAAGAACCCGGCGATGTGGTGCCCGTTCCGACGAGGAGATGAAGACCGGAGATTCCGCGAGGAGATCGGAGTGGTGGCCGAAGACCGAAGGACACAGATCGCTCGGTATAGCTTCCTTCCCATTTTCTAGTTTGCTAGGGTTAGGTTAATGGCCCGATCCGGGATTTTAGTGCGCGGTGGTGCCGGTTTCTAGTTTTTAGAAAAGTTTCGTTTCCGCATTCCGACGTCGGATTGACGGCCGGGACGCCGCCGTGCACTTACAGTGTTGACTTTTCTTAAGTGAAGCATGGCTAATTGTTGACTCACTTGGTGAGTCATGGGTTACTATTGGGGCAAGATGGCATCTAGAAATTTTGTAGAAAATATCTAGATATTTTGTGCTGAAGATAATTTTTTATTATTATCTTTAGCATGCTTGCTTTATTAGTCACAAGTCTTTGCCATTCTTCACATGAGTTTTTCTTATGTTGCTCTCTATAACACTCTCGTCTTCTCCAAGCTTCTCTTCTTCTACCTCAAACCCTAATAGTCTCATGTGTTGAGAAACCTAGGGTTCTTGAGACAAATTAATCCATCATCACTCTCTATATCATCTAGGCTACTTGGATTAGCAAACTAAGTGACCTAGTTACCTTTGTTTAGAGGTAGGAGCTCAAAGTAGACACTCTCGGGTGGATCATCTTTGATGTGAAGAAGCCATCGATCAAGCTCGATCATGGAGGCCACTAGGAGCATGCTAAAGGAGTGGAGTGAAGACCCGAAGGACTCGAGCTTCTTGTTATATACTCTTTTCCTTAGTAGATAGCTTCTTTGTAGCTAGTTAGGTTTATGGTAAATCCGGTTTAGGGTTATTCTAGCGCCAAGTTTTGATCGTTAGAAAAAATTTTGTTCCACAATCGGCTATGGATGATGGCTAGGGCATTAGCATAATCTTTCATGGTATCAGAACCAACCCATAAAACCTAAACTAGCTAGTTCTAAAGTGCTTAAAAGATCGATCAAAAAACTTTTCGAAATCACGTTTTCAAAATTCATGTTTCTGCCGATTTTGAAATGTGTTCAAAAAATCTTTTTATGTGTCTCAGAAATTTGTGCAGGGTTTTTAGGACGCCACAAGAAATTTGGGCACGTGTCCCCATACGAAGGCCACAGAACTGCGGCAGAACACCCTTGTTAGCCGCGCTTCCGCGGTCTTATTAAGGAATCAATGCACAAAATTTCATATGGCATTTTGATTTTTAGAAAGGTGATTTCTGGAATATGTAGTTTCTGGCCCAGATTTGTTTGAGTACTGGATTGCTTGGGGACAATACGGAAAGTTTTTAGTCGATCGAAATTTTAAATGCGTTAAGTTTCAGTACATACATTACTATCTGCAACCATGAATGTCATTCGATCGGTATAACTCGTCTAATTGCTATATACTCTTTTAGACGGGTTTGCAAACATTACATTCACGTTATGTTCTGTGTTTGTGATGTGGTTGTGGTTGGATAGTCGTGGTGGATAGCTTGTTGTGCAATGTTAGTGGTACAGTTAAGATTCATTTGTACATTTGTTATTCCGGAACGAGCGTCCGACATATGGACTGTCGTCTTTGCCGGGTTGTATATTGTTTGTTTGGGGCACAACCGGGTTGAGGTCGATGTCACCATTGTACATATTATTTATTCTTTTCTGTACTAGGCTTACCCCACGGTGGAGTGCATGGATAGCCGGGTTCTAGAAAGCAACAAGCCTGCATCTCATGGCGTTGGGACAGAGGGGGATTCATTCTAGAATTGGCGGGCTATTCGCCGTGCTTGTAAGGGGGTATAGGTTGACCCACGGAGGGGCGCTCAAGTTGCCGGATCCTATGGAGTGCTGGGTGGCCCATTCACTTTGTTGAAGGGGTTGCTTCACTTTTGGGATTAGCGGGTAACTTGCCGCTCTCGTAGGAGTCCAGGTTTTAATTGCATAGGCTATCCACACGACCGGGAACGTCGGGTCTCATTTGTGGCTCAAATGAAACGCGGGGCTTCAAGATTATCCACCATTATGTATTGTTGGCTGAGATTCTGTGATGTTGATTATTATCTTGCCTGGGATGATTGTTATATATATTTATATATATACTAGTAGATGTTTTATATGTTTTGCACCCACGCTAGTCCAGCCCCCGCTCTATCGTTAGTTAAGTATCATAACGGGTGATGACGGGACCCAGTGGAGAATGCGGATGGCATATACGTACATTGTATTTTCGTTGCTTTCTGGTGTGATAGGTTAATTGATGGGACCGCATTAATTTTGATTAATGCAAGAAAAGAAACCTAGAAAGATGTTGTTGGAACAAATTATGAAAAACTGTAGGCTTAGCTTAGCACCTTAGCAAGGTTTTGACAAGCATCAAACATGCCAAAATTTTTGGGGTGCTAAACAAACCAACCAAGTAATCGAACTAGAGAATTAGGGTTAACTTTGCATGTAAACAACTTTACATCTAAGAGAGAGGGATTACAATCTTTGTAGTCCGTTCCTTCACTTCATAAGCACCGAGTAGTAGTCCCTTCGCCGTGATCCATGAACTCCCGGACTCTAGAGAGGCTCCACAAGTCAAATGATCTATGCTTGCTTGAAGACTTCGAAATCCAAGATGGTCTACTTCGAGGAAACACGAACTCAAGCTTTGACTTCACTAATTATGAATTAGTGAAGCTAACACACTAATCTATATGGTTAGTATAGAATAGGATGATGAAGTAGGAATTTTTCTTACTTTATTATTTAATTTCTCACTATTTTCTTCTTGATCTCAAAAGCTAGAAAGCAAAAATGAGAATGAGGAAGAAGAAGAAGAAGAATGAGTGAGATTGAGGTTAGAAATGCAATCATGTGTCAAGTATATCATCCTTAACCATTGTAGAGAGTTAACCATGGCTATGTGTCATGGTTGGGTTAGAAATATCTAGGGAAAAACAAAAAGGGTGGACTTGGTCAATGGTAATCTACAATCTTCATGAAGCTTCATCCATTAGCACAATTTGAATTACTTAGATATTTAAACCCAAACATTACATATAGCATGGTATAATTCTCATACATACATGTTGCATGTATAACCTAGCATGCTACAATATTATATATCACATATATAATATTTATGTAACAAAAGAAAACAATACAATAAACATATATCACATATATGTTAAATGTATCATAAGTGAGAATAATAAATACTTAAGTGAGCATATAATATATATAAATATATAAATATATATGTATGTGTGTGTGTGTGTGTGTGTGTGTGTGTGTGTATATATATATCATTTTATCGAATCAGCACTTAATCCAATAACCCGGCTATATCACATATAACCGGCCGATATCATATATCGCGAGAATAGAATACGGTATCACATATTGTATTAATCTCGGTCCCCACACATATAACATATGTGCTCCTACTCCATTTCGCCTGAGCCAGGAAATCTCTGTGTAGGACTCTAAACACTCGTCAATACGCCGGCAGTAAGTGATGATCATATCAAACACCTACAAGCTGCAAGCGGTCAGCTAAACGTAACAGCCACCCGGGTATTGAGCGACCAGAAGGTCAATAAGCAAGCCTGTACATACTCCTGCGAATCCAATCAGTAACACTACCATACAGTCCGGTCTCTTCGTCTGATATGTCGCATATCCAGTCTAGGGGTGGTGAACGTCAAACCCCAGTAACTGATAAGTCGTGTCGATATGAGGCTCATAACGGGTCGAGAAACTACTGATAACACTTACCAGTAAATCTCCATATCAGCCCTGGCCAGGGACTTCCAGTTATAGCCAATCGAACACAACGCAACATCAACTCCTAATACCGGGAGAGACGAAACCCCTCCTATCGCTCATTGCCTCCATGTGATTCGGGACTGTACCCAAAAGCCACCGTTTTACACGTTCTCGTGAACGTGGTAAGGTGGAAATCAAAGCACAGTGGGAATCACATAAGACTCTATGACGATTTCGGGTCTACAGACTAACCTGTACCAGTGTCACCAGAGAACTGCTATCTAACGATAGGTATAATACCATCTAGGAGTTCTCGGCGATTCCGTTCAGTGTACCCAGTCTCCACTGAGCATCCGTACACCATCTTTGATGTCCAACACCTATGGATATGGGATCATCCATTGCCCATCATATGGGTCAAAATGCGTGTATGCTAGTCTACTCTGGAGTATCGATGCCCTGTCTCGATACACCCTCGACTAGGAACAGTTATAAGATGTACTCTTGGACTACCCTGGGCCCACTAGTATGATCTCATCATAGTCTTAGTAGTCGAGTATAGATCCTAAGGGCTTTATCAACATGTGAGAGCAAGACAGTAAACTAATACAAGTCAACATGTTAAGACAAAGTGAAACCAGATAGTATACTATCATGTCGAGCGAGAAAGTCCTCTCTATATATATCCAAGAATCCATTATAATATACATCATATGTACAACAATGGCCTTTATGGCATATACATAACTAACAATCTCCCACTTGTACTAAGGTCAGCTGTTGTAGTATATCATACCCAACAACCCGAAGAGTCTCTCAAAATGTATCTCGGGTATGGCCTTCGTGAGTGGATCCGCAGTGTTGTCCTTCGTATCAACTCTCCTGACCTCGATCTTCTGGTGATCAACTATCTCCCGGATCAGGTGATACCGCCTCAGAATATGCCTGGATCTCTGATGGAACCTGGGTTCCTTGGCCAAAGCCACAACTCCATTGTTATCACAATACAGAGGTATTGGATGCTCAATGGACGGAACCACACCAAGTTCAGTGACGAACTTCTTCATCCAGACAGCCTCTTTGGCAGTATCTGTAAGTGCACGGCGGCGCCCCGGCCGTCAATCCGATGCCGGAATGCGGAAGCGGTGATTTACTTTAACTTTTCAAACCGGCACCACCGCGCACTATCAACCCGGATCGTGCCATTAAACTAGTCCTAGCAAACTACAAGATGGGGAGAGAGATATACCGAGTGATCCGTGTCCTCCGGTCTTCTCGTCGTCGTCCCGATCTCCTTGCGGAATCTCCGGTCTCCACCTCATCGCCGGAAGGGCACCACGTCGCCGGCTTCTTTTACGGGCTCCCACCTCTGGTCCGAGGCAACTCGGGCACGAAACTGGCGAGTCGATGTACCCAAGATTTGCTGTAGAATAGTGTAGGGATCTATGTCTCATTGGGGTTTGAGTGGAGATGCCATAGAGGTGGAGGAATGAGATGTAGTTTGGAGATGGAACTTGTGGGAATTTTTGCAAAGCCAAATGAACAAAAAACCCACACCATAAAAATGGGCAGCCCCCCATGAGCACGGCCGGCCAAAAAATAGAGAGAGGGGGAGAGTAAGTGAATGGGGGAGAGCCCCACAATAATGCAAGGGAGAGGAATCAAATGTGATCATGAAAAGAAAATGATCACCAACAAATCCACACTCCAAAACAACCACCATCAACAACCATGATTGCTCACCAAGTCAAGCAATCATGAACCAAGGAAAGTCAAGGGATGGTCCTCCATCATGATCCAACAATATGCAAAGAGTCCCATCCAAATTGCTTATTTGCACAAATGAAAATAAGCCCTCCTCCACCAATCTTCGGCCAATGAAGGATACAAAGAAATATGGCCAAAACAGAAAGCAAACTGGCAACTCCAGAAAACTGGTCCCGTAATAAATTACAGGAAAACCCCGATACTGTGTATACACACCTGCATCTGTATTCCGACCGGATACAAATGCAATGAGACAAAATCTACACTGTACTATACTAGGATCCGGCTTAAACCAAAGCCGGCTAGTATTATCCGTCCGATCCTGATTCGTGCAATACCGCACGTATCTGATCGAACCCTGCCATATCTCCATACGGCCTCTACAGCGTTTCGCCCGAAAATTTGAGCAACTGAATGTAGGGGACTCTAAAGACTCGTCAACACCTTGGTTGTGGATTTAACCACTAGCACGTCAGAGGTATAAGCCAATACGTGACGGGCTACCAGGTATTAACCAAAAGGGACGTCGATGAGCGAACTCATCCTGACACCCTACTGAGCCTGTCAGTGACAATATCCGTACAGTCCGGTCCGTTTGTCTATGAGCATTGCATGGCGGGCCTAGGGGGTTGTAAAAGTCAGACCCCCAAAAGCGGTACAAGTCGTGTCAGAGATCAGCCCAGAACACCCTGAGATACTACTGGAATACTTACCAGTAAATCTCCTGCCTTGGCCGAGGACTTTTCATGTTCTGGCTCTCCTAGACACAGCGCGACCTCACCCCCAATACCGGGAGAGACGAACTCCCGAAGATCCGCTCACTGCCTCCATGTGGCTCGGGACTGTACCCAACTAAAACCTATTTGCACGTCTCCTTTGAGCATGGTAGGGTAGTAATCAAAGTACAGTGGGAACTCACACGAGACAAATGACGATCCTCAGGTCGATGAACTAACCTGTACACATGTCACCAGGGAACTGCTATCTGACGTCAGGTATAAGACCAACTAGCATGTTCCAGGCGAGTCCTGTCCGGTGTACTCATAACCCAATGAGCACCTGTATACATCTTAGGTGAACCAACTGACACCAGTGGCTTGTGAGACCTGCCACCACCCCTCGTTGGGGTCTCGACTGTATACACTAGTCTACTCTGGAGTATCGATGCCCTGTCTCGAAACTCCTACGACTAGGGACCTTTTAAGGATGTGCTTATAGACTACCAACTCTCACGTATATGATCGCCCTCACACTGCTGGCAGTCAAGCAAGAATCCTAGGGGCTCTATCAACGTGTAATAGCGACCTGTCAGGTCACCTAAAGCAGTACACGATGATAAAGGTAAACCAGATAGCATACTATCATCTCGAGTAAGACTGTCCTACCGGGATAGGTCCTCCCTCAATCATTGCAAACACGTGCCTGTGATCCAATAATTGACTCTGATGGCACTATCTCCAACAATCTCCCACTTGCACTCAAGGCTAATTATTGCGATGTCGCATACTCACAGCCCGTGTGATGACGAACACCCAACTCCTCTACTTGTCAGTCTCACAAAACTCATTTGCGAAACTATTGCGTTCGAGGAATAGCCTCAGTGAGTGGATCCGCTTTGATGTTTCTTTCTATGTCTCTCTATATCTCAAATTCGCGGAGAAAGCCATCTCCCGAAATGAGCAATACCTGTCTTAGAATGTGTTTGGATGTCTGATGGGACCTAGCTCATAAATGAACTCCAAATCCTAAATTCTTAGACTGTATCGTCAACTGAACTTAATCAGTATCCTGCGCCATGCCTCCCTCAGTATTGCCTTGGACCACCTGTCCAAAATACTGCCCCTCGTCAGAAGGAAAACTATAACTCTGACAACCTCCTTGTCGTCCAGGTCACCTTGGAAGCCTGGAATGATAACTGTCTCCTGAATGAGGCTGTCGTTATCATATCCCTAGAACATCCACTTATGTTCTAAAACTTCTTCCGACTGTTTCTCCAGGATTGGATCAATGTCAACTTATTGCATCTAGTGCAAGAACAACATCTGGTGTGGTACTTGACATCTCATGATTGACTCAATTGCCTGAGCAAGTGATCTGCCAATCATGCACATCCCTCTCCCCTTTAGTCTGTAAGACACCTTTAGAGAGGGTGACTCCATCACCTGCAGGTACACCACCATGCCAGGAGTCGTCCATTCTAAATACTCTTAGAATGCTGTCTAAGTACCCTGATTGGGAAACCACCCAAATCTAGATCTAAAACCATAGATCTAGTAACCAGTATGTCTGATATAATGTCCAAGTCCCATGTGGAGAAACCACTGTGTGACGACCAAAGTATAACCGATCGTAGTGTAGGAATATCACTTCCTACTCTGTGTATGTCATCCAAATACCATGACATCACACCCTACTACCTTCTCAACAGATACATCCCCTATTCTGATGAAGTCAAACCTATGACTGTCACATCAGAAAATGACGATCTATCTCCGCTATATCTGCTTTAGTTTACAAATAGACATAAGCCACTTGTCCACCAATGCTTCCGCTGCTCCCACTGACCACGACAACCCTCTGGCAGAGTCATATAGACGTACATTTCTAAAGCTAGTTTAGAACGACACTATAATCATCCTCCTGCCGGGTCTCACGGTCTGGAACAACAGCAATGGAAAGTCTGGGTAAACAAGAACTTCCCTGTCACCGTCCTTGAGGCTACCGGAGTACCTCTCGGGTGCCTGAATTTACCCACCGTATCTGCGAAGTGGCCAATGGAATGTCAAACCAGATTGAATCTTTAGGTTCCTATCAAAATCTTCAGTAATCGTTTGTGGTTTTGGAATCACTTCCAGTTCTACCATACTCCCACTACTGTTTTCTGAAAAAAAATCCATTTTTGTTAAAACTGTGGCGAGTTAAGAACAATATCACTATTGATCTTCCAGATGGTAGAAAGTCAACCCTCGTCATAGCCTGGGTCAACCCACAAACAGCCATTACAGAAATGTGCCTTGAGTTATCCAGAGTCTGGTTTTAAGCATAAGCCGGAAAACTCCCCGTACCTTAACATCGTCAAGATACGAACTGTTCTATATCCAATATAGGACCAGAGGCACTGATTTAATTGAACCAGATTCAAATCATGCAGCTGTCTCCAGTGCATGTCAACTAAATGGAAGGAGGCCGATCAGCGTTACTCAACTTAGGAATGCTTCCAATTATGAGTAACCTGAAAGAGAAGCAAGTTCTCTTAATCATTACTATCACCTGAATACCGTACACAAGTATCTACATCTTCGATCTCCTTGAAGAATCCCGATACTTGCAACACCTGGTTCTCTACTTTACTCTTATACCTATAACTTCTCAAAACTTAGACCCTGTGTTTCTACGAAACACCTGTCTAAAAACTAGAGAAGTCATAAGTAAATCGAATATAGTACGAGGACCAACCCCTCTGTCCTAATGGACACTGGACAATATACAATACTCTGTACAAGTCCCTTAAGTCTAAAACCTCACTCCCTATGTGTTGTAGGTTGAAAACTGTACTTATGGTTAAGAAGAATTACACCGCTGTTTAATGCTCCTTACCTATCCATCAACTGATATAGGTAAATGTCATCGACATAATTTCAAAAAGGTATATCTCACTCTATAAAAATAGACGTACAGATATATCAATTTGAAATTGGTGCATTATAACGGATATTCAAAACCAAATATTCGCCGTCCGGCAAACAACCCAGGTGACTTCCTTAAATATCACCGATTGCAACGAATCCCGATATAATGAGGATGATCACCCAATTCCCAATAACTTACTCCCACTCATCATCTGTAAAACCATACAGATGTGAGAATCAAACTTGGTAAATACATACCCTGGAGTAAGTATCTAATTGGGAAATCAGTTTTCTATTAACAGTACACAGTGAAACTGAAACATTGAAATGTTTCGTAGGGGTATCCTGGTATTCCTAGTAATGCCTCTTCCAGATTCACAACTGTAGCCGTAGAAATCTCTGCCACCTTTCCAAATCCCTTCATATGTCTTTATTCATTACCTTCTGTACACCCCTTTAGGCCAAATGGTTTTCTTCCTTCCCTACCGTTCGGCATCAGCCTATGGTTTGGAAGAAGACTATCCAATAATCATAATGGGTGTACTGTCCCAATCCTAGGAGCACTCGCAATGCGAGAGAAGGTGAAGATAAAAGACAACTGAATAAACCTTATTCCTATTTCTCCTGAACCAGAATCCATCCCCGAACTGGAACAAGTTCCTTTCGAGTTCGTATATAACCATACGATGGAATATCCAATAAACTGTGGATCTTCGTAGTGATACGGAGTGTCCTGGAGAAATACAAAGGTGATGTAGGAGTGGTAATGAAATATTTGGTTTGGTCGTGAATATCAGTCGCAATTTACTTTGCCCTCTTGTTAATCCCTTTCTTTGTCTTTGCATAATACCTTCTGTACACCATCGTTAGGCTAATTGGTTTTCTTCATTCCCCACCGTTCGGCACCAGCCTAAGGTTTGGAAGAAGACTATCCAATTTGCGTAATAGGTGTACTATCTCCTAAACCAAGGACTACTCGCAACCTGAGAGAAGGTAAAAGGAAAAGACAACCGAATAGTCCTATCCGTTTTCTCCAGAACCGGAAACCATCCTCGAATAAATTCCTTCGAGTTCGTATATAACCATACGATGGTTTTGTCCAATGGAAGTGGACGTTGGTAGTAATACGGGGTGTCCTGGAGAAAAGGGTAAAAGTAGGAGTGGCAATGAGGTTTGCAACTCTGACAATCCAAAAGCCAGTCTTATAAGAAGGTTCGGTCAACTTGGTCACTGAGTCATAGTCTTAGAGTCGGGTCAATGGTCGCTGCCAAGGAGAGAGAGAAAAGAAACACTCAACGTGCACTCTAACCTAGATCAGAATGGTTACCAATTTATCTAATCTGGAAACCTCCCACTGTACCGTCAAATTCTCCTCCAAACCTAAAAGAAGAATTAGTCAGGATGTCCCGAGGAGTAAACCAACTCATCAGTGGGAATCGGGATCCAACTATCATCGCATGATAACGTGACGGAATCCACTCACGGTATCACACTCCAGAAGGTATTCGCATATCTGGCAGGTTTCAGTTTCTTTAGAAGCTCCCGATGTGATTTTTACCCCATGCTCTTATGACCTTGACTTTGGCCAACAAATCATAAGTCACATGTCAAGTTCTACCCGTCATTCTCCAGGTTGATTTGAATCCACCCGTACCTACCCTTGACTTTGGCCAACAAGGTAGTACGACTGTTCCAAACCAACGCATCTATCTATGCTGCATATGAATAACCAACAGCTACCAAACACTGTGCCTTGACTTTGGCCAACAAACACAGCTTGAATACTATTGACTATCCATATGAAACGACGGAGGGCTACGAATGGTTTCTGGCGAAAACCTTTAACGTAATGAACTTGATATCGTTGAAGGAACGAATAGCTTTATAAAAATATAGTGGCGAAAACCAATGCTAAAGAGGTCACTCCTGGTGAAGGGATCTCGGCTCTTTCCCTGTAGAATGAGGTGCAGGATATTCCAACTGAATACCACGATGCAAAGCAAAAGTAATCGGCTATAGTGAAGTTATTGCCCTGACGCAAACTTTTGTCCAAGGGGTCACTCCCGGTGAAGGGATCTCGGCCCTTACCTCGTCGACTGAGGAGCAGGACATTCCAACTGAATACCACGATGCAAAACAAAAGTGAACGTCCTTGCAATAACAGCTTTTTGAAAAAGTGTTCCAACAACATCAGATTAGGTTTGTTTTTAAGTTGCATTGATCTGAATCAATGCAGTCCCATCAATTGATCACACCACAAAGAACGAAAATATACTGATGTACGTATATGCCATCCGCATTCGCCACTGGGTCCCGTCATTACCCGTTAGGTTAGCTAACTAACGACAGAGCGGGGACTGGACTAGCGCGGATGCAAAACATATACAACATCTACTAGTATATATATATATATATATATATATATATATATATATCAATATATAATATTTCGCTCAAGGCGTGATAAAATGCAACATCACAGAAATATACAGCATCACAGAACAATACAGATATCTGGGATCCCCGGGTTTTACAGAGCCGCTACTGAAACCCGACGTTTCTCTGGTCGTGTAGATAGCCAGTGCAATGAAATCCTAGACCCCTACGGGCGCGGCAAGTTACCCGCCAAAACCTGAAGCGAGGCAGCCCCCTTCAGCAACGTGAATGGACCACCCAGCACTTCACGGAATCCAGTAACTTGGGCACCCCTCCTGGGTCAACCTGTACCCCCTATGAGTGCGGCGAATAGCCCGCCAATTCTAGAGTAAAGCCCCCTCCGTCTCAATGCCATGAGATGCGGGCTTGTTGCCCTGTAGAACCCGGCTATCCATGCACCCCTCCGCGGGGCAATCCTAGTACAGAAAGTAAAATATACATACAACGGGTAAATCGACCGCAACCTGGTCGTGCCCCAAAAGAATAATACAAACAGGCAGTGACGGCAGTCCACATGTCGGACGCTCGCCCCGCAATATCAAATGTACATAATACAACAAAACTGTACTACCACTGCAATCAGGCTATCCCCCACGACCGATCCGCAACATCACAGCAATACACAGAACATCAACGTGAAGGTCACGTTCGCTAATCCGTCTAACCGGGCTATAGCAGTTAGACAGGATTTACCGATCAAGTGACATTCACGGTGGCAGATATAATGTAAATACTGTGAACCAATGTGTTTAAAATATCCGATCGATCAAAATTTACCAAGTGGGCCCCAAACTTTACTGTAGCACTTAAAGAAATTCTGGGCCCAAAAATAATATTCCAAAACCCCTATTTTCAAGTCATAAGCTCTCTGTGAAAATTTGGTCCCATGAACAGTCAATCCTGTGGCAGAACCGCGGCCAATGCGTGGGTTTGGCCGCGGTTCCGCTGTGATATGGTGACGTCACGCGACCAATTTTTCTCAGAATGCTTATAACTTCCTACACATCATTCTGCAACACCCTGAAAAATTTTTGGAAACAAAAAAATTTCGACAGAAAACTGATTTGTATAAAAACGCGGTTTTGGGATTTTTGTTCGATCGGAAATGTAAAACACATTAGACAAAGCTAGACTATGTTAATGGCGAGGCTTTGATACCACTGTAAGTGCACGGTGGCGCCCCGGCCGTCAATCCGACGCCGGAATGCGGAAGCGGTGATTTACTTTAACTTTTCAAACCGGCACCACCGTGCACTATCAACCCGGATCATGCCATTAAACTAGTCCTAGCAAACTAAAAGATGGGGAGAGAGATATACCGAGTGATCCGTGTCCTCCGGTCTTCTCGTCGTCGTCCCGATCTCCTTGCGGAATCTCCGGTCTCCACCTCGTCGCCGGAAGGGCACCACGTCGCCGGCTTCTTTTACGGGCTCCCACCTCTGGTCCGAGGCAACTCGGGCACGAAGCTGGCGAGTCGACGTGCCCAATATTTGCTGTAGAATAGTGTAGGGATCTATGTCTCATTGGGGTTTGAGTGGAGATGCCATAGAGGTGGAGGAATGAGATGTAGTTTGGAGATGGAACTTGTGGGAATTTTTGCAAAGCCAAATGAACAAAAAACCCACACCATAAAAATGGGCAGCCCCCCCATGAGCATGGCCGGCCAAAAAATGGAGAGAGGGGGAGAGTAAGTGAATGGGGGAGAGCCCCACAATAATGCAAGGGAGAGGAATCAAATGTGATCATGAAAAGAAAATGATCACCAATAAATCCACACTCCAAAACAACCACCATCAACAACCATGATTGCTCACCAAGTCAAGCAATCATGAACCAAGGAAAGTCAAGGGATGGTCCTCCATCATGATCCAACAATATGCAAAGAACCCCTTCCAAATTGCTTATTTGCACAAATGCAAATAAGCCATCCTCCACCAATTTTCGGCCAATGAAGGATACAAAGAAATATGGCCGAAACGGAAAGCAAACTGGCAACTCCAGAAAACTGGTCCCGTAATAAATTACAGGAAAACCCCGATACTGTGTATACACACCTGCATCTGTATTCCGACCGGATACAAATGCAATGAGACAAAATCTACACCGTACTATACTAGGATCCGGCTTAAACCAAAGCCGGCTAGTATTATCCGTCTGATCCTGATCCGTGCAATACCGCACGTATCTGATCGAACCCTGCCATATCTCCATACGGCCTCTACAGCGTTTCGCCCGAAAACTTGAGCAACTGAATGTGGGGGACTCTAAAGACTCGTCAACACCTTGGTTGTGGATTTAACCACTAGCACGTCAGAGGTATAAGCCAATACGTGACAGGCTACCAGGTATTGACCAAAAGGGACGTCGATGAGCGAACTCATCCTGACACCCTACTGAGCCTGTCAGTGACAATATCCGTACAGTCCGGTCCGTTCGTCTATGAGCATCGCATGGCGGGCTTAGGGGGTTGGTAAAAGTCAGACCCTCAAAAGCGGTACAAGTCGTGTCAGAGATCAGCCCAGAACAGCCTGAGATACTACTGGAATACCTTCCAGTAAATCTCCTACCTTGGCCAAGGACTTTTCATGTTCTGGCTCTCCTAGACACAGCGCGACCTCACCCCCAATACCGGGAGAGACGAACCCCCGAAGATCCGCTCACTGCCTCCATGTGGCTCGGGACTGTACCCAACTAAAACCTGTTTGCACTTCTCCTTTGAGCGTGGTAGGGTAGTAATCAAAGTACAGTGGGAACTCACACGAGACAAATAACGATCCTCAGGTCGATGAACTAACCTGTACACATGTCACCAGGGAACTGCTATCTGACGTCAGGTATAATACCAACTAGCATGTTCCCGGCGAGTCCTGTTCGGTGTACTCATAACCCAATGAGCACCTGTATACATCTTAGGTGAACCAACTGACACCAGTGGCTTGTGAGACCGGCCACCGCCCCTCGTCGGGGTCTCGACTGTATACACTAGTCTACTCTGGAGTATCGATGCCCTGTCTCGAAACTCCCACGACTAGGGAACTTTTAAGGATGTGCTTATAGACTACCAGCTCTCACATATATGATCGTCCTCATACTGCTGGCAGTCAAGCAAGAATCCTAAGGGCTCTATCAACGTGTAATAGCGACCTGTCAGGTCACCTAAAGCAGTATACGATGATAAAGGTAAACCAGATAGCATACTATCATCTCGAGTAAGACTGTCCTACCGGGATAGGTCCTCCCTCAATCATTGCAATCACGTCCCTGTGATCCAATAATTGACTCTGAGGGCACTATCTCCAACAGTATCGTTGGCAGCGATGTATTCAGCCTCCATCGTCGAGTCTGCCACGGTTTCCTGTTTAGAACTTTTCTAACAAACTGCCCCTCCATTTAGGGTAAAGACAAATCCCGAGTGCGACTTAGAGTCGTCCCTATCACTCTGGAAGCTCGAATCGGTAAAGGACTCCACCTGGAGTTCTCCGTTACCATACACCAAGAACATCTCCTTAGTCCTTCTCAAGTACTTGAGAATGTTCTTCACAGCTGTCCAGTGATCCTCTCCTGGATCTGCTTGATACCTACTCACAACACTTAGTGAGTATGTTATATCGAGTCTGGTACATAGCATCACGTACATGATAGAACCTACTGCCGAAGAATAGGGTATCCCTTGCATACGAGCTCTCTCCAAATCAGTCTTAGGAGACATCTCTGTGGAGAGAGTGAGTCCAGAGATCGTGGGTAAGTTCCCACGCTTGGATTCTTCCATACTAAAGCTCTTTAGTATGGTGTCAATATACCTGGATTGGGACAATCCCAGTATCCGTCTAGATCTATCTTTATAGATCTTAATTCCCAAAATGCAGGAGGCATCACCTAGATCTTTCATTGAGAATCTTTGTCATAAGAAGAGCCTGACCGAGTGCAACATAAGAACATCATTTCCTATCAAGAGTATGTCATCCACGTACAATACGAGGAAGACAACCTTACTCTCTGCCACCTTCTTATATATACAAGGTTCATCTATGTTTTTGATGAAGTCAAACTCCGACTACCACATCAAAAAAGATGTTCCAACTCCGCGATGCCTGCTTTAACTCGTAGATGGATTTAAGCAGCTTACACACTTTCTCGCTGCTCCCACTATCTACGAAGCCCTCTGGCTGAGTCATGTACACGCACTCCTCTAAATCATCATTTAGAAAGGCGGTCTTGACATCCATTTGCCAGATTTCGTAGTCATGGTATGAAGCATTGGCAAGTAAGATCCGGATGGACTTAAGCATAGCCACTGGAGAAAAGGTTTCGTCATAATCCACACCTGGTCGTTGACGAAAACCCTTTGCAACAAGTCTAGCTTTGAAAGTCTCAACTTTTCCATCTACACCAAGTTTCTTCTTAAAGATCCATTTGCTCCCAATGGATTTTACCCCTTCAGGAGCAACTTCTAAAGTCCATACTTTGTTGGTGTACATGGATTCCATCTCAGATCGCATTGCATCCAGCCATTTCACAGAGTCCCCACTCGTGATGGCCTGCTCGAAGCTAGCTGGGTCATCATCTTCCATGTTGCAATCCTCGCTCCCACCGTCTATGAGAAAACCATAGTATCTCTCAGGTAGATGAGGAACCCTACTAGATCGGCGGAGAGGCTGGGGTTCGTTGGGAACTACTGAATCATCTTGTTCCATTAAATCTTCAGTTGTAGTTTGTGGTGCTAGAACTTCTTCCAGCTCTACCTCTTCACCACTAATTTCTTTTACAAGAAATTCCTTTTCTAAAAAAGTGGCATGTCGAGAAACAATCAACTTTTGTTCCTCTCCGTAGAATAGATATCCTCGTGAATATTTAGGATATCCCACAAACTTACAAAGAACTGACCGTGCCTCGAGTTTGTCCGGATTTTGTGTTTTAACATAGGCCTGACAGCCCCATATCTTAACACGTTTAAGACATGGTCTCTTCCCACTCCATATCTCACATGGTGTGGTAGGTACAGATTTAGACAGAACTTGATTCAATAAGTATGCTGCTGTCTCAAGCGCATGACCCAAGAAGGAAATAGGTAACTCAGCAGTACTCATCATAGAGCGCACCATTCTAATAGGGTGCGATTCTTTCGCTCCGATACACCATTGTGCTGTGGTGTATAGGGAGGAGTAAGCTGAGAGAGAATCCCATTCTCTTTTAGATAATCCATGAACTCCTTGCTCAAGTATTCTCCTCCTCGATCAGATCGAAGGATCTTAATACTTTTGCCCGTTTGGTTCTCTACTTCGTGCTTATATTCCCTGAATTTCTCAAAAGCTTCAGACTTGTGTTTCAACAAGAATACATGTCCGTATCTTGAGAGATCGTCAGTGAATGTAATGAAGTACGAAGAACCATTCCTGGCATGTGTAGACATGAGACCGCATACATCACTATGTATCAGTCCTAAGAGTTCCGTAACTCTTTCTCTGTGTCCACTAAACGGAGTTTTGGTCATTTTGCTTTTGAGACATGACTGGCAAGTGTCATAAGATGAAAATTCGAACGGATTAAAATATCCATCTTTATGTAACTTAGCTAGTCATGTCGCATTGATATGACCTAGTCTACAATACCACAAGAAGGTTTCGTTCATTTCTGAACTCTTCCTCTTGTGTGTGTTCTGTATATTAAGAACTGTGTTTTGATTTAGAACGTATATGCCATTATGTAACGAGCCTGATCCAATCAACTTTTGATTTACGAAGATGTTCATAACATTATCCTGTATTACAAAATTATATCCTTCTTTACTTAATAAAGAAACTGATATAATGTTGCATATCATATTCGGTATATAATAGTATTCGTTCAGAATCGATGTATTACCACTTGGTAATACAAGGTGATATTCGCCACTGCTTTGGCTGCAACATTTGCACCATTTCCTACTCTTACGGAATGATCACCCATTCCCACTTCTCTACCTTTCTTTAGCCCATGCAATATATTGCATATGTGGGATCCTGATCCGGTATCTAAGGCCCAGGACGTAGAGTGAACTGAGAAACAGTTCTCGGTAACTAACACACCTGAAGAAGATGCATCAACATACTTATTCTTCGTTTCGGTGGCGTGAGAATCCAGATATTCTCCTATTCCCTGCTCGGACTTATAACAATTATAAGTGGGAGCGGGACCAACGTTCCCCTGCTCAGTATAACAAGCGGGTTCAGTCAATACATCCATATTATTATCTTGATTAAGGCCTGACATGGTCGCTACCAGGAGAGAGAGAGAAGAAAACATTTTAGCGTGCGCTGTTGCAAGATTAGATTGGTTATTATCTTATCTAATCAGGATGGCTCCCACTGTTTTAATCAAATCTTCCTTCAAACCCTAAATGGTAAGGTTAGCCAGGATTAATTACACCTTACAAGTTCATCAATCTTTTAGCCAGATCAGTGTTGGTACTTTGAGAAAGGTTCCCCGTTCTTTCGTACGGACCTAATTAGAATAAACCTCGTTTTCCCAGAAGCATAACCCCGTTAACACCTTTCTAGACACCTACTTGATCGGCTAATTGTCCTGTGTAAAATTCTCCTAGGAGTAATTCTTACTCGCAGTGGGTATCGGGATCCATCTATTTCATAGAAGGTATGCAATCTCATTGCAAATTTCAACATTTGAAATTCTCGATAATGCTTTTACCCCTAACCCCTTATGACCTTGACAAAGGCCAACAAACCATAGGAAGCTAGTCAAGTTCAACCCGTCATATCTTGATTGAAATAAGCCTACCCGCACGTCCCTTGACAAAGGCCAACAAGTTCGTACGTCTATCCTAATCCAATCGCATCACATGCTTAAGCAGATAAGTACTAGTCAGCTACCGCACATTACGTCTTGACAAAGGCCAACAAACGCAACACGAAACTACACAGTCTGTCTAAAATGACGGAGGGCTATGCAGGTTTTTCTGAAAACCATGAGTGTAATGAACTTGATATTGTTTGTAGAAACAAGTGATTTTGAAAAGGAGTGTTTTTTAGGCTTTTCTAGTTTCGCTAAAGAGGTCATTCCCGGTGAAGAGATCTCGACTCTTTCCTTATCGAATAAGATGCAGGATATTTCACAAATACCGCGGTGCAAAGAAAGAACTATAGAACCAATCAAAAACTAAACCGTGAGTTTGTAGCATCTGCCAGTTTTTCTAAAGAGGTCACTCCCGGTGAAGGGATCTCGACTCTTTCCTCATCGAATAAGGTGCAGGGTATATCACATATACCACTATCCAAAGCAAAAACTGTAGCCACCCTTTTTGAAAATTTAATTCTACAAGATCTTTTAGGTTTTTTTCCTTTTATTAATCTCATTAATAAATCCCACCATTTAAGCTTCCTAAGCATCACAGAAGAAATGAAAACTGTAATATTTATATATCATATATCTAGTATAATCATTCGTTTCAGGTAGTAATCTGATCTCATCACAGAACATTGCAGCAGAAGTCAACATATGAAATATTGGATATATTAGGACGTCCATGTTTTATTTTGAGCCTGCATAAAACACGGATTCCACATTCGCGATGAATAGCCAAACCCACATCCCTAGACCCCTACGAGAGCGGCAAGTAACCCTGCCAATTCTAGGGTTAGGAGACCCGTTCTCGACTCCTCGAGATGGCCTCCCACTAGACCCTAGAACCCGGTTACTTGTGCTCTCTGTCTTGGGTCTATCCTAATGCGGAAAAGTAAATAATATACAATGGTGACATCATCCTCAATCCGGAAGAGCCCCAATAAAAGAATATTACATACAAATGAATTTTACATGAATGAAAAAGAAAACTCTCATCTCACATAAAACCCCTGGCTATTCAAAACACGACGATCCAATATAACATATCACAGCAACACATAACAACACATGTCATCAACGTAAGTAAATATGTCTATCACAATTGTCGTCGATCTATAGCGACGAAAACAGTGATATACCACATATTACACTTACGGTTACAGAAAAGAAAATGTAAAACTACAATATTTGGAATCCACAATCTCTTTAGATATCATAAACTCGAAATATCACATATTACGGATTTCATGTCTAACTAAATGAATTCCACATATTGTATCACAACACAGATATCTAGGCGAAATTACACAATTCGATCGATTCAAGGAATTCCCAAAATACCCCAGTGAGCTCAACACTTGACCAGAAAATAAAAATTCCCAGAAGCATGCCCTATCACCTACGGACCGTCGTTGAAAGGCCCGTCCCAAGCCTCCACAGTGGCGTCGCGGAACCGCCGCCAAATCAAGGTTTTGGCCGCGGTTGCGCGGTCACTGTAGAGAGTTAGGGACTCGTTCTTTAGGTGGGTCCATAAAATTCCCTGTATGATTTTCTGAGTATTTTTAATATGAAAAATTACAAGTTTTGAAAAAATTTCTAGAAAAGGGGTCGTTTCGGGGTTTCGGGGTTCGATCGGACTTCTAACTTCATCTAGACAACTCCTAATGCTCTAGCTTGGCTCTGATACCACTATAGGCTTAGCTTAGCACCTTAGCAAGGTTTTAGCAAGCATCAAACATGCTATATTAAAATTTTTAGGGTGCTAAACAAACCAACCAAGTAATCGAAATAGAGAATTAGGGTTAACTTTGTATGTAAACAACTTTACATCTAAGAGAGAGGGATTACAACCTTTGTAGTTCATTCCTTCGCTTCATAAGCTCCGAGTAGTAGTCCCTTCGCCGCGATCCATGAACTCCCTAACTCTAAAGAGGCTCCACAAGTCAAATGATCCATTCTTGCTTGAAGTCTTCGAAATCCAAGATGATCTACTTCGAGGAAACACGAACTCAAGCTATGACTTCACTAATTATGAATTAGTGAAGCTAACATACTAATCTATATGGCTAGTATAGAAGAGGATGATGAAGTAGGAATTTTTCTCAATTTATTATTTAATTTCTCACTATTTTCTTCTTGATCTCAAAAGCTAGAAAGCAAAATGAGAATGAGGAAGAAGAAGAAGAATGAGTGAGATTGAGGTTAGAAATGCAACCATGGGTCAAGCATATCATCCTTAACTATTGTAAAGAGTTAACCATGGCTATATGTCATGGTTGGGTTAGAAATATCTAGGGCAAAACAAAAAGGGTGGACTTGGTCAATGGTAATCTACAAGCTTCATGAAGCTTCATCCATGACTCATTTTCACAATTTGAATTACTTAGATATTTAAACCCAAACATTACATATAACATGGTATAATTCTCATACATACATGTTGCATGTATAACCTAGCATGCAACAATATTATATATCACATATATAATATTTATGTAACAAAAGAAAACAATACAATAAATATATATCACATATATGTTAAATGTATCATAAGTGAGAATAATAAATACTTAAGTGAGCATATAATATATATAAATATATAAATATATATATATATGTGTGTGTGTGTGTGTGTGTATCGTTTTATCGAATCAACACTTGATCCAATAACCCGGTTATATCATATATAACCGGCCGATATCATATATCGCGAGAATAGAATACGGTATCTCATATCGTATTAATCTCGGTCCCCGCACATATCATATATGTGCTCCTACTCCGTTTCGCCTGAGCCAGGAAACCTCTGTGTAGGACTCTAAAGACTCGTCAATACGCCGGTAGTAAGTGATGATCATATCAAACACCCACAAGCTGCAAGCGGTCAGCTAAACGTAACAGCCACCCGGGTATTGAGCGAACAGAAGATCAACAAGCAAGCCTGTATATACTCCTGCGAATCCAATCAGTAACACTACCATACAGTCAGGTCTCTTTTTCTGATATGTCGCATATCCAGTCTAGGGGTGGTAAACGTCAGACCCCAGTAACCGATAAGTCGTGTCGATGTGAGGCTCATAACGGGTCGAGAAACTACTGATAACACTTACCAGTAAATCTCCATATCAGCCCTGGCCAGGGACTTCCAGTTATAGCCAATCGAGCACAGCGCAACATCAACTCCCAATACCGGGAGAGACGAAACCCCTCCTATCGCTCATTGCCTCTATGTGATTCGGAGCTGTACCCAGAAACCACCGTTTTGCACGTACTCATGAACGTGGTAAGGTGGAAATCAAAGCACAATGGGAATCACATAAGACTCTATGACGATCTCGGGTCTACAGACTAACCTGAACCGGTGTCACCAGAGAACTGCTATCTGACGATAGGTATAATACCATCTAGGAGTTCTCGGCGAGTCCGTTCAGTGTACCCAGTCTCCACTGAGCACCCGTACACCATCATTGATGTCCAACACCTATGGATATGGGATCATCCATTGCCCATCATATGGGTCAAGATGCGTGTACGCTAGTCTACTCTGGAGTATCGATGCCCTATCTCGATACACCCTCGACTAGGAACAGTTATAGGATGTACTCGTGGACTACCCTGGCCCTACTAGTATGATCTCATCATAGTCCTAGTAGTCGAGTACAGATCCTATGGGCTTTATCAGCATGTGAGAGCAAGACAGTAAACTAATACAAGTCAACATGTTTAGACAAAGTGAAACCAGATAGTATACTATCATGTCGAGCAAGAAAGTCCTCTCTATATATATCCAAGCATCCATTATAATATACATCATATGTACAACAATGGCCTCTAGGGCATATACATAACTAGCAAAAACTACAGTTATAGTTTTTCGCTTTGCATA
Source organism: Agapanthus africanus (assembly GCA_030015575.1). NCBI lineage: Eukaryota > Viridiplantae > Streptophyta > Magnoliopsida > Asparagales > Amaryllidaceae > Agapanthus > Agapanthus africanus. Next base: position 89,167,462 of record CM057337.1, read on the forward strand.
GTGGTATTCGGTTGTGAATATCCAGCACATCATTCCAAGAAGAAAGAGCCGAGATCCTTTCATGGGGAGTGACCTTTTAAGCAAAAGAATATACTATAGATTTCTCGGTTTTCTTCAAAACCAGAAGTTTTCAAAAGTCGAGCCTAAACCACTCCTTTTCAAAACTGCTCAGGTTCCTTCGACGATATCAAGTTCATTACATTAACGGGTTTTTCTCAAAACACCCAGCCGTAGTTGTTACGACCCGAAATTTGGCACGTAACGGCCCTTAAACTACGTAACGTCTACAGGAGTAACACAATTCAAGTAAGCCGAAAACCCAGCAATTTAAACCATCAAAAATGGTAAGTGATAAAAACATTGTTAAAAATTTTGAAAATCTCAAGTACAAATTCTTTAAAGTCCAAATTTACTTTCTTAAAAATTTTGGCAGCACCTCCTTTGTAAAAACTAGCCCTAAAAATGGGTACATACAAATATATAAGTAAAGCATCCCCAACGGGAGCAAAATCCACGCCCAAAGGCGGAAACAACCACCACAACAGATATACGACGCCATAGCGAAGAATTAAAAGACGATAGAAATAAAACAGCATAAAAGACATCCTGAGTCACCAAAAATATACAATATCGTCCTCACGTCTCGTCTCTAAGTCAATACATGAAAGTGGTAGATGGAGAGTACTAGATACAATAAGATACAATGTTCATAAACGGATATCCGCGAAACCCACCTATAGGAAAACTGCACACTATCAGCCGAAGCGGTATCCGCTACAAAAGATGATACGATAGGAAGAAGAAAGCCCTGCCTCTGACTGCTCTGAAGAACAACCTGTACAACCTTGTGGCACAACGGGGGTGAGTTTCCAACTCGTGAATAGTAAATAACATATGCAGGTAATCGCAAGTATGCACGTACTGCGCTAATCTATCACAGGCAAGCTGATAGCAATAAATAGCAGTATGTATATGCAACGGTCATGAAAGGTACTCTATCAGGTACTACTAATACATGAAGCAATGCATATTAAATAAATGCGGAGTATGGGATAAAACATGCCATCCTCACGGAATCCTCATCGTGGAAGAACCAGTGTTCATCAAGACAATCTAAATCCAAAATTCTTTAAATCGGCCCCCCCGGATCGGCCCTCAGATCGGCCCTCATATCGACCATCAGATCGGCCCTCATATCCTATAAGTCTCATGAAACCTGAGTGTCTAACATCAACACCCGAAAACATCATGAAAACTAGTGTCTAGCATCGACACAAAAAAATTGATCTATCAGGCATCATCACCACGACTGGCCTGATAGGTACGTATCATACGATAGCCCGAAACCCGAGTACCCAGCTTCGACACTTGAAATTCCATGTATCCATACGTACATGACTCCGGTCGATATCTCCGTGATCACCGCCGAGTCCAATATTGTCACCGGTAAGGTAGTACTCCTCTGCCTCGAGCACATCGCCATCATCTGCGACAATCTTACTCCGGGGTACCTCCAGGCCCCACCATGTACCCGCACACGACCCACTCCACTCCTCGCATGGGGTATATATCACAATCTCAGAATCGAGAAATCTCAAGGTGGACGCATCGAAATATCATATCAAGAGAAACCGGGTTTTTCAAATAATGCATAATTTCATGAAATCATCACGGTCCTCAAATGCAGAAAACATCAAGTAATGAACAAGTATAATTGCATAGATCATTATATATGTGTACATATATAACAGTGTCCTATACCACTGATATATATATATATATATATATATATATATATATATATATATATCAGCGTCTCATACCACTGATATATATACATAGGAGTAAAACATCATATGAAATCCATATCTCAATGCGAAAATCCATGAATATAATATAAGCAACATAAAACAGTAATATGAGCATATAAAGGAAAAACCACTATTTAGCTGCAACAAGTTATTAAATATATCATGAGGTTCCTAATTTCTCCGAAATCCAACGCAACATCATATAAAGGTGAACATGTAGCTATAACAAGGTATGCGTAACAATGTCGGTATAGCAAGATATGTGTATCTACCTATCAATAATGATGTAATACTCTCCAGGTATATGTGTAGCTATAACAAGCTAGGTATGTGTATATACATGTCAATAATGATACAATACCCTCCAGGTATATGTATAATGATGTAGGCATAGCAAGGCATATGCGTAAGCATGTAGGTGTACAGGTATGCTATATGTCATATGCACAATAAAAATAATGATCATGTCTCAAGCCCCTAACCAATACAATCTCACGTATGTATGAGTGTTGTGCATGTCATGGAAATTATTGACGGTGTAAGTTGCATACAATCAGTGCTCGTGCAACATGAACCGCCAATAATAGTGCAGTGTCCGAAGGGTACAAGTCCAAGCACAACGAGTAATAATATGCAATGAAGTTTTATGCACAATCTCTATATATGCAATATAAACATGCGGCTAATATCATATCATATCTAGCCCTGACGCATAACGCCATGCGGGCGATTCCCCTGTAGATATTAAATCTACTCACAGATGATCTTGGCTAAGTAAAGCCAACCACTTGCTTTCCCTTCTTCGCCACGTCCGAAGTCCCCGCCTGCGACCCTATAATTTCACAAACACAACACAAAAAGTTAAACATCTTGCGCCGGCACAAAGACAACGAAACGCAAGGATAACGTCCACAAGAAAAACACACTGTGCACTCACTGCACAAAACGCGCACGATATCGGCACAACCCTAGCTAGTAACGCAAAACTACGCAACCACCAAGCCTAGACCCCGATCGTACCGACCGCGCATTCACAGCACCATATAAAAGGTGGAATCTAATATATATAACGTCACAATATCAAAAGAAACCCACGCCTAAATTATCCGAAAATCTAGCAAGCAACTTTTAATCAATTTAGTTCAAATCTACAAGTTTTACCAAAACTAGTAATCACAAATATCAAAATATAGCCTGATTAAACCACTCAAACCCTTACTAGAATTTTAATCTCACACAAATAGGATTTAGTAAAAGTTTAGTTTGCACTTAAGCTAATTAGACATTTAGGAAAAAATATCAATTAACAAACTTGCACTAGGTTAAATTTTAACAAGTCTAATCTTCACACTAATCATGACAACTAACAAAACCCTAACTTGATTAACATAAACTCTTACTAGAAATTCTAAATATGTAATTACAAGCTTTAATTAACATCTAATAAGCTAATTAATAATTTAGAACTACAAATAGAGTTTAGGGTTAGGGTTTATACCTCCACAAAAGATTCAAAATCAAGCAACAAAACTTCCAATTTAGCCTCCAAAATGAAGACTTCTATGAAGATCCAAGCTTGCTTAGTGATGAAGAAAATTGGGTATTGATTTATATTTGAGTTTGGGGGATTTATTTATGATTTTTGATGATTTTATGAAGCTCAAAGAAGTGGAAATGGGGTGAAATCAAAAAGGGGGCAGCAAGGGGATGGTTCGACCATGACAAGGAGAATGAGGGGTTTTTGAAATGGTGTGGAAAAATTTAGTCTAAAATATCAATTAAAGCTCATTAATGCAAATAATATCTAAGCCACCTCATTTTCATTTCCTTAAAAATTCATTTTAATTCCAAAAATATCTAGATATTTTGGATGGATGGATTAATGCTTAATCAAGTGATTAACCTAGCATAGATTCACTTTAGTAGTAATTAATCCAAACAAAAATGTAATTACCACTAATTAAGTGCATAATTAACAACTTAAAATAATATTTTAATTAAGAAAAATTATTAAAATGCACTAAAATTACAATAAAATTACAAAAACCCGCAAACTAGCAATTTCCTAGCTAAAGTAGGTGCAGTGAATTCTATACTGCAAAAAAACCGCTTCTAGGTTTTTACGGAAAACACCGACTATATTACCCTAAAAACGGAAAATCGCCTAAACGATTTCCAAAACGTTACAGTAGCCCTCCGTCATTTCTTACGAGTGTTGCTTAGTATTCGTGCTGCGTATTTTGACCTTGTCAAGACGTAGTGTTCGGTAGCTGAGTAGTGCTTGTTTCTTGCAGATATTGTGATTATTGAGGACAGCTATATAACCATTTTGACCTAGTCAAGGGTATATACGGGTGGGTCTAAGTTAATCCAGGATAATGACGGATTGAACTTGACTAGCGGTTTATGATATGTTGACATGTCAAGGTCATAAGCCGTTAGGGGAAAAAACCACATCGGGAGTTTCAAATATACAGAAAACTTGTAGACTTAGCATACCTTCTGGAGTGTGGTGACTAGAGTTTCCATCTTGGTAATCACACAATGATAGTTGGATCCGGATCCCATTGATGAGTAGGATTACTCTTGGGAGATTATTTCACTTAACAATCAATGCTATAAACCAAGTAGGTGTCTAGAACGGTGTTAGCGGGGCTATTCCTTCTGAGAAAAGATGTTATATAATTAAAGAAGTTCGCGAAAGAGTTGGAAAACCTCCCTCGAAGTACCAACACTAGCCTGGCTGAAAGGTTAAGCAAGTATTGTGACGTGCGATTAATCCTGATTAGTTCTTCTTTTAGGGTTTGAAGAAGAATTTAAGGAAACAGTGGGAGTCATCCTGAATAGATAAATCAATAACCGATATAATCTTGTAAGAGTGCACGCTAAGTGTTTCTTTTCTTTCTCTCCAGGTAGCAACCATTTCACGCCCTAATCAAGATAATAAAATGTCTCGCTTGACCGATTCGAATTCTTATTCAGGGCTGAGGAACTTCGGTTCGACTCTAAACTATGACAGCGGTCATGAGTATGAGCAATGGAAAAAGGATTGAATGAATTCCTTGATGACCCCAATGGAGAAGAAGCATATTATTGCGTTTCTTTCAGGTGTTTTTGTTATTGAGAACTGTTTTTTGGTTAGTCTTACCTCTTTGGTACTAGATACCGGATCAGGATCTTATATCTGTAATTTATTGTAAGGATTGAGAAAAAGTAGGATAGTTGGACCTGGTGATATGTCCCTCAGAGTTGGGAACGGAGTGCAAGTTGATGTTGCTGCCGTCGGTGAATATTACCTAGTGTTACCAAAAGGCAATACTATGATTTTGAACAATTGCTACTATGTACCTTCCATGTTTTGCAGCATCATATTAGTCTCTTTACTGGATAAAGATGGATATAAGTTTGTTCTTTATAGAAATATCATGAACATTTACCTTAATCAGGTATTGGTTGCAGAAGGTACACTGTGTAATGGTATCTATATTCTAAATCAAAACACAGTTTTCAATGTACAAAACACACGCAAGAGGAAGAGTTCAGACACGAACGAATCCTACTTGTGGCATTGTAGACTTGGTCATATCGGAGAGAAAAGACTAAGTAAGTTGTATAAGGATGGATATTTGAATACGTTCGAATTTTCATCTTATGAAACTTGTCAGTCTTGTTTCAAGGGAAAGATGACAAAATCTCCGTTCACCAGACACGGAGAAAGAGCAGCAGAGCTCTTAGGACTCATACACAGTGATGTATGTGGTCCGATGTCTATACATGCAAGGGGTGGGTTCTCGTACTTCATCACATTCACTGACGATCTCTCTAGGTTCGGGTATGTGTATCTTATGAAACAAAAATTTGAAGTTTTTGAGAAATTCAAAGAATTCAGAAATGAAGTAGAGAACCAGACTGGAAAACGTATCAAGATTCTCTGATCTGATAGAGGAGGGGAGTACTTGAGCACGGAATTCTGGAACTTTCTAAAAGAGAATGGTATTCTCTCTCAGCTTACTCCTCCGTATACACCACAGCACAATGGTGTATTGGAGCGAAGGAACCGTACCTTATTGGACATGGTTCGCTCCATGACGAGTAATGCCGAGTTGCCTCTTTCATTTTGGGGACATGTGCTATTGACAGCGGCATATATGTTGAATGATGTTCCATCCAAATCCGTGCCTAAGACACCATTCGAGATGTGGAATGGTAAAAGGCCATATCTTAAAAGATTTATGATATGGCGTTGTCCAGCTTATGTTAAAACGCATAATCCGGATAAACTAGAGGCACGATCAGTTTTATGTAAGTTTGTGGGATATCCAAAGAATGGTTATGGATATATGTTCTACCATACTAAGGAACAGAAGGTATTTTTGTTCAGCACGCCACCTTTTTTGAGTGGCAGTTTCTTACAAAAGAAATTAGTGGGAGCACATTAGAACTGGAAGAAATTCAGGAACCACAAACTCAAACTGAAGAATTCGTGGAACCTCAAGATTCAATTACCCCAGATGAGCCTCAGCAACTCTGCATAATTAGTAAGATTTCTCATCCGCCCGAGAGATACTACGGTTTTCTCATAGACGTGGATCGAGAGAATTGCATCTTGGAAGAAGATAATTCTACTAGTTACAGGCAGGCCATTATCAGTAGGGACTCTGATAAGTGACTGGATGCCATGCGATCTGAAATGGAGTCCATGTACACCAATAAAGTGTGGACCTTGGAAGTTGCTCCACCTGAGGTAAAACCCGTTGGATGCAAATGGATCTACAAAAAGAAGATTGATGTAGATGGGCAGGTGCAAACCTATAAAGCTAGACTTGTTGCAAAAGGTTTTTGTCAAAGACCCGGATTGGACTATGACGAAACCTTTTCTCCGTGGCTATGGCCAAATCTATTCGGATCCTACTTGCCGTTGCTTCCTTCCATAACTATGAGATCTGGCAGATGGACGCAAAAACGGTTTTTCCAAACGGTAGTTTGGAAGAGTGCGTTTATATGAATCAACCAGAAGGTTTTGTAGACAGTGGGAGCAGCAAGAAGGTGTGCAAGTTGCTCAAATCCATTTATGGATTGAAGCAGGCATCGCGGAGCATGAACATCTATTTTGATGAAACAGTCAAGGAATTTGACTTCATCAAAGACGAGGATGAGCCATGTATTTATAAGAAGATTGTAGGATGATATGTCGTATTCTTAGTCTTTTACGTGGACAACATTCTTTTGATGGGAAATGATATTCCCATGCTACAATCAGTCAAGATGTTCTTATCATAAAGGTTCTCCATGAAGGACCTGGGTGATGCCTCGTACATTCTGGGGATCAAGATCTACAGAGATAGATCCAAGAGATTATTGGGACTTTCGCAGTCCACGTACATAGAGACCGTACTAAAGAGATTTAGTATGGATGATTCCAAGTGCGGTAACATACCCGCAATGCACGGAATCACCCTCTCCAAGGAGATGTCTCCCAAGACTGATAAGGAGAGGGTTCGCATGAGCACTATACTCTACGCTTCGGCGGTATGATCTATAATGTATGCGATGCTATGTACAAGACTAGATGTAGCTTACGCGCTGAGCATGGTGAGCCGGTATCAGTCAAACCCAGGTGAGAACCACTGGACAGCAGTGAAGAACATTCTCAAGTACCTGAGAAGGACTAAGAAGATGTTCTTGGTTTTTAGTAATGGAGACCTCAAGGTCGAGTCCTTTACCGAATCAAGCTTCCAGAGTGACAAGGATGACAACAAGTCTGTCTCGGGTTTTGTGTTTACCCTCAATGGAGGGACGGTGTGTTGGAGGAGTTCCAACCAGGATACCGTCGCAGACTTGACGATGGAGGCTGGATGCATTGCTACGAGCGATGTCGCAAAAGAAGCAGTCCGGATGAAGAAGTTCATTACTGAACTTCAGGTAGTTCCGTCCATTGTTGATCTGATACCTTTGTATTGTGATAACAATGGGGCTATAGCTTTAGCGAAGGAACCACGGTCCCATCAGAAATCTAGACACATCTTAAGGCGGTATCACCTTATCAGGGAGATCATTGATCGCCAAGAGATCGAGGTGCTGATAGTGGACACTAAAGAAAACACGGCGGATTCATTTACAAAGGCTCTCCCTCAAGCGCAGTTCGAGCGACTTTTTGAGATGTTGGGTATGCGGTGCGTCAGCAGCTGGCCTTAGTGCAGACGTTGGGTATTCGGTACACCAATTCCGGCCTTTAGTGCAAGTGGGAGATTGTTAGATATGTATGCCCTAGAGGCCATTATTGTATATGTTTACATGTGGATGCTGGGGATATGTATGTACAGGACATTCTTGTTTAGTTATATAGTATATTATTTTAGCTGTCTTTTATCAGGATATGTGTATTTGTTTTTATTGATGCTTTATCCAGCTTGCACATATTGATAAAGACTTGATACAGTAGTATACTATTACGGTTTGATTTTATCTTAACATGGCATATGTTATCCATATTATTGCATATTGCGGTTACATATTGATAAAGCCCGTATGATCTTGCTTGACTACCTGCGTTGTGATGGCGATCATACTTGTGGGAGCAGGGTAGTCCATAAGCATATCCTTAAATTGTCCCTAGTCGTATGAGTATCGAGACTGGGCATTAATACTCCAGACTAGATTAGTGTATATGTTTCTAGCCCCGACAAGGGGCAATGGTTGGTCCCACGGCCATTGGTCAGATGCACCTAAGATCGTATATAGGTGCTCACTGGGTGTGAGTACATTGGACGGACTCGCCGGAGAACTTCTAGTTGGTACTATACCTATCGTCAGATAGAAGTTCTCAGGTGACATGTGTACGTGTTAGTCTTCGAACCTGAGATCATCATTTGTCTCGTTTGAGTTCCTACTGTGCTTTGATCACTACCCTACCGTGGCTCTACTGAGTCGTGCAAACAGATTTTGGTTGGGTACAGTCCCGAGCCATATGGAGGCAGCGAGTGATTGTTGGGGATTCATCTCTCCCTGTATTTGGAGTCAATATCGCACTGTGTTCGACTGGTCAGGACCATAAGACCTTGGCCAAGGTAGTTGGGATTTACTGATAGGTTCATAAGTAGTTTCCCGGATTGGTCCTGAGCCACATCAGCATGAATTATCGGGTTATTTGGGTCTGACATATACCACCCCCTGGACCCGGTATGCGATATTCTTAGACGAAGAGACCAGACAGTATGGATATTGTCACGATAGGCTCAGTTGGGATCCGGATGAGTTTGCACATGGGCTTTCCTTTTCGACAGGTACCCGGGTAGCCGTTACGTACAGCTAGTGCCGCTGACGTGCTTGTGGTTATAGATTTATCCAGTAATGCACTGCCGGCGTACTGTCAAGTCTTTAGAGTCCCACATAGAGGGTTTCTCTGCTTCGAGCGAAACGATGTAGAGGCCGTATGGTTTTATGACAGGGTTCGATCACATGCGTGTACTTGTGCATGTATGACGTCCGGGCGGATAATACTAGTGGGCTTTGGTTTAATCTGAATTCTAGTATTATATTGTTGTATTATTTTCATCTCTCTTGTATTCGTATTTTTCGGAATACAAATACGGATATGTATATACGATGAGGGGTATTCTTGTAATTTGTTACAAGAGTGTTTCTACAAGAAGAAACCTCATTATTTGTTTTAACCATTTATTTAAATGGTTAATGAGGTGGAGGTATGAGGTGTTGACTTTTCTTAAGCGAAGCATGGCTAATTGTTGACTCTTGGTGAGTCATGGGTTACTATCAAGGCAAGGTGGCATCTAGATATTTTGTAGAAAATATCTAGATATTTTGTAGTGAAGATAATTTTTTATTATTCTCTTTGACATGCTTGCTTTATTAGTCACAAGTCTTAGTTATTCTTCACATGAGTTTTTCTTGTATTGCTTTCTATAACACTCTCATCTTCTCCAAGCTTCTCTTTTTCTACCTTAAACCCTAATAGTCTCATATGTTGAGAAACCTAGGGTTCTTGAGACAAATTAATCCATTATCACTCTCTACATCACCTAGGCTACTTGAATTAGCAAACTAAGTGGCCTAGTTACATCGGTTTAGAGGTAGGAGCTCAAAGTAGACACTCTCGGGTGGATCATCTTTGACGTGAGGAAGCCATAGATCAAGCTCGATCATGGAGGCCACTAGGAGCATGATAAAGGAGAGGAGTGAAGACCCGAAGGACTCGAGCTCCTTGTTATATACTATTTTCATGGTAAATAGCTTCTTTGTAGCTAGTTAGGTTTATGGTAGATCCAGTTTAGGGTTATTCTAGCGCTAAGTTTTGATCGTTAGAAAAAATTTGTTTCGCAATCGACCAATGATGATGGATAGGGCGTTAGCATAACCTTTCACATTTAATACCTATCATACTAGAAAAGAACGAAAATACAATATACGTATATGCCATCCGCATTCGCCACTAGGCCCCATCATCACCCGTTAGGTTATTTAACTAACGACAGAGACGGGGCTGGACTAGAGCGGGTGCAAAACATATACACCATTTACTAGTATATATATAAATCTATAAAACATTCTTCCCTGGAATGATATAAGCAATAACAAAGAATCTCAGCAAACAACACAGAATGGTGGATAATCTTGGAGCCTCGGGTTTCATTTGATCAGCAAATGAGACCCGACGTTCCCGGTCGTGTGGATAGCCCGTGCAATGGAAACCTGGACCCCTACGAGTGGCACAAGTTACCCGCCAATCCCAGAAGTGAGGCAACTCTAATCAACAAAGTGAATGGGCCACCCAGCACTTCACGGGACCTGGTAACTTGAGCGCCCCTCCGTGGGTTATACCTATACCCCCTACAAGTGCGGTGAATAGCCCGCGAATTCTAGAGTGAAGCCCCCTCCGTCTCAACGCCATGAGATGTGGGCTCGTTGTCCTCTAGAACCCGGATATTCGTGTACTCCACCGTGGGTTAGTACTAGTACAGAAAATGAAAAATATGTACAAAGGTGGCATCGGCTTCAACCCGATTGTGATGGCAGTCCACATGTCAGACGCTCGCCCCGCAATAAAAAATATACAAATGAATATAAACTGTACTAAACGATTGCACAACCGGCTATCCACTACGACAATCCAACCAAAATATCAGCACGATGACAGAACATCAACGTGAATGTCATGTTCGTAAACCCGTCTAAAAGAACATATAGTAGATAGAGGGGTTATAGCGATCAAATGACATTCACGGTCGCAGGTGCTAAACTAAGTACTGATAACTATTAAACAATGTTAAAATAGCGACTTCGAAATACTCCGTAATGCCCCAAAACTCATGATATTTGAAAAATCATTCTGGGCAAAAACAAACAAGTCCTGAAACCCTAAATCCAAGAGTTATAGAGCACCAAACAAAAATGACTCAATTCTACATATATCAAACAGGTAGGGCCGGTAATTTTTGGACTTTGGCCGGCCAAGATCAAGTGGAATTGTCTTGTTTTTGGTTTGTGTTCATCTCAAAACAAAAGGATCACTCTGCAATTGTTTTAAAAAAATTTAGAGCCTCTGAAAATTTCGACAGAAACTTGGATTTTCGTTTCGTGTTTCGGAGTTATTTCGGTTTCATTACTTTAATATTGCTTAAACCTGCTACTGTAGGGTTTATGGGCTGGCTCTGATACCATGTTGGGTTACCCTAATGCCTTAACCATCATCCATGGCCGTTTGTGAAACAAAAATTTTCTTACCAAAGTAAAACAGCGCTAGAATAACCCTTTAAACCAGATCTAACCATAAACCTAACTAGCAAAACTAAGAGAGCTAACTACTATAATGAAGAGTCTCACTAAAAGATCCAAGTCCTTCGGTCTTCTTTCTTCATCATGTGCTCCTAGTGGCCACCTTGAACAAGCTTGATCTTCACTTCTTACTCGATCGGTTCTCCGCGATCAATCTTGCTATCCAGTCCTCCTTTGTCGTAATGATTCACCCGAGGGATGTGGTCCATGGCTCTAGCTCTACACTAAATGTCAAGTGAAGAAACTAGAGAACTTGGGTTGCTAATCCAAGAAGTCTAGGATGTAATGTGAGGTTCTAAGTGTTTTACTATCTCTATCTTGCTTCCTCTCTTGTTTCTCAACACATGAGAGTGTAGAGAGAAGGAAGATAATGAAGGTGATGAAGCTCAAGAGAAGAAGATGAGGGTGAAGCGAGCAAATGAAAATGAGAAACCATGAGAGAGAATATCACTCACTATGGTTTTGTGAAACAATATCCATGAATAAACAATATCAACCATGCTTCAATAGTTGCCACAAATGAATTAATAATTCATCTGTCAACTATTGAAACCATGGTTCTCACCATACCCCCCTCTCCTTCACTTTACACTTCATTTCCAATTATGAATAAATGGAAAAATCCATGATGAGGTGTCCACCTCTAGAATGTTATCCGTAATAAAATACGGATTACAGTCTACTGTATATACATACCTACATTCGGTTAAAAATATGAATGCCCAAAGAGATAGAATAACACGAAGAACGTAATACTAGAATATACATACCGAAATACATTTATGTAAATTATCAAATCAATACCTGATTTAATAATCTGGCTCAAACCCGAGCCGGCTGATATTACCAACTGTCCGATCGAAAGTCCGGGTACAAAGTACATCAATCGATCGGATCCCTGCACGTATCCAATACGGCTACTATATCATTTCTCCTGAACCAGGGAAACCCTCTATGTAGGACTCTAAAGACTCGACAGTACGCCGGCAGTGAGTTACCGGATAAATCCATAACCACAAGCATGTCAGTGGCACTAGCTGTACGTAATGGCTACCCGAGTACCTTTCGAAAAGGAAGGCCGACGAGCAAACTCATCCGGATCCCTACTGAGCCTATACATGACAATCTTCATACATTCCAGTCTCTTCTTCTGAGAGTATCATATACCGGGTCTAGGGGTGGTAAACGTCAGACCCTAATAATCTGATAATTCGTGTTGATGCGGCTCAAGACCAATCCGGGAAACTACTGATCAGCTTATCAGTAAATCCTAACTGCCTTGGCCAAGGTCTTTTGGTCCTGACCAATCAAACACGGTGCGATATCGACTCCCTATACCGGGGGAGACAAATCCCCAACAATCGCTCACTGCCTTCATGTGGCTCGGGGCTATACCTAACCAAAACCTGTTTGCACGACTCAGTAGAGCCGTGGTAGGATAGTGATCAAAGCACAGTGGGAACTCACATGAGACAAATGACGATCTCAGGTCTAAAGACTAACCTGTACTCATGTCACCTGAGAACTTCCATCTAACGATAGGTATAGTACCATCTGGAAGTTCTCGCCGTGTCCATCTAGTGTACTCATACCCAGGGAGCATCTGTATACGATCTTAGATGCAAAAGACCAATGGTTGCGAGACCATACCATCGCCCATCGTCGGGGTCTAGAAATGTATACACTAGTCTACTCCGGAATATCGATGCCCAGTCTTGATACTCCCACGACTAGGGACCTTTTAAGGATGTGCGGACCGACTACCCAGCTCCTACAAGTATGATCGCCATCACAACGCTGGTAGTCTAGCAATGATCCTACGAGATTTATCAACATGTATGAATGATATGTAATAGCAATTAAAATATATGCACATGTTAAGATAAAGACAAACAAGATAGCATACTATCATATCGAGCAAGACTACCTGTACATATATATGTCCAAGCATCCATATGTATACATATACAATAATGGCCTCCAGGGCATACATATCCAACATTAGCAAATCTTGATCTTTAGTTACTTCTTAGTTCATAACTAGAAGTTAGAGCTTGAACCAACATCCTCGGGTGGATCTTTTTTGACGTGGGAAGACGGCTTCACAAGCACGATCCAAGGACCCTATGGGCTTAAGGAGAAGACCATACAAGACCCGAAGGACACGGCATAAAAGGTTGTATTCTTTAACCTAGTAGTTAAACTCTTGTAGTTAGATTAGTTTAGTGTTTGGACATGAATTCTAAAGTTTTAGTTTATAGTGCTCAAATAAAAATTAAAGTTTTTCGATTCTGCAAGGCCGTAGTCGTCATGGCATGAGCTCTATGGACTTACAAAAACATAATCCGGACAAACTCGAGACACATTTCGATAACAATTGTTTGTAGGTTATCCCAAGATTTCGCGAGGTACGGTTTCTATCATTTTCAAGATTTAAAGGGTTTTATTCTTGACTCGCCACCTCCTTGGTAAAGGAATTTCTTGTAAAAGAGATTAGTGGGAGTATAGTAGAAGTGTAAGTGATTCCATAACCGTAAACGGTTACTGAAAGTTTAGTAGAACCCGATGATCTAATTGACCCTGACAGACCATAGCCACTCCACAGAATTAGTAGGTGACCTCAGCCATCCGAGAGATACTTCGACTTTCTCGTAAACGATGATGAGAAGGCTTTCGTTATATGATGATGACCCTACTAGTTATCAGCAAGCCATAGGAAGCGGTGACTTTCGATTGATGGCTGGATGCCAAGTTATCCAACTTGGACTTCATGCATTACAACAAATTATAGACTTTGTTTTGTGCTCATGAAAGGGGTAAAACCCATAAGGAGAAAGTAGATCTTTCGAGATCATTGCAAATGGAAGGGTATTAATCTAATAAGGCTAGACTTGTAGTAAACAGATATTCATCAAATCCCCGATGCGGATTGTAAACATACTGTTACTTCAGTGTCTGTGCTGAAGTCCATACGGATATAAGTTGTTACTGCTGTTTTCATGACTATGATATCTGGTATGAAGATGACTATAACGTATTTTTAAATTGGATTTAGAAGTGTACGAGTATATGACTCTACTAGAGAGTTGTCTTAGTCAGTGAGAGCAGCGGATAGTGTATAAGTTGTTTAAGTCTATTTGTAGACTAAAGCAGGCATAGCGGAGATGGATCATCTGTTTTGATTCTACGATCAAAGTGTTTGACTTCATCAAAATAAGAGATGAACTAGAAATTTGTAAGAAGGTTGTAAGGAGTACTGTCAGGTTCCGCATATTGATGTGGATGACATACTCTTGATAGGAAGTGATGTTCTTATACTACAATCCGGTCGAACAATGGTTGTCACATTTATTTCTCCTTTGTGGATTATATACATCATTGATTCTGGTGACTAGGTCTATAGGTTTAAATCTAGTAAGGGTTTTAAGATTGTCCCAATTCAGGTATCTTGACACCATTCTAAAGTGGTTTAGAATGGACAACTCCCAGTGAGGTAATGTACCCGCAAGTAGTGGGGTCACCCTCTCTTAAAAGGATGTATTTCGGGACTGATGAAGAGAAGATCTCACATGAATGACATTTGACATGCCACGGCAGTGAGGTCAATCATGCGATATTATATACCAGACCAGATGATACTTTTACACTTAGTGTAGTAAGCAATCATTAATCCAATCCTAGAGAAACAGGAAGAAGTTAAGAACATATAAGATGCTCTTAGTGTATGGTAATGGAAGACTGCTTCGGGAAGCAATTACCGATTCAAGATTCCGTAGTGACAAAGAAGACAGATTGTCTATCGTGAGTCATTAGTTTACCCTAATATGAGGAGCAGTATATTAGAAGAGTTTCAAGCGGGATATTGAGGTAGTCAAGGCGCTAAATGCTGATTTTGACTCAGCAGAGGATACATCATAAGTGTTTATTTGGATAAATATGTTCATTTATGAACATGGTCCCATCAGCTATCCAAACAAAGTTCTAAGGTAGGTATCACTCATTTTTGGAAATAGTTGATCTCCGTGAAGTTGAGATTCAAAGAGATACAGTTAGAAATATTGAAGTGGATCCACTCACTGAGGCTATTTCTCGAACACAGTTCGCGAAACTGTTAGTACAGAAGTTGGGTATGAAGTAGCACATGAGATGTGTGTATGCGATACCATAATAATTGTTCTTGAGTTCAAGTAGGAGATTGTTGGATATAGGTGCCCTTTGTTCCCTTATAAAAAATAGGGAGAAAAGAAAGAAGAAAAGAATTCTCACAGCTTGGCCTCACGTATTAAACACATAAGTGCTTATATGCAAAGCATCTAAGCGCTGAAAAAATTAACTAAAGGCCTCACGTCTTAAACATGTGAGTGCTTATATGCAAAGTATATAAGCGCTGAAAACAAATACCCAAAAAGGCCAAAATAGCCTCACATGTTAAACATGTGAGCGCTTATATGCAAAGCATATAAGTGCTGAAAATAAATAACCAAAAGGGCAAACTAGCCTCACGTGTTAAACATGTGAGTGTAGGGTGTTTTTCGTCACCCCACTGAGATGGGAAATACGCGTCGCTTGTTAAGAGTATTACAAATTCCCCCTGCCTGGGGTAGGCCAGGGTTTATTGATTATGAGGGATCTGAATCTCCGGCAGCCGCGGACTAAGCTGCCGTTAATTACCCCTCGCTTTTGGAGCGGGGGAACTTCCGGTTAATGGGTCAAACTGGTCATGCGAACTCAATATGCCGTGTTCGTGTGTTGTGTATATGAAAAAGATGGGTGAGTAGTGTCCTAAAGACGCATGGGTGCTGGGCGCCAGCACATCACGCACCCGGCACGTGGGCCCTGGGTGCCCGCGAGCCACATGCAAGACGCATGGGTGCTTGGGCGCCGGCGCCTCAGGCGCCGGCGCGTGCAGAAAAAGGGGCTTAGCCCCGGGATTAGGAGTTAAACCCCCGAGGGACTTTGGAAACTCCCAGAAAAAGGGAGGATTTTTATCTTTATGGAGTTAAACTCCCAAAAGGATTTTGAGTGGAGTTAAACTACCAAAAGAATTTTATTTATGGATTTAAACTCCAAAAGGTTTTGACAAATGGAGTTGAAGTCGCAAAAATCTTCGGAGATGATCAAAGGGGACCCCTTTCTTCTTCCTTGAGCCCTGGATCCTCTCCTAAGCCTCGGACCATCCCAAAGTGGAACTTTTGGAGATGGTTCTCCTTCTTCCTCCTCTTTATTGGTTGGATCTTGGAGAAAAAGAGTGGTGAGATTTAAAAATCTCCCATTTTAGAGATTTGATGGGAGATCTGAGCTCCTCTTCATATGTTTTATGGTGAAAAACTATTTATTTTTGGTAAAGGAAGAGATAAACTCTTGATTTAATTCAGAAAAGAGAAGAAGGTTTAAAACCTTGAGAAAGGAGAAGGAGGCACAGAAACCCTAATTTTTGTGGGGAATGAAAGTTATTGATTTTTTCATCATATTTGTCTTTATAGGCTACACACTTTACATATAGCCCCTTAGGCATTGCCAAGTGGCACTTGTGCTACCCCGTATTTTATGTGCTTATTTATTTTTGCACATAAGCTATGGGGTTTACAAAATTTTGGCTTTTCGCCCACTTTACATACATTTATTTCTAAAAGTTGCATTTAGACTAATTTATTGCCACCTTTGTGGCATGGAACCGGCCTCTTCCATGCTTGGTCTTGACTTGGGCTCGGGCCTACTTGACTTGGGGTTAACTTTGACTTGACTTGGTCAACCGGGATGTAATTTTTGACCCCAACAGTGAGTGCTCATATGCAAAGATTATGAGCACTAAATATAAGCAGGTTAAAACCCACACCGGGTCACGTGTTAAGCACGTGAGAACATACTTTTTGAAGCACCGGTTTCAGATAGAATTAAATTCTATATAGAATTAAATTCTATTTGGGGAAAATACTTCCCATGATCTTTCTAAACAGAGAAAGATATTCTCCGTTAAACAGAATGTCGTTGGATCAAAGATCCGGTGGTGATTAAAAATCACCTGTTAATAAAGTTAAATTCTATTGGAGGAAAATATCATCCTGATCTTTCTAAAATGAGAAAGATATTCTCTGTTAAATAGAGAGTTGTTGGATCAAAGATCTAATAACAGATTTAAATTCAATATATGGGAAAATATTTCTCTAATCTTGTTAAAAACAAGAAAATATATTTTGTAAAACAGAAACCATTGGATCAAAGATCCAGCGGTGGATAAAATTCCCCAAATAATCTTTGAGACTAATTAAAGCAATTGGTATCTCTCAATTAAGAGATTTTATCAAACTGATTAATAGTTTGCTTATCCTTTATAAAGGACCCGAGACTTCAATTTTCAAATAGAGAGTGTACGTCGATGTCACGCACCCCGCGAGTTCGCGGGGAGGCGGAATTTTCAAAAAACAATTTTTACAAGCTTCGCAACACCGACTAAACTCCAGGATCTCTACGGAACCTTAACTTGCTAAACTAACTAGGAGGTTTAACTACTATGAAGAGTTTTTATACCTCCGTGAACAAGTCCTTCGGGTCTTTTTTTCCTCCTCTCCTTGGCTCCTAGATGAATGGATGAAGGTTGCAATGTCGGTCTCCTCGTGTCAAAGATGATCCACCCGAGAGTTTGTACTTCAAGCTCCTACCTCTAAACCGAGGTAACTAGGGTACTTAGTTCTCCAATCTAAGTAGCTTAGCTGATGTAGAGTATCTAGTGGAGTGTTTTATCTCTTGAGACTCTATGTTTTACAACTCATGTGAGGGTTAGAATCTCATTGAGGAAGAAGGAGGAAACTTTGGAGAGAGAAAGCCAAGATGCAAAATGAGCAAGTGAAAAGCGAAGTGTAGAGAATGGATCTTATCTCTACTCACTTATTGAACCATGGATTAAATTCCAATACAATATATCACCCATGATTCAATAGTGAGACCAAATAAATAAACAAATACAAGAACCATGCTTCACCCCAAGCCAGAAAAATCTTCTCTAATTTCCACCTCATTAATCCATTTACCAAAATAGATAATCCAATAATGAGGTGTCCCCTTATAGAAGCATACCATATAAAATTACAAGAATGCCCTCACCGTATATACATACCAGTATTCGTATTCCGAAAAATACGAATACAATGAGATGATAACAATATAATAATATAATACTAGGATCCGGCTTAATCCAAAACCCACTAGTATTATCCTTTCGAACATCATCCGTGTAGCCAGTACACATATGTGATCGGAACTCTGCCATAAAACCATACGACTTTTACATCATTTCGTCCGAAGCAGGGAAACCTTTTGTGTGGGACTCTAAAGATTCGACAGTACGCTGGCAGTGGGTTTAACCACAAGCACGTCAGCGGTACTAGCTGCACGTAACGGCTATCCAGGTATCTGTCGATAAGAAGGCCGATGAGCAAACTCATCCGAACTCCTACTGAGCCTATCTGTAACAATCTCCGTACAGTCTGATCTGTTCGTCTGAGATACTCGCATATCGGGCCTAGGGGGATTGTAAACATCAGACCCCTAACAACGTAATAAGTCGTGCCGGGATAGAGCCCGATACACTTTGAGAAACTACTGGAGTGCCTACCAGTAAATCTCGATTGCCCTAGCCAGGGACTTTGTGTAATGGCTTTCCGAACACAGCGCGATATCAACCCCCAATACAGGGAGAGACGAATCCTATCTAACCGCTACTTCCTCCAAGTGTTTCGGGACTGCACTCAATTACTACCTATTTGCATGACTCCTTCAATCCATGGTATGGTAGTAATCTAAGAACAGTGGGAACACACTCGAGACGAAGTAGCGATGTCAAGTCAACAAACTAAGTTGTACTTATGTCACCTGGGAACCGCTACCTAATGATAGGTATAATACCAACCAGCAGTTCCCAACGAGTCCTGTCCGGTGTAACTCATAACCCATTGAGCACCTGTATATTATCTCCAGTACGACGTACTAATGGCTGTGAACATACCATCTCCCCTGGTGGGATGAGAAGCGTATACACTCGTCTACTCTGGAGTATCGATGCCCCATCTCGATAATCCTACAACTAGGGACCTGTATAAGATTGTGCTTATAGACTATCCAACCCCCGCTAGTGTGACTGCCATCACAACACTGGTAGTCAAGAAAAAATCCTAAGGGCTCTACCAATATGTATAAGCGATATTCTAAAAGAAACACATGCATATATTGAGATAAAATCAAACCAATTAGCATACTACCATTTCGAGCAAGACTGTTATTATAACTGTGAATATCCAAAGCTTCCAATATGTAATAGAAAATCTAGTATGATACAATAATGGCCTCTAGGGCATATCTCACTAACAATCTCCTACTTGCACTAAGGCCATGTATTGGCATATCGTAGACCTATCATCTCGATCAGCCTCTCGAACTGCGTCTGAAGGATGGCCTTTGTGAGTGGATCTGCAATGTTGTGCTCCATGTCTACTCTCCACACCTCGATCTCCTGGCGATCAACGATCTCTTTGATCAGGTGGTACCGCCTCAAGATGTGTCTGGATTTCTGATGGGAACTTGGTTCCTTCGTTAAAACTATAGCACCGTTGTTGTCACAATACAGCGGTATTGGATCAACAATGGACGGAACCACCTGAAGTTCTGTCACGAACTTTCCGATCCAGACCGCTTCTTCCACAGCGTCACATGCAGCGATATACTCCGCTTCCATAGTCGATGTTGGGTTATGATAGCGCCCTGGCCATCAACAGTGGCCGGTATGGAACAAAAATTGGCGTTTAAAAATTTTGGCGCTAACGTATCCGTCAAGATCGAACCATAAGCCAATACTAGCAAACTATAAAAGCTAAACTACAAGGTTAGAATGGTTATACCGAATGAACCAAGTCCTTCGATCTTCTACCACCTTCCCAAGCTCCTCAAGGCGTCTCGAATTGAACTTGGTCGCCGGTCATCCTTCGTCGATGATGATCCACCTGAGGGATGTAGCTCCAGGCTCTAGCTCCACACTATAAACAAGTGAAGCAACTAAGAACTCAAGATGGCTAGTAGAGAGTGCTTAGGATGTAGTGAATGGATCCAAGTGATTATTTATGTCACCTTCTGTCTTGATTCTAAACTCATGAGATTGTAGAGAGGAGGTTAAGCTTGAAGGTGGAGGAAACCATGAAAAAACTTAGAGAGGAGAGTGAAGATAATGGTGAGAGTGGAAAACTTAAGTGAGAATGAATGAGTCATCCATGAGAGAGAAATTGAGTATGCTTGGTTTTGTAAAAAAAATTCTTTTCATTTTAATATCAAGCCCATGCTTGAATAGTTTGCACAAATGAATAAACAATTCATTTGTGCAAACTATGCAAGCATGGTTCTCACCATACTCCCCATCATTTCTTTTCCACCTCATTATCCATTTAAAATAAATGGTCAAACCCAAAATGAGGTGTCCACCTTCTAGAATGTTATCTGTAAAAAATACGAATTACATTCTAAAGTATATACATACCTGTATTCGTGCCGAAATACGAATACCCGAAGAGATAGAATAACACAAAGAACATAATACTATAATATACATATTGAAATACGTATATGTAAATTATTAAATCAATATCTGATTTAATAATCCGGCTCAATCCCAAGCCGGCTAGTATTATCAACTGTCCGATCGAAAGTCCGGGTACACGGTACAATCAATCGATCGGAACCCTGCACGTATCCAATATGGCTACTACATCATTTCGCCGGAACTAGGGAAACCCTCTGTGTGGGACTCTAAAGACTCGTCAATACGCTGGCAGTGGCTTTAACCATAAGCACGTCAGCGGCACTAGCTGTACGTAACGGCTACCTAGGTTTTGAGCGAAAGGAAGGCCGATGAGCAAACTCATCCGAACCCTTACTGATCCTGTCCATGACAATCTCCGTACAGTCCGGTTTGTTCGTCTAAGAATATCGCATATCGAGTCAAGGGGGTGGATAAAATCAAACCCCTAATAACGCGATATTTCGTGTCGGTATGAAGCCCATCACCCACTAAGAAACTACTGATCCAAATTAGCAATTCTCGTCTACTTTGGCCAAGGATTTTTGGTGATGGCCACCCGTGCACCGCGCGACAACAACCCCCAATATCAGGAGAGATGAATCCCCGATGATCCGCTCACTGCCTCCATATGGCTCGGGACTATACCCAACTAAAACCTGTTTGCACAACTCCTTTGATTCGTGGTAGGGTAGTAATCAAAGCATAGTGGGAACTCACACGAGTCAAATAACGATCTCAGGTCGACAGACTAACCTACACTCATGTCACCTAGGAACTGCTATTTGACAATTGGTATAATACCAACTAGCATGTTCCCGGCGAGTCCGTCCAGTGTACTCATAACCCAATAAGCACATGTATACTATCTTAGGTGGCTAACTGACACCAATGGCTTGTGAGACCGGACACCGCCCCTTGTCGGGGTCTCGATAAGTATACACTACTTTACTCCAGGGTATCAACGCCCAGTCTCAATACTCCCTCGACTAGGGACATTTAAGGATGTGCTTATATACCATCCAGCTCCGACATATATGATCGCCATCATAATGCTGGTAGTCAAGCAAGAATCCTATGGGCTCTATCAACATGTAATAGTGATCTGTAATACCACATAATGCATATACATGATGACAGAGACAAACCAGATAGCATACTATTATTTTGAGTAAGACTGTTCTACCCGTATAGGTACTCCCTCAATCATCACAATTGCGTGCCTGCGATTAAAATAATTGACTTGAGGGCACTATTGCCAACAATCTCCCACTTGCACTTAAGGCTAATTATTGCGATGTTGCGTACTCACAGCCCGTGTGATACCGAACACCCAACTTCTCTACTAATCAGTCTCGCAAAGCCCGTTTGCGAAACTATTGTGTTCGAGAAATGCCCTCAGTGAGTGGACCCGCTCCAATGTTTCTATCTTTATCTCTCTATATCTCAACTTCACAGAGAAATATTATCTCCCGAAATGAGCAATACCTGTCTTAGAATTTGTCTGGATATCTGATGGGATCCAGTTCACAAATGAACTCCAAATCCAACAAACTTCTTAGAATGTATCATCCACTGAATTTAATCAGTATCCTGCGCAATGCCTTCCACAGTATCCGCTTGGACCACCTGTCCAACATACTACACCTCAAAAGAGGGAAAACTATAACTCGGACAGCCACTCTGTCATCCAAGTCATCTTGGAAGCCAGAAATGATAACCGCCTCTTAAAGGATGCTGCTGTTACTATATACAATGAATATCCACTTATGTTCATAACTGCTTCCCAACGTTTCTCCAGGATTGGATTAATATATACGCTTATTGTAGCTAGTGCAAAAGCAATATTTGGTATGGTACTTGACATCTCATGATTGACTCGGTTGCCTAAGCAAGTGATATGTAATCATGCAAATCACTCCCCTCATCAGTCTGGAAGTCATATCTTTAGAGAGGGTGACTCTATCACCTACGGGTATACCACCACGCTAGAAGTCGTCCATTCTAAAACACTTTAAAATAGTGTCAAGTACCCAAATTGGGACACTTCCCAAATCTAGATCTAAAACAATAGATCTAGTTACCAGAATCCCTGATATTTTATCCATATCCTATGTGGAGAAAGACCTTGTGACAACCACAGTATAATCGATCGTAGTATAGGAATATCACTTCCTATAAAGAGCATGTCATCCAAATACCAGGACATCACTCCCTACTACCTTCTTACCAGGTCCATCTATTGTTCTGATGAAGTCAAACTCTATGACTCTCCCATCAAAACTAGATGATCTATCTCCGATGTACTTGCATTAGTCTATAAATATATATAAGCTACTTTCCCACTTTGTTTCCGCTGCTCCCACTGACTACAACAACCCTCTGGCAGAGTCATATACACGTGCGCTTCTAAAGCTAATTTGAACGACGTTATACTCATCCTCCTGCCAAATCTCATAGTCTAGAACACCAGCAATGGCAAGTTTGGGTAATCAAAAACATCCCTGTCACCGTTTTTGAGGAGATCGAAGTACCTCTCGGGTACCTGAGGTTACCTACTAAATCTGTGGAGTGGGTAGTGGAATGTCGAATCCAATTGAATCTTTAGGTTCTACTAAATTTTCCAGTAATCGTTTGTGGTTCTGGAATAACTTCCAGTTCTATTATACTCCCACTAATGTTTTCTGAAAATAATCTATTTTACTAAAACTATGGCGAGTCAAGAACAATATAACTATTGATCTTTCAGTTGGCAGAATGTTAACCCATAAACTGCCATTACTGAAGCGTGCCTTGAGTTTGTCCAGATTCTGGTTTTAAGCATTAGCCAAACTACACCATATATCTTAACTTCGTTAAGATATGAATCCATTCTATATCCAATATATAAACAAAGGCACAAATTTAATTGGAACCAGATTAAAAAATCATGCAGCTGTTTCCAGTGCACATCAACCAAATGGAAGGAAGCCTAGCAGCATTACTCATTAAGGAATGCACCCATGCATGAGTAACCTGAAAGAGAAGCAAGTTTTCAAAACTATTACTTACAACGGAATACTAAACATAAGTATCTACATCTTCGATCATCTTGAAGAATCCTGATACTTGCAACATATGGTTCTCTACTTTATTCTTATACCTATATCTTCTGAAAATCAGGACCTTGTATTTTAGCGAAATACTTTTCTAAAACTAGAGAAGTCATGAGTAAACAGAATATAGTATGAGTACCAACCCCTTTGTCCTAACGGACACCAGAAAACATCCAATACTCTATATAAGTCCACCGAGTTTAATAACTCAAACCTTATGCGTCGTAGGCTGAAAACTGTACTATGGTTAAGAAGAATTACACCGCTGTTGAATACTCCTTACCTAACCATCAACTGATATAGGTAAATTTCATAAACATAATTTCAAAAGGTTATATCTCACTTTATAAAATAAACGTATAGATATATCAGTTTGAAATTGGTGCATAACGACGGATATTCAAAACCAAATATTTGCCGTCAGGTAAAACCCAGGTGATTTCCTCAAATATCACCAACTGCAAAGAATTCCGATATATAGAGGATCTAATCACCCAATTCCCAATATCTTACACCTACTCAGCATCCGTAACACCATACAGATGTGAGAATCAAATCTGGTAAATACATACCCTGGAGTCAGAATCTAATTGGGAAACAATTTTTAATTAACACCGCACAGTAAAACTAAAACATGAAAATGTTTCGAAGGGTAGCTGGGTATTTCTAGTAATGCCTCTTCCACTATCCAGATTCATGACAGTAACCGTATATTTCCTTGCCCTCACTCCAATCCCTTTATATGTCTTTACTTATTATCTTCTGTACATCACAGTTAGGCTAATTGATTTTCTTCCTTCTCTACTTTTCGGCACCTACCTATGGTTTGGAAGAAGACTATCCAATAAACGCAATAGGTGTACTCTCCTAATACCAGGAGCCCTCGCAACCTAAGAGAAGTTAAAGAGAAAAGACAACTGAATAATTCTTATTCTATTTCTCCTGAACCGGAAACCATCCTCGAACTGGAACAAGGTCCTTCGAGTTCGTATGTAACTATACGATGGCATATCCAATCAATATGGATCTTCGTAGTGATACGGAGTGTTCTGGAGAAATGAAAAGGAGAAATAGGAGTGGCAGGGGTATACACGGCTTCGTCATGAATGATAATAGTCGCAATTTCCTTTGCCCTTATCCTAATCCCTTTATATATCTTTACTTATTACCATCTGTACACCACACTTAGGCTTAATTGGTTTTCTTCCTTCCCTACCCTTCGGCACCATCCTAAGCTTTGGAAGAAGACTATCCAATAAGCGTAATAGGTGTACTCTCCTAATACCAGGAGCCCTCACAACATGAGAGAAGGTAAAGAGAAAAGACAACCGAATAATCCTATTCAATTTCTCCAGAACTAGAATTTATCCTCGAACTGGAACAAGTTCCTTCGAGTTCGTATGTAACTATATGATGGAATATCCAAGAAATGTGGATCTTCGTAGTGATACAGGGTGTTTTGGAGAAATGCAAATGGGATATAGGAGTGGCAATAAGGGATATAGAAGTGGCAATGATATATGCGATTAAATGACAATCCAAAAGCCAAAGTGCTTTAAGAAGGTTCGGTTAAACTGGTTCATGAGTTAAAGGTTAGGTCATGGTCGCTGCCAAAGGGAGAGAGAAAAGAAATACTCAGCGTGCACTCTAACCTAGATTAGCTTGGTTAATTACTTTATCTAATCAGGATGGCTCTCACTGTTTCCTCGAATTCTCCCTCAAACCCTAAAAGGAGAATTAGTTGGGATCATCTAAAATCACCCGAGGAGTAATGCCTACTCATTAGTGGAAATCGAGATCCAACTATCATTACATGATAACTTGATGGAATCCACTTCACCACACTCCAGAAGGTATGCGCATGCCTGGAAAGTTTCTTGTATGTTTGAAACTCCCAATGTGGTTTTTTTCCCCAAACGCTTATGACCTTGACTTTGACCAACAAATCATAACACGCAAGTCATGTTCTACCCATCATTATCCAGATTGATTTAGACCCACCCGCATACACCCTTGACTTTGGCCAATAAAGTGGTACGACTGTCCTAAACCAATGCATTTACCAATGTTACGGATAAGCAACATACAGCTACCATTCACGATGCCTTGACTTTGGCCAACAAACACCGCATGAATACTATGTGCTACTTATTCAAAACGATGGAGGGTTACGGCTGGTTTTTGGCGAAAAACCTTTAACGTAATGAACTTGATATCGTTGAAAGAACTCAAGTGGTTTTTACAAATATATAGTGACACAAACTTTTGCTAAAGAGGTCACTCCCTGTGAAGGGATCTCGGCTCTTTCCTCATCGAATGAGGCGCAGGATATTCCTAACTGAATACCATGATGCAAAACAAAAGAATCGACTATAGTGAAGTTATTACAATGATGTAAATTTTTGCTCAAGAGGTCACTCTCGATAAAGGGATGTCGGCTCTTGTCTCGTCGAATGAGGTGCTGGATATTCATAACCGAATACCGCTATGCAAAGCAAAAGGAAACATCTTATAATAACAGTTTTCAAAATTTGGTTCCAACAACATCATATAGATTTGTTTTCCTTGCATTAATCAAAATTAATCCAGTCCCATCAATTAATCTATATCACACCAGAAAAAGGAACAAAAATACAATGTACGTATATGCCATCAACATTCGCCACGGGGCCCCGTCATGCACCGTTTGGTTACTTAATTAACTGCAGAGTGGGGTCTAGACTAGCGCGGATGCAAAACATATACAACATCTACTTGTGTGTGTATATATATATATATATATATATATATATATAACATTCATCCTAGGCATGATATAAGCAACATCACAGAACATCAACAAACAACACAGAATGGTGGATAATCTTGGAGTCTCGGGTTTCATTTGAGCCGCAAATGAGACCCGACGTTCCCGGTTGTGTGGATAGCCCGTGCAATAAAAACATGGACCCCTATAAGCGTGGCAAGTTACCCGTCATACCCAGAAGTGAGGCAACCCCAATCAACAAAGTGAATGGGCCACCCAGCACTTCACGGAATCCGTTAACTTAAGCACTCCACTGTAGGTCATCCTATACCCCCTACGAGTGCGGCGAATAGCCCGCCAATTTTAGAGTAAGGCACCCTCCGTCTCAACGCCATGAGATGTATGCCCGTTTCTCTCTAGAACCCAGCTATTCGTGCACTCCACCACGGGGTAATCCTAGTACAGAAAAGAAAAATATATATACAATGGCGACATCGACCTCAACCCGGTCGTGTCCCAATAAAAGAATATACAATTTGGCAGAGACAGCAGTCCACATGTCGGACGCTCGCCCCGCAATAACCAATATACAAATGAATCTTAATTGTACTTCTACCATTGCACAATAAGCTATCCACCACGACAATCCAACCATAATATCAGCACAATTCAGAACATCAACATGAATATCATGTTCGCAAACTCGTCTAGTCGAACATATAGCAACTAGTTTGTACCGCTCAATGATATTCACGGTCGTAGATATATTCACATGCACTGATAAACACGAACTTAAAATTTCGATCGGCTAAACTTTTCCAAATTGGCCCCCAAATGCAAACCAGCACTCAAATAAATCTAGGCCAAAACAATACATCAAAAAAATCATATTTCCATGAACTAGAGCCCCAGAAAAAATTTAGGACACTGTAGCCTAAAAATCACGGCAATTCAGTGGCAAAATTTGCCATTTTGCATGGGTTCCGCGGCCGAATTTCGGTGTTAGGTGCCTAAATTTTTTTCTTAGCTCTAGTTTTGCCTGAACATAATTTTAAGACCCTCTGAAAGATTTTTTGAACAACTTTTAAAATTGACAGCAAGCATGAACAAATGGAAACACGATTCGGAAAATTGGTCGATCGACATTTTAACATCATGTAAACTAGCTAGTAATGGTTTATGGGGTGGCTCTGATACCATATTGGGTTACGATAGCATCCTGGCCATTAACCGTGGCCGGTGCAGAACAAAAACTGGCGTTTAAAATTTTGACGCTAGCGTATCCGTCAAGATCGAACAATAAACCAATACTAGGAAACTATAAAAGCTAAACTATAAGGTTAGAATGGTTATACCGAATCAACCAAGTCCTTCGGTCTTCTACCACCTTCCAAAGCTCCTCAAGGCATCACGAACTGAACTTAGTCGCCTGTCTTCCTTCGTCGATGATGATCCACCCGAAAGATGTAGCTCTAGGCTCTAGCTCCACACCATAAACAAATGAAGCAACTAGGGACTCAAGATGGCTAGTCAAGAGTGCCAAGGATGTAGTGAATGGATCCAAGTGTTTATTTATCTCACCTCCTCTCTTGATTCTCAACTCATGAGATTGTAGAGAGGAGGTTAAGCTTGAAGGTGGAGGAAACCATGAAAAAACTTAGAGAGGAGAGTGAAGCTCATGGTGAGAGTAGAAAACTCAAGTGAGAATGAATGAGCCATCCATGAGAGAGAAATTGAGCATGCTTGGTTTTGTAAAAACAATTCTTTTCATTTTAATATTAAGCTCATGCTTGAATAGTTTGCACAAATGAATAAACAATTCATTTGTGCACACTATGCAAGCATGGTTCTCACAACACTCCCCATCATTTCTTTTCCACCTCATTATCCATTTAAAATAAATGGTCAAACCCAAAATGAGGTGTCCACCTTCTAGAATGTTATCTGTAAAAAATATGGATTACATTCTACAGTATATACATACCTGTATTCGTATCGAAATATGAATACCCGAAGAGACAGAATAAAACAATGAACATAGTACTAGAATATACATATCGAAATACATATACGTAAATTATTAAATCAATACATGATTTAATAATCCTGCTCAATCCCGAGCCGGCTAGTATTATCAACTGTCCGATTGAATGTCTGGGTATATACTATAATCAATCGATCGGAACCCTGTACGTATCCAATACGGCTACTACATCATTTTTCCGGAACCAGGGAAACACTCTTTGTGGGACTCTAAAGACTCGTCAATACGCTGGCAGTGGGTTTAGCCACAAGCACGTCAGCGGCACTAGCTGTACGTAACGGCTACCTAGGTATTGAGCAAAAGGAAGGTTGACGAGCAAACTCATCTGACCCCCTATTGAGCCTATCCATGACAATCTCCGTACAGTCCGGCCTATTCGTCTAAGAGTATCTCATATCGAGTCTAGGGGGTGGATAAAATCAGACCCCTAATAACGCGATATTTCGTTTCAGTATGAAGCCCATCACCCACTGAGAAACTACTGATCTAAATCAGTAATTCTCATCTACCTTGTCCAAGGATTTCTGGTGATGGCCACCCGTGCACCGCACGACATCAACCCCCAATACCGGGAAAGTCGAATCCCCGACGTTCCGCTCACTGCCTCCATGTGTCTCGGGACTATACCCAACTAAAACCTGTTTGCACGACTCATTTGAGCCGTGGTAGGGTAGTAATCAAAGAACAATGGGAACTCACATGAGACAAATGACGATCTCAGGTCGACAGACTAACCTGCACTCATGTCACCTGAGAACTGCTATCTGACAATAGGTATAATACCGACTAGCATGTTCCCGGCGAGTCCGTCCAGTGTACTCATAACCCAATAAGCACATGTATACTATCTTAGGTGACTGACTGACACCAATGGCTTATGAGATCGGCCACCGCCCCTCGTCGGGGTCTCGATAAGTATACACTAGTCTACTCCGGAGTATCAATGCCCAGTCTCAATACTCCTTCGACTAGGGACATTTAAGGATGTTCTTATAGACCACCCATTTCCCACGTATATGATCGCCCTCATAATGCTGGTAGTCAAGAAAGAATCATATGGGCTCTATCAACATGTAATAGTGATCTGTAATACCATATAATGCAGTACATGATGACTGAGACAAACCAGATAGCACACTATCATCTCGAGTAAGACTGTTCTACCCGTATAGGTCTCCCTCAGTCATCACAATCGCGTGTCTGCGATTACAATAATTGACTTTAGGGCACTATAGCCAACAGTTGAGTCAGCAACGGTATCCTGCTTGCAGCTCTTCCAATAGACCGTCCCTTCATTAAGGGTAAAGACATAACCCGACATGGACTTGGAGTCATCCTTGTCACTCTAGAAGTTGGAGTCGGCGAAGGCCTCGACCTGGAGGTCTTCTCTGTCGTACACAAGGAACATCTCCTTAGTCCTTCTTAGGTACTTGAGAATGTTCTTTACTGTTGTCCATTGCTTCTTCCCTGGGTTTGACTGATACCTGCTTACAACGCTCAGTGTGTAAGCTACATCTGGTACACAACATCGCATACACTATAGAGCCTACCGCAGAAGTGTACGGTATAGTAAACATGCGATCCCTTTCCAAATCAGTCTTGGGAGATATCTCTTTGGAGAGGGTAATTCCGTGACAAACCGGTAGATTACCGTGCTTTGAATCTTCTATACTGAATCTTTTCAGTATGGTGTCGATGTACCTTGACTGTGAAAGTCCCAACATCCTCTTAGATCTATTACGATAGATCTGGATCCCTAGAATGTAAGAGGCATCACTCAGGCCCTTCATGGAGAACCTTTGTGACAAGAATCTTTTGACTGATTGTAGCATAGGAATGTCATTTCCTATCAAAAGAATGTCATCCATGTACAAGACGAGGAATACCACATTTCTTGCTACAATTTTACTATAGATGCATGGGTCATCTGGATTTTTGATAAAGTCGGATTCCTTGACCGTCTCATCAAAACAGATGTTCCAACTCCGCGATGCCTGCTTTAATCAATAAATGGATTTAAGCAACCTGCACACTCTTTTGCTGCTCTCACTCTCTATGAAACCCTCCGGCTGATCCATACAAACACACTCTTCCAAATTTCCATTCAGAAAAGTGGTCTTTACGTCTATCTGCCAAATTTCATAATCGTAGAAGGCAGCAATGGCAAGAGGATCCGAATGAATTTGAGCATAGCCACTGTAGAAAAGATTTCATCATAGTCCAAATCAGGTCTTTGACAAAAACCTTTTGCAACAAGTCTATCCTTATAGATTTCAACATGTCCATCTACACCAATCTTCTTTCTGAAGATCCATTTACAGCCTACAGGTTTTACCCCTTCTGGAGCAATGTCCAAAGTCCATACTTTGTTGGTGTACATGGACACCATTTCGGTCCGCATTGCATCCAGCCATTTTACCGAGTCTCTGCTCTGAATGGCTTGCTCGAAGCTAGTTGGTTCATCATCGTTGATGATGCAATCCTCTCTATCCTCGTCTATGAGAAAACCGTAGTATCTCTTAGGCAGATGAGACTGCCTACTAGTCCTATGGAGTGGCGCAGAGATGTCCGGTTCTTTCAAAACTTCTGGTTCCACAATAGCTTTTGTTTCTGGAATTTCTTCCAGTTCTATTGCGCTCCCACTTATCTCTTTTCTAAAAATTGAGTTTCCAAATATTTGGCATGCCGAGAAACAAAAACCTTTTGTACCTCTGCGTAATAGAAAACATACCCCATGGAGTTCTTTGGGTATCCCACAAACTTACACAGTACTGAGCATGCCTCGAGCTTGTCCGCATGCTGCCTTTTTTACAAAAGCTAGAAATCTCCATAGCTTCAGATAATTAAGATAGGGTTTCTTCCCACTCCACATCTGATATAGTGTGGTAGGCACAGTATTGGTAGGAACCTTGTTCAAAAGATATGCAGCTGATTCTAGTGCATAACCCTAGAAGGATCTTGGTAACTCAGCGTTACTCATCATGGAACGTACCAATCCAATAAGATTCGGTTCCGCCTTTCCGATACACCATTGTGTTGAGGTGTGTGTTAGGAATATGTATGCCCTAGAGGCCATTATTGTATGATATAGTGGATGCTTGGACATATATATAGAGGACTTTTTTGCTCGACATGATAGTATGCTATCTGGTTGCTCTTTATCTTAACATGTACACTTGTATTATTATACCGTCTCTCTGATACATGTTGATAAATCCCTTAGGATGTTGGCTTGACTACCAGGACTATGATGTAGATCATACTAGTAGGGCTTGTGTAGTCCGCAAGCACATCTTTTAACAGTTCCCAGTCGAGGGAATATTGAGACAGGGCATCGATATTCCAGAATAGACTAGTGTGTACGTTTCTTGACCCTCTATGGGGAGATGAATGATCGCATATCCATTGGTGTTTGACATCAAAAATTGTACACAGGTGCTCATTAAAGAATGGGTACACCGAACAGGACTCGCTGAGAACTCCTAGATGATACCATACCAATCGTCAGATAGCAGTTCTCTGGTGACATTTGTACATGTTAGTCTGTAGACATGAGATCGTCATAGTGTCTTGTGTGGTTCCCACTGTGCTTTGATTTCCTCCCTACCACGGCTCAAAGGATTCGTGCAAACAGGTGGATTTTAGGTACAGTCCCGAGTCATATGGAGGCAATGAGCGATAGGAGGGGTTTCGTGTCTCCCGGTATAGGGAGTTGATGTTGCACTATGCTCGATTGGCTATAACAGCAAGTCCCTGGTCAGGGCTGATGAGATTTACCGGTATGTATTATCAGTAGCTTCTCGAAAGTTTTAGGCCACACATCGGCATGACTTATCAAGTTACTAGGGTCTGACGATTCCACCCCTAGACTCGATATGTGACGTATCAGACGAAGAGACCAGACTGTATGGTAAGTGTTGCTTATAGGCTTTGCGGGAGTTTGAACAAGCTTACTTGTTGATCTTATATTCGCTCAATACCTAGGAAGCCGTTACGTTCAGTTAGTACCGCTGACGGCTTGTGGGTGACTGATGTGATCTTTACCTACTGTTAGCGTATTGACGAGTCTTTAGAGTCCCACACAGAGGTTTCCTAGCTCAAGCAAAACGAAGTAGGGCACATATGCTGATATGTGCGGGAGCTTGAATAAATACGAGCATGTGATACCGTATTCTAATCTCGCAATATTTGATATCGGTTAGGTTATATGTGATATAACCGGATTGTTGAATCAAGTGTTGATTCAATGATATGTTATATGGATGTATATTTGATATTGGCCGGTTATATATGATATGACCAGATTATTGATTCAAGTGTTGATTTGATATACTATATTGAATGTTGTAGGTTATATATGATATGACCAGGTTATTGAATCAAGTGTTGATTCGATAGTTTGATATACATATAAATGATATTGGTCGGTTATATATGATATAACTGGATTATTGAATCATGTGTTGATTGAATAATTTGATATATATTTATAGTTGATATATTTATATAGTAAATAATATTAATACTCACTAAAGTTTTTATTCTCTTCTAATATATGTGATATATATTAATACATGTATTTAAATATTGTGTCATAGTGGATGATACATAGAACATGGGTGTATGAGACTCACACTAAGACTAAAGATAATCAGGGTGATTATTTATTATGAGGAAAATTAAAAATGAGTTGGAAATGAGTATGGCTTAGATGCTTGTAGAAGTATATAGAAGCCATGACTCATCTCACTAATTTTGTTTTAGTTTAGATATTTTTTCACCCAACCCTTATCTTTAGCCCATGATTAATCCTCTTATTCTTACTTAGAGATATTTTCTTCACCCAAGTTCATCTTCCTTCTCCTCTAGTTTTTCTTTAGTTGGAAAATAAAAAGAAAAATAGATTTCTAAAGCGAGAAAAATTCCTACTTTATCAACCTACACTTTAATAGCCCTTTAGTTTAGGTTATCTGCTTCACTAATTCCTTGATTAGTGAAGATGTAGCTTGAGTTAGAGAGACTTCAAGGTGGATCATCATCGGCTTCGAAGACAACGTAACAAGCTCGATCCTTTCTTCAAGTGGAGCCAAGAAGAGTTCTAAGGACTACTACATAGAGCTTTAGAAGTAAAGGATTTGGTCTACAAAGGTTGTAACCTTCTTCACTTTAGTATAGAACTTGTTTACTTTTTAAAAACCATAATTCTCTAGTTCGATTCTAGGTTAGTATAGCTTAGCACACTAGATTTTTTTAAATTGCATATTTGATACTTGTATAAATCTAGTAGTGGTGCTAAAACATACTTTCATGGTATCAGAGCCAAGCTAGAGCATTAGGTAGGGTCTAAACGACGTTAAAGTGTTCGATCAAAGTTTCGAAACCCAATTTTACCAAGTTTTTGTCCATTTTTCAAAAGTTGGAATTTTTCGGATTAAAAATTCTCAGAAAATCATGCAGGTTATTGTGTGGATCCCTAAGAAATACGAGGGCCCAACTCGACTAAATGACCGCGGAACAGTGACATAACCTACGGTTTAGCCGCGGTTCCGCCGCATGTTTAGTGAGTTTGGGACTAATTTTTCTTGTGCTGCTCCGTAGTAATATTTGGCACTTTCTTGGTATTTTTAGTAAGGCTCAAGTTGTTGAGATCTCTGTGATTTGTTGGTGTTTGATATATCGATCAAAATGTTTAATATTGTCTAGATATTTATGATATGTGATACAATTTTCGGAATCCACATTAATTAGTTTTATGAAAACTAGTTTGTGTTTTGTGAATATAGCATTTTAGTCTCAATTGATCGATTGCCACGGAATTTCAATTCGGATCAAAATTTCGTCGCAATCTCGTATTGTACACGAACAATCGCTAGGAAATGCTACTAAATAGCTACGCCCTATAGACCCGACCAAGTGACTATAGGAAAACACCGTAGCCAAAATCATCCACTCGGGTGCTCGCGACCGTGGTGTTCTGCCCAAGTGCACTTCGTTGACGGCATCGGGGTTATTTATCACAGAAAACTGCATTTTAATACCACTCATTCATTATCTATTTTTTGTATATATCGGTACTATTAACTAGTGTCTTCTCAGTAAATACAGATTACAGATATTTGTGACACAATACTGGAAACACACTTAAAATCACGGATATAACGTTTCTGAGCCGACACTGCAACCGAAACTGCAAACCGATGATACCCAAAGAGTTATTTAGCAAATAAATGTGTGCACACTATTTTAGTACAACACAATGCAAGTGTGCACACAACTCTTTGGCATGGACCATGGTGGGGCTGCCATGATGCAAGGGGCACAAGTGAGAAGTGATGTGTTATAAATGTTAAAAGGTGTGATGTGATATAGAGCATTATGTTTCCCTCCAATCCACTGAATACAAACCAGGCTTATATAAAGAAATCAATCAATAATAGTGGAGTTGTCGAGAGAACACAAGACCACCACACCAACACGAGCCTACTTGCTCGGAATTGACCCGACGAGACTCCTACAAAAACCGGCCCCACCGGTTTTGTTAGCTCCAATTGTCCCTATTTTTGTTTTGGCTATCTCTTACAGTCACATCATCCTATTTTTATTACTTATTTAATTTTATTTTGAGCCTATAAATACAGATCAGTGAGCAAGGGATGGGCTCTCACATTGTCTCATATTCTTTACACTAGAACAACTCTTCTTACATTATTCTCTTTTCATTTTGTTCTTGTACATAGCTAGTTTCTCTTGAGCTCCTTGTCTTCTTTTGATCTTGCAACCTCTTCATTGAGCTTGCAAATTTAAGTTTTGGTTAATAAACTCAAGGTTGTATCACTTGGACATAATAAAGCTTTCATTTTTGCACTTTGGGTTCTTAGTATTTCTCTTACTTTATTTACTTGCAATTTTAATTCTTGCCATTTACTTACTTGCTCTTTTATTACTTGCACTTACTTTCTTGCAATGTTGTTTTATTCTTTTCTTTGTATCATTTCTTTTGTGTTTTTCTTTATTGTTGTGATGGTTTGTGAATATGTTATTGTTAGGAAAAAGATTGGTTGTGTAAGTTAAGGTTTTCGTTTCTTATTTCCTTTTCCCGTTATTTTCCAATTGAACTCTGACCAAACCTTACGCAAGCGCTACGTTAGGCACCCTATCTTACCAAGGTATCGGTGATCCTTAACCGCGACCGGTTGCGTTCGGTTTGGCCGGAGGCGGAAGCCAAGCGACAAGAACGGACGGACAAGGGTCAATAAGCCGGATTTCACTAATACCGTATTTAAGCACCCTAATTCACGTTGTTGCCGATTGCTCTAGCTTCAATAGTAAAGTTTGGCACAAAGGATTGAGTACGGAAATCCATAACTTACACTAACCTAGCTATTCCTGACAAACTTATACTTGCATATATACACATAGGCTAGAAATGAACCATTCCGCCACGCGCATTAACTCGTGATAACAAGAACGTGGAATGCACTGTTTCCATGCAGACAACCCGTACTCATCACGGCTAGCTACACGCGACGCCGTCCTGATTGCGGTTAACTTTAGAACTTTAAAACGCGACATGCCAAAAGAGTGTTGCAATCAGGGGTGCAGAAATCTACTAAAGTTCCCAACGAGCATTCGATCATTTTATCGGAAATCTTGTTGAATTACTGTTCATATCAGAATTTTGTATTATTATATCGCCCATTCTTAATCATATTACAAATAAATAGGTGCTTTTGATCCATATCTGCTAAATAGTTGCAGGTTACAGGTTCTCAGATTATTACAGTGAAATTCGTGAAAAGACACTACAAATGTGAGACTACGACCAACAATAGATGAATCCGTATGATGCCGCCTACCAATTCAAGGAACAAATGAAAATCTGTAGATAGTTCAAATGCACAAAGAACAAGGGCAGCACCGGATTAAAGACTTCAACGCGAAGCTCACAGCAAAAAGTCTACAATATTCTGCACTGTGGAAATCTGGAAGAAAGTAGAAAAGATTCTGAGGAACCAAGTGAAGAAAACAAAAGGAAAATGCAATATGAAGCATCACTGAAGACTTGAGCCCAAGAGCCCACAATACGGCCGCGGATCCGCGGCCAAACACGGCTTTCTGCCGCGGTTCCGCGGCCGTGCAGTGCACGTGTTGGTGCACGTGTCGGTGGGTGTCGGTGTTTTCACCCGGCTTTCTTAGGGTAGTCTTGTAATTTCATGTATGGATCAGATGTAAAACCTAGGGTTTCTCCTATCTATAAATAGGAAAGCCAGAAGCCTAATTAGGCATGCCTCTTTTTATTTTCTAGATCTAAATTTTAATTTCATTGTAATCGTTGAAGAGGTATCAATAAAGTAAGTTTCTTTTTCTATCTTGCATTTTTTATCTGAATTTAATATCTGCAATTTTTTATCTGTCTTTTATTATCTGCAAGTTAGTTAGTTTATTAAAAAGAAATATTAAAAAAATGAATTCTTTTGTCACTTTCCAAATGAGTGAGTAATTCCTCACTTGTTAGGGTTAGGATAAGGAAGGTTTGAGAGAAGGAAATCTCTCTCACTCCTTTCTTTGCCCATTTATATTTTAAAATACAGACTCTTTTTAATCCAACCACACACCACTCACTACGGCACCCTATCTTACGAGCTAGCGGTGATTCCCTAGTTAGACCGATTGTGATTGATTTAAATAGAGGTTAGGGCTAAGAGCCAAGAAAGGACGGACAAGGACCAAAAGGAAGAAACTAAGTTTCTTCCTAGTCGTGCTAATCCCCTTTGTTGACTATTACCTTAACACCTATATTCTTAACTAGGGCAAAGAAAGCAGTGAGTAGAATCCCTTTTCCAAACTAACCTAATCCTAACCCTAGCAAGACTTTAAATCAATTTAATTTCAATCATAGATTTTAAAACAAAACCTACCAAAAATAAGACTTAACTCGTTAGAACTTAAAGAAAAGAACAGCTTTTCCCTGTAGACCGACCCGTACTCAACCAGCTAGCTACCAAGCGACACCGTCTTGATTGCGGTATTCTTTAAACTTTAAAACGCACACGAAAAATCTCTATCAATCAAATGGCGTCGTTACCGGGGATATGCTAGTTATTTTCTTTTTATAATTTCGGGTTAATTAAAATTGAAAAATATAAAAATTGAAAAAAAAACTGAAAAAAATACATAAAAGAAAATCATCTTGTTCTTTTTGATCGGTTTTTGTGCGAATTTTGCAGGAATGGAAGACGGACTGATTCAGATCTGGAGCAATCCCAGTGAACAAATCAAGAAACAGAGCATCTGAACAGACAGAAGAGAACTATAACAGCACACAGAAAAATCTCGGAGGCCTGAACCAACTGAACCGCTGCGGAACCGCGGCTAAAGTAGTGGTTTGACCGCGGAATCGCTGTCAGATTGCTGACGTCAGCAATCTAATTTCTCTGTGAGTATTTCTTGTCTTCTCTTCTACCCCCTGAACTCCACTGAAAAAATTTTCTGCAGGGTTCTTTGCGCAAAACTTCTTCTCCCTCTCCAATAAATCATTTTTGTGCAGGATTCTTTGCACTGCAAATAAAAAAAAAATTTGGCAAGTGTTTTAGATTTTGTGTGTTAATTGCTTTGCATATTTAAAACGGAATTTAAGGGGCTATAACACCAATTCAGATTGGGTGAGCATTTCATTACCCTTCCTAAGACCCCAGAAATCACAAAAAGCATATGCATTGCTCTCGAGTTAATTAAAAAATATCTAGACTTAGCCAATTAAGGACTGTCGCGCTCATTAGCACAGAGAAAGGTTGTGGGCATTCAGTCGTTTATCTAAACCTGACTTTTTGGTGCCTAGGCTAGACAAGTGATAAAGGTAACTTTAAAAGGCGCGTCTCACGGTAATTCATGAGCGGAACCCTCCTTTCTTCACTTGTGCTTACCTGGCCACAATTGGCGGTGAAGAGGCGATTTGAGGGATATCTCACAACTTGCCGCTTTGGACCAGTTAGGAGCAGTCTAGTTGACTTAGGAGACCCTAGCTTTAGGCTTGATTGTGCATGCTTAAATTGTGACTGTTTGAAAGTGTGTCCTAGTCCGTACAAATTTTCTTTTGCAAAAATCATTATAAAAAAAACACAAAACAAAATTTCTACAAAAACTTGCCTTTTGTAGCTAGAATTCCATTGCACCCAACTTTCACCCATATTTTCCCCATTGACGTTCTCTTACCCTCACATTCTACGTTTGACTACACTGCAACTCGTTTAGTATATGTCCGGTTGGACTAGGGACACTAGCGCCCATTTAGTCCGTGTCTCATTAGTCGCTACTGACGATGCGTTCGACTCCGAAGTCGAAATTCCCTCCACTTCTTTACCTTCATCTTCACATTCATCATCTTCTAAAGAGATGTCAGGATTCAATCCTAACAACCCTTTACCTACTTCGGGACTGATTCCACCTCAACTGGGTGCGAATAACCCACAACACCCTCCTGTCGAAGTGCCACAACGAATTGCGCTCCAGGATCTTTTCTACCCCACCCACACCGCACTTCTTACTTGTCTTTCACTTCCGCCGGCAAATGGGGACAATTTCGAAATTAAGTCCCACTTCATCAATATGTTGCCCAAATTTCACGGGCTGGAATCCGAAGATGCTTATATCTTCATTAATAAATTCCAGAATGTTTGCGCAATGATGAAGACCACACAACTGTCTGGTGATGCTATAAGGCCGCGAGTCATTCCCTTCACTTTATGTGACCTAGCTGAAAAGTGGCTATATAGTATAGCATCGCATTCCATAAAAAGTTGGGAAGTGTTTTTTAAGGCTTTTCTTAAAAAAATTTACCCACATCACAAGACCGCGAGAATTCGTAATGAAATTAACCAATTTTCCCAGCTTCCTTCCGAACCTTTTTGGAAGTGTTTCGAACGATTTAAGGACCTTCTTATTCAGTGCCCTCATCACGGTATTGAGAGATGGCAACTCTGCCAAACTTTATACGAAGGACTGAACCCAGCAACTAAGCAGTTGCTGGAAACCATTTGTCAAGGTCACTTCCTAACCAAATATGACGAGGAAGCTTGGCAATTTCTCAACGATCTTGCTGAACAAACACTTCAGTGGGAAAGCACTAGACAGACCACTTCGTCCACTTCATCTACTTCCACTGGTCAGTTTAGGGTAGGTGTTCAATATCAGCAACCTTTCCAGCCCCAACCTTACCAAAATCAAATGAACAATTTTGCACCAAACAACTCTTTTCCTCAAAACAATTTTGTTCGAACAAATAACGATAAGGTTTTCTCACTAGAACGAAGTCTGGATGCGTTTTTAAAACAATCTACTCAATCCTCAGCCAACATCTAGTCTTCCATTCAGTCTTTGGTGCAACACACTGCATCACATGGGCAAAGTATCAAAACCATTGAAGCCCAAATTGCTCAACTGAATGCTGCTTTAAGCGAGCGAGAGAAGAGGAAGCTTCCATCTCAACCACTGCCAAATCCTGGTCACCCACAAAATGCACCTTCCGAGCCCGGGAAGTCCCATAACGGGACTTCTAGTTCGGGGGTTACAGATCTATGAGACTACCATCGATCCGACAGAGCGGAACGACCAGAAAAAGAAGTGGTATGTTTCAAATAGCTGAAAACCACTCAAAAATGTTGCCCATGAACAACAAAACTATAATATGAGTGCTGTGACTACGTTGAGATCTAGAAGGATGTTGCACAATAATGTTGGCACTTCTGATGACACCTCGGCCGCCGCTTCTTCTTCTTCTTCATCATCTTCATCTTCTTCATCTTCAGAGCCTGTTCTCCATTCTTCACAAGGCTCTAATTCTTCTACTACTCCGAACGGACCCACATCTCACTCCACGAAAACACCAACACTGGGATCCATTCCAACTCCGCAATCTCCTCCACAAACATTAGACTCAACAAATTTTCAAAATGTTCCATTTCCAAACAGGTTGAGATCCAATAAACCAACTCCACAAATGGAGAACATTGTGGAGTTATTTAAACATGTTAGTGTTAACATTCTTCTCTTGGATGCATTCCAACAAGTCCCTTCTTACACAAAAATCTTGAAGGACTTATGCACCAAGAAGAGTAAATCACAGGTACCTAAGAAAGTTTTCTTGGCTAGTGCAGTAAGTGATGTTCTTACCCAACCTTTACCTCAAAAACGAAAGGACCCTGGCTGTCCTACAATTTCGATAACTATTGGGGATAAGAACATCAACGGCGCACTTTTAGATCTTGGTGCCAGTGTTAACCTGCTTCCTTATTCGGTATATGAGCAATTAGGCATTGGAGAGCTGAAACCCACACATTGTACTCTCCAAATGGCCGACCGATCCATCACCCATCCTAGGGGTGAGTTAGAGGATGTGTTAATTAAAGTAGGGGACTTCATATTCCCCGTTGATTTCATTGTTATGGATACACAGCCTGTAGCTAAGCCTCGGAGTCAAATTCCGATGATACTCGGTCGACCATTCCTTGCAACTTCTAATGCGGCGATCAATTGTCGAAATGGTTCGATGAACCTATCTTTTGGAAACATGATAATTGAACTCAACATTTTTAAGTTGGGGAATCAGCCCTCCGAACTTAATGCTAATATACTTGATGTTTGCTCGATCCAAGAGATCACCCAGGAGGACTGTGAGCTCGAAAAATTTCTGTTCGATCACAGCAATTTTGACGCCACTAGTGCATTCCTCCTTGAATCCGATACTGCTTTC
Source organism: Agapanthus africanus (assembly GCA_030015575.1). NCBI lineage: Eukaryota > Viridiplantae > Streptophyta > Magnoliopsida > Asparagales > Amaryllidaceae > Agapanthus > Agapanthus africanus. Next base: position 89,209,257 of record CM057337.1, read on the forward strand.
ATGCCCGATAATGATTACGAGTGTTTCATTTTCTTGAACGATTTTGAAGAATCACCACCCGAGTTTGAATCCTTTGAATTTTCGGATGAGTTAACCGAACCATCCGACTCCGTTGCTTACACTCGTTTTGAACCTCTGTTGGAATCCTTCGAGTTTGAGACAATTTTACCTTCAATTGTTTCGCCTCCAACACTCAAACTCAAGCTATTGCCGTCTCACCTTAAATATGCTTACTTAGGTGAGAATGAGACCCTTCCTGTTATCACCTCGGCTTCTCTAGCCCCCGAGCAAGAGAAAGCCCTTTTAACGGTCTTGCACAGCAATCGACAAGCTTTTGGCTGGACTATGGCGGACATCAAGGGGATTAGTCCCCTAATAGTTGAACATCATATTCATATGATGGATGATGCCAAGCCAGTAAGGGATCCACAGAGACGACTCAACCCAATCATGAAAGAGTCTGTTAAAAAGGAAATCGTAAAATTTCTTGATAGTGGTATCATTTACCCTATCTTTGATAGCCAGTGGGTTAGCCCCATTTACGCTATCCTAAAGAAATCGGGCATAACGGTCATAGCTAATGAGGAAAATGAGTTAATGCCTACTCACACCCAAACTGGGTGGTGAATATGCATCGATTATAGAAAACTCAACACCGCGACACGGAAAGACCACTTTCCATTACCTTTTATTGACCAAATGCTAGAACGATTGGATGGGCATGAGTACTATTGCTTTTTGGATGGCTACTCCGGCTATAATCAAATTCCCATCGCCGAAAAGGATCAAGACAAGACCACATTCACTTTTCCTTTCGGTACGTTTGCTTACCGTCGCATGCCCTTTGGGTTATGCAATGCACCTGCTACTTTCCAGCGGTGTATGATAGGTATTTTTTCAGACATGGTGGAAAAAATCTTGAAGGTCTTCATGAATAATTTCTCCATTTTCGGCGACTCCTTTGATGATGCTACATCTAGACGCAGTCCTTACCCGGTGTAAGGATAAGAACCTTACTTTTTATTAAGAAAAGTGCCACTTTATGGTACGAGAAGGTATTGTCTTAAGACATATCATCTCGCAAAATGGCATTGAGGTGAATAAAGTTAAGATTGAAGTCATTTCCAATCTTCCTCCGCCGAAATGCGTCCGAGACATTTGAGCCTTCCTTGACCATGCCGGTTTCTATAGACGGTTCATCAAGGATTTTAGCAAGATAGCTAGACCCTTGACTCTTTTGTTAGCCAAGGACACTACTTATGATTTTGACTCAAGCTGTATGAAGGCATTCGAGTCATTGAAAAACTCACTTACTTCCGCTCCCATTCTTTCGTCTCCTGACTGGACGCATCCATTTGAGATTATGTGCGATGCATCTGATTTTGCCATTGGTGTTGTCCTTAGACAGCACATCAATAAAATACCGCATGTAATTTATTACGCTAGCCGAACCTTGAACGAGGCCCAATTAAATTACACAACTACTGAGAAGGAATTCTTAGCTGTTGTGTTTGCATTAGAAAAGTTCAGGCCCTACTTAATCAGCTTTCCGGTCATCGTTTACACTGACCATTCAGCACTTCGCCATCTTTTTGCGAAGACGGATGCTAAATCTCGGCTGATACGTTGGATCCTCTTACTATAAGAGTTTGACCTTGTCATCAGAGACAAGAGAGGATGCGAAAACGTAGTCGCCGACCATCTTTCACGCCTCCCTTCGTCGCCGACACTTCAATTTCCTATTAAAGACGTTTTTCCAGATGAGCAGCTCTTGACTGTGGCATGCGAACCTTAGTTCGCAGATATTATAAATTATTTGGCCACCGGACTTATACCAAATAAATGGTCGAATCAGGACAGACTCCGATTTCTATCCCAGGTAAAACATTTTTACTGGGATGAACCATATCTATTCAAATACTGTCCCGACCAAATTATTCGTCGGTGTGTCCCCAACAATGAGTTTAAGAGCGTGCTGTCATTCTGCCACGATCAAGCGTGTGGCGGGCATTTTGGTCCTAAAAAGACAGCAGAAAAGATCTTGCAGTGTGGCTTCTATTAGCCACAACTTTTTAAAGACACACATGATTACTGCAAGAGATGCTCCCGGTGCCAACACTTGGGCCGGATATCTAGGAGAAACGAAATGTCGTTCCAACCAATATTGGTTGTGGAAATTTTTGATGTTTCGGGGATAGATTTTATGGGACCGTTTCCCAATTCTTTTGAGAACGTGTATATTCTCCTCGCTGTTGACTATGTTTCTAAGTGGGTCGAGACTGTGCCCAGCCGGACTAATGACAACAAGGTTGTCGTTTGATTCCTCAAAGAAAACATATTCTCTCGGTTTGGGCATCCCCGTGCAATTATCAAAGATAATGGATCTCATTTCTGTAATAGGACTTTCGAGTCCTTAATACGGAAATATTCCATTAATCACAAGCTATCAACGCCCTATCATCCCCAAACTTGTGGGCAAGCCGGGATTTCAAATCGGCAAATTAATCAGGTATTGGAGAAAATGGTTTCCAAAAACCGTAAAGATTGGTCGTCAAAACTTATTGATGCCCTTTGGGCATTTCGAACTGCCTATAAGACCGATCTTGGCATGTCTCCGTATAGGCTTGTTTATGGAAAGGCTTGCCACCTTCTAGTTGAAATTGAGCATCGAGCATTTTGGGCAATAAAAGAGTTGAATCTATCTCTAGGAGATGCGGGCAGCAAAAGAAAGCTGCAATTGAATGAATTAAACGAGCTTCAGGATGAAGCTTACGAGAATGCGGTTGTCGTAAAAAACCGAATGAAGGTGTTTATGATAAACACCTTATGCGCAAAACTTTCAAACCTGGTCAACAGGTTTTACTTTACGACACCCGGTTAGATTTCCATCCCGGCAAGCTTAGATCTCGATGGAAAGGGCCATTTTTGGTACGCACCGTATATCCGCACGGTGTAGTCGACTTAGAAAATCCGGAGGACGGTTCACTATTTAAAGTGAACGGACATAGACTTAAACCGTTCTTCACTGCGGACCCTTCAGAGGAGCTCCTGCATTTGCAGGAGCCGATTTACATTGACTGATCTTCCTCCATCTACCCCTAAATTTCGGTTATCCAGCCATAAACAGTGGAAATACTGTTTCAAATAAGTTTGGAAGTATGTATCACTTGTAATTATATAAAAACAAAATAAAAATATAAAAATCAAATCAAATAAAAAAAAATTTGGGGTATTTTTGTAAGTTTTCAGTTTTAATAAAAAAATAAAAAAATAAAAAATAAATTTTTTTTATTTACAAATAAATTCCTCTTTTTAAAAGGTCCTTTTTGCAAATAACCAAAACACCCCCTTATAAATAAAACCCGACCCCTCTGCGGCTTTCACCAAACCCTAATATTTTCCTCTCCCAAAACCCTAGCCGCTGCAGCAGACAGAGCAGGGAGATCTCTCCAATCCGCCGCGTAACAGCCGCCGATGCCTGCTTCCTTCCGCGCTTCCGCCGCCTGTTGTTGTCGTCGCCCTCTGAAATCTTCAGAGGAGGTTTGCAGTTCTCTTTACCTCTCTGTTAAAATTAAAAAAAATTCAATTAGCTTTCTGTGATGGCACCCACGTTGCAATTTGAGAGGGACTTTTCCCAAATCTTTGCACACACGATCTACGGTAGCTATTTCGATGAAGAGATCCGAAGGAGAGGGTGGAATTTCTTACTTTTTGACCATCCAAACTCCTTCGCTCTTCCAGATCTCGTCACCCGATTTTACGAGTGCATGGAGGATGGTTGCCTCTTATAACACGGATACATTAGGCTAATTTAGGGGATAGGGAGATAATAATCGATAGGGACTTCATCCATGAAATCACCTTAATACCTAGACTACCTACCCATGACTAACCCCTCCAATTCGAGGATTACCTTCCCTTGATGGGTACTGACTGTTCGAGGGAGCCACGCAAGGGCATCCAGGCTAGAACTCTCTTTGCAAACATATTGACTGTGTGCCGTTGGGCATAAAATAACATTTTTGGTAGTTCGCACAATACTACATTTTTCACACCATCCCTTCATATCGTGCATACCTTGATGACTAGGAACCAAGCTATGATATGTGCACGGTATTATTTCATTCGATTGGTGCGGGTAAGAGGGCTGCCAATTACCCATGCCCTATGTTGGTGACACAACTGTGTCGCCATTTTCTCCCTGTGGAGGAATTTGAGTTTTATATGCATGGTGGGATCCCTATTAGACCTCTTATTGAGAGCGTATCCACGTCCTACACACGCTTAAATGATGTATGGTCACGCACCGAGCCGGCCGAGAATGTACCCGCCAAGACACCCAGCTCCAGCTCGACCGTGAGCGAGGAAGAGCTTACCCCTGCAGCACATGCACGTTTACTTAGCAAAGCCACTAGGGGGATCGATAGATTAATAGGGATGGTGACCAATCTGGATCACCGTTTGACAGAAATAGAGCACGGCATGACTACCCTGCTGGCGAGAGAGGAACGTTCCCGTTCCCGTTCACGTTCAAGGGGACGGCGAGGCCATGAGCAGTGAGGGCACTGCTTTTGATAAGTTTGGTGGTGGAGGTGGTTTGTAAATAGTTATCATTGCATTGCATATTTTAATTTTTTGTACATATTTGTTTTTTTTCTTTCTTTGCATATTTAATTCCGCATTGCATCTTTATAAAAAATATAAAAATTAAAAAATTAAAAAATATATAAAAATAAATTCATATAAAAATTTTGAAAAAACTTTTAAAAAATTATTAAAAAATTGAAAATTTCAATTTTGACCATATTTGATTTAAGTTCAACAAGACGATTGACTAGCTAGGAAAAACTAGATCCTAAACTTAGTAAATTAAAAACCCTAAAAATAAACTTTCTTAAAGTTTAACAGTAGAAAATATATGTCCTTGTAGTTTACTTAGAAATAGGCAAATTTTGAGTTTAGTTCTTGGGCTAAGTCAAAATATAAGAAGGGTATTGAATTTTTATTTGAAGTGTAAGTCTGAAAAATAATTATGAACCTTAAGTCTAAATTCTGAAAATATATACCCTACAATTAGCATATACACGCCTTGAAACTTGGAATAGTAGAGGATACCTTGAAATGCTCTTGTCTAAAATCCTTAGTATGAAGGAAAATAAAATAAAAAGTAAAAGTGTGAATAAAAAATGAACACTGGTTTTGTAATTACTTAAGGCTGCATAAAATAAAAAAATATAGCGAGGGTGCTTTATCACCTAGTGCCTTAGACCAACTGGTTTTGGAGTAACTGCTAAAGCCTTAGGTATTACAAGACAAGGAATTACTCCTAAATGCGCGAACACATTTTGTAATCGGTCGTTAGTACCTCAAGAAATATTAACGGTCGCATGAAGGATGTGTGAGCAATTTCATCTAAAATTCACCAACTAAAAGTACTTTGGACGATGGACAAGAGTATGATAGCTTGAATTGAATTTCCAAGTGTAGGGGTGATAATCACACACATGTAGGGGTATATGATTGGGGTTTGGATGAGAGATAGGAATGAAAGATAGGGCTTATACCTTCAGTAGAAATGATAAAAATTCTTAAGTTGAGATGGAACCTTAGAAGGAAAATTCAAAAGATGCTGAAAGCTTAATAAATTTGCAGAACATATACGATCTTAAGTTAAATGATAAGTGAGCGTGAAAATATGGGTTGATGATTTCTAAGTGAAAATAATAGAATTTCTTGCTAGAATATCGAACTGAAGAATGAAAGTCAACATGCCAAATTGATCGGATTTTGTGGGTAGTATCCGCTGAAAACCCTCAGGAGACAACACTCCTCCTACTAGGGACACCTAGAGGTTTAACGGCTTGTTGCACGAGCTCAGTGCAATCGCGATTCCCTGCGAAACCGAGGTTAGGATTTTTCGAGAATAAAAATGGTTTTGCTCGGGACGAGCAAAAGATAAGTTTGGGGGTATTTGTTCATATCAGAATTTTTCATTATTATATCGCCCATTCTTAATCATATTACAAATAAATAGGTGCTTTTGATCCATGTCTGCTAAATAGTTGCAGGTTAAAGATTCTCAGATCATTACAGTGAAATTCGTTAAAAGACACTACAAATGTGAGACTACGACTAACAATAGATGAATCCGTATGATGACGCCTATTAATTCAAGGAACAAATAAAAATCAGTAGACGGTTCAAATGAACAAGGCACAAGGGCAACACCGGATTAAAGACTTCAACGCGAAGCTCACGGCAAAAAGTCCACAACATTCTGCACTGTGGAAATCTGAAAGAAAGTAGAAAAGATTCTGAGGAACCAAGTGAAGAAAACAGAAGGAAAATGCAATATGTAGCATCACTGAAGACTTGAGCCCAAGAGCCCACAATACGGCCGCGGATCCGTGACCAAACATGGCTTTCTGCCGCGGTTCCGTGGCCGTGCAGTGCACGTGTCGGTGGGTGTCGCTGCTTTGACTCGGTTTTCTTAGAGTAGTCTTGTAATTTCATGTATGGATCAGATGTAAAACCTAGGGTTTCTCCTATTTATAAATAGGAAAGCCAGAAGCCTAATTAGGCATGCCTCTTTTTAGTTTCTAGATTTAAATTTTAATTTCATTGTAATCGTTGAAGAGGTATCAATAAAGTAAGTTTCTTTTTCTATCTTGCATTTTTTATCTGAATTTAATATCTGCAATTTTTTATCTGTCTTTTATTATCTGCAAGTTAGTTAGTTTATTAAAAAGAAATGTTATAAAAATGAATTCTTTTGTAACTTTCTTAATGAGTGAGTAATTCCTCACTTGTTAGGATTAGGATAGGGAAGGTTTGAGAGAAGAAAATCACTCTCACTCTTTTCTTTGCCCATTTATATTTTAAAATACGGACACTTTTTAATCCAACCACACTCTGCTGACTACGGCACCCTATCGTATGAGATAGCGGTGATTCCCTAGTTAGACCGGTTGTGGTTGATTTAAATAGAGGTTAGGGCTAAGAGCCAAGAAAGGACGGACAAAGACCAAAAGGAAGAAACTAAGTTTCTTCCTAGTCGTGCTAATCCCCTTTGTTGACTATTACCCTAACACCTATATTCTTAACTAGGGCAAAGAAAATAGTGCGTAGAATCCTTTTTCCAAACTAACCTAATCCTAACCCTAGCAAGACTTTAAATCAATTTAATTTCAATCGTAGATTTTAAAACAAAACCTACCAAAAATAGGACTTAACTTGTTAGAACTTAAAGAAAAGAACACATTTTCCCTGTGGACCGACTCATACTCAACCGGCTAGCTACCAAGCGACACCGTCTTGATTGCGGTATTCTTTAAACTTTAAAATGCACACGCAAAATCTCTATCAATCAATTACCTGACTTGTTATTGAAAAGTGTTTTCAATTTGAGACTTAAATGCAAGGTTTATAGGGTTAGGCATGAAATCCGGAGTATGTGATATTCCGGGATTATGATGTCTAAGGAATATGCTGATTCTAATTATTGTAGTTTTCATTTCTTTTCTGCGCGCGTAAGTGTAATATGTGGTGTATCTCCGATCTCGTTGCTATATATCAATGACAATCGGGATACACATATTTACTTACATTGATGACATGTGATATTATGTGTTGCTGTTGAAGGGTTACCTAGCACGACAGCAAGGTTTCGGGAGGTATCGTTCATACCATTTTCAAAAATTTGCCATGCTACTTAACCCTAATCCTAGAATCTTATCTTGAGAATTAGACAAATAATATGTAAACAACTTACATCTAAGTGAATATGGAATAAAACCTTTGTAGACCGGTCCTTCACTTCAAATGCTCCATATAGAAGCCCCTTCGCTCCAAGTAGTGGTGATCCGGACTCTTCGTAGGCTCCACTAGTCGAAATGAACGAGCTTGCTCAATGATCTTCGAGGCCGAAGATGATCTACTTTGAGGAGACACCAACTCAAGCTACCTCTTCACTAATTAGGGATTAGTGAAGCTAACACTCTAAACTAAATGGCTAATCTAGTAGAGGATGATGAAGTAGGAATTTTGCTCACTTTAAAATTCTTTTTCTCACTATTTTTCCTCACTTCCTCAAAAGCTAGAGAGCAAAGCTCTTGATGAAGATGATGATGAAGAAGATAGTGTTGTGTGTGAGAATTGCAACCATGGGTGAGATAATATATCATATTAACCCTTGTAGAGACATAACTATGGCTAATTAGAATGGTTGGGTTAATAAATATCTTAAGTATAACAAAATTAGTGGACTAAGTCAATGGTTCCACAAGCTTCAACCATGAACAATTTTCTATCTAATTTTAGATTTACTTTAAATAAATAAACCCTAGATTATAATGAGTATGGTGTAAGTCTCATGCACCCATATTGCATGTATAATCAAGCATGACAAAAAACAAAACACAATTAATATATATCACATATATATTAAGTGTGCTAAAGTGAGAAATAGAAATGCTTAAGTGAGCAAGTATTAGTTAATGTAAATTAATACATCAAATATATTATTATACATTAAATTATTAAATCAACACTTGATATAATAATCTGGCTATATCACATATAACCGACTAATATTATATGTATCAACTTATCGAATCAACACTTGATTCGATAACCCAGCTATATCACATATAACCGACCGATATCACATATCGCGAGAATAGAATACGGTTTCACATACTCGTATTAATCTCGGTCCCGCACATATCACATATGTGCTCCTACTTCGTTTTGCCTGAGCCAACAAGTAACCTGCTCATACTCCTGTATATCCTGTCAGTAACACTACGGTACAGTCCGGTCTCTTCGTCTGATATGTCGCATATCTAGTCTAGGGGTGATAAATGTCAGACCCTAGTAACCGATAAGTCGTGCCGATGTGAGACTCATAACGGGTCGAGAAACTACTAATAACACATACCAGTAGATCTCCGTATTAGCCCTAGCCAGGGACTTCCTGTTATAGCCAATCGAGCATAGCGCAACATCAACCCCCAATACCGGGAGATACGAAACCCCTCCTATCGCTCATTTCCTCCATGTGATTCGAGACTATACCCAAAAGCCACCGTTTTGCACGTTCTCTTGAACGTGGTAAGGTGGAAATCAAAGCACAGTGGGAATCACACAAGTCTCTATGACGATCTTGTTAGTTATATGTATGTCCTAGAGGCCATTACTATACATGTGATGTATATTGTAGTGGATGCTTGGACATATATAGGGAGGACTTTCTTGCTCGACATGATAGTATGCTATCTGGTTACTCTTTACCTTAACGTGTACACTGATTGTCTCTCTGTTACATGTTGCTAAAGCCCTTAGGATGTGTACTTGACTACTTGGACTATGATGCGGATCATACTAGTGGGGACATGGTAGTCCATAAGTACATCCTTCAAGGTCCCTAGTCGTGGGTGTATCGAGACGGGGCGTCGATATACCATAGTACACTAGCGTATACCTTCTCAACCCATATAGATGGGCGATGGATGATCCCATATCCATTGGTGTTTGACATCAAAGATGATATACGGGTGCTCAATGGAGACTGGGTACACTGGACGGACTCGCCGAGAACTCCCAGATGGTATTATACCTTACATCAGATGGCAGTTCTCTGGTGACACTGGTACAGGTTAGTCTGTAGACCCGAGATCGTCACAGAGTCTTGTGTGATTCCCACTGTGCTTTGATTTCCACCTTACCACGTCCAAGAGAGCGTGCAAAACGGGGGTTTTTGGGTACAGTCCCGAGTCACTTGGAGACAATGAGCGATAGGAGGGGTTTCGTCTCTCCTGGTATTGGGGGTTGATGTTGCGCTATGCTCGATTGGCCATAACAGGGAAGTCCCTGGCCATGGCTGGTTTAGAGATTTACTGGTAAGTGTAACCAGTAGTTTCTCGACCCGTTATGAGCCTCATATCGGCATGACTTATCAGTTATTGGGGTCTAACGTTTACCACCCCTAGACTTGATATGCGACATATCAGACGAGGAGACCGGACTGTACGGTATTGTCACTGTCAGGCTTTTTGCAGGAGTTGGAGCGGGCTTGCTTGCTGATCTTCTGATCGCTCAATACCCGGGTAGCCGTTACGTCCAGGTAGTACCGCTGACGGCTTGTGGGTGCTTGATATGATCATCACCTACTGCCGGCGTATTTACGAGTCTTTAGAATCCTACATAGAGGTTTTACTGGCTCAGGCAAAACGAAATAGGAGCGCATATGTGATATGTGCAGGACCGAGAATAATGCGAGTATGTGATACCGTATTCTATTCTCACGAAGTTTGTGTCGATCGGTTATATGCGATATAACCAAGTTATCGAATCAAGAGTTGATTCGATAAGTCGATACATTGGATGTTAGTCGGTTATATGTGATATAACCGGATTATTAAGTCAAGTGTTGATTTAATAATTTAGTGTATAATTGTATATGTGATATACTAATTTACATTAACTAACATTGGTTCACTTAAGCATTTATTTTTCTCACTTGTGTACAAGTTAATATATATGTGATATATATTTATTAGTGTACAATTTGTATCATGGTTGTTGATACACATTACATGGGTGTATAAGACTTATACCAAACTAATTATATTTGTTGGGTTTTAAATATCTAAAGTAATTCTAAAACAAATGGATAATGAGCACAAATGCATGAAGCTTCATGAAGCTTATGTTGCATTGACTTAGTCCACTAGTTTTGTTTTACTTAAGATATTAACTAATCTAACCACTATAATTAGCCATGGTAAAGTCTCTACATGAGTTAGTATATGATACTCACTCACCATGGTTAACTCATTCTCTCTCTTGATTATTTTTCATATTCATTTTGAGCTCATCTTCTTCCTCCTCAAAATTTCTTTCTAGGGTTTGAAATAGAGAGAGAATCAAAGTGAGAAAAGAAATTCCAAAGTGTACCCATTTCCTATCTCACCATCCTCTACTAGACTAGCACTTTAGTTCAGGGTGTTTGCTTCACTAATTCTTTGGTTAGTGAAGTAGAAGCTTGAGTTCGTATTCCCTCGACGTAGATCATCTTCGGCCTCGAAGACTTCAAGCAATTCCGTTGCCTCTTCTCATGGTGCCGTCCTAGAGTCCGGGTGTTCGATGATCGCAGCGAAGGGACCACAACAAGGAGCTTTAGAAGTTAAGGACCGATCTACAAAGGTTGTATTTCGTATTCCTTTAGTGATAATTGTTATTCACTTGCATGTGTTCGCCTAATCTCTAGTTAACGATCTTGTTTAGGGTTATTCGGCACTGCTAAAATTTTAATCGGGCATGCTTGATGCGTTGTAGAACCTTGTTAGTGTGTCTAGTATCCCTACAGTGGTATCAGAGCATAGCTAGAGCATTAGGCGATGTGTTTACGAAGTTAAAACTCCGAACGAACTCCGAATCGACGAAATAACCTCCTCTCTGGAAAATTTTTCAAAACTGTGCTTTTTCTGAATTAAAAATGCCTAAAAAATTCAGCAGGGTTTTCTAAGAATTACCATGAAAAACGAGCCCCTAATTCATCTACATAGCCGCGGAACTGCGGCAATAAGCCACCATTGGCGGCGGTCCCGCGGCAGTAACAGGGTATTGGGGACGGTTCTTTATGCAGTAATGTCCGTTTCTATTCCTGCAATTTTCTGGGTATTTTTTTAACTGACTCAAGTGTTGAGTATTCTGGGGTTTATTTTGTATTCGTTGATTCGATCGGAAAATTTAATTTCATTGTGTTTTCCGGATATTTAGAAAGTATTAAAAAGTTCGAACGGATATCAATAACTCACTTTTTCCCGACCCGGAAAATTTCCAAGTGTTGGATTTTTTCCGTAGTTTAAGAACGTCTAAATCGTGCAAGTTACGCAATGGACCCTCTAGAAGACAACAAACCTTAACTCGATTATGTGACCGTCTTGAACTGCCCTTTAAACCTTAGGGTTTGGGGCAGTATGGCGTTGCCACATGTGAGGCATTGGCTTGACCCTTCTACGGCTGGACCATTGGTACTGTGGCATGTGATAGATGTTTTTAAACTCTCCTCAAGTGTTAAGAACTATTTGGGAAAACTTGGGTGTTTATTTATTCGATCGGAAAGTTTAGCATTGTCTATTTATCTGGAATGTGATACAATATTTGGAATCCACATGTAGTTATGAGATAACTAATTTGGATGTTATAAACATAGCAGTTTAGTCTCAAATGATCGGTTGCCACGGAATTTTGATGCGATCAAAAGTCCGTCAAAATCACGTAGCGTACGCGGATACTCGCCGGATAAACTTAATAGACAGCCCTGCCCCATAGTCCCGACCAAGTGACTGTAAGAGAACCCCGTCGTCGAAAGCATCCGTTCGGGTGCTCACGGCAGCGGTGTTCCGCCTTAGTGCACTTCGTCGATGACATCTGGGGATGCGGCCGTCTACTAAAGTTTGCGACGAGCATTCGATCATATATCGGGAATCTTGTTGAATTGCCCGACTAGATATTGAAAAGTGTTTTCGATATAGAGACTAAAATGCGGGGTTTATAATTGTTAGGCATGCGATGTCTAAGAAGGTTGCGGATTCCAATTGTTGTAGTTTTACACTTTCTTTTCTGCGATCGTAAGTGTAATATGTGATATCGCCGGTTTCGTTGCTATATGTCAACGACAATTGGGATGCGCATATTTACTTACGTTGATGACATGTGATGTTATGTGTTGCTGGATATGTTATATTGGATCGTCGCGTTTTGAATAGCCGGGGTTTTTTTTTATGTGAGATGAGGGTTTTTATTTTCATTCATGTAAAATTAAATGTATGTAATATTCTTTTATTGGTGCACTTCCGGGATGAGGTTGATGTCTCCATTTGTATATTATTTACTTTTCCGCACTAGGATAGACCCAATGAGGAGAGCACAAGTAACCGGGTTCTGGAGTCCAGTCGGAGACCAACTCGAGGAGTCGAGTCCGGGTCTCCTAACTCTAGAATTGGAAGGGTTGCTTGCCGCTCTCGTAGGGGTCGAGGGGTGTGGGTTTGGCTATTCATCGCGACCGTGGAATCCATGTTTTATAGAAGCTCAAAATAAAACACGGACGTCCTAGTATATCCAATGTTTCATATGTTTCTTCTGCTGCGATATCTGTGATGTGATCATGTGATGTGCTGTGATAAATTCTACATATAGTATATATGATATATTATATAGACGTTACTTATGTTTTGCACCCTCGCTAGCCCTGCCCTGCTCTGCCGTTAGTTACCTAACCTAACGGTGCACGAGGGGACATCGAGGCGAATGCGGATGGCATAAGTGTACGTCGTATTTATCTGTGATGTTTAGGTGACTTAAATGATGGGACTTCATTAATGTGATTAATGAAAGAAAAGAAACCTAAAAGATGTTGTAGAATCAAATTTTTCAAAAACAGGTAACTACAGTTCTTGCTTTGCATCGCGGTGTTCCTTGTAGAATATCCTGCACCTTATTCGATAAGGAAAGGGCTGAGATCCCTTCACCGGGAGTGACCCCTTTAGCAATGACTGGCAGATGCTACAACCCTCGGTTTTGTCTTTTGATTGCTTTTCTACTTCTTGCTTTGCATAGTGATATATATGATATATCCTGCACCTCATTCGACGAGGAAATAGCCGAGATCCCTTCACCGGGAGTGACCTCTTTAGCGAAACTAGCAAAAGCCTCAAAAACACTCCATTTTAAAATCACTCGATTCTACAACGATATCAAGTTCATTACGCGAAAGGTTTTCAGTAAAAATCTGTCCTAGCCCTCCGTCATTTCAGATAAGTCCAACTTAGTATTCGTGCTACGTTTGTTGGCCTGCGTCAAGGCGTAGTGTGCGGTAGCTAACTAGTATTTATCTGCTTATGCATATGATGCAGATTGGATTAGGGTAGTCGTGCGACTTTGTTGGCCTGCGTCAAGGGTCGTACGGGTGGGTTTAATTCAATCAAGAAATGACGGGTTGAACTTGACTAGCGCACTATGGTTTGTTGGCCTGCGTCAAGGTCATGGGACGCTAGGGGCAAAATATTATCGGGAATTTTAAGTGTTGAAATTTGCAATGAGATTGCATACCTTCTATTAGATAGTTGGATCCCGATACCCACTGCGAGTAATTGTTACTCCTGGGAGAGTTTTACACAAGACAATTAGCCGATCAAGCAGGTGTCTAGAAATTTGTCAACGGGGTTACGCCTCTGGGAAAACAAGGTTTACTTTAATTAGGTCCGTGCGAAAGCACGGGGAACCTCCCTCAAAGTACCGACACTGGCCTGGCTGAAAGATTGGCGAAGTTGTTGGGTGTAATTAATCCCGGCTAGTCTTTCCTTTTAGGGTTTGAAGGAAGATTTGATAAAAACAATGGGAGCCATCCTGATTAGATAAAATAATAACCAATCTGATCTTGCAAGAGCGCACGCAGAGTGTTTTCTTCTGTCTCTCTCCAGGTAGCGACCATGTCACGCCTTAATCAAGATAATAATACGGATATATTGACCGAACCCGCTTGTTATACTGTGCTAGGGGAACGTTGGTCCCGCTCCAACTTATAATTGTTATAAGACAGAGCAGGAAATAGGGGATTACCAGAATTCCGGTGCCGCCCAAACGAAGAAAGTTCATAATGATGCATCATCTTCGGGTGTGTTCATTATAAAGAACTGTTTCTCAGTATCCTTTACGTCCTGGGTATGAGATACCGGATCAGGATCCCGCATACATAATCTGTTACATGGGCTACAGACAGGTAGAGAACTGAGAACGGGTGATAAGTTTCATGAGACAGAAAACGGTGCAAGTGTTGCAGCCAAGTCTGTTGGTCACTATCACCCTGTATTACCAGAATACATTGATTCTGAACGAATGTTATTAGATACCGGACCTGATATACAACATCATATCAATCTCTTTATTAGTAAAGAAAGGATATAATTTTGTATTGTTGGATAATGTTTTGAACATTTCCTATATCAAGAGTTGATCGGTTCAGGCACGTTATCTAAAAGCATTGATGTTCTAAATCAAACTACAGTTCTTAGTATACAGAACACATACAAGAGGAAGAGTTCAGAAGTGAACGAATCCTTCTTGAGGTATTGTAGACTAGGTCATATCAATGCGACCCGACTAGCTGAAGTTACATATAGATGCATATTTAAATTAGTTTGAATATACATCTTGTGAAACTTGCCGGTCATGTCACAGAGATAAGATGACCATAGCTCCGTTTATTAGAAACAGAGAAAGAGTTAGTGAACTCTTGGGATGATACATACTGATGTATGAAGGTCCCCTGTCTATACATACCAAGACTGGTCCTTTGTACTTGATTACATTCTCTGATAATCTCTCAAGATTCAGACATATGTTCCTGTTGAAACACAAGTCCGAACCTTTTGAGATATTCACAGAATATAAGTTAGAAGTAGAGAACCAAAACGGGTATAAGTATTATGTCCTTTGATGTGATCAGGGAGGAGAATACTTGAGCACGGAATTCCTGGATTATTCTAAAGGAGAATGAGATTCTCTCTCAGCATTACTCCTCCGTATACACCACAACACATCAGTGTATCGGGGCGGAGCAATCACACCCTATGTGATAAGGTGTGCTCTATGATGAGTATTACTGAGTTGCCTATTTCCTTATGGGGGTTGTGCACTTGTGAAGCTGCATACCTATTGAATGGCGTTCCAACCAAATCAGGTGCCTACCACTCCATATGAGATATGGAAAGGGAAGAGCCCATATCTTAAGTTAGTTAAGATTTGGGGTTGTCCAGCCTATGTCTAAAAGCATAATCCGGACAAGCTCGAGGCAAGGTCAGTTCTGTAGAAGTTTGTTGGATATCCCAAGCATTCGCAAGGGAATATCTTTTACCAAACCAAGGAACAAAAGATGTTTTGTTTCTCATCATGCCACCTTTGTGAAAGGGAATTTCTTGTGAAGAGATTAGTGGACATGAGGTAGAACTGGAAGGAGTTCCAGCTATACAAACTGCAGCTGATGATTTGGTAGAACCAAAGAATTGAATAGTTTCCAACGAACCTCAGCCTCTCCGCCGATCTAGTAGGGTTCCTCACCCACATGAGAGATACTTCAGTTTCTCTATGACAGTGGGAGCGAAGAATGCATCATGAAATGATGACCCAACTAGTTTCGAGCTGGCCATCTGGAGTGGGACTCTGTAAGAATGGCTGGATGCTTAGCGATCTGAAATGGAATCCTTATACACCAACAAAGTATGGACTTTGATTGCTTTATCTGAAGGGTTAAATCCCCATCAAGAGCAAGTATATCTTGAGAAGATTACTTGGTGTACATGGAAAAGTTGAGACTTTCAAAGCTAGACTTGTGAAAGGTTTGCATCATTTGACCAGGTGTGGATTATGATGAAACTTTTTCTAAGTAGCTATGCTTAAGTCCATCCAGATCCTACTTGCCATGGCTATATACCATGACTACGATATCTGGCGGTTGGGTGTCATGACTGCTTTTCTAAATGATGTTTTAGAAGAGAGCGTCTATAAGTACACAGCCAGAGGGCTTCGTACACAGTGGGAGCAGCGGAAACGTGTGAAAGATGTTTTATGTGATAAAGAAGGCATCGCGGAGTTGGAACGTCTGTTTTGATGTGTTAGTCAAAGAGTTTGACATCATCAAAATGGTAGATGAACCTTGTATATACAAAAAGGTAGTAGGGAGTATGGTGGACATCCTCGTAGAGTACGTGGATAACATACTCTTAATAGGGAAGGAGTTTCCTATGCTACACCCGGTCAATCTCCGCTTATCACAATGATTCTCCACATAGGATCAAAGTGATACCTACTAAATCCTGGGTTTTGGATCTATGAGATAGATCTAATTGGATGTTAGGATACTCACTAGTTGTAGTGAGATGGTATCAATTGATCCTGGGGAGAATCACTGGAAAGGTTCCAGAGTGATAAGGACGACTGAAAGTCAGTCACAGGCATTGTCTTTACCCTCAGTAAAGGGACGGTATGTTGGAAGAGTTCCAAGCTAGATACCGTGGCATACTAGACGATAAAGGCTGGATACATCGTTACCAAAGATGCTACCAAAGAGGAAGTCTTGGTGTATATTAGTTCATGAGATGAACTTCGTTCCTACCATTGTGTGACAATGGACTTGTGGCTTAGGAATGCCCGTCCCATCAGTGATCCAGACATATTCTAAGGCAGTGTCACCTGATCATAGAGATGATTGATCTCCACGGGATCGAGGTCAGGAGAGTAGACTCAGAGGACAACACGGCGGATCCACTCACAAAGGCCATTTCCCAGAGAGAGACTTTTATGGGATGGTTGAGTATGAGATACTACAACCACTGTTATCAGATGGCCCTAGTGCAAGTGGGAGATTGTTAGTTATATGTATGCCCTAGAGGCCATTACTATACATGTGATGTATATTGTAGTGGATGCTTGGACATATATAGGGAGGACTTTCTTGCTCGACATGATAGTATGCTATCTGGTTACTCTTTACCTTAACGTTTACACTGATTGTCTCTCTGTTACATGTTGGTAAAGCCCTTAGGATGTGTACTTGACTACCTGGACTATGATGCGGATCATACTATTGGGGACATGGTAGTCCGTAAGTACATCCTTCAAGGTCCCTAGTCATGGGTGTATCGAGACGGGACATCGATATACCATAGCAGACTAGCGTATACCTTCTCGACCCATATAGATGGGCGATGGATGATCCCATATCCATTGGTGTTTGACATCAGAGATGATATACGGGTGCTCAGTGGAGACTGGGTACACTGGACGGACTCGCCGAGAACTCCCAGATGGTATTATACCTTACGTCAGATGGCAATTCTCTGGTAACACTGGTACAGGTTAGTCTGTAGACCCGAGATCGTCATAGAGTCTTGTGTGATTCCCACTGTGCTTTGATTTCCACCTTACCACGTCTAAGAGGGCGTGCAAAACGGTGGTTTTTGGGTACAGTCCCGAGTCACATGGAGACAATGAGCGATAGGAGGGGTTTCGTCTCTCCCGGTAATGGGGGTTGATGTTGCGCTATGCTCGATTGGCCATAATAGGGAAGTCCCTGGCCAGGGCTGGTTTAGAGATTTACTGGTAAGTGTTACCAGTAGTTTCTCGACCCGTTATGAGGCTCATATCGGCATGACTTATCGGTTATTGGGGTCTGACGTTTACCACCCCTAGACTTGATATGCGACATATCAGACGAGGAGACCAGACTGTACGGTAGTGTCACTGTCAGGCTTTTTGCAGGAGTTAGAGCGGGCTTTCTTGCTGATCTTCTGATCGCTCAATACCCGGGTATCCGTTACGTCCAGCTAGTACCGCTGACGGCTTATGGGTTCTTGATATGATCATCACCTACTGCCGGCGTATTGACGAGTCTTTAGAGTCCTACATAGAGGTTTTACTGGCTCAGGCAAAACGAAATAGGAGCGCATATGTGATATGTGCGGGACCGAGAATAATGCGAGTATGTGATACCGTATTCTATTATCGCGAAGTTTGTGTCGATCGGTTATATGCGATATAACCAAGTTATCAAATCAAGGGTTGATTCGATAAGTCGATACATTGGATGTTAGTCGGTTATATGTGATATAACCGGATTATTAAGTCAAGTGTTGATTTAATAATTTAGTGTATAATTGTATATGTGATATACTAATTTACATTAACTAACATTGGTTCACTTAAGCATTTATTTTTCTCACTTGTGCACAAGTTAATATATATGTGATATATATTTATTAGTGTACAATTTGTATCATGGTTGTTGATACACATTACATGGGTGTATAAGACTTATACCATACTAATTATATTTGTTAGGTTTTTAATATCTAAAGTAATTCTAAAACAAATGGATAATGAGCACAAATGCATGAAGCTTCATGAAGCTTATGTTGCCTTGACTTAGTCCACTAGTTTTGTTTTACTTAAGATATTAACTAACCTAACCACTATAATTAGCCATGGTAAAGTCTCTACATGAGTTAGTATATGATACTCACTCACCATGGTTAACTCATTCTCTCTCTTGATTATTTTTCATATTCATTTTGAGCTCATCTTCTTCCTCCTCAAAATTTCTTTCTAGGGTTTGAAATAGAGAGAGAATCAAAGTGAGAAAAGAAATTCCAAAGTGTACCCATTTCCTATCTCACCATTCTCTACTAGACTAGCACTTTAGTTCAGGGTGTTAGCTTCACTAATTCTTTGGTTAGTGAAGTAGAAGCTTGAGTTCGTATTCCCTCGACGTAGATCATCTTCGGTCTCGAAGACTTCAAGCAATTTCGTTGCCTCTTCTCATGGAGCCATCCTAGAGTCCGGGTGTTCGATGATCGCAGCGAAGGGACCACAACAAGGAGCTTTAGAAGTGAAGGACCGATCTACAAAGGTTGTATTTCGTATTCCTTTAGTGATAATTGTTATTCACTTGCATGTGTTCGCCTAATCTCTAGTTAACGATCTTGTTTAGGGTTATTCGGCACGGCTAAAATTTTAATCGGGCATGTTTGATGCGTTGTAGAACTTTGTTAGTGTGCCTAGTAACCCTACAGATCTCGGGTCTATAGACTAACATGTACCCGTGTCACTAGAGAACTGCTATCTGACGATAGGTATAATACCAACTAGGAGTTCTCGGCAAGTCTGTTCAGTGTATCCAGTCTCCACTGAGCACCCGTATACCATCTTTGATTTCAAACACCAATGGATGTGGGATCATCCATCGCCCATCATATGGGTCAAGAAGCGTATACGCTAGTCTACTCTGGACTATCGATGCCCTGTCTCGATACACTCTCGACTAGGAACATTTAAAGGATGTACTTGTGGACTACTCTGGCCCCACTAGTATGATCTCCATCATAGTTCTAGTAGTCAAGTACACATTCTAAGGGCTTTATCAACATGTGAGAGCAAGACAGTATCAGAATACAAGTCTACATGTTAAGAAAAAGAGCAACCAGATAGCATACTATCATGTCGAGCAAGAAAGTCCTCTTTATATATATCCAAGCATCCACTATAATATACATCATATGTACAATAATGGCCTCTAGGGCATATACATAACTAACAATCTCCCACTTGCACTAAGGTCAGTTGTTGTAGTATCTCATACCCAACATCCCGAAGAGTCTCTCAAATTGTATCTGGGGTATGGCCTTCGTGAGTGGATCCGCTGTGTTGTTCTTCGTGTCAACTCTCCTGACCTAGATATCCCAGCGATCAACTATCTCCCGGATCAGGTGATAGTTATCACAATACAAAGGTATTTGATGGGACCTGGGTTCCTTAGCCAAAGCCACAGCTCCATTGTTATCACAATACAAAGGTATTTGATGCTCGATGGATGGAACCACACCAAGTTCGTTTATGAACTTCTTCATCCAGACAGCCTCTTTGGCAGCATCGTTGGCAGCGATGTATTCAGCCTCCATCGTCGAGTTTGCCACGGTTTCCTGCTTGGAACTCTTCCAAAAAACCGCCCCTCCATTGAGGGTGAAGACAAATCCTGAGACCGACTTAGAGTCGTCCTTATCACTCTGGAAGCTCGAATCGGTAAAGGAATCCACTTGGAATCCACTTGATTTAAGCAGCTTTCACACCTTTCCGCTGCTCCCACTGTCCACGAAGCCCTCTGGCTGAGTCATGTACACGCTCTCTTCTAAATCACCATTTAGAAAGGCGGTCTTATCATCCATTTGCCAGATTTCGTAGTCATGGTATGCAGCGATGGCAAGAAGGATCCGGATGGACTTAAGCATAGCCACTGGAGAAAATGTTTCATCATAATCCACACATGGTCGTTGACGAAAACCCTTTGCAACAAGTCTAGCTTTGAAAGTCTCAACTTTTCCATCTTCACCAAAAATTTTCTTGATGATCCACTTGCTCCCGATGGGTTTTACCCCTTCAGGAGCATCTTCCAAAGTCCATACTTTGTTGGTGTACATGGATTCCATCTCAGATCGCATTGCATCCAGCCATTTCACAGAGTCCCCACTCGTGATGGCCTGCTCGAAGCTAGTTGGGTCATCATATTCCATGATGCAATCCTCGCTCCCACCATCAATGAGAAAACCGTAGTATCTCTCAGGTGGATGAGGAACCCTACTAGATCGGCGGAGATGCTGAGGTTCGTTGGGAACTATTGAATCCTCTGGTTCTACCTGTTAGTTATATGTATGCCCTAGAGGCCATTACTGTACATGGGATGTATATTGTAGTGGATGCTTGGACATATATAGGGAGTACTTTCTTGCTCAACATGATAGTATGCTATCTGGTTGCTCTTTATCTTAACATGTACACTTGTTGTCTTGCTCTCACATGTTGATAAAGCCCTTAGATTGTGTACTTGACTACCAGAACTATGATGGAGATCATACTAGTGGGGCCAAGGGTAGTCCACAAGTACACCCTATAACAGTTCCTAGTCGTGGGAGTATCGAGATAGGGCATCGATACTACAGAGTAGACTAGCGTATACGCTTCTCGACCCATGAGATGGGCGATGGATGATCCCATATCCATTGGTGTTCGACATCAAGGAAGGTATACGGGTGCTTAGTGGAGACTGGGTACACTGAACGGACTCATCGAGACCTCCTAGATGATATTATAACTATCAACAGATAGCAGTTCTCTGCTGACACTGGTACAGATTAGTCTGTAGACCCGAGATTGTCATAGAGTCTTGTGTGAGTCCCGTTGTGCTTTGATTTCCACCATACCACGGTCAATAGATCGTGCAAAAAGGTGTTTTTTCACATGGAAGCAATGAGCGATAGGAGGGGTTTCGTCTCTCTCGGTATTGGGAGTTGATGTTGCGCTATGCTCGATTGGCCATAACAGGAAATCCCTGGCCAGGGTTGCTGAGATCTACTGGCAAGTGTTATCAGTAGTTTCTCGAACCGTTATAGATCTTGCATCAGCATGACTTATCAGGCTATTGGGGTCTGACGTTATACCACCCCCTGTAGGGTTCCTAGGCATTCTTGTGAAGGTTCATAAGGTATCAAACATGCCCGGATAAAAATTTAGACGTGCCAAACAACCCAAAGCCGGGATCTTTGCTAGATTATTAGGGTTAAACATGCAAGATGATAACTTTTATCTAAGTGTGAGGGATTACAACCTTTGTAGTCCGCTCCTTCGCTTCACAAGCTCCGAGTAGAAGTCCCTTTGCCGCGATGCACGATCTCCCGGACTCATGAGAGGCTCCACGACTCGAACGATCCATGCTAGCTTGAAGTGTTCCAAATCTCCGATGATCTACGTCGAAGTTTCAAAGACTCAAGCTTTCTCACTCTAAAGAGATGAACACACTAATCTCATGGGCTAGATGAGATGAGGATGAGAGAGTAGTATTTTTGCTTTCTTTTTAAATCATTTTCTCATATTTATTCATCACATAAAGAATTTCTAGTGAGCTTTTTCAAGAGAGAAGAAGATGATAATAGAAAAATGATGATGATAAAAATCCTTTTGTGATGAATAGAAAACAAAGCTATATGATTGATATATTAACCATGGTCAAGGATGAGTGGCTAATAATGTGTAGAGAAATAACTAGAGTTAGGGTTTGGTTTGGTTAGGAAATGTGTCATCACAAAATATCTTAACCATGACAAAAGAAAATGCTTCTAGAAGGTGCATGAAGCAACTAACCCTAATCAAACCCTAACCTCATTTAATCATCCTTAAACATGTTTAACAATAAATCATATCATGTCACAATAATATATATCACATATATATTATATATTTGCAACAAAAGAAAATAATACAATTAACATATATCGCATATATATCAATGTATCATCCAGTGAGAAAATGAAATAATAAAGCGAGCCAATATTAGATAATGTAATACAATATATCATATATATTATTATACATTAAATCATCGAATCAACACTTGATTTGATGATCCGGCTATATCGAATATTACCGACTAATATATCATGTACCGATTCATCGAATCAACACTTGATCCGATGTCTCAGTTCATATCTAAATATCGCGAGAATATAATACGGTATCTCATATCGCATTATTCTCGGTCCTGCACATATCACATATGTGCCTCTACTCCGTTTCGCCTGAGCCAAGAAACCTCTGTGTAGGACTCTAAAGAATCATCAATACGCCGGTAGCAGGTGATGATCATATCAAACACCCACAAGCTGCAAGCGGTCAGCTAAACGTAACAGCCACCCAGGTATTGAGCGATCAGAAGATCAACAAGCTAGCCTGTGCGTTCTCCTGTGAATCCAATCAGTAACACTCCCGTACAGTCCGGTCTGTTCGTCTGATATGTCGCATATCAAGTCTAGGGGTGGTATACGTCAGACCCCAGTAACCGATAAGTCGTGTCGATGTGTGGCTCATAACGGGTCGAGAAACTACTAGTAACACTTACCAGTAAATCTCTATATCAGCCCTGGCCAGGGACTTCCAGTTATAGCCAATCGAACACAGCACAACATCAACTCCCTATACCGGGATAGACGAATCCCCTCCTATCGCTCATTGCCTCCATGTGATTCGGGACTGTACCCAAAAGCCACCATTTTGCACGCCCTCTTGGACGTGGTAAGGTGGAAATCAAAACACAGTGGGAATCATACAAGACTCTATGACGATCTCGGGTCTACAGACTACCCTGTACCAGTGTCACCGGAGAACTGCCATCTGACGTGTGGTATATCACCATCTGGGAGTTCTCGGCGAGTCCGTCCAGTGTACCCAGTCTCCACTGAGCACCCGTACACCATCTCTGATGTCAAACACCGATGGATATGGGATCATCCATCGCCCATCATATGGGTCAAGATGCGTATACGCTAGTCTACTCTGGTGTATCGATGCCCTGTCTCGATATACCCTCGACTAGGAACAGTTATAGGATGTACTCATCGACTACCGTGGCCCCACTAGTATGATCTCATCATAGTCCCAGTAGTCGAGTACAGATCCTAAGAGCTTTATCAACATGTGAGAGAAAAACAGTAAACCAATACAAGTCAACATGTTAAGATAAAGTGAAACCAAATAGCATACTATCATGACGAGCAAGAAAGTCATCTCTATATATATCCAAGCATCCATTATAATATACATCATATGTACAACAATGGCCTCTAGGGCATATACATAACTAACAATCTCCCACTTGCACTAAGGCCAGCTGCTGTAGTATCTCATACCTAGCATCCCGAATAATCTCTCAAACTGTATCTGGGGAATAGCCTTCGTGAATGGATCCGCGGTGTTGTCCTTCGTATCTACTCTCCTGACCTCGATCTCCCGGCGATCAACTATCTCCCTGATCAGGTGATACCGCCTCAGAATATGTCTGGACTTCTAATGGGATCTGGGTTCCTTGGCCAAAGCCACAGCTCCATTGTTATCGCAATACAGAGGTATTGGATGCTCAATGGATGGAACCACTCCAAGTTCACTAATGAACTTCTTCATCCAGACAGCCTCTTTGGCAGCATCGTTGGCAGCGATGTATTCAGCCTCCATCGTCGAGTCTGCAACGGTATCCTGTTTGGAACTCTTCCAACATACCGCCCCTCCATTGAGGGTAAAGACAAAACCCGAATGCGACTTAGAGTCGTCCTTATCACTTTGGAAGCTGGAATCGGTAAAGGACTCCACCTGGAGTTCTCCGTTACCATACACCAAGAACATCTCCTTAGTCCTTCGTAAGTACTTGAGAATGTTCTTCACAGCTGTCCAGTGACTCTCTCCAGGATCTGCTTGATACCGGCTCACTACACTTAGTGAGTATGCTACATCGGGTCTGGTACATAGCATCGCATACATGATAGAGCCTACTGCCGAAGCATAGGGTATCCCTTGCATGCGAGCTCTCTCCAAATCAGTCTTAGGAGACATCTCTTTGGAGAGAGTGAGTCCAGAGGTCGTGGGTTGGTTCCCACGCTTGGATTCTTCCATACTAAATCTCTTTAGTATGGTGTCAATGTACCTGGATTGGGACAATCTCAGTATCCGTTTAGATCTATCTCTATAGATCATGATTCCCAATATGCAGGAGGCATCACCTAGATCTTTCATTGAGAATCTCTGTGATAAGAAGAGCTTGACTGATTGCAGCATAGGAATATCATTTCCTATCAAGAGTATGTCATCCACGTACAATACGAGGAAGACAACCTTACCCTCTGCTACCTTCTTATAGATACAAGGTTCATCTATATTTTTGATGAAGTCAAACTCTTTGACTACAACATCAAAACAGATGTTCCAACTCCGCGATGCTTGCTTTAACCCATAAATGGATTTAAACAGCTTGCACACCTTTCCGCTGCTCCCATTATCTACGAAGCCCTCTGGCTGAGTCATGTACACGCTCTCTTCTAAATCACCGTTTAGAAAGGCGGTCTTAACATCCATTTACCAGATTTCGTAGTCATAGTATGCAGCAATGGCAAGTAAGATCCGGATGGACTTAAACATAGCCACTGGAGAAAAGGTTTCGTCATAATCCACACCTGGTCGTTGACGAAAACCCTTTGCTACAAGTCTAGCTTTGAAAGTCTCAACTTTTCCATCTACACCAAATTTCATTTTAAAAATTCACTTGCTCCCAATGGGTTTTACCCCATCAGGAGCATTTTCCAAAATCCATACTTTATTGGTGTACATGGATTCCATCTCAGATCGCATTGCATCCAGCCATTTCACAGAGTCACCACTTGTGATGGCCTGCTCAAAACTAGTTGGGTCATCATCTTCCATGATGCAATCCTCGCTTCCACCATCAATGAGAAAACCGTAGTATCTCTCAGGTGGACGAGAAACCCTACTAGATCGGCGGAGAGGCTGGGGTTCGTCGGGTACTACTGAATCCTCTGGTTCTACTAAATCTTCAGTTGTAATTTGTGTTTCTGGAACCTCTTCCGGCTCTACCTCTTTGCCACTAATTTCTTTTTCAAGAAATTCCTTTTCCAAAAAGGTGGCATATTGAGAAACAAATACTTTTTGTTCTTCAGCGTGGTAGAAAAAATATCCTTGGGAATTCTTAGGATATCCCACAAATTTGCAAAGAACTGATCGTGCCTCGAGTTTGTCTGGATTTTGTCTTTTGACATAGGCCGGACAACCCCATATCTTAACTCGTTTAAAATATGGTCTCTTTCCACTCCATATTTCATATGGTGTGGTAGGCACAGATTTAGACGGAACTTGATTCAATAGGTATGCTACTGTCTCCAGTGCATACCCCAAGAAGGAAATAGGTAACTCAGCTGTACTCATCATCGAGCGTACCATATCTAATAGGGTGCGATTCCTCCGCTCCGATACACCGTTGTGCTGTGGTGTATAAGGAGGAGTAAGCTGAGAGAGAATCCCATTCTCTTTTAGATAATCTAAAAACTCACCGCTTAAGTATTCACCTCCTCGATCAAATCGAAGAATCTTAATACTTTTGCCCGTTTGGTTCTCCACTTCGTGCTTATATTCTCTGAATTTCTCAAAAGCTTCAGACTTGTGTTTCATCAGGAACACATGTCCGAATCTAGAGAGATCGTCAGTGAATGTAATGAAGTAGGAAGAACCGTTCCTGGCATGCGTAGACATGGGACCGCATACATCACTATGTATTAGTCCTAAGAGTTCATTAACTCTTTCTCCGTGTCCACTAAACGGAGCTTTGGTCATTTTTCCTTTGAGACATGAATGGCAAGTATCATAAGATGATAATTCGAACGGATTCAAATAACCATCCTTATGTAACTTAGCCAGTCGTGTCGCATTGATATGACCAAGTCTACAATGCCACAAGAAGGATTCGTTCACTTCTGAACTTTTCCTCTTGTGTGTGTTTTGTATATTCAGGACTGCATTCTGATTTAGAATGAATATGCCATTATGTAACGAGCCTGATGCAATCAACTTTTGATCTAGGAATATGTTCATAACATTATCCTTTACTACAAAATTATATCCTTCTTTACTTAATAAAGAAACTGATATAATGTTACACATCATGTTCGGTATATAATAACACTCATTCAGAATCAGTGTATTACGACTTGGTAATACAAGGTGATATTCGCCAACTGCTTTGGCTACAATACTTGCACCGTTCCCTACTTGAACGGAATGATCACCTTTTCCTAGTTCTCTACCTTTTCGTAGCCCATGTAACAATTTACATATGTGGGATCCTGATCCGGTATCTAATACCCAGGACGTAGGGTGAACTGAGAAACAGTTCTCAATAACTAACACACCCGAAGAAGATGCATCAACATGCATGTTCTTTTGGGCGACGTGAGAATCCAGATATTCTCCTGTTTCCTGTTCAGTCTTATAACTCTTATAAGAAAGAACGGGTCCAACGTTCCTTTGCTCAGTACAATAATCGGGTTCAGTCAATACATCCATATTATTATCTTGATTATGGCCTGACATGGTCACTACCTGGAGAGAGAGAGAAGAAAACACTTTAGCGTATGCTCTTGCAAGATTAGATTGGTTATTATCTTATCTAATCAGGATGTCTCCCACTGTTTTTATCAAATCTACCTTAAAAACCTAAAAGGTAAGATTAGCCGGGATTAATTACACCCTACAATTTCGTCAATCTTTCAGCCAGATCAGTGTCGGTATTTTGAGGGAGGTTCCCCGTGCTTTCGCACGGACCTAATTAAAGTAAACCTCGTTTTCCCAGAGGCGTAACCCCGTTAACACTTTTCTAGACACCTACTTGATCGGCTAATTGTCCTGTGTAAAACTCTCCCAGGAGTAACACTTACTCGCAGTGGGTATCGGGATCCAACTATCTCATAGAAGGTATGCAATCTCATTGCAAATTTCAACACTTGAAATTCCCGATAATATTTTGCCCCTAGCAATTTATGACCTTAACATAGTCAACAAATCATAATTGCTAGCCAAGTTCAACCCATCATTTCCCGATTGAATTAAATCCACCTGCACGACCCTTAACATAGTCAACAAAGTCGTACAACTACCCTAATCCAATCACATCTCATGTTTTAGCAGATAAGTACTAATTAGCTACCGCACACTACGCCTTAACATAGTCAACAAACGTAGCACGAATACTAACTAGTCTTTATCTGAAATGACGGAGGGCTACGCAGGTTTTTCAGAAAACCATGAGCGTAATGAACTTGATATCGTCGTAGAATCAAATGTTTTTGAAAAGGAGTGTTTTTGAGGCTTTTCTTAGTTTCGCTAAAGGGGTCACTCCCGGTGAAGGGATCGTCGGCCCTTTCCTCATCGAATAAGGTGCAGGATATATCATATATACCGCTGTGCAAAGCGAAACTTTAAAAGCAATCAAAAGACAAACCGAGTTTTGTAGCATCTGCCAGTTTCGCTAAAGAGGTCACTCCCGGTGAAGGGATCGTCGGCTCTTTCCCCATCGAATAAGGTGCAGAATATATCATATATATCACTGTGCAAAGCAAAACTGTAGCTACCCTTTTTTTATAAAGTTTTGATTCTACAACATCTTTAGGTTTCTTTTCTTTTTATTAATCTCATTAATAAAATCCCATCAGCTTATGCTTCCTAAGCATCACAGAAGAAACGAAAGCAGTAATATTTATATATCAGCATATATATAGTATAAGCATTCGTCTCAGGCAATAATATGATCTCATCACAGAACATTGCAGCAGAAGAACATATATGAAATATTGGATATACTAGGACGTCCGTGTTTTCAATACGAGCCTGTATAAAACACGGATTCCACGGTCGCGACGAATAGCCAAACCCACATCCCAAGACCCCTACGAGAGCGGCAAGTAACACTGCCAATTCTAGGGTTAGGAGACCCGGTCTCGACTCCTCGAGATGGCCTCCCACTGGACCCTAGAACCCGGTTACTTGTGCTCCCCTCCTTGGGTCTACCTAATGCGGAAAAGTAAATAATATAAAACAGTGACATCATCCGCAACCTGGAAGTGCCCCAATAAAAGAATATTACATTACAAATGAATTTTACATGAATGAAAATAAAAACCCTCATCTCACATAAAACCCCCGGCTATTCAGAACACGACGATCCAATATAACATATCACAACAACACATAATATCACATATCATCAACGTAAGTAAATATGCGCATCCCAATTGTCGTTGACATATAGCAACGAAACCGGCGATATCACATATTACACTTACGGTCACAGAAAAGAAAGTGTAAAACTACAACATTTGGAATCCACAATCACTTTAGACATCGTAAATCCGAAATATCACATACTTCGCATTTCATGCCTAACTCTATGAATTCCACATATTGTATCACATTCCAGATAAATAGACAGTATTAAACTTTCCGAACAGATAATCAAATACCCAAGATTTCCCAAAGTGCTCAACTCTTGAGCGGAGTTCAAATAATCCCAGAATATGTCAAACTACCAGTGATCCAGCCGTAGAAGGGTCAAGCCAACGCCTCACATGTGGCACGCCGTACTGCCCCAAACCCGAAGGTTCAAAAGGCAGTTCAAGACGGTCACATAATCGAGTTAAGGTTTGTTGTCTTCTAGAGGGTCCACCGCTTAACTTGTACAATTTTTCCGAAAGATTTAAACCCGATAAAAATTCAACACTTGAAAATTTTACGTGCCGGGAAAAAGTGGGTTAATGATATCCGTTCAACTAGTTTAACAGTTTCTAAATATCCGGAAAGAAATACGAATTTAAATATTCCGATCGAATCTACTATTACAAAACAAACCCCTGAATATTCAACACTTGAAACAGATTAAAAATACCCAGAAGCATCAACAAGCACCTACGGATATTACCATGAAAAACACGTGTCACCAATCCATAATTCCGCCGCGGAACCGCCGCGAAAAGCATGTTTTCTCCACGGTTCCGCCGCCGTTTAGAGGAATTGTGGGCCCGTGTTTCATGGTAATTCTTAGAATTCCCTGCTGATTTTTTTACGTATTTTTAATTCAGAAAAATCCCAGTTTTTGAAAAATTTCCAGAGAGGGGGTTAAATTCGTCGGTTCGGGTTCGATCGGAGTTTTAACTTCGTAAACACGTCGCCTAATGCTCTAGCTTGGCTCTGATACCACTGTAGGGTTCCTAGGCACTCTTGTGAAGGTTCATAAGGCATCAAACATGCCCGGATAAAAATTTAGACGTGCCGAACAACCCAAAGCCGGGATCTTTGCTAGATTATTAGGGTTAAACATGCAAGATGATAACTTTTATCTAAGTGTGAGGGATTACAACCTTTGTAGTCCGCTCCTTCGCTTCACAAGCTCCGAGTAGAAGTCCCTTTGCCGCGATGCACGATCTCCCGGACTCATGAGAGGCTCCACGACTCGAACGATCCATGCTAGCTTGAAGTGTTCCAAATCTCCGATGATCTACGTCGAAGTTTCAAAGACTCAAGCTTTCTCACTCTAAAGAGATGAACACACTAATCTCATGGGCTAGATGAGATGAGGATGAGAGATTAGTATTTTTGCTTTCTTTTTAAATCATTTTCTCATATTTATTCATCACATAAAGAATTTCTAGTGAGCTTTTTCAAGAGAGAAGAAGATGATAATGGAAAAATGATGATGATAAAAATCCTTTTGTGATGAATAGAAAACAAAGCTATATGATTGATATATTAAACATGGTCAAGGATGAGTGGCTAATAATGTGTAGAGAAATAACTAGAGTTAGGGTTTGGTTTGGTTAGGAAATGTGTCATCACAAAATATCTTAACCATGACAAAAGAAAATGCTTCTAGAAGGTGCATGAAGCAACTAACCCTAATCAAACCCTAACCTCATTTAATCATCCTTAAACATGTTTAACAATAAATCATATCATGTCACAATAATATATATCACATATATATTATATATTTGCAACAAAAGAAAATAATACAATTAACATATATCGCATATATATCAATGTATCATCCAGTGAGAAAATGAAATAATAAAGCGAGCCAATATTAGATAATGTAATACAATATATCATATATATTATTATACATTAAATCATCGAATCAACACTTGATTTGATGATCCGGCTATATCGAATATTACCGACTAATATATCATGTACCGATTCATCGAATCAACACTTGATCCGATGTCTCAGTTCATATCTAAATATCGCGAGAATATAATACGGTATCTCATATCGTATTATTCTCGGTCCTGCACATATCACATATGTGCCTCTACTCCGTTTCGCCTGAGCCAAGAAACCTCTGTGTAGGACTCTAAAGAATCGTCAATACGCCGGTAGCAGGTGATGATCATATCAAACACCCACAAGCTGCAAGCGGTCAGCTAAACGTAACAGCCACCCAGGTATTGAGCGATCAGAAGATCAACAAGCTAGCCTGTGCGTTCTCCTGTGAATCCAATCAGTAACACTCCCGTACAGTCCGGTCTGTTCGTCTGATATGTCGCATATCAAGTCTAGGGGTGGTATACGTCAGACCCCAGTAACCGATAAGT
Organism: Agapanthus africanus; assembly: GCA_030015575.1. Lineage (NCBI taxonomy): Eukaryota > Viridiplantae > Streptophyta > Magnoliopsida > Asparagales > Amaryllidaceae > Agapanthus > Agapanthus africanus. The sequence continues at coordinate 89,240,843 of CM057337.1, forward strand.
CGTGTCGATGTGTGGCTCATAACGGGTCGAGAAACTACTAGTAACACTTACCAGTAAATCTCTATATCAGCCCTGGCCAGGGACTTCCAGTTATAGCCAATCGAACACAGCACAACATCAACTCCCTATACCGGGAGAGACGAATCCCCTCCTATCGCTCATTGCCTCCATGTGATTCGGGACTGTACCCAAAAGCCACCGTTTTGCACGCCCTCTTGGACGTGGTAAGGTGGAAATCAAAACACAGTGGGAATCATACAAGACTCTATGACGATCTCGGGTCTACAGACTACCCTGTACCAGTGTCACCGGAGAACTGCCATCTGACGTGTGGTATATCACCATCTGGGAGTTCTCGGCGAGTCCGTCCAGTGTACCTAGTCTCCACTGAGCACCCGTACACCATCTCTGATGTCAAACACCGATGGATATGGGATCATCCATCGCCCATCATATGGGTCAAGATGCGTATACGCTAGTCTACTCTGGTGTATCGATGCCCTGTCTCGATATACCCTCGACTAGGAACAGTTATAGGATGTACTCATCGACTACCGTGGCCCCACTAGTATGATCTCATCATAGTCCCAGTAGTCGAGTACAGATCCTAAGGGCTTTATCAACATGTGAGAGAAAAACAGTAAACCAATACAAGTCAACATGTTAAGATAAAGTGAAACCAAATAGCATACTATCATGACGAGCAAGAAAGTCATCTCTATATATATCCAAGCATCCATTATAATATACATCATATGTACAACAATGGCCTCTAGGGCATATACATAACTAACACCCCCAGGCTGTGATATGCGACATATCAGATGAAGAGACCGGACTGTACGGTATTTTTACTGATTGGATTCGCAAGAGTACGAGTAGGCTTGCTTGTTGATCTTCTGATCGCTCAATACCCGGATGGCTGTTACGTTTAGCAGACTGCTTGCGTCTTGTGGGTGTTTGATATGATCATCACTTACAGCCGGCGTATTGACCAGTCTTTAGAGTCCTATACAGAGGTTTCCTGGTTCATGCAAAACGAAGTAGAAGAACATATGTGATATGTGCGAGATCGAGATTAATGTGAGTATGTGATACCGCATTCTATTCTTGCGACTTGTGACATCGTCGGTTATATATGATATAGCCAAGTTATTGGATCAAGTGTTGATTCGATAAGTTGTTACTGTTGATATTAGTCGGTTATATGAGATATAGCCGGATTATTAAATCAAGTGTTGATTTAATAATTTAATGTATAATTATATATTTGATATATTACATTGCATTAACTGATATTAGCTCACTTGAGTATTCATTTTTCTTACTTATGATACATTGATATATATGTGATATATGTTAAATGTATTGTTTTCTTTTGGCACACAAAATATATATGTGATATATATTGTTGTGTCATGCTAGGTTACTCATGTAACATGTAAGTATGAGACTCACACTATGCTACGTTAAAGTTAAGGTTTTATTTGTTTTAAGTAATTCAAAGAACTTGGATAATGAGTCATGGTTAAGCTTGTAGTCTTCATTGACTTAGTCCACTTGTTTGTCTAGCTTAAGATATTCGTTAACCCAACTCTTAACTCATAGTTATGGTTTAGTCTCTACAATAGTTAGTGCATGACATACACTCACCATGGTTTCATTTATAACCTCATGAGATTCGTTCATCTTCTTCTTCCTCACAAAAGAAAAGGCTTGCTAGTTTTTTTCTAAGTGATGAAACTTTGTGAGAAAAATAAATCTAAAGTGAGCCCACTATCTACTTCATCATCCTCTACTATTAGTCATTTAGTTTATGGTGTTTGCTTCACTAATTTCATACATTAGTGAAGAGGTAGCATGAGCTCGAGTCTCCTCGACGTAGATCATCTTCGGCTTCGAAGGCATTGAGCAAGCTTGTTCGTTTCTTCATGTGAACCCTCACTAGAGTCCGGGTCTTCACAACTTGCAGCTAAGGGACTATGACATGGATCTTTAGAAGTGAAGGACCGGTCTGCAAAGGTTGTTTTCCCTCATTCACTTAGTTGCAAAGTTGTTTGCATTTGATTCGTCGCATTTTCTAGTATACGATTCTAGGTTAGGGTTAGCTAGTACGGCTAAAATTTTAATTTTGCATGGACGATGCCTCCCGAAACCTTGATGCCGTGCTAGGCAATCCTGCAGTGGTATCAGAGCCGTGCTAGAAAATTAGACGATGTTTGCTAGGATTACGAAACCGAAACTACTCCGAAACACCCGATACGAAAACATGGTTTCTGTCGAATTTAAAAAGTCTTCAAAAATTTTTTTAAACAACTGCAGAATGTTTTATGTGATATGACATGAACACCATGATAATTTGAGGGGTTTTTTTGCAAATATGGCCAGCCACATGCATAGAAAATCCGGCCTCCTCGGCCATTTTGTGGAGTTCTGGGCTCAAATTTTCAAGGTGTTCCAGTCTCTGGGTTTTAGGGTTTCAGGTATTGTTTGTTTTTGCTAAATTTTCATGTGATGTTAACTTTCTTCAAAAGCAACTCGGAGTGTTTCGTAATCTTAATTCTAACATGTATTCGGGTTATTTAGATGATCTTAAAAAGTTCGAACGGATATCTAAAAACGAATTTTTCCCCACTGGAAATTTTTCAAGAGTTGGATTTTTTCCGAGTTTAAAATTTTCAGAAAATCTTGGAAGCGATTATGTGGATCCTCTAGAAGAACAAAACCTTAACTCGATTCTGTGACCGTCAGAACCGCCATCAAACCCTAGGGTTTGTGGTAGTTCAGCGGTGCCACAGGTGAAGCATTGGTTGACCCTTCTACAGCTGGTTCATAAGAGCTGTGGCATGTTCTGGGTACTTTTTGAACTCCGCTCAAGTGTTGAGCTTGTTGGGAAATTTTAGATGCTTGCTTATTCGATCGAAAAGTTTAAGTTCGTCTAGCTATCTGTGATTGTGATACAATATTTGGAATCCACATAAGTAGTTATATGATAACTAGTTTGAATTTTATAAATCTATCAATTTAGTCTCATTTGATCGGTTGCCATGGAATCTTGATGTGGATCAAAAGTCCGTCGCAATTATGTAGTGTACGTGGATACTCGCCGGGTAATCTTACTAGATAGCCACGCCCCATAGCCCCGACCAAGTAACTGTAGGAAAACCCTGTCGCCAAAAGCATCCGTTCGGATGCTCGCGGCCATGGTGTTCCACCTTAGTGCACTTCGTCGACGGCATCGGGGGTGCGGCCGTCTACTAAAGTTTCCGACTAGCAATCGATCAGGTTATCGGGAATCTTGTTGAATTACCCAACAGGTTATTGGAAAGTGTTTTCAATATCGAGACTAAAATGCGGGGTTTATAATTGTTAGGCATGCGATGTCTAAGGAATTCATTTGGTTAGGCATGGAATCCAATGTATGTGATATATTGGGTTTTTTATGTCTAAGGTGGTTGCGGATTCTAACTGCTGTAGTTTTTCACTTTCTTTTCTGCAGCCGTAAGTGTAATATGTGGTGTATTGCCGGTTTCGGTGCTATATGTCAACGACAACTGGGATACGCATATTTACTTACGTTGATGACATGTGATGTTATGTGTTGCTGTGATATGTTATATTGGATCGTCATGTTCTGAATAGCCAGGGGTTTTATGTGAGATGAGAGTTTTTCATTTTCATTCATGTAAAAGATTGTATGTAATATTCTTTTATTGGGGCATTTTCGGGTTGAGGATGATGTCACCATTGATGTATATTATTTACTTTTCCGCATTAGGATAGACCCAAGACGGGGAGCACAAGTAACCGGGTTGTAGGGTCCAGTAGGAGACCATCTCGAGGAGTCGAGACCGGGTCTCCTAACTCTAGAATTGGTAGGGTTGCTTGTCGCTCTCGTAGGGGTCTAGAGATGTGGATTTGGCTATTCATCGCAACAGTGGAATCCGTGTTTTATACTGGCTTAATTTAAAACACGGAAATCTTAGTATATCCAATATTTCATATGTTATCTTCTGCTGCTCTATGATGTGATCACTGTTATATGTTCAGACGAATGCCTATATTATATATATGAGATATAATTAATATTGCTTCTTTCGTTCATATATGATGCTTAGGAAGCATTATAAATGGGACTTTATTAATGAGATTAATGAAATAAAAAGAAACCTAAAGATGTTGTAGAAACTTGTTCAAAAACTAGTACCTCTAGTTCTTGCTTTGCATGGCGGTATTGTAGAATATCCAGCACTTTATTCGATAAGGAAAGAGCCGAGATCCCTTCACCGGGAGTGACCTCTTTAGCAAAACTGGCAGATGCTACAACCCACTTGGTTTGTCTTTTGATTGCTTCTATAGTTTTTGCTTTGCATAGTGGTATTTGTGAAATATCCTGCACCTTATTCGATAAGGAAAGAGCCGAGATCCCTTCACTGGGAGTGACCTCTTTAGCAAAACTAGTAAAAGCCTCAAAAACACTCCTTTTTCAAAATCACTCGATTCTACAACGATATCAAGTTCATTACGCAAAAGGGTTTTCTTAAAAATCTGTCGTAGCCCTCCATCATTTCAGATAAGTACTACTTAATATTCATGCTACGTTTGTTGGCCAGAGTCAAGGTGTAGTGTGCGGTAGCTAACTAGTGCTTATCTGCAGCATACGATGCAATTGGATTAGGGTAGTCGTGCGACTTTGTTGGCCTGCGTCAAGGGTCGTGCGGGTGGGTTTAATTCAATCATGAAATGTACGGGTTGAACTTGACTAGAGGACTATGGTTTGTTGGCCTGCGTCAAGGACATAAAACACTAGGGCCAGAATATTATCAGGAATTTCAAGTGTTGAAATTCGCAATGAGATTGCATATCTTCTATGAGATAGTTGGATCCCGAAACCCACTGCGAGTAAGAGTTACTCGTGGGAGAGTTTTGCACATTACAATTAGCCGATCAAGTAGGTGTCTAAAAAGGTGTTAACGGGGTTACGCCCTTGGGAAAGCGAGGTTTATTTTAATTAGGTCCGTGCGAAAGCACAGGGAACCTCCCTCAAAATACCGACACTGGCCTGGCTGAAAGATTGACAAACTTGTAGGGTGTAATTAATCCCGGCTAGTCTTACTTTTTAGGGTTTGAAGGTAGATTTGACTAAAACAGTAGGAGCTATCCTGATTAGATAAACTAATAACCAATCTAATCCTGCAAGAGCGCACGCAGAGTGTTTTCTTCTCTCTCTCCTGGTAGCAACCATGTCACGCCTTAATCAAGATAATAATATGGATGTATTGACCGAACCTGCTTATTATATTGAGCTAGGGAACGTTGGTTCCGCTTTATCTTATAATTGTTATAAGTCCGAGCAGGAAATAGGGGAATATCCGGATTCCCATGCCACCCAACTGAGGAATAAGCATATTGATGCATATTCTTCGGGTATGTTCATTACCAAGAATTGTTTCTCAGTATCCTCTACATCCTAGGTATATGATACCGGATCAGGATTCGGCATATATAATATGTTACATGGGCTACAGATAGGTAGAGAACTGAGAATAAGTGATATATCTCTAAGAGTTAGAGAATGGTACAAGTGTTGCAGCCAAGTCAGTTGGCAAATATCACCTTGTATTAATACATTGATTTTGAACAAATGTTATTAGATACTGAACCTGATATACAACATTACATCAGTTTCTTTATTAACTTAAAGAAGGATATAATTCTGTATAGAGGATAATGTTGTGAACATTTTCCTGAATCAAGAGTTGATTCGTTCAGGCATGTTATATAATAGCATATACGTTCTAAATCAAACCACAGTTCAAAGTATAGAACACACACAAGAGGAATAGTTCAGAAATGAACGAATCCTTCTTGTGGCACTTTAGACTAGGTCATATCAATGTGACACGACCAGCTAAGTTACATACGGATGAATATGAGAATCTGTTCGAATTTTCATCTTATGCTACTTGCTAGTCTTGTCTCAAAGAAGATGACCAATACTCCGTTTACTAGAAATAGAGATAGAGTTGCTGAACTCTGGGACTGATACATGATGATGTATAAGGTCCTATGTCTACAAATTCTAAGGTTGGTTCTTTGCATTTCCTTATATTCACTGATCATCTCTCGAAATTCGGACATATGTTCATGTTGAAACACAAGTCTGAAATTTATGAGAAATTCAAGGAATATAAGCTTAAAGTTGAGAACCAGACGGGTAAAAGTATTAAGTCCTACGATGTGATCGACGAGGTGAATACATGGGCATGGAGTTCCTGGATTTTCTAAAAGGAGAATATGATTCTCTCTTAGCTTGCTCCTTCGAGTACACCACAGAACAACAGTGTATCGGGGTGGAGGTATCGCACCCTATGAGATATGGTGCGCTCTATGATGAGTATTGCTGAGTTAGCTGTTTCCTTTTGGTGTTATGTACTTGAGAAGTTGCATACCTATTGAATAGGGTTCCATCCAAAGCAGGGCCTATCACTACATATGAGATATGGAATGCGAGGAGACTATGTCTTAAATGAGTTAAGATATGGGGTTGTTCAGCCTATGTTGAAAGGAAGAATCTGGACAAGCTCGAGACAAGGTCAGTTCTGTATAAGTTTGTTAGGGTATCCCGAACATTTGTGAGGGAATATCTTCTACCACTCTGAGGAGCAAAAGGTGTTTTGTTTATCAGCATTCTACCTTTTTAGAAAAGGAATTCTTGTGAAGAAATTAGTGGTCATGAGGTAGAACTGGAAGAAGTTCCAGCTAGACAAACTAACAGCTGATGATTTGGTGAAACCAAAGGATTCAATAGTCTCCAACGAACCTCAGCCTCTCCGCGAATCTGGTAGGGTTCTTCATCCACTTAAGAGATACTGCGGTATTCTCGGTGACAGTGGGAGCGAGTATTGCATCATGGTAGATGATGGCCCAACTAAGTTCAGGAAGGCCGTCACAAGTGGGGACTCTGTGAAATGGCTGGATGCTATGCGATCAAAGATGGAATCCATGTACACCAACAAAGTATGACTTTGAATGTTACACCTGAAGGGGTAAAACTCATTGGGAGCAAATGAATCTTGAGAAGATTATTGGTATAGATGGAAAAGTTGAGACTTTCAAAGCTATGCTTAAGTCCATCAGGATCAACGCAAGCATCACGGAGTTGGAACATCTATTTTGATGTGGCAGTCAAAGAGTTTGACTTTATCAAAAAGGTAGATGAACGTTGTATATACAAGAAGGTTGTAGAGAGTGAGGTTGTCTCACACATATTGTACATAAATGACATACTCTTGATAGGAAATGGTTTCCTATGCTACACTCGGTCAAGCTCCACTTATCACGAAGATTCTCAATAGAAGATCTGGATGATACCTACTACATCTTGTTATATATGATATAGCTGATCTATAGTGATAGATCTAAGTGGATGTTGGGAGTGTCCCAAATCCAGGTACATTAACACCATACTAAAGGGATTTAGTATGGAGGATTCTAAGCATGGTGGTTCGTCCACTTACTCGGGAATCACTCGCTCCAAAAAAATGTCTTCAAAGACTGATTTGGAGAGAGCTCACGTGTAAGGGATAACCTATGCTTCGGCAGTAGGCTCTATCATGTGTGCGATGTTATGTACCAGACTAGATGTAGATGACTCACTAGGTGTAGTGATCAGGAACCAATCGGATCTTGGGAGAATCACTGGACAGCTGTGGAGGACATTCTTGAGTAATTGAGAAACACTAAATGAATGTTATTGGTTCCAGCTTCCAGAGTGATAAGTTCGACTGAGAGTCAGTCACATGCATTGTCTTTGCCTTCAGTGGAGGGACGGTATGTTGGAAGAGTTCCAAGCTAGATACCGTGATATACTAGACGATAAAGACTGAATACATTGCTACCATTGATGCTGCCAAAGTGGCTGTCTAGACATTTCTTGTTCATAAGATGAACAAGATTCCTACCATTGAGCGTCCAATAACTTTTATTGTGATAACAATGGAATTGTAGCTTTGGCCTAAGAACGCAGGTCCCATCAGCATTCCAGACATATTCTGAGGCAAGTATCACCTAATCAGGGAGATAGTTGATCTCCAAGGGATCGAGGTAAGGAGAGTAGATTTTGAAGTTAACACGGCGGATCCACTCACCAAGGCCTGCTTCCCCAAATATTATTTGAGAGATTTTGGGATGGTTGAATATGGGATACTACAACCACTGCTATATTGTTGGGTATTGGATACTACAACAGATGGCCTTAGTGCAAATGGGAGATTGTTAGTTATATGTATGCCCTAGAGGCCATTATTGTACATGGGATGTATATTGTAGTGGATGCTTGGACATATATAGGGAGGACTTTCTTGCTCAATATGATAGTATGCTATCTGGTTTCTCTTTATCTTAACATATACACTTGTTGTCTCGCTCTCACATGTTGATAAAGCCCTTAGGTTGTGTACTTGACTATCAGGAATATGATGGAGATCATACTAGTGGGGCCAAGGGTAGTCCACAAGTATACCTTATAACAGTTCCTAGTCGTGGGAATATCGAGATAGGTCATCGATACTCCAGAGTAGACTAGCGTATACGCTTCTCGACCCATACGGTGGGCGATGGATGATCCCATATCCATTGGTGTTTAACATCAGAGAAGGTATACGGGTGCTCAGTGGAGACTGGGTACACTGAACGGACTCGCCGAGAACACCTAGATGGTATTATACCTATCGTCGGATAGCAGTTCTCTGGTGACACTGGTACAGGTAAGTCTGTAGACCCGAGATCGTCATAGAGTTTTGTGTGATTCCCACTGTGCTTTGATTTCCACCATACCACGGTCAAGAGATCGTGCAAAAAAGTGGTTTTTGGGTACAGTCCAGAGTCACATGGTGGCGGTGAGCGATAGGAGGGTTTTCGTATCTCCCGGTATTGGGAGTTGATGTTGCGCTATGCTCGATTGGCCATAACAGGAAATCCCTAGCCAGGATTGCTGAGATCTACTGGTAAGTGTTATCAGTAGTTTCTTGAACCATTATGGACCTTGCATCGGCATAACTAATTAGGCTATTGGGGTCTAACGTTATACCACCCCCATGCTGTGATATATGATATATCAGACGAAGAGACCGGACTGTACGATAGTGTTACTGATTGGATTCACAGGAGTACGAGCAGGCTTTCTTGTTGATCTTCTGATCGCTCTATACCCGGATGGCCGTTACGTTTATTAGACCGCTTGCGGCTTATGGGTGTTTGATATGATCATCACCTACTGTCGACGTATTGACCAGTCTTTAGAGTCCTACACAGAGGTATCCTGGTTCATGCGAAACGAAGTAGGAACACATATGTGATATGTGCGGGACCGAGATTAATCCGAGTATGTGATACCGCATTCTATTCTTGCGACTTGTGACATCGTCGGTTATATGTGATATAGCCAAGTTATTGGATCAAGTGTTGATTCGATAAGTTGTTACTGTTGATATTAGTCGGTTATATGAGACATAGCTGGATTATTAAATCAAGTGTTGATTTAATAATTTAATGTATAATTATATATTTGATATATTATATTACATTAACTAATATTAGCTCACTTGAGTATTCATTTTTCTCACTTATGATACATTGATATATATGTGATATATGTTAAATGTATTGTTTTCTTTTGGCACACAAAATATATATGTGATATATATTGTTGTGTCATGCTAGGTTACACATGCAACATGTAAGTATGAGACTCACACCATGCTAGGTTAAAGTTAGGATTTTATTTGTTTTAAATAATTCAAACAACTTGGATAATGAGTCATGGTTAAGCTTGTAGAAGCTTGTAGTCTTCATTGACTTAGTCCACTTGTTTGTCTAGCTTAAGATATTTGTTAACCCAACTCTTAACTCATAGCTATGATTTAGTCTCTATAATGGTTAGTGCATGACATCTAAGCTCATGAGATTCATTCATCTTCTTCTTCTTCACAAAAGAAAAAGCTTGCTAGTTTTTTCTAAGTGATGAAACCTTGGGAGAAAAATAAATCTAAAGTGAGCCTACTTCCTACTTCATCAACCTATAGTATTAGCCATTTAGTTTAGGGTGTTTGCTTCACTAATTTCACACATTAGTGAAGAGGTAGTATGAGCTCGAGTCTTCTCGACGTAGATCATCTTCAGCTTCGAAGGCATTGAGAAAGCTTTTTCATTTCTTTATGTGAACCCTCACTAGATTCCGGGTCTTCACAACTTGCAGTGAAGGGACTACGACATGGAGCTTCAGAAGTGAAGGACCGATCAACAAAGGTTGTATTCCCTCATTCACTTAGTTGCAAAGTTGTTTGCATTTGATTCGTCGCATTTTCTAGTATACGATTCTATGTTAGGGTTAGCTAGTACGGCTAAAAATTTAATTTGGCATGGGTGATGCCTCCCGAAACCTTGCTGCCGTGCTAGACAACCCTGCACTACCAAATCTTCTGTCATAGTTTGTGTTACTGGAACTTCTTCCAGTTCTACCTCCTCGCCATCAATTTCTTTTACAAGAAATTCCTTTTCTAAAAAGGTGGCATGTCGATAAACAAACACCTTTTGTTCCTCGGTATGGTAGAAGATATACCCCTGTGAGTTTTTGGGATATCCTACAAACTTGCATAGAACAGACCTTGTCTCGAGTTTGTCCGGATTGTGCCTTTTGACATAGGCCGGACAACCCCATATCTTAACATAATTAAGACATGGTCTCTTCCCCTTCCATATCTCATATGGAGTGGTAGGCACTGATTTGGTAGGGACCATATTCAATAGGTGCATGATTGTCTCAAGCGCATACCCCCAAAAGGAAATAGGTAACTCAGCGGTGCTCATTATAGAGCGCACCATTGTGCTGTGGTGTATACGGAGGAGTAAGCTGAGAGAGTATCCCATTCTCTTTTAGATATTTCCGGAACTCATTGCTCAAGAATTCTCCTCCTCGATCAGATCGAAGGATTTTAATACTTTTACCCGTTTGGTTCTCGACTTCGTGCTTATATTCTTTGAATTTCTCAAAAGCTTCAGACTTGTGTTTCAATAGGAACACATGTCCGTATCTTGAGAGATCGTCGGTGAATGTAATGAAGTACAAGGAACTATCCTTGGCATGTGTAGACATGGGACCACATACATCTCTATGTATCAGTCCCAAGAGTTCCGTAACTCTCTCTCTGTATCCACTAAAAGGAGTTTTGTTCATTTTTCCTTTGAGATATGACTGGAAAGTTTCATAAGATGATAATTCAAACTGATTCAAATATCCATCCTTATGTAACTTAGCTAGTCGTGTCGCATTGATATGACCTAGTCTACAATACCACAAGAAAGATTCGTTCATTTCTAAACTCTTCCTCTTGTGTGTGTTTTGTACGTTAAGAACTGTGGTTTGATTTAGAACGTATATGCCATTATTTAACGAGCCTGATCCAATCAACTTTTGATTCAGGAATATGTTCATAACATTATCATGTACTACAAAATTATATCATTCTTTACTTAATAAAGAAACTGATATAAGATTGCATATCAGGGTTGGTATGTAATAGCATTCGTTCAGAATCAATGTATTACCATTTGGTAATACAAGGTGATATTCGCCAACTGCTTTGGCTGCAACATTTGCACCATTCCCTACTCTTACGGAATGATCATCCATTCCCAGTTCTCTACCTTTCCTTAGCCCATATAACATATTACATATATGGGATCCCGATCCGGTATCTAATACCCAAGACGCAAAGTGCACTGAGAAACAGTTCTTGGTAACTAACACACCCGAAAAAGATGCATCAACATGGTTATTCTTCGTTTGGGCGGCATGGGAATCCGGATGTTCCCCAATTTCCTGCTCAGTCGTATAACAATTATAAGAAAGAACGGAACCAACGTTCCCCTGCTCAGTATAATAAGCGGGTTCAGTCAATACATCCATATTATTATCTTGATTAAGACCTAACATGGTCGCTACCTTGAGAGAGAGAGAAGAAAACACTTTAGCGTATGCTCTTGCAAAATTAGATTGGTTATCATATTATCTAATCAGGATGGCTCCTACTGTTTTTATTAAATCTTCCTTCAAACCCTAAAAGGTAAGACTAGCCAGGATTAATTACACCTTACAAGTTCACCAATCTTTCAGTGAGGCCAGTGTTGGTACTTTGAGGGAGGTTCCCCGTTCTTTCGTACGGACCTAATTAAAATAAACCTCGTTTTCCCATAGGCATAACCCTGTTAACACCTTTTTAGACACTTACTTGATCAGCTAATTGTGATGTGTAAAATTCTCCCAGGAGTAACTCTTACTCGCAGTGGGTATCGGGATCCAACTATCTCATAGAAGCTATGCAATCTCATTGCAAATTTCAACACTTGAAATTCCCGACAATATTCTGCCCTAACGTCCTATGACCATTACGAAAGCCAACAAACCATAGTCCGCTAGTCAATTTCAATCCGTACATTTCATGATTGAATTAAACCCACCTGCACAACCCTTGACGAAAGCCAACAAAGCCGTACGACTACCCTAATCCAATCGCATCATATGCAGCAGATAAGCAGTAAGTAGCTACCGCACACTACGCCTTGACGAAAGCCAACAAACGTAGCACGAATACTAAATATTACTTATCTAAAATGTCGGAGGGATACGACAAGTTTTTAAGAAAAACCTTTTGCGTAATGAACTTGATATCGTTGTAGAATCGAGTGATTTTGAAAAGGAGTGTTTTTTAGGCTTTAACTAGTTTTGCTAAAGAGGTCACTCCCGGTTAAAGGATCTAGGCTCTTTCTTTATCGAATAAGGTGCAGGATATTTCACAAATACCCTTATGCAAAGCAAGAACTATAGAAGCAAAAAAAAAATACCGAGTGAGTTGTAGCTTTTTCTAAAGAGGTCACCCTCGGTGAAGGGATCTCAGCTTTTTCCTTATCGAATAAGGTGCTGGATATTCTACAAGGAATACCGCTATGCAAAGCAAAAAAAACTAGAGCTACCTTTTTTGAAAATTTGATTCTACAATATCTTTTAGGTTTCTTTTCTTTCATTAATCTCATTAATGAAGTCCCATCATTTATGCTTTCTAAGCATCACAGAAGAAACGAAAAATACAACGTACGCTTATGCCATCCGCATTCGCCACAGTGTCCCGTTATGCACCGTTAGGTTACTTAACTAACGGCATAGCGGGGCGGGACTAGCACGGGTGCAAAACATAAGCAACATTTATTACATATCATATATATAATAATAAAGTATTCGTCTCACACATATAAAGTGATCACATCACAGAATATCAACAGCAGAAGATAACATATGAAATATTAGATATACTAGGAATTCCGTATTTTAAATTAAGCATGTATAAAACACTGATTCCACGGTCGCGATGAATAGCCAAACCCACATCCCTAGACCCCTACAAGAGCGGCAAGTAGCCCTACAAATTCTAGAGTTAGGAGACCCGGACTCAACTCCTCGAGATGGTCTCCCACTGCACTCTAGAACCCGGTTACTTGTGCTCCCCGTCTTAGGTCTATCCTAATGCGGAAAAGTAAATAATATACAACAATGGTGACATCATCTTCATCCCGGAAGTGCCCCAATAAAAGAATATTACATACAAGTTTTTACATGAATGAAAATGAAAAACTCTCATCTCACATAAAATACCCCGGCTATTCAAAACACGACGATCCAATATAACATATCACAGCAACACATAACATCACATGTCATCAACGTAAGTAAATATGTGTATCCCAATTGTCGTTGACATATTGCAACGAAACCGGCGATACACCACATATTACACTTACGATCGCAGAAAAGAAAATGTCAAACTACAACATTTGGAATCCACAATCACCTTAGACATCATAAATCCGAAATATCACATACTTCGGATTTCATGCCTAACCAAATGAATTCCAAATATTGTACCACATTCCACAAATAGCTAGGCGACGTTAAACATTCCGATCGAATTAACAAACACCTAAAATTTCCCAAAGAGCTTAACACTTTAGCGTAGTTTAAAAATACTCAGTACATGCCACAGTACCTATGGACCAACCATAGAAGGGTCAACTCTTGCCTCACCTATGGCGCCGCGGAACTACCGCAAACCATACGATTTGGCGGAGGTTCTTACGGTCATAGAATCGAGTTAGGGTTTCGTTCTTCTAGAGGGTCCACCACATTACTTGCATGATTTTTGAATGTTATTCAACTTGGAAAAAGTCTAACACTTGGAAAATTTTCCGTGGCGGGAAAAATTGGGTTATTGATATCCGTTCGAACTTTTTAACGCCGTCTAATAAACCCAAAACAATATTAGAATTACGACTACGAAACACTCTGAATTGCCTTTATAGAAAATTAACATCTCATGCAATTTTAGAAAAAATAAGCAACACCTGAAACACTAGAACCCAGAGACTGGAACACCAAAAAATTTTGAAGCCAAAACCGGCCTGCTCGGATTTTCTGTGATAGTGGCCGTCCAAAATCCGACCGTATTGCTTCAAATTTCTTTGGTGTTCATGATATATCACATATAATATTCTACAGTTGCTTAAAAAAAATTTAGAGCCCGTTTAAAAATCGACAGAAACTAGATTTCATTGTTTCAAGTTTCGGAATAGTTTCGGTTTCGTAATCTAACAAATATCGTCTAATTCTCTAGTTTGGCTCTGATACCACTGAAGGGTTACCTAGCAGGATAGCAAGGTTTTGGGAGGCATCGTCCATGCCATTTTAAAAAATTTGCCATGCTACTTAACCCTAATCCTAGAATCTTAACTTGAGAATTAAACAATACAATATGTAAACAACTTTACATCTAAGTGAATATGGAATACAACCTTTGTAGACCGGTCCTTCACTTCAAATGCTCCATGTAGAAGTCCCTTCGCCCCAACTAGTGGTGATCCGGACTCTCCGTAGGCTCCACTAGTCGAAATGAACGAGCTTGCTTAATGATCTTCGAGGCCGAAGATGATCTACTTTGAGGAGACACCAACTCAAGCTACCTCTTCACTAATTAGGGATTAGTGAAGCTAACACCCTAAACTAAATGGCTAATCTAGTAGAGAATGATGAAGTAGGAATTTTTCTCACTTTAGAATTCTTTTTCTTACTATTTTTCCTCACTTCCTCAAAAGCTAGAGAGCTAAGCTCTTGATGAAGATGAAGATGAAGAAGATAATGTTGTGTGTGAGAATAGCAATAATGAGTGAGATAACATCTCATATTAACCATTATAGAGACATAACCATAGCTAATTAGAATAGTTGGGTTAATAAATATCTTAAGTAAAACAAAATTAGTGGACTAAGTCAATGGTTCCACAAGCTTCTACAAGCTTCAACCATGAACAATTTTCCATCTAATTTTAGATTTACTTTAAATAAATAAACCCTACATTATAATGAGTATGGTGTAAGTCTCATACACCCATGTTGCATGTATAATCAAGCATGACAAAAAAAACACAATTAATATATATCACATATATATTAAGTGTGCTAAAGTGAGAAATAGAAATGCTTAAGTGAGCAAGTATTAGTTAATGTAAATTAATATATCAAATATATTATTATACATTAAATTATTAAATCAATTCTTGATATAATAATCCGGCTATATCACATATAACCAACTAATATTATATGTATCAACTTATCGAATCAACACTTGATTCGATAACCCGGCTATATCACATAAAACCGACCGATATCACATATCGTAAGAATAGAATACGGTATCACATACTCGTATTAATCTCGGTCCCGCACATATCTCATATGTGCTCCTACTTCATTTTGCCTGAGCCAGGAATCCTCTGTGTAGGACTCTAAAGACTCGTCAATACGCCGGCAAAAGGTGATGATCATATCAGTCACCCACAAGCCGTCAGCGGTACTAGCTGGACGTAACGGCTACCCGGGT
The DNA here is from genome assembly GCA_030015575.1 of Agapanthus africanus. Classification (NCBI taxonomy): domain Eukaryota; kingdom Viridiplantae; phylum Streptophyta; class Magnoliopsida; order Asparagales; family Amaryllidaceae; genus Agapanthus; species Agapanthus africanus. The sequence continues at coordinate 89,256,831 of CM057337.1, forward strand.
ATTGAGCGATCAGAAGATCAACAAGAAAGCCTGCTCATACTCCTGTAAAGCTTGTCAGTAAAACTGCCGTACAATCCGGTCTCTTCGTCTGATATGTCGCATATCTAGTCTAGGGGTGGTAAACGTCAGACCCCAGTAACCGATAAGTCGTGCCGATGTGAGGCTCATAACGGGTCAAGAAACTACTGATAACACTTACCAGTAGATCTCCGTATCATCCCTGGCCAGGGACTTCCTGTTATAGCCAATCGAGCACAGCACAACATCAACCCCCAATACCGGGAGAGACGAAATCTCTCCTATCGCTCATTGCCTCCATGTGATTCGGGACTGTACCTAAAAGTCACCATTTTGCACGTTCTCTTGAACATGGTAAGGTGGAAATCAAAGCATAGTGGGAATCACGCAAGACTCTATGACGATCTTAGGTCTACAGACTAACATGTACCAGTGTCACCAGAGAACTGCTATCTGACGATAGGTATAATACCAGCTAGGAGTTCTCGGCGAGTTCGTTCAATGTACCCAGTCTCCACTGAGCACTCATATACCATCTTTGATATCAAACACCAATGGATGTGGAATCATCCATCGCCCATCATATGGGTCGAGATGCGTATACGCTAGTCTACTCTGGAATATCGATTCCCTGTCTCGATACACCCTCGACTGGGAACATTTAAAGGATGTACTTATGGACTACCCTGGCCCTACTAGTATGATCTCCATCATAGTCCTCGTAGTCAAGTACACATCCTAAGGTCTTTATCAACATGTGAGAGCAAGACAGTATCACAATACAAGTCTGCATGTTAAGACAAAGAGCTACCAGATAGCATACTATCATGTCGAGCAAGAAATTCCTCTCTATATATATCCAAGCATCCACTATAATATACATCATATGTACAATAATGGCCTCTAGGGCATATACATAACTAACAGCTGTGATATGTTATATTGGATTGTCATGAATGCATAGCTGGGTTTTTTTTACATGAGATGAGAGTATTTATATTTCCATTCATGTAAAATATTTGTATGTAATATTCTTTTATTGGGACACTTCCGGGTTGAGGTTGTTGTCACCGTTGATGTATATTATTTAGTTTTCCGCATTAGGATAGACCCAAGGCAGGGAGAACAAGTAACCGGGTTCTAGAGTCCAGTGGGAGACCATCTCGAGGAGTCGAGACCGAGTCGCCTAACTCTAGAATTGGCAAGGTCACTTTCTACTTTCATAGGGGTCTAGGGATATGGGTTTGGCTATTCATCACGACCGTGGAATACGTGTTTATCATTACTGACTTAATTTAAAATACGGACCTCCTAGTATATCCTATATTTCATATGTTTGCTTCTATTTCTTGAGTTCTGTGATGTGATCATATAACTGCATGAGACGAATGCTGCTATATATATGATATATTAGTAGACACTATATATTTTTTGCATCCGCGCTAGTCCTGGCCCCACCCTGTCGTAAGTTAAGTAACCTTACGGTGAAGACCCAGGTCCCTGTGACGAATGCGGATGACATATATTTGTGTTTTATTTTCGTTTCTTCTGTGATGTTTGGGAAACATAAATGATGGGACGTCATTAATGAGATTAATGAAAAGAAAAGAAACCTAAAAGATGTTGTAAAATCAAATTTTTCAAAAAGGTAGCTCTAGTTCTTAGTTTGCATAGCGGTATTCCATTATGAATATCCAGCACCTCATTCGATGAGGAAAGAGCCTAGATCCCTTCACCGGGAGTGATCTCTTTTGCAAAACTAGCAGATGCTACAAGCTACTCGGTTTGTTTTGAAAACTACGCAATTTTAAAAGCGGAGCTTAAATCACTCCTTTTTTAAATCACTAGATTCTACAACGTTATCAAGTTCATTATGTTAAAGGTTTTTCTACAAAACCAGTCGTAGCCCTCCGTCATTTCAGATAAGTACTATTTAGTATTCGTGCTGCGTTTGTTGACCATAGTCAAGGTATAGTGTGTGGTAGCTGATTAGTGCTTATCTGCCGCATATGGTGCGATTGGATTAGGGTAGTCGTACGGCTTTATTGACCATAGTTAAGGGTCGTACGGGTATGTTTAATTCAATCACGAAATGACGAGTAGAACTTGACTAGCACTTATGATTTGTTGACCATAGTTAAGGTCATAACTTGCTAGGGGTAAAAACAGATATTTGGAATTTCAAGTGTTGAAATTTGAAATGAGATTGCATAATGTTTATGAGATAGTTAGATCCCAATACCCACTGTGAGTAAGAGTTACTCCTGGGAGAGTTTTGCACTTCACAATTTGCTAATCCAGTAGGTGTCTAAGAAAAGTGTTAACGGGGTTATGCCCCTGCGAAAACGAGGTTATTTAATTAGTTCCATATGAAAACATGGGGAGACTCCCTCGTAGTACCAATACCTGTCTGGCTGACCGATTGGCGAACTTGTAAGGTGTAATTAATCCCGGCTAATCTTACCTTTTGGCGTTTGAAGAAAGATTTGATAAAAACAGTAGGAGCCATCCTGATTAGATAAGATAATAACCAATTTAATCTTGTAAGAGCTCACGCTAAAGTGTTTTCTTCTCTCTCTCTCTCTCCAGGTAGCGACCATGACACGCCTTAATCAAGAAAATAATATGGATGTATTGACCGAACCCGCTTATTATACTAGGCTGGGGAACGTTGGTTCCACTCTATCTTATGACTGTCATAAGTCTGAGAAAGGAATAGGGGAATGCCAAGATTCCCATGCCACCCGAATGAAGAATGAGCATACTGATGCATCTTCTTCGGGTGTGTTCATTATTGAGAACTGTTTCTCAGTTTGCTCTACGTCTTGGGTATTAGATACCAGATCAGGATTCCATATTTGTAATCAGTTACAAGGGTTAAGAAGAAATAGAGAACTGGAAAAGGGTGATATGTCCCTCAGAGTAGGGAACGAAGCAATTGTTGCTGCCGAAGCTGTCGGCGAATATCACCTTGTATTGTCAAATGATTTGCAATATAATATCCGTTTCATTATTAGATAAAGAAGGATATAACTTTGCACTAGAGAAAAATGTTATGAACATTTTCCTAAATCAAGTGTTGATTGGGTTTGGTACGTTGTGTAATGGTATATACGTTCTAAATCAAAATACAGTTCTAAATATAAAGAACACACACAAGAGGAAAAGTTCAGAAATGAACGAAGCCTTCTTGTGGCATTATAGACTTGGTCATATCAATGCGACCAGACTAGAGAACTTACATAAAGATGGATAATTGGATCCATTTGAATTTACATCTTATGAAACTTGTCAGTCATGTCTCAAAGGAAAGATGACCAAAACTCCATTTACGGGACACGGGGAAAGAGCTACTGAACTCTTGGGACTGATACGTAGTGATGCATGTTGTCCTATGTCTACACATGCCAGGAATGGTTCCTCGTACTTCATTACATTCACCGATGATCTCTCAAGATTCGGACATGTATTCCTGTTGAAACACAAATCTGAACCTTTTGAGAAATTCAAGGAATATAAAAACGAAGTAGAGAACCAGACAGGTAAAAGTATTAAATTCCTTCGATCTGATTGAGGAGAAGAATACTTAGGCACGGAATTCGAAGACTATCTAATAGAGAATGGGATTCTCTCTCAGCTTACTCCTCCGTATACACCACAACACAATGGAGTTTCGAAGCGGAGAAATCACACCCTATTAGATATAGTGTGCTCTATGATAAGTGTTGCTGAGTTACCTATTTCCTTTTGGGGTTATGCACTTGAGACAGCTACATATCTATTGAATAGGGTTCCGACCAAATCTGTGCCTACCACTCCATATAAGATATAGTATGGGAAGAGATCATCTCTTAAACGAGTTAAGATATAGGGTTGTCCGGTCTATGTTAAAAGCCAAAATCCGGACAAGCTCGAGACAAGGTCTGTTCTCTGCAAGTTTGTAGGATATTCACAGAATTCATATGGATACATCTTCTACCATACTGAGGAACAAAAGGTGTTTGTTTCTCAATATGCCACATTTTTAGAAAAGAAATTTCTTATGAAAGAAATTAGTGGTAATGTGCTCAAACTGGAAGAAGTTCCAGCTAAACAAACTACAACTGATAATTTGGTAGAGCCGGAGAATTCAATAGTCCTCGACGAACCTCAGCCACTCTACAGATCTAGTAGGGTCCCTCATCCACCTGAGAGATACTACGGTTTTCTCATAGATGGTGGGAGCGAGGATTGCATCATGGAATATGATGACCCAACTAGTTTCGAGCAGGCCATCACAAGTGGGGACTCTGTGAAATGGCTGGATGCTATGCGATCTGAGATGGAATCCATGTATACCAACAAAGTATGGACTTTAGAAGTAGCTCCTGAAGGGGTAAAACCCATTGGGAGAAAATGGATCTTTAAGAAGAAACTTGGTGTAGATGGAAAGGTTGAGACCTTCAAAGCTAGACTTGTAGCAAAAGGTTTTCGTCAACGACTAGGTGTCGACTATCATGAAACCTTTTTCTCCAGTAGTTATGCTTAAGTTCATCAGGATCCTACTTGCCATTTTTGCATACCATGACTACTAAATCCACCAGATGGACGTTAAGACCGCTTTTCTAAATAGTGAATTAGAAGAGAGCGTGTACATGACACAGCCAGAGGGCTTCGTAGATAGTGGGAGCAGCGGAAAGGTGTGCAAGCTGCTTAAATCAATCTACGGATTAAAGCAAATATCGCGATGCTGGAACATCTGTTTTGATGTGGCAGTCAAAGAGTTTGACTTCATCAAAACATAGATGAACCTTGTATATACAAGAAGGTAGTAGAGAGTAAGGTTGTCTTCCTTGTTTTGTACGTGGATGACATACTCTTGATAGGAAATGATGTTTATATTCTACACTCGATCAAGCTCTTCTTATCACAAAAGTGTTGGATATGTATGCCCTATAGGCCATTATTGTATATGTATACATGTGGATGCTTGGACATATATATGTACAGGACAGTCTTGCTCGATATGATAGTATGCTATATGGTTTGTCTTTATCTTAATATGTGCATATGTTTTACTTGCTATTATGTATCATTCATACATGTTGATAAAGCCCGTAGGATCATTGATAGACTACCTGCGTTGTGATGGCAATCATACTTGTAGGAGCTGGGTAGTCGGTACGCACATCCTTAAATTGTCCTTAGTCATGGGAGTATCAAGACTGGGCATCGATATTCCGGAGTAGACTAGTGTATACGTTTCTAGACCCCTATGAGGGGGGATAGTACGGTCCCACAACCATTGGTCTTTTTCACCTAAGATCGTATACTGGTGCTCAATAGGGGTGAGTACACCGGACGGATTCGCCGAGAACTTCCAGATGGTACTATACCTATCGTCAGATGGAAGTTCTCAGGTGACATGAGTACAGCTTAGTCTTTAGACCTGAGATATCATTTGTCTCGTGTGAGTTCCCACTATGCTTTGATCACTACCCTACCACGGCTCTACTGAGTCATGCAAACAGGTTTTGGTTAGGTACAGTCCCGAGCCACATGGAGGCAATGAGCGATTGTCGGGGATTCGTCTCTCCCGGTATAGGGAGTCAATATCGCACTATATTCAATTGGTCAGGACTATAATACCTTGGCCAAGGCAGTTGGGATTTACTAATAGACTGATCAGTAGTTTCCCGGATTGGTCCTGAGACACATCATCATGAATTATCGGGTTATTAAGGTCTGACGTTTACCATCCCTAGACCCGGTATGTGATACTCTTAGTCGAAGAGACTGGACTATACGGAGATTGTCACAGATAGGCTCAGTTGGGATCCGGATGAGTTTGCTCGTCGGCCTTTCTTTTCGATAGGTACCCGGGTAGCTGTTACGTACAGCTAGTGCCACTGACGTGCTTATGGTTATGGATTTATCCAGTAACTCATTGCCGGCATACTGTTAATTCTTTAGAGTCCTACACAGAGGGTTTCCCTGGTTTAGGCGAAATGATATAATAGATGTATTGGATACGTGCAGGGTTCCGATCGATTGATGTACTTTGTACCCGGAATTTTGATCGGACAGTTGGTAATACTAGCCGGCTCGGGTTTGAGCCGGATTATTAAATCAGGGATTGATTTGATAATTTACATATATGTATTTCGATATGTATATTCTAGTATCATGTTCTTCAAGTTATTTTATCTCTTTGGGCATTCGTGTTTTTATCCGAACGCAGATATGTATATACAGTAGACTATAATCCGTATTTTTATTACGGATTACCTTCTAGAAGTTGGACACATCATCATGGATTTTTCCATTTATTGATAAATGGAAATGAGGTGGAAATTGAAGGAGAGGGGGTATGGTTAGAGCCATGATTTCAATAGTTGACAAATGAATTTTTTTTTCATTTGTGGCAACTATTGAAGCATGACAAGACTTGTTTATTCATGGAAATTCATACACCATTGTGAGGGATATTCTCTCTTATGGTTGCTCATTTCATTCTTGTTCTCATCATTTGCATAACTCTCCTCCCTTTCACTTGAGCTCATCCACCTTCATCATCTTCCCCTTTTCTACACTCTTATATGTTAAGAAACAAGAGAAATGGCAAGATAGAGATAGTAAAACACATAGAACTCCACAATACATCCTAGACAACTTGGATTAGCAACCCAAGTTCTCTAGTTGCTCCTAATGATACTTAGTTAGGAGCTAGAGCAATGGATCACATCCCTCGGGTGGATCATCTACGACCAAGGAGGACCAGAGAACAAGCTCGATCCCAGAGAACTGATGGAGCGGGAAAAGAAGATCAAGCATGTTCAAGGTGGCGATTAGGAGCACATGATGAAGAAAGAAGACCGAAGGACACGGATCGTTTGGTGAGGCTTTCTTATCACAGTAGATAGCACTCCTAGTTTAGCTAGTTAGGTTCATGGAAAGATCCGTTTTAATTGGGTTATTCTAGCGCCATTTTTAAACTCGTAGAAAATTTTTGTTCCGCGAACCGCCATGTTTGATAGCTTAGGCGTCAGGGTAACCCAACAAAATGTTCTCCATGAAAGATCTAGATGATACCTCCTACATCCTGGGGATTAAGGTCTATAGAGACAGATCTAAAAGGATGTTGGGATTGTCTCAATCCAGGTACATTGACACCATACTAAAGAGATTTGGTATGTAAGATTCTAAGCGTGGTAATTTACCCTCTTGTTCAGGAATCACTTTCTTTAAGATATGTCTCCCAAGACTGATTTGGAGAGGGCTAGCATGCACGTAATACCCTATACTTCTACAGTTAGGTCTATCATGTACGTGATGTTATGTACCAGACTGAATGTAGCTTACGCACTAGGTGTGGTAAGTAGGTATCAATTAGACCCAGGGGAGAAGTATTGGATAGCTGTGAAGAACATTATTAAGTACTTGAGTAGGACTAAAGAAATGTCCTTGGTGTATGGTAATGGAGAACTCCAAGTGGAGTCCTTTACCGATTCGAGCTTCCAGAGTGATAAGGACAACAACACATCTGTCTCGGGTTTTGTCTTCACCCTCAATGGAGGGGCGGTATGTTGGAAGAGTTCCAAGCAAGATACCATAGCAGACTCGACGATGGAGACTGAATACATCGCTGCTAACGATGCTGCCAAAGATGCTGTCTGGATGAAAAAGTTCATTATTGAACTTGGTGTGGTTCCATCCGTTGAAGATCCAATACTCTTGTATTGTGATAACAATGGAGCTGTGGATTTGGCCAAGGAACCTCGGTCCCATCAGCGATCCAGACATATTCTGAGGCGGTATCACCTGATCCGGAAGATAATTGATCGCCGGGAGATCGAGGTCAGAAGAGTTGATACGAAGGACAACACAACAGATCCACTCACGAAGGCCCTCCCCCAGACACAGTTTGAGAAACTTTTTAGGATATTGGGTATGAGATACTACAACAACTAGCCTTAGTGCAAGTGGGAGATTATTAAGAATATATATGCCCTAGAGGCCATTATTGTATGATATAGTGGATGCTTGGATATATATATATAGAGAGAGAGAGAGAGGACTTTCTTGCTCGACATGATAGTATATTATCTAGTTGCTCTTTATCTTAACATGTGCATTTGGTTTTTATACTGTCTCTCTGATATATGTTGATAAAGCCCTTAGGATGTTAGATTGACTACCAGGACTATGATGTAGATCATACTATTTAGGTTACTTAACTAACGGTAGAGCGGGGGATGGACAAGCACGGGTGAAAAACATAAGCAACGTCTACTATATATCATATATCCATTCGTCTCACGCAATAATAGGCATTCTAGATCACAGATGAATATATTGGATATACTAGGAATTCCCCGTTTTGTTTAAGCTTATAACGAAATACGGATTTCACGGTCATGATGAATAGCCAAACCCCATCCTAGACCCCTACGGATGCGGCAAACTACCCGCCAAATTCCCGAAATGAAGGAACCTCCCTCGGTAAAATGAGTAAGCCACTCAGCACTTCAAGAACCCGGTAATTTGTGCACCCCACCTTGGGTCTACCCTAGGAGCAAAAACAGTAAATAAAATAATACAATGATGGCTACAACCTCAACCCGGATGTGCCCCACAAAATAATATTATATCACATTTACAAATTACATGAATGAAAGGAAAGAAAACACTCTTCTCACATCCCCCGGCTATTCATTCACAACGATCCAATATTTCATATCCACAAACCCTAATCACATATCACAGATATGTGCAACCCCTACTAATCGTCGTATAGTGATTAGTAGATGTTTAGCATCATATATCCAAACACAGAAAACCCGATTAGCCAAGTAACTTAGAATTTCGATCGATAAACTAAATCCTTGTCTACCCCATGCACAATCCAGTATACAAACAATCTGGGTAGAAACCAAATATTCCAGAAATCACAATTCCACATAATAGACCCACAAGAGAAAATCGGAGCAACTCGGCCTTGACTCGGCCGCGCTTCCGCGGTGAAACACACTATTTCGCCGCGCTTCCGCGGTGTTCTTGGCGAGTTACCTCCTCGTATTTCTAAAAAACCCTGCTTGTAATTTTAAGGACACTGAAATAATTTTTAGACCGGTTTTTAAAATCGACAGGAAGCTTGGTTTCAAGATTGTGATTTCGGGATTTTTCCGACGATCGAAGTTTCAACTACTTGCTAACTACCTAGTTAAGGTTTGGTAGGCTCTGATACCACTGTAAGTCGATGTCGTGCAACCCGCGAACAAGTCCAAGACTAGCTAAACTAATTAGGAGGTTTAACTGCTATGAAGAGTTTTTATACCTCCGTGAACAAGTCCTTCGGGTCTTCTTTTCCACCTCTCCTTGGCTCCTAGAAGAATGGATGAGGGTTGCAACGTCGGCCTCCTCGTGTCGAAGATGATCCACCCGAGAGTTTGTATTTCAAGCTCCTACCTCTAAACCGAGGTAACTAGGATACTTAGTTCGCTAATCTAAGTAGCCTAAGTGATGTAGAGTATCTAGTGGAGTATTTTATCTCTCGAGACTCTATGTTTCACAACTCATGTGAGGATTAGAGTCTCTTTGAGGAAGAAGGAGGAAACTTTGGAGAGAGAAAGCCAAGATGCAAAATGAGCAAGTGAAAGGCTAAGTGTAGAGAATGGCTCGTATCTCTACTCACTTATTGAACCATGGATTAAATTCCAATACAATATATCACCCATGCTTCAATAGTGGGACCAAATAAATAAACAAATACAAAAGCCATGCTTCAGCCCATGCCACAAAAATCTTCTCCAATTTCCACCTCATTAATCCATTTACCAAAATAGATAATCCAATAATGAGGTGTCCCCTTCTAGAAGCATACCATGTAAAATTACAAGAATGCCCTCACCATATATACATACCCGTATTCGTATTACGAAAAATACAAATACAATAAGATGATAACAATCCATTAATATAATACTAGGATCCAGCTTAATCCAAAGCCCACTAGTATTATCCATCCGAACATCATCCGTGTAACCAGTACATGTATGTGATCGGAACTCTACCATAAAACCATACGGCCTCTACATCGTTTCGCCCGAAGCAGAGAAATCCTATGTGTGGGACTCTAAAGACTCGACAGTATGCTGGCAGTGGGTTTAACAACAAGCACCTTAGCGGTACTAGCTGCACGTAACGGCTACCCAGGTATCTGTCGATAAGAAGGTCGATGAGCAAACTCATCCGATCTCTTACTAAGCCTATCTATGACAATCTCCGTACAGTCGGTCTGTTCGTCTGAGATACTCTCATATCGGGCCTAGGGGGATGGTAAACGTCGGAATCCTAACAGCGTAATAAGTCGTGCCGGGATAGAGCCCAATACACCTTGAGAAACTACTGGAGTGCCTACCAGTATATCTCGATTGCCCTAATATGGGACTTTGTGTAATAGCTTTCCAAACACAGCGTGATATCAAACCCCTATACCGGGAGAGACGAATCATATCTAACCGCTACTGCTTCCAAGTGCTTCGGGACTACACCCAACTACTACCTGTTTGCATGACTCTTTTGAGCCGTGGTAGGGTAGTAATCTAAGAACACTAGGAACACACTCGAGACGAAATAGCGATGTCAAGCTAACGGACTAAGCTGTACTCATGTCACCTGGGAACTGCTACCTGACGATAGGTATAATACCAACCAGCAATTCCCAACAAGTCCTGTCCAGTGTAACTCATAACCTAATGAGCACATGTATACTATCTCCAGTACGACGTACTAATGGCTATGGGACAGACCATCTCCCCTGCTGGGATGAGAAGCGTATATACTAGTCTACTCTGGAGTATCGATACACCGTCTCGATAATTCTACGACTAGGGACCTGTATAAGGATGTGCTTATAGACTACCCAGCCCTAACTAGTGTGACTGCCATCACAACGCTGGTAGTCAAGCAAAGATCCTGAGGGCTCTACCAATATATATAGGCGATATGCTAAAAAAACACATGCACATATTGAGATAGAATCAAACCAAGTAGCATACTACCATTTCGAGTAAGACTGTTATTATAACTGTTAATATCCCAAGCTTCCAATATATAATATACAATCTAGTATGATACAATAATGGCCTCTAGGGCATATCTCACTAACAGAGAGAACCCCCCATAATGTTCTGCAAACAAAAAGAAGCTGCAACTGAGAATATAATTCTATCGAAGAAGAAATACTCGTTCTCCTTTCAAACCCTAGGTAAAGAAAAGGCAGAGATAAAAATATATCTCCTTTGCCTAATACAAGTAAAAATAAGGTTTAACCCTTCACAAAAGAACTTAGTTCTTTCTCTGGATCTGAGATCCGTAAGACAAATCTCCCCATAAGTTGGGAGTTTAATTCTTATCGGGAAGATTCTGTTCTTCAAACTCAAAATCTTGAGAAAAGAACTAGATAAAAGAAAAAGAGAAAAAAGGAATATGTTCCAGGAGTTTAATTTCTCTAAAAACAGAGTTTAACCCAACACAAAGAACTTAGTTCTTATAAAAAGAACAGAAGAACTTAGTTCTTGAAAGAAAAGCCAATCCTAAATCTCTAAAAACATAGATCATGGTGATCATTAATGGCTAAAAATCCATTAACAGTGATTAAATCTCTAAAAGAAAAGAACTCAGCGTCTCACGTGCTTCTCATGTAAGCACCCAATAAAGAAAGGAGCGCAGCGCCTCACGTGCTTCCCATGTGAGCGCCCAAAAATATAAACTCAGCGACTCACATGCTTCCTGTTAGGAATATGTATGCCCTAGATGCCATTATTGTTCTCCATGAAAGAATTGGGTGATGCCTCCTACATCCTGGGGATAAAAATCTATAGAGATAGATCTAAAATGATGTTGGGATTGTCCCAATCCAGGTACATAGATACCATACTAAAGAGCTTTAGTATGAAAGATTCTAAGTGTGGCAATTTACCCGCTTATTCAGGAATCAATCTCTCCAAAGTGATGTCTCCCAAGACTGATTTGGAGAGGGCTCGCATGCACGTAATACCCTATGTTTCTGCAGTTGGGTCTATCATGTACGCGATGTTATGTACCAGACCGGATGTTGCTTACGCACTAGGTATGGTAAGTAGGTATCAATCAGACCCAGGGGAGAAGCACTGGATAGCTGTGAAGAACATTTTTAAGTACTTGAGAAGGACTAAAGAAATGTTCTTGGTGTATGGTAATGGAGAACTCCAAGTGGAGTCCATTACCGATTCGAGCTTCCAGAGTAATAAAGATGATAGCAAGTATGTCTCGGGTTTTTTCTTCACCCTCAAAAGAGGGGCAGTATGTTGGAAGAGTTCCAAGGAAGATACCATAGCAGATTCGACGATGGAGGCTGAATAAATCGCTCTTAACAATACTGCCAAAGATGCTATCTGGATGAAAAAGTTCATTATTGAACGTGGTGTGGTTCCATCCGTTGAGGATCTAATACCCTTGTATTGTGATAACAATGGAGCTGTGGATTAGGCCAAGGAACCCCGGTCCCATCGGCGATCCAAACATATTCTGAGGCGGTATCACCAGATCCGAGAGATAGTTGATCGCCAGGAGATCGAGGTCAGAAGAGTTGATACGAAGGACAACACAACGGATCCACTCACGAAGGCCCTCCCCAAGACGCAGTTTGAGAAAATTTTTAGGATGTTGGGTATGAGATACTACAACAACTGGCCTTACAAGTGGGAGATTGTTAGGAATATGTATGCCCTAGAGGCCATTATTGTATGATATAGTGGATGCTTGGACATATATAGAGGACTTTCTTGCTCGACATGATAATATACTATCTGGTTGCTCTTTATCTTAACATGTGCACTTGGTTTTTATATTGTCTCTCTGATACATGTTGATAAAGCCCTTAGGATGTCAGCTTGACTGCCATGACTATGATTCAGATCATACTGGTGGGGCTTGTGTAGTCCGCAAGCACATCCTTTAACAGTTCCTAGTCGAGGGAGTATCGAGACAGGGCATCGATATTCCAGAGTAGACTAGTGTGTACGTTTCTTGACCCTATATGAGGTGATGGTTGATCTCACAACCATTGGTGTTTGACATCAAAAATTGTACACAGATGCTCATTAGAGAATGGGTACACCGAACAGGACTCGCCGAGAACTCCTAGATGGTACCATACCTATCGTCAGATAGCAGTTCTCTGGTGACACTTGTACAGGTTAGTCTGTAGACCCGAGATCGTCATAGTGTCGTGTGTGGTTCCTACTGTGCTTTGATTTCCTCCTTACCACGGCTCAAAGGAGTCATGCAAACAGGTGGATTTTGGGTACAGTCCAGAGTCACATGGTGGCAGTGAGCGATAGGAGGGTTTTCGTATCTCCCGGTATTGGGAGTTGATGTTGCGCTATGCTCGATTGGCTATAACAGCAAGTCCCTGGCAAGTGCTGATGAGATTTACTGGTAAGTGTTATCAGTAGTTTCTCAAAAGATTATAGGCCATACATCGGTATGACTTATCAATTTATTGGGGTCTGACTATTCCACCCCCAGACTCGATATGCGACATATCAAACGAAGAGACCGGACCATACGGTAAGTGTTATTTATAGGCTTTATAGGAGTTTGGACAAGTTTGCTTGTTGATCTTCTATTCGTTCAATACCTTGGTAGCCGTTACGTCCAGCTAGTGCCGCTGACGGCTTATGGGTATCTGATGTGATCTTTAGCTACTGCTAGCGTATTGACGAGTCTTTAGAGTCCCACACAGAGTTTTCCTAGCTCAAGCGAAACGAAATAGGGCACATATGGTAATATATGCGGGAGCTTGATTAAATACGAGTATGTGATACCGTATTCTAATCTAGCGATATTTGATATCGGTTAGCTTATATGTGATATAACTGGATTATTGAATCAAGTGTTGATTCAACGATTTATGTATATGTTGTTTGTTTATATTTGATATTAGTCTAATTATATTTGATATAGCTTGATTATTGAATCATGTGTTGATTTGATAATTTGATATATATATTATATATAATATGTATTATAAGCCGGTTGTATATGATATGACCGAATCGAGTTTCGATTGGAGTTTTGAATCAAAGGAATTGAATCAATTGTTGATTTAATGTTATGATATACACATATAAATGATATTAGTCAGTTATATATGATATAACCAGATTATTGAATCAAGTGTTGCTTTGATAATTATATATATATATATATATATATATATATATGAATTGGATTTGTATCATGGTTGATGATACATAAAACTAGGATGTATGAGAATCACACTTGATGATAAGATGAGAAAATAATGATTTATTTTTTATGAATTAAAGAAAAGAAAATGAGTCATTGTTTTTGGAGGCTTGTAGAAGCCTTGAAAAGCCACGACTCACCTCTTTTCTTTTATCTTATTCACTGATATTTATCACTATCAATCTCATCTAATCTCATCACCTCACATTGTTCATTCTCTCATCCAAGTTCATCCTCATATTCTTCTTCACTTGCTCTCTAGAAAATTCTTGAGGAGAGAAAAAATAAAGAGAAAAAATATTTAGAGTGAGCAAATCTCCTACTTCATCAACCTACACTATCCTATCCCTTTAGTATAAGTTGTCTGCTTCACCAATACCTTGATTAGTGAAGAGTGAGCTTGGGTTAAAGAGACTTCAAGGTGGATCATCTTCGGCATCGAAGACTTCCAGCAAGCTCGATCCTTTCTTCAAGTGGAGTCAAAGAAGAGATCGAGGGACTACTACTTGGAGCTTTTGAAGTGAAGGACCAGTCTACAAAGGTTTTAAACCTCCATCACTTAGTTTAGAACTTGTTTTGTTGCTATAAAACCCTAATTCTCTAGTTAGATTCTAGGTTAGTATGCTTTAGACCTCTAGATTTTTTTAAATTGTTTACTTGATACTCTTCGAAACCTAGTAGAGGTGCTAAGACATACTTTCACTTCCCACGTGAGCGCCCAAAAATATGAGCTCGGCGCCTTACGTGTTTCCAACGTGAGCGCCAAAAAACAAATGCTCTTACGTGCTTCCTACGTGAGCGTTGTACAAAATACTTAGCACTATATATGTAGTCAAAACGACTAAGTGCTTAGCACGGATTGGGCAACGCCCATGTTTGGGCGCCTCACGTGATTCCCACGTTAGTGCCAAAGCAGCAATTAAGTGCTTAGCACTTCTGAATAAAGGAAAAAAGTCCAAGACCGAGCCCAAGTTGGCTAAGTCTCTCTAAAGTTCTTTTGCAACTAAGTCCAAATGCTCTGTTATTGGATCTTAACTAAATTTAATGATCCTGAAAATATTTCTAAATTGATCTTAGTCCCAAACAGGAATAACGTATCCGTAGTTAAAATAAATTGAGCCCAAATGCTCATATATTTAAGTCGATTTTATTCTAAAAACATACTAACAGTCATTAAATGAAACAAAATATTCTTGAACTGAGAGAATACATATAACTTAAGTTCAAACCCTAAATCTAAAATATACGGATTTGGAATAATCTGCGCCCTACGGGTAACGACATAAAATGGTCTCAGTATACAATCCATATGCAACTTTAACAAACAAAATAACACACGACACGAAGTGAACTACTGGAGCAGGAGAAAGTGGTTATCGTAATGCGATAACATAATTAACTGCAGGGGCTTGCGCCTACAAGGAAGAGCGTTCACATAATAAAAAAACCTCACAGATGAGGGGGAATCTGATAAAGTCTGCTACATCAGTTGTATCTATCCAAACCTCCGATATACGGTGCCATAAATCAACTTGGTATTTTCGGAGAGATGGATGGATATGTCCAAATAGAATCTGCCCTCAAATTCAGGCTAGACGACTCAACGTCCCGGTCCAGTCTTCGGCGGTAAATAGATTCTGGCACGTCCGATGGGACCTCTTTCTCTTTCCACTCCACACTTCATATGTCGTGATTGCGAAAAAAATCGTGGTTCGCTATATATTGGTTGCCCTTGGGTTCGAGGTACTAAAACTTGGTATCTAGATTTTGTGGAGAATCGATGGCTTCTCACTATACCGCTTGCAGCAGCAACTCTCTTTCCACCCTAGCTGGAAGAGTAACATGCAGGGCTAACGTGGCCTACATTTTCTTAATGTCGGATAGGCAGGTCACACCGGCCACTACCGGCTCTTCTTTGGGACCACGTTCCTACCTACAAGCTTCGGCCCCTCAACGACACAAAAGAAGCTTCCAGATGGTCGGTCTTTGATCGGCTAGTGACCGTGGCGGCACCTATCAGCAAGCCGTCAAACTCTGACGTCTCAGTCTTCAAAAGGTTGAACAAGAACTCAAACGGGCTCATAAAGAAGCCTGTGATTCCATAAGGGGTTTCCCATAAACGGCTAGCCCTCCCTACTCCTGCTGTGGGTGAAGACAATAAAAGTGCTTCCCCTCCAAGATGGTCGGTCTTCGAAAGATTGGCCAACTCCGCTCCTACTCCAACAAGGACGTCAGTCTTCAACAGGCTCACGCCGACAAAAATCCCCAGCAACGAAGGGGGCATGAGGAAGACACCTCCAAAAATGATACAATTCCCATTCCACAACATGCTCGACGTCGCCACTGATGCCGAATGAGAGAAGCTGGAAAAAAACTCTCCCTCTAGGCTCACCCCACCAGCTCTTATGATGGATATCAACGCTGTTGTTCCAAACTGGAACAGTTTTGACCCGCTTAAGAGGGTACGAAAGAACTCCCCGACGGTAGTACTGAAGAAATCACCTCTGCCGGCAGAGGCCCTAATACAGAAACAGCCAGAGCAGCCTCATCAATGGCTCCCTTCACAGATACATAGAGTCTGGAGAAAAGTACTGTTAGTGTATATGCCCTAGAGGCCATTACTGTATCATACTAGTTTGTATATTACTTAATGGAAGCTTGGGATATTCACAGTTGTATATACAATCTTGCTCGAAATGGTAGTATGCTACTTGGTTTGTCTCTGCTTTAATATGTGCATGTGTTTCTTTTAGCATATTGCTGGTATACATATTAGTAGAGCCCTTAGGATCTTTGCTTGATTACCAGCGTTGTGATGGCGCTCGCACTCGTGGGAGCTGGGTAATCTATAAGCACATCCTTATACAGGTCCCTGGTCGTTGGACTATCGAGACAGGGCATCGATACTCCGGAGTAGACTAGCGTATGCGCTTCTCATCCCAGTGTGGGAGACGGTCTGTCCCACAGCCGTTAGTACGTCGTACTTGGGATAGTATGCGGGTGCTCGTTAGGTTACGAGTACACTGGACAGGACTCGTCGGGAACTGTTGGTTGGTAATATACCTATCGTCAGTTATCAGTTCCCAGGTGACATGAGTACAGCTTAGTCCGCTGACTTGACACTGTCACTTCGCCTCGAGTGTGTTCCCACTGCACTTTGATTACTACCCTACCACGGCTCAAAGGAGCTGTGCAAACAGGTAGTTTTTGGGTGCAGTCCCGAAGCACTTGGAGGCAGTGACGGTTAGACAGGATTCGTCTCTCCCGGTATTGGGGGTTGACATCGCGCTGTGTCTAGGAGAGCCATTACACGAGTAGTCCCTGGCCAGGGCAAGCGAGATATACTGGTAGGTTTCCAGTGTTATCTCAGGGTGTTCTGGGCTACACTCCGACACGACTTGTACCGCTATTAGGGGACTGACGTTCACCGCCCCCCTAGGCCCGCCATGCGATGTATTAGACGAACAGACCGGACTGTACGGAGACTGTCACATACAGGCTCAGTAGGAGAGCAGATGGGGTTCACCTCGTCGGTCTTCTTATCGACATCTACCTGGGGACCGTTACGTACAGCTAGTGCCGCTTGCGGTCTGTGGTTAAACCCACTGCCAGCGTAGTGTCGAGTCTTTAGAGTCCCACACAGAGAGCTTTTCGCCTTTAGGCAAAACGAGTAGAGGTCGCATGGTTTTGCGACAGGGTTCGTTCGCATCCGCGCACTTGTGCACGTTTGCTGTCCGGACAGTCTATACTAGCGGGCTTTGGTTTAAGCCGGATCCTAGTATATGATTTGAGATTGGTTTTTCTCATTGTGTTCGTGTTCCTCGGATCACGAATGCGGGTGCGTATGCACAGTTGCTTGAGATTGAGGGAGAGGACCTTGATTAGGGTTAATGGTTGTTGTCATTTTATTAACCCTAATATTTATGTGTGTGTTATTGTTAATTAGTAATTAGTTTAATAATTATCCATGGTTGTGGTTTTTGACCTTTTGACTTCTTTGACTTGTTGACCAAGGTTGACACTTTGACCATCATAATTTCTTTTGGAAGATGCTTTTTGATCTTTGCAATTTGAAATGATAATGGTCATGTCATGATTTACCATGATAATTATCTAGCTAATTATTCAATTAAAATTATACACACATATTAGTGAGAAAGGCTCACAAATAAATCATTCTCTCATTCTATTTCTCTCTCTTGCTCATCCTCTCCCTCAAGCTCTCTCCCTCTCATGTGTTGAGAAACAAAAAGCTTGAGAAAAACCCTCTCTTGATCTTCTCTACTCACTTCTAGGGTTCAAGTCTTAGCATTTCTTGCACTCTAGTTACTCCTAGCTTGGAGTTGAAGCTAAAGGTGGTGGCTTTCGGGTGGATCCTTCTTTGACGGGAGAAGACAAGCAAGGTGATCATTTTCTACCATACCTAGGAGCAAGGAGAGAAGGACTAAAGACCAAAGGTATAACCTTTCTACAACTTTGTTAGTTGTTAGTTTACTTTAGCTAGTTTTAGTTTAGCAAAGATCCTCACAAGCATAGTCCATGTTGCCTAAGTCATTAAAAATCCGATTTTTATTATGTTTTCCGCCTCCCGTAAGCACCGGGATGGGCAACACGGACTTACAGTGGTATCAGAGCCTAACTAAACTCAAACTAGCTAGGTAGTAAAGTGTAGCGAAGTTTCGAAACCGAAAAATCCAAAAACCGAACTTTGAAAAACCCTAGTTTCTGTTGAAATTTTTTCTGCTCAAAATAGAAAACTTTATATTTGTAAATTCATCTCAGGGTTTTTTTAAAACACCCACGAAAAACGAGACAGAGAATCATCCAAACCGCCGCTCTTCCGCCGCACGAGGTAGGCTCGTGCCGCGGAAGCGCCGCGGTTTGATGTCTTCACTGCATCGTTTTTCGTGCAGTGTTTTTCTGTATTGTTTTTGGGATTTTTAGGATATATATTATATGCCCAGATTTTCCAGAACTAAAATTTGCTTTTGCGGGCCTATAAATCCGTATTTTTCGGAACTTCACTACACTTTAACTATATCGGTTATATCTGTGATGCTTGTATGTATTGAACGTCGGCTAATCGCTATAAGTCGATTAGTCGGGGTTATACATCTCTGTGATCTGTGATTGTTGGTTTGTGGATATGAATGGATTGGATTGTCGCGGGTGAATAGCCGGGTTGGATGTGAGATGAGTGTTATTTTCTTTCATTCATTTGTAACATGTAAATTGATGTAATAATATTCTTTGTATGGCCGCACAACCGGGTCGGGGTTGTAGCCGTCATTGTATAATTCTTTTTACTGTTTTTGCTCCTAGGATAGACCCATGGAGGGGGTGCACAAACTACCGGGTATCTCGAAGTGCCGAGTGGCCTACTCAAGGTGGTGAGGGAGGTTGCTTCGCTTCGGGTGCTTGGCGGGTAGTTTGCCGCACCCGTAGGGGTCTTGGGTGGGGTATTGGCTATTCACCGCGACCGTGTAATCCGCTTTGCGTTGCAGGCTCGAACGCATTGCGGATTCCTAGTATATCCAATGTATTCATCTGTGATCTGTAATGTCTATCATTGCTATATATTTATATATAATAACTATTTAGGCGTTGCTTATGTTTTACAGCCGCGCTAGCCCAGCCCCCGCTCTGTCGTTAGTTAAGTAACCTAACGGGTGATGACGGGGCCCCGTGGCGAATGCGAATGGCATAAGCGTACGTCATATTTTGGTTGTTTTCTGCAATGGTAGGATTAAATGATGGGACGCATTAAAAGAACTAATGCAAGAAATAAACCAAGTAAAAGTCGATTGGAACACTTTGAAAACCACTCGGTTCTTTTCAAAACTAAAACTTTTAAACGCGGAGCTTGAACCACTCTTTTTAAAAGCTATCTCGTTCCATCGATTATATCAAGTTCACTACGTTCACGGTTTCGCCAAAACCATCCGTAGCCCTCCGTCATTCCACATGAATGGTCAAAAGTATTCAAGCTATGTATTTTGGCCAAAGTCAAGGCATAGTGATTGGTAGCGTTTGGGTATTCATGTGCAGCATAGATAGATGCGTTGGTTTGGGACAGTCGTGCTGCCATTTTGGCCAAAGCCAAGGGTAGGTACGGGTGGGTCCAAATTAACCAGGAGAATGACGGGTAGAACTTGACATGTGACTTATGATATTTTGGCCAAAGTCAAGGTCATAAGAGCATGGGGCAAAAATCCACATCGGGAGTTTCATAAGTACTGAAACTTGCTAGATTTGCATACCATTTGGAGTGTGATGATTCTGGTAGGATTCCTTCGGTTTTATCACGCGATGATATTTGGATCCCGATCCTACTGTGAGTATATGCTACTCCTCGGGAAAACTCTCACTTAACGATCAATGCTATAAACCTAGTAGGTGCCTAGAAAGGTGTTAGCGGGGCTACGCCCACAGGGAAAAGAGGTTACTTAATTAAGGAACTTCGCGAAAGCGTTGGAAAACCTCCCTCGAAGTACCGACACTGGCCTGGCTGAACGGTTAAGCAAGTATTGTACGGTGAGAATGATCCCGGCTAATCCTTTTCTTTATGGTTTGAGAAGGGATTCGAGAGACAGTGGGAGCCATCCAGTTTAGACAAACTAAAAACCACTCTAAACTTGCAAGAGCATCATGCTAAAGTGTTTCTTTTCTCTCTCCTAATTGCAGCGACCATTCAAGATGACCGGACTTAAGTTACTATTAGATAAAAACATATTGACAGGGCCAAACTACAAAGATTGGCTCAGGAATGTCAAGATGGCTATCACTTATGACAAGCTGGGGTATATACTTACCACCAAAGCTCCCCCCGTCCCAGGTCCCACCTCCAGCGTCGCGGATGTAGAAATCCGTAAGACATGGGAGATAGATTGCGCGAGGGCCAAATGCCTCGTACTAGCCTCGATGGACAATGACCATCAGAGGAGGCACGAGAATATGGACCTAGAGTCCATATTTCTCCATACAAAAGAACTGTATGGAGAGCAGTCTCGTATCGCAAGATACGAAGTGTCGAAGAAGCTCTTTTCGGCAAGGTTGGCCGTCGGATCATCGGTAGCGGACCACGTGCTTAAGATGATCGGCTACATAGAGGAGCTCGCGGACCTTGGGACCACGTTGGAGAATGAACTCTATACTGATCTGATTCTCCAGTCCCTTCCTTCCACTTACGCCCAGTTCATTCTTAACTTCAACATGCAAGGAAAGGAGGTTGAACTTGCCGAGCTTCTGAACATGTTGAGGACTGCTGAGGGCACCCTACAGAAGGGTAGGGAGACATCCACTTTGTTTGTAGGAGGATCTTCCTCTTCTAGGTCCAGGGCGAAAGCCAAGGGCAAGAAGAAGAAAGCCCCCGCCAAACCAAGAGGCGGTGTCGGTAAAGTGGATACGAAGGGAAAGGGTAAAGCAACAAAGGTAGCGGGGAAGCTGGTGGGGAAGGAAGAATGCTTCTATTGTCACAAAAGTGGCCACTGGAAACAAGATTGCAAGGCTTGGAAAGCCAGAACACAGGATTTGAAGCGAGTTGCAGCTTCAGCTTCAGGTGTGTATGTTATTGAAAACTGTCTATCTATAAACTCTACTTCCTGGGTATTGGATACCGGATCGGGATCTCATATCTGTAATTCTTTGCAGGCGTTGAGAAAGCGTAGAGTTTTGAAGGCAGGTGACATGACCCTCAGAGTTGCGAACGGTGCTAGCATGGATGCTGAGGCCGTGGGGGACTATCACCTGGGATTATCAGATGGACACTTTTTGGTTTTGCGTAGTTGTTATTATGTACCAAATGCAACCTGTAATATCATTTCTGTATCTTTATTATCTAAAGAAGGTTATGAATTTGCATTTGTAAGTAATGTAGTGAACATTCACCTTAATCAAGTATTGATTGGGTCAGGTACATTGAACAACGGTATTTACGTTTTAAACCAACCACAGGTTTTCAATATCCAGAATACACACAAAAGAAAGTCTCCAGAAATTAATAAAACTTTCTTATGGCATTGTAGACTGGGTCACATCAACGAGAGAAGATTGACTAAGTTACATACTGAAGGATATTTAGATTCGTTCGAATATCAATCATATGCAACTTGTCAATCCTGTCTCAAAGGAAAGATGACAAAGGCTCCGTTTTCTGGACACGGAGAAAGAGCGAGCGAGCTCTTGGGACTCGTACACAGCGACGTGTGCGGTCCAATGTCTACACATGCGCGAAGCGGTTTTTCTTACTTCATAACTTTTACGGATGATTTTTCAAGGTACGGTTATGTCTTCTTAATGAAACATAAATCCGAGGCTTTTGAAAAATTCCAGGAATATAAGAGTGAAGTAGAAAAACAGACCGGCAAAAGTATCAAGATCCTAAGATCGGATCGAGGAGGAGAATACTTAAGTGCCGAATTCCTGAATTACTTAAAAGAGAATGGAATTCTCTCTCAGCTTACTCCTCCATACACTCCGCAACATAACGGTGTATCGGAGAGACGGAACCGAACCCTATTGGATATGGTACGGTCCATGATGAGTAACGCTGAGTTACCGCGATCTTTCTGGGGGTATGCGCTAGAAACAGCTGCATATCTTTTGAACCGTGTTCCCACTAAGACTGTGCCTACCACACCATATGAGTTATGGAGTGGGAAGAAACCCTATCTTAATCATATTAAGACATGGGGATGTCCAGCTTTTGTAAAAAAGCAGCATGCGGACAAGCTCGAGGCACGCTCAGTACAGTGCAAGTTTGTGGGATATCCAAAGAACTCCAAGGGATATTACTTCTATTACGAAGAGGAACAAAAAGTCCTTGTTTCTCGCCATGCCCACTTTCTAGAACATCAGTTCATAGAAAAAGAATTAAGTGGGAGCGCAATAGAACTGGAAGAAATTCCAGAACCACAAACTATTACTGAAAGTTTAGTGGAACCAGAAGGTTCAAAAGAACAGGACATTCCTACGCCGCTCCGCAGGAGTAGTAGGCAGTCTCATCCGCCCGAGAGGTACTACGGTTTCCTCATTGACGGGGATAGAGAGGACTGCATCCTAGATTGTGATGAGCCTACTAGCTTCCAGCAAGCCATTCAGAGCATCGACTCGGTAAAATGGCTGGATGCAATGCGGACCGAGATGGAGTCCATGTACACCAACAAGGTATGGACGTTGGACATTGCTCCAGACGGGGTAAAACCCGTAGGATGCAAGTGGATCTTCAAAAGGAAGATTGGTGTAGATGGACAGGTTGAGACCTATAAAGCTAGACTGGTAGCGAAGGGTTTTCGTCAGCGACCTGGTTTGGACTATGACGAAACCTTTTCTCCAGTAGCTATGCTGAAATCCATTCGGATCCTTCTTGCCATTGCTGCTTTCCACGATTATGAGATTTGGCAGATGGACGTAAAGACAGCTTTTCTAAATGGTCATTTAGAGGAGTGTGTCTATATGGACCAGCCAGAGGGTTTCATTCAGGGTGGGAGCAGCGGAAAGGTGTGCAAGTTGCTCAAGTCCATTTATGGACTCAAGCAGGCATCGCGGAGTTGGAACATCTGTTTTGATGAGACGGTCAAAGAATTTGGCTTTATCAAAAATCCAGATGAACCATGCATCTATTGTAGATTTGTAGCGAGAACTGTAGTATTCCTCGTTTTATACGTGGATGACATTCTCTTAATAGGAAATGACATTCCTATGCTACAATCTGTCAAGGGGTTCTTGTCACACAGGTTCTCCATGAAAGACCTGGGTGATGCCTCCTACATTCTGGGTATCCGGATCTACCGTGACAGATCCAAGAAGATATTAGGACTCTCGCAGTCCAGGTACATCGACACCATACTGAAGAGATTCAGTATGGAAGATTCCAAGCGCGGTAATCTACCGGCTTGTCACGGGATCACCCTCTCCAAAGAGATGTCTCCCAAAACTGATTTGGAGAGGGATCGCATGTCTATTATACCCTACGCTTCTGCGGTAGGCTCTATAATGTATGCGATGTTATGTACCAGACCGGATGTGGCTTATGCACTGAGTGTGGTAAGCAGGTATCAGTCAAACCCAGGGGAGAAACATTGGATAGCAGTAAAGAACATTCTCAAGTACCTGAGAAGGACTAAGGAGATGTTCTTGGTGTATGGCGGAAAAGACCTGCAGATTGAGGCCTTTGCTGACTCCAGCTTCCAGAGTGACAAGGATGATTCCAAGTCCATGTCGGGTTTTGTCTTTACCCTCAATGGAGGGGCGGTGTGTTGGAAGAGCTCCAAACAGGAAACCGTTGCTGACTCGACTATGGAAGCGGAATACATCGCTGCATCTGATGCCGCAAAAGAAGCTGTCTGGATGAGGAAGTTCTTGAAAGAACTTCAGGTGGTTCCGTCCATTGTTGACCCAATACCTCTGTATTGCGACAACAACGGGGCTATAGCTTTAGCGAAGGAACCCAGGTCCCATCAGAAATCCAGACACATCTTAAGGCGGTATCACCTGATCAGGGAGATCGTGGATCGCCAGGAGATCGAGGTCCGGAGAGTTGCATCAGAGGATAACACTGCAGATCCACTCACAAAGGCCCTACCCCAGACTCAGTTCGAGCGGCTGATCGAGATGATAGGTCTTCGATACGCCAGTACATGGCCTTAGTGCAAGTGGGAGATTGTTAGTGTATATGCCCTAGAGGCCATTACTGTATCATACTAGTTTGTATATTACTTAATGGAAGCTTGGGATATTCACAGTTGTATATACAATCTTGCTCGAAATGGTAGTATGCTACTTGGTTTGTCTCTGCTTTAATATGTGCATGTGTTTCTTTTAGCATATTGCTGGTATACATATTAGTAGAGCCCTTAGGATCTTTGCTTGATTACCAGCGTTGTGATGGCGCTCGCACTCGTGGGAGCTGGGTAATCTATAAGCACATCCTTATACAGGTCCCTGGTCGTTGGACTATCGAGACAGGGCATCGATACTCCGGAGTAGACTAGCGTATGCGCTTCTCATCCCAGTGTGGGAGACGGTCTGTCCCACAGCCGTTAGTACGTCGTACTTGGGATAGTATGCGGGTGCTCGTTAGGTTACGAGTACACTGGACAGGACTCGTCGGGAACTGTTGGTTGGTAATATACCTATCGTCAGTTATCAGTTCCCAGGTGACATGAGTACAGCTTAGTCCGCTGACTTGACACTGTCACTTCGCCTCGAGTGTGTTCCCACTGCACTTTGATTACTACCCTACCACGGCTCAAAGGAGCTGTGCAAACAGGTAGTTTTTGGGTGCAGTCCCGAAGCACTTGGAGGCAGTGACGGTTAGACAGGATTCGTCTCTCCCGGTATTGGGGGTTGACATCGCGCTGTGTCTAGGAGAGCCATTACACGAGTAGTCCCTGGCCAGGGCAAGCGAGATATACTGGTAGGTTTCCAGTGTTATCTCAGGGTGTTCTGGGCTACACTCCGACACGACTTGTACCGCTATTAGGGGACTGACGTTCACCGCCCCCCTAGGCCCGCCATGCGATGTATTAGACGAACAGACCGGACTGTACGGAGACTGTCACATACAGGCTCAGTAGGAGAGCAGATGGGGTTCACCTCGTCGGTCTTCTTATCGACATCTACCTGGGGACCGTTACGTACAGCTAGTGCCGCTTGCGGTCTGTGGTTAAACCCACTGCCAGCGTAGTGTCGAGTCTTTAGAGTCCCACACAGAGAGCTTTTCGCCTTTAGGCAAAACGAGTAGAGGTCGCATGGTTTTGCGACAGGGTTCGTTCGCATCCGCGCACTTGTGCACGTTTGCTGTCCGGACAGTCTATACTAGCGGGCTTTGGTTTAAGCCGGATCCTAGTATATGATTTGAGATTGGTTTTTCTCATTGTGTTCGTGTTCCTCGGATCACGAATGCGGGTGCGTATGCACAGTTGCTTGAGATTGAGGGAGAGGACCTTGATTAGGGTTAATGGTTGTTGTCATTTTATTAACCCTAATATTTATGTGTGTGTTATTGTTAATTAGTAATTAGTTTAATAATTATCCATGGTTGTGGTTTTTGACCTTTTGACTTCTTTGACTTGTTGACCAAGGTTGACACTTTGACCATCATAATTTCTTTTGGAAGATGCTTTTTGATCTTTGCAATTTGAAATGATAATGGTCATGTCATGATTTACCATGATAATTATCTAGCTAATTATTCAATTAAAATTATACACACATATTAGTGAGAAAGGCTCACAAATAAATCATTCTCTCATTCTATTTCTCTCTCTTGCTCATCCTCTCCCTCAAGCTCTCTCCCTCTCATGTGTTGAGAAACAAAAAGCTTGAGAAAAACCCTCTCTTGATCTTCTCTACTCACTTCTAGGGTTCAAGTCTTAGCATTTCTTGCACTCTAGTTACTCCTAGCTTGGAGTTGAAGCTAAAGGTGGTGGCTTTCGGGTGGATCCTTCTTTGACGGGAGAAGACAAGCAAGGTGATCCTTTTCTACCATACCTAGGAGCAAGGAGAGAAGGACTAAAGACCAAAGGTATAACCTTTCTACAACTTTGTTAGTTGTTAGTTTACTTTAGCTAGTTTTAGTTTAGCAAAGATCCTCACAAGCATAGTCCATGTTGCCTAAGTCATTAAAAATCCGATTTTTATTATGTTTTCCGCCTCCCGTAAGCACCGGGATGGGCAACACGGACTTACAAGTACAAGACTCTATACTTGACGACAATTACTCTCATCGACCGAAGAAATCTAAGGCCCGTCAAGAAAAAGACTGCTCCCCCGCCATACAACGGGGGACTTCTCCTGAACAGGTTCCTATCACAACGGCTCCTTCAACTCCAATCTCTCATAAAAGAACGAGGCTGGAGAAAACTCTACCGTCTGGAGCAAAATCCAATGGCAAAATATTTAAACGCCCCAAGTCTGAAGGCATAACGATACATACGGTCTACATGACCACCCGAAAAGAAGAGAGCTGTGCCTCGGTGAGTCACCGACCGCAAACTCGGTTGCTAACAAAGGCTCAAGAGCAACAGCAAAAGCTCCAGGAGATGTTGAACAAAATTGTAGCACTCACCGGACTAAAAGAAAGTCCAGAAAAAAAAGCTGAACAGCGCCAATTGCAAGAGACCGATACAGAGTTCTTGCGACGAGTGCTAGAGAGAAAAGATAAAGAAGCTGCGGAGTAAGCTGCTAACATCAAGCAGATGACACTTTTATTCCAAGACATGGTTAGAATGATGATCCAACCAGAACCACCGAGTGCAATGGATATGCATAAAAACAAAAATCAAGTACAACTCGTATATAAAAATATGGATCATGTGCAACTGTGGTGGATAAAGGAAATATCCATCAAGTGTAGCTATGGTGCACGAAAATATCAATCACAAAATTAGATCATCAAAACTCAAAGGTCTAAAACAATAAAAGCGTGATACTCGGATCACTAAAATACAAATCACAAATAAATGACATTGAGGTACACCTCCTTCAATATTGAAAGGTGCCAGTGCACCCGGAGCTGGCAGAGCAGGAGTATCTACTTGCTTCCTGCTCACGGTCTGGCGTTCTCTGTCCCTGGGTTCCTGCTTTCTCTATGGATCACCGATTCCCAAATCTCTCGGCTCGATGACTCGGTTAGGAGTAATGACGGAAACAGTCCCGCTCTGACGCTTCTCAAAATATCTCCTGGCCAATTAACACGGCCACTCATAATGTAGAACGTTAATGATGGAGGCCTCTGGCCCTCTGAGTGCATGCCATACAACCGATCCTAGGTCTAAATTTTTATCGTTGAAGTACTCCAGAAAGAACCTGTCATGGTCTCTTCCAATATCATCCCTGCCGGACTGTCCGGAAGTTGGCATTCTTTACTAAATCAGCTTCTGTTCCGGGACAGCTGCGATCTCATCATGAATTACCTCTGGAAATGTGGCTGTATCCAATGCATCTACGTACATATCAATTCTCTGGCTTCAACAGAGAAGGAAAACTCATTAAGAACTCATACGAATCTCTTATCCACTTTTCTTCAATATCGACCAACTCCGAATCATATCTTGGTAACTACATAGACCGCAATCTGATTTATCTATAGTCATATCCAGAGTCTTTCGTAAGGACTCGAAGTTACAAACTCGAGCATTTTCACCACTTTGTAGGAGACATCTGACCGATTATGTCCTCGAAAACTCGTCCAAGTTATCAAAGGAATACACACTGTTCGTCCTCTCTCGATCGATTCACTCCATGTCTGATTAAGACCCTTCGAATTGGAATTATTCAACTTAACTGATCTTGTGTCGGGGCATCCAGACAAACGGATTGTCTTAGTTACTTTATCCAAGAATGACTAGCGATCTTCTATCACATCCCTGCTTGTAAACTCTTGCGTCTTCATCTTTATAAACTCTAGAGGCGACCTCTCATCAATCTCAGCAACAGCTGGTCCATCTGTCTGCATGGTAGGATACACATCGATTTCTGGTGTAGCTTGTACGTCAACAGTCCTCTCAATCAGGCTTGCTTCAAGCAATGGCCTGATCATCTGGTGCAGATCCCAAACGCTCGTCTCAACCAAGAAATCCTACCATAAACAATATACCAATACGTTCCTACATCACCAGAATAACTCCTTTGTCAGTCATCATCTCTAATGAGCTCACTCTGACCGCAACTCTAGCCGCAGCTCTCTCAGCTCGCGTGGACAAAGTGACAGGAACCACAATAAAATATCGATGAGGATAGATCATGAGAACGAATAGAAATACGGGTCTCAAAATAATGCTTATCCTAAAGTTACTTAAGCGGAGCAACGTATCGTAAGTATGCCACGGAACATACACACGGTAAGTCATTCTACTTGAGTTACCTACTCCATCAACCAAGGTCAACCTACGTAACGAAAGTTCGGGTGTAATACCCCATCAGTCAAGTCTAAGCTCTGTAAGGTCAAGCCTAGGTTTCGAAATATATACGCCTAGACTCCGCGTAGTCAAACCTAGACTCGAACCAAGGTTAAACCTAACGCTTTGATACCAACTTTGTCACGACCGGAAAATGGCACACGACCGGCATTTGGATCATGTGAATTCTATATGACCCCACCATAACCCAAGTAAGCCGAAAACCCAGGAATCTAAACCTTTTTAGTAAAATAGGGAAGGTAGAGTTTTGAAAAGGGGGTATAATTGAAATCAAGTTCACTTTTTAAAATATATGTAAAGTTCGTTTGAAATGCAAGTGAATTAAATACTATAATTTGAAAACGTTTTCATCTTTTGAAATTTGGGCAGCAACTCCATTGTAAATTTCGAGCCAAAACCAATACATAACAAGTATAATTTAGCATCCCCAAGTAGAAGCTAGCTATTCGGCAATTGGCGGAAACAACCATGCAAATACGAATATATGATGCCCGAGGAGAAGATCAACGCAGAAAAGAAAGTAACAAAAAACCCAAGCATCATCAAACCCAGAATAAGGAATAGTCCACACGTCTCGCTCAAAGTCTGAAAGAATATACAAATCTCTGGTTTCTAAGTCTACCAAATATACATAGTCTAGTTGATGGAGTTTTTAACTAGATACAAATGAATATTTATAAAATATACAATGGCGGTTACGATCCGAAGTGTAACCCACTTGCCAATGCAAATAACCCAGAAGAAAGTTGTTTGCCTGCAAGCCGCTACTGACCCGGGCGGTCGATCCTACAAGAAAATTATGGCACAACGGGGGTGAGTTGCCAACTCGTGACTAGAAAATATCATCAGGTAGAAATCGAATGTATAACGATCTCCAAGGTCATACCGTAGTATAATAATATCATACCGTGTGGCATCTAGGGTGATCGTGTATACATATGTCTAATAATAATAATATTGTGCATGTATCAATATATAGTACCAAGTCATCGGTGTCATACATATGTATATATGTGTATCATCCGACGTGTTTCCATCAACGACATATCAAATCATCATAAAACCTGAGTGCCCAGCATCGACACTCGAAATCATCACAAAACCCATGTCTAACATCGACACGTAAATCCTCATATCCCATGCACCGTCTCATCAGATCGGTCATCATATCTATATGTCTCATATCACTCCGATCGGTATTCTTCGGATATCCGCCGAGTCTAGTACTGTCACTGGTAGTTAATGTTTCCCTGCCGAGCTCAACGACTTTTTATACGATCTTCTTGCTCCGGGGTACCGTACCGGGTCCACCATGTAGCCGCAGACGGTGACTCCTCACTCCTTGAATAGGGTAATCATCATAGCTCAGCACCGAGAAAACTCATGGTGGACTTCGAAATATCATATCAGGAGAAACCGCGTTTTTAAAACAATCAGACTTTAAAAATATATCTGCAGTTTCTCAAATCCAGAAATCTCATGAAAACAGAATCTCATAAGAATGTAACCATAATGGAACAGTAAGTACGAGCACAGAATAGTACTGTAAAGTATAGCAAGTGTTTTCATATGGGCGTTTCGTGCAACTAAGTAAGTGCAATATCTGAACTAGTATGTGCGGTAAAGAGTACTAAATAATAACTATAGTTCTACAGGTTAGAAGGCGATACAGTGACATAGCGACTTCTAATATGTACGTGGCATGGCAATTACTGATGATGTGTGTGTGAGCCAGCGAATAAGTGTACGTGCAACATGCGCATCATCGGTAATGGTGCGTATGTCCTAGCAGACAAAGTCGTAATAAGGTAAATACACAGAGCGTAGGATATATTTGCCATAAAAGAAAATCGTAGGAGCGTCGGAGGAAATAAGAAATCGTAGAGTGAACAGTATAAACTACGTAACCACGTATAAGCCATACAGTTAAAGTTAAAATAGAACGAATCATTGTTTTTGAAAATAAGGGTTACGATGTTTTAGAAAATGATACCATTTGAAAATCCGTAGCATCCCTTGAACTTATCATTTAAAAGTGCACAACTATTCATTAGTTTGAAAATAGGTATAGCTATAAATATATCCTAATATCTACCTAATGATTTTAATCAATATTTCTCGAGTCGATATATACATGTTGGCGATCCATCCTCATCATATCACGTATGGTATAATCCATCGTACGATATTATCAATCAATATTATGGATTTATAGTCATGTACATCACCTCATCTCATATCATCACATATCATCTCATGTAATATCGTGTCATGCCATGTCATATATATATATATATATATATATATATATATATATATATATATATATATATATCGCCCTGTATCCTCATATCAAATCATATCAACTCGTGTCATCATATCCGATCATATCCTCATCTCATAATATCATATCGTATTTATTCTCATGTTTATGTGTGTGTGTGTGTGTGTGTAATGTATACATATATATAAGCGTATATACATATAACTCATGGACTAGAAGAAACTAGAACGAGGGATATACCTTCCTGCACGTATACTACTATTGATTATAACATCCAAGAACCTTATTACCTAGGTATACACATCTAATATATAAATATATATATATATATATATATATCTACTATCCAAGTACTACGGTTGTGGGGTTGCTATATGCCATCCACCCGACTTCCCCCATAGATAAACATCTACTCACCTACTATCCCCACTTTAGCCGAATTCGATGCATGCCTTGCACTTCTTTGCCGCTCTGCAAGTTCATGCAAAAGCACCTACAAACAAAAGCATATCATATCGAAATCCAAAATCAAATCCTGAAAACCGATACGACAAGCAAAAAGTACATGGTTTAGAACTTATGGTCCACGCATGCAAGGACAACAAAACAACCCCCAACGTTGACGTACGAACGCCAAGTGACCGAGTCAAAACTCAAATATCAAAACCTAAGTTTTCAAAAATCGAAAAACGTAATTATAAACTTAGTAAAATACTCACAGATTCTATCTAAGGTGAAATTAGAACATTTTGTTAAGAATATGTATGCTCCCGAGGCCATTATTGTATATTATAGTGGATTCTTAGACATATATATAGAGGACTTTCTTGCTCGACATGATAGTATGCGATCCGGTAGCTCTTTATCATAACATGTACACTTGTTTTAGTATATTGTCTCTTTGATACGTGTTGATAAAGCACTTAGGATGTAGGCTTGACTACCAGGACTATGATGCAGATCATACTAGTGGGGCTTGTGTAGTCCGCAAGCACATCTTTTAAAAGTTCCTAGTCGAGGGAGTATTGAGATAGGGCATCGATATTCCAGAGTAGACTAGTGTGTATGTTTCTTGACCCTATATAGGGTGTTGGTTGATCCCATAACCATTGGTGTTTGACATCAAAGATTGTACACAGGTGCTCATTAGAGAATGGGTACACCGAACAGGTCTCGCTGAGAACTACTACATGATACCATACCTATCGTCAGATAACACTTCTCTGGTGACACTTGTACAGGTTAGTCTGTAGACCCGAGATGTTCATAGTGTCTTATGTGATTCCCACTGTGCTTTGATTTCCTCCTTATCATGGTTTAAAAGAGTCATGCAAACAGGTGGATTTTGGGTACAGTTTTGAGTCACATGAAGACAGTGAGCGATAGGAGGGGTTTCGTCTCTCCCAGTATTGGGAGTTGATGTTGTGCTATGCTCGATTAGATATAACAGTAAGTCCTTGGCCAGGGCTGATGAGATTTACTGGTAAGTGTTATCAGTAGTGCCTCGAAAGGTTATAGGCCATACATTGGTATGACTTATCAATTTATTGGGGTCTGACGATTCCACCCCCAGACTCGATATGCAATATATCAGACGAAGAGACTGGACTGTATAGTAAGTGTTGCTTATAGGCTTTACGGGAGTTTGGACAAGTTTGCTTGTTGATCTTCTATTTGTTCAATACCTGGCTAGCCATTACGTTTAGCTAGTACCGCTGACAGCTTGTGGGTATCTGATGTGATCATTACCTACTGTTGGCGTATTGATGAGTCTTTAGAGTCCCACATAGAGGTTTCCTAGCTCAAGAGAAATGAAGTAAGATATATATGGAGATATGTGCAGGGGCTTGATTAAATATGAGTATATGATACCGTATTCTAATCTAGCGATTTTTTATATCAGTCAAGTTATAAGTGATATAACCGGATTATTGAATAAAGTGTTGATTTAATAATTTGATACACACACACACACACACACACACACACACATACATACATACATACATATACATACAAACTTATATATATTTGATATTAGTCGGTTGTATATGATATAACCAGATTAATGAATCAAGTGTTGATTTAATAATTTGATATATTTATATATTTGATATATACATCTGTTTACTAATATTAAGCTCACTTAAGATTTTCTTCTCTCTTTATATATATTTATATATATGTGATATATATATTTGTGTGTGTGTATGATATATATATATGTGTGTGTGTGTGTGTGTGTGTGTGTGTGTGTGTATGTATGTATGTAAATTGTATCATGTTTGATATGTATGTATGTATTTAAATTGTATCATGTTTGATGATACATTGAACATGGATGTATAAGAATCACACAAGAATAAAAGAAATGATTTATATTTTGAAGAAAAGACAAGAAAAAGAGAATGAGTCATGGCTTTTGATGCTTGGAGAAGCATTGAGAACCCATGACTCATCTCTAATTCTTGTTTTATTCTTAGATATTTAATCATTCCTATCTTATCTTATATCTTATGAGACATGGCTCAAAACTCATCCAAGTTCATCTCCTTCTTCTACTCCTCTCTAGATTTTTCTTGAGTTGAGAAAAGAAAAGAGAAAAATATTTCTAATGAGAAAATCTCCTACTTCATCAATCTACACTAGTCTAGCTCATTAGTTTAGGTTGTTAACTTTACTAATACCTTTATTAGTGAAGTGTGAGCTTGAGTGAGAGTGACTTCAAAGTGGATCATCTTCAGTAACGAAGACAACAAGCAAGCTCGATCCTTTCATCAAGTGGAGTCAAAGAAGAGTTCTAGGGACTACTACTTAGAGCTTTAGAAGTGAAGGACAAGACTACAAAGGTTGTAGACTCTCTTCACTTAGTATAGAACTTGTTTGCTTACTTTAAAACCCTATCTAGTTCGATTCTAGGTTAGTATACTTAGCGCTCAAAGATTTTTGTAAATTGCACACTTAATGCTTATTAAAACCTAGTAGAGCTGTTAAGACATATTTTCATGGTATCAGAGCCGAGCTAGAGGCTTAGGATTGCATTAGACGAAGTTAAAGTGTTCGATCGAAATTTTAAACACCGTATTTTGGTGGTTTCTGTCCATTTTTTCAAAAGTTGATATTTTCACAAATAAAAATATTCAGAAAATCATTCAGGGTTTTATATGGAGCCAAAAGAAAAACGAGATCCTAACTAGTCAAAGTGACCGCAGAACCGCTGCCTAGACCATGTATTGGCTGCGGTTCCGCCACCAACTTGAAGTGTCATCGGCTCGTTTTTCTTCTGCTGCTTCATTTTTCTATTTTGGACTTTCTGGGTATTTTTTAGGCTCAAGTGGTTGAGGTCTCTGTGAATTGGTGGTGTTTGAAATGTCGATCGAAATGTTTAACATCGTCTATATTGTTTTGGATATGTGATACAATTTTTGGAATCCATATTGATTAGTTCTGCAAAAACTAGTTAACGAAATGTAAATCTCGCATTTTAGTCTCAAATGATGGATTGTCACGGAGTTTGGATTTGGATCGAAACTTCGTCGCAATCTCGTATCGTACATGAGTACTCGCTGGGAGACAATAGTAGACAGCCATGCCCCATAGCCCCAACTAGATGACTATAGGAGAACCTCATGGCCAAAAGCATCCACTCGGGTAGTCGCGGTCACGGTGTTCCGCCCAAGTGTACTTCGTTGATGGCCTCGGGAGTGCGGCCATCCACTAAAGTTCCCGACGAGCATTCGATCTTTTAATTGGGATTCTTGTTGAACTGCCCAACTTATTTTTGAAAATTGTTTTCAATTCGAGACTTAAATACAAGGTTTATAGCGTTACGCATGAATTTCGAAATATGTAATAATCTGGGTTTATGATGTCTAAAGAGAGTGCGGATTCTAATTATTATAGTTTTCATTTCTTTTCTACGACTATAAGTGTAATATGTGACAGTATCCCTGATCTCGTTGCTATACAACAATGACATTACGGATGCACATATTTACTTACGTTGATGACATGTGATATTATTGTGTTGCTATCGATATATTATATTGGATCGTCGTGATTGAATAGCCGAGGGTTTTTACATGAGATGAGAGTTTTTCAATTTTCATTCATGTAAATATTTATATGTAATATTCTTTTATTGGAACACTTCCGGGTTGAGATTGTTGTCTCCATTTGATATATATTATTTACTTTTCCGCATTAGGATAGACCCAAGGCGGGGAGCATAAGTAACCGGGTTCTAGAGTCCAGTGGGAGGCCATCTCGAAGAGTCGAGATCAGTCGCCTAACTCTAGAATTGGTAGGGTTGCTTACCGCTCTCATAGGGGTCTAAGGATGTGAGCTTGGCTATTCATCATGACCATGGAATCCTTTTTTCGTTATTGGCTTAATCTAAAACACGAACCTCCTAGTATATCCTATATTTCATATATTTGCTTCTATTGTTTTTGTGATGTGATGTGATCATATAACCGCGTGAGACAAATGCTACTTATATATATAATATACTAGTAGACACTATATATGTTTTTCATCCGCGCTAGTCCTGACCCTGCCCTGCCATAAGTTAAGTAACCTTACAGTGAAGACCCGGGTCCTTGTGGCGAATGCGGATGGCATATATGTGTGTTTTATTTTCGTTTCTTCTGTGATGTTTAGGAAACTTAAATGATGGGATGTCATTAATGGGATTAATGAAAAGAAAAGAAACCTAAAGATGTTGTAGAATCAAATTTTTCAAAAAAGTAGCTCTAGTTCTTGCTCTGCATAGCGGTATTCCATTTTGAATATGCAGCACCTCATTCGATGAGGAAAGTGCCTAGATCACTTCACCGGGATTTACCTCTTTAGAAAAACTAGCATATGCTACAACCCACTCGGTTTGTTTTGAAAACTAATCGATTTTAAAGCGGAGCTTAAACCACTTCTTTTTAAATCACTAGATTCTACAACGATATCAAGTTAATTATGCTAAAGGTTTTCATCAAAACCATTCGTAGCCCTCCGCCATTTTAGGAAATAGAGTACTTAGTATTCGTGCTACGTTTGTTAACTATAGTTAAGGCGTAGTGTGCGGTAGATAAATGATGTCTTCCTATAAAGTATATGATGCGATCGATTAGGACATTCGTACAACTTTGTTGACCATAGTTAAGAGTCAAACGAATGGGTCTAAATCAATCATGGAATGATGGGTAGAACTTGACCAGCGCTTATGATTTGTTGACCATAGTTAAGGTCATAAGTCGCTAGGGGTAAAAACTATATCGGGAATTTCAAGTGTTGAAATTTGCAATGAGATTGCATATCTTCTATTTGATAGTTGGATCCCGATCCCACTGTGAGTAATAGTTACTCCTGGGAGAATTTTCCACTTTACAATTAGCTAATCTATTAGGTGTCTAAGAAAGGTGTTAACGGGGTTATGCCCCTGCAAAAACAAGGTTATTTAATTAGTTCCATGCGAAAGCACGGGGAGACTCCTTCCGAGTACCAACACCTGCCTAGCTGAACGATTGACGAACTTGTAGGGTGTAATTAATCCTATCTAATCTTACCTTTTAGGGTTTGAAAAAGATTTGATAAAAACAGTGGGAGACATCCTGATTAGATAAGATAATAACCAGTCTATTCTTGCAAGAGTGCACGCTAAAGTGTTTTCTTCTCTCACTCTCCGGGTAGCGACCATGTCACGCTTTAATCAAGATAATAATATGGATGTATTGACCAAACCCGCTTATTATACTGGGCTGGGGAACGTTGGTTCCACTCTATCTTATGACAACTGTCATAAGTCTGGGCAAGGGACAGGGGAATGCAAGTATTTTCACACAACCCAAAAGAAGAAAGAGCATTTTGATGCATCTTCTTCGGGTGTGTTAGTTATTGAGAACTGTTTCTCAGTTTGCTTTACATCCTGGGTATTGGATACCGGATCAGGATCCTATATTTGTAATCTATTCCAAGAGTTAAAGAGAAGTAGAGAACTGGGAAGGGGTGATATGTCTCTCAGAGAAGGGAATGGAGCAATTGTTGCTGCCGAACCTGTCGGTGAATATCACGTAGTATTACCAAATAGTAATACATTGATTTTAAACGACTGTTATTACGTACCGTCGATGATGTGCAATATAATATTCATTTCTTTATTAGATAAAGAAGGATATAACTTTGCATTAAAGAAAAGTGTTATAAACATTTTCCTAAATCAAGTGTTGATTGGGTTTGGTACATAATGTAATGGTATATACGTTCTAAATCAAAATACAGTTCTAAATATACAGAAGACACACAAAAGAAAAAGTTCAGAAATAAACGAAGGCTTCTTGTAGCACTGTACACTTGGTCATATCAATGCGACCAGACTAGCTAAGTTTCATAAAGATGGATATTTGAATCCGTTCGAATTTACATCTTATGAAACTTGTCAGTCATGTCTCAAAGGAAAGATGACCAAAACTCCATTTATTGGACACGGAGAAAGAGCTACTGAAATCTTATGACTCATACATAGTGATGTATGTGGTCCTATGTCTACACATGCCAGAAATGGTTCCTCGTGCTTCATTACATTCACCGATGATCTCTCAAGATTCGGACATGTGTTCCTGTTGAAACACAAATCTGAAGATTTTGAGAAATTCAAGCAATATAAGAGCGAAGTAGAGAACCAGACGAGTAAAAGTATTAAAATCCTTCGATCTGATCGAGAAGGAAAATACTTAAGCACGAAATTCCGAGATTATCTAAAAGAGAATGGGATTCTCACTCAGCTTACTCCTCCGTATACATCACAACACAATGGAGTATTAGAGTGGAGGAATCACACCCTATTAGATATGGTGCGCTCTATGATGAGTGTTGCTGAGTTACCTATTTCCTAATAGAGTTATGCACTTGAAACAGCTGCATACCTATTGAATAGGGTTCCTACCAAATCCGCGCCTACCATTCTATATGAAATATGGGAGGGGAAGAGACCATGTCTTAATTTTATTAAGATATGGGGTTGTTCGGCTTATATTTAAAAGCAAAATCTGGAAAAGCTCAAGGCAAGGTCTGTTCTATGTAAGTTTGTTGGATATCCCAAACATTCGCGAAGGTATATCTTCTATCTCACCAAGGAACAAAAGGTGTTTGTTTCTCAACATGCCACCTTTTTAGAAAAGGAATTTCTTATGAAAGAAATTAGTGGCAATGAGATAGAGCTGGAAAAGGTTCCAGATACACAAACTGCAATAGAAGATTTGGTAGAACCTGAGGATTCGATAGTCCCAGACGAAACTCAGCCACTCTGCAGATCTAGTAGGGTTTCTCATCCACCTGAGAGATACTACGGTTTTCTTATAGATAGTAGGAGAGAGAATTGCATCCTGGAAGATGATGACCCAACTAGTTTCGAGCAGGCCATCATAAGTGGGGAATCTGTGAAATGGCTAGATGCTATGCGATCTGAGATAGAATCCATGTACACCAACAAAGTATAGACTTTGGAAGTTGCTCCTGAAAGAGTAAAACCCATTGGGAGCAAGTGGATCTTTAAGAAGAAAAATTGGTGTAAATGGAAAGATTGAGACTTGTAGCAAAAGGTTTTCGTTAACGACCAGGTGTCGACTATAATGAGAGCTTTTCTCCAGTAGCTATGCTTAAGTCCATCAGGATCCTACTTGCCATTGCTGCATACCATGACTATGAAATCTGGCAGATGGACGTCAAGACGACTTTTTTAAATAGTGATTTAGAAGAAAGCGTATATATGACACAACCAGAGGGCTTCGTAGACAGTGGGAGCAGCGGAAAGGTGTGCAAGCTGTTTAAATCAATCTACGGATTAAACCAGGCGTTGTGGAGTTGGAAGATCTGTTTTGATGTAGCAGTCAAAGAGTTTGACTTCATCAAAAACGTAGATGAACCATGTATATATAAAAAGGTTCTAGAGAGTAAGGTTGTCTTCCTCGTATTGTACATGGATGATATACTGTTGATAGGAAATGATGTTCCTATGCTGCACTCGGTCAAACTCTTCCTATCATAAAAGATCTCCATGAAAGATCTGGGTGATGCCTCCTATATCTTGGGGATAAAGATCTATAAGGATAGATCTAAAAGGATGTTGGGATTGTCCCAATCCAGGTACATAGACACCGTACTAAAGAGATTTAGTATGGAAGATTCAATGCGTGGTAATTTACCCGCTTGCTCAGGAATCACTCTCTCCATAGAGATATCTCCCAAAACTGATTTGGAAAGGGCTCGCATGAACATGATACCCTATGCTTCTTCAGTTGGGTTTATCATGTATGCGATGTTATGGACCAGATCGGATGTAGTTTACGCACTTAGTGTAGTAAGTACATATCAATCAGACCCAAGAGAGAAGCACTGGATAGCTGTGAAGAACATTCTTAAATACTTGAGAAGGACGAAAGAGATATTCTTAGTATGTAGTA
This sequence comes from Agapanthus africanus, assembly GCA_030015575.1. NCBI lineage: Eukaryota > Viridiplantae > Streptophyta > Magnoliopsida > Asparagales > Amaryllidaceae > Agapanthus > Agapanthus africanus. The sequence continues at coordinate 89,296,781 of CM057337.1, forward strand.
ATGGAGAACTCCAAGTGGAGTTCTTTACCGATTCGAGCTTCCAGAGTGATAAGGGCGACAGCAAGTCTGTCTCGGGTTTTGTCTTCAGTCTCAATGGAGGGGAAGTATGTTGGAAGAGTTCCAAGCAAGATACCGTTGCAGACTCGACGATGGAGGCTGAATACATCACTGCCAACGATGCTACCAAAGAGGCTATCTGGATGAAGAAGTTCATTGCTGAACTTAGTGTGGTTCCATCCATTGAAGATCCAAACTTTTGTATTATGATAACAATAGAGCTGTAGCTTTGGCCAAGGAACCCTGGTACCATCAGCGATCCAAACATATTCTGAGGCGGTATCACCTAATCCGGGAGATAGTTGATCGCCGAGAGATAGAAGTCAGGAGAGTATACACGAAGGACAACACGGCGGATCCACTCATGAAGGACCTCCCCCAGACACAGTTTGAGAGACTTTTTAGGATGTTGGGTATGCGATACTACAACAACCGGCCTTAGTGCAAGTGGAGGATTGTTAGGAATATGTATGCTCTAGAAGCCATTATTGTATATTATAGTGGATGCTTGGACATATATATAGATGACTTTCCTGCTCGACATGATAGCATACTATTTGGTTGTTCTTTATCTTAAATGTACACTTGTTTTAGTATACTGTCTCTTTGATACATGTTGATAAAGCCATTAGGATATAGACTTGACTACCAGGACTATGATGCAGATCATACTAGTGGGCTTGTGTAGTCTGCAAGCACATTCTTTAACAGTTCCTAGTCGAGAGAGTATCGAGACAGGGCATCAATATTCCAAAGTAGACTAGTGTGTATATTTCTTGACCCTGTATGGGGCAATGGTTCATCCCATAACCATTGGTGTTTTACATCAAAGATTGTACACAGATGCTCATTAGAGAATGGGTACACCGAACAGGAATCACGGAGAGCTCCTAGATGGTACCATACCTATCGTCAGATAGCAGTTCTCTGGTAACACTTGTACAGGTTAGTCTGTAGACCCGAGATCGTCATAGTGACTTATGTGGTTCCCATTGTGCTCTGATTTCCTCCCTACCACGGCTCAAAGGAGTCGTGCAAACAGGTGGATTTTGGGTACAGCCCCGAGTCACATGGAAGCAGTGGGCGATAAGAGGGGTTTCGTCTCTCCCGGTATTGGGAGTTGATGTTGCGCTATGCATGATTAGCTATAACAGCAAGTCTCTGGCCAGGGCTAATAAGATTTACTGGTAAGTTTTATCAGTAGTTTCTCGAAAGTTATAGGCCATACATCGGCATGACTTATCAAGTTATTAGGGTCTGACGATTCCACCCCCAGTCTCGATATGCGACATATTAAACGAAGAGACCGGACTGTACGGTATGTGTTGCTTATAGGATTTACGGGAGTTTGGATAAGTTTGCTTGTTGATCTTCTATTCGTTCAATACATGGGTAACCATTACGTCCAGCTAGTACCGCTGACGGCTTGTGGATATCTGATGTGATCATTACCTACTGTTGGCGTATTGACGAGTCTTTAGAGTCCCACATAAAGGTTTCCTAGCTCAAGCGAAACGAAGTAGGGCACATATGGAGATATGTGCAGGGGCTTGATTAAATACGAGTATATGATACCGTATTCTAATCTAGCGATATTTAATATCAGTCAGGTTATATATGATATAACCGGATTATTGAATTAAGTGTTGATTTAATAATTTGATATATATATATATATATATATATATATTTGATATTAGCCGGTTGTATATGATATAACCAGATTATTGAATCAAGTGTTGATATAATAATTTGATATATTTATATATTTGATATATACATATGTTTACTAATATTAAGCTCACTTAAAAGTTTCTTCTCTCTTTATATATATGTGATATATATATATATATATATATATATATATATGTATGTATGTATGTATTTAAATTGTATCATGTTTGATGATACATAGAACATGAATGTATGAGAATCACACAAGAATAAAAGAAAAAAGAAATGATTTATATTTTGAAGAAAAGACAAGGAAAAAGAGAATGAGTCATGGCTTTGGATGCTTGGAGAAGTATTGAGAAGCCATGACTCATCTCTAATTCTTGTTTTATTCTTAAATATTTAATTATTCCTATCTTATCTTATATCTTATGAGACATGGTTCAAAACTCATCCAAGTTCATCTCCTTCTTCTACTCCTCTCTAGATTTTTCTTGAGTTGAGAAAAGAAAGAAGAAAAATACTTCTAGTGAGCAAATCTCCTACTTCATCAACCTGCACTAATCTAACCCATTAGTTTAGGTTGTTAACTTCACTAATACCTTCATTAGTGAAGTGTGAGCTTGAGTGAGAGAGATTTCAAGGTGGATCATCTTCGGCAACGCAGACAACAAGCAAGCTCGATCATTTCATCAAGTGGAGTCAAAGAAGAGTTCTAGGGACTACTACTTGGAGTTTTAGAAGTGAAGGACTAGACTACAAAGGTTGTAGACTCTCTTCACATAGTATAGAACTTGTTTGCTTACTTTAAAACCCTAATTCTCTAGTTCGATTCTAGGTTAGTATACTTAGCACTCTAAGATTTTTTTAAATTGCATACTTGATGCTCATTGAAACCTAGTAGAGGTGCTAAGATGTACTTTCATATTTTGCATATAGGGCAGGTCTAGTTAACTAAAGATTTAGCTACAGACCAAAAACCAAACCCTAAATCCAATATTGTGCCACAATTTATGGCCTAAAAATATTAAATCGGCGGCCAAGAAAGGGAAGTGGGGGCTCGGAATTCTGGGGTGGCTTCCTATTTGCTTGCACATTTCACTGTATCTGCAAATAAATTTTTGGAGTCCCTAACTCATCCCGGATTCTAATTGATCCCCATAATTCATCAAAATCCGATATCGAAAAATCCTAGATTCTTCTTTGACACTTCTAAGCTCATATTAGTCAAGGATACCATCACTACTAGTCCAGTAGACACTCACTAAACCTCCACTAACCTCTACTACAAGTTTCTATCCATAAATCCTCATCCTACAATTTTCCAAGATCACAAAACCTAAACTTCTTAACTCTAAACTAATACTTGAGGTTAGTAAACTCAAAACTTGAGGAAAGGTGAAAGTCTTACCTCATGGAGCAACTCAAGAAAATTTCTAGATGACCAAGAAAACTCAAAACTCCAACTTGATCCCACCATGTTATATAGGATGAGATTGTGGACATTTTTTGTGAAGGGTTTGTGAAGATTTGGTAAGGTTTTAGGGGTGTTTGCATGGTGGTAGAGAGGGTGGAGGAGTTGAAGAAGGAAGAGAAGATAAAGAAAATGGCGGAGGTGAAGAAGGCAAATGGGGAAATCTTTCATAGTTGTAGCAACCATATGTCTCTCTCTTTCTCTCTTTCTCACTCTCTCTCCTCATAACTCCTAGTCACCTCATATCTTCGCTCACATAATTATATTCTTTTCTTTTTCTTTTCTTATCTTTTCCCTTTAAAAAAAAAAAAAAAAGAAACACAAAACCATACTGCAAATCAAAATCTCAATGTTATATGTCATGACACATCAAACATGGTTTTAACAAAATGACTTGTTTTAATACGCACTTAATGAAACACTAATCAAATTTAACATAAAATTATATGTAAATAATTGTATAATAATTTATAAAAGCCCAATACGATAAATGCTTTCATAAATAATAATTCATATTAATTCCCAAATATTTTCCAAAATATAGGTATATAATTATACCATTTTACTAAAACTTATTTCCATACTTGCATAATATTCATAAAATTTATTATTTTATTATTTAAATTCCAAAAAAAATATTATTTTATATTTTCTGAAATGTCACGACTCACTAGGCTAATGAAGCCACCAACCAACTCGTCAAAACCGAGCGACCATATCCGGCCTATTATGACCAAATCAAGTACCCACCGGGATATACGATCCCGAAATTCTATGTTTACAAAGGAAAAGGTAGTCCCCACCAACACGTCGCACAATGCAGAGCTCAGTACAGCAATACTGGAGGCGACAACAAATTGTTGCTTCGCCAATTCGTCGGAAGCTTGTCAGAGACAACTTTCAAATGGTACTCAGAGCTCCCAAATGACTCCGTGAAAACCTTCTCCGAAATAGAACTGTTGTTCATGCAACGGTTCGCCAGCGTAAGTGAACGCACTACGATCATGGCACTGATCAATGCTAGGGTAAACCCGGGAGAAACGTGGGTCCAATACGCGATCCGGTGGTGGAGCCTGTGGTCTAAGTGCGAAAAGCGCATTGAAGAGTCTCCATCCATTGGCATGTTCATCGGGACCCCCGATCCTCAATCGAATGTGTCCCAGTTCATGACATTTCTCAAACATGCAACCTTTCAAGCACTGATAGACAAGCTGGCCCAAATGGATCAGATGAGCCATGGACCCTCCTCCTCAAATAAAGACCCTCGAAATAATAAGGGTAAAGGGAAAGCGGCCTTCGTTGCCAATACGCAACAACCGAGTGGTCCAAAACCGACTGCTCACCAAAACAACGCACATGCACACATGTCTTTATAAGAAAAGCTAGGACGTGCATACTCGTTCCCTCACGATAAAATGAGGAATTGTTCAAGCTGGCGATACGAAATAATCTCATCACATTACCAGACGCACGGCTAACCCGCACAACCTGGCGACGTCAACAACTCCAACCACTGCTTCTATCATAAAATAATGAGTCACCCAATTGAAGATTGCTGCATCTTCAAAAATTGGGTCGAGGACTAGTATCAACAGGGGCAATTCGCGTTGTTTGATAATTGGGGGGGTGAACCCGCCTCAAAAACACGCTCCCAAAAAGGTGTACTCACAGGGGCATCATGCTCACTTGTGGAGGAAACTCCATGGGAAGTCGTTCTTTCAGCAAAGACTAAAAGAATGCTGAAAGATCTACAAGCATGTCCGGTGATCAAGTGGAAAAGCACGCTTGAACTCAAAATTATTGAAGGGATGCTGAAACTACGTCCCACACCGAAAGTTGTTGAGAAGGGGAAAAGCCCACAAGTCAAGCCTTCAAAGTCTTCTAAGAAAAAGAAGAAGACGAAGAAACCCGTCCAGCCTGCCGAGTATGACGACAAGCGCACAGAGCTTCAGAAATACATAGACGTGCTGGAAGAATATAACCAGAAGGCGTGGACACCAGTCACGCTCGAAAAATTCCTCAAGCATATTATTGAGGACGGAGACAATGTCAATGATGAGGGAAATGACTCATCAGAAGAAGTGGAAGACTATGTAGCAAGTTGCCACATGGTCTCCTATTCGTCGTTATATGATGAAGAAGCTCCCTCAGCATCAGAAAACGACATGGAGGAACTAGGGGTAAAATCGGTGCTAAATTCCCCGAATCTGCCGAAAGAAGACCCGATTGAGAAACTTTTAAACGAAGCTTTTCAAAAGTCCGAAGACGACCAAGAACGCGAAACAGCCATATATGAAAAGGCTAAGTGTCAGCGTTTGAATAAAGAAGCTTTGGTGAGAACGGGTCATAAAGCGCTCTGACCAAACCAAAGCACACCCGCAATAAATAAGAGCAGGATAAAAACTGAGAAACGGTTTGCCAAAACCCTATCAATGGGGATGAAGCTAACACCTATCATGAGGTACACTCCTGAAGTCCCATATTTCGACAGAGGAGAATCACATCCAAAAACTGCCTATATCATCGAAAGGTCGCCAACCCCATCGAGGAATGCAGTGTCTTCAAGAAGTGGTGGCAAGGATATGTTGCCCATCGAAAACACTTCAAAAAAGAGAAGCACGAAGCTCACGCTCGCCGATGTGAATGTGGCGAGATGAAAACACATAAAGAAACAACTGGTAACTGGCATATGGTTGGTACCAGTTCGGAAGGGGGGAAACCTCAAGTTCTCACCTTTAGGAGCGATTCCGAGGATGAAATACCCATCGATTCTCTCTTTAATGACTCTGCCTCGGAAAAAGAAGAGGAGGAGAAGAATTGTGAAAACATTCAGTTGCGTAATTGTACGCTACTTGACAAGAACTTCGGATCTACAAACAAAGGCTCGAACAAAAAAGACAAAAGGAAAGGGAAGATGCCCGAGGAAATCGCCCTTGATGAAGAAGTGGTAAAGGAGCTCGCTGCAAAAGACCCGCCTAAGAAAAAAAAGGTGGATTACAACGTCCTAGCACATCTGAGGAAAATACCCTCGCAGCTAACCATATTGGAAGCTCTCCTCCTATCCAAAGATGCACGAGATTCCCTGATCAAGGCCTTATAAGAGCCCGATCAGTTCTAAGATTTCCTCACGGAAGAAAGGATGGAAGATTAACTGGCAGAGGTCCATACGGCTGATATTACATTCAGCGATGAAGTAATACTCTTCAGCACGTGCGAACATAATCGACCGCTATACGTCATTGCCATGACATAAAAATAAGGAAAATTCTTGTCGACAACGGATCCTCCGTTAATCTTCTCAACATGAGAGTGCTAAAAGAAAATTACTTGAATGTTTAGCCCTTACCCGAGATAAAATTACCATATCAGGGTTTAACTCACAGTCATCACGGACACTTGTGTCCATAATACTGATTCTAGGCTTCGGCCTGCTCGTCTTTGACATCAAATTTCATGTCATTGACGCCAAGACTTGCTGTAACACTTTACTTAGTAGGCCTTGGTTACACGAGCACAACATCGTCCCTTCTACACAACATCAGTGTATGAAGTATTTCAAGGATGGCTCAGAGTACACCTTCACGGGAGAACTCAATCCATTCTCGGTAAATAAAGTGAGGAAGTATGAAGACACGAAGTAATTTTAGCCGGACTTCGAGGATAGTGAAAGGTGCCACAAGCTGGAGAATAAACAAAAATCCATAGCTACGATCCCGATCTTTGAAAGCGACAGCAAGGAAGACGAACAAATAGTTTACTCAGGGCAACCTCAAAGGCAAAACAATAAGTCTGGACCATCTACTCCTATTTTGGTCTTTGGTAGTAACTCCGAAGACGAGGCCAATGCAGTGTTCTCCGTCCGCCCGTCAATGGAGACTCTTGCCGAAACGGATCAGAGTCTACAAATCGTGATGGCACTGCCTCGACACTACAGGGAACTTGATACGCTCGATACATACAGCGTATAAGAACTGCAAACGTTCTACGTGCCTCCTAGGCGAAGAGGTGAAAAGGCAATTCTCTTCTACAAATCTACGGAGACCAGGGTAGAAAAAGAAGTCTGGCATGGTGCGAACCCACTCTTAACAGGTTCTATCCTATCCTTATGCCAAGATATTATGTGGAGAGATTAAAGAAACTGTTAAAACTCCAAGGCGTACCTCTCGAACAAACGGTTCAACAGATCCAATTCTACAAAAAGATTTGGAATATTCCCGGGATTCGGCGAAAGAAGCCCAACAGGAAGATAGAAACAACTAGGCTTGGATATGTTCGGTCCAAGAAACGGGAGCAAGTTTGCAGCTTCCACGTCATAAACAGCTTGAGTGAAGAATAAAATGCTCTTCCAGATAACCGTGACGTCAAATTGCAGCGAGATCCCACTCTAAGAGCGTTAAGTACGTCTCTTGAAGAGCAAATTGACAAGATAATAAAAGAAGCTTGTCGGGTGGACCGAAACGTCCCTAAACTAGCGTGTTCCCCCATACACGGGAATGCTGGACCGAAATATCCTTAAACAAATAATGGACCGAAATATCCCTAAACTAATGTTAGTGATATATGCCCTAAAGGCCATTATTATATAGTACTGGATTATATATTATATTTTGGATGCTTGGGATATACACTGATATAATAACAGTCTTGCTCAATATGATAGTATGCTATGTGCTTTGATTCTATCTTAATATGTGTATTTGTTTCTTTTAACGTATCGCTAATACATGTTGATAGAGCCCTTAGGATCTTTGCTTGACTACCAGCGTTGTGATGGCAGTCATACTAGTAGGGGCTGGATAGTCTATAAGCATATCTTTTAGCTTGTCCTTAGTCGTAGGATTATCGAGACAGGGTATCGATACTCCAGAGTAGACTAATGTATACGCTTCTTATCCCAGTCAGGGAGATGGCATGTCCTACAGCCATTGGTATGTGGTACCAGAGATAGTATACAGGTGCTCATTAGGTTATGAGTTACACTAGACAGACTCGATGGGAACTGATGGTTGGTATTATACCTATCGTCGGTTAGCAGTTCCCGGATGACATGAGTACCGGTTAGTCCGTTGACTTGACATCACTATTCGTCTCGAGTGTATTCCTACTGTACTTAGATTAGTATCCTACCACGGCTCAAATGAGTCGTGCAAACAGGTAGTGGTTGGGTGCAGTCCCGAAGCACTTGGAGGTAGTAGGGATTAGATAGGATTCATCTCTCCCGGTATTGGGAGTTGATGCCGCGCTGTGTTCGGATAGCCAATACACAAAGTCCCTGGCCAGGGCAAGTGAGATTTACTGGTAGGTACACTAGTAGTTTCTCAGGGTGTATTGGGCTCTACAACGACACGACTTATTGCGCTATTAGGGTTCTGAAGCTTACCACCCCCTATGCCCGATGATTGATCATAAAAAACAAGAAGTGTTTTTGTAAATAACCGAAATCAAGACGATGTCTTTTGTTGCTAGGCGCGATGAGTACGGGTCGTCCGCAGGGAAACATGAACTCTTTTTTTGCTTCAGACGAGTTGATGAAAGATGGGTGATTGATTGTCGTTATATTTTAAAATGGATATAAAATTTATAATGAAAAGGCTTGTAGGGTTCATAGGACTCGGTAGTAATGGATGAATAATAAAAAATGACTCTTTTATTTTTTAATATTTTAAAACTAGATCGATAGTGATGAATGTAGATTATGGTTCTTAGAAGAAACTAAGGTTTCCCCACTACTAACCCTTATCCTTTCATTAATCTCTATTCATGTCTAGCCCTTAACAAAACAAGTGTTAAACCAATCTCAGATCGTGGTCGAGCCTATCCATAAATAGGTAGCGTGCCCGGTAAGAAGGTTAACATTTATTTTGCTAAAATTTATAAATTTTAAAATATATAAAAGAAGTTAAGAGATCTTTTCATCCATTATCCTACTCTATCCTACAAACCCTAACAAGCTAGGAATTACTCGCTCATGGTTAACTTAGAAGAGAGGATGAAGGTGAATGAAAGCATAGTTAAGATGCAGAAAAGTAATGCGTAAAAGTAAGTGCAGAAATTAAGTCTAAAAAGAATTAAAATAAAAACTACCTTTATTAATCAACTATTGCATTCAACTTTTCTCCTTAGAAAGTAGATTACACAAACCCTAGTTTTCTCTAGATCTCTCTCTTGTTGGAGGTAGATGAATAGATGATGATTATTCGGATACATGGATCGCTTGGATCTCTTAATCTTTTCGATGATGATTTTTAATGTACAGCTCTCGGTCTCTTATATAGTCTTTGAAACCAGAAACCCTGGATTCTATATAGGAATAGATGCAGTTAAGATCATGATCACAAAATCCCACATCCAACGGCCCATATTTGACCGCTGAACCACCGTGAAATGCCACTTTTGGCCACCCTTTCGCCGCGCTTTGGTGGGGTCATGACTTGGGATTTTTTCTAGCTTCTTGTGTTGACATGTGGAGATCCTTTAGATATCTAGATTCTAAAAATAATACTCCGAGTCTCTGTCGTTGCTAGTTTCATGACCCACCCCCAAACACAAATAGTATTGTCCGCTATGGCCGAAACCGCACGATTTTGTCCCTTTGAATGAACCGGACTCAAGAAAAGGGCTACTTCCTAGTAGGTCTCACCCATCCCAGAATTTGCCTAGCTCAAGCACGCTTAACTATGGAGTTCTTCAAACTCCGGAGTTCCGATTCATCTAAAAGGCTCCTCTGTGTTATAGGAGTGGTATCATTCCATTTATAGTTCTGATCGTGCCCTCTTTCGGAATGGAATTCGATACCCCCCATTGTTCTAAAGTGGGTCCCAGTGTGTATCCGTATCAGTTACATCCCCTCCTCGATACCGGATAACATCTCACTTCTCACGGGGTAGGTGGTATTCATCCCCAACTCCACCTGGGGTATTATATCCCCCCATTTAGAACAATGGTTCGTCCTCGAACCGCATACCTACTTTTGAGGGACCGGCTCTGATACCATATTTGTCATGACCCACCCCAAAACACAGATAGTATTGTCCGCTCAGGCCGAAACCGTACGGTTTTGTCCCTTTAAATGAACCGGGCTCAAGAAAGGGGCTACTTCCCAGTAGATCACCCATCCCAGAATTTCCCTAGCTCAAGCACACTTAACTATGGAGTTCTTCTAACTCTGGAGTTCCGATTCATCCAAAAGGAGCTTCTGTGTTATAGGAGTGGTATCATTCCATTTATAGTTATGATCGTGCCCTCTTTAGGAATGGAATTCGATACTCCCCATTGTTCTACAGTGGGTTCCCGTGTGTATCCGTATCAGTTGCATCCCCACCTCGATACCGGATAACATCTCACTTCTCACGCGGTAGGTGGTATTCATCCCCAACCCACCTGGGGTATTACAGTTAGATCTCTCGATTTGCTTCTAAATTTTGGCAGATTCGGTTCTGATATCCCGATTTGACTTGGATCTTTTACTTAGATTCCATACCTGAGCTTATACCAGCACAATATCTCGAATCAAAGTGTGAAAGCATTTGGTATTTTTGAGATATTATCCTAACCATTTATATGATATAATATCTTAAGAATATTGATTAGAAATATTTGATATGATATGCATATTTTAATTATTAAGATTTCATTTAAATATTATATGCATATATTTTTCCTTATTATGTTATTTATAATATAGAAACATATGATAATAAACTTTTTACAAATAAAGCCACATATGTTCTCTATTTATAATTAACACCTTTTAACACTTAACATTAGTAGGGAAAATGTTCAATCAAATGTGCAATATTTTATACTAATCAAATACCTCCAAACTTAGCTGATCGTCCCGAGCAAACTGGTTATTAAAGAGAAAAAGAAAAACCTAAGTAGCACACTTTCATATACAACACGATTGCACTTAGCGTGCAACAAACCTTTAAACCTCTAGGTGTCCCTAGTAGAAGGAGTGTTGTCTCCTGAGGGTTTTCAGTGGATTACACCCATAAAATCCTATAATAAAAGAAAGAAGATGAAAGTTATATACAAAGATAAGGAACATATAAAAGAAAGAACTTGAAAATATGAGTTTAAAACTACACTAGCTTTTTAGTTGAGATGAGTCCTATCTTAATAGTCGTGAAAATAAGTCAGAAATCACATCATCCCTCAATAAAATATCGTCTTTTAGTCTTCCTCCCTACTTTTCTTCCAAATATCGATCATATAACCCTACATGTGTGTAAAATACATCTCTACACTTATAGAATTCAATTCAAGCTATCATATTGTTCATCACAGAAAATTGCACTTTAATACCACTCATTCATTATCTATTTTATGATATATCGGTGCTATTAATCAGTGTCTGCTCTGTAATTACAGTCTATAGGTATTCGTGATAAAATACCGGAAACACATTCAAAATCACGGATATATCATCTGTGAGCCGACACTGCAATCGGAACTGGACACCGACCAATATCCAAAGAGTTTTTGCAAATAATATGTGTGCACAATATTTTGGTCCAACACAATGCAAGTGCACACATACTCTTTGGCACTAGGACCATGTGGGGCTGCCCTTGGCACAATTCATGCAAGTGAGCACATGTATGGGTGTGATGTACATTGATTAGGAAATAAATGCATAAAGTTTGGATGTGATGTATTGCCTCATGTTTCCCTCCAGTTCTCTGCATACAAACCAGGCTTCAACTGATAAAACTAGCAGCACCAGAGTGATATTGGGATGCACACATGACCACCACATCAACACAAGACTGAGTGCTCGGAATTTGGCCGAGCACATGGCTTCCAAAACTGGCTTGGCCGGCCCCACCATCTTCAATGTGCCCCAGTTTTCTACAGAGCCTCCCTTGATGCCATGCCACCTTATTTTTATTGTTTGTTTATTTTTCTTTGGTGCCTATAAAAGCAGAACCAGTGAGCAAAGGAGGGGTCTCTCTCATTCTCACATACTTCTATAGTTTTGTTAGTTTCTTTATTTTTTGGTTTAGCTTGATGGTGAGTGGGCTTCATCATTGGTTTCTTCTTCTTCTTTCCTCTTGAAGCTTTCTTTGGAGAGCTTCATTAAGGAAGTTGAACAAGTAACCAAAATCTTGTAATCTCTTTCTACAAGTGTTAATATATTTGTTGTTTGCTTTCTTTTATTACTTGCTTTCTTTACTTATTTGTTTTTCTTTTATAATGCTTAAATAATCTTTCTTTGGTTGTGGTAATAGTAAAGAAGTGAGATGAAAGACTTTTGCCTCCTCCACCTCTTGTTTATATTTAAGGTGCTTATCTACATGATTATAACTTAAAAATTGATTTATATATTAATATGATATGGTATTTTGAAACCATGGTTACTTGTAACCTCTTCATATACTATATTGACTCCCCTTCCCTATTTAACAATGTTTAAGTTAGAATCAAAATTGGTGTTAAGTTTGCTAAGTTTGGATACGGTATATTGTGTCAGAGTGCTTGACAAACCCTCGGTTTTCATATACCGTATACCATCACAAACCCATAGCAAAGTCAACACCAAAACTATTTTGCTCTCACTCACTAATTGTGTTTTTGATGTTATGGTAAGCTTGCTATCCCTTGTGCTTAGTGTTGTTACCCCAAACCCGGACATACATCGGTAAGTGAACAAAACGGACTAGTTTCATGTTTGCGGTGAATATCGGAATTTGATGACTTATGCCTCGCAACCGCTTCGACAAGTCGTGTTTCATGCCGGGATCAACGCGAGAACGGACAACTCATGAACAACGGAGCGTCGAGAGAATCGTCGCGATTCGATCTTCCGAACCAAAGCCACGTCCAATTTCTTTCTTTACCTATTTTCTCGTTTTCTTGCTTTTTCTTGTTTTTGTATTCTTTTTATATTTTTTATGACAAAACCAACCATTCATAAATTTGTTGAATCTTAAACAACAAAACCTAATCACAATTCCCTGAGGATCGACCAGTGCTTGCCGGCTTTCTAAAACGCGCCGTGCACTTGCGGTTATAAATTTTAAAACGAGAACGATCACACGTGCGCAATCCGTTTCATTAAAACCATATCTCTATTTCCAAAACATACGCATTTGCGCTCGCGGGTGAGTTCCCAACAAATTCCGATAGAAATGGTCCCCTTCGAATTAGAACGCAATTTTGTCGCTATTTTTTCCCATGAAGTGTTCGGAAGCTATTTCTACGATGTGATCCGACAGTTGGGATGGGAATTTCTGTTTTATGGGGAAGAAGGTTTGTGTGCTTGCGAGCACTTGGTTGATGAGGGGATAGTCAAGAAAAGGTGTAACCAGCCAACTCGAGAGGCGATCTTTCCAATACAAAATGTCGCAACATCGTCTGTTCTACGATGCACTAAGAAATGGAGAGATACTCCAAGATCAGATTAGGTTTCGCTTTTAGGGTAGACGTAGGGTATTTTCAGCCGATACCATATCCAACGTCACCAATATCCCGATCCGTTCCGATTTTCAAAAACCTTTAGAACTGGCCCAGTATAAGACAGTTATGGGTAATAGGTGTGAGCTACGAGATGCTGGGCTAAATGCCCAGCAGATTTATGGGAACGCCTATACGGCATGCCGCTGAGCGTATCGCAGCGTTAGGGGGATCACTCACGTGTCATCTTTTCCGGCGATTATAGGGCACATGGTTCATTGCTTGATGACCAGAGATTACCAGTTTGCATGGCGAGCATGCTATTCGCCACAGTCAAGGAAAGTGTTGCCATGCACAAATCTTTGTTTCCCATCCTCATTACCCAGATTTGCCGATATTATATAGAAGACGACGATTTCACTGCCTGCCTCACGATGTACGACACCGTCCCGGTGGAGATAGAGAGGATCTCACCAGGGTACAAAGACCCAGGAGTGAGCAGCAAATCCGGTCCCCTACCGACCCCAGCGAGTATGCGGCCCTGCAGACTTCATCAGAGACCTACTTGGGAGATGACGTTCCGACAGATCCCTACGAATTATATAGGATGGAAGTCCGCGGCAACAAGAATTTGATCCGGCAAAATAAAGAAATCAAAGAACAGCTTAGCCAGATCTTAGCCAACCAGGAAGAAGCTGGCGGAAGCTGCAGAGCCAAAGGCAAAGCCAAGCGATAATGATGACATCATTAGATTTAATTTGGGGGTGTATCTACATATAGTTTGCATTTTGTATCTACATATAGTTTGCATGTACATATTTCCTGTATTTCAACACTTATATATTGTATTTTTCTTTTCTTTTGCATGTAGTTGCATTTCATATCTACTTTTGTATTGTATCGTATTGAAAAAATTGAAAAACTTATAAAAATTGAAAATTTTCTTGAAAGATATAAAAAAAACTTTGTCATGTTGGTTAGCGGGGGAACTTAGATTCAAAGTCTGATGGTTTGGTTGATAAGTTGAAATAACTAAATTCTTATTATGAAACCGACAACCCGAAAAATAAACCCTCCTGTATGTTTAACCATAGCTGATATACGTCTTTTTTATCACTTACACGTGTCATATGTGTTTTGAGAATTTGATAAATGTCTGATATGTCTGAAAAACGTTTAAAATTGATAAACATCGTTAGGATCAAGTAGGCTTGTTTTAAGTTAAGCAAAATATCAAGAATAGTTCACAAAGTAAAGTAGATATGAAGAATTTTATAGAGATTTTTAACAGAAGCTATAAATCTGAAAAATAACATGTATAAAACCTTGTTGGAGTAATTACACACCTTATCCACATGTAACGTCTTCAGATTTAAAAGGAAAGGCCGGCTATATCTCCGTTTTCACTAAGTGCAGAATTATTTTAAATAAAATGAGTGTTTTGTTTTATGGCCTTGGTAACTTGGGTAATTAAGTTCTTGGGGTGTCTCCACACCTAATACCCTAAAACCATCTGGTTAGGGAGTCATTGACTCAAATCTCGCTAAGTTTCCAATCGTCAGATAAAACAAACTAAGCAAGTGTTCTCTCCGAGTTAAAAGTCATAACGGTTCTTTGTGGGAGAATAATCTTGGCGGAAACGATTAAAACGGTTATTCGCGGAGATATGAAGGTTTGTATTTTTTAAGACGTTTTGCATGATAACTTTGGTGTGTATATACAAAAACAGGTGAAAGGTGGAGTGAAATATAAGACTTAGGTTTTCTGTTAAAATTGATATATATTCTGACTTGAAACCGAACTGGAGAATAAAACTTGAGAAAATCTTAAACTCCTTTCAAACTTGTGTGATCCTTTAAAAATTTATCCTGGTCTGTAATTACGACATGATGACCCTAATCTTAATTCTTAAAACCTTATGGACACTATCCGCACAATCACGAATAGATGTGTATGAGCTTATATTAAAAAAAAATTTAAGGAGTGAAAAATAGGGTTTAACGTTTCTGACTTGGGTAATATAACTTCTAATTTTGATCTCTAACCTTAATATTAGAATCAACAGTTTTTCCGCAACGCTAACTTGACTGGATTTTGTGGGTGTAATCCGCTGAAAACCCTCAAGAGACAACACTCCTCTTATTAGGACGCCTAGAGGTTTAACGGCTTGTTGCACATGCTCAGTGCAATCGCATTCCCTACGAAAGTGAGGCTAGGATTTTTTGTATTTCTCAGGACGAGCATTAGATAAGTTTGGGGGTATTTGTTCATCACAGAAAACTGCACTTTAATACTACTCATTCATTATCTATTTTGTGATAAATCGGTGCTATTAATCAGTGTCTGCTCTGTAATTACAGTTTACAAGTATTCGTGATAAAATACCGGAAACACATTCAAAATCACGGATATATCATCTGTGAGCCGACACTGCAACCAGAACTGGACACCGACCGATATCCAAAGAGTTTTTGCAAATAATATGTGTGCACAATATTTTGGTCCAACACAATGCAAGTGCATACATACTCTTTGGCATTAGGACCATGTGGGGCTGCCTTTGGCACAATTCATGCAAGTGAGCACATGTATGGGTGTGATGTGCATTGATTAGGCAATAAATGCATAAAGTTTGGATGTGATGTATTGCCTCATGTTTCCCTCCAATTCTCTGCATACAAACTAGGCTTCAACCGATAAAACTAGCAGCGCCAGAGTGATATTGGGATGCACACATGACCACCACATCAACACGAGACTGAGTGCTCGGAATTTGGCCTAGCACATGGCTTCCAAAACCGGCCTGGCCGGCCTCACCATCTCCAATGAGACCCAGTTTTCTACAGAGCCTCCCTTGATGCTATGTCACCTCATTTTTATTATTTGTTTATTTTCTTTGGTGCCTATAAAAGTAGAACCAGTGAGCAAGGGAGGGGTCTCTCTCATTCTTACATACTTCTATAGTTTTTTTAGTTTCTTTATTTTTTGGTTTAGCTTGAGGGTGAGTGGGCTTCATCATTGGTTTCTTCTTTTTCTTCCCTCTTGAAGCTTTCTTTGGAGAGCTTCATTAAGAAGGTTGAACAAGTAACCAAAATCTTGTAATCTCTTTCTTCAAGTGTTAATATATTTGTTGTTTGTTTTCTTTTATTTCTTGCTTTCTTTACTTACTTGTTTTTCTTTTATAATGCTTAAATAATCTTTCTTTGGTTGTGGTAATGGTGAGGAAGTGAGATGAAAGATTTTTGCCTCCTCAACCTCTTGTTTATGTTTAAGGTGCTTATCTACATGATTATAATTTAAAGATTGATTTATATATTGATGTGATATGGTATTTTGAAATCATGGTTACTTGTAACCTCTTCATATACCATATTCACTCTCCTTCCCTATTTAACTATGTTTAAGTTAGAATAAAAATTGGTGTTAAGTTTGCTAAGTTTGGATACGGTATTTTGTGTCCGAGTGCTTGATAAACCCTCGGTTTTCATATACCGCATATCATCACAAACCCTTAGCAAAGTCAACACCAAAACTATTTTGCTCTCACTCACTAATTATGTTTTTGATGTTGTGGTAAGCTTGCTATCCCTTGTGCTTAGTGTTGTTACCCCAAGCTCGGACATACATCGGTAAGTGAACAAAACGGACTAGTTTCATGTTTGCGGTATCGGAATTTGACGACTTGTGCCTCGCAACCGCTTCGATAAGTCGTGCTTCATGCCGGGATCAACGCGAGAACGGACAACTCATGAACAATGGAGCGTTGAGAGAATTATCGCGATTCGATCTTCCGAACCAAAGCCACGGCCAATTTCTTTCTTAACATATTTGCTCGTTTTCTTGCTTTTTATTGTTTTTGTATTCTTTGTATATTTTTTTATGACAAAACCAACCATTCATTAATTTTTTGAACTTTAAACAACAAAACTTAATAAGAATTCCCTACGGATTGACCCGTGCTTGCCGACTTGCTACAACGCGCCGTGCACTTGCAGTTATAAATTTTAAAATGAGAACGATCTCGCGTGCGCAATCCGTTTCATTAAAACCATATCTCTATTTTGAAAACATACTCGTTTGAGCGCGCGGGTGAGTTCCCAATACATAGTCTTGTCCATCTTTCTTAGTACTTTTTAGTCGGTAAATATTTTAGATGGAATTGTTCACACATTCTTCATACGACCGTTAATACTTCTTGAGATACTAACCAACCGATTACCAAATGTGCTCACTCATTAAGGCATGATTACCAATATTCTAGTCTTGCAACACCTAAGGCTTAGCAGTGACTCCCAAACCAGTTGGTCTAAGACACTAGGTGATAAAACACCCTCGCTATATTTTTTCTGCTGCCTTAAGTAATTACAAAATCAGTGTTCATTTTTCTTCACCATTTATTTTTATGTGTCATTTACATTTTGTTGATTTTTATATTTTTCTTCATACTAAGGCATTTAGACAAGAGCATTTCAAGGTATCCTCTACTATCCTAAGTTTCAAGATGTGTGCAAGTGCGTACAATAGGGTATCAACGTTCATATGTTTGGACTTAAGAATAGGGACTATTTTTCAGATTTATTTCTATCCGAAAATTAGTGATTTCCTTCATCTTACTAACCCTTAGGACAACAGCTCATGACTACCTATTACTAGCTTCATTTTAAAACATCTAATTTTCTTGCTTTTCTTAAATTTCTTCCTATCTTTCTTATGTATTTTCACTTTATAACTTTTATTATCAAAAAAAATTTGTGCTTTTATTTAGTATAATACAAAATGATGCGTGAATAAGCACAAACCTTCCTAAAATCTATTTGCAGCAATGTCCTCACTGATATCATGTTTTAATATCAAGACCTTTAGATTTGGGAGGAAAAGTTCTCAATGATTAGTAAAAGGGGACAAAAAGTCAATGACAGTGAAATCCTCCTCCAAACTTATTTTTGTCTTACAATTGTGCAAAAATTTTCTTTCAAGAGCCAAAATATTTTTCTCCCCCCTCCCAAACTTTGAGTAAAACAGTATTTTTATGCATTGAAATCATAAGAGGGGGAGAAATATTATTGTCTATGCAACGCTTTACGAAGACCAAAAGTCAACACCAACCATTTGAATATTTTATCAATATAATAACATGGTTGGTAGAAGATCATGTTACATATAGACGTGAAGAAGTGGGGAGGAGATAAGAGGTGTAATGGAATGGGTTTACATCTCGGTTGGTAGAGACGAAACAATGATGGTGGATGAAAATGAGAATATAAAATATAAGGAGTAGGTGAA
Organism: Agapanthus africanus; assembly: GCA_030015575.1. Classification (NCBI taxonomy): domain Eukaryota; kingdom Viridiplantae; phylum Streptophyta; class Magnoliopsida; order Asparagales; family Amaryllidaceae; genus Agapanthus; species Agapanthus africanus. The sequence goes on from CM057337.1 coordinate 89,315,667, forward strand.
ATATTTGCATTCTCGTACTTGATAAGAAGAAGGGGTGGTGGTTCAACTTCTTTAGGTGGAAGTTGATTCATCACAACATTCATGTCTTTTAAGAATGCGAGTTCATCGGCAAATATGTCCTCAAAACTTTCATCAATATTCTGATTTATAATCTTATCGGAAAGAAAGGTATGATACTCGGATAGCTCGACTAAATCATTCGACAAGTCAAAGAATTTGGACATAGGTGTGGACTTGTCGACAGAAGGGTCTTCACGTGTATAATAAATAGCAGGATCAAACAATAACGCACCCGTGGCGTCGAGATCAGTATCGTGAAGCTCCTTAAATTCGTAACTGTCGGAAGCTATCTTTTCGATATAACATACATCAACTATATGAGCATAAAGTTCGGAGGGTTGACTTCCTAACTTGTAGATGTTAAGCTCAATTGTCATCTTCCCAAAGGATAGGTTCATTGAACCATTACGAAAATTGATTATCGCGTTGGAAGTTGCTAGAAAAGATCGACCTAGAATCACCGGAATTTGGTTTCGTGGGTTTGCTACAGGCTGTCTATCTATAACTATAAAATCCACAGGAAATATAAATTCCCTGACTTTGATTAACACGTCCTCTAGCTCACCCATAGGTTGGGTGATAGATCAATCGGCCATCTGGAGAGTGCAGTGCGCAGGTTTCAACTCTCCTATGCCTAATTTCTCATAAACATAATACAGAAGCAAGTTAACACTAGCACCTAAATCGAGTAGAGCACGATTGATATTTTTACCCCCAATAGTTATAGATATTGTAGGACAACCGGAGTCCTTACATTTCGTGGGCACCAATTAGGTAAGAGAATTGCTCATATTACTCACTAAGAAAACTTTTTTAGGCACTTGAATTTTTCTTATCCTAGTGCACAAGTCCTTTAGAATTTTCGTATAGGATGGAACTTGTTGGATAGCATCTAGAAGAGGAATATTTATGTTAACTTGTTTAAACATTTTAACAATATTCTCCATTTGGGGACTTGGTCTGTTGGCCTTTAACCTATTTGGAAAATGAGCTTTATCAATAAGGGTTGGGTCCAACATTTGAGGAGAAGTTTGTGGGGATAGAATGGATCCCAAAATTGGATTTGGGATGGTCGTAGATGGTAATTCTTTCAAGGAAGTAGACTGAGAGCCTAGTGGAAAACGGAAAATAAGCTCGAAAGAAGATGTTGGATTAGACGAAGTAGGAGTAGAAGTAGTAGCCGGGGTATCATCAATATCATCAACTTCAAATTGTTCACCAAATTTTTTATTCAGCACTCTTCCCAATCTCAACGTAGTTACGGCACTCACATTATGATTTTGAAGGATGAGATTTGCGCTTTGTGAGTGGCCAGGATTTGGTAGAGGTTGAGATGGAAGTCTCCCTTTCTCTCTCACTCATCGCGGCATTTAACTGTACAATCTGTGCTTCTATCAATTTTATGATTTCACCGTGGGAAACAGTGTGTTGCACTAACGTTTAGATAGAAGACATTAAATTAGCCGTCGTTTGCGTGGATTGTTTAATAAACGTTTCTAAGTTTCATTCGAGTGCAGAGATTTTATTGGTATCGGCCGTCGAAATATTATTATTAGGAGCAAAGTTGTTGGCCGGATTTTGAAAAGCATGTAATTGAAAGGGCTGCTGAATTTGTGGTTGTAGCGGTTGTTGCTGTGGAGAAAGCCTTTGATAGTTTTTTTAGCTTAGAAACTGGTTTTGATTTTGAAATTGGTTTTGGTTCTAAGCAAAATTAGGATGATTCCTCCATCTCTGATTATATGTAGATGAATAAAGGTCATTTCTAGGTTGATACTGAAAAGCATCATTGGTTTGTTCATGACCTTGAGACGGAGGATTCAAAGGATATTCTTCCGTTAAATGTGATGGGTCAAAACAACAACCACACACGGTCTTAGGGAGCGTAACTTGGTTTAGGGAGGCTGAAGAGAATTGATTTCCATAGCTTCGAGTTTCTTTTGCATCGCTGCCATTTTGGTTTTCACTGCGATGGAAACGTCGAGCTGATGCATACCTGCCCTAGATGAAGACGATGTTGGTCTAGTGATCTCCCACTGTAAGGTTTGTTCGGCGAGATCTTCCAGAAATTTCCATGCTTCGCCATCGTCTTTTGACATAAATTGATATTGACAAATAGTTTCTAGCATTTGTTTTGTGGCTGGATTAACACCCTCATATATAGTTCGACAAAGTTGCCATCTATCGATTCCGTGATGAGGGCATTGGACTGGAAGATCTTTAAACCATTCAAAGCATTTCCAAAAGGGTTCGTTGGGAAGTTGGGAAAACTGGTTAATCTCGCTTCGAATACGGGTAGTCTTATAATAAGGATAGAATTTCTTCAGGAATATTATAACAAATTCATCCCATTTACCAATAGAATGTGTGGCAGTGCTATAGAGCCACTTTCCTTCTAAATCAGACAAAGTAAAAGGGAGAAGACGTAATCGCAGAGCATCCCCTGAAAGTTGGGTTGTACTCATCATAGCACATACATTTTCGAATTTGCTTATGAAAACGTATGCGTCTTCGGATTTAAGCCCGTGGAATTTGGGCAATAAGTTGATGAAGTGGGATTTAATTTCGAAATTATCCCCATTGGCCGGTGGAAGAGACAGACAAGTAGGAAGGGGTCCACGTACGGGGTAGCATCTTTCTTGGAGAGCGATGTGCGGTAGATTCTGCGCACCTACGGGTGGTGGCAGGGTGGTGTCGTTAAAACCCGATGGAGATCCATCCATTTTAGGAGATGTGGTGGGTAGAGGAGAAATAGAAGATAAAGAAGTACCAACTTCGGATTCGATAGCAAAAACGCGGACAAGACGGGCACTAGAATCCCGTGTCCAGCCGATCATGCACTACGCGGGTTTAGTGCACGTGGCAGCGTGTGATATGTGAGAACAATTTTAAGAAGGTTTATTTTGAAAAAAATGTCGTACTTGAGGCTTGACTCAACAAATCACAAAATACACAATCAATCCCTAGAGCTAGGGTCTCCTAGGTCAAGTCGCTAGACCGCTCCTAGACTTCCAAAGGACAAGTCACGGGATCAATCCTTTACTATCTCTTTATCAATCTTGTGGCCAGGTAAGTGCCAGGTAAGTGGGAGGTATCCGCTATACGAATCACCGAAATAGTGGGCCTAATTAAGTACCCACTTTCCTTAATCACATTTGCCTTAGACACCACAAGAAAAATGCGGATAAGAAATAGATTACCTATGACCTTCCCCTGTCCTAATTGAGCACAAATTTCCTTAGGGTCTAGGTCTAGATATTTTTTAATTAATGTAGGGTGAGAGTATGCTTGTTTGTGATTTGTGGGGCCTAGGAAGGGTGATGAAATCCCCACATGATCTGGATTTGGGTTTATTTCCCCTTAATATCCATTTTAGATATGTAAAAACAAACCGAAATCAAAACACGCAAAAAGATTTTTTTTAAGCTGTGTTGTTTGCAAAGAATTCTGCAAGCAAGATTAGATTATTGGAGTTTTATAGGAGAGATAAAGATATTAGGAAAATACCTGAGGATTTTGGGGGCCCAAACCTACCAATGTGCCGCCGTTCCGCCGCCAAAACCCCCAATATACCGCGGTTACGCCGCCGTGTGGAAGGATCGTTTTTCAATTTTTATTCAGAGCACCCCTATGCTCCTCTGGTCCATGTTGAAAGTCTCTGTCTCTCTATTGGCTTGCTCCAGTTACTCTAGATTCTCTTGCAAAACTCGCACAATAATCGTTAAAATCGCAAGATGCAGTTTTGGTTCTCGTTTATTTTATGTTTCCTGGTTTTAATAAGAAATCAACCCGAATAACAAGAAAAAATTAAGAACGTTTCCCCGGCAACGACGCCATTTGATTGATCGTAAAAAAGAAGAAGTGTTTTTGTAAATAACCGCAATCAAGACGGTGTCGCTAGTAGCTAGCTGCGATGAGTATGGGTCGTCCTCAGGGAAACGTGAACTCTTTTCTTATTTTAGACGAGTTGATTAAAGATGGGTGATTATTTGTTATTATATTTTAAAATGGATATAAAATTTATAATGAAAAGGCTTGTAGGGTTCATAGGACTCGGTAGTAATAGATGAATAATTAAATATGACTCTTTTATCTTTTAATAATTTAAAACTAGATCGATAGTAATGAATGTAGATTAGAGTTCTTTGAAGAAATTAGGGTTTCCCCACTACTAAGCCTTGTCCTTTCATTGATCTCTATTCATGTCTAGCTCTTAACAAAACAAGTGTTAAACCAATCTCAAATCGTGATCGAGCCTATCAATAAATTGGTAGCGCGCCAAGTAAAGAGATTAATATTTATTTTGCTAAAGTTTATAAACTTTAAAATATATAAAAGAAGTTAAGAGATCTTTTCATCCATTATCCTACCCTATCCTACAAACCCTGGCAAGCTAGGAATTACTCACTCATTGTTAACTTAGAAGAGACGATGAAGGTGAATGAAAGCATAGTTAAGATGCAGAAAAGTAATGCGTAAAAGTAAGTACAGAAATTAAGTGCAAAAAGAATTAAATAAAAACCACCTTTATTAATCAACTATTGCATACAAATTTTTTTCTTAGAAAGTAGATTACAAGAACTCTAGTTTGCTCTAGATCTCTCTCCTGTTAGAGGTAGATGAATTGATGATGATCACTCGGATACGTGGATCTCTTGATCTCTTCGATGATGATTTTCAATGTACAGCTCTCGGTCCCTTATATAGTCCTTAAAACCAGAAACCCTAGATTCCATATAGGAATAGATGCAGGTAAGATCATGATCCCAAAATCCCACATCCAACGACCCAGATTTGATCGCTGAACCGCCGCCACGTTCGGCCGCCCTTCCGCCGCACTTTGGTGGGGTCATGACTTAGGATTTTTTTAGCTTCCTTTGTTGACATGTGGAGATCCTTTTGATATCTATATTCTGAAAATAATACTCTGAGTCTCTGCCATGGCGATATCTCTCGATTTGCTTCTAAATTTTAGCAGATTCGGTTCCGATATCCCGATTTGACATAGATCTCTTACTTGGAGTCTAGACCTGAGCTAATACCTGCACAATATCTCAAATTAAAGTGTGAGTAGCATTTAGTATTTTTGAGATATTATCATAACCATTTATATGATATAATACCTTTAAAATATTGATTAGAAATATTTGATATGATATGAATATTTTAATTATTAAGATTTCATTTAAATATCATATGCATATATTTTCCCTTATTATATTAATTATAATGTAGAAACATATGATAATAAACTTTTTACAAATAAAACCACATATGTTCTCTATTTATAATTAACACATTTTAGCACTTAACAATAGTAGGGAAAATATTCAATCAAATATGCAATATTTTATACTAATCACCCGATATGCGATACTCTTAGACGAACAAACCGGACTGTAAAGAGATTGTCACAAATAGGATCAGTAGGAGTTTGGATAAGTTTGCTCGACGGCCTTCTTATCGACAGATACCTGGGTAGCCATTACGTACAGCCAGTGCCTCTGACGGAATTATGGTTAAACACACTGCCGACGTACTGTCGAGTTTTTAGAGTCCCACACAGAGGGTTTCCTGGTTCAGGCGAAACGATATAGAGGCCGTATGGTTTTACGACAGGGTTCCGATCATATACGTGTACTGACTACACAGATATTGTTCGGATGGATAATACTAGCGGGCTTTGGTTTAAACCAGATTCTAGTATTATATTATTGGATTATTATTATCTCATTGTATTCGTATTTTTGCAGTACGAATACGGGTATGTATATACGGTGAGGGCATTCTTGTAATTTCACAAGAGATGCTTCTTAAAGGGGACACCTCATTATTGGATTTATCTATTTTTAGAAATAGATTAATAAGGTGGAAAATGGAGATATTTATGGCATAATGAAGCATGGCTTATTTCGTTTGATTGTTTGTTTGGACTCACTATTCAAGCATGGTTGATATTTTCAATTAGAAGATATTGCATGCTTGATGGGAGTAAGAGAATGAACCATTCATCACAAGGCACAAGACTTAGCTCTTTTGCCAATTTCCTTTCTCTCTCCATTTTTTCCTCTCCTTCTTCCTCAAGACCCTAAACCCTCACATGTGTTGTGAACCCTAGTGTCCTTTGAGATAAAACACTCTAATAAACACTCTACATCTCCTAAGCTACCTGGATTAGCGAACTAGGTACCTTAGTTATCTCGGTTTAGAGGTTGGAGCTTGAACCATAGACTCTCGGGTGGATCGTCTTCGACACAAGGAGGCCGACGACCGAGCTAGATCCACACTTCTTAGGAGACCAAGCAAAGGAGAAGAAGACCTGAAGGACTAGAATCATCAAGATATAAAACACTTACATAGTAGTTTAGAACTCTATGTAGTTTTGCTAGTTAGGGTTTCTGAAAGATCATGGAGTTTAGGTCGGTGTTGCAAAGTTAAAAATACCTCCCTACAAGTGCGTGGGGTGTGCGATATCGACTTACAGTGGTATCAGAGACTACTTAAACCTTAACTAGCTTGTTAGCAAATAATTAGAACTTCGATTAACGGAAAAATGTCCGAAATTACATTTCCATATAATGCTTGCTGTCGGGTTTTCAAAACAGTTCAAAAAAATCATTTCAGTGACCTTAAAATTACATGCGGGCATTTAAAGGACCAAGGAAAAATTTATAGCACATAACTCATCAACTAGACCGTGAAAACGCGGCCAACTAGGTTATTTGGCCACGGATCCGCGGTCGAGTTATGGCCAATGTGCTCTTAGTTTTTTTCGAGGTTCAGGTACTTAGAAATATGATTTTTGGTATATTTGGTTTTTACCTAGATTTGTTTGTGTGTTGGTTTGTGCATAGGGTAAACACAGAAATTTATCGGTCGAAATTCTAAGTTCTTGATTAACTGTGTTTTATGTTTGTATATGTGTTGCTAAACGTCTACTAATTGCTATATGCCGATTAGTGGGGGTTGCACATATCTAGTATCTTGATGATGGTTTGTGTATATGAAGTATTGGATCGTCGTGAATGAATAGCCGGGGGGATGTGAGAAGAGTGTTCTTTTCTTTCATTCATGTAAATTTGTAAACTGATATAATATTATTTTGCGGGACACATCCGGGTTGAGGTGTAGCCACCGTTGTATTATTTCATTTACTTTTTCTTGCACCTAAGATATACCTAAAGTGGGGTGCACAAACTACTGGGTTCTTGAAGTGCCGAGTGGCCTACTCATTTATTGAAGGAGCTTGCTTCACTTTGGAAATTTGGAGGGTAGTTTGTCGCACCCGTAGGGGTCTAGGGTAGGGTTTAGCTATTCATCACGACCATGGAATCCGTTTTTCGTTATAGACTAAAATAAAACATGGATATCCAATATATTCATTTGTGTTGTTGTTATATGTGATCTGGAATGACTATTATTGCGTGAGACTAATGGCTATATATATATATAATATATTATATATATATAATAAACTTTACTTATGTTTTGCACCCGCGCTAGTCCAGCCCCCGCTGTGCCGTTAATTAAGTAACCTAACGGTGCATAACGGGGCCACGTGGCAAATGCGGATGGCATAAGCGTACGTTATATTTTCGTTTCTTTCTGCAATGATAGGGTTAAATGATGGGACCGCATTAATATTGATTAATGCAAAGAAAACAAACCAAAATTAAATCGTTGGAACAATTTCAAAACCACTCGGTTTTCTTGAAAAACAACTTTTAAATGTGGAGCCTAAACCACTCCTTTTAAAAGCTATCATGGTTCTTTCGACTATATCAAGTTTATTGCATTCACGGTTTTCGCCAAAACCAGCCGTAGCCCTCTGTCATTTCAGATGGATATTCAGTAGTATTCAAGCAATGCATTTTGACCTTCGCCAAGGCATAATGATTGGTAGCTGTTGAATATTCTTCTGTAGCATAGATAGATGCGTTAATCTGGGACAGGCATACAGCTATTTTGGCCTTCGTCAAGGGTTTGTACGAATGGGTTCAGATTAACCTGGACAATGACGGGCAGAACTTAACTTGCGTCTTATGATATTTTGGCCTTCGTCAAGGTCATGAGCGCCTGGGGCAAAAATCCACATCGGGGGTTTCAAAAGAAAAGGAAACTTGTTAGTTTTGCATACCATCTGGAGTGTGATGATTTTGGTAGGATTCCTTCAAAGTTATCACACGATGATATTTGGATCTCGATCCCATCGTGAGTTTTATTACTCCTTGGGAGAGATTTTCACTTAAACAATCAATGTTATAAACCAAGTAGGTGCCTAGAACGGTGTTAGCGGGGCTAAGCCTCCAGGAAAAAGAGGTTATGTAATTAAGGAATTTCGCGAAAGCGTTGGAAAACCTCCCTCGAAGTACCGACACTAGCCTCCCCGAAAGGTTAAAAAAGAATTGTAGGGTGCGATTAATCTTGATTAATTCTTCTTTTATGATTTGAAGGAGAATTTGAGAAACAGTGGGAGCCATCCTGTTTAGATAAACTAATAACCAATCTAAACTTGTAAGAGCATCATGCTGAGTGTTTCTTCTCTCTCTCCTAATTGTAGTGACCAAAATGATCGAGCTTAAGTTACTGCTAGATAAAAATAAATTGACGGGGCCAAACTATAAAGATTGGCTAAGGAATGTCCAGATGGCCATTACTTCTGACAAGCTCGGCTACCTCCTTACTAACAAAGCCCCTGCCGTCCCAGGTCTAGATTCCACCCTCGCGGATGTTGAGATCCGTAAGACATGGGAAATAGACTGTGTGAGAGCCAAGTGCCTCGTGCTGGCCTCAATGGATAATGAACACTAGAGGCGGCACGAGAAGATGGACTTAGCTTCCATCTTCCTCTATACCAAGGATTTATATGAAGAGCAATCTCCTATCGCAAGATACGAGACCTCGAAGAAATTGTTTCAGGCAAGATTGGCTATCGGGTCATCTGTAGGGGACCACATCCTTAAGATGATCAGCTATATTAAAGAGCTCACTGACCTTGGGACCATGTTGGAAAACAAGTTATATACATACTTGATTCTACAGTCTCTCCCCTCTACTTACACCCAGTTTATCTTGAATTTCAATATTCAAGGGAAGAAAGTTACACTTCCAGAACTCCTCAACATGTTGAGTGCAGAGGGCACCCTAAAGAATACCAGGGAGACACCCTCTCTTCTTATTGGGGATCTTTCCTCCTCTAGATCCAAGGCGAAAGCCAAGGGGAAGAAGAATAAGGCCCCCACCAAGCCGAAAGGCGGTGTCAGTAAGATAGAGAGAAAGGGCAAGGCAAAAGTTTCGGAGCCGACAGTAGGGACAGAGGAATGCTTCTATTGTTACAGGAAAGGCCATTGGAAGAAGGACTGTAGGGCTTAGAGAGCCAGAAACCAAGATTCGAAGCACGTTGTGGCTTCGGCTTCAGGTTTGTTTATAATTGAAAACTATCTATCAATCAACTCTACTTCCTGGGTATTGGATATAGGTTCAGGATCTCATATCTGTAATACATTGCAGGCATTGAGAAACCGTAGAGTTGTAAAGGCAGGTGATATGACTCTCAGGTGTTATTTATATGTATACCCTAAAGGCCATTATTGTACATGATTGTATATTATAATGGATACTTGGACATATATAGAGAGGACTTTCTTGTTCAACATGATAGTATGCTATCCGGTTACTCTTTATTTTAACATGTACACTCGTATCATTATACTGTCTCTCCGTTACATGTTGATAAAGCTTTTAAGATGTGTACTGGACTACCAGGACTATGATGCAGATCATGCCAGTGGGGCCAGGGTAGTCCACAAGTACATTCTTTAACTGTTCCTTGTCGAGGGAGTATCGAGACAGGGCATCGATATTCCAGAGTAGAATAGTGTGTACGTTTCTTGACCCTGTATGGGGCGATGGTTGATCCCATAGCCATTGGTGTTTGACATCAAAGATTGTACACAGGTGCTCATTGGAGAATGGGTACACCGAACAGGACTCGCCAAGAAATCCTAGATGGTATTATCCTATCGTCAGATAGGAGTTCTCTGGTGACACTGGTACATGTTAGTCTGTAGACCCGAGATCGTCATAGAGTCTTGTGTGATTCCCACTGTGCTTTGATTTCCTCCCTACCACAGTCAAGAGAGTCGTGCAAACAGGTGGATTTTGGGTACAGTCCCGAGTCATATAGAGGCAATGAGCGATAGAAGGGATTTTGTCTCTCCTGGTATTGGGAGTTGATGTTGCGCTATGCTCGATTTGCTATAATAGGAATTCCCTGACCAGGGCTGATGATGAGATTTATTGGTAAGTGTTATCAGTAGTTTCTTGACCCGTTATGAGCCTCAAATCGATATGACTTATCAAGTTATTGAAGTCTGACGTTTACCACCCCCAGACTCGATATGCGACATATCAGATGAAGAGATACGGTAGTGTTACTTATAGGCTTTGCGGGAGTTTGAACAAGTTTACTTGTTGATCTTCTGATCGCTCAATACATGGTTAGCCGTTATGTCCAGCTAGTACCGCTGACGGCTTGTAGGTGACTGATATGATCACCACCTACTGCAGGCGTATTGACGAGTCTTTAGAGTCCTACACGGAGGTTTCCTAACTCAAGCGAAATGAAGTAGGGCACATATGTGATATATGCGGGACCGAGATTAATACGTGTATGTGATACGGTATTCTAATATCACGATATAGGTTATATGTGATATAACCGGATTATTGAATCAAGTGTTGATTCAATAATTTGTTATATGTATATTTGATATATATATATAAATGATATTAGTCGGTTATATGTGATATAGCCGGATTATTAAATCAAATGTTGCTTTAATAATTTAATATATAATTATATATTTGATATATTAATATATATTAACTAATATTATCTCACTTAAGAATTTCTTTTCTACAAATACATATAAGTATATATGAGATATATATTATTGTATTTACTATTGTGTCATGCTAGATGATACATTAGACATGGGTGTATGAGACTCACACCAAACTAAAGATTATTTGGATGATTTAATTATTAAGGGATAAACCAAAATTAGGTGGAAAATGTCATGGCTTAAGATACTTGTGGAAGCATGTTAAAGCCTTGACTTAGTCCACTAATTTTGTTGTACTCTAGATATTTATTAACCCAACCAATATTTTTAGCCATGGTTAACTCTCTACTTATATCTCTTCAGATATTTTCTCACCCAATGGTTCACACTTATCATCTTCTTCATCTCATTTTATTCTCTAGTTTTTGATGTGGTGAAAAAAGAAAGAGGGAGAAATAATTCTAAAGTGAGCAAAATTCCTATTTCATCAATCTATACCAAACTAGTCATTTAGTATAGATTGTTTACTTCACTAATTTCTCAATTAGTGAAGAGATAGCTTGAGTTAGAGATTCCTCAAGATAGATCATCTTCGGCCTCGAAGATCCTTAAGCAAGCTTGTTCCTTTCACCAAGTGGAGCCTGCGAAGAGTTTGAGGGACCATTACTTGGAGCTAAGGGACTGCTATTTGGAGATTTAGAAGTGAAGGACCGGTCTACAAAGGTTGTAGTTCTTATTCACTTAGTCTAAAGTTTGTTTACATGCAATGAAACCCTAATTCTCTAGTTCGATTCTAGGATAGCATGCAATAGCACACTAGATTTTTTTAAATTGTATACTCAATGCTTCTAAAAACCTAGTAGTGGTGTTAAGGCATACTTTCATTGTATCAGAACCAAGCTAGAGCATTAGGAGTGGCCTAGACGACGTTAAAGAGTTCGATTGAGTTTCAAGAACTGACTTTTTACTAGTTTCTGGAAAAAATTTCAAAAGATGGATTTTTCCAGATTAAAAATATTCAGAAATTCGTGCAGGTAATATTATGGAACCCCAAGAATTTCAAGATCACAACTCCACTATTGCGCCGCGAAACTGCCACCAAACCCATGGTTTGGACGCGGTTCCACTACAGTCTTGGTGAGTTCTTGGTTCGTTTTTCTTCTGCTACTCCATTTTTGATATTTCTTGCTTTCTGGGTATTTTTTTGTGAGTCTCAAGTGTTGAGGTCTCTGTCATTTGTAGGTGTTTGAGATATCAATCGAAATGTTTAATATCGTCTAGATATTTGTGATATGTGATACAATATTTGGAATCCAAAATAATTAGTTTTTTGAAAACCAGTTAGTGTTTTGTAAATCTAGCAATTTAGTCTCTTTTGATAGATTACCATGGAGTTTCGATTCGGATCAAAACTCCGTCGCAATCTCGTATAGTACGCGAAAACTCGCCGGGTAACACTACTAGATAGCCGTGCCCCTTATCCCCGACCAAGTGACTGTAGGAGAACCCCGTTGCCAAAAGCTTCTGTTCTAGTGCTCACGGTCGTGGTGTTCCGCCTAAGTGCACTTTGTCGACAGCATCGGGGGTGCGGCCGTCTACTAATGTTTCCGACGAGCATTCGATCAATTGTTGGGAATCTTATTGAATTTCCTGACTGGTTATTGAAAAGTGTTTTTAATTTGAGACTAAAATGTCGGGTTTATAGTGTTAGGCATGAAATCCGGGGGTTTATGATGTCTAAGGTGGTTGCGGATTCTAACTATTGTAGTTTTCATTTCTTTTCTGCGACCGTAAGTGTAATATGTAGTGTATCGCCGGTTTCGTTGCTATACGTCAACGACAATTAGGATACGCATATTTACTTATATTAATGACATGTGATATTATGTGTTGCTGTAATATGTTATATTGGATCGTCGTGATTGAATAGCCGAGGTTTTTTGTGTGAAATGAGAGTTTTTCATTTTCATTCATGTAAAAATTTGTATGTAATATTCTTTTATTGGGACACTTCCGGGTTGAGAATGATGTCACCATTGATGTATATTATTTATTTTTCCGTATTAGGATAGACCCAAGGTGGGGAGCATAAGTAATCGGGTTTTAGGGTTTAGTAGGAGACCATCTCGAGGAGTCGAGACCGGGTCTCCTAACTCTAGAATTGGCGGGGTTGCTTGCCGCTCTCGTAGGTGTCTAGGTATGTGGGTTTGGCTATTCATCACGACCGTGAAATCCGTGTTTTTTACTGGCTTGATTTAAAACACGGACCTTCTAGTATATCCTATATTTCATATATTGACTTCTGCTGCAATGTTCTGTGATGAGATCATATAACTGCGTGAGACGAATGTTTTATTATATATATGATATATAAAAAATGTTGCTTATGTTTTGCATCCGCGCTAGTCCTGCCCCCGCTCAGCAATTAGTTAAGTAACATGACGGTGCATGACAGGACTGTTCACATCATAATATTGCAATTCATACGCCCCACTTTCGTGCATTTTATAAGTAAACAGATGCTTTTGACGATCGTTTGTTGCATGTTGCAGGATACAGGTTTCTGGAGCAAATACAGTGAAAAAGACACAAAACAACAGAAAAAGGGACTTTTGACCAACAATTAGACGGATTCTAGTCAAGCCTAGACGAAGAACAGTGCAAGGTCCAAACATGTCAAGTGAACGGTCAAAAGATACGAACAAGTTTTCACTGAAGATCTGGAGAAGACCTAGAAGCCCAACAGAGAAAATACACATAGAAACAGAAAGCCAAGAAGCCCAGAGGAAAGCCCACAAAAACACATAGCCCACTTCCCTAGTTTGGCCGCGGAACCGCGGCCAAACCCAGCCTAGAGCCGCGGTTCCGCGGCCATATGGAGCCCATGTCGGTGGATTTCTTCTGTGCTGTTGTGTCGGTGCAGATGTTAGGATTCTCAGGGGTCAAATCTGTAATTTAACATGCGCGAGACTCTGAAACCCTAACTCTTCTGTTTACTTATAAATTGTAATTTAGATCTGTAAAAATGTATGCCTCTTTTCATTCAATAAAAGTGAGATTTGTTGGAGAATTCAGAGCATCATCTTTTCTTGTAAGTCTTTAGTTTTATTTAATTCCTGCCTTAGTATAATTATTCTACTTGCCCTAGTAATCCATTGTTTGTTTTAGTTCACTAGTTAGCTATTTTAATCTGTCGTAAGGTAACTCTTTAAAACATAAACATAAAAATGTCTCGTTGTAATAATTCCCTAATGAGCGAGTAAAATCCTCGCTCGTTAGGGTTAGGAACAAGGGAGGGAGTGAGAGATGGATGTCTCTCATCTCCTTCAATGCCAACATATTTTAAAAACGAAATCTTCATGCATGCATATATGATCCGCCCCCTACGGCACCCTACCTACAAGGTAACGGTGAACCGTAGTATAAAAGGCCGGACATATATGACGTCCATGAAGATCACAGCAATTAATAGGAAAGGACGGACAAGGATCTAGAGGAAGAAACTTTGTTTCTACCCGATCATCCTAATCCCCTTTGCTAATAATTGTTGTGATTTTTCTAAAAAGCTTAAATCACGGCATTGAAAGAGGTGAAAACATAGATCTCAATACCCCTACCTTCGACCTAACCCTAACGAGTCCTTTCTTATCACATAACTTCGTCGTTAATTCAATCGATAAAAACCAAACAACCCACGTAATCAACTCGTTATAACACAAAAACAGAAACTCACACATCCCTGCGGATCGACCCGTATTCACCGGCTAGCTGCGAAGCGACGCCGTTTCTGATTACGGTAAACTACAAATTTTTGGGTTAATCAAATGGCGCCGTTGCCGGGGATGGCGTAATTTTCTCGTTTTTGTATGATTTCGGGTTGATATAAAATTTTGAAAAATTATAAAAATCAGAAAATACAAAATACAAAAATATTCTTTTCATTATCTTTATCTGTTTGAAGGGTTTTTCGTTGGAATCTTGCAGAAACAGCAGAGAATTGAGGATCTGGAAATTTACAGAGGGTAAAACAAAAATTGGTGCATAAGAACAGAGAGGAATTGAAAGTGCAGAGCAGCACAAATTTTTTCACAGCCTGATCCCACTACTTGGCCGCGTTTCCGCCGCACAAGTGGGTCCCAGACCGCGGTTCCGCCGCGCAGTGGCCGCGTCAGCACTTGAAAATTGCACGGTTTGATTTCTCCTTCTCCCCTCTGTCAACCTCCATATCTCCACTGTAAAATTTTCTGCAGGTTTCTTTGCGCTAAAAAAAATTCTTCTTACCCCTTCTAAATAACAGATTTGTTGCAGGTTTCTTTGCGCCGCGCTAAATTGATTGCAAGTGAATTTTTGTTTTGCATAATTTAATCGGACTTAAGGGGCTATTTGACCAAACTAAGATTGGGTGGGGATTTCATCACCCTTCCCAGGACCCCAGAAAACACCTAAAGCATCTTGCATCGACCACCTTTAATTAAAAAAAGATTAGACTCAGACCTAAGGACAGCGAGCTCAATAGGAAAAGGACTAGGGTAGGCATCGGCCGTTTATCCTAACCGACATTGCGGTGTCTAGGCTAGTGGTTATTAATTAGGCCCACTGTAGTGGTGGTTCCTTCCCACTTACCTGGCCGTATTTGTCCGTGAAGAGGCGGTTTGAGGTCTATTTCTAGCCCTAGTTAGGAGCTGTCTAGTAGACCTAGGTGACCCTAGATCTAGGCCTGATTGTGTATGTGTGGTTGATACAGTTGTGTCACGAGTCCTTTTTTCAAAAACCTCTTTGCAAAACTCCCACATAAAACATAAATAAAAAAGAGAAAACAAATAAAACTTTTCAAAACTTGCAACTTATCGCAAAAAGAAAACCTGCAAATTCACCGCACCACTTTCCCTCACTGACGTTATCTTACCCCCACATTCTGTTTTTCTTTTTTTTCTGACTGCACTATCCCCTTTAGTGTATGTCACTTTGGACTAGGGATACAGACGCCCGATTAGTCCGCGTTTCGTTGGTACCGACCAGCGAACCCTTCGACACCGAAGTCGAAAATCCGTCCACTTTCTTACCTTCACCTTCAACTTCTTTCACCGAAGGTATGTCGGGATTCAACCCCAATAATACCTTGCCGACGGGAATGATTCCGCCTCCACCAGGTGTGAATAACCCGAACCAGCCTCCTGTTGAAGCGCCCGCACGAGTTGCGCTCCAGGACCTCTTTTACCCCATCCGCACTTCTTTACCCACCTGTCTTTCACCCCCACCGGCAAATGAGGACAATTTTGAGATTAAACCACATTTCATCAATATGCTGCCGAAATTTCACGGTTTGGAAACTGAAGACGCGTATATCTTTATTAATAAATTCCAAAATGTGTGCGCTATGATGAAAACGACCCAATTGAGTGATGACGCTATAAGGCTAAGGGTCATTCCTTTCACCTTATGTAACCTAGCCGAGAAGTGGCTATATAGCACCGCATCACATTCTATTAGGAATTGGGATGAGTTTGTGAAAGCTTTTCTAAAAAAATTTTATCCTCACCATAAAACTGCCAGAATCCGCAATGAAATAATTCAATTCTCACAACTTCCGTCTGAACCATTTTGGAAGTGCTTCGAGAGATTCAAGGACCTATTAGTTCAATGCCCTCATCATGGGATAGAAAGTTGGCAACTTTGCCAAACATTATACGAGGGATTGAACTCGGCAACGAAGCAGTTGCTAGAAACCATCTGTCAAGGTCATTTTCTCTCTAAGTCTAATGACGAAGCGTGGCAGTTTCTCGAGGATCTCAGTGAGCAGACAATACAGTGGGAGAGTACCAAGACCACGTCATCTTCTAGTGGTCAATCTAGGGCAGGCATACATCAAGTAGAGATATCGATTGCCATGAAGGCCGAGATGGCCGCTCTTACGAAAAAGCTAGAAGCGATCGAGACCAAAATCTCATCGCCTTCTCCTGCCCCTGCTATGCCCCCACGAACTGTCTGTGCTTGTTGTGCGGATCCATCGCACTTGACCGAAGAGTGTCCTTATAATACATCTACACAAGGACAGGATCAAGTCAATGCTGCATTTCAGCAACGACAAAGAAACGATCCGTACTCTTCGACGTATAATCCGGGGTGGAGGAGTCACCCAAATTTTGCTTGGAACCAAAATCAACAATTCCAAGGAAATAATAATAATTTTCAAAGACCTCCTCCTCCACAACAACAACAACAAGCACCCTCGCAAACTCAATATCAACCGCAACAATTTCAACAACAACCTTACCCTAATCAGGTGAACAATTTTGTGCCGAACAATGCTTACCAGCCAAACAATTATGTTCAACCTAATAATGATAAGGTTAGCTCGCTCGAAAGAAGTCTAGAAGCATTCCTTAAGCAATCTACACAGTCTACAGCAAGACTTGAGACTTCTATTCAATCTTTAGTGCAAAATAGTGCCTCCCACGATCAGAGTATCAAATCTATTGAGGCACAAATTGCACAACTCAATGCAGCTTTGAGCGAGCGCGAAAAAGGAAAACTCCCGTCTCAACCGTTGCCCAATCCCGGTCACGCACATGCTGCACACAATCAGCAAAATCATAATGTGAATGCTGTGACTACGTTGAGATCGGGAAAAGTGTTGCGGAACAATGTGGGCATTAACAATGACACCCCTGCCGGTGGGTCTTCTTCTTCTTCTTCTTCACTATCTTCTTCTTCTTTAGAGCCTATTCTCCACCCTTCACATGGCTCTACCTCTTCTAGCTTGAACGGACCTAATTCTCACGACACGAACACATCTACACGAGGTACCGTTCCAACTCGACAATCTGATCCACAAAAATTGGACTCAACCACTTTTCAAAATGTCCCTTTTCCTAATCGGTTGAGATCCAATAAACCAACTCCTCAAATGGAGAAGATTGTCGAGCTGTTTAAACAGGTTAGCATAAACATCCCTCTTTTGGATGCAATTCAGCAAGTTCCTTCATATGCCAAAATTTTAAAGGACTTGTGCACCAAAAAGAGGAAGTCGCAAGTGCCAAAGAAAGTTTTTGTGGCTAGTGCTATTAGCGATGCTCTTGTAAATTCCTTGCCCCCAAAGCAAAAGGACCCTGGGTGTCCTACCATTTCGATAACAATTGGGGACAAGAACATCAATAGAGCACTATTAGATCTTGGCGCGAGCGTCAATTTGCTACCATATTCTGTGTACGAGCAATTGGGCGTTGGAGAGCTTAAGCCCACTCACTGTACTCTCCAAATGGCTGACCGGTCAATAACCCATCCTAGGGGAGAGCTGGAGGATGTGTTAATAAGAGTAGGGGATTTCATTTTCCCCGTTGACTTTATTGTGATGGACACACAACCTGTCGCTAACCCCCGGAACCAAATTCCGGTTATACTAGGTCGACCATTTTTGGCAACTTCCAACGCAGTGATCAATTGTCGTAATGGTTCAATGAACCTATCTTTCAGCAATATGACAATTGAGCTAAATATTTTCAAGTTGGGAAGTCAGCCTGCTGAGCCTAATGCTAGCGTACTCGACGTTTGCTCGATCAATGAGATCGCGGAGGAGGACTGTGAGTTCAAGAATTTTTTATTCGACCACAGCAATGTTAACGCCACTAGTGCGTTCCTCCTAGAATCCGACGCAGCTTTCACCACGGATAATGATTTTGAGTTCTTTACCTTCGTTGATGACTTCGAAGACTCATCACCTGATTTGGAGTCTTTTGCTTTTGCGGATGAGTTAGTTGAACCATCCGACACTGTTGCGTACACTCGGTTCGAACCTTTGATGGAATCATTCGAGTTTGAAACAACTACCCCTTTGCTACCATCTATTGTTTCACCTCCTAAACTCGAATTAAAGCTTTTGCCGACACACCTAAAATATGCATATCTAGGTGATAATGAGACCTTACCCGTCATTATATCAGCCTCTCTAGCTCTTGAGCAAGAGAAGGCTCTCTTGATGGTCTTACATAACAATCGGCAAGCTTTCGGCTGGTCTATGGCGGACATTAAGGGGATTAGTCCCCTCATAGTCGAACATCATATACACTTAATGGATGATGCCAAGCCAGCACGAGATCCACAAAGGCACCTCAACCCCATCATGAAAGAGGCTGTTAAGAAGGAAATTGTCAAATGTCTGGATAGCGGTATCATTTACCCTATCTCGGATAGCCAATGGGTTAGCCCAATCCACGTCGTGCCAAAGAAATCGGGCATTACGGTCATTACAAACGAGGCAAATGAGTTGATTCCCACTCGCACCCAAACTGGGTGGCGAGTCTGCATAGACTATAGGAAACTCAATGCCGCAACAAGGAAAGACCACTTTCCTTTACCTTTCATTGACCAAATGCTCGAGCGATTGGCAGGGCACGAGTTCTATTGTTTTCTCGATGGCTATTCCGGTTACAATCAAGTCCCCATCGCCAAAGAGGACCAAGACAAGACAACATTCACTTGTCCCTTTGACACCTTTGCTTATCGTCGCATGCCCTTCGGGTTATGCAATGCACCCGCGACATTTCAGCGGTGTATGATGGGGATCTTTTCAGACATGCTTGAAAAGTTCTTGGAGATCTTTATGGACGATTTCTCCATCTTTGGCGACTCCTTCGACGAGTGTTTACGCCATCTTGACGCTGTTCTTACCCGCTGCAGGGATAAGAACCTAACATTAAATTGGGAGAAGTGCCATTTCATGGTGCGAGAGGGCATTGTCTTAGGACATGTCATTTCGCAAAACGGCATCGAGGTAGACAGGGCCAAAATCGAAGTGATTTATAATCTACCTCCCCCAAAATGCGTCAAAGATATCAGAGTCTTCCTTGGCCACGCCGGTTTTTACAGACGGTTTATCAAGGACTTTAGCAAGATTGCTAGACCCTTGACTCTCTTACTGGCCAAGGACACGACCTTCGCTTTCGACTCCACGTGCACTGAAGCATTCGAGTCCCTAAAACATTCACTCATCACTGCGCCCATCCTCTCATCTCCCGACTGGACGCACCCTTTTGAAATCATGTGCGACGCATCAGACTTTGCTATTGGCGCTGTTCTTGGACAGCACATTAATAAGATGCCGCACGTGATTTATTATGCTAGCCGAACACTAAATGAGGCCCAACTTAATTACACAACAACAGAGAAAGAATTTTTAGCTGTTGTGTTTGCACTCGAAAAATTTCGGCCTTATTTAATCGGCTCTCCAGTCGTTGTTTATACTGATCACTCGGCTCTTCGCCACCTTTTTGCGAAGAAGGATGCTAAGTCAAGGCTAATACGTTGGATCCTTTTATTGCAAGAGTTTGACCTTGTCATTAAGGACAAAAAGGGATGTGAAAACGTAGTAGCTGATCACCTATCACGACTTCCTTCTTCGCCCACGTTCGATCTTCCAATCACTGACGTTTTTCCCGACGAGCAACTCTTGACCATTTCTTGCGAACCTTGGTTCGCTGATATTGTAAATTATTTAGCCACCGGCCTGATTCCTAATGATTGGTCGAAACAGGATAAGCTTCGATTTTTGTCCCAAGTAAAGCATTTTTACTGGGATGAACCCTACCTTTTTAAATACTGTTCCGACCAAATCATTCGTCGGTGTGTGCCCGAGAGTGAGGTCAAGAGCGTGCTGTCTTTCTGCCACGATCAAGCATGTGGCGGGCACTTTGGCCCAAAGAAGACAGCCGAAAAAGTTTTGCAGTGTGGTTTCTATTGGCCACGACTCTTCAAAGATGCATTTGAATACTGCAAAACCTGCTCCCGGTGCCAACATTTGGGCCGGATTTCGCGGAGAAACGAAATGCCACTCCAACCCATTTTGGTAGTGGACATTTTTGATGTTTGGGGTATAGATTTTATGGGAACATTTCCTAACTCTTTTGGAAATGTGTATATTCTGTTGGCGGTTGACTACGTTTCTAAGTGGGTCGAGGCTGTGCCCAGCCGAACGAACGATAATAAAGTTGTCGTTCAATTCCTTAAAGAACACATATTTTCTCGATTCGGGCACCCTCGGGCGATTATAAGTGATAATGGTTCTCACTTCTGCAATAGGACTTTTGAGTCCTTGATGCGTAAATACTCTATCACCCACAAATTGTCGACGCCGTATCATCCCCAAACATGTGGGCAAGCCGAGGTTTCAAATCGGCAGATAAAGCAAATTTTGGAGAAAACGGTTTCCAAAAACCGTAAGGATTGGTCACTAAAACTGATAGATGCACTATGGGCTTTCCGTACTGCATATAAGACCGATCTTGGTATGTCTCCATACCGGCTTGTGTACGGGAAGGCTTGCCACCTCCCAGTGGAGATCGAGCACAAAGCTTTCTGGGCTCTCAAAGAGCTAAATTTGTCTTTAGGAGATGCGGGCAGCAACAGAAAGCTGCAATTGAATGAGTTGGAGGAGCTAAGGGATGAGGCATATGATAATGCCATAACTGCTAAGAACCGAGCCAAGGTGTTCCACGATAAACACCTTTTACGAAAAACTTTTGAACCTGGTCAACAGGTTCTACTTTATGACACTCGGTTACATTTTCATCCTGGTAAGCTCAGGTCCAGATGGAGAGGACCTTTTGTTGTCCGCACCGTTTATCCGCACGGTGCGGTTGATCTTGAGAACCCTGAAGACGGTACCTTATTTAAGGTAAATGGGCATCGACTAAAACCGTTCTTCACAGCGGATCCTTCGGAGGAGCTCCTGTTTTTGCAGGAGCCGATTTACACTGATTGATCTTCCTCCGCTTTCACCCCCAAACTTCGTTTCCCAATGACACTATTTCAAATAAGTTTGGGGGTGTGTATATCATTCGTATGTATATTTCCAAAATACCATAAAAATATATATAAAAATAAAAAAATAAAAAAAATTAACAATTTTTTGGACCTAATTGCAAAATTGCAGATTACGAGCTGTTTTTACGAATAAAACCCTCGTCTTAAAGGGTGTTTTGTGTAAATAACCCTCTCAACCCCTATTTAAAGGAACCGAGCCCCCTCTGTTGTTCACCCTAAAACATTTTCTTCTCATCAAACCCTAGCCGCCGCTACCAAGCTCCTGCAGAAAATTGTCGTCGCGCCGCCACCAGAAGACCGCGGAACCGCCGCATCTGCCGCCTCCCACCGCTGATCCGCCGCCACCTTGCCTCTTCACCCCCTGAAATTTTCAGGGGAGGTAAACCTGAACCCATACTCTCTGTTTCTGCATATACTTTTCTCTGTAAAATCGTGATGGCACATAAAATGCAGTATGAGAGGGATTTTTCCCCAGTGTTCGCACACGAGATCTATGGTTCATATTTCCCACACGAAATCGCACAAAGGGGTTGGAATTTCCTCCTCTATAATCATGGATCTGCATTTGCTCTCCCTAACCTAGTTGCCCAATTTTACGAGTCAATATAAGACAATAGCCTAGACAACTTAGGGTACATTAAACTGAATTGGGGAAACCGTGAAATTCGCATCGATAGGGACATGATACACGAGGTTACACTCATACCACGTGTACCTGCACATGAACACCCACTTCGCTTTGAAGATTATATGCCGTTAATGGGTAATGACTGTGCACGAGAACCGCGTAAAGGGATCCAAGCACGGACCCTTTTTGCAAACGTTTTAACTGTGTGCCGGTGGGCACAAAACAATATTTTTGGAAGTTCTCATAACACGACCTTTTTCACCCCTTCGCTACATGTAGTCCACACTTTAATGACAAAAAATCCTAGGTTCGACATGTGCACGGTTTTGCTGCAATCCATAGGTACGGGTAAACGAGGTAGTGTATATCCACGTCCCATGCTTGTTACCCAACTCTGCCGTTATTTCCTCCCGGCCGAGGAATTTGACTCATATTTGATAGACGGTACCCCAGTTCGACCACTTTTAGAGGGCGTCTCGTCGTCCTACTCTAGACTGACGGATATTTGGACACGGACAGAGCCGGGAGAAAACATACCTGCATACACCCCCAGCTCGAGCTCGACTTCGAGCGGGGAAGAGCTAACTCCCCAGGAGCATGCGCGATTAATGCGAAGAACAGTGAGAAGAATAGACTCTTTGCGGGATGAGTTTAGGGCAACGGCACGAGAGCACGACCGTCGGTTGACGGAGATTGAGAGGGGGATCCAAACACTGTTGGCTAGGGGGGAGAGATCACGTTCACGCTCACGAGCGCGACGTGGGGCCGGGCAGTGAGGGCACTGCTTTGCTCAAGTTTGGGGGTATTAGAGGGTGATGTATATAGTTATCCTTCGCATTGCATATTGTATATATTTTTGTTTTCCTTTTGCATATTTAATCTCTGCATTGCATCTT
Source organism: Agapanthus africanus (assembly GCA_030015575.1). Classification (NCBI taxonomy): domain Eukaryota; kingdom Viridiplantae; phylum Streptophyta; class Magnoliopsida; order Asparagales; family Amaryllidaceae; genus Agapanthus; species Agapanthus africanus. The sequence continues at coordinate 89,338,913 of CM057337.1, forward strand.
TATATAAAAATCATAAAAATTTGAAAAATTTGAAAAGTTATAAAAATTATTGTATTCAATTTTGGTTAATTAATTTGAGTTTGATAAATGGTTAACTGAGTAGGAAAAACTAGATCCTAGACTTAGCAAATTAAAACCCTAAAAATAACATTCCTTAAAGTTTAGCGAGAGAGAGTATATGTCTTTGTAGGTTATTTAGAAATAGGCAAATTTTGGGTTCACTTTGTGGGTTAAGCCAAAACGAGGGAAGAGTATTAATGCTCTTATTAAAGTATAAGTTCGAAAGATAGTTCCTAGCTTGAGTTTAGATTCTGAAAACATGTACCCTACCAAATGCACAATCACGCACCTTGAAACTTGGATTAGTAGAAGAGACCTTGAATTACTCTTGTCTAAAGTCCTTAGCACAATGGAAAAAAAAAGAAAAAAAAAGTGTGAATAAAAAATGGACACTGGTTTTTGTGATTACTTAGGGCTAGAAAATTAATTAGCGAGGGTGCTTCATCACCTAGTGCCTTAGACCAACTGGTTTGGGAGTCACTGATAAAAGCCTTGGGTGTTGCAAAACTAGGAAATACGCTTTAAAGGCCTAACGTATCTTGTAATCGGCTGTTGGTACCTCAAGAAGTATTAACGGTCGCATGAAGGATGTGTAAGCGAAAGTTAAGTGCTTTGGACAATGGACGAGAGTACGATTGCTTGATTTGAATTTCCAAGTGTAGGGGTGAAAATTACACACACGTGGGGATATGTGATTAGAGTTTAGATAAGAGAAAGGAATGAAAAATAAAACTTGTATCTTTAATAGAGTTGATAGAAATTCCTAAGTGGAGATGAAACTCTAGAAGAAAAACTTAAGAAATGCTGAATTCTAAGTAATTCTATAGAACATGTACAATCTTAAGTTACATAATAAGGAAGTGTGAAGAATACGGGCGGATAATTTGTGAAGCGACGATAATAGAATTCCTTATTAGAAAACCTGATTGGAGAACAAAAGTTGAAAAAACCAAATTGATAGGATTTTGTGGGTGTAATCCGCTGAAAACCCTCAGGAGACAACACTCCTCCTACTAGGGACACCTAGAGGTTTAACGGCTTGTTGCACGTGCTCAGTGCAATCGCGTTTCCCTGCGAAAGTGTGGCTAGGTTAGAATAAACTAATAAGTTTGCTCGAGGACGAGCAAAAGGTAAGTTTGGGGGTATTTGTTCACATCATAATATTGCAATTCATACGCCCCACTTTCGTGCATTTTATAAGTAAACAGATGCTTTTGACGATCGTTTGTTGCATGTTGCAGGATACAGGTTTCTGGAGCAAATACAGTGAAAAAGACACAAAACAACAGAAAAAGGGACTTTTGACCAACAATTAGACGGATCCTAGTCAAGCCTAGACGAAGAACAGTGCAAGGTCCAAACATGTCAAGTGAACGGTCAAAAGATACAAACAAGTTTTCACTGAAGATCTAGAGAAGACCTAGAAGCCCAACAGAGAAAATACACATAGAAACAGAAAGCCAAGAAGCCCAGAGGAAAGCCCACAAAAACACATAGCCCACTTCCCTAGTTTGGCCGCGGAACCGCGGCCAAACCCAGCCTAGAGCCGCGGTTCCGCGGCCATATGGAGCCCGTGTCGGTGGATTTCTTCTGTGCTGTTGTGTCGGTGCAGATGTTAGGATTCTCAGGGGTCAAATCTGTAATTTAACATGCGCGAGACTCTGAAACCCTAACTCTTCTGTTTACTTATAAATTGTAATTTAGATCTGTAAAAATGTATGCCTCTTTTCATTCAATAAAAGTGAGATTTGTTGGAGAATTCAGAGCATCATCTTTTCTTGTAAGTCTTTAGTTTTATTTAATTCCTGCCTTAGTATAATTATTCTACTTGCCCTAGTAATCCATTGTTTGTTTTAGTTCACTAGTTAGCTATTTTAATCTGTCGTAAGGTAACTCTTTAAAACATAAACATAAAAATGTCTCGTTGTAATAATTCCCTAATGAGCGAGTAAAATCCTCGCTCGTTAGGGTTAGGAACAAGGGAGGGAGTGAGAGATGGATGTCTCTCATCTCCTTCAATGCCAACATATTTTAAAAACGAGATCTTCATGCATGCATATATGATCCACCCCCTACGGCACCCTACCTATAAGGTAACGGTGAACCGTAGTATAAAAGGCCGGACATATATGACGTCCATGAAGATCACAGCAATTAATAGGAAAGGACGGACAAGGATCTAGAGGAAGAAACTTTGTTTCTTCCCGATCATCCTAATCCCCTTTGCTAATAATTGTTGTGATTTTTCTAAAAAGCTTAAATCACGGCATTGAAAGAGGTGAAAACATAGATCTCAATACCCCTACCTTCGACCTAACCCTAACGAGTCCTTTCTTATCACATAACTTCGTCGTTAATTCAATCGATAAAAACCAAACAACCCACGTAATCAACTCGTTATAACACAAAAACAGAAACTCACACATCCCTGCGGATCGACCCGTATTCACCAGCTAGCTGCGAAGCGACGCCGTTTCTGATTACGGTAAACTACAAATTTTTAGGTTAATCAAGGACCCTGTGGCGAATGCGGATGGCATAAGAGTACGTTCTATTTTCGTTTCTTCTGTTATGTTTAGAAAACATAAATGATGAGACTTCATTGATAACATTAATGAAAAGGAAAGAAACCTAAAGATGTTATATAATCAAATTTTCAGGAAGGTAGCTCTTGTTCTTGCTTTGCATAGTGATATTCCTTGATGAATACCCAGCACCTCATTCGTTGAGGAAAGAGCCTAGATCCCTTCACCAGGAGTGACCTCTTTAGCAAAAGAAAGCAGATGCTACAACCCATTCAGTTTGTTTTGAAAACTATTCGATTTTAAAAAGTGGAGCTTAAACCACTCCTTTTCAAATCACTTGATTCTTCAACGATATCAAGTTCATTACTTAAAAGGTTTTCTTAAAAACATGTCGTAGCCCCCCGTCATTTCAAATAAGTGCTATTTAGTATTCGTGCTACGTTTGTTGACTATGCTAAGGTGTAGTGTGCGGTAGCCAATTAGTGATTATCTACCGCATATGATGTGATTAGATTAGGGTATTCGTACGGCTTTGTTGACCTTATTAAGGTCGTACGAGTGGGTTTAATTCAATCATGAAATGACGGGTAGAACTTACTAGCGCTTATGATTTGCCGACCTTGTTAAGGTCATAAGTTGCTAGGGGTAAAAACATTATTGGGAAATTCAAATGTTGAAATTTTCAATGAGATTGCATACCTTCTATGAGATAGTTGGATCCCGATACCCACTGTGAGTAAGAGTTACTCCTAGAAGAGTTTTCCAATTTATAATTAGCTGATCAAGTAGGTGTCTAAGAAATCTGTTAATGGGGTTATGCCCCTGCAGAAACGAGGTTATTTAATTAGTTCCATGCAAAAGCATGGGGAGACTCCCTCGGATTACCAATACTTTCCTGGCCGAACGATTGGCGAACATATAGGGTGTAATTAATCCCGGCTAGTCTTACCTTTTAGGGTTTGAAGGAAGATTTGATAAAAACAGTGGGAGCCATCCTAATTAGATAAAATAATAACCAATCTAATCTTGCAAGAGCGCACGCAGTTTTTTCTTCTCTCTCTCTCTCTCCTGGTAGCAACTTTGGCATGTCTTAATCAAGATAATAATATGGATGTATTGACCAAATCCGCTTGTTATACTGGGCTGGGGAACATTGGTTCCGCTCTACCTTATAACTGTTATAAATCTGAGCAGGAAATAGGGGAATACCCGGATTCCCACGCGACCCGAACGAGGAATGAGCATGTAGATGCATTTTCTTCGGGTGTGTTCGTTACCGAGAATTGTTTCTCAGTTTGTTCTACGTCTTGGGTATTAGATACTGGATCAGGATCCTACATTTGTAATATGTTACAAGGGCTAAAGAAAGGTAGAGAACTGGGAATAGGTGATCATTCTCTCAGAGTAGGGAATGGAGCAATGGTTACAGCCAAAGCAGTTGGCGAATATCATCTAGTATTACCTGAAGGTAATACATTGATTTTAAACGACTGTTATTACATACCAGAAATGTTGTGCAATTTAATATCAATTTCTTTATTAGATAAAGATGGATATAATTTTGCATTGAAGGATAATGTTATGAACATTTTCCTAAATCAAGTGTTGATTGGTTTTGGCACATTATGTAACGGTATATACGTTCTGAATCAAAATACAGTTCTTAACATACAGAACACACACAAGAGGAAAAGTTCAGAAATGAACGAAGCCTTCTTATGGTATTGTAGACTAGGTCATATCAATGCGACACGACTAGCTAAGTTACATAAGGATGGATATTTGAATCCGTTCGAATTTACATGTTATGAAACTTGTCAGTCATGTCTCAAAGGCAAAATTACCAAAACTCCGTTTACTGGACACAGAGAAAGAGCTACTGAACTCTTGGGACTGAGACATAGTGATGTATGCGGTCCTATGTCTACACATGCCAGGAATTTTTCCTCATATTTTATTACATTCGCCGATGATCTCTCAAGATTCGGATATGTGTTCTTGTTGAAACACAAATCTGAAGCTTTTGAGAAATTCAAGGAATATAAGTGCGAAGTAGAGAACCAAACGGGTAGAAGTATTAAAATCCTTTGATTTGATCGGGGAGTAGAATACTTGAGCACGGAGTTCCTGGATTATATAAAAGAGAATGGGATTCTCTCTCAGCTTACTCCTCCGTATACACCACAACACAACGGTGTATCGGAGCGGAGAAATCGTACCCTATTAGATATGGTGCGCTCTATGATGAGTACTGCTAAGTTACCTATTTCCTTTTGGGGTTATGCGCTTGAGACAGCCGCATACCTATTGAATAAAGTTCCAACCAAATCAGTGCCTACCACTCCATATGAGATATAGAATAGGAAGAGACCATCTCTTAAACGAGTTAAGATATGGGGTTGTCCGACCTATATTAAAAAGAAAAATCTGGACAAGCTTGAGGAAAAGTCAGTTATGTGCAACTTTGTAGGATATCCCAAGCATTCGCCAAGGTATATCTTCTACCACACTAAGGAACAAAAGGTGTTTGTTTCTTGGAATGCCACCTTTTTAGAAAAGGATTTTTTTATGAAATAAATTAGTGGTCATGAGGTAGAACTGGAAGAAGTTCCAGCTACACAAACTACAGTTGATGGTTTGGTAGAACCGGAGGATTCAATAGTCCTCAATGAACCTCAGCCACTCCATAGATCTAGTAGGGTTCCTCATCCACCTGAGAGATACTACGGTTTTCTCATAGACGGTGGGAGCGAGGATTACATCATGGAAGATGATAACCGAACTAGTTTCGAGCAGGCCATCACAAGTGGGGAATCTGTGAAATGGCTGGATGCAATGCGATCTGAAATGGAATCAATGTACACCAACAAAGTGTAGACTTTGAAGTTGCTCCTGAAGGGGTAAAACCCATCAGGAGCAAGTGGATCTTGAGAAAATAATTAGTGTAGATGAAAAAGTTGAGACTTTCAAAGCTAGACTTGTAGCAAAAGGTTTTTGTCAACGACCGGGTGTTGACTATGATGAAACCTTTTCTCCAGTGTCTATGCTTAAGTCCATCAGGGTCCTACTTGCCATTGCTTCATACCATGACTACGAAATCTGGCAGTTGGACGTCAAGACCGCTTTTCTAAATAGTGATTTAGAAGAGAGCGAGTACATGACACAGCCAGAGGGCTTCTTAGAAAGTGGGAGCAGCGGAACGGTGTGTAAGCTGCTTAAATCAATATACGGATTAAAGCAAGCATCGCGGAGTTGGAACATCTGTTTTAATAAGGCGGTCAAAGAATTTGACTTCATCAAAAAACGTAGATGAACCTTGTATATACAAGAAGGTTGTAGATAGTAAGGTTGTCTTCCTCGTATTGTACATGGATGATATACTCTTGAAAGGAAACGATATTCTTATGCTACACTCGGTCAAGCTCTACTTATCACAGGTTCTCCATGAAAGATCTGGCTGATGCTTCCTAAATCCTGGGATTAAGATCTATAGAGATAGATCTAAACGGATGTATCATACTCACTAGGTGTAGTGAGTAGGTGTCAATCAGATTCTGGGGAAAAGCAATGGACAGCTGTGAAGAACATTCTTAAGTACATGAGAAGGACAAAAGAATTGTTCTTGGTGTATGGTAACGGTGAACTCCATGTCGAGTCCTTTAGTGATTCGAGCTTCCAGAGTGATAAGGATGACTGTAAGCCTGTCTCGGGTTTTGTCTTCATCCTCAGTAGAGGGACGGTATGTTGAAAGAGTTCCAAAGTAGATACCATAGCAGACTCGACGATGAAGGCTGAGTACATCGATACCAACGATGCTGCCAAAGAGGCTGTCTGGATGTACAAGTTCATGAGATGAACTTGGTGAGGTTCCTACCATTAAGCATCCAATACTTGTGTATTATGATAACAATGGAGCTGTGGCTTTGACCTAGGAACCCCGGTCCCATCAGTGATCCAGACATATTCTTAGGCGGTATAACCTGATCAGAGAAATAGTTGATCTCCGGGAGATCGAGGTCAGGAGAGTTGACACAAAGAATAACATGGCGGATCTACTCACGAAGGCCATTTGAGAGACTTTTTGGGATGTTGGGTATGAGATACTACAACAACTGGCCTTAGTGCAAGTAGGAGATTTTTAGTTATATGTATGCCCTAAAGGCCATTTTGTACATGATTGTCATTATAATGGATGCTTGGACATATATAGAGAGGAATTTCTTGCTCGACATGATAGTATGCTATCTGGTTACTCTTTATCTAAATATGTACACTTGTATCATTATACTATCTCTCCGTTACATGGTGATAAAGCCCTTAGGATGTGTACTTGGCTATCAGGACTATGATGCAGATCATACTGGTAGGGCCAGGGTAGTCCACAAGTACATCCTTTAATTTTTCATAGTCAAGGGAGTATCGAGACAGGGCATCGATATTCCAGAGTAGACTAGTGTGTACGTTTTTTGACCCTGTATGGGGCGATGGTTGATCCCACAGCGATTGGTATTTAACATCAAAGATTGTACACAGGTGCTCATTTAAGAATAGGTACACCGAACAGGACTCGCCGAGAACTCTTAGATGGTATTATACCTATCGTCAGATAGCAGTTCTCTAGTGACACTGGTACAGGTTAGTCTGTAGACCCGAGATCGTCATAGAGTCTTGTGTGATTCCCACTGTGCTTTGATTTCCTCCCTACCACGCTTAAGAGAGTCGTGCAAACAGGTGGATGTTAGGTACAGTCCCGAGTCACATGGAGGAAATGAGCGATACTAGGGGTTTCATCTCTCCCGGTATTGGGAGTTGATGTTGCGCTATACTCAATTGGCTATAACAGGAAGTCCCTGGCTAGGGCTGATGATGAGATTTTCTGGTAAATGTTATCAGTAGTTTCTTGACCCGTTATGAGCCTCAAATCAGCATGGCTTATCAAGTTATTGGGGTCTGATGTTTACCACCCCCAGACTCGATATGCGACATATCAGATGAAGATACCGGACTGTACGGTAATGTTACTTATAGGCTTTGCGGCAGTTTGGACAACCTTGCTTGTTAATCTTCTGATCGCTCAATACATGGGTAGCCGTTACGTCTAGGTAGTACCGCTGACGGCTTGTGGGTGACTGATATGATCATCACCTACTGCCGGCGTATTGATGAGTCTTTAGAGTCCTATACAGAGGTTTCTTAGCTCAAGCGAAACGAAGTAGGGCACATATGTGATATGTGCGGGGCCGAGATTAATACGTGTATGTGATACAGTATTCTAATCTCACGATATAGGTTACATATGATATAACTGGATTATTGAATCAAGTGTTGATTCAATAATTTATTATATGTATATTTGATATACATAAAAATGATATTAATCGGTTATATGTGATATAGCCGGATTATTAAATCAAGTGTCGATTTAATAATTTAATATATAATTATATATTTGATATATTAAAATATATTAACTAATATTAGCTCACTTAAGAATTTCTTTTCTACAAATACATATAAATATATATGAGATATATATTAATGTATTTACTATTGTATCATGCTAGATGATACATTGGACATGGGTGTATGAGACTCACACCAAACTAAAGATTATTTGGATGATTTAATTATTAAGGGATAAACCAAAATTAGGTGGAAAATGTCATTGCTCAAAATGCTTGTGGAAGTATGTAGAAGTCTTGACTTAGTCCACTAATTTTGTTTTACTCTAGATATTTATTAACCCAACCATTATCTTTAGCCATGGTTAACTCTCTATCTATATCTTTTAAGATATTTTCTCACCCAATGGTTCATATTTGATCATCTTCTTCATCTCATTTTCTTCTCTAGTTTTTGATGAGGTGAAGAAAGAAAGAGTGAAAAATAATTATAAAGTGAGCAAAATTCCTACTTCATCAATCTATACCAAACTAGCCATTTAGTATAGATTGTTTACTTCACTAATTCCTCAATTAGTGAAGAGGTAGCTTGAGTTAGAGATTCCTCAAGGTAAATCATCTTCGGCCTCGAAGATCCTTAAGCAAGCTTGTTCCTTTCACCAAGTGGAGCCTACGAAGAGTTCGAGAGGCCATTACTTAGAGCTAAAGGACTACTATTTGGAGCTTTAGAAGTGAAGAACCGGTCTACAAAGGTTGTATTCTTTATTCACTTAGTGTAAAGTTTATTTACATGCAATGAAACCCTAATTCTCTAGTTCGATTCTAGGATAGCATGCAATAGCACACTAGATTTTTTAAAATTGTATACTCGATGCTTCTAAAAACCTAGTAGTGGTGCTAAGGCATACTTTCATTAGGGTTGCTAACATAACGAGCGTGGATGTTGTATCCGTAGGGAATATCACCTAGGATTGACAAGTGGAAACACTTTGATTTTGCATAACTGTTTTTGTGTACCTAGTTTGACATGTAATATCATCTCTGTATCTTTACTATATAAAGAAGGTTATGATTTTACATTTGTAAGCGATGTCATAAAAATCCACCTTAATCATAGTTTGATTGGGTCAGGTACACTACACAACGGTATATACGTATTAAATCAATACCAAGTTTTCAATGTCCAGAACACACTTAAAAAAGTCTCAAGAATTAAATCAACCTTTCTTATGGGATTGTAGACTGGGTCACATTAATGAAACACGGTTGACGAAGTTACATAAAGAGGGATATTTGGATCCGATTGAATATTTGTCTTATGCAACTTGTCAATCATGTCTCAAATGAAAGATGACGAAGACTCCGTTCACTGGACATGGAGTAAGAGCCACCGAGCTCTTGGGACTCATATACAGCGACGTGTGTGGTCCAATGTCTATACATTCGAGAAGTAGTTATTCCTATTTCATTACTTTTACAGATGATTTCTCAAGGTATGGACATGTATTCTTAATGAAACATAAATCCGAGGCCTTTGGGAAATTCCAGGAATACAAGAATGAAGTGGAAAAACAAACAGGAAAAAGTATCAAGACACTTCGATCTTATCGAAGTGGTGAATACTTAAGTGCCGAGTTCCTGGATTATTTAAAAGAGAATGGAATTCTCTCTCAGCTTACTCCACCATACACACCTCAACTCAACGATGTATCGGAAAGGCGGAACTGCACCTTATTGGATATAGTACGTTCCATGATGAGTAATGTTGAGTTACCGCGATCCTTCTGGGGTTATGCACTAGAATCAGCTGTATATCTTTTGAACAAGGTTCCTACTAAGTCAGTGCCTATCACACCATATAAAATGTGGAGTGGGAAGAAATCCTATCTTAAGTATCTTAAGATATGGAGATGTCCAGATTTTGTCAAAAAGCAGTATACGGACAAGCTCGAGGCACGATCGGTACTGTGTAAGTTTGTGGGATACCTAAGGAACTCCAGGGGGTATCTTTTCTATTACGCAGAGGAAAAAAAAGGTTTTTATTTCTCGGCATGCCCACTTTCTGGAGACTCGATTTCTTAAAAAACGAATAAGTGGGAGCACAATAGAACTGGAAGAAATTTCAGAACCACAAGCTATTACTGAAAACACGATGGAACCAGAAGTTTCAAAGGAACCAGACATCCTACACCACTCCACAAATCTAGTAGACAGTTTCATCCGCCTGAGAGATACTACGGTTTTCTCATAGACGGGGATAGAGAGGATTGTATCATCGACGATGATGAGCCAACTAGTTTCCAGCAGGCCATTACGAGCAGAGACTCAGTAAAGTGCCTGGATGCAATGAGGACCGAAATGGAATCCATGTACACCAAAAAAGTATGGACTTTGGACATTGCACCTCAAGGGGTAAAACCCGTAGGCTGCAAATGGATCTTCAGAAAGAAGATTAGTGCAGATGGACAGGTTGAAACCTATAAGGCTGGACTTGTTCAAAAGGTTTTCGTCAAAGGCCTGGTTTGGACTATGATAAAACCTTTTCTCCAGGGGCTATGCTTAAATCCATTCGGATCCTTCTTGCTATTACTGCCTTCCAAGATTATGAAATTTGGCAGATGGACGTAAAGACCGCTTTTCTAAATGGAAATTTGGAAGAGTGTGTTTATATGGACCAACCAGAGGGTTTCATAGAGAGTGGGAACAGCAGAAGAGTGTGCAACTTGCTTAAGTCCATTTATGGATTAAAGCAGGAATCGCGGAGTTAGAACATCTGTTTTGATAAGACGGTCAAAGAATTCGACTTTATAAAAAATTCAGATGAACCATGCATTTATAGTAAAACTGAAGCGAGAACTGTGGTATTCCTCGTCTTGTACGTGGATGAAATTCTCTTGATAGGAAATGATATTTCTATGCTACAATCAGTCAAAGGATTCTTGTCACAAAAGTTCTCCATGAAAGACCCGGGTGATGCCTCCTACATTCTAGGGATCCAAATCTATCATGATAGATCTAAGAGAATGTTGGGACTTTCATAATCCAGGAACATCGACACCATACTTAAAAGATTTAGTATGGAAGATTCCAAATGCGGTAATCTACCGGCGTGTCACGGGATCACCCTCTCCAAAGAGATGTCTCCCAAGCCTAATTTGGAAAGGGATCGCATAAATATTATACCCTACGCTTGTGCGGTAGGCTCTATAATGTATGCGATGTTGGGTACCAGACCAGATGTTGCTTACACACTGAGCGTGGTAAGCACGTATCAGTCAAACCCTGGAGAGAAGCATTGGATAGCAGTTAAGAACATTCTCAAGTACCTAAGAAGGACTAAGGAGATGTTCTTGGTGTACGGCAGTAAAGACTTCCAGATCGAGGCCTTCGTTGACTCCGGCTTCCAGAGTGACAAGGATGACTCTAAGTACATGTCGGGTTATGTCTTCACCCTCAATGAAGGGGCGGTTTGTTGGAAGAGCTCCAAGCAGGACATCGTTGTTGACTCGATGATGGAAGTAGAGTATGTCGCTATATGTGACGCCGCAAAAGAAGCAGTCTGGATGAAGAAGTTCATTACAGAACTTCATGTGGTTCCATCCATTGTTGATCCAATACCTTTGTATTATGACAACAATGGGGCTATAGCTTTAGCGAAGGAACCAAGGTCCCATCAGAAGTCCAGACATATCTTAAGGCGGTATCACCTGATAAGGGAGATCGTGGATCGCCGGGAGATCGAGGTGTGGAGATTAGACACAGAGAATAACACTACATATCCATTCACAAAGGCCATCCCTCAGACGCAGTTCGAGAGGCTATTCGAGATGATAGGTCTACGATATGCCAATACATGACCTTAGTGCAAGTGGGAGATTATTAGTGATATATGCCCTAGAGTCCATTATTGTACAGTAATAGATTGTATATTACATTTTGGAAGCTTGGAATATACACAGATATAATAACAGTCTTGCTCAATATGATAGTATGCTATCTGTTTTGATTCTATCTTAACATGTGTATATGTTTCTTTTAATGTATCGCTAATGTATGTTGATAGAGCCCTTAGGAATTTTGCTTGACTACCAGCGTTTTGATGGTAGTCACACTAGTGGGGGCTGGATGGTCTATAAGCACATCCTTAAGCTTGTCCATAGTCAAAGGATTATCGAGACAAGGCATCGATACTTCAGAGTAGACTAGTGTATACGCTTCTCATCCTAGTCAGGGAGATGGACTGTCCCGCAGCCATTGGTATGCGATACCAGAGATATTATACAGGTGCTCATTAGGTTATGAGTTACACGGGACGGACTCGATGGGAACTGCTGGTTGGTATTATTGTAAGGCTACGCCGGCGCCCCGGCCATCAATCCATGGCCAAACACGGAATAAAAACTTTTCAAAATGGCGCTAACGTAACCCTAAAATCCGGATCGTGCCATTAACCTTATACTAGTACCTGTAAAAGGAGTTTTAGAGATTATACCGATCGATCCATTTCCTTCGGTCTTCAATCTGTATCCTTGAATTGTAGCGGCTGCCTCGACGAAGTTCGCTCTCCGGTCTCGCTCGTCGAAGAGGATCCATGTCAAGGATTCTTTATACGGGCTCCCACTTCAAAACCGAAGTAACTCGAACATCAAGTTTGCTAGCCTAGATGCCCAAGGTGAAGTATAGATAGTGTGTGATCATATTGTCTCAATACACTCAATGATTCTCAACACATGAGATGGAATGAGTGGAGGTGAAGAAGAAGCCAAGTGTGAAGAAGTTATGAGCACAAGAAGAAGGCAAGTGAAGAAAATGGCTAAGTGTTTCTTGTGTTCAATTTTGTGAGAGTAAGCAACTTAAGAAAAGCCTTAGCAATAAAAAGATCTGCCCTCTCACTTATTGCCCACAACAAATATCCTAGCCATGACAAAACCACACTTGACCCAATACCATGAGTCACCAAGTGTGAGCACATGCACCAAGAACGCCCTAGGCCAAAACTTATGCTCACAATTTCCACCAAATAAACATTAAACCAAAAGTTTAAATCAAAGAAAAGAAATGGCATCTTTAAAAGTAACTCGTAACGAATTACAAGAATACCCCTCATCAGTATATACATACTTGCATCCGTATTCCGATTGAATACGAATATAATGAGATGAAAATAATCCAACAATATAATACTAGGATCCGGCTTAAACCAAAGCCCACTAATATTATCCGTCCGATCATGATCCGTGCACAAGTGCACGTATATGATCGAACCCTGCCATAAAACCATACGGCCTCTACAACGTTTTGCCTGAACTTGGGAAACTCTCTGTGTAGGACTCTAAAGACTCGTCAATACGCTGCCAGTGGGTTTTACCAAAAGCACGTCAGTGGCACTAGCTGTACGTAACGACTACCCAGGTATTTAGCGAAAGGGAGGCCGACGAGCGAACTCATCCTGAAACCCTACTAAGTCTGACAGTGACAATATCCGTACTGTCCGGTCCGTTCGTCTATGAGCATCGCATATCGGGTCTAGGGGATGGATAAAGTCAGACCCCTAATAACACAATATTCAGTGTCGGTATGAAGCCCATCACCACCTGAGAAACTACTGATCCGAATCAGTAATTCTCGACTACCTTGGCCAAGAATTTCTGGTGATGGCCACCCGTGCACACCGCAACCTCTACCCCCAATACCGGGAGAGACGAATCACCTGATGATCCGCTCACTGCCTCCATTTGGCTCGGGACTGTACCCAACTAAAACCTGTTTGCATGACTCCATTGAGCTGTGGTAAGGTAGTAATCAAAGCACAGTAGGAACTCACATGAGACAAATGACGATCTCAGATCGATAGACTAACCTGTACACATGTCACCCAGGAACTGCTATCTGACGACAGGTATCATACCAACTAGTATGTTCTCGGCGAGTCCGTCCGGTGTACTCATAACCCAATGAGCACCTGTATACTATATTAGGTGAACTAACTGACACCAATGGCTTGTGAGACCGCCATCGCCCCTCCTCGGGGTCTCGATCCATATACACTAGTCTACTCTCGGAGTATCGATGCCCAGTCTCGAAATTCCCACGACTAGGAATACTTTAAGGATGTGCTTATAGACCACCCAACTCTCACGTATATGATCGCCATAATACTGCTGGTAGTCAAGCAAAAATCCTATGGGCTCTATCAACATGTAATAGTGATTTATAATGTCACCTGAAGCATGAACACGATGATAAAGACAAACAAGATAGCATACTATCATCTCGTGTAAGACTGTCCTACCGGTATAGTTCCTCCCTCAATCATTGTAATCACGTGCCCGTGATCCAATAATTGACTTGATGGCACTATAGCCAACAATCTCCCACTTACACTTAAGGCTAATTATTGCGATGTCGCGTACTCACAGCCCGTGTGATATCGAACACCCAACTGCTCTACTAATTAGTTTCACAAAGCTCGTTTGTAAAAATATTGCGTTCGAGAAATAGCCTCAACGAGTGGATCCGCTCTGATGTTTCTTTCTATGTCTTTATTTATCTTAAGTTCGCGCAGAAAGACATCTCCCGAAATGAGCAATACCTATCTTAGAATATGTCTGGATATCTGATGGGACCCAGTTCACAAATGAACTCCAAATCCAGTAAACTTCTTAGACTGTATTGTCAACTGAATTTAATCAGTATCTTGTGCCATGCCTCCCTCAGTATCCGCTTGGACCACCTGTCCAAACTACTGCTCATCGTCAAGTAGGAAAAACTATAACTCTGATAGTCACTCTGTCATCCAAGTCACATTGGAAGCCTGGAATGATAACCGTCTCCCGAAGGAGGCTGTCTTTATCAAATCCCTAGAACATATACTTATGTTCATAAACATGTTCCGTACGTTTCTCCAGGATTGGATTAATATATCAACTTATTGCATCTAGTGCAAAAACGATATCTGGTGTGGTACTTGACATCTCATGATTGACTCAATTGTCTAAGCAAGTGATATGCCAATCATGCACATCCCTCTCCCTTTAGTCTGTAAGACACCTTCAGAGAAGGTGACTCCATCACGTGCAGGTACACTACCATGCCAGGAGTCATCCATTCTAAAACACCTTTATAATACTGTCTAAGTACCCAGATTGAAAAACAACCCAAATCTAGATCTAAAACTATAGATCTAATAACCAGAATGCCAGATATAATATACATATCCTATGTGGAGAAACCACTGTGTGACAACCACAGTATAACCGATCTTAGTATAGGAATTTCACTTCCTACTATATGTATGTCATACAAATACCAGGACATCACACCCTACTACCTTCTTAACAGATCCATCTCCAATTCTGATGAAGCCAAGCCTATGACTGTTACATCAAAAATAGATGATCTATCTCTGCTATATATGCTTTAGTCTATAAATAGACATAAGCTACTTGTCCACTACACTTCCGCTGCTCCCACTGACTACAACAACCCTCTGGCAGAGTCATGTACACGTGCACTTCTAAAGCTAGTTTAGAACGACGCTATACTCATCCTCCTGCCAGGTCTCATAGTCTAGGACAGTAGTAATGGCAAGTCTGGGTAAACAAGAACCTTCATGTCACCGTCTTTGAGGATACCGAAGTACCTCTCAGGCGCCTGAGGTTACCCACCATATCTGCGGAGTGGCTAATGGAATGTCAAACCCAATTGAATGTTTAGGTTCTATTTAAATTTTCAGTAATCGTCTGTGGTTCTGGAATCACTTCCAGTTCTACCATACTCCCACTACTGTTTTTTGAAAAAATCCATTTTGCTAAAACTGTGGCGAGTCAAGAACAGTATCACTATTGATCTTCCAGATGGTAGAAAGTTAACCCTCGTCATAGCCCGAGATAACCCACAAACTGCCATTACAGAAACGTTCCTTGAGTTTTCCAGAGTCTGGTTTTAAGCATAAGCCGGACAACTCCATACAACAACCCTCTGGTTATATGTATGCCCTAGAGGCCATTACTGTACATATGATGTATATTGTAATGGATGCTTGGACATATATAGGGAGGACTTTCTTGCTCGACATGATAGTATGCAATCTGGTTGTACTTTATCTTAACATGTACTCTGATTGTCTCTATGTTACATGTTGATAAAGACCTTGGGATATGTACACGACTACTGGGACTATGATGAGATCATACTAATGGGGCCACGGTAGTCGACGAGTACATCCTATAACTATTCCTAGTCGAGGGTGTATCGAGAAAGGGCATCGATGCACCAGAGTAGACTAGAGTATACGCATCTTGACCCATATGATGGGCGATGGATGTGTAAGACTACGGTAGCGCCCCGGCCGTCTTTCCGAGGCCAAAATGCGAAAATGAAAATTTTTGTCAACTTGAAAACCGGCGCTATCGTATGCTTAAAACCCTGATCGAACCATTAACCTACAACTAGCTATCTAGAGAAGGGATAGAATGCTATACCGATCGATCCGTGTCCTTCGGTCTTTGGCCACCATCCCAAGCTCCCCGCGGCAACTCCGGTCTTGATCTCCTCGTCGGAAAGGGCACCACATCTACGAGTCTTGTTACGGGCTCCCACTTCATCTGAACCAACTCAAGCACGAAGTGTGCTAGCCGACGTGTCCAAGGTGTTGTAGAGAATGTTTGTGATCACTTTGCCTCTTGCATCCATTGCTTGGATGGAGGTTGAAGGTGTTGCCATTAATGGAGAATGTAAGCTAGAGGAGGAAGAAGAAGAAGAGAAGGCTTTCTCTTCTTTTCTTTTCTTGTGATGCTATGAATAATAGTGAGAGTGTTAGAAAAAGAAATACAAGAGCTAACATAACATATGGCAGCCCCCTTCTCTCTCCTCCCTTCATCTTAACACAAAAACATCATATAATGTGACATTAACACACAAAAAGAGACCATGAGTCACTAATGTGTTCATGTCACATTTAATGCATGTCATGATGAAATCTAGCTCACAATTACCATTATCCAAAAATTAATCCAAATGTTTGATCCAACAAAAAGATCCGGCAACATCTAAATTAAACTCGTGACGGATCACAAGGATACCCCTCACCTGTATATACATACCTGCATCCGCATTCCAACTGAATGCGAATGCGATGAGACTAAAGTAATCCAACAAATCTAATACTAGGATCCGGCTTAAACCAAAACCCACTAGTATGATCCGTCCGATCATGATCCGTGCAATACCGCACGTATATGATCGAACCCTGCCATATATCATACGGCCTCTACAACGTTTAGCCCGAAACTCGAGAAACTGTCTGTGGGGGACTCTAAAGACTCATCAATACTTTGGCTGTGGATTTAACCACTAGCATGTCAGAGGTATTAGCCGTACGTAACGGGCTACCAGGTATTGACAAAAAGGGAGGTCGATGAGCGAACTCATCCTGACACCCTACTGAGCCTGTCAGTGACAATATCCGTACAGTCCGGTCCATTCGTCTATAAGCATCGCATGGCGGGCCTAGGGGGTTGGTAAAAGTCAGACCCCCAAAAGCGGTACAAGTCATGTCGGAGTGTAGCCCAGAACACCCTGAGATACTACTGGAATACCTACCTGTAAATCTCTTGCCTCGGCCGAGGGCTTTGTGTAATGGCTCTCCTAGACACAGCGCGACCTCACTCCCAATACCGGGAGAGACGAACCCCTGCCGATCCGCTCACTGCCTCCATGAGGCTCGGAACTGTACCCAACTAAATCCTGTTTGCACGACTCCTTTGAGCCGTGGTAGGGTAGTAATCAAAGCACAGTGGGAACTCACACGAGACAAATGACGATCTCAGATCGATGAACTAACCTGTACACATGTCACCAGGGAACTGCTATCTGACGCTAGGTATAATACCAACTAGCATGTTCCCGGCGAGTCCTGTCCAGTGTACTCATAACCCAATGAGCACCTGTATACATCTTAGGTGAACCAACTGACACCAATGGCTTATGAGACCGGCCACCGCCCCTCGTCGGCGTCTCGACTGTGTACGACCCCGACTGTATACACTAGTCTACTAATGGAGTATCAATGCCCAGTCTCGAAACTCCCACGACTTGGGACCTTTTAAAGATGTGCTTATAGACCCCAGCTCCCACGTATATGATCGCCATCATACTGCTGGTCGTCAAGCAAGAATCCTAAGGGCTCTATCAACGTATAATAGCGACCTGTAAGGTCACCTAAAGCAGTACACGATGATAAAGATAAACCAGATAGCATACTATCATCTTGAATAAGACTGTCCTACCGGTATAGGTCCTCCCACAATCATTGCAATCACGTGCCTGTGATCCAATAATTGACTCTGAGGGCACTATATTTAACAATCTCTCACTTGCACTCAAGGCTAATTATTGCAATGTCGCATACTCATAGCCCGTGTGATACCGAACACCCAACTCCTCTACTAATCTGTCTCACAAAGCCCGTTTGTGAAACTATTGCGTTCGAGGAATAGCCTTAGTGAGTGGATCTGCCCTGATGTTTCTTTCTATGTCTCTCTTTATCTCAAGTTCGCGGAGAAAACCATCTCCCGAAATGAGCAATACCTGTCTTAGAATATGTCTGGATATCTGATGGGACCTAGTTCATAAATGAACTCCAAATCCAAACTTCTTAGACTGTATTGTCAACTGAAACCAATCAGTATCCTGTGCCATGCCTCCCTCAGTATCCGCTTGGACCACCTGTCCAAAACACTGCCCCTCGTCAGAGGGAAAAACTGTAACTCTGACAGCCACTCTGTCATCCATGTCACCTTGGAAGCCTAGAATGATAACCGTCTCCCGAAGAAGGCCGCTGTTATCATATCCCTAGAACATCCACTTATGTTCTAAAACTGCTTCCGAATGTTTCTCCAAGATTGGATCAATATCCACTTATTGCATCTACTGCAAAAACAACATCTGGTATGGTAATTGGCATCTCATGATTGACTCAATTGCCTAAGCAAGTAATCTGCCAATCATGCACATCCCTCTCCCCTTTAGTCTGTAAGACACCTTCAGAGAGGGTGACTCTATCACCTGCAGGTACACTACCGTGCCAGGAATCGTCCATTCTAAAACACCATTAGATTGCTGTCTAAGTACCCAGATTGGGAAACTACCCAAATCTAGATCTAAAACCGTAGATCTAGTAACCAGAATGTCTGATATTATATCCATATCCTTATGTGGAGAAACCACTGTGTGACAACCAAAGCATAACCGATCGTAGTATAGGAACTTCACTTCCTACTCTGTGTATGTCATCCAAATACCAGGACATCACACCCTACTATCTTCTTAACAGATCCATCCCCTATTCTGATGAAGTCAAACCTATGACTGTCACATCAGAAATAGATGATCTATCTCCGCTATATCTGCTTTAGTCTATAAATAAACATAAGCAACTTGTCTACTATGCTTCCGCTGCTCCCACTGACTACGACAACCCTCTGGCAGAATTATATACACGTGCACTTCTAAAGCTAGTTTAGAATGACGCTATACTCATCCTCCTGCCGGGTCTCACAGTCTGGAACAACAGTAATGGCAAGTCTGGGTAAACGAGAACCTCCCTGTCACCGTCTTTGAGCATACCGGAGTACCTCTCGGGTGCCTGAGGTTACCCACCTTATCTGCGGAGTGGCCAATGGAATGTCAAACCAGATTGAATCTTTAGGTTCTTATCAAATTTTCAGTAATCGTTTGCGGTTCTGGAATCACTTCCAGTTCTACCATACTCCCACTACTGTTTTCTTAAAAATTCATTTTTATTAAAACTGTGGCGAGTCAAGAACAATATCACTATTGATCTTCCAGATGGTAGAAAATCAACCCTCGTCATAGCCCGGGTCAACCCACAAACAGCCATTACAGAAACGTGCCATGAGTTATCCAGAGTCTGGTTTTAAGCATAAGCCGGACAACTCCCCGTACCTTAACAATGTTAAGATATGAACTATTCTATATCTAATATAGAAACTGAGGCACTGATTTAATTGGAACTAGATTCAAATCATGCAGCTGTCTCCAGTGCATGTCAACTAAATGGAGAGAGGCCGATCAGCATTACTCAACTTAGGAGTGCTTCTAATTATGAGTAATCTGAAAGCGAAGCAAGTTCTCTTAATCATTACTATCAACTGAATACCATACACAAGTATCTATATCTTCGATCACCTTGAAGAATCCTGATACTTGCAACACTTGGTTCTCTACTTTATTCTTATACCTATAACTTCTCAAAACTTAGACCTTGCATTTCTACGAAACACTTGTTTAAGAATTAGAGAAGCCACAAGTAAACAGAATATAGTACGAGTACCAACCCCTCTGTTGTCATGGACACTGGACAATATACAATGCTCTGTATAAGTCCCTTGAGTCTAATAACTCATTCCCAGTGTGTCGTAGGTTGAAAACTGTACTTATGGTTAAGAAGAATTACACCGCTGTTTAATGCTCCTTACCTAACCATCCACTGATATAGGTAAATGTCATAGACATAATTTTAAAAAGTTATATCTCGCTTTATAAAAATAAACGTACAGATATATCAATTTGAAATTGGTGCATTAGAACGGATATTCAAAACCAAATATTTGCCGTCCGGCAAACAACCCAGGTGATTTCCTCAAATATCACCAATTACAACGAATCCCGATATAATGAGGATGATCACCCAATTCCCAATAACTTACTCCCACTCATCATCTGTAAAACCATACAGATGTGAGAATTAAACCTGGTAAATACATACCCTGGAGCAAGGGCTAATTGTGAAATCAGTTTTCTTTTAACAGTACACAGTGAAACTGAAACATTGAAATGTTTCGTAGGGGTATCCGGGTATTCCTAGTAATGCCTCTTCCATCATCAGATTCACAACTATAACCGTATATTTTTTTGTCATCTCTCCAAATCCCTTTATATGTCTTTAGTCATTACCTTCTGTACGCCCTCTTAGGCTAAATGGTTTTCTTCCTTCCCTACCGTTCGGCACCAGCCTATGGTTTGGAAGAAGACTGTCCAATAAGCATAATGGGTGTACTGTCCTAATCCTAGAAGCACTCGCAACCCGAGAGAAGGTAAAGATAAAAGACAACTGAATAAACCTTATTCTTATTTCTCCTGAACCAGAATCCATCCCCGAACTGGAACAAGTTCCTTTCGAGTTCGTATATAACCATACGATGGAATATCCAAATAACTGTGGATCTTCATAGTGATACGGAGTGTTCTGGAGAAATACAAAGGTGAAGTAGGAGTGGCGATGAAATACTTGGTTTGGTCATGAATGGCAGTCGCAATTTACTTTGCCCTCTTACTAATCCCTTTATTTGTCTTAACTTAATACCTTCTGTACACCACACTTAGGCTAATCGGATTTCTTCATTCCCTACCGTTCGGCACCAGCCTAAGGTTTGGAAGAAGACTATCCAATAGGCGTAACGGGTGTACTATGTCCTAATCCAAGGAGCACTCGCAACCTGAGAGAAGGTAAAAGGAAAAGACAACTGAATAGTCCTATTCGTTTTCTCCAGAACTGGAAACTATCCTCGAATCTGGAACAAGTTCCTTCGAGTTCGTATATAACCATACGATGGTATTATCTAATGGAAGTGGATGTTCGTAATAATACGGGGTGTTCTGGAGAAAAGGGTAAAAGTAGGAGTGGCAATGAAGTATGCAACTCTGACAATCCAAAAGCCAGTGTTTTAAGAAGGTTCGGTTAATCTTGGTCAGTGAGTCGTAGTCAAGGGTCGGGCCATGGTCGCTGCCAAAGAGAGAGAGAAAAGAAACACTCTGCGTGCACTCTAACCTAGATCAGAATGGTTATCAATTCATCTAATCAGGAAACCTCCCACTGTAACCTCAAATTCTCCTCCAAACCTGAAAGAAGAATTAGTCGGGATCACCCGAGGAGTAAACCAACTCATCAGTGGGAATCGGGATCCAACTATCATCGCATGATAATGTGACGGAATCCACTCACGTTATCACACTCCAGAAGGTATGCGCATGCCTGGCAAGTTTCAATTTCTTTAGAAACTCCCGATATGATTTTTAGCCGTAGGACCCAAGTGACCTTGACACAGTCAACAAATCAAAGAGTCCTAGTCAAGTTGAACCCGTCATTATCCTGGATTTCATTAAACCCACCCATACGAGCCCTTGACACAGTCAACAAGGCCGCACGACTGTCCTAACCAATCCTATTAATATGCCACAAACAAACACTACTTAGCTACCGCACACTACGCCTTGACACAGTCAACAAACGCAGCACGAATACTAAGTAATACTTGTAAGAAATGACGGAGGGCTACGTCTAGTTTTTGGCGAAAAACTTTTAACGTAATGAACTTGATATCGTTGAAGGAACTGCATAGCTTTTTATAAAAATATAGTGGCGAAAACCTTTGCTAAAGAGGTCACTCTCGGTGAAGGGATCTCGGCTCTTTCCCCATAGAATGAGGTGCAGGATATTCCAACTGAATACCAGATGCAAAGCAGAAGGCAATCGGCTATAGTGAAGTTATTACCCTGACGCAAACTTCTGTCCAAGGGGTCACTCCCGGTGAAGGGATCTCGGCCCTTGCCTCGTCGACTGAGGTGCTGGATATTCATAACCGAATACCACTGTGCAAAACAAAAGAGAACGTCCTTGCAATAACAGCCCTTTTTTTTTTGAAAAATGTTCCAACAACATCAAACAGGTTTGTTTAGCTTGCATTGATCCGAATCAATGCAGTCCCATCAATTAATCACACCACAAAAGAATGAAAATATGATGTACGTATATGCCATCCACATTCGCCACTGGGTCCCGTCATCACCCGTTAGGTTACTTAACTAACGACAGAGCGGGGACTGGACTAGCGCGGGTGCAAAACATATACAACATCTACTAGTATATATATCAATATATAATATTCGCTCAAGGCGTGATAAAATGCAACATCACAGAGAGTAATAAGCATCACAGAACTATACAGATAATCTGGGATCCCCGGGTTTCATAGAGCCGCTACTGAAACCCGACATTCCCCTGGTCGTGTGGATAGCCTGTGCAATGAAATCCTAGACCCCTACGGGCGCGGCAAGTTACCCGCCAAAACCTGAAGCGAGGCATCCCCCTTCAACAACGTGAATGGACCACCCAGCACTTCACGGAATCCGGTAACTTGAGTACCCCTCCTTGGGTCAACCTGTACCCCCTACGAGTGCGGCGAATAGCCCGCCAATTCTAGAGTAAAGCCCCCTCCGTCTCAAAGCCATGAGATGCGGGCCCATTGCCCTCTAGAACCCGGCTACCCGTGCACCCCACCCGGGGTAATCCTAGTACAGAAAGTAAAATATATACAACGGGTACATCGATCTCAGCCCGGTCGTGCCCCAAAAGAATAATATACAAACAGGCAGTGACGGCAGTCCACATGTCGGACGCTCGCCCCGCAATATCAAATGTACATATACAACCAAACTATACTAGCATTGCATCCAGGCTATCCACCACGACAAATACGCAACATCACAGCACAACACAGAACATCAACGTGAATGTCGCGTTCACAAATCCGTCTAAAAGAACTATAGCAATTAGACAGGATTTACCGATCAAATGACATTCACGGTCGCAGATATAATGTAAATACTGTGAACTAATATGTTTAAAATTTTCGATCGACAAAATTTCCCGAAGTAGGCCCCAAGCACAATACCCAGTACTCAAAATAAATTTGGGCCCAAACAGAATATACCAGAAACCCCTTTTTCAAGTCAGAAACATACTGTAGAAATTTGGTGCAGTGTTGACTCTTGACTGCGGCGGAACCACGGCCAGAACAAGGGTTTGGCCGCAATTCCGCGGCCTTACTGTAGAAACACATTACCAAATTTTCACAGAATTCTTAAAAAACCCTGCACGAATTTCTGCAATAAACCAAATGATTTTTTGACCACAGAAAAAATTCGACAGAAACTGTGACTTGAAAATGCGGTTTTTAGAAAATTCGTTCGATCGAACTTGTAAACACGTTAGAGCAAGCAAGAAAAGGTTAATGGCATGGCTCTGATACCATGTAAGACTACGGTAGCGCCCCGACCGTCTTTCCGAGGCCAAAATGCGGAAATGAAAATTTTTGTCAACTTGAAAACCGGCGCTATCGTATGCTTAAAACCTGGATCGAACCATTAACCTACAACTAGCTATCTAGAGAAGGGATAGAATGCTATACCGATCGATCCGTGTCCTTCGGTCTTTGGCCACCATCCCAAGCTCCCCGCGGCAACTCCGGTCTTGATCTCCTCGTCAGAAAGGGCACCACATCTACGAGTCTTTTTACGGGCTCCCGCTTCATCCGAAGCAACTCGGGCACGAAGTGTGCTAGCCGACGTGTCCAAGGTGTTGTAGAGAATATTTATGATCACCTTGCCTCTTGCATCCATTGCTTGGATGGAGGTTGAAGGTGCTGCCATTAATGGAGAATGTAAGCTGGAGGAGGAAGAAGAAGAAGAGAAGGCTTTCTTTTCTTGTGATTCTATGAATAATAGTGAGAGTGTTAGAAAAAGAAATACAAGAGCTAACATAACATATGGCAGCCCCCTTCTCTCTCCTCCCTTCATCTCAACACAAAAACATCATATAATGTGACATTAACACACAAAAAGAGACCATGAGTCACTAATGTGTTCATGTCATATTTAATGCATGTCATGATGAAATTTAGCTCACAATTTCCGTTATCCAAACATTAATCCAAATGTTTGGTCCAACAAAAAGATCCGGCAACATCTAAAGTAAACTCGTGACGGATCACAAGGATACCCCTCACCTGTATATACATACCTGCATCCGTATTCTGACTAATTGCGAATGCGATGAGACTAAAGTAATCCAACAAATCTAATACTAGGATCCGGCTTAAACCAAAGCCCACTAGTATGATCCGTCCGATAATGATCCGTGCAATACCGCACGTATATGATCGAACCCTGCCATATATCATACGGCCTCTACAATGTTTCGCCCAAAACTCGAGAACTGTCTGTGGGAGACTCTAAAGACTCGTCAATCTTTGGCTATCGATTTAACCACTAGCACGTCAGAGGTATTAGCCGTACATAACGGGTTACCAGGTACTGACAAAAAGGGAGGTCGATGAGCGAACTCATCCTGACACCCTACTGAGCCTGTCAGTGACAATATTCATACAGTCCGGTCCGTTCGTCTATGAGCATCGCATGGCGGGCCTAGGGGGTTGGTAAAAGTCAGACCCCCAAAAGCGGTACAAGTCATGTCGGAGTGTAGCCCAGAACACCTGAGATACTACTGGAATACCTACCAGTAAATCTCCTGCCTCGGCCGAGGGCTTTGTGTAATGGCTCTCCTAGACACAGCGCGACCTCACTCCCAATACCGGGAGAGACGAACCCCTGCCAATCCGCTCACTGCCTCCATGTGGCTCGGGACTGTACCCAACTAAAACCTTTTTGCACGACTCCTTTGAGCCGTGGTAGGGTAGTAATCAAAGCACAGTGGGAACTCACACGAGACAAATGAAAATCTCAGATCGATGAACTAACCTGTACACATGTCACCAGGGAAATGCTATCTGACGCTAGGTATAATACCAACTAGCATGTTCCCGGCGAGTCCTGTCCAGTGTACTCATAACTCAATGAGCACCTGTATACATCTTAGGTGAACAAACTGACACCAATGGCTTGTGAGACCGGCCACCGCCCCTCGTTGGGGTCTCGACTGTATACACTAGTGTACTAATGGAGTATCGATGCCCAGTCTCGAAACTCCCATGACTAGGGACCTTTTAAGGATATGCTTATAGACCCCAGCTCCCACGTATATGATCGCCATCATACTGCTGGTTGTCAAGCAAGAATCCTAAGGGCTCTATCAACATATAATAGCGACCTGTAAGGTCACCTAAAGCAGTACACGATGATAAAGATAAACCAGATAGCATACTATCATCTTGAATAAGACTGTCCTACTGGTATAGTTCCAACTACAATCATTGCAATCACGTGCCTGTGATCCAATAATTGACTCTGAGGGCACTATATCCAACAGGATGATCCCATATCCATCGGTGTTTGACATCAAGGATGGTGTACGGGTGCTCAGTAGAGACTGGGTACACTGGACGGACTCACCGAGAACTCCCAGATGGTATTATACCTCACGTCAGATGGCAGTTCTCCGGTGACACTGGTATAGAGTAGTCTGTTGACCCGAGATCGTCATAGAGTCTTGTGTGATTCCCACTGTGCTTTGATTTCCATCATACCACGTCCAAGAGGGCGTGCAAAAAGGTGGCTTTTGGGTACAGTCCCGAATCACATGGAGGCAATGAGCGAAAGGAGGGGATTCGTCTCTCCCGGTATAGGAAGTTGATGTTGCGCTGTGTTCGATTGGCTATAACTAGAAATCCCTGGCCAGGGTTGCTGAGATTTACTGGTAAGTGTTATCAGTAGTTTCTCGAACTGTTATAGACCTCATATCGACATGACTTATCAAGCTACTGGGGTCTGACGTTTACCACCCCTAGGCGAGATATGCGACATATCAGACGACGAGACCGGATTGTACGGGAGTGTTACTGATTGGATTCGCAGGAGAATGTACAGGCTTGCTTGTTGATCTTCTGATCGCTCAATACCTGGGTGGCTGTTACGTTTAGCTGACCGCTTGCAGCTTGTGGGTGTTTGATATGATCATCACCTACTGCCGACGTATTGGAGATTCTTTAGAGTCCTACACAGAGGTTTCTTGACTCAGGCAAAACGGAGTAGGGGCACATATGTGATATGTGTAGGACCGAGGATAATGTGATATGAGATACCGTATTCTATTCTCGCGATATTTGATATCGGCCGGGTTATCGGATCAAGTGTTGATTCGATGAATCGGTATATGATATATTAGTCGGTTATATGCGATATAGCCGGATTGTCGGATCAAGTGTTGATTAGATAATTTAATGTATAATAATATATATGATATATTAAATTACATTAACTAATATAAGCTCACTAAAAGATTCTTTTTCTCACTCGGGTAATACATTGATATATATGCGATATATGTCAATTGTATTATTTTATTTTGTTACAATAAATATTATATATGTGATATATAATATTGTAACATGATATGGTTATTAATGCAACATGTTTAGTGGAGATTAAACATGGTTAGGGTTTAATTTGGGTTAAGCTTTTCTAGAACCTTCTAGAAGGTTTTGTTTTGTTTTGTGCAAAAATATTTGTTTTGATATTTTAAGTGACTCATCCTTTAACCCAGCCAAAACCCTAGCCCTAGTTAAATCTCTACAAAGGTTACATTGACCATGGTTGCTTTTTGTAACCTCCTTCTTGACTTTCATTATTCATCACAAAATGATTCTTCTTCTTTCTTGAGTTCTTTCATGAAAAGCTTTCTAGCTTTTTATGAAGTGATGATTTTGAGTGAGAATAAGAAAACAAATGAGAGTTAAAATCCTACTTCATCATCCTCATCTATCCTTGCCATTTAGATGAGGGTGTTCACTTCATTTAGTGAGTGAGAGCTTGTGTTAACGAAACTTCAAGGTAGATCATCTTTGTTGTCGAAGATCGGAAGCAAGCTTGCATCTTTCTCTTCGTGGAGCCTCTCGAGAGTCCGGAACTTGATGATCGCAGCGAAGGGACCACAACACGGAGCTTATGAAGTGAAGGACCGGATCTACAAAGGTTGTAATCCCTCTCACTTAGTGTTAAAGTGTTTAACATGCTTGTTTTCGCCTAATCTCTAGTTTAAAGATCTTGTTAAGGGTTGTTCGGCACGTCTAAATTTTAAATCGGGCATGGTTGATGCCTCGTAGACCCTTGTGTGAGTTCCTAGCAACCCTACAGTGGTATCAGAGCCAAGCTAGAGCTTTAGGCGAAGTCTAGGCGAAGTTTAAAGTCTAATCGAACTCCGAATACCCGGTTTAGACCCCTCTCTGGATTTTTTCTAAAAATGTGATTTTTTCTGCATTAAAAATACTCAAAAAAATCAGCAGGGAATTCTAAGATTTATGGTGAATTACGGGCCCACGACACCATCAATTCGCCGCGGAACCGCGGCAGGAACCTACTTTCCATGGCGGTTCCGCGACCGTACTCTGGTGTTGTGGACACGTGTCTTCACAGTTATATCCGTATTTATTTCCTGATATTTCTGGGTATTTTTAATTATACTCAAGTGTTGAGTTTTCTGGGATGTATTGAGGACTCGTTGATTCGATCAGATAATTTAACTTCGTTTAAATTTTTCCGGATAATTTTAGAAACTGTTAAAAAGTTCGAACGGATATCAATAACTCACTTTTTCCCCTGTCGGAAAATTTTTCAAAAGTTGGATTTTTTCTCGAGTTTGAAACTTCCGGAAAATCATGCAGGTAACGCGGTGGACCCTCTAGAAGAACACAAACCTTAACTCGATTATGTGACCATCTGAACCGCCTCTGAACCTTAGGGTTTGGGGCAGTACGGCGTTGCCACATGTGAGGCGTTGGCTTGACCCTTCTACGGCTGGACCATTGGTATTATGGCATGTGATGGATATTTTTTTTGAACTCCGCTCAAGTGTTGAGCTATTAGGGAAATTTTGGGTGTTTGTTTATTCGATCGGAAAGTTTAACATTGTCTATTTATCTGGAATGTGATACAATATTTGGAATCCACATATAGTTATGAGATAAATAATTTGAATGTTATAAATCTAGCAGTTTAGTATTAGATGATCGGTTGCCACGGGATTTTGATGCGATCAAAAGTCCGTCGCAATCACGTAGCGTACGCGGATACTCGCCGGGTAAACTTAATAGATAGCCACGCCCCATAGCCCCGACCAAGTGACTATAGGAGAACCCCGTCGCTAAAAGCATCCGTTCGGGTGCTCGCGGCAGCGGTGTTCCGCCTTAGTGCACTTCGTCGACGGCATTCAGGGGTGCGGCCGTCTACTAAAGTTTGCGACGAGCATTCGATCAGGATATCGGGAATCTTGTTGAATTGCCCGACTAGATATTGAAAAGTGTTTTCGATAATGAGACTAAAATGCGGGGTTTATAATTGTTAGGCATGCGATGTCTAAGAAATTCATTTGGTTAGGCATGCGATGTCTAAGGAGGTTGTGGATTCCAACTATTGTAGTTTTACACTTTCTTTTCTGTGACCGTAAGCGTAGTATGTGGTGTATCGCCGGCTTCGTTGCTATACATCAACGACAATCGGGATAGGCATACTTGCTTACATTGATGATATGAGATATTATGTGTTGCTGTGATATGTTATATTGGATCGTCGCGTTTTGAATAGCCGGGGTTTTTATGTAAGATGAGAGTTTTTTTTTATTTTCATTCATCTAAAATTTATTTGTATGTAATATTCTTTTATTGGGGCACTTCCGGGCTTAGGATGATGTCACCATTGTATATTATTTACTTTTCCGCATTAGGTAGACCCAAGGTGGGGAGCACAAGTAACCGGGTTCTAGGGTCCAGTGGGAGACCATCTCGAGGAGTCGAGACCGAGTCTCCTAACCCTAGAATTGGCAGTGTTGCTTGCCGCTCTCGTAGGGGTCTAGGTATGTGGGTTTAGCTATTCATCGTGACCGTGGAATCCGTGTTTTATACTGGCTCGTATTAAAAACACGGACGTCCTAGTATATCCAATATTTCATATATGTTCTTCTGCTGCAATGTTCTGTGATGAGATCATATTACTGCCTGAGACGAATGTTTATATTATATATATGAGATATATGTTATATTGCAGATTTCGTTTCAAATGTGATGCTTGTGAAGCATAATAAAATGTGACTTCATTAATGAGATTAATGAAACTAAAAGAAACCTAAGATGTTGTAGAAACTTGTTTAAAAACTGGTAGCTCTAGTTCTTGCTTTGCATAGCGGTGTTCCTTGTAGAACATCCAACACCTTATTCGATAAGGAAAGAGCCGAGATCCCTTCACCGGGAGTGACCTCTTTAACGAAACTGGTAGATAATGCATACTCGGTTTGTCTTTTGATTGCTTCTATAGTTTTTGCTATGCATAGCGATATTTGTGAAATATCCTGCACCTTATTCGATGAGGAAAGAGTCGACGATCCCTTCACCGGGAGTGACCTCTTTAGCAAAACTAGAAAAGGCCTCAGAAACATTCCATTTAAAATCACTCGATTCTACAACGATATCAAGTTCATTACGCAAAAGGTTTTCTTAAAAACCTGTCATAGCCCTCCGTCATTTCAGATAAGGACTGTTTAGTATTCGTGCTGCGTTTGTTGGCCTTTGTCAAGGCGTAGTGTGCGGTAGCTGAATAGTA
Source organism: Agapanthus africanus (assembly GCA_030015575.1). Classification (NCBI taxonomy): domain Eukaryota; kingdom Viridiplantae; phylum Streptophyta; class Magnoliopsida; order Asparagales; family Amaryllidaceae; genus Agapanthus; species Agapanthus africanus. The sequence goes on from CM057337.1 coordinate 89,369,307, forward strand.
CGTATCTACTTATGCATATGATGCAGATTGGATTAGGGTAGTCGTACGACCTTGTTGGCCTTTGTCAAGGGTCGTGCGGGTGGGTTTGATTCAATCAGGAAATGACGGGTTGAACTTGACTAGTAGCCTATGGTTTGTTGGCCTTTGTCAAGGTCATAGGAGGCTTGGGGTAAAATATTATTGGGAATTTCAAGTGTTGAAATTTGCAATGAGATTGCATACCTTCTATGAGATAGTTGGATCCCGATACCCGCTGCGAGTAAGAGTTACTCCTGGGAGTGTTTTACACATTACGATTAGCCGATCAAGTAGGTGTCTAGAAAGGTATTAACGGGGTTATGCCCCTGGGAAAACGAGGTTTATTTTAATTAGTTCCGTACGAAAGTACGGGGAACCTCCCTCAAAGTACCGGCACTGGCCTGGCTGAAAGATTGGCGAACTTGTAGGGTGTAATTAAACCCGGCTAGTCTTTGCTTTTAGGGTTTGAAGGAAGATTTGACTAAAACAGTGGGAGACATCCTGATTAGATAAATTGATAACCAATCTAATCTTGTAAAAGCGCACGCTGAGTGTTTTCTTCTCTCTCTCTCCTGGTTACGACTATGTCACGCCTTAATCAAGATAATAATACGGATGTATTGACCGAACCCGCTTGTTATACTGCGCTAAGGAACGTTGATCCCGCTCCAACTTATAATTGTTATACGATAGAGCAGGAAATAGGGGATTACCAGAATTCCCGTGCCACCCAAACGAAGAAAGTGCATGCTGATGCATCTTCTTCGGGTGTGTTCATTATAGAGAACTGTTTCTCAGTATACTTTACGTCCTGGGTATGAGATACCGGATCAGGATCCCACATATGTAATTTGTTACATGGGCTACAGATAAATAGAGAACTGAGAACAGGTGATAAATTTCATGAGATAGAAACGGTGCAAGCGTTGCAGCCAAGTCTGTTGGTAGTTATCACCCTGTATTATCAGAATACATTGATTCTGAACGAATATTATTAGATACTGAACCTGATGTACAACATCATATCAGTCTCTTTATTGGTAAAGAAAGGATATAATTTTGTATTGTTGGATAATGTTTTGAACATTTCCTATATCAAGACTTGATCGGTTCAGGCACGTTATCTAAAAGCATAGACGTTCTAAATCAAACCACAGTTCTTAACGTACAGAACACACACAAGAGGAAGAGTTCAAAAATGAACGAATCCTTCTTGAGGCATTGTAGACTAGGTCATATCAATGCGACCCGGCTAACTGAAGTTACATATAGATGCATATTTAAATTAGTTTGAATTTACATCTTGTGAAACTTGCCGGTCATGTCACAAAGATAAGATGACCACAGCTCCGTTTATTGGAAACAGAGAAAGAGTTAGTGGACTCTTGGGATTGATATATGCTGATATATGAAGGTCCCCTATCTACAAATGCCAGGACTGGTTCTTTATACTTCATTAGATTCACTGATGATCTCTCAAGATTCAGACATATGTTCCTGTTGAAACACAAGTCCGAAGATTTTGAGATATTCAATGAATATGAGTTAGAAGTAGAGAACCAAAATGGGTATAAGTATTATGTCCTTTGATGAGATCAAGGAGGAGAATACTTGAGCACAGAATCCCTGGACTATTCTAAAGGAGAATGAGAGTCTCTCTCAGCATTACTCCTCCGTATACACCATAGCACGATGGTATATCGGGACGGAGCAATAGCACCCTATGTGATATGGTGTGCTCTATGATGAGTACTACTGAGTTTCCTATTTCCTTTTGGGAGTTATGCACTTGAGAAGTTGCATACCTATTGAATAGGGTTCCAATCAAATCAGTTGCCTACCACTTCATATGTGATATGGAATGGGAAGAGCCCATATCTTAAGTATGTTAAAATTTGGGGTTGTCCAGCCTATGTCTAAAAGCATAATCCGGACAAGCTCGAGGCAAAGTCAGTCCTGTAGAAGTTTGTTGGATATCCCAAGCATTCGCAAGGGAATATCTTCTACCTAACCGAGGAACAAAAGATGTTTTGTTTCTCAGCATGCCACCTTTGTGAAAGGGAATTTCTTGTGAAGAAATTATTGGTCATGAGGTAGAACTGGAAGGAATTCCAGCTATACAAACTGCAGCTGATGATTTGGTAGAACCAAAAGATTCAATAGTTTCCAATGAACCTCAGCCTCTCCGCCGATCTAGTAGGGTTCCTCACCCACCTGAGAGATACTTCGGTTTCTCTATGACAGTGGGAGCGAGGATTGCATCATGAAATGATGACCCAACTAGTTTCGAGCTGGCCATCAGGAGTGGGACTCTGTAAGAATGGCTGGATACTTAGCGATCTGAGATGGAATCCTTATACACCAACAAAGTATGGACTTTGGTTGCTTTATCTGAAGGGTTAAATCCTCATCAGGAGCAAGTATTTCTTGAGAAGATTACTTGGTGTATATGGAAAAGTTGAGACTTTCAAAGCTATGCTTAAGTCCATCCAGATCCTACTTGCCACGGCTACATACCATGACTACGACATCTGGCGGTTGGGTGTCATGACTGCTTTTCTAAATGATGATTTGGAAGAGAGCGTCTATAAGTACACAGCCAGAGGGCTTCGTAGACAGTGGGAGCAGCGGAAACGTGAGCAAGATGTTTTATATGATAAATCAGGCATCGCGGAGTTGGAACGTCTGTTTTGATGGAGTAGTCAAAGAGTTTGACTTCATCAAAATGGTAAATGAACCTTGTATATACAAAAAGGTAGTAGGGAGTATGGTAATGATCCTCGTAGAGTAACATACTCTTGATAGGGAAGTAGTTTCCTATGCTACGCTCGGTCAATCTCCGCTTATCACAATGATTCTCCATATAGGATCAAAGCGATACCTCCTAAATCCTGGGTTTTGGATCTATGAGATAGATCTAATTGGATGTTAGGATTATCACTAGTTGTAGTGAGATGGTATCAATTGATCCTAGGGAGAATCACTGGAAAGGTTCTATGGTGATAAGAACGACTGAATGTCAGTCCCAGGCATTGTCTTTACCCTCAGTGGAGGGACGGTATGTTGGAAGAGTTATAAGCTAGATACCGTGACTTACTAGACGATTAAAGGCAAGATACGTCGTTACTAAGGATGCTACCAAAGAGGCAGTCTGGATATATAAGTTCATGAGATGAACTTCGTTCCTACCATTGTGTGACAATGGAGTTATGGCTTATGCCAAGGAACCCCCGTCCCATCTGTAATCCAGATATAATTCTTAGGCAGTATCACCTGATCAGGGAGATGGTTGATCTCTAGAGAGATCAAGGTTAGGAGAGTAGACACAGAGGACAACAGCGTGGATCCACTCACAAAGGTCTTTTTCCCAATAGAGACTTTTATGGGATGGTTGAGTATGAGATACTTCAACCACAATTTTTGGGTATGCGATACCACAACAAATGGCCCTAGTGCAAGTGGGAGATTGTTAGTTATATGTATGCCCTAGAGGCCATTACTGTACATATGATGTATATTGTAATGGATGCTTGGACATATATAGGGAGGACTTTCTTGCTCGACATGATAGTATGCTATCTGCTTGTACTTTATCTTAACATATACTCTGATTGTCTCTATGTTACAGGTTGATAAAGCCCTTAGGATATGTACTCGACTACTGGGACTATGATGAGATCATACTAGTGGGGCTACGGTAGTCAACGAGTACATCCTATAACTGTTCCTAGTCGAGGGTGTATCGAGACAGGGTATCGATGCACCAGAGTAGACTAGCGTATACGCATCTTGACCCATATGATGGGCGATGGATGATCCCATATCCATCGGTGTTTGACATCAAGGATGGTGTACGGGTGCTCAGTAAAGACTGGGTACACTAGACGAACTCGCCGAGAACTCCCAGATGGTATTATACCTCACGTCAGATGGCAGTTCTCCGGTGACACCGGTATAGAGTAGTCTGTTGACCCGAGATCGTCATAGAGTCTTGTGTGATTCCCACTGTGCTTTGATTTCCATCATACCACGTCCAAGAGGGCGTGCAAAAAGGTGGCTTTTAGGTACAGTCCTGAATCACATGGAGGTAATGAGCGATAGAAGGGGATTCTTCTCTCCCGGTATAGGGAGTTGATGTTGCGCTGTATTCGATTAGCTATAACTGGAAATCCCTGGCCAGGGTTGCTGAGATTTACTGGTAAGTGTTATCAGTAGTTTCTCGAACTGTTATAGACCTCATATCAACACGACTTATCAAGCTACTGGGGTCTGACGTTTACCACCCCTAGGCAAGATATGCGACATATCAGACGACGAGACCGGACTGTATGGGAGTGTTACTGATTGGATTCGCAGGAGAATGTACAGGCTTGCTTGTTGATCTTCTGATCTCTCAATACCTGGGTGGCTGTTACATTTAGCTGACCGCTTGCAGCTTGTGGGTGTTTGATATGATCATCACCTACTGCCAGCGTATTGACGATTCTTTAGAGTCCTACACAGAGGTTTTTTGACTCAGGAAAAACGGAGTAGGGGCACATATGTGATATGTGCAGGACCAAGGATGATGCGATATGAGATACCGTATTCTATTCTCGCGATATTTGATATCAGCCGGATCATCGGATCAAGTATTGATTCGATAAATCGGTAAATGATATATTAGTCGGTTATATGCGATATAGCCGGATTGTCGGATCAAGCGTTGATTCGATGATTTAATGTATAATAATATATATGATATATTAAATTACATTAACTAATATAAGCTCACTAAAAGATTCTTTTTCTCACTCGGGTAATACATTGATATATATGCGATATATGTTAATTGTATTATTTTATTTTGTTACAATAAATATTATATATGTGATATATAATATTGTAACATGATATGGTTATTAATGCAACATGTTTAGTGGAGATTAAACATGGTTAGGGTTTAATTTGGGTTAATCTTTTCTAGAACCTTCTAGATGGTTTTGTTTTGTTTTGTGCAAAGATATTTGTTTTGATATTTTAAGTGACTCATCCTTTAACCTAAGCAAAACCCTAGCCCTAGTTAAATCTCTACAAATGTTACATTGACCATGGTTTCATTTCTAATCTCCTTCTTGACTTTTATTATTCATCACAAAATAATTCTTCTTCTTTCTTGAGTTCTTTCATGAAAAGCTTTCTAGCTTTTTATGAAGTGATGATTTTGAGTGAGAATAAGAAAACAAATGAGAGCTAAAATCCTACTTCATCATCCTCATCTATCCTTGCCATTTAAATGAGGGTGTTCACTTCATTTAGTGAGTGAGAGCTTGTGTTAACGAAACTTCAAGGTAGATCATCTTTGTTATCAAAGATCGGAAGTAAGCTTGCATCTTTCTCTTCGTAGAGCCTCTCGAGAGTCCGGAACTTGATGATCGCAGTGAAGGGACCACAACACGGAGCTTATGAAGTGAAGGACTGGATCTACAAAGGTTGTAATCCCTCTCACTTAGTGTTAAAGTGTTTAACATGCTTGTTTTCGCCTAATCTCTAGTTTAAAGATCTTGTTAAGGGTTGTTCGGCACGTCTAAATTTTAAATCGGGCATGGTTGATGCCTCGTAGACCCTTGTGAGAGTGCCTAGCAACCCTACATCATGTACACCACACTTAGGCTAATTGGTTTTCTTATTTCCCTACCTTTTGGCACCTGCCTATGGTTTGGGAGAAGACTATCCAATAAGCGCAATAGGTGTACTCTCTCCTAATCCTAAGAGCCCTCACAACTTGAGAGAAGGTAAAAGGAAAAGACAACTGAATAGTCCTATTCAATTTTTCTAGAACTAGAAACCATCCTCGAATCTGAAACAAATTTTCTTCGAGTTCGTTTGTAACTATACGATGGTCATATCCAATAAATGTGGATCTTCGTAGTGATACGGAATGTTCCAGAGAAAAGCAAAGGGTAAAAGAAGAAGTGGCAATGAAGTATGCAACTCTGACAATCCAAAAGCCAGTGTTTTAAGAAAGTTCGGTTAACTTGGTCACTGAGTTCTACTCTAAGGTTTGGCCATGGTCGCTTCCAAAGAGAGAGAAAAAAGAAACACTCTGCGTGCACTCTAACCTAGATCAGAATAGTCAATCACTTTATCTAATCAGGATGTTTCCCACTGCATCCTCAAATTCTCCTCCAAACCTGAAAGAAGAATTAGTCGGGATCATCTAAAATCACTCGAGGAGTAAACCAACTCATTAGTAGGATCGGGATCCAACTATCATCACATGATAACCTGATGGAATCCGCTCATGTTATCACACTCCAGAAAGTATGCGCATGCCTGGCAAGTTTCCTGTATGTTTGAAACTCCCGATGTGATTTTTACCCCATGCTCTTATGACTTTGAGTAAGGCCAACAAATCATAAGTCATATGTCAAGTTCTACCCGTCATTGTCCAGGTTAGTTTGAATCCACCCGTACTCGCCGTTGACTAAGGGCCAAAAAGGCCGTACGACTGTCCCAAACCAACGCACTTATCTATGCAACCTAAAATTAACAAATAGCTGCCATACACTATGTCTTGACTAAGGCCAACAAACATAGCATGAATACTAAGTGCTACCCGTCTGAAATGACGGAGGGCTACGAATGGTTTTTGGCGAAAACCCTTTAACATAATGAACTTGATATCATTGAAGGAATCGGATAGCTTTTTATAAATATATAGTGGCGAAAACCTTTGCTAAAAAGGTTACTCCCGGTGAAGGGATATCGGCTCTTTCCTCGTAGAATGAGGTGCAGGATATTCTCACTGAATACCGCGATGCAAAGCAAAATGTAATTGACTATAGTGAAGTTATCACCCTGACGCAAGCCTCTGCCTACGGGGTCACTCCCGGTGAAGGGATTTTGGCCCTTGCCTCGTCGAATGAGGTGTTGGATATTCATAACCAAATACCACTGTGCAAAATAAAAGAAAACGATCTTGTAATAACAGCTTTTGAAAATTGTTCCAACAACATCAGAATAGGTCTGTTTTCCTTGCATTGATCAGAATCAATGCGTTCCCATCAATTAATCACACCAAAAAAGAACGAAAATATGATGTACATATATGCCATCCGCATTCGCCACTGGGTTCTGTCATCACCCGTTAGATTACTTAACTAACGACAGAGAGGGGACTGGACTAGAGCAGATGTAAAACATATACAACATCTACTAGTATATATATAACAATATACAATAATCGCTCCAGGCGTTATAAATGCAACATCACAGATAAGTAATAAGTATCATAGAACAATACAGATAATCTGGGAGCCCCGGGTTTCCTTTGAGCCGCAAGTGAAACCTGACGTTCCCCTGGTTGTGTGGATAGCCTGTGCAATGAAAACCTAGACCCCTACGAGCGTGGCAAATTACCCGCCAAATACAGAAGCGAGGCAGCCCCCTTCAGTGAATGGGCCACCCGGCACTTCACGGAATCCGGTAACTTAAGCACTCATCCTTGGTTCAACCTGTACCCCTACGAGTGCGGCGAATAGCCCGCCAATTCTAGAGTGATGCCCCCTCCTTCTCAACTCCATGAGATGAGGACCCGTTGCCCTCCAGAACCCGGCTATCCGTGCACTCCATCGCGGGGCAATCCTAGTAAAGAAAAGAAAATATGTACAACGGTGACATCGACCTCAACCCGGTCGTGCCTCAAAAGAATAATATACAAACAGGAAGTGACGGCAGTCCACATATCGGACGCTCGCCCCGCGATATCAAATGTATAAATAAAACTAAACTGTACTATCATTTCAACCAAGCTATCTACCATGACGAATCCGCAACAACACAGCACAACACAGAACATCAACGTGAATGTCACGTTCGCAAACTCATCTAAAAGAACTATATCAATTAGAAAAGTTGTACCGCTCTAATGACATTCACGGTCGCAGATAGTAATGCAAGTACTGTAAATATTAAACAATGTTAGAAAATATCGAGTTTGAAATAACCCCGAATAGCCCCCAAACAACTAGATAAAACCATATCCAAACCGGGCTAAACAAACAACAGCACTAATCCAATATTCTAGAGACTAGACTACACTGCAAATTTCAAACCCAGACTCACCAAAAAGGTCGGCCTGCTCAGTTTTGGGAGCAATGTGCTCGATTTTTTCGGGTGGAATTGGCTCGTATTTGGGGTGCAGGCTAGTGGTCACTTATGTAGTCTTCTGCGGTTACTAAAATAATTTTTGAAGACTCGAAAAAATTTGACAGAAACTGGAATATATCGAGTGATGTTTCGGGGCTATTTCGGTTTCGATAGTTTAACATCGTCTAAAAAACTGGTATGCGGTTAATGGGTTGGCTCTGATACTATGTAAGGCTACGCCAGTGCCCCGGCCATCAATCCGTGGCCAAACGCGAAACAAAAACTTTTCAAAATGGCGCTAACGTAACCCTAAAACCCAGATTGTGCCACTAACCCTATACTAGTAACTGTAAAAGGAGTTTTAGAGATTATACCGATCGATCCGTGTCCTTCGGTCTTCAATCTCTGTCCTTGACTTGTAGTGGCTGCCTCGACGAAGGTCGCTCTCCGATCTCGCTCGTCGAAGAGGATCCACGTCGAGGATTCTTTATACGGGCTCCCGCTTTAAAACCGAAGCAACTCGGACATCAAGTTTGCTAGCCTAGAAGCCCAAGGTGAAGTAGAGATTGTGTGTGATCATATTGTCTCAATACACTCAATGATTCTCAACACATGAGATGGAATGAGTGGACGTGAAGAAGAAGCCAAGTGTAAAGAATTTGTGAGCACAAGAAGAACGCAAGTGAAGAAAATGGCTAAGTGTTTCTTGTGTTCAATTTTGTGAGAGTAAGCAACATAAGAAAAGCCTTAGCAATAAAAAGATCTGCCCCCTCACTTATTGCCCACAACAAATATCCTAACCATGACAAAACCACACTTGACCAATACCATGAGTCACCAAGTGTGAGCACATGCACCATGAATGCCCTAGGCCAAAACTTATGCTCACAATTTTCACCAAATAAACTTTAAACATAAAGTTTAAATCAAAGAAAATAAATGGCATCTTCAAAAGTAAACCCATAACGAATTACAAGAATACCCCTCATCAGTATATACATAATTGCATCCGTATTCTGACTAAATACGAATACAACGAGACGAAAATAATCCAACAATATAATACTAGGATCCGGATTAAACCAAAGCCCACTAATATTATCCGTCCGATCATGATCCGTACACAAGTGCACGTATATGATCGAACCCTGCCATAAAACATACAGCCTCTACAACGTTTTACCCAAACTTAGGAAACTCTCTGTGTTGGACTCTAAAGACTTGTCAATACACTGGCAGTGGGTTTAACCACAAGCACATCAGTGGCACTAGCTGTACGTAATGGCTACCCAGGTATTGAGCGAAAGGGAGTCCGATGAGCGAACTCATCCTGAAACCCTACTAAGCCTGACAGTGACAATATCCATACAGTCCGGTCCGTTCGCGTATGAGCATCGCATATAAGGTTTAGGGGGTGGATAAAGTCAGACCCCTGATAACGCAATATTCAGTGTCGGTATGAAGCCCATCACCACCTGAGAAACTACTGATCCGAATCAGTAATTCTCGACTACTTTGGCCAAAGATTTCTGGTGATGGCTACCCATGCACACCGTGACCTCTACCCCCAATACCGGGAAAGACGAATCCCCTGAAGATCCGCTCACTGCCTCCATTTGGCTCGGGACTGTACCCAACTAAAACCTGTTTGCACGACTCCTTTGAGCCGTAGTAGGGTAGTAATCAAAGCACAGTGGGAACTCACACGAGAAAAATGATGATCTCAGGTCGATAGATTAACCTTTACACATGTCACCAGGGAACTGCTATCTGACGATAGGTATAATACCAACTAGCAGGTTCCCGGCGAGCCCTTCTGGTGTACTCATAACCCAATGTGCACCTGTATACTATCTTAGGTGAACCAACTGACACCAATGGCTTGTGAGACCGGCCATCGCCCCTTGTCAGGGTCTCGATCCATCGGGGTCTCGATCCGTATACACTAGTCTACTCTCAGAGTATCAATGCCTAGTCTCAAAACTCCTATGACTAAGGACACTTTAAGGATGTGCTTATAGACCACCCAACTCTCACGATATGATCGCCATCATACTGCTGGTAGTCAATCAAGAATCCTATAGGCTCTATCAACATTTAATAGTGATCTGTAATGTCACCTGAAGTATGTACACGATGATAAAGACAAACCAGATAGCATACTATCATCTCGAGTAAGACTGTCCTACCGGTATAGGTCATCTCTCAATCATTGTAATCACGTGCCTGCGATCCAATAATTAACTTGAGGGCAATATAGCCAATAATTATATCTATCGTCAGTTAGCAGTTCCCTTATGACATGAGTACAGGTTAGTCAGTTGACTTGGCATCACTATTCGTCTCGAGTGTGTTCCTACTATACTTAGATTACTACCCTACCACGGCTCAAATGAGTCATGCAAACAGGTAGTGGTTGGGTACAGTCCCGATGCACTTGAAGGCAGTAAGGGTTAGAAGGGATTCATCTCTCCCGGTATTGGGAGTTGATATCGCGCTATGTTCGGATAGCCAATACATAAAGTCCCTGGCTAGGGCAAGCGAGATTTACTGGTTGATACACCAGTAGTTTCTCATAGTGTATTGGGCTCTACACCAACACAATTTATTGCGCTATTAGGGATCTGGCGGTTACCACCCCCCTAGGCCCAATATGCAATACTCTTAGACGAACAAACAGGACTGTATGGAGATTATTACAGAAAGGCTCAGTAGGAGTTCGGATGAGTTTGCTCGTTGACCTTCTTATCGACAGATACCAGGGTAGCCGTTACGTACAGCTAGTGCCACTAACGGACTTGTGGTTAAACCCACTTCCAGCATACTGTCGAGTCTTTAGAGTCCTACACAGAGGGTCTCCTTGGTTTAGGTGAAACGATGTAGAGGCCGTATGGTTTTACAACAGGGTTCTGATCATATACATGTACTGGCTACAATGACATTGTTCGGACGGATAATACGAGTGGGTTTTGGTTTAAGCCGGATTCTAGTATTATATTATTGGATTATTATTATATCATTGTATTCATATTTTTGCAGTACGAATACGGGTATGTAGATACGGTGAGGGCATTCTTATAATTTCACAAGAGATGCTTCTGGAAGGGGACACCTCATTATTTGATTTATCTATTTTTGGAAATAGATTAATGAAGTGGAAAATGGAGATATTTGTGGCATAGTGAAACATGGCTTATTTCATTTGTTTATTTGTTTAGACTCACTATTCAAACATGGTTGATATTTTCAATTGGAAGATATTGTAGGGCTCCTAGGCACACTAATGAGGTCTCACAAGGCATCAACCATGCCAATTTAACAATTTACATGTGCCGAGAAACCCTAATACGGATCGTTAACTAGAATTTTAGGCGAAACAAGAAGCTAGTTAACAATTTAACTAAGTGAACGGAAATACAACCTTTGTAGATCCGGTGCTCCACCTCCAAAGCTCCGCGATGAAGTCCCCTTGCTGTCCAAATCAAATCCCGGGCTCTAGCGTTGGCTTCATCGGAGAAATGGGCGGGCTAGGTCATCGACTACGATGCCGAAGATGATCTACGTCGAGGCATCACAAGATCAAGCTCCCACTTCACCAAGTCATGAAACTTGTGAAGAAAACACCGTATACTACTTGGCAAGAGGTAGAGGATGAAGAAATAGGAGGTGGGTTCACTTTAGAATTGGATTTCTCACTCATTTTCTCAAGTTGCCATTGTTGATAGCAAACTTTTCTTCATTTGAAGAAGAAGAAGAAGATGAAGTATATTATGATAAGAATAATGAGAAAATGGAAAATAGATTATTCTTATCATAACTACAACCATGGTTAAGTGTAGAGAGTGGACTATGGTTAAGTGGAATGGTTAGGGTTAAGCAAGAGATAAAATGGTCACTTAGTCAAAGCTTCATGAAGCTTCATGAACAAACAAAGAAAGCCACCATTTTCTCTCATTATCTTTTCCATAATAAATAATAAATAAATAAGTAAGAAAATCAAAACCCTAACCATTTAAATAACCATGGTTTAATCTTTACACAAACTAAAGTAAGCATGTATCATCAAACATGATACAATCAAGTGCACAAAAATATATCACATATACAATGTGCACATTAAAGTGAGAAAATCCATTTAAAGTGAACAAATACTAGTTAATGCAAAGCAATATATCAAATATATAATTATGCATTAAATCATTAAATCAACACTTGATTTATCGATCCGGTCATATCGCATATAACCGACTAATATCAAGTGTATCAATGTATCGAATCAACACTTGACTCGGTAACCCGGCTATATCACATATAACCTGCCGATGATACAAATTGCGAGAATAGAATGCAGTATCACATACTGGTATTATTCTCGGTCCCGCACATATCTCATATGCGCTCCTATTTCGTTTCGCTTGAGCCAGGAAACCTCTGTGTAGGACTCTAAAGACTCGTCAATACGCCGGCAGCAGGTGATGATCATATCAAAAACCCACAAGCCGCAAGCGGTCTGCTAAACGTAACGGCCACCCGGGTATTGAGTGATCAGAAGATCGACGAGCAATCCCGCTCATACTCCTGTGAATCCAACCAGTAACACTTACCGTACAGTCCGGTCTGTTCGTCTGATATGTCGCATATCTCGCCTAGGGGTGGTAAACGTCAGACCCCAATAGCTCGATAAGTCGTGTCGATATGAGGTCTATAACAGTTTGAGAAACTACTGGTAACACTTACCAGTAAATCTCAGCAACCCTGGCCAGGGATTTCCGGTTATAGCCAATCGAACACAGCGCAACATCAACTCCCTATACCGGGAGAGACGAATCCCCTCCTATCGCTCATTGCCTCCATGTGATTCGGGACTGTACCCAAAAACCACCGTTTTGCACGCCCTCTTGGATGTGGTAAGGTGGAAATCAAAGCACAGTGGGAACCACACAAGACTCTATGACGATCTCGGGTCAACAGACTACTCTATACCAGTGTCACCAGAGAACTGCCATCTGACGTAAGGTATAATACCATCTGGGAGTTCTCGGCGAGTCCGTCCAGTGTACCCAGTCTGCACTGAGCACCCGTACATCATCTCTGATGTCAAACACCAATGGATATGGGATCATCCATCGCCCATCTGTATGGGTCGAGAAGGTATACGCTAGTCTACACTGGCATATCGATGCCTCGTCTCGATACACCCACGACTAGGGACCTTGAAGGATGTACTTATGGACTACCATGTCTCCACTAGTATGATCCGCATCATAGTCCAGGTAGTCAAGTACACATCCTAAGGGCTTTACCAACATGTAACAGAGAGACAATCGGTGTACACGTTAAGGTAAAGAGCAACCAGATAGCATACTATCATGTCGAGCAAGAAAGTCCTCCCTATATATGTCCTAGCATCCACTACAATATACATCCAATATACAGTAATGGTCTCTAGGGCATACATATAACTAACAGATATTTCATGCTTGATGGGAGTTAGAGAATGAGCCATTCTTCACAAGGCACAAGACTTAGCTCATTTGCAAATTTCCTTTCTCTCTCCATTTTTTCCTCTCCTTCTTTCTCGAGACCCTAAACCCTCACGTGTGTTGTGAACCCTGGTGTCATTTGAGATAAAACACTCCAATAAACGCTCTACATCTCCTAAACTACCTAGATTAGCGAACTAGGGTCCTTAATTACCTCGGTTTAGAGGTTGGAGCTTGAACCATAGACTCTCGAGTGGATCGTCTTCGACACGAGGAGGCCGACGACCGAGCTAGATCCATACTTCTTAGGAGCTCAAGCAAAGGAGAAGAAGACCCGAAGGACTAGAATCATCAAGGTATAAAACACTTTCATAGTAGTTTAGAACTCTATGTAGTTTTGCTAGTTAGGGTTTCTGAAAGATCTTAGAGTTTAGGTCGGTGTTGCAAAGTTAAAAATTATTTTTTTGTAAATTCCGCCTCCCCACAAGTGCATAGGTTGTGCGACGTCGACTTACAACTAATGTTAGACCAAGAAGTCCTTAAACTAATAATGGACCACTACGTCCTTAAACTGGCTTCAGACCGAAATATCCTTACACTAAATACTCACCCCAAAATACGGCGATATTAGACCGAGAAGTCCTTAAACTAATAATGGACCACTACGTCCTTAAACTGGCTTTGGACCGAGAAGTCCTTAAACTAAAAATTCATCTGTCACGACCCGAAAAGTACGGAACGTGACTGGCACTTAAATTACGAAACGTCTTGAGGCGTACGTAATCTAAGTAAGCCAAAACCCAGAAATCAAAACCAATTAAAGCGGTAGAGTGAAGGAAAACCAAATATAGAAAGCAATTTTTAACCAAATAAGCCGCATCAAGCTTTTTAAAAGCAACATCCATTTTTCCGAAAATTTTGACAGAGTCTCCTTTGTAAAAACTGGCCCTAAACGGGTACAAAGCAAGAATATATGTATAACATGAAATAAGGAATCCCCAAGCGGGAGCTAGCTCTTCGCTAAAGGCGGACACAAAATCGCACGCAATAAATATCATCTCTATGCAAAAAAACATATAAAGGCACAAAGTAATAAGGCATCATGTCGGCTCAAGTGAGATCGACCCCAGAGAAATAACATATAAGTACACAAATCTCATTGTCTCATCTCTAGCTCACAAATACAACAGCACAAGTGTTAGATACGGTAGATGGAGTACACTAGATACAATACTGATACAAAGTGGAAACAAAATAATCCTGCAACCCACCTACGAACAATGCTGCGAGTCAAAGCAAAAAGAAGCAAAAGAGAAGGTGCGTCCACCGCTACTGTACAGACGGGTCGGACCTGCAAAACACTGTGGCACGACGGGGGTGAGTTGCCAACTCGTGAGTAAAAAGTAATATCTAATAAGGTTATCGTAAGCATGTACACAATTTCGTCACAGCCTATATATATACTAATATGATGCGATGTAATAATATGTATGCAACATGAATGCAATAAACAACACGAGATTTAAATATGATTAACATGGGAAATCTGTATTCTTATCTTATTAAACTTCTGTAATTTAGCTGTAGTTTCATCAATGAAATCAATATAAATCTGTGTCAAGCATTGACACTAAATATGAATATCTCAATTATCCTGGGCTACGACAACACGGATTGGCCCATATACCTGATCTCAATACTGGACGGTATCCTCTGAATATCTGCCGCATCATAAATAACCGGTCGGTAGTGCGCCCCTGCAGGGTTCAACGCCATCATCTGCGACCATCTTGCCCCGGGGTACCGTACCGGGTCCACCATTGTAACACCTAAGATTGTGTTTTGTAGCTAATTATATTTTAATTTATGTTTTTTAATAAAAAGTTTACCAATTTGGTTTTTAAATATTTTATCCTATTTTATGGGTATTTTGTTAGAATTTTTCCTAGGCACATACACACTTGTGCATATTAACTAGGGTTTAGAGATGGGGTTAGACCATGATTAGCAAGCATGATGGATTAACCCATTCTCTTTAAGTTAATTATTATTTAAGTGTTTTGGTTTTATTATTCATGGTTGTTCTTTTTAAAAATGGAAAATGAATTTGCAAAAGGGTTTTATTTTGGTAAGAAATGTTGACTTTGTGAGAGGGAGAGGGTATGGTGCTACATGGAGAGAGAGCCATGCCTCATTAATGAAGTGAGAGAGAGTGAGAAGGGGGGGTTGTTTGCATTCTCTCATTCTCACTCATTGCTCTCATTCTCTCACTCTCACACACACACTCACCATCACCAGAGGCAGCAGCAGCTCCAGCATCATCATCTTCAGCAGCAGCCTCAGCATCAACAACAACAACAACACAGATAGCAGCAGCAGCCATCATCATCATCAGCAGAATCTGCAGCTGTAGCAACAGCAGCCCCAGCACTTGCAACAGCTCCTTTCACTTCTTCACCTGCTTTCTAGGGTTCTCTAGGGTATAATTTCTTAACCCAATCCCCTAATTGCTAAGCTTGTGTGTTGATTTGCTTCGATTAGTGTTAATTAGCTAGTTTAGTGCTAATTATGGTGATTTGTGAGATGTTGTGGCTAATTGATGATTGTGTTAGTTAACCCTATCCATTTAAGTGTTGTTAGGGTCACCTTAACTGAGCTTAACCCTGGATTACACTAAAATACCATAGGGTTTCCTTTTTAGTGAAAATTGTCGTTTTTATGCGATATATTAGCTTTCTGTGATCTGCTTTTGACCCAGGGCCTTCAGAACAAAATTGAGGAAACTAGAACATGCTTGTTAGGTCTAGAATACACCACCAAAACACGAGCCACCCTTTCCCAATCTTGGCCGCCGTTTTATTCCTTCTGGCCGCAAATTGCGGCCAGGAAAGGGAGTGGGGTGTTGCATTTTTTATGTAGGGTTGTCTGCTGTATTCTGTGGTGTTTTGTCATGAATAGTTTTGTTAGATTTGGCCTGTAGGAAAATCTGAGGCAATATATCGTATTTGGTGTTCGTTGTGTTTGCGCGATACGCGCGATACGTGAGAGGGTTCTGTGATCCAGCGTATCGCGGCATGTCGCGATGGTTTTAGACGCGTATACACACGTTTTAGCGTATCGTGCACACCCGCGTTTAGTTCGCGACGCGAGTTTCTCGTTTTGGTTCGATATCGTATTTTGCGGAATATTTGGCTTATATATGATTTCCATATCTTATTTGCAGGTTTGCAGGCAGGGACTACGGGCACTGCTATAGGGGGGAGCAGATGGTAGGATTCACCTAGCGTGGAGCGTAGGTGAGTAGATTTAACATCTACAGAGGAATCGCCCGCATGGCATTTGCGTCTGGGCTAGGATTCAATTACTTGTCACATATTCTACGTCATTATTAGAATTGCGCCTTTACCTATTTACTTAGATATAGTTGTACTGTGACTAGTAGCCGTAGGGCACTGCACACATTATTGACGGTTCATGTTGCACGAGCACGGATTGTATGCTACACATACACCGTCAATAATTGTCATGTCACACACTAACCATTATAGATACTATTGCTTGTCACACATGACATCTAGCTTATAGGTATACCTTGCACATATTTTAGTTATACCGGGGGGATATCCTACATATTTTACTTATACCCAGGAAGGTATACGACATCAGTTCTTATAAGTAGATACCTATACATTGCTACACCTGTATGTTACACACATATTCAGTTGCTGTTACATATTTACCTTTACTGATGTTACTTAGCTGTACCTTATTGGTTTCGCATACATCTGGTTTCAGCTACATATTCTCATTTATATGCTCGCATTTCAGATATATCGTATATATTTATTCCTGGATTGCGCATTGTTATTTTGATTTTACATGATGTTTTCTGGATTTGGGAACCGCGGGAGTTCATGAAATTATGCATACATTGAAAAACCCGGTTTCCTTGATATGATATTTGCGCATCAACCATGAGTTTTATCGGTGCTGATTATATATACCCCTACGAGGAGGCGTCGAGGCCGTAGAGGGTACATGGTGGGGCCCAGTATGGTTCCCCTCGGCAAGAAGATCGATGGATTTTGCCGATTGAGCCTGGAGGCGGGCTAGTACCTACCGGTGACAGTACTGATGACTCGGCGGGGGTCATGGAGACACCGTTGGGAGTCATGCACGTATGCATACGTCGAAAGGCGAGGGTCAGAGCTAGGCACTCGTGCTTTCGGGACAGCGTATGATACGTACCTATCAGGATTTCTGTGTCGTTGCTTGGCACATTGTTTTCATGATATTTCTTTTAAACACCTTTGTATATATAACAGGGGATTAGCCGTTGTTATATATACCCTTACACCAATATTGGTGGAATGGTACGCTAATATATGTGTATTGACCCCATCATATTCATTTCTGCATATATACATATACTTAGGATGCTAGAAACTCACTTGAGACTTTGACTTGGGATATCAGGTGATTCATTGAGATTGGACATACATATGGGATTATTGATTTGTATATTCGGGATATAGGAGATTACTCGATATTGTACATTGAGGAGACGTGAGACTTATATGATGTGAGAGCCCAATGTGGGGACTGATTTGAGGAATTGGGATTCGAGTGTCCTGATATATTGTGATCCTACCACGATGACCGGATTCCGTGGATGGCATATTTCACTCCATACCTCATACCTTTTCACTTATGCACTGTTCCATGTATTGAGAGTACCTGTTAGTATACCCTTATGATAGTTGCATATCAACATTCTCATATCCCTATTGCATGGTTATTGCATACTATTGTCATGTTACTATTGCTTCACATATTGATTGTACCTGCTAGTGTACTTTCCTTTATTCAGTATTTGCATGACATGTTATTATTGTAATCGCATATCTTAGATTCATGTTGTACGTACATTCCTGCGATTACCTGCATATGTTATCTACTATTCACGAGTTGGCAACTCACCCCGTTGTGCCACAGGTGTTTCAGGTTGTTCCCCAGAGTAGTCGAGGCAGGCTATTCAGCTTTTCAGCTATCATCTTTTGCTACAGATACCGCATCAGCTCACAGTACTATTTTGCTTAGGTGGGTTTTGGTGTTTATCTGTATTTTGTATTGTACCTTCGTTGTATCTTGTAATCTCCATCTACTATTATGTTATTGACTTAGAGACTTGGTGAGGACGATATTGTATATTATTGTAGATTTGTTGTCTTTACTTCTTCGCTACGGCGTCATATTTTTGTGTTGTATTCATCTTGGGTTAGTTTTTACAAAAAGGAGTGTTGCCAAAATTTTAAAGAAGGAAAGTAGAACTTTTAAAGAATTTGGGTTGCGATTTCAAGTATTTCAAAAACTTATATTATCTTTTCCGTATTTTCTTGGTTTAGATTTCTGGGTTTTGGCTTCCTTTTACTGAGTTACGTCTTTAGGCGTTGCGTAGTATTAGGGCCGTTACGGGCCAATTTTTTGGGTCGTGACAAAGTTGGTATCAGAGCGCTAGGTTTTACCTTTCGGAGTGTAGGATAACCTTAGTATGATGGAGTAGGTAGCTTAAGCAGAGTAACGTAGTGTGTGTATGTCTGCAGCATACCCACGATGCGGTACCTTGCATTAAGTAACCTATGTACAATTTGCTTGAAATTCCTTCCTTGATGATTCATATCCTTGAGATTCGATTCCTTATTCTCATCGAATCTTATATCTATTTATAGCCTTGCCGCCGATGACTATGGGGACTCAGAGTGATACAGCGAGGGCCGAGGTCAGAGTTGGCTCGGGTGAGACGAGTACTGACCAGGATGGCACTCTAGTTGCACAGGTGCAGACGGATCAGCCTGCGACATATATTATTGATAGACTTTTGGCAGAGATGCAGGACTTCCGCCAGACTATGAGTTCTTTGGTTGATGTCATTCAGGAGCTACGACAGGAGGTTGTCACCCCTGTTACTTAGTTGTCACTTGCGATCAGCATACAGCAGTCTGTCACCTACATAGCACCTGTGGTTGCAGCTCCAGTTGACGAGGCACATATTCCAGGACAGTGGAGGACTCGTACCAGCGTACCAGCCCAGAGGCAGAGGTTTGGTCGTCGAGACAGATTTCGTGGCCGTCGCGGGAGTAACAGAGGCTTCGGACGAGGACAGTCGTTCAGCTCTCATTTCCGGGATGGTCAGCAGTCAGCGCGTGGATGTTTTCGATGCGGGAGCCTTCAGCACTTCGTCAGGGATTGTTCCTTAGAACCTCGTCAGGATCGTCATCAGAGAGGCCGTGGACGTGGAAGATTTGCTCAGAGGGATCAGTCTACTAGAGGAGTTCAGCCAGCTGCGGGTAGAGGGCAGACACAGGAGTTTGCTTCTACTCATCGGGACGCGCAGACGTCCAATGTGGAGTTTTCAGGTACCCTTGATTTATATGTTCTTTTCATGTATTCGTTTGTTTTCATGCTCGTACCGTGGTTGGGTAGATTAGTCATAGTTGTGTTAACTTCTGTCAGCGATTCTTTTGTTGCGCGACACGTATTCAGTTGTGTGCCAATCGGATAGGAGATAGAGATTCGTCCGTCATTTTGATCCTCCTAGAGATGTTGGATTTGACGTTCTCCTGGGCACGGACTGGTTAGCTACGTGCTAGGCGTTTGTGGACTACCGTGAGGAAACAGTCAGGTTTGTTTTCCCCGGCAGGTCAGTTCTTGTTGTGCAGGTGGATAGTTGTGCCGCCTCTCACAGCTTGAATTTAGCCTTTTTCGCTGGTCGGCTTTTGAGGAGATGTCGTGGATTCTTGGCGTTCATTCGTGATACCGGAGCCACAGTGGGATTGTTAGACCGGGTTCCTTTCGTGCAAGAGTTTTTCCGACGTTGTTCCGGACAAGCCAGCGAAGCTTAGGGAGCTTAAGGATCAGCTGCAGAGTTGTTTGTTGGGAAGTTTTGTGCGTCGGAGTGTTTCGCTTTTGGAAGCTCCTATTTCTGTTCGTCAAGGAGAAAGACGGCAGTTTGAGGTTGTGTATCGACGAATCGTTAATTGAACCGGCTTACGGCGCGATAGGTATCCCGTACCTCGCATTGACGATTTCTTCGATCAGCTCCAGAGTGCGAGACATTTTCTAAGTTTGCTTGGGATCAGGTCATCATTATTGCGGGTTCGGAGTGATGGCATTCCGAAGACTGCCTTGTGCGTGCTACGGGCTTTGTGTGTTTTGGTGTGTCATTGGACTCACCAGTGCCCTGGCAGCATTTGTAAATGTGATGAACCAGATTTCTTCAGGCCGTTCCTCGACCAGTTTCTGTTGTGTTATTTACGACATTCTGGTCTACTTAATGTGTCTTGAGGGACAGTAATAGCACTTGAGGATTTGTTATGCAGATACTGGGAGAGTACCAACAGTTTGCTAAATTCTCGGAGTGTTTCTTCAGGCTTGTTTTGTGTTAACTCCTAGGACTTGTAGTCATGGGAGACGGCTTTGTATGGTCCCGAGGGAGATCGTGGCCGTACAGCTTAGGCCCAGACTTGTGTGCTGGACGGAGATCCGCAGATTGTTGGGCTTAGCAGGTTTTTACCGCCGTTTCATGCAGGATTACTAGAGTAGTACTGCACCGTCGACTGAATGGACCGGAAGGGAGGTTTCTTTTCTGTGGACTGAGGCATGTGTATGGAGTTTTCGGCAGTTGGAGATTCGGTTAACAACCGCATCAGTTCTTTCTTTGCTTTTGGTTCGGGCGACCTTGTTGTTTAACTGTAATGTTTCTTGAGTGGGCTCGAGTGTGTACTGAGGTGACACTATAGAGTTATCGCTTTTGCTCCCCTACATTTGGAGGAAGTACGAGAAGGATATTCCACTCATGATCTGGAGATGGCCGCGGTGGTTTTGCGTTGGAGATTTGGAGACACTACTTGTTCGAGAGTCGTGTCAGATTTTCCACGGACCACTAGAGCTTAATGTACATCTTCCTGCAGCGGATTTTGATTGTTTTGATAGTCTTCTGCAGATTTACAGTTCTTGTGTGATCGTTGAGTACAGCTTAGTTCGTCTCTACGGAGGGGACAGCTTGCTCATGTCCGCGCCCGACCACTTTCCTTAAATCGCTTTCGCGAGACGCTGCCCGCCTATGCTCGTTCGTCAGTGATACTTGAGCATACTCGGCTGGGTAATGATTCGGAGACCTTGATTTGTGACAATGATGTGCTAAGTTAGGGACGCGTTGGTGTACCTGGTTTCATCGGGTGGAGACGTGTAATCCTAGAACATGCACATCTGTCAACTCTCTATATGCATTCAAGTTCCACCAACATTTAACGTGACTTGTGAGATAGTTACGGGTGGACAGAGATGTAAAGAGAAGTTTCAGGTCTCGTTTCAAGGTGTCTGTCTTGTTGAGTGTTTGGGTTGAGCATCTGAGGCCGGCTGGAGAGTTGCAACCTTTTAACCGTTCCGAAGTAAGAATGGGAGCAGATCTCCATGAATTTCGTTATGGTTTCTACCCAAATTTAGTCAGGGTCTGACTCCATTCGGATTCTTGTCGTCCGGTTATACTCAATGTGCTCAGTTGGTTCTTGTTAAGTTATGTGTTTGTTTGATTGTTGTCGGCAGTTGGGGATCGTCACTCGCCATCGTTAGGGTTCTCCTTTGATAGTTATTATCAGGAGGCACTCCAATTAGCCACCTTTAGGTTTAGGGGTTAGGTCGTGTCGATCACCAGTCTGTTGTTTTTCTGACTTTGCGTAGAGACTTCGGAGATGGTCCAGTTGTGTTAGGTCAGGATGGGAATTGTCCATTGCAAACTGAGGTCTTATGCCGACTGCCTTGGTCATAGACTCGAGTTCACAGGGACAGATCATGTATTCCTACGGACTTTCCGATGAATGACGTGTTGGATTTTGGGAAGCTTGTCCCAGGATTTAGGTCCTTTTGAGATCCTATAAGCAAGTTAGTTTCGTCGCCTTTAATTTGGCTCTTCCGCCCGGATTATTGGATTTTCACCCCGTATTCCTTGTGATAATACTTTACAATTACCTTCATTACCTTTCTCACATAATTCGGCACCAAACCTTTTTGGCTTGGACGCGATCTTTCGTTCACCAGCAGCCAGTTGTGTTAATGGCCCGGCAGGTGGAGAAACGTCGGTCAAGGGTCTTGCCATCTGTGAAGGGTTTTCTTGGACGTAGCCGTATAGTGAGGTAATCACTTGGGAGGCTGCGAGCAAGATCTGGGAGTTGTAATCTTCTCTTTGAAGGTACGCGTAACAGTATAATTTTAAATTCGGGGACGAATTTCTTTTAAGGGGGGAGATTGTAACACCTTAGATTGTGTTTTGTAGCTAATTATATTTTAATTTATGGTTTTTAATAAAAAGTTTACCAATTTGATTTTTAAATATTTTATCCTATTTTAAGGGTATTTTGTTAGAATTTTTCCTAGGCACACACACACTTGTGCATGTTAACTAGGGTTTAGAGATGGGGTTAGACCATGATTAGCAAGCATGATGGATTAACCCATTCTCTTTAAGTTAATTATTATTTAAGTGTTTTGGTTTTATTATTCATGGTTGTTATTTTTAAAAATGGAAAATGAATTTGCAAAAGGGTTTTATTTTGGTAAGAAATGTTGACTTTGTGAGAGGGAGAGGGTATGGTGCTACATGGAGAGACAGCCATGCCTCATAAATGAAGTGAGAGAGAGTGAGAAGGGGGGGTTGTTTGCATTCTCTCATTCTCACTCATTGCTCTCATTCTCTCACTCTCACACACACACACACTCACCAGCACCAGAGGCAGCAGCAGCTCCAGCATCATCATCTTCAGCAGCAGCCTCAGCATCAACAAAAACAACAACACAGATAGCAGCAGCAGCCATCATCATCATCAGCAGAATCTGCAGCTGTAGCAACAGCAGCCCCAGCACTTGCAGCAGCTCCTTTCACTTCTTCACCTGCTTTCTAGGGTTCTCTAGGGTATAATTTCTTAACCCAATCCCCTAGTTGCTAAGCTTGTGTGTTGATTTGCTTCGATTAGTGTTAATTAGCTAGTTTAGTGCTAATTATGGTGATTTGTGAGATGTTGTGGCTAATTGATGATTGTGTTAGTTAACCCTATCCATTTAAGTGTTGTTAGGGTCACCTTAACTGAGCTTAACCCTGGATTACACTAAAATACCATAGGGTTTCCTTTTTAGTGAAAATTGTCGTTTTTATGCTATATATTAGCTTTCTGTGATCTGCTTTTGACCCGGGGCCTTCAGAACAAAATTGAGGAAACTGGAACATGCTTGTTAGGTCTAGAATACACCACCAAAACACGAGCCACCCTTTCCCAATCTTGGCCGCCGTTTTATTCCTTCTGGCCGCAAATTGCGGCCAGGAAAGGGAGTGGGGTGTTACATTTTTTGTGTAGGGTTGTCTGCTGTATTCTGTGGTGTTTTGGCATGTATAGTTTTGTTAGATTTGGCCTGTACGAAAATCTGGGGCAATATATCGTATTTGGTGTTCGTTGTGTTTGCACGAGACGCGCGATACGTGAGAGGGATCTGTGATCCAGCGTATCGCGGCGTGTCGCGATGGTTTTAGACGCGTATACACACGTTTTAGCGTATCGTGCACACGCGCGTTTAGTTCGCGACGCGAGTTTCTCGTTTTGGTTCGATATCGCGTTTTGCGGAATATTTGGCTTATATATGATTTCCATGTCTTATTTGCAGGTTTGCAGGCAGGGACTACGGGCACTGCTACAGGAGGGAGCAGATGGTAAAATTCACCTAGCATGGAGCGTAGGTGAGTAGATTTAACATCTACAGGGGAATCGCCCGCATGGCGTTATGCGTCTGGGCTAGGATTCAATTACTTGTCACATATTCTACGTCATTGTTAGAATTGAGCCTTTACCTATTTACTTAGATATAGTTGTACTGTGACTAGTAGCCGTAGAGCACTGCACACATTATTGACGGTTCATGTTGCACGAGCACGGATTGTATGCTACACACACACCGTCAATAATTGCCATGTCACACACTAACCATTATAGATACTATTGCTTGTCACACATGACATCTAGCTTATAGGTATACCTTGCACATATTTTAGTTATACCGGGGGGATATCCTACATATTTTACTTATACCCATAGGGTATACGACATCAGTTCTTATAGGTAGATACCTATACATTGCTACACCTGTATGTTACATACATATTCAGTTGCAGTTACATATTTACCTTTACTGATGTTACTTAGCTGTACCTTATTGGTTTCGCATACATCTGGTTTCAGCTACATATTCTCATTTATATGCTCGCATTTCAGATATATCGTATATGTTTATTCCTGGATTGCACATTGTTATTTTGATTTTACATGATGTTTTCTGGATTTGGGAACCATGGGAGTTCATGAAATTATGCATACATTGAAAAACCCGGTTTCCTTGATATGATATTTGCGCATCCACCATGAGTTTTATCGGTGCTGATTATATATACCCCTACGAGGAGGCGTCGAGGCCGTAGAGGGTACATGGTGGGGCCCGGTATGGTTCCCCTCGGCAAGAAGATCGATGGATTTTGCCAATTGAGCCTGGAGGCGGGCTAGTACCTACCGGTGACAGTACTGATGACTCGGCGGGGGTCATGGAGACACCGTTGGGAGTCATGCACGTATGCATACGTCGAAAGGCGAGGGTCAGAGCTAGGCACTCGTGCTTTCGGGACAGCGTATGATACGTACCTATCAGGATTTCTGTGTCGATGCTTGGCATATTGTTTTCATGATATTTCTTTTAAATACCTTTGTATATATAACAGGGGATTAGCCGTTGTTATATATACCCTTACACCAATATTAGTGGAATGGGACGCTAATATATGTGTATTGGCCCCATCATATTCATTTCTGCATATATACATATACTTAGGATGCTAGAAACTCACTTGAGACTTTGACTTGGGATATCAGGTGATTCATTGAGATTGGACATACATATGGGATTATTGATTTGTACATTCGGGATATAGGAGATTACTCGATATTGTACATTGAGGAGACGTGAGACTTATATGATGTGAGAGCCCAATGTGGGGGCTGATTTGAGGAATTGGGATTCGAGTGTCCTGATAGATTGTGATCCTACCACGATGACCGGATTCCGTGGATGGCATATTTCACTCCATACCTCATACCTTTTCACTTATGCACTGTTCCATGTATTGGGAGTACCTGTTAGTATACCCTTATGATAGTTGCATATCTACATTCTCATATCGCTATTGCATGGTTATTGCATACTATTGTCATGTTACTATTGCTTCACATATTGATTGTACCTGCTAGTGTACTTTCCTTTATTCAGCATTTGCATGACATGTTATTATTGTAATCGCATATCTTAGATTCATGCTGTACGTACATTCCTGCGATTACCTGCATATGTTATCTACTATTCACGAGTTGGCAACTCACCCCGTTGTGCCACAGGTGTTTCAGGTTGTTCCCCAGAGTAGTCGAGGCAGGCTATTCAGCTTTTCAGCTATCATCTTTTGCTACAGATACCGCATCAGCTCACAGTACTATTTTGCTTAGGTGGGTTTTGGTGGTTATCTGTATTTTGTATTGTACCTTCGTTGTATCTTGTACCCTCCATCTACTATTATGTTGTTGACTTAGAGACTTGGTGAGGACGATATTGTATATTATTGTAGATTTGTTGTCTTTACTTCTTCGCTACGGCGTCATATTTTTGTGTTGTATTCATCTTGGGTTAGTTTTTATAAAAATGGGTGTTGCCAAAATTTTAAAGAAGGAAAGTAGAACTTTTAAAGAATTTGGGTTGCGATTTCAAGTATTTCAAAAACTTATATTATCTTTTCCGTATTTTCTTGGTTTAGATTTCTGGGTTTTGGCTTCCTTTTACTGTGTTACGTCTTTATGCGTTGCCTAGTATTAGGGCCGTCACGGGCCAATTTTTTGGGTCGTGACAACCATGAACCCACAGACGGTTCCTCCTCCTCCTCGAATCGGGTGTATAATACCGCTCATGAACCGAGAAATCTCATGGTGGACTATCCATATATCATATCATGAGAAAACCGCAACTTACATTTTTAAAATGATAATAAATTTTCAAATCCATGCGGTTTCTCCAAATCCATAAATATCATAAATACGGAATCCTCGATAAAAATCATAATACATGGATGTCTATGATATTAACAATCTGAAATGCGTTGCGGAACTAGAAAAACTATGCATGAACAATGATGTAATAAGATATGTGCATATGACTAACAATCCTACATATCTATCTTGATGAATTTAATATATCAAATGCAGATTTATTAATCAATAATTGGCGCAAGTGAAAAGATGCGGATTTAAACAAGTTATAAAGTGTTCGTGGCATAGCAATTACCAAGGCGTGTGTGTCCCCATGAATAGTGCCCCTACAGCATAAACCAATGGTAATAGTGCGAGTGTTCTATGAGGTACTATCACAGTATATATATATATATGATAAATAATGCAATGCAACGGAATAATTAACTAGGAACTACGCATAAGTGTAAGTACTAAACGAAATTCTAACTATAGGACGTCTTGCGCCATCCAAACGATTCCCCCATAGATGTGTACATCTACTCACCGGAAAGCCTCAGCTAGTCTGGTCCAATCACCGCTTTTCCTTTCCGTTCCACGTCCGAAGCCTCCGCAACCGATCCTAAGATTACACAAAGTAACACACATAAGGCTAATATCCTGCAAAACGCGATATCAAGGCCATACGAGAAAACTAGCGTCGCAAGCTAAACGCGTATGCACTCGAAATGCCAAAACGTGTGTGCTAACGTCTGAAACTACCCCGATTGGCTATGGTACACAGCAAACACAAAACCCAAGCTCAAAGCGTACGTGTCGTGCAAGTCACACTACTTTAATTATAGGTATTTGGTCCCAGATTTTACCTGGAGCAAAAACAAGAAAAACAAGCAAGACCAAACCTCTTACAATACCTACAGACAACTACCTGCAAAGTTTCAATGTCTTTCGACAAAATTGGGCCGGCCACGAGGGGGTGTCATCGGGTCAAATTGGGTGAAAAGGGTCCAGGTTTCTACATTACACTCCTAACACAATTTATAGTCTAATGTACATGTTTGTTTGTTTTAAAAACCACCACGGTAATAGCAGATACTCCGTATCCTAAAACATGATTTGAAAACATTTTAAAACACTAATTTGATACAATATGATGTTTTAGTGAAATCTGGTGAAAAGACTTGGATTAAGCGACACTTACAATACTTAGTTAAGCTACTCAAGCCATAAAAACCTTAACTTGGCCTAATCTCCACCTAAACCACATAATTAGCACTAAAACTCACTTAAACAATACTTTAAGCTAAATAAACTACAAGTTTAGCAAAAAGGTAATTAAGGTAAATTTTATACCTCAAGTTGGTCTAGTGATGGCTCAAACATGCTGAGCTTGCTTTCAAAAGCAAGGACTTGCCTCAAGAACCAACAAGGAATTGTTTTGAAGTGTTTAACATGAGATTTTGTGATGAAATTAGGGATTTTTATGGAGATTGGAGGCTAGAAAGAAGAGAAGAAGAAGAAATGAAGGGGAGGGGTTGCTGCTGCTGGGGCTGCTGCTGAGCTTGGAGGGGGAGTGAGGTAGAAAGAGAGAGAGTGTGTGAGTTGTGCCAAAGTCAAAGCCCCATGCCTCATAAATACCCCTCCATGCTTCCCTTTCCATTTCTTTTTCTTATTATTTTCTTTTGTTTTTGATTTAAAAAGGATAATTAGAACATAAAAGAATTAGAGGTAAAACCATGCTACAAAAATTAGGGTTGATTGTCATGGTTGCTAAGCACATTCTAAACTAAGGTAAAAGTGGATTAGTGCAAGATTAAATAAAAATCTAGCTTAGTAAATAAATAATTAAGTGAACAATAAATTATATGTTAACTAATAAAACACAATTATATATAAAATTACATATTTTAACAATTAAAATAGATTTATTCCAGTCTATGCGGAAAAATAAATAACGAGGTTTTATGAAGACACGCATTATCGCTAATTAACACAAAATTAACCTAAACGAATTTCCAAAACGTTACATCATCCACAAACAAGGGAATGTTGGACTGGTATGTCCCTAAACTAATATGTTCCCCCAAACACGGGAATAATGGACTG
This sequence comes from Agapanthus africanus, assembly GCA_030015575.1. Taxonomy (NCBI): domain Eukaryota; kingdom Viridiplantae; phylum Streptophyta; class Magnoliopsida; order Asparagales; family Amaryllidaceae; genus Agapanthus; species Agapanthus africanus. The sequence continues at coordinate 89,398,144 of CM057337.1, forward strand.
AGAAGTCCTGTAATTAATATTGGACCATTACATTCTTAAACTGGTTTTAGACCGAAACGTCCTTAAACTAAATACTCGCCCCAAAATATGGCTATAATGGATCATCATGTCCCTAAACTGACACGTTTAGCCCTACGGTGGATCCCTATATTGATCGCCGTATACAATCCACGGGCATAAACAATTCATAAATCTCCCAAGTCCTATATAATATGATCCTTTGAAAAAGATCGGAGCCTACAGCTGATGGTGCGTTACTTCGCGGGCCGCCTAAAAAAATGGTACGTCCACAAGAGAAATGGGCACGGATGAAAACCCAAAAGGGCACCGTGAGTAAAAATAACAGGACTACTGGTGAGCTAGTGAAAACCCAAAAAGGGGCGAACTCGTTAAAAGAAAACAAAAGATGCACTTATAAGGTCCTCACGACTTTATACGGAGAAAACACCTACGTGAAATCCTTATGACTTACAAAAGAGTAATACACTTAGAAATCCATACAATTTCTAAGAAGAAAATACACTTACGAGATACTCACGTTCCCTGCGAAAATGAGGTTAGGATTTTGTTTTGATCGGGACAAGAAAAAGATAAGTTTGGGGGTATTTGTTTATCACAGAAAACTGCATTTCAATACCGCTCATTCATTATCTGTTTTGTTATATATCGGTACTATTAACCAGTGTCTGCTCAGTAATTACAGATTACAGATATCCGTGACAAAATACTGGAAATACACTTAAAATCACGGATATGTCGTTTGTGAGCCGACACTGGAAACCTACCGATATCCAAAGAGTTTTTGCAAATAAAATGTGTGTACACAATATTGGTCCAACACAATGCAAGTGTACACATGCTCTTTGGCACTAGGACCATGGTAGGGCTTCCCATGGCACATGGTGGCACACATGATATGATGAAGTGGGCACATGGGGAGACAAGAGTGATTAATGCAAAAAGATATGATGTGATGTATAGCATCAAGTTTCCCTCCAAATCCCTAAGTGCATCCCAGGCATTTATTGAGAAATCTAGTAACACCAGAGTGATATGGAGGAACACACAAGACCACACATCCAGCACGAGCCCTAGACTCAACAACATGACTGGACACATCCCTCCCAGAACTGGCCGGCCCCCCTTACCCCATGTGCACCAAACATCTGTGGCCCCTCCCTTGCTGCCAAGTCATCTTAACTTTATTACTTGTTTATTTTTCTTTTGTGCCTATAAAAGCAGAACCAGAGAGCAAGGGATGGGGGTCATTGTTGAGCTTACATTGTCTCATTCTTTACAGTTCATACTCTTTTGTTTTTGTTTTGTTCTTGTATATAGCTAATCCCCTTTGAATTCTTTGCCTTCTCTTGATCTTGTAACCTCTTCATTGAGCTTGCAAGTTTAAGTTTTGGTTATTGATCTCAAGGGTTGTATCTTCATGTGGAATCAATAAAGCTTTCTTTTGCCTTTATTTGCCTTGTGTTCTTAGCCTTCTCTTGATCTTGCAACCTCTTCATTGAGCTTGCAAATTTAAGTTTAGGCTATTGAACTCATGGTTTGTAATTTGTTTTATGGTTCCTAGTATCTTTATTTCTTGCTCTACTTACTAGCAATTTATTTCCATGCCTTACTTACTTGCATTTTATTACTATGTCATTTACTTTCTTGCAATACTCTTTTCTTTTCTTTGTTTATCTTTTCTTTGCTCTTTTTCTTTGTTGTTGAGATGTTGTAAATATTGATGTTGTTAGGAAAGAAAACAATATTTTAAGTTAAGGTTTTTCTTCTCATTTCCTTTTCCCGATCTTTTCCATTAAACTCCGTCCAAATCTTACACAAGCGCTCCGTTAGGCATCCTACCCTAGCAAGGTATCGATGTTTCCTAACCGCGACCGGTTGCGTTTGGAATGGCCGGAGGCGAAAACAAGCGACAAGAACGGACGAACAAGGGTCAATAAGCCGGATTTCACAAATACCATGCTTAATCACCCTAATCCACATTGTTGCCGATTGCTCTAGCTTTAGTGGTCGAGCTCGGCTCAAAAAATTGAGTACGGAATTCTCTAACTTACATTAACCTATCTAATCCTAACAACTTATTCTTTTGCATATATACACATATGGTAGATACGAACGATTCCGCCACGCGCATTAACTCGTGAAAACAAGAACTTAAAACGCTCTGTCTCCCTGCGGACGACCCGTACTCATCGCGCCTAGCTGCAAAGCGATACCGTCCTGATTGCGGTTATCTTTAGAACTTAAAATTCGGCACGCCGAAAGCGTGTTAATCAAGACTTACAAGAGAAAATAAACATAGAAATCCCAACAATTCCTAAGGAGAAAACACACCTATGAGATCCTTATGACTCATAGGGAGATATACCTTTATGAGACCCTTACGGCTCATAAAGTCGAAAAGGCTTGGTCGACAGAATCCTAACCCTATTTGCTAAGCTACCTTTGTCCAAACCAACAAAGGCAAATGATTATTCGCTCGTGAAAACATTCTAGTTGTAGCGATACTGATGCCAAGATTGGTATCAGATTCCAAATCCCCAACTCGCAATTAATCAGCGAGTAAGAAAAAATATGCATATAAAAATAGCCGAAATGATGGGACAACTCGTAATAAAAATCGCCGAGAAAAAATTATATATGCATATGAAACAACCGAAATGTTTGGGCAACTCGCAATAAAAAATAGAGAGTAAAAATAAAAAAATGACATAGCCGAAATGATTGGGCGCCGCGGAAAATAGCCGAAATGATTGAGCAATCGCGATTTTCACGACATAAAAGCTGAAAGGATAGAGCATCGCGGATATAAATAAATAATAATAAAATAAAAAAATTCTACCCTGCAGGTAAGTCCATAACGACTCTTGTATACAATCCATGAGTACAAATGAAAGAAAGGGAACCATAATTTCCCGCCATACTTCGTCAAAAGAAGAACCGATTCTTGATGGCACATCTACGGCCTAGAGACTATTTAGAAATTCTTCTTACTCCAGCAAAGTACAGAACCGACGTCAACAAGGACCCAAGAGTCGATTAAAAGTGGAGTGATGGCAAAATCCTAGCTCCAGATCTCGATGGCAACATCTACAGCCTAGAGATCATCTCGGCGTTCCTCCTCATTCCAGCAGTGTGCAAACGCAACTATCAAATGAAATTAGAGCAATAGCATATTCCTAGCTCCAGACCTCGACTGTGATACATACAGTATAGAGATCACACAGATGTTTACCCTACTTCAGCAAAGAATTGGCGCGACATCATCAAAGCAAAAACGAAGTGACGGCATATTCCTAGTTTCGGATCTTGACGGCAATACATACAAAGCCTAAAGACCATTGGATGTCATCCCACCCCAGAAAGGTGCGGTTATGACTTATCAGGGCTCAAATTAAGCCTAATCTCAAGTAAAAAGCACCACGGCAAAACCTAACTCTTGATCTTCTGACGGTAATACGGATATTCCAACCTAAGAAGATTACTTGAAGGCGTCTTGTCCAGCCTCAGAAGGGATCAGAGACACGACAGTCGCGGGGATACTCGAGTAGCAACCTAAGGGACTGCATATCAAGGAATACATCAGCCAACGTGACGGTACGATGGACTTAAACCTAGTACGACAAACCTAACAGACCCCCATCATAAAAAAAATGGGGGTTATCTACATCCAACGTTAGGGCGAGTTTGCCTGTAAACCTAAGGAAGGTAAACTAGAAACTCCGAAATGAGTGAATAAACTAGAAACTCCGAAATGAGTGAATAAACCAGTGCACGCAAGCTCAGGACAAATAAGAGACAGAGAGGTGCAAGCATAAAAATAGATATCTTTTATTCACAAATAAAAATGGGTAAAAGATACAATCAAAAAAGGGGGAATACAACAAAAGGGAAAGTCTAAGACGGTGGGTGGTTCAACAAGCTAGCCAGATCATCGCTTTTTTGTCGGACTTCTGCCTCAAGATCCATCAGCACCGCTAGCTGAGCTCCTGCCTGTTCTTACTGTTGTTGATACAAAGAGAATCAATGCTCAAGCTCCTTCTCAGCAATTTTGTGAGTCTCCACCATTTCTTTCGTAAAGGTGACAGCTCTGTTGAAAGCCACCACCTCCGTAATAATTTTTTGGAGAACTCGCCAAATCTCATAGGCCTGAGTGGCTTTAGCCGCAAGCTGGGTTTGGAGATCCCCAAAGTCTTTGAGGATAGCTCCCTCTCTAAAAATTTCCGATTGAGCATTTTCTCACAGGATCGAAGGTTGGCAGCACACCTTTCAATCCATTCATCCAATCTAGCCTTCATAGATGAGATGTCCGAAGGAAGGCGTCTACATTCAAGTTCATGAAGAGAAGTCTCTACTCGCCGGCAGTACTCAACCTAAGTATGCACCAGCGCCTCATCATGATAGGTAGCAAGGATGAACAAGGAAGCATTATCTTCGACAGCAAATTCCTCTGTAATGACTGAAGTGCCGTTGCGGAGATCATCGATAAAAGCGGCCAGTGAATGTAGACTCTGCTTCGCTATCCTTCCAGACATACATACGTAAGTACCCATGGGCATGCAAATATTGGGCTCAAATAAGGTCAGGGTTGGCAGAACTGTGAATATACAGAAAATTTCAGTCGCATTTCCAAATGGGAAAGAAGCAAAAAGAATACCGGGACTAAGGTGTCACTCACCCACGGCCACAGAAGGCAAATCTGAGAGATCCCGGGCCCGTCTAGAATCTCGACTTCGTCGTCGGCCTAAAAGATTGTGGTTTACAATAAAGGCACGTCAGTATCACCCCAGAAAATATAATAAAGAAAGCAAAAAAAATATCGACCATGTCCAGAAGAAAGGATGATACACTGGGGGTATCACGTGCGGGGCCGCCATATTAAGTAGGTGCGAGAAAGTTTCTTCCGGGGAATGATCCACAATGAAGGACGACAACTCCCGCAACTCTGGAAACGCGAAAAAAGAAAAAGTCAAACATATTGAAAGATCATTAAATAGAAATAAAGTAAAATATAAGATTGCCTTCAATACTTCGTCCATCCTGGACCGAAGGGGCGGCAGCATCGAGAATATCCTCTACATCCTCTAGTGCACTACTGGTGACATTTACAGAGTCTGTAGTTGGTTTATGAACCTCCACCGAAGGAATAAGAGCCATCACCGGAGTCTCTAAAACACGCTCTGGGCTCGAAACTGCGCCCGCCGCGGAAGTCCTTGCAAAAGAAAAATGTGTAAAGATGGATGCAATATGAGAGCAATATAAACTATTTACTGAAAAGGATGTGAAAAAATATATACCGATACGCCAAGGAGCCTGAAGTATAGCATCTTCGAGTCGTTGCTCTTTTCTTGTTAACCACGCTCACCGGGCTTCGATTGAAGATAGAGCTCTACCCGCTTTCAGAGCAGCTTCGTCTTTAGAAGCGGCTGATATCGGTTGTTTTATAGCCCTTTTCTGTCAGTGTTAAAGGGGCTGTCGGTGACACAGCAGAACCTGGATCAACATCATGGAACTCAACAGGAGGAGAGCTTCCCTTCTTAGGGCGCACATTCTCGGTCTCATCCTGTGACTGCTTAAGGGCTTCAGCCAATTGAGCAGCCTCCTCGGCAGACGTATTCGAAAAAAGGAGGCCTTCATCTAGTTCATGCGTAGGCATAGGCTCATCACAAACATGAGGATCGGGCTCGATCAAGGCCTCAAGTAAGCGCATGACGGATTTCTTCCTCTTTTGGGGGCCTGAGCTAATGCTCGCAAAGGAGTGTTTCCTCCCCCTAGGCACCTTTGGATGGCGTTGCCCGATTTCATTTTCGGGATCTGACTCAGATAATAACACATCTTGTGCAGTATTCGAAGTCCCTATGTCAGGTTCAGTGTGAACTGGCATACCGGTAGTACGGGAGGTCGATACCGTTCGAGAAGCCTTCAGGATAACTACTATGTCGTTGTCCTTCAAAGGGGGCCGAACGACCGATTGTGGTCATAACGGAACATTGGCAACTTGGCATAATAATCGGTCTTACCCTATGACGATACCATCCATTGAAATATCCTACAGGCCTCAGAATTTAATCAGGCTTGGGGATCATGAAGAGAGAACTGGTGTTTAGATGCATAAAATGATGAATAACGTCATGGGCAGTATTCAACAAAGAAGCAGGATCGACCAAAAATGCCTCAAGGGGCACCCCTGATTATAACCCGGCTGTTGGGCAAAACGGTGTGGATTATATTGCATGAATAGAGCGGCATCATTCAATCGAAACACTAAATATCCTGACCTGATCGAGTACAGGTGCATGATCTCCTTGTGCTTCAAAGACGGCGCTTTATTCTTTAGCAAGTCAAATAGCTGCTAAGTGGCCCCGTAGGCATGGAGAGAACCCGATCGGTAAAAACCATGCCACTCTCATTTGAATGCGGGTTGAGCAGCACGCGTAGATCCCCTAGCAGAGTCGGATCAAGAGCTGAAGCATCAACTAGTCTCATGATTCGCGGGAAAGTATAGGACTAATAGAAATTAGGCCGCTAGTGCACAGAAAATGTGCCTAACACGTGCATCTAAATCCAAGATGTGAAATAATGGAGAGAGAAGTTCACAGTGTCTACGCCGGAACTCGAAGTGTTAGAACCAATGTTCAAACTATGATACAGATAGGATAACCCTGCGACGCCGATAGCTAAATGCGCCCTCTCGGCTATACGATGAGCGGGATAAAAAATAGACGCTCTCATGAAGCGTCGATGCATGGGCATTATGAACCAACCGATCCAGAGCTGATGAAACCTATGAAGAATGTTTCCTTATCTATATCAGGAGCAGCGATCTAGTCAAAAGCTACGGTCGGTGTGCTCGGAATATAAAACTGCGGCAAATCATCCGCATTGGTTAGAAGTTTACCCAAACCAAATCCGAAAGGATCTTCGATCTTGGCAAACTTCGGAACCGTCTTGGTCGCCATGAAGAAAGCCAGCGATGAAATCTTCGAAACTAACCCCTTGCCCTTCAGATGCCATAAAGAGGCTTTCATAAATGCTCAGTGTCCTGATCAAACCGGGATTTTGTGTTGAATAGAATTCTCAGTTGTTAGGCCTTCTCGCATAGCTGGCACTATGGCGAAAACGTACTCGTCCGGGGTAGCAACTCCTAGTAATGTTCTCCCTTAATTGGCAGTCCGGAAATTTCTTGGAAATCCTCCAGCAAAATAGAAACGTATGTATGGAGAGATTCCATTGGTGTATAAAAACCTTAACCTACCAAACGTGGGGGGCATGGTAGTAGAACAACAACACATACACCGCCTGGTACAATCCAACTTTCTGTAATCATGATCGTTGAGAAGATAGAACATACTGAGCCCAAGGAAGGTATCCCACTAGATGTCATGGGGTGACACCTATCTTATAGACCTGCCCCTAGGGTCGAGCCTCGCCCTGGCATGTCCGACGCCCCCAGATGTCGATAGCCACCAAGGGTTGATTGGGTATCCCCATTGTCGATGGTTGGAGTCGGCCTTCAGGAGTCCAGTTAACCGCCTCCATTGCATAAGCAGTACACGGACGCTCTGTGAACTGAATTGAGAAGATGGGTTCTTTTGGTACTCCACAAGTAAAGCTACAACGGCCCCTTATAATGTGACCGTACCAGGTCCCCCATAATAGAATTCTCTATTCGTCCTTGTCATTTCTCCTAATCATAGCCATTGCTTCCTTATCTGATGGTGACTGTGGGAAAGCGACTTTTGAACAAGTATAGGGGAAGAAAGGAAGTGAGGCCATTGTACCTGAAAAAGGACAAGTACCTAAAAAGGGACAAATGAACCATCAACAAAAGAATGTGAGTTCATTTGGTGGAACTACTAACTCCAAAACTAGTGGACCCCACAAAATCAAAGTGACAGCTCATCAATGATCAGACATATGCCCATTGTGAGAATCAAAAAGGATTCTCATTAAATGAACAGTGGAGTTAAAACTACCAATATCCCCGAAAAACGGGTTCTTTTAAAAACAACAACAAATTTAAATCTTATAGGATATTAAAGCGCTAAAAACAAAATGGGGGAAATATCCAAGAACAATAAAAGGAAATTAAAGAGAATAAAATTCTCAAAATTCCTAAGAATCAAACCAAAGCTAAGGTCTGCAAAAAAGCAATGATGGAATTAAATTCCCCCAATGATGGGATTAAATCCCAGAAATCCCCATGTTAGGAAACTCAGGGGTTAAATAATAAAATCAAATTCCAGAAAACCTCAAATGCCAGGATTAACAATAGGGTAAAACTCTTAGAACAATAAAAGGAAATTAAAGAGAATAAAATTCTCAAAATTCCTAAGAATCAAACCAAAGCTAAGGTCTGCAAAAAAGCAATGATGGAATTAAATTCCCCCAATGATGGGATTAAATCCCAGAAATCCCTATGTTAGGAAACTCAGGGGTTAAATAATGGAATAAATTCAAGAAAACCTCAAATGTCAGGATTAACAATAGGGTAAAACCCTTAGAAGAGAATCAAAGATTCTCAAGAATATCCATTGACTCAATCTTTGATAAGGACATCAAGATCCACAATCTACATAAAAAAAAGGTTTTATTTTAAGATCTCCAAGAGATCGATTCAAGAAAAGAGCTAAGCTCTGTTCATAATCCTTACCAAAAAAAATTTGGCAGAGTTGGCTCTGTTTAAAGAAATTTTGAAGGGCAGAGATCTAAGCTCTGAGCGAGAATTAAATTCTCAAGGAAAGAAAAACTTAACGAAGAAGATGAAGAAGCAATAGTCATTTCAGGGCCAAGGCCCACATTTATAAGACGTGATGGGATCGGTTCAACTTCCCACTCCCCTAGGTGATTCAACGGTGGTAAAATTGACATCGTTGCACTCGTGTGTAAGCCACGTGAGAGCAACGCTGGGGGGCATTTGTTCCCTTATAAAAAAAAGGGGGAGAAAAAAATAGGAAAAGAATTCCCACAGCTTGGCCTCACGTGTTAAACACGTGAGCGCTTATAAGCAAAGCATAAAGCGCTGAAAACAAATAACCAAAAGGGCCAGCCAAACTGGCCTCACGTGTTAAACACGTGAGCGCTTATATGTAAAGCATATAAGCGCTTGTAACAACCAAGTTCATTTATACCAATTCCAGTTCCCGTATTTACTTATCTATGGTATTTTCTTGATTTAACGGGTTTTGGGTGCGAATGGTATTTTACATTTTACATTACATTCGACCCTACCCGCTTGCTTGAACCTGTTTGATTTATATTTATAGATTACCCTGGCTTATTGCATAGACACGTGCATCTAGTATAAACTGCATACTGGCATTATATCTAGCATCTACATTTTTTAATATAACATTTAAATTCACATAAAATAGTTTGAAAATATCTAGCATGACCTGCATGATACCCCTAACCCTGTCGTAGCATCCGCGCATCTTGTTCTCGTCCCGTTCTGTGAAACAGACTCGTTTGGATGGCTACGTGCACGTTACGTGCATCCGTTCTTGGGGGTATGCATTTTCGTTACCCGGAAATCCTGTTTTAGTTTTGGTTGACACGCTTATTACCCGTATTTTAAAACTAGATTTTTAGATCCGACCCGGGCGTATTTTGGAACAATTTTGTTTTAGCCCAAAATCTCAACATTTACTAATATTATATTTCAATATATTTCAACTGATTATATATACGATTTTTAAACTAAAATATTTTTTATCCTTAAAAAAATAATCTATCCTAACAAACTAACCTCACAGATCTCTATCTCTATCTCTCTCTCGCTTTCTACTGACTTTCTCTCTCTCCCCCTACTTAAATATATATTCTATATTTTTTTAAAATAAAACCTAAAACCCACGTTCATCTCTCTCATCATCTTCTTCTTTTTATTTCTTTTCTTTTGCCGTTTTCCCGCCTCCTCGCCTTCACCCACGCCAGTCGCTCGCAGTCGCCGCCGGAGCTCGCTACCACCCTCGCCTTCATCCCAACCTCACCCTCGACCATCTCCTCACCTTTCCTCATTGCCCTCGTCCCCAACGACCCAACTCCAGCCAAACCCACAAACCTGCGACCCATACCCGTCGCCTGCACCCACGTCGCCGAACTTTCCTCGCCGTCTCACCACCCTCTTCGTTATCTCCACTCATCTCCTCGACCACCTCACCTCTCTCTCTCTCCTCCCCGCTGCAAACCCCACGAAAACCCATCACCCGACCCTTCAACTCTTGCCTCCATCTTTCCTATCACCGCCGACGACCTCGTCGTCGCCTCCATATCTTCGCCACCACCTTCTTCTCTCTCTCCTCCTCGCCCTCATCCTCGATCTTTCCCTTGCACGACCCAAACCAACCCCGCAGCCTCGCCTGCAACCCCATGCCTCACCCAACCTCTTCAACTGCACCTCGCCGGAGCTCCGACCGCCTTCGTCACCGCCTTCATCTCTTCCTTCTCCTCTCTCCTACACCCAGCAAGAATCCCATGCTAAACACCTTCTCCCCTCTCATTTACCTGCACACATCGACCCCGACTTCAACCCGCTGCCCTTGCCGTCGAACCCCATCGTCGACGTCGTCATCATCCCTGTTCTATCCTCTGTCCCATAACCTTCGAACCAAATTCCAGAGCACCAGCCCCTTCTTCTTGCTCTTCTTCTTCTTTCTTATTCTTCTTTTCATTTCTTTTCTTGATTCCGTTCTTTTCCGGTCACCGCCGGAGCCGTGTCGCCGCCGCTGATCTGGGCAATCCTGTGGACATCCCCTACTTGCGTGGTTAACTTCTTGCTGTGCCTGGACCTGTCCCGTGTGCGCGTGTGGATGTTGCAACGATTACCGACATTGGACGCTGCGTGCGCATCTCGTATCGTGATCCGATCGAGGCAAGTTAATCTTGCTACATGCTATCTAAATTATTTTATACCTATTTAAATATAGATTCTACCTGTAGCGTAAATCTTATACCACATGTTTCATTTTATCATGTTTCGATGATCCATTTGCATTCGCTTATATCATTTAAGATCTAGATCATGAAAATAATCTTGTTACATAGTATATTACATTATAAGGCATCTATACCAATATATATATCACATACTGCTTAGTTGTATAACCCACATTACCATTTGATAGTTCTTTATAATGTATCGGATACCATTTTGCACCCATCTCTTTTAGAATATAGTTAATTGCATCCATATGTTTTAATCTGTACCTATTTGCATACCATACCACAATATTCCATTTTTATTGTTCCATTAGTACCTCATACTTGTTTTGTATACCCATGCTTATTATAGTTTGATTATGAGCACACACGTGACATTTGTGCACCCCTGACATGACTTGATACACTATTACTTGATACGACTTGATACCGTGCACTTCTTGACATGATTGGATTTATATACACTACCTGACTTGACCTGATGTACTATAGCTTGACCTGTTACCTGATCTTGTTACTAATGCCAACAACCTTGACATGTTGTCACTACGGACATTTCCTATTGTCATTTCAGACAAACCTGTACCTACTTGATCCTGTGTTGGCATTAACTCCAGATTTATTAATACCTGACTTGAACACATAACTTAGGGGTATGGGGAAACCAATGATGAAACCTGACTTGTAATTCGACAGTTCGATACCTTTACTGATCAGTCTTACGGGCTAGGCTAGCCCCGGGGTGATGCTGCTGACATCACTCGTCATTACCTACTACCCTTTACTGCCTTGCGGCACGTCTCGGATTCAGCACGAGGGTCTTAGACCGTGATCCCGGGCACGCACGGGATACTATCTACCTTTTACTGCCTTGCGGCACGTCTCGGATTCAGCCCGAGAGTCTTAGACCGTGATCCCGGGCACGCACGGGATACTATTGAGTTACATCGACGATTTATCAAATTGATTTCAAAGACTTGAGAGTAGTAACCCAGTAGACCAGTTTAGGTTACTCACTGCACATCACCTGTGCCTTACCCTTCACCGTCACTATTTGTATCACTGTTATACCTGTTTTACTGTTCATACTCTTACCTGCATGTATTGCTACCCCTGTTTATAGTATTTCTTGATATTATGACGCACTGACGTCTGGGTTTTGCATGGCCCAGATACTCTACCTTTGTTGCAGACTGATCAGGAGTACTGCCGCTGTTAGACCGAGCGGTGAGAATTCTGTTGGTATCCAGTTTCACTTTCCAGGTGTTTTATTTATTGGATCTTTTGCTTCCGCATATTATATTATTTCTTGACTCTTTTATTATGGCTTATGGACATGTACTAGATAGTTTAGTTTACTTTCCTGTTCTTGATATCTCTACAGCCGTAATGTGAATGTGGAAGGATTTTTCCTATCCACAGGTAGTATGGTTGGTTATGTCACGTGCCTATCTTAGCATACTCTGGGAAGCGGGGCGTGACAGCGCTGAAAACAAATAACCAAAAGGACCAAACTGGCCTCGCGTGTTAAACATGTGAGCGCTTATATGCAAAGCATATAAGCGCTGAAAGTAAATAACCAAAAGTGAAAACTAGCCTCACGTGTTAAACATGTGAACACTGATATGCAAAGCATATGAGCGCTAAATATAAGCAGGTTAAAACCAACACTGGGGTCACGTGAGAACATATTTTTTGAAGCACTAGCTTCAGACAGAATTAAATTCTATATAAAATTAAATTCTGTTTTAGGAAAATACTTTCTCTAATCTTTCTAAACAGAGAAAGATATTCTCTGTTAAGCAGAATGCCATTAGATCAAAGATCCAGTGGTGATTAAAAATCACCTGTTAACAGAGTTAAATTCTATTGGAGGAAAATATCTCCCTGGACTTTCTAAAATGAGAAAGATATTCTCTATTAAATAGAGAGTTGTTGGATCAAAGATCCAATAATAGAATTAAAGTTTATACATGGGAAAATATTTCCCTAATCTTGTTAAAAACAAGAAAATATATTCTGTAAAACAGAAACCATTAGATCACAAATCCGATGTGTTGGGTTACACTAATGCCCTAACCATCATCCGTGGCCGTGTGCGGAAGTTTTAAAACGGCGCTAGAATAACCCAATAAATCAGATCTTACCATAAACCTAACTAGCTAAACTATAAGAGCTATCTACTATGATAAGAAAGCCAAACCAAAAGATCTGTGTCCTTCGATCTTCTTTCCTCATCATATGTTCCAAGTGGCCACCATGATGGCGCTTGATCTTCATTGCTTGCTCTTTCGGTTCTCCCGGATCGATCTTGATCGTCGGTCCTCCTATGTCGTAGATGATCCACCCGAGAGATGTGATCCAGGGCTCTAGCTCCTAACTAAGTATCAAAAGGAGCAACTATAGAACTTGGGATGCTAATCCAAGAACTCTAAGATGAAGTGTGAGGTTCTAAGTATTTTACTATCTCTATCTTACCTCTTCTCCTGTTTCTCAATACATGAGAGTGTAGAGAAAAGGTAGATATGAAGGTGGAGGAACTCAAGTGAAGGAGAGGCGAGTGATGCAAAATGGTGAACTCAAAAAAATAGTGAGCAACCATGTGAGAGAAAAATAGTTCACATTAGTTTTGTATATCAATATCCAAGAATAAAATATATCAACCATGCTTCAATAATTGCCACAAATGAATTAAAAATTCATTTGTAAACTATCGAAGCATGGTTCTCACCATACTCCCCATACCTTCACTTTACTCCTCATTTCCATTAAATATATAAATGAAAAATAAATTAATGAGGTTTCCACCATTTAGAATGTTATTCGTAATAAAATACGGATTATAGTCTATTGTATATACATACCTGCATTCGGATAAAAACCACGAATGCCCAAAGAGATAGAATAACACAAAGAACATAATACTAGAATATACATATCGAAATACATATATATAAATTATTAAATCAATACCTGATTTAATAATCCGGCTCAAACCCGAGCCGGCTAGTATTACCAACTGTCCAATTGGAAGTCCGGGTACACAGTACATCAATCGATCGGAACCCTGCACGTATCCAATACGGCTACTACATCATTTCACCTGAACCAGGAAAACCCTCTGTGTGAGACTCTAAAGACTCGAAAGTACGGCGGCAGTGAGTTACTGGACAAATCCATAACCACAAGCACGTCAGCGGCACTAGCTGTACGTAACGGCTACCCGGGTACCTATCGAAAAGGAAGGCCGGCGAGCAAACTCATCCGGATCCCTCCTGAGCCTATCTGTGACAATCTCCATACAGTCCGGTCTCTTCATCTAAGAGTATCGCATACCGGGTCTAGGGGGTGGTAAACGTCAGACCCTAATAACCCAGTAATTCGTGCTGATGCGGCTCAGGACCAATCCAGGAAACTACTGATCAGCCTATCAGTAAATCCCAACTGCCTTGGACAAGGTCTTATAGTCCTGACCAATTGAACATAGTGCGATATCGACTCCCTATACCGGGAGAGACGAATCCCCAACAATCGCTCACTGCCTCCATGTGGCTCGAGACTTTACCCAACCAAAACCTGTTTTCAGAACTCAGTAGAGCCGTGGTAGGGTAGTGATCAAAACACAGTGGGAACTCACATGAGACAAATGACGATCTCAGGTTTAAAGACTAATTGCACTCATGTCACCTGAGAACTTCTACCTGATGATAGGTATAGTACCATCTATAAGTTCTCGGCGAGTCCGTCCAGTGTACTCACACCCAGTGAGCACCTGTATACGATCTTAGGTGTGAAAGACCAATGGTTGCGGGATCGTACCATCGCCCCTCGTCGGGGTCTAGAAACGTATACACTAGTCTACTCCGGAATATCGATGCCTAGTCTGGATACTCCCATGACTAGGGACCTTTTAAGGATGTGCGTACCGACTACCCAGCTCCCACAAGTATGATCGCTATCACAACGCAAGTAGTCTAGCAATGATCCTACGGGCTTTATCAACATGTTTGAATGATACGTAATAGCAAGTAAAACATATGCACGTATTAAAATAAAGACAAACCAGATATCATACTATCATATCGAGCAAGACTGTTATGTACATATATATGTCCAAGCATCCACTTGTATACATATACAATAATGACCTCTATGGCATAGATATCCAACAATCTCCCACTTGCACTAAGGCCATATATACTGGCATATCGACTACCCAACGTTTGCTCTAGGGAAAGCTGTTGGCGTATCGCATACCCAACATCTCAAAAAGTCTCTTGAATTGTGCTTGAGGAAAGGCCTTGGTGAATGGATCCGCCTTGTTGTCTTTTGAGTCCACTCTCCGCACCTCGATCTCCCGGCGATCAATGATCTCCCTGATCAGGCGATACCGCCTCAAGATGTGTCTGGATTTCTGATGGGACCGTGGTTCCTTCGTTAAAGCCATAGCTCCATTGTTGTCGCAATACAATGGTATTGGGTTAACAATGGATGGAACCACCTGAAGTTCAGTAACGAACTTCTTAATCCAGACGGATTCTTTTACGGCATCGTTGGCAGCAATGTATTCATCTTCCATCATCAAGTCTGCGACGGTATCCTGTTTGGAACTCTTCCAACAGACCGGCCCTCCGTTGAGGGTAAACACAAAACCCGAGACAAGCTTGCTATCATCCTTATCACTCTGGAAGGTCAAATCAGTAAAGGACTCCACCTGGAAGTCCCCATTACCAAATACCAGGAACAGTTCATTAATCTTTCTTAGGTTCTTAAGAATGTTCTTCACTGCTGTCCAGTGGTTCTCACCTGGGTTAGACTGATATCGGCTCACCACGCTAAGCGCCTAACCTACATCTGGTCTTGTACATAGCATCGCATGCATTATAGATCCTACCGCCGAAGCGTAGGGTATAGTTTTTGTTCCCTTATAAAAAGGAGAGAGAAAAGAAAAGAAAGGGAGAAAACGCGAGGGGAAAATTTCCCACTAATAGAGCATCACGTGCCCACACCTGAGCGCCTATGAACAAAGATTATAGGCACCGCGCTTAAACAATTGACAGGCTGAAATTGAGCCTCATGTGCAACCACGTGAGTATCTATATACAAAGTATATAGGAGCCAGATTAAAACAAATAGCAAACCAGAGAAGATCATGTGTTAGCACGTAATGCCTTATTGGGCTGTTGCGTATAAGCAAACAAGTTTAACCTTGTGGGGGTCACGTGCTACACGTGAGTGATCCTAAACACCTTCCAAGCTGATAGAATTAAATTCTAAATAAAGGAATCAAAACCCTATTTGGAAAATATTTCTTTAAATCTTTCTAAACAAGAAAGATTACACTCTGTAAAACAGAGTACCGTTGGATTAAAAATCCAATGGTGATTAAAAATCACCTATCTACAAAAAAATTCTGTATGGGAAAATATTTCCCTAATCTTATTTAAAACAAGAAAAATATCTTCTGTAAAACAGAAGTCCTTGGATCAAAAATCCAAAGGTGGATAAAATCCCTAAATGAATTAAGATCTCTCAATGAGAGATTTCATTAACTAAATCATCAAACTTGCTTCTACTATATAAAGGACCCAAGACTTCAAGTCTTGTGAAGGAGAGACCCTCTATAAGCTTTGAGGGATAAAAAAGAAAAAGAGAAAAAGGAATTCAATTCTCTAGAGGAAGAAAATCCCCTTCTTAAACAAAAATCCTAGGTAAGAAAAAAGTACAGAGAATTTAATTCTCAAACTAAGAGTTTTACTCTTTAAAAAGAACTTAGTTCTTTCTCTGGTTGAGATCTGCAGAAGCAGATCTCCCCACAAGTTGAGAATTTAATTCTCATCGGGGAGATTCTGTTATGTAGATTCAAAATTTAGGGGAAAGAACTAAGTTCCAAGAATTTAATTCTTCCAATAGAATATAAGAGTTTAATTCCTCTAATAAATCTAGGGTTTAACCTTGCAAAAGAATTTAATTCTTATAAAACAAGGGACCTGAAATTCTTAAAACTCAGATCAGAATCTCTATGCATATAAAAGAAAAGACTGGTCACGTGTTCCCACGTGAGCACCTCTGAGAAACAAAAAGGAAGGACTGAGATCAAATCACGTGTTCCCACGTGACCCCTTAAACGAGTGCTTAGCAATTACATAAAAAGGGGAATAAACCCAAAGACAGTTCCTATTTTGGGGCAGCTCACGTGTTCCCACGTGACCCTCCAAACAGTTGCCTAACACTTACATGGAAAAGGGGAAAATTCCAAAGACAGCACTCACATTTTGAGCACCTCACGTGTTCACACGTGAGCATTATATGAGCTAGGTGCTTAGCACTTATAAAAGAGAAGAGGGAATAAACCCAAAGAAGCAGTGCTCAACTCTGGGGCGCCTCACGTGCCCACACGTGACGGCCATAAGAATTAAGTGTTTAACACTTATATATAGACGGGAATTTGGACCCAAGTGTACAGCGCCAACTTTCAGGTGCCTCACGTGCCATACGTGAGCGCCCTAAATTTCAGTGTTTAACACTATTATAGAGACTCACGTGAGAACACGTGAACACTGAGCATATATTAATGTTTAACGCTATAAAAATCTACTTCATTCGCCAAATTGGCTAAGTCTTCATGAGATTAAAATATTTTAGATCTCCAAATAGACAGTATCTCTACCTATGACTTCCCAAACTAATTGACCAGAACGATATCCATCACACATCTCCTAAGTCAATCTTAGTCTCCCGAAAATGACTAATGATTCTTATATGGTCCACCATGATCTCTCCCCTCAATCTGGAATTTGGTTCAAGGGTACATCTCTCCAACCTCTGATACATGTCGTTGTAATTCCTCAACATCTTCAGAGAGGTGGAGGGTCCCGACAACCAACAACTCTTTGGTGCATTCCCAAACTGATGAGCACATCCCTACGGACCAAAACGTCCTTAAACTAGCTATGGACCGTAATGTCTTTAAATTAACGACGGTCCGTAACGTCCTTAAACTAAAACAATAGAGCCCAAATGCTCTTTTGTTGGGTCTGAATGATCCCAAAATCCTGTTGAGTAGATCTTAGTCAAAAATTGGACTAACGTATCATCAACAACCATTTAAGTTGATCTTAATCACGAACGAGATTAACGATCCTTAAACCAACCCAAACCAAAATCTAAGAATATACGGATTTGGACTAATCCACGCCCTATGGGCGACAACATAAATTAGTCTCCGTATACAATCCACGGGCAAGCAAAAATAAAACAAACGCACACGACACGAAGTGACCTTCTAAAGCAGGAGAAAGTGGTTATCACGATGTGGTAACGTAATTAACTGCAGGGGCTTGCGCCTGCAGGGAAGAGCGTCCCCACAATCAAAAACCCTCACAATGAGGGGGAATCTGATGAAGTATGCTATAACGCTGCATCCGCCCAAACCTCCGATACACGGTGTCATAAATCAACTTGGCATCTTCGGAGAGATGGATGGATAAACCCAAATAGCATCTGCCCCTAAATTCAGGCAAGACGACCATCCCAGTTTTGTCTCCCATTTTCGGCGGTAAACAGATTCTGGCACGCCCGGTGGGACCTCTTCCTCTTTCCACTCCATACCTCGTGTTTCGTGTTCGCGAACGAATCGTGGTTTAATATGGTTGCCCTAGATTCGAGGTACTAAGATTTGGTGTCTTGCTCCATGCAGAAAAGGAGATAATATCGATGGCCTCCAACTGCACTACCTGCAACAGCAACTCCCACTCCGTCCCCGCCGGAGGAGTAACTTACGGGCCCCAAGCGAGATCCATCCTTGCAATGCCAGTGGAGCAGATGACTCAGGCCACCAATGGATTGTTCTTTGGGACTATGATCCCACCAGCAAGCTTCAACGCTCCGGTGCCATCACAGGAAGCTCCGAAGAAGTCGGTCTTCGATCGGCTTGCAACCACCGCGGCCCCTCTCAACGGGTCATCCAAATCTCCTACCTCAGTCTTTAACAGACTGAGCCAAAGCTCTACTGAGCCTGCAAAGAGGCTCGCAATACCTGAAGGGTTTACCCCGGAAAGGATAGCCATTCCAGTTCCGGCAAATGAAGTCGTCAAAGAGGCTTCTCCTGCTAAAGGATTGGTCTTCCTAAGGCTGGCCGTTCCAACTCCTGCTACGGGTGAAGTCATCAAAAATGCTTCCCCTACAAGAAATTTGGCCTTTGAAAGATTGACCGTCCCCTCCCAACGAACATCAGTCTTCGACAGGCCGACACCAGCTCTAGCCCTTCATTAGAGCAGGGGGAATGAAGAAGCCATCCCCATAACGGAGGCAATCCCATCTGTACGACATGCTCGATGTCGCCACTGGCGCCGGGTGAGAAGAGCTGGGGGCAACTCTCCCTTTGGACTTACCCTACCAACTCCAATGGTGGAAATTGACGCTGCTGTTCCAATTGGGAAGAGCTTTGATCCACTCAGGAGGGTGCGAAAAAATGCTCCAACCTTTGTACTGAAGAAGTCGCCTCCACATGTTGAAAACACGGTACGGGAGAAGCCCTAATAGCCCCCTCAGCGGCTGTCCTCCCGAATCTACAGAGTCTGGCAGAAAGTTCAAGATTCTGTGATCAACAAGGACTATTCTCATCGACCGGAGAAAATGAAGGTTTGACAAGAGGGAATTCGTCCCTCTAGCATGCAGCGAGGGACTTCTCGGGCGCCTGTCACAATAGCTCATTTGACATCAGCCTCCCACAAAAAGAGAAGGCTTGAGAATCTCCCACCACCGGCGGCAAATATCAAAGGCAGTGGACCCAAACACCCTAAGTCTGGTGGCATGGTAGTACACACGGTGTACATGGCTTCCGGGAAACAGGAAAGTCATACTTTCATGGTTCATCGACCACTCACACAGTCTGTGACAAAAGCTCAAGAGCAACGGTAAAAGCTCCAAGAAATGCTAATGAAGATGTCAGCACTCACTGGGTAAAAAGAAAGCCCGGAAGCATCGTCTGAACAGCGCTGGGAGCAGGAAACCGACACGGAGTTCTTGCGGAGGGTGCTAGAAAGAAAGGATAAAGAGGCCGCGGAATAGGACGCTAATATAAAGAAGATGGCACTTTTGTTCCAACACATGGTTGGGATGATGATCCAGCCGGAACCTCCAGCCGAAGACCCTCTGATAATTATCGAAGACGATAGAGGATAAACGTCAGATCCTCGACCAGCTTTCTCAGCAGCCAAGGAAGAAACGATCTCCAAGGCTGCCCTTGACGACTACATAGCTCAATAAATACGAGCTCATCAGGCAAGCGAAGCAGCTGGCCAAGTCGTCAGAACTGGGTGACCTTATCCAGGCTGGTAGGATAAAATCAAGTACCCGCTGGGATATACGATCCCTAAATTCCACGTGTATAAGGGGACAGTCGATCCCCAACAGCACGTCACTCAGTTTAGAGCTCTATGCGGTGATACTGGAGGCGACGACAAACTGCTGCTTCACCAGTTCATCGGCAGCTTGGCGGAGACAGCATTTGAATGGTACTCAGAGCTTCCGAATGACTCCATCAAAACATTTACAGAAATGGAGCTACTGTTCACGCAGCATTTCGCAAGCGCAAGAGAGCATACCTCGATCACCGCATTAATCAATGCCAGGATGAAGCCGGGAGAAACATGGGTTCAATATGCAATTCGGTGGCGGAACCTATGGTCAAAATGCGAACAACACATAGAAGAAGCTCTTGCCGTGGGTATGTTCGTAGGGACCCTTGATCCTCAGGCGACTATATCCCAATTTATGATGTTCTTCAAACCAACCACCTTCCAGGCCTTGATTAACAAACTGGTCCAAATGGACCAGATGGGCCATAGGCCGTCCCCTTCAAAAACGGATCTTCGGAATGAAATGGGTAAAGGGAAAGCGACCTTCGTTGCCAACGCTTAACAACAACCGAGTGACCCAAAACCGGTTGCTCGCCAAAGCAACCAACCAAGATCACTCGAAAAGAAGTTGAGACTTCCTTACTCGTTTTCTCGAGATAAGACGAAGAGACTGTTCGAACTGGCGGTGCACAACAGGCTCATCACTCTGCCGGATCCGAGACGCCCACTACAGCTTGGTGACATCAACAGTCCCAACTACTGCACCTACCATAGAATAATGGGCCACCCCATCGAAGATTGCTACATCTTTAAAAACTGAGTTGAGGACCAGCACCAATAAGGCAAGTTCGCTATCCGAAAACTGGAAGGTAATCCCGCCACAGCAGCACGCTCCTAAAAAGGTGGATACGCCGGGGACATCGTGCTCATTTGTAGGAAGCTCGGTGGGAAGTTGTCCTTTCGGCTAAAACTAAAAGAATGCTGAAGGATGTTCAAGCATGCCTGGCAATCAGGTGGAAAAGCCCGCTGGAGCCCGAGATCATTGACGGGATGCTGAAACCGCGTCCAACACAGTAAGTTGGTAGCGATGGGCAAAACACCCAGGTTAGGCCTTCAAAGTCTTCGAAGGAAAAGAAGAAGCCCAGGAAACCCGTGCAGTTCGACGACAATCGTACGGATCTGCAAAAAAACATCGATGCACTAGAGGAATACAACCAAAACGCGCGGATCCCAGTCACATTTGAAGAGTTACTCAAGCATATTCTTGAGAATGGAGACAGTGACATGGATGAGGGAAATAGCTCATCAAAAGAACCCGAGGATTATATGGCGAGTTGCTACATGATCTCTCATTCGTCGGTGAATGGAAAAGAAGCTCCATCAGCGTTAGAAAATAATGTAGAGAAGCTGGGGGCAGGACCGGCGTCAAAATCCCTGGAACCGTCAGACGACCTGATCGATAAACTGCTGAACGAAGCCCTTCAAAAGAGAAAATCTGACCGAGAGCATGAAATGACCATATACGAAAAGGTCAAGCATCGGCATCAGTACGAAGAAGCTGCGGCAAGGAAGAGTCACAAAGTACTCCAACCAGATCGAAGCACACCCGCGGCAGCCAAAAACAGGTCTAAGATAGGGAAGCGGTTCGCCAAAGCCCTGTCAATGGGGATGAAGCTGCCACCTGTCAAAGGAAATTCCCTCAGGGGGAATGACCAGGGGAAGGAAAGAGCTCTCTATTATTTGATTCGAGGCCTTCTGGGGGCAGAAAGCAACTACTCCCCCATTGAAAAGTATTGCTTGGCACTGATCTTCATGATAACAAAGCTCAGGCACCATACCTTGGCATATGAGGTCCATCTCATATCAAAGGTGGATCCTCTCAAATATCTGATGTTAAGGGCTAGACTAACAGGAAGGCTTTCTAAATGGGCCCTCCTCCTGATGGAGTTCTCGATAACATATCGACCCCTCGATGCAGTAAAGGGCCAGGCTATCGCTGACTTCCTCGCTGAACATCCAATACCAGCCGACTCTTCCTTAAATTGCGAATTACCAGACGAACACGCGTTCGACACAATCAAAGGGAAAACGGAGTAAAATAATGTCCAATAAGAACTTTACTTCGACGTAGCGTCCTCCTTGAAGAAGCGAAAGCACAACACCCCCATAATCAAAGCTAGGGTAGGCCTTATCTTCGTGACTCCATAAGGAGGGATAATGCGTTTTGCTCTTTCCTTAACGGAGCCGAGAACAAACAACGAAGCAGAATATGAAGCTTTGATAGCAGGTCTCGAGATCACTGTCGACATAGGGATCAAAAACCTCCTCATATATGGAGACTACCTGCTGGTCGTTAGCCAAGTAAATGGAGACTATCAGACCTGTAAACCTGAGTTGGTAAAATATGGCAAAAGGGTGCAGCAACTGCTGACTCAAATTCTATCATACGTCCTGGAAAGCATACCGCGGGCAGAAAATAGCAAGGCGGATGTGTTAGCCAAGCTCGCTAAAGAACTGGCCGACGAAAACCTCGATGACGTAAGGATCATTGTGTAAAGCCGCCGAATTCTCGCGCCAGCAGAGATATCTCCAAAGAAGTCTGAAGAAGAGGAAGTGACTAAACAAATGGCCTTCCAAGTAGAAGACGAAGAAAAGGCTAAAGATTGGAGAGAAGTCTTCATAGACTACTTCAAATCCCGTCGAACACCCGAAGACGCGTCGTCTAGACATCAGCTCATGAAGCGAGCCCTGTCCTTCACCTTCGTCAATGATACTCTTTATAAGAGATCATTCGACTGTCTGTGGCTGAGATGCCTAGGACCAGAGGAAGAAAAAAGGGTCATCCAAGAAACTCACGACGGATTCTGTGGTTCTCATCAGGCCAGACCGAAGATGAAGCTGAAGATCAAGAGAATGGGTTATTATTGGCCTACAATGATCTAGGACTGCCTTGAATACGCGAAGCAGTGTCACTCGTGCTAAATTCATGGGGACTTCATCCACCAACATCCAAATACGGTACACCCAACATTGGCTAGCTGGTTATTCGAAATGTGGGGAACTGATATAATCAGACCCATCGAACCAGTATCGTCCAAGGGACATCGGTTCATATTGGAAACAACCGATAACTTCTCTAAGTGGGCAGAGGCAGTACCGCTAAAAGAAGTGAAGACGGAGAACATCCTCTATTTATTTAGGACACACGTCATCTACCGGTTCGACACTTCCCAACGGATCATCTCGGATAATGGGCCATCCTACAGAAGCAATAAGATCAGCCGCTTCACACAGCAGCATAATATAGATTGGAGATACTCTTCGGTCTATAATCCCCGAGCTAACGGTCTACCTGAGGCTTTCAATAAGACCTTGACGAAGATCATAAAGAAAACAGTGTCCAGAAACAAAAAGGTCTGGCACGAAAGACTGCATGAAGCTCTCTGGTCATATCGAACCACGTTCAAAACGGCCAAGAATACAACGCCATTCGTGTTGGTATTTGTCACGGAAGCGGTACTTCCCTTGGAGATAGAGTTGCCCTCTCTACGAGTAGCAGTTCGATACGAGATGATTGATGAAGAGAATGCCCATCTTCGGCTTTGTCACGCCCCGCTTCCCAGTGTACGGTGAAGGGGACGCGATTAGGCCGCTATGTATGTACTCTGAAGTAAATACGCTAAGCGTATCTAAGCAATATAAATGTAAATGCACAAGAGACAAGATATAATAAAACGGAAACTTTATTTATTCATATTCTTTTAACAATACATGGAAAAGTAAATACAACTGAATGAAAGCAATGCCTAAACAGTGGCATAACAGAAATGAAAAGTACAGAAAATAAAACTGTGTATAATGAAGCTAGAGCTCTGGGTCGTAGACAAGCTAATCTAAATCCTCACTAGTAGACTCGATCTCCTGAGTGTCCAGATCACCTGACAACATTCCAAATAAGAAAGAGAAGGAATGTCGTCAGCGAACAATCGCTCTGTAAGTCCCAAAGATAAGGGATAAATAGAATAGACAGAGAGAGAAATGTAGCTTTTAAAGTTGTATTATTTGCTTAACGCTGTTGTTTGAAGCTTGGTACAGAAGAATTCCAGTGTATACGAGAGGATTCTCTATATGCCGGAGAGTAGAGCAAACGGAAGTACAAAGAACCGTTATGCCACGGTACAACAGCAACGGAATATAGGTTAGGTGTCTTAATCTTGCAGTCTCGTGCCACATCTAACACCTTCCGTACCAATCTACCCCTTAAACCCCATGATGTCTTGTTTGTATTGTTTGTGCTGTATTGTAAATTGTATTATCTTGTATAGATGGATGACTTGCCGAAACCATGATATCAGTAAATGGATGTAACTGGAGAAATGTAAATGGAAGTATATCTATGGTTCGGTTCAGTTAATACAGATTGAATAGATTGAATATATGTATTCATGGATTCATATTGAATTGTAGATTATAGATTGTACTTGAATCATATTCAAGTAAGATTATTTATATTGAGACTCGGTCTGAGTCAGAACAATTAGAGAAGAAAATTGAAGTCCTGATTGTTTTGATGTTATCGGTAACCGCTGCACATGGGTGGTAGGATTTGTGTCTTTTTCAAAGACGATTACCGTATTGATAACACCGTTGTTAAGTTGTCTACCTTAGATAGGCAAGCACCCATATCTCCGGCTCCCTGATGCTCAAGAGACTGGTCCCGTTTAAACCTATATTTACTAGGGTCTTTAGGGTAATTTATAGAACTTGAGAAGGTTTTATGTAAAAATACTTTTGTATAATTTTCAAAATACACCCCAAGTATTTAATTATTGTCTTTAGAGTTTTCAAAGTTGTAGATTTTATATTTGTGACATTTCTAGTGAATAAACCTATATTTCATAATACATGGTATTTAATTGTAATATTGAACTTGTATGAATTTCATGGTATTTTAATGTAAAGTGATTCTTGTGAATTTTTTTATAGAAAAGTTGGAATATTTATATTATCACAAAATAGGTATTTTAATGATACATAGATACATACATAGATACATACATACATACATATATATATATATTTATAAGAATAATTTTAATATATATTATATTTCTAGAAATCTCATTTTCTTAAGATTTTTCGTATTTTAAATCTCTCGAGACCGAATGCCCCTTGCGGAGGTCTGCATCTCGCACTACTAAGCTCAGGGATGTGCGATAATCCGTACCATCCCAGTCGGCTTCCCCAAAATGGGTTGTAGCAGCATTTTGCTAAGATTTATAAAAAATACGAATTCTTATAAAAAACGGTTTTTAATAGTTATTGGTATTTATATGTAAAGTTTCGTTTTCCCGTATTCCATGTTCCCGAAAGGTATTGTGCTATATTGCATATGAGTGTTGTGGTGAGGTAGGTCATTACCTCGTGATCTACTTAAAGGTATAGCAAGATTGTGGTGTTTTAATGTCGAAATGAAACTACATGGTATTTTACTGAAAAAGAGTAGTAAAAGTTACAAAATGAAATAGATTGTCATGATACTTGTTCAACATGTTTATTAATATTTAATAGTCAACATGTAATGGTTTGGTATGATTGTATTTAAGAAAAGGTTGAATTTTTAGAAAGAACCGAATCGGAAATCGGATTAATTCTGATTCCATCGGGTTTTGGAATTTCGTATTTTTAGAAAAGAAAAGAGAAGAGGGAGGTGGGACTTACGGGTTTAGAGCTTAGAAAAGAGAGAGAGGAAGCGGTAGAAGGCGCCGGTGCGTCGTTTCGTCGCTGGGAGCTCCTAGGGTTGTCATCGAAAAATCGCCGAAGCTTTCGCCTTTTGCTAACTCCAAAAGTACACTAAACTTCTAGGGATTTCTTAAGAGTTTTGATCAGAATTTTGGAGTGAGCGGGGTGTGTTTAGGGTTTGTATTTATAGGGTAAGGCTACGGTTTAGGGTAGGTGAAAGGTTGAATTGAAAAAATATATTAAAATAGAGTAATTAGGGTTTTAAAGAGTCTCTGGTACTAGTCTGTACATTTAAAGTATACAGGAGTACAGGAGAGTCCAAGAGGCCCAATTTTTATGTTGGGGACTCGACGGTCCGGCCGAGTCCGGCCGACGACGGCGCCCCGAGTCAGCCGAGTCCGGCGGCCGTTGTCTTCCTCGACGCTCCATTTACCCCCTGGGACAGTTTTTTTAATTAGTGTAGTGGGGTTTTTACGAGTTATGCACGTGTAAACCCTTGGACTTCTAAAAGTTTAAAAAGAAAATAATATTAAAATTAATGCGGGGTATGGGATTTGTACTCTAGTGGCTTGGTTCAGCAGTGCAAGATATTACCAATGAGCTACAAGCTCTTTCTTGCTATTAAAAAGCAAAATAAACTTATAATTTATACTCAGGCAAAATTACCCTTTTCTGTATTTTTGAAAAAATTGTACAGAAAATTTAAGGTTGTTAGATTCTACTTTCCTTATAAAAATTTCGTCCTCGAAATTTGTAAAAGGAAAGTGTAACAGATTCAAGGAAAATTTGGTGATAGAATTATTGGTAGTGTATGAAAAATATGTGAAAGAACGAAAGAATGCGAAGGTTTGTAAAGAATGTTTTCAGTTGCTGGTTCTTGTGTTATATTGCTTAGGTTGTTCACGCAGAACAGAACTGCATGGTAGTACTCCATACAACTCTGACCTGCATGGGCCGCCAAAAAAACCTATCACGCCCCGCTTCCCAGTGTACGGTGAAGGGGACACGACTAGGCCGCTATGTATGTACTCTGAAGTAAATACGCTAAGCGTATCTAAGCAATATAAATGTAAATGCACAAGAGACAAGATATAATAAAACGGCAACTTTATTTATTCACATTCTTTTTACAATACATGGAAAAATAAATACAATTGAATGAAAGCAACGCCTAAACAGTGGCATGCCAGAAATGAAAAGTACTGAAAATAAAAATGTGTACAATGAAACTAAAGCTCTGCGTTGTAGACAAGCTGATCTAAGTCCTCACTAGTAGGCTCGATCTACTAAGTGTCCAGATCACCTGACAACATTCCAAAGAAGAAAGAGAAGGAATGTCGTCAGCGAACAATCGCTTGGTAAATCCCAAAGATAAGGGAGAAATAGAATAGACAGAGAGAGAAATGTAGCTTTTAAAGTTGTATTATTTGGTTAACGCTGTTGTTTGTAGCTTGGTACAGAAGAATTCCAGTGTATACGAGAGGAGTCTCTATATGCCAGAGACTATAGCAAAGGGAAGTAGAAGGAACCGTTATGCCATGGTACAACAGTAACAGAATATAGGTTAGGTGTCTTAATCTTGCAGTCTTAGGCCACTTCTAACACCTTCCGTACCAATCTACCCCTTAAACCACGCGATGTCTTGTTTGTATTGTTTGTGTTGTATTGTAAATTATATTGCCTTGTATAGATGGATGACTTGCCGAAACCATGATATCAGTAAATGGATGTAACTGCAGAAATGTAAATGGAAGTATATCCATAGTTCGGTTCAGTCAATACAGATTAAATAGATTGAATATATGTATTCATTGATTCATATTGAATTGTAGATTGTAGATTGTACATGAATCATATTCAAGTCAGATTATTTATATTGAGACTCAGTCTGAGTCAGAACAATTAGAGAAGAAAATTGAAGTCCTGATTGTTTTGATATTATCGGTAACCGCTGCACATGGGCGGTAGGATTTGTGTCTTTTTCAAAGACGATTACCGTATTGATAACACCGTTGTTAAGTTTTCTACCTTAGATAGGAAAGCAAACATATCTCCGGCTCTCTGTGGCTCAAGAGACCGGTCCCGCTTAAACCTATATTTACTAGGGTCCTTAGGGTAATTTATAGAACTTGAAGGGGGTTTATGTAAAAATACTTTTGTATAATTTTCAAAATACACCCCAAGTATTTAATTATTGTCTTTAGAGTTTTCATAGTTGTAGATTTTATATTTGTGACATTTCTAGTGAATAAACATATTTTTCATAATACATGGTATTTAATTGTAATATTGAACTTGTATGGATTTCATAGTATTTTAATGTAAAGTGATTCTTGTGATTTTTTTTATAGAAAAGTTGGAATATTTATATTATCACAAAATAGGTATTTTAATGACACACACACACACACACACACACACACATTTATAAAAATAATTTTAATATATATTATATTTCTAGAAATCTCATTTTCTTAAGATTTTTCGTATTTTAAATCTCTCGAGACCGAATGCCCCTTGAGGAGGTCTGCATCTCGCACTACTAAGCCCAGGGATGTGCGATAATCCGTACCATCCCAGTCGGGTTCCCCAAAATGGGTTGTAGAGGCATTTTGCTAAGATTTATAAAAAATACGAATTCTTATAAAAAACGGTTTTTAATAGTTATTGGTATTTATATGTAAAGTTTCGTTTTCCCGTATTTTATGTTCCCGAAAGGTATTGTGCTATATTGCATATGAGTGTTGTAGAGAGGTAGGTCATTACCTCGTGATCTACATAAAGATATAGCAAGATTGTGGTGTTTTAATATCGAAATGAAACTACATGGTATTTTACTGAAAAAGAGCGGTAAAAGTTACAAAATGAAATAGATTGTCATGATACTTGTTCAACATGTTTATTAATGTTTAATAGTCAACATGTAATGGTTTGGTATGATTGTATTTAAGAAAAGGTTGAATTTTTAGAAAGAACCGAATCGGAAATCGGATTAATTCTGATTCCGCTGGGTTTTGGAATTTCATATTTTTAGAAAAGAAAAGAGAAGAGAGAGGTGGGACATATGGGTTTAGAGCTTAGAAAAGAGAGAGAGGAAGCGGTAGGAGGCGCCGGTGCGTCGTTTCGTCGCCGGGAGCTCCGAGGGTTGTCGTCGGAAAATCGCCGAAGCTTTCGCCTTTTGCTAACTCCAAAAGTACACTAAACTTCTAGGGATTTCTTAAGAGTTTTGATCAGAATTTTGGAGTGAGTGGGGTGTGTTTAGGGTTTGTATTTATAGGGTAACGCTAGAGTTTAGGGTAGGTGAAAGGTTGAATTGAAAAAATATATTAAAATAGAGTAATTAGGGTTTTAAAGAGTCTCTGGTACTATTTTGTACATTTAAAGTATACAGGAGTACAGGGGAGTCTAAGAGGCC
The DNA here is from genome assembly GCA_030015575.1 of Agapanthus africanus. Lineage (NCBI taxonomy): Eukaryota > Viridiplantae > Streptophyta > Magnoliopsida > Asparagales > Amaryllidaceae > Agapanthus > Agapanthus africanus. Next base: position 89,427,622 of record CM057337.1, read on the forward strand.
CAACTTTTATGTTGGGGACTCGGCGGTCCGGCCGAGTCCGGCCGGCGGCGGTGGCCCGAGTCATCCGAGTCGCCGGCCGATTCGGCCGAGTCCGGCGGCCATTGTCTTCCTCGACACTCCATTTACCCCCTGGGTTAGTTTATTTATTTAGTGTAGAGGGATTTTTACGAGTTATGCACGTGTAAACCCTTGGACTTCTAAAATTTTAAAAATAAAATAATATTAAAAATAATGAGGGGTATGGGATTTGAACTTTAATGGCTTGGTTCAGCAGTGCAAGGTATTACCAATGAGCTACAAGCTCCTTCTTGTTATTAAAAAGCAAAACAAACTTATAACTTGTGCTCAGGCAAAATTACCCCTTTCTGTATTTTTGAAAAAATTGTACAGAAAATTTAGGGTTGTTACATTCTACCCTCCTTATAAAAATTTCGTCCTCGAAATTTGTAAAAGAAAAGTATAACAGATTCAAGAAAAGTTTGGTGATAGAACTATTAGTAGTGTATAAAAAATATGTGAAAGAACGAAAGAATGCGAAGGTTTTGGTAAGATTGTGAAAGAGGTGAGGGAATTTTTGGTTAGGATATATTCAAAATATATGAAATGATAAGATTCAAGGATTGTAAAGAATGTTTTCAGTTGCTGATTCTTATGTTATATTGCTTAGGTTGTTCACGCAGAACAGAACTATATGGTAGTGTTCCATACAGCTTTGACCTGCATGGGCCGCCAACAAAACCTATCACGCCCAGCTTCCCAGTGTACGGTGAAGGGGATGCGACTAGGCCGCTACGTATATACTCTGAAGTAAATACGCTAAGCGTATCTAAGCAATATAAAGTTAAATGCACAAAAGACAAGATATAATAAAATAGCAACTTTATGTATTCACATTCTGTTTACAATACATGGAAAAGTAAATACCGCTGAATGAAAGCAATGCATAAACAATTGCATAACATAAATGAAAAGTACTGAAAATAAAAATGTGTACAATGAAGCTAGAGCTCTGGTTTGTAGACAAGCTGATCCAAATCCTCACTAGTAGGCTCGATCTCCTGAGTGTCCAGATCACCTGACAACATTCTAAAGAAGAAAGAGAAGGATTGTCGTCAACGAACAATCGCTTGGTAAGTCCCAAAGATAAGGGAGAAATAGAATAGACAGAGAGAGAAAAGTAGCTTTTAAAGTTGTATTATTTGGTTAATGTTGTTGTTTCTAGCTTGGTACAAAAGAAATCCAGTGTATACGAGAGGAGTCTCTATATGCCAGAAACTAGAGCAAACGGAAGTACAAGGAATCGTTATGCCATAATACAACAGCAACGGAATATAGGTTAGGTGTCTTAATCTTGTAGTCTCGTGCCACTTTTAACACCTTCCGTACCAATCTACCCCTTAAACCCCGCGATGTATTGTTTGTATTATTTATGTTGTATTGTAAATTGTATTGTCTTATAAAGATGGATGACTTGCCGAAACCATGATATCAGTAAATGGATGTAACTGGAGAAATGTAAATAGAAGTATATCCATAGTTCGGTTCAGTCAATACAGATTGAATAGATTGAATATATGTATTCATGGATTCATATTGAATTGTAGATTGTAGATTGTACTTGAATCATATTCAAGTCAGATTATTTATAATGAGACTCGGTCTGAGTCAGAACAATTAGAAAATAAAATTGAAGTCATGATTGTTTTGATTTTATCAGTAACCGCTGCATATGGGCGGCAGGATTTGTGTCTTTTTCAAAGACAATTACTGTATTGATAACACCGTTGTTAAGTTGTCTACCTTAGATAGGCAAGAACCTATATCTCCGGCTCCCTGAGGCTCAAGAGACTGGTCGCGCTTAAACCTATATTTACTAGGGTCCTTAGGGTAATTTATAGAACTTGAGAAGGTTTTATCTAAAAATCCTTTTGTATAATTTTCAAAATACACCCCAAGTATTTTATTATCGTCTTTAGAGTTTTCATAGTTGTAGATTTTATATTTGTGACATTTCTAGTGAATAAACCTATTTTTCATAATACATGGTATTTAATTGTAATATTGAACTTGTATAGATTTCATGGTATTTTAATGTAAAGTGATTCTTGTGATTTTTTTTTGAAAAGTTGAAATATTTATATTATCACAAAATAGGTATTTTAATGATACATACATACATACATATATATATATATTTATAAAAATAATTTTAATATATAGTATATTTCTAGAAATCTCATTTTCTTAAGATTTTTTGTATTTTAAATCTCTCGAGACCGAATGCTCCTTACGGAGGTCTGCTTCTCGCACTATTAAGCCTAAGGATGTGCGATAATCCACACCATCCCAGTCGGGATTCCCAAAATGGGTTGTAGCAGCACTTTGCAAAGATTTATAAAAAATACGAATTCTTATAGAAAACAATTTTTAATAGTTAGTGGTATTTATATGTAAAGTTTCGTTTTCTCGTATTCTATATTCCCGAAAGATATTGTGCTATGTTGCATATCAGTGTTGTGAGGAGGTAGGTCATTACCTCGTGATCTACTTAAAGGTATAGCAAGATTGTGGTGTTTTAATGTCGAAATGAAACTACATGGTATTTTACTGAAAAAGAGCGGTAAAAGTTACAAAATGAAATAGATTGTCATGAGACTTGTTCAACATGTTTATTAATGTTTAATAGTCATCATGTAATTGTTTGGTATGATTGTATTTAAGAAAAGGTTGAATTTTTAGAAAGAACCGAATCGGAAATCGGATTAATTTTGATTCCGTCGGGTTTTGGAATTTCATATTTTTAGAATAGAAAAGAGAAAAGGGAGGTGGAACTTATGGGTTTAGAGCTTAGAAAAGAGAGAGAGGAAGCGGTAGGAGGCACCGGTGCGTCGTTTCGTCGTCGGGAGCTCCTAGGGTTGTCGTCGGAAAATCGCCGAAGCTTTCGCCTTTTGCTAACTCCAAAAGTACACTAAACTTCTAGGAATTTCTTGAGAGTTTTGATCAGAATTTTGGAGTGAGGGGGTGTTTAGGGGTTGTATTTATTGGGTAAGGCTAGGGTTTAGGGTAGGTGAAAGGTTGAATTGAAAAAATATATTAAAATGTATTAAAATAGAGTAATTAGGATTTTAAAGAGTCTCTGCTACTGGTCTATACATTTAAAGTATACAGGAGTACAGGGGAGTCCAAGAGGCCTAACTTTTATGTTAGGGACTCGGCGGTCCGGCCGAGTTCGGCCGGCGGCGGTGGCCCGAGTCGGCCGAGTCGCCGGCCGATTCGGTCGAGTCCGGTGGCCGTTGTCTTCCTCGACGCTCCATTTACCCCCTGGGACAGTTTGTTTATTTAGTATAGTGGGGTTTTTACGAGTTATGCACGTGTAAACCCTTGGAATTCTAAAAGTTTAAAAAGAAAATAATATTAAAAATAATGCAGGGTATGGGATTTGAACTCTAGTGGCTTGGTTCAGCAGTGCAAGGTATTACCAATGAGCTACAAGCTCCTTCTTGCTATTAAAAAGCAAAACAAACTTATAACGTGTGCTCAGGCAAAAGTACCCTTTTCTGTATTTTTGAAAAAATTGTACAGAAAATTTAGGGTTGTTACAGGCTTAAGGTGCTCGATGCCCTCGATGAAACTTGTCTCATGGCACAGCAAAACCTGGAAGCTTACAAAGCAAGGATGACGCGCTCTTACGAAAAACTGATTAGGCCGAGAACATTCTGCCAAGGTGAACTCGTGCAAGTCATAGAAAGACCTATGATCCCGAACCGTGCAAAACGGGGGAAATTCGAGCCAAACTACAAGGGTCCGTACATCATAGACAAGTTCTACCAGGGTGGGGCCTACTTGCTCATGGATATGCATGGTGAAAGACCCTTCCGGCCAATAAACGGCCGGTTCCTTAAGAAATAATGCGCTTGACAAGTCACGGCTCAGGTTAATGATAGACGACGACGCTCGTGTCCGCTTGCTGTCTTCTTGAGTCCAAACTCTATAAGTAGTATCCGGCAAAACTTCGCCTCGAAACTAACAATGGACCGAGACGTTCTTAAACTAACAATGGACCGAAATATCCTTAAACTAAACGTTGCCTCCAAAATGGCAGCAATGGACCGAGATGTCCCTAAACAAACAATGGACCGCAATGTCTTTAAACTAAATACGTCGCCTCAAGCGCAGCGACAATGGAATGCAAGTCCACAAGTCCTAACGGAAAGAGCTGCCACTTAAATCCCGCTGGCTACATAGTTACCCCAGTGGCGAAGTCCTCCCTAAGCGCCATTGGAAAATGAAGGGGTAAAAAAAACGGTACGTCCACAAGCGAAATGGGCACAGATGAAAACCCGAAAGGGCTCCATGAGTAAAAACAGCGGGGCTACCGGCGAGTTTGTGAAAACCCGAAAGGGCGCATTCTCGTTAAAATAGAAACACCTGCAAGGTCCTCTCGACCTTGTGAGGAGAAGAAACTTGCATAAGATTCTTACGACTCACAAGGAAGCAATACACTTAGGGATCCCCACGATTCCTAAGGAGAAATTACACTTACGAGATCCTCATGACTCGTAAAGAGAATTCCCCCCTATGAGACCCTCACGGCTCGTAGGATTCAAAAACCTTAAGATACAGGGACCTGAACCTGTTCTAAAACCATCACACTCTCCAAGTTGCTTTACATGTGGTCCAATATCGGCCCTTGTATACAATCCACGGGCATAAATAAACGATTTCCCCACCAAGTTCCAGCAATGACGAGGAATGTCCTCATGTGGTGAACGACACTTATAAGTCCTCTCAACTTGTAAGGAGAAAACACTCTTGTAAGATCCTTACGACTTGCAAGAGAAAATATCACTTAGGAGTCCTCACGACTTCTAGGGAGAACCTACACCTACGAGATCCTCACGACTCGTAGGGAGAAATACCTTTGTGAGACCCTTACGGCTCATAAAACCAAAAAGCCTTAGTCGGCAGGACCTTAACCCTGTTTGCTAAGCCACCTTTGTTCAAATCGACAAAGGCAAATGATGATTCGCTCCTGGCAATATCCAAGTTGTAGCGATGCCGATGCCTAAATCGGTATCAAATTCCAAGTCCTTTCAAGGCAAATGATGATTCGCTCCTGGCAATATTCCAGTTGTAGCGATGCTGATGTTAAGATTGGTATCAGATCTCGAGTTCCAGACTCGCAATAAAAATCAGTAAGCAAAATGCATATGAAATAGCCGAAATGATGGGGCAACTCGCAATAAAAAATCAGCGAGAAAAGCATATGCATATAAAAAACAGCCGAAATGTTTGGGCAACTTGCAATAAAAAGCAGCGAGTAAAAAGAAAAAATAGCCAAAATGATTGGGCACCATGATAAAAAGCCGAAATGATTGAGCAATCGTGACTTTAGCGACATAAAAAGCTGAAATGATAGAGCATCGTGGAAAGAAAGAATAAAAAATGATACTTTGGCCCTGTAGGCGAGTCCACATCGATCCTGTATACAATCCATGGGCACAAACGGAAAAGGGAACCATATTTTCCCACCAGGCTCCATCAGAAAAAGAGCCAGGTTTCGACAGCAACATCTATAGCCTAGAGATCAGCAACGGCGTTTCTTCTCACTCCAGCAGGATACAGATGTTACATCAACAAAACGGAGCCATGGCAAAGTCCCTAGATCTAAATCTCGACGGTTCACATACAACCTAGAGACAACCTCAACATTCTTCGCAATATAGCAGAAAAAATGTCAACAAACGAAGCGAAGGAAGATCCCTAGCTTCAGGGTCCCGACGGCAACATCTACAGCCTAGAGATCACCACGACGTTCCTTCTCACTCCAGCAGGATGCAGACGCGGCGTCAACAACCGACCCCAGGGTCAAAACAACGGAGCCATGGCAAAGTCCGTAGTTCCAAGCCTTGACGATTCACCAACAACCTAGAGATAACCCCGACATTCGTCGCAATATATAAAACACAATGTCAACAAACGAAGCAAAGAAAGATCCCTAGCTTCAGGGTCTTGACGGCAACATCTACAGCTTAGAGATCACCACGGCGTTCCTTCTTACTCCAGCAGGATGCAGACACAACGTCAACAACCGACCCCAGGGTCAAAACAACGGAGCCATGACAAAGTCCCTAGTTCCAAGCCTCGACGGTTCACCAACAATCTAGAGATAACCCCGACATTCGTATCAATATAGCAGACACAATGTCAACAAATGAAGCAATGGAAGATCCCTAGCTTCAGGGTTTTGACCGCAACATCTACAGCCTAAAGATCAACAAAGGCGTTCCTCCTCACTCCAGCAGGATGCAGATGCAACGTCAACAACCGACCATGGGGTCAAAACAATGGAACCATGGCAAAATCCCTAGTTCCAAGACTCGACGGTTCACAGACAACCTCGACATTCGTCACAATATTGCAAACACAATGTCAATAAACGAAGAAAAGGAAGATCCCTAGCTTCAGGGTCTTGATGGCAACTCAAATAAAACCTGAAAGACTATCGGAGATCATCCCACACCAACGCGGAGTGGTTATGACTCATCGGGGCTCCCAAATTGAGCCTAACCTCAAGTAAAAAACGGCATGGAAAATCCCTAACGCTTGCTCTTTCAACGGTAATATGACCTGGTAGATTACTTGAATACGTCTTGTCCAGCCCCTGAAGGGATGAGAGACATGACGGTCGTGGGGCTCCTCGAATAGCAAGATTTCATATCGGGGAATACGTCGGCCAACGCGACGGTACGACGGACAAAAACCCTGTTACCACAGACCCTAACGGACTTCAATCAGCAGAGGTTAACTATGACGTTAGGACATTCTTGCGAGAACTTCTCGATTCATCTCGACTCGTAGGGAAAACAATGTTCCTGCGAGAACTTCTCGATTCGTCTCGACTCGTAGGGAAAAAAGCCTTAGGCAATGGGGATATCAACCTGTTTCCTAAGCACTGGGGCCCTGCAAGTAGGTCTAAGATGGGCTATTATATACTATCTACGGGCCACACTCTCCAAAGTCGAATATCAACAAGGAGGGCAAAAACCAATTACGAGTCCTCTCGACTTGTAAAAGGGAAAATTCTCTTGTGAGATCCTTACGACTCACAAGAGAAAATGCACTTAAGAGATCCTCATGACTTCTAAGGAGAAAATACACCTGCGGGATCCTCTCGACTCGTAGGGAGAAAACCCTTTATGAGACCCTTACAGCTCATAAAGTTGAAAAGTCTTAGGCGGCAGACCTGAACCTATTTCCTAAGCCATCGCTGCCCTATAAGGAAATCAAGATAGACTATCTACGGTCCACATTTGCCAAAGTTATATTCGACTAAAATAAAGAAGCTACTTATAATTCCTCAAGATTCGTAAGGAAAAAAATATATATCCGAGCGAGATCCTGGCGACTCAAGGAGGCGATGAACGCTTGGAAATCCTCACGATTTCTAGGGAAGATGTGCTCTCCCAATGGTAATATGACCTGGGAGATTATTTGAGGATGCCTTGTCCAGCCCCGAAAGGAGTAGAGACACGACAGCAAGACTGCGTATCGGGAATGCCTTAGTACCACACACCCTAACGGACCTCTGTCGTAAAGAGAAAGAGTTAACTATGATGTTAGGACAGGTTTGCCTATAAGCCCAAGAGAGGTAAACTAAACAAACTCCGAAATGAGTATATAAACTACTTCACGTCCAGTCAAGACAGAAAGGCGCAACCCACGAGCACCAACCATGTACTGTGTAAGGCAGTAAGGAGAGTCTTTGCTTCACGCCCCACTAAGCATGCATTCTTGACTGCGTGCCTGCTTAAATGGAAATGGTGTCCAAAACGTGCTGATTTGTGTGCGACACTACAATGGCACCCGCACTTAGCAAAAATTCCTAAGGGTAAAGTATAAAGCCCATGTACAGAAGTGAGATACATGTACGAATATATGATGAACAGAAAATATTCAATAGAAAACATTCAACGGGCAATAATAAGAGAAATACATTAAAACAAATATACTACTCTACAAGGAAGAGATCACCGAATATGGGATCATAGATACAAGGGTTAACAAAACAATAAATAAAGTTCTTCAATTCTCTCTCTGCCCTCTCTACCATGTTGAAGCGGCGGTCTTCGCGAGGAGTTTCTCCCCCATCGATTAGCGCCATACTCATCGGCGAAGGCAAACATGATGGCCTGCCGAGCTCGTATCTGACTCAGTAAATGAACCGAACGATCCTTCAGAGGCTGAGTAATCATGTGGTCCTCGTGGAAACACTCAATCTTGTTCTCCGCCGCATCAAGAATTGCCGGAGTCACCTGCGCTGGATGAGGAGGGATATCAGCAAGCACGGACAAGAAGATCATCCGGAGCCAAATGGAACCCATAGGAAGAGGAGAGCCCCTACGAGCTAGGATCTCGTACAATACCGCGCCACATTGGTCATCAGTAAGAAGAGGATCCGCTAACCGCACGGCAAAGCGAGGAATAATCTCCTCGATAGGCACCTCCCAGGGTTGCCGACGAGCGTAGGGACGGTTGCAAGTCATAATTCTTGGTTTGTTTCTAAAAAATGATCACCCTAAGGTCTGAATGGGTCTCTCTCTGTAAAGAAAGAGGAAGACGTAGCTTCTAATTATGAAGAGAAGCATTCAAGTATAGACACGGAAAATTTTGTGCATGGTGGAACTATTTCCAAGACTTGAAAAAGGGGCATGGGGAACAAGATAGTTGACCCATAGGAATCAGAGTAAGAAGGTGAACCGATCTCAGCAGTTCACGAAAGGTGGAAAAGGTGACAACGTTGCACTTATGTGCAAACCATGTGAGAACAACGCTGTGGGGGCATTTGTTCCCTTATGAAAAGGAGAGAGAAAAGAAAAGAAAGGGAGAAAAAGCGATGGGAAAATTTCCCACTAATAGAGCATCACGTGCCCACACGTAAGCGCCTATGAACAAAGATTATAGGTGCTGCGCTTAAACAATTGACATGCTGAAATTGAGCCTTACGTGCAAGCACGTGAGCATCTATATACAAAATATATAGATGCTATTTTAAATAAATAGCAGACCAGAGAAGATCACGTGTTAGCACGTGATGCCATATTAGGCTGTTGCGTATAAGCAAACAGGTTTAACTTAGTGGGGGTCACGTGCTACACGTGAGTGGTTCTAAACACTTTCCAAGCTGATAGAATTAAATTTAAATAAAGGGATCAAAACCCTATTTGGAAAATATTTCCTTAAATCTTTCTAAACAAGAAAGATTAAGCTCTGTAAAACAGAGCACCGTTGGATTAAAAATCCAATGGTGATTAAAAATCACCTATCTATAAAAAAATTCTGTATGGGAAAATATTTCCCTAATCTTGTTAAAAACAAGAAAATATCTTCTCTAAAACAGAAGTCCTTGGATCAAAAATCCAACAGTGGATAAAATCCCCAAATCAATTAAGATCTCTCAATGAGAGATTTCTTTAACTAAATCAACAAACTTGCTTTTACTATATAAAGGACCCAAGACTTCAAGTCTTGTGAAGGAGAGACTCCCCGATAAGCTTTAAGGAAAAAAAAAGAAAAAGAGAAAAGAGAATTCAATTCTCTAAAGGAAGAAAACCCACTTCTTAAAAAAAATCCTAGATAAGAAAAAAGTACAGAGAATTAAATTCTTAAATGAAGAGTTTAACTCTTCAAAATGAACTTAGTTCTTCCTCTGGTTAAGGTCTGCAAAAGCAGATCTCCCCACAAGTTGAGAATTTAATTCTCATCGGGGAGATTCTATTATGCAGATTCAAAACTTAGGGGAAAGAACTAAGTTCCAAGAATTTAATTCTTCCAAAAGAATATAGGAGTTTAATTCCTCTGATAAAACTAGGGTTTAACCCTGCAAAAGAATTTAATTCTTATAAAACAAGGGACCTGAAATTCTTAAAACTCATATCATAATCTCAATGCATATAAAAGAAAAGACTGGTCACATGTTCCCACGTGAGCACCTCTGAGGAACAAAAAGGAAGGACAAAGATCAAATCACGTGTTCCCACATGACCCCTTAAACGAGCGCTCAGCAATTACATGAAAAAGGGAATAAATCCAAAGACAGTTCCCATTTTGGACGCCTCACGTGTTTCTACGTAACCCCCAAACAGTTGCCTAACACTTACATGGAAAATGGAAAAATTCCAAAGACAGCGCTCACATTTTGAGTACCTCACGTGTTTGCACGTGAGCATTATATGAGCTAGGTGCTTAGCACTTATAAAAGGGAAGAGGGAATAAACCCAAAGAAGCAGTGCTCATCTCTGGGGTACCTCACGTGCCCACACGTGACGGCCATAAGAATTATGTGTTTAACACTTACATACAGACGCGGATTTGGCCCTAAGTGTACAACGCCAAATTTTAGGTGCCTCGCGTGCCACACGTGAGCGCCTCAAATTTCAGTATTTAACACTGCTGTAGAGACTCATGTGAGAGCACGTGAACACCGAGCATATAATAATGTTGAACACTATAAAAAGCCAACTCATTCGCCAAATTGGCTAAATCTTCCTGAGATTAAAATATTTTGGATCTCCAAATAGACAGAGTCTCTATGCCTATGACTTCCCAAACTAATTGACCAGAACGATGTTCATCACGCATCTCCTAAGTCAATCTTAGTCTCCCGAAAATGAATAATGATTCTTATATGGTCCACCATGATCTCTCCCCTCAATCTGGAACTTGGTTTAAAAGTACATCTCTCCACACCTCTGATACATGTCGTTGTAATTCCTCAACGTCTTCAGAGAGGTGGAGGGTCCCGACAACCAACAACTTTTTGGTGCATTCCCAAACTGATGAGCACATCCCTAAGGACCGTAACGTCCTTAAACTAGCTATGGACCGTAATGTCTTTAAACTAACGACGGATCGTAACATCCTTAAACTAACACAATAGAGCCCAAATGCTCTTTTGTTGGGTTTGAATGATCCCAAAATCCTGTTGAGTAGATCTTAGTCAAAAATTGGATTAACGTATCCTCAACAACCATTTAAATTGATCTTAATCTCGAACAAGATTAACGATCCTTAAACCAACCCAAACCCAAATCTAAGAATATACGGATTTAGACTAATCCACGCCCTACGGGCGACAACATAAATTAGTCTCCGTATACAATCCACGGGCAACCAAAAATAAAACATATACACACGACACGAAGTGACCTTCTGGAGCAGGAGAAAGTGGTTATCGCGATGCGGTAACGTAATTAACTGCAGGGACTTGCGCCTGTAGGAAAAAGCGTCCCCACAATCAAAAACCCCTCACAACGAGGGGGAATCTGACGAAGTCTGCTACAACGGCCGCATCCATCCAAACCTCCGATTCACCGCGCCATAAATCAACTTGGCATCATCGGAAAGGTGGACGGATAAACCTAAATAACATCTGCCCCCAAATTCAGGCAAGACGACCATCCCGGTTCATCTCCCGTTTTTGGCGGTAAACAGTGCTCATGCGAACCCTCTCCTCATCAGTCTTGGGAGACATCTCTTTGGAGAGGGTAATTCCGTGCAATGCGGGTATGTTATCGCGCTTGGAATCTTCCATACTAGATCTCTTTAGTACGGTCTCTATATACCTGGACTACGAAAGTCCCAATAATCTCTTAGATCTATCTCTGTAGATCTTAATCCCCAGAATGTGCGACGCATCACCCAGGTCTTTCATGGAGAACCTTTGTGATAAGAACAGCTTGACCGATTATAGCATAGGAATATCATTTCTTATCAAAAGAATGTCGTCCACGTACAAGACTAGGAATACGACAGTTCATCCTACAATCTTCACATATATATAAGGCTCATCCTCATTCTTGATGAAGTCAAATTCCTTGACTGTTTCATCAAAACAGATGTTCCAGCTCCATGATGCCTGCTTTAATCCATAAATGGATTTAACCAACTTACACACCTTCCCGCTACTCCCACTGGGTACAAAACCTTCCGGCCGATCCATATAAATGCACTCTTCTAAACTTCTGTTCAAAAAAGTCGTTTTTACGTCCATCTGCCAGATATCATAGCCATGGAAGGAAGCAATGGAAAGTACGATCCGAATGGATTTGAGCATAGCCACTGGAGAAAAGGTTTCTTCATGGTCCATACCTGGTCTTTGACGAAAACCTTTTGCAACAAATCTAGCCTTATAGGTTTACACCTGCCCATCTACACCAAATTTCCTTTTATAGATCCATTTGCATCCAACGGGTTTTACCCCAGGTGGAGCAATATCCATGGTCCACACTTTATTGGTGTACATGGACTCCATTTCGGATTGCATGGCATCCAGCCATTTATCAGAGTCCTTACTGATAATGGCATGCTTGAAACTAGTAGGATCATCTTCTTCCAAGATGCAATCCTCTCGATCCCCGTCTATGAGAAAACCGTAGTATTTCTCGAGCGGATAAGAAATCCTACTAGATCTGCGGAGTGGCTGAGGTTCGTTTGGGATTACTGAATCTTGTGGTTCTACCAAATCTTTAGTTATATTTTGTGGTTCAGAATTTTCTTTCAGTTCTACCGTGCTCCCACTTATTTCTTTTGCAAGAAATTGCCACTCTAGAAAGGTGGCATGATGAGCAACAAACACCTTCTGTTCCTCGATGTGGTAGAACAGATATCCATTGGAATGCTTTGGATATCCCACAAATTTACATAGAACACATCGTGCCTGAAGTTTGTCTGGATTCTGTTTTTTAATATAGACCAGACAACCCCATATCTTAACACGTTTAAGACATGGTCTTTTACCACTCCATATTTCATATGGAGTCTTAGGCACTGATTTAGACAGAATCTGATTCAATAGGTATGCTGCTGCTTCGAGTGCAAGTCTCCAAAATCAAAAAGACAACTCGGCGTTACTCATCATAGAGCGAACCATGTCCAATAGGGTACGGTTCCTCCGCTCCGATACGTCATTGTGATGTGGTATATATGGAGGAGTGAGCTGAGAAAGAATTCCATTCTCTTTTAGGTATTCTAGGAATTCCATGCTTAAGTACTCCCCTCCTCTATCAGATTGAAGGATATTGATACTTTTGCCAGTTTGGTTCTCTACTTCGTTTCTGAATTCTTTGAATTTCTCAAAAGCTTCAGATTTGTGTTTCATAAGATACATATATCAGAATCTAGAGAGATGGTCAGTGGATGTGATGAAGTACGAGAACCCACCCCTTGCATGTATAGATATTGGACGACATACATCACTGTGTATGAGTCCCAAGAGCTCTGCTGCTCTTTCTCCGTGTCCGGTGAACGGAGATTTAGTCATCTTTCCCTTGAGACAAGGCTGACAAGTTTCATAAGATGAAAATTCAAACGTATTAAAAAATCCATCTTTATGTAACTTACTTAGTCTTTTCTCTCCGATATGACCAAGTCTACAATTCCACAAGTAGGATTCGTTCACTTCCGAACTCTTCCTCTTACGTGTATTTTGTATATTGAAAACTGTGTTTTGATTTAGAACATAGATACCATTACACGGTATACCTTCTACAACCAATACCTGATTTAGGTAAATGTTCATGATATTTCTATCAAGAACAAACTTATATCCATCTTTATCAAGTAAAGAAACTGATATGATGTTGCAAACCATGGAAGGTACATAGTAGCTATTATTCAAAATCATAGTATTGTCATTTGGCAATCCTAAGTGATATTCACCGACAGCAGAAGCATCAACTTGTGCTCCATTCCCTACTCTGAGGGACATATCACCAGGTCCAACCATCCTACTTTTTCTCAGTCCCCGTAATAAATTACAGATATGAGATCCTGATCCGGTATCTAGTACCCAGGAGGTAGGACTGACCGAAAAGCATTTCTCAATAACAAGAACTCCTGAAGGAGACGCATTGGTATGGTTCTTCTTCAATGGGGTCTTCAAGGAATTCAGGCAATCCTCTTTCCCTTGCTCATACTCATGACTGCTATCATAAATTAGAGCCGAACAGACGTTCCTCAGCCCCGAATAAGAATTCGGATCGGTCAAGCGATACATTTTATTATCTTGTTTAAAGTATGAAGTAGTTGCGACCTGGAGAGAGAAAAAAGAAACACTCAGCGTGCACTCTTGCAAGATTAGATTGGTTATTAGTTTATCTAATCAGGATGGCTCCCACTGTTTCCTCGAATTTTCCTTCAAACCTTAAAAGGAAAACTAGTCAGGATTAATCACACGTCACAATACTTGCTTAACCTTTCGGCCAGGCTAGTGTCAATATTTCGAGGGAGGTTTTCCAACACTTTCGCGAAGTTTCTTAATTACATAACTTCTTTTCCCTGGAGGCGTAGCCCCGCTAACACCGTTCTAGACACCTACTTGGTTTATAGCATTGATTGTTAAGTGAAACAATCTCCCAAGAGTAATCCTACTCATCAGTGGGATTGAAATCCAACTATCATTGCATGATAAACTAGATGAAAGCCACTCTAATCACCACACTCCAGAAGGTATGCAGCACTAGCAAGTTTCCTGTATGTTTTAAACTCCCGATATGGTTTTTGCCTCAAGCGGCTTATGACCTTGACAGAGGTCAACATGTCATAAATCGCAAGTCAAGTTCAACCCGTCATTGTCCAGGATTAATTTAGACCAACCCGCACAAGCCCTTGACAAAGGTCAACATGACTGAGTGACTGTCCTAAATAATCGCATATCTATACAACAAATAAGCATTACTTAGCTACTATTCATTATGCCTTGATAGAGGTCAACATACATAGCATGAATACTAAGTAATACTTGTAAAAAACGACGGAGGGCTACGGCTGGGTTTCTGGCGAAAAACCCTTTAACATAATGAACTTGATATCGTTGAAAGAACCTAAGCAGTTTTGAAAAGGAGTGGTTTAGGCTCCGCTTTTGAAAACTTGTGGTTTTGAAAAAACCGAATAATCTACAGTATATACTTTTGCTCAAGAGGTCACTCCCCACGAAGGGATCTCGGCTCTTGCCTCCTAGAATGAGGTGCTGATATTCACAATCGAATACCACTATGCACAGCGAAAGAATATAAGTATAGTTTTTCGAAATTTGTTCCAACAACATCGTTTAGGTTTCTTATCTTGCATTAATCAAAATTAATGTGGTCTCATCATTTAACACCTATCACACCAGAAAAGAACGAAAATAAAATGTACGTACATGTCATCTGCATTCACCACGGGGCCCCGTCATACACCGTTAGGTTACTTAACTACCGGCAGAGTAGGGGCTGGACTAGCGCGGGTGCAAAACATATACAATATCTACTGGTGTGTGTGTGCGTGTGTGTATGTATGTGTGTGTGTGTGTGTGTGTGTGTGTATAACATTCGTTCCAGGCATGATATAAAAAACAACACAGAATCTCAGATAGCAACACAGAATGGTGGATAATCTTGGAGCCCCAGGTTTCATTTGAGCCGCAAATAAGACCCGACGTTCCCGGTCGTGTAGATAGCCCGTGCAATGGAAACCTGGACCCCTACGAGCGCGGCAAGTTACCCGCCAATCCCAGAAATGAGGCAACCCCAATCAACAAAGTAAATGGGACACCCAGCACTTCACGGGACCCGATAACTTGAGCGCCCCTCAGTGGGTCATACCTATACCCCCTACGAGTGCGGCAAATAGCCCGCCAATTCTAGAGTGAAACCCCCTCCATCTCAACGCCATGAGATGCGGGCTTGTTGCCCTCTAGAACCCGGCTATTCGAGCGCCCCACCGCAGGGTAATCCTAGTACAGAAAAAGAAAAATATGTACAAAGGTGACATCGACCTCAACCCGGTCGTGCCCCAATAAAATAATATACAACAAGGTAGAAACGGTAGTCCACATGTCGGACGCTCGCCCCACAATAACAAATGTACAAATGAATTTTAACTGTACTAAACCATTGCACCACCGGCTATCCACCACGAAAGTCCAACCATAATATCAACACTATCATATAACATCAACGTGAATGTCATGTTCGCAAACTCGTCTAAAAGAACATATAGCAGTTAGACGGGTTATACCGATCAAATGACATTCACGGTCGCAGATGCTAATCTAAGTACTGATTAAAAAAACCATGTATTTTAAAATTTCGATCGTCTAAACTTTTCCGAATAGGCCCCAAGTGCTAATCCAGTACTCAAACAAATCTAGGCCAGAAACTAAACATCCCAAAAACCACAATTCAAAACATAAGATCCCCAGAAGAAAACTTATGCACAGGGGCCCTAATATGGCCGCGCAACCACGGCAAACATGCATGTTATGTCGCGGTTCCGCGGCGTTATAATGGACATGTAGGCCTAATTTTCTTCTGGAGCCTTAAAAAAGCCTGCACAAATTTTTGATACACTGAAAAAGATTTTTCGACCACTTTTAAAAATCGACAGAAAGTGTGAAATTGAATTGTGGTTTTGGAAAACTTTGGTCGATCGATATTCTAAACATGTCAAAAGTAGCTAGTATAAGTTTTATGGGGTGGCTCTGATACCATGTTGGGTTACACTAATTCCCTAGCCATCATCCGTGGCCATTTACGGAACAAAAATTTTCTACGAGTTTTAAAATGGCGCTAGAATAACCCAATAAACCGGATCTTACCATAAACCTAACTAGCTAAACTATAAGAGCTATCTACTATGATAAGAAAGTCTCACCAAAAGATCCGTATCCTTTGGTCTTCTTTCCTCATCATACGCTCCATGTGGCCACCATGATCACGTTTGATCTTCTTTGCTTGCTCTTTCGGTTCTCCGGGATCGATCTTGCTCATCAGTCCTCCTTTGTCGTAGATGATCCACCCGAGAGATGTGATCCATGGCTCTAGCTCCACTAGGTATCAAAAGGAGCAACTAGAGAACTTGGGATGCTAATCCAAGAACTCTAAGATGTAGTGTGAGATTCTAAGTGTTTTACTATCTCTATCTTACCTCTTCTCTTATTTCTCAACACATGAGAGTGTAGAGAAGAGGTAGATGATGAAGGTAGAGGAACTCAAAAGAAGGAGAGGAGAGTGATGCAAAATGGTGAGCTCAAGAAAATAGTGAGCAGCCATGTGAGAGAGAAATAGCTCACATTAGTTTTGTATATCAATATCCAAGAATAAAACATATCAACCATGCTTCAATAATTGCCAAAATTGAATTAAAAATTCATTTGTCAACTATTGAGGCATGGTTCTCACCATACTCCTCATACATTCACTTTACATTTCATTTCCATTAAATAGATAAATGGAAAATAAACTAATGAGGTGTCCGCCTTTTAGAATGTTATCCATAATAAAATACGGATTACAGTCTACTGTATATACATACCTGCATTCGGATAAAAAAACACGAATGCCCAAAGAGATAGAATAACACAATGAACGTAATACTAGAATATACATATCGAAATACATATATGTAAATTATTAAATCAATACCTGATTTAATAATCCGGCTCAAACCCGAGCCGGCTAGTATTACCAACTATCCAATCGAAAGTCCGGGTACACAGTACATCAATCGATCGGAACACTTCACATATCCAATACGGCTACTACATCATTTCGTCTTAACCAGGAAAACCCTCTGTGTAGGACTCTAAAAACTCGACAGTACGCCGGTAGTGAGTTATTGGATAAATCCATAAGCACAAGCACGTCAGCGGCACTAGCTGTACGTAACGGCTACCCAGATACCTGTCGTAAAGGAAGGCCGACGAGCAAACTCATCTGGATCCTTACTGAGCCTATCTGTGACAATCTCCGTACAGTCCGGTCTCTTCTTCTGAGAGTATCATATACTGGGTCTAGGGGTGGTAAACGTCTGACCCTAATAACCCAGAAATTCGTGCTAATGTGGCTCAAGACCAATCCGGGAAACTACTGATCAGCCTATCAGTAAATCCCAACTGCCTTGGCCAAGGTCTTATGGTCCTGACCAATCGAACACAGTGCGATATCGACTCCCTATACCGAGAGAGACGAATCCCCAACAATCGCTCACTTCCTCCATGTGGCTCGGGACTGTACCCAACCAAAACCTTTTTGCACGACTCAGTAGAGCCGTGGTAGGGTAGTGATCAAAGTATAGTGAGAACTCACACAAGACAAA
This sequence comes from Agapanthus africanus, assembly GCA_030015575.1. NCBI lineage: Eukaryota > Viridiplantae > Streptophyta > Magnoliopsida > Asparagales > Amaryllidaceae > Agapanthus > Agapanthus africanus. Next base: position 89,445,760 of record CM057337.1, read on the forward strand.
TGATGATCTCAGGTCTAAAGACTAATCTGTACTCATGTCACCTGAGAACTTCCACATGACGATAGGTATAGTACCATCTAGAAGTTCTCGGCGAGTCCGTCCAGTGTACTCACACCCAGTGAGCATCTGGATACGATCTTAGGTGTGAAAGACCAATGGTTGCGGGACCGTACCATCGCCCCTCGTCGGGGTCTATAAACGTATACACTAGTCTACTCCGTAATATTGATGCCCAGTATCAATACTCCCATGATTAGGGACCTTTTAAGGATGTGCGTACCGACTACCCAGCTCCCACAAGTATGATCGCCATCATAATGCAGGTAATCTAGAAATGATCCTACGGGCTTTATCAACATGTATGAATGATATGTAATAGCAAGTAAAACATATGCACATATTAGGATAAAGACAGACCAGATAGCATACTATCATATCGAGCAAGACTGTCTTGTATATATATATGTCCAAGCATCCACATGTATACATATACAATAATGGCCTCTAAGGCATACATATCCAACACAATGGTAGATAAAATTCCTCAAATAATCTTTGATACCAATTAAATCAATTGGTATCTCTCAAATGAGAGGTTTTCTCAAACTGATTAACAGTTTGCTTATCCTATATATATCAAAGACTTGAGACTTCAAGTCTCATATAGAGAAAACTGCCCATAAGCTTCTACAGACAAAAAGAAGCTGCAACTGAGAATTTAATTCTCTCGAAGTAGAAAGCCCCGTTCTCCTTTCAAACCCTAGGTAAAGAAAAAACAAAGATAAAAATATGTCTCTTTTTCCTAGTACAAGTAAAAAAATAAGGGTTTAACCCTTCACAAAAGAACTTAGTTCTTTCTCTGGATCTGAGATCCGTAAGACAAATCTCCCCATAAGTTGAGAATTTAATTCTTATCAGGAAGATTTTGTTCTTCAGACTCAAAATCTAGGGAAAAGAAATAAGTAAAAGGAAAAGAGAAAAAAAGGAACATGTTCCAGGAATTTAATTTCTCTAAAAATAGGGTTTAAAAGGAAAAGAGAAAAAAAGGAACATGTTCCAGGAATTTAATTTCTCTAAAAATAGGGTTTAACCCTACACAAAGAACTTGGGTCTTGTAAAAAGAATAGAAGAACTTTGTTCCGGAAAGAAAAGAGGATCCTAAATCTCTAAAAACAAAGATCTTGGTGATCATTAATGGCTAAAAAAGCCATTAACAGAGATTAAATCTCCAAAAGAAAAGAACCCAGCGTCTCACGTGCTTCCCACGTGAGCGCTTAATAAAGAAAGGAGCTCAGCGCTTCACGTGCTTCCCATGTAAGCACCCAAAAATATAAACTCGGCGCCTCACATGCTTCCCACGTGAGCGTCCAAAAATATGAGCTCGGCGCCTCACGTGTTTCCCATGTGAGCGCCCCAAAACAAATGATCGGCGCCTCACATGCTTCCCACGTGAGCGATGTACAAAGTGCTTAGCACTATACATGTAGTCAAAAGGCCTAAGTGCTTAGCACTGATTGGGCAACGCCCATGTCTAGACGCCTCACATGCTTCCCACGTGAGCGCCAGAGCAGCAATTAAGTGCTTAGCACTTCTGAATAAAGAGAAAAAGCCCAAGACCGAGCCCAAATTGGTTAAGTCGCTCTGAAATTCTCTTGCAGCTGAGCCTAAATGCTCTATTATTGGATCTTAACTAAATTTAATGACCCTGAAAATATTTATAAGTTGATCATAGTCCTAAACAGGACTAATGTATCCTTAGTTAAAATAAATTGAGCCCAAATGCTCATATATTTAAGTCGATTTTAATCTAGAAACAAATTAACGGTTCTTAAATGAAACAAAATATCCTTGAACTGAGGGAATACATACAACCTAAGTTCAAACCCCAAATCTAAAATATACGGATTTGGACTAATCTACGCTCTACGGGCGACGACATAAAATAGTCTCCGTATACAATCCACGGGTAACCTTAACAAACAAAATAACACATGACATGAATTGAACTACTGGAGTAGGAGAAAGTGGTTATCGTAACGCGATAACGTAATTAACTGCAGGGGCTTTCGCTTGAAAGGAAGAGCGTCCCCACAATCAAAAAACCCCTCACAAATGAGAGAGAATCTAATGAAGTCTGCTACATCGGTCGGATCTATCCAAACCTCTGATATCCGGTGCCATAAATTAACTTGGTATCTTTAGAGAGGTGGATGTGTCACACCCCGCTTTCCAATATACGGGGAAGTAGACGTGGTGAAGCCCGTGACGTATTTACTCAGAAGTAAACACCTTAAGCGTAGATAATCAATATAAATGAATAACACAAGAATAACAAAAGATGTAAATAAACAACAACTTTTTATTGATAAAAATTCTTTACATACAACTAAAAAGTAAATACAATGCTGGAAAGCGATGCTTAAATAATAGCATATAAACTGAAAGTAAAGTAAGTACAAGTAGATCTAGAACTCTGTATCTTCAGTGAACTGCTCCAAATCTTCCTGGCTGGGCTCGATCTCCTGAGAGTTGGGTCCTCCTGACAACATTCCAAAGAAAGAAGAAATAGGAATGTCGTCAGCGAACAATCGCCTGGTAAGTCCCGAAAGAGAGATAGATCAAGTAAAATGAATAGATCTGGTAATTTAATTTTTTTTTGTTATACTAACATAGTTGTTTGTAGATTGGTACAGAATATATCAGTATATACGAGAGGAGTAAAACTTGCTCCATGGACTAGGGCATATGGAGTAGAAGGCCCCGTTAAACCCACGGGACAACAGCACGGATATTCAGGTTAGGTGTATTATAGTGACCGTCTCATTCCACTTCTAATGCATTCCGTACCAATCTACCCCATTAAAAACCCCGTAATGCATACTGTATTGATTGTAATGAGTTATAGGATAAGACATTCCAAAACCATGGTATAAGTTGTTCATGTAAACGGTTCGGATGTAAACAGATAATCAAGTAGTCAAGTTAAGATATATCCATGGTCGGTCAATTCAAGTCATGTTGCATGTTCGTATTGTTCGGTATTCATGTTCAAGTTCAAGTGTTCATATTTGGTATATTGGATTCATGTTTGGATTGTATTCAGATTAGACTGGGACTCAAATTGAGTCAGACACTTAAACAGATTTGAGTACTGAATAAGGTTTAGGAGTTATCGGTACCTGCTGCACATGGACAGCAGGATTTATGACTTTTTCCAAGCCAATTACCATTGATAACCCCATTTTAGTTTTCTACCTTAAATAGGCAAGTGCCCACTTTCTCCGTCTCTCTGAGGCTCAAGAGAATTGGTCCCGATTAAACCTGTATTTACTAAGGTCCTTATTGTAATTTAATATAACTTGAGGGGGTTTTATGAAAAATATTTTTAGTATACTATCAAAATAAATCTCGAGTATTTATTTATTGTAGTTAAGGTTTTCATGCATGTAATTTTTAAAAGTGAGGTATTCTAGTGAATAAATACCTAGCTTGAATAGTACATGATATTTTAATGTAACTTGACTTGAATAGATTCTTGATGGTATTTTCATAAAACTTGTCATTCTTTTCTTTTGTTTAGAAAAACATGGAATTTATTATATATTTAAAATAGATGGTTTGATAAAATTTATATATAATTATTAAAAATAAAATTTATTTATTAAATAGAAAATCACGTTTCTTAAAAATTGCAGTAAAAATTCCATCGAGATCGTATGCTCCGTGAGAAGGTCTGTATCTCGCCCTACTAGTCCGATGGATGTGCGATAATCCGCACCAACCGAATTGGATTCCCCAAAAGTGGGTTGTAGAGGCACAATTGTAAGGAATTTAAATAATACAATTTAAAGAATACGGTTTTTAATAGTTTAAGGTATTTATTTGAAAAGTCGTATTTGCCACTTGATGTTGTTTTCAAGCGAATCGTGCTATGTCAAGATGTGTGTATGTGAGAGGTAGGTCATTACCTCGTGAGGTTTTCTAAAGGTATGCTAAGCTAAATACTTAAAAGATGTCATATGTGAAGTTTGTGGTATTTAAACGAAAATTGCAAATAAAAGTTATATAACATGATATTTTTAGATGAAACTTGTTCTCAATATTTGTTTCATGATTGTTAAGCAATGTATAATGATATGAATGATTGGTTATTAAGAAAAATGGTGTTTTTAATGAGTTTAGAAATGGATGTTGGAATAACTCCACTTCCGATGAGTTTTGAAAATAGAACATTTTAAATTAGGAGAAGAGAGGGGACTTACTAACTTAGAGAAGATAGGGGAGGTTTAGGAAAAGATTGGTGGCTTCGTGGAGTTGCGAAGTCGCCGGAATCGTCTCGAATCCTCGCCGGAACTTGACCTTGTGCTAACTCCACTTGTACTCTTCTTTGACTTGAAAAATTTTGAGGATTTTTGACAATAGATTTCAGAATGAGGAGGGCTAGGGTATGATGTTGAATTTATAGGGTAAAATTAGGATTTTGAGAATTGAAGAGAGAATTAAAATGTATTAAAGTTTGGATTAATGGGTGATTTTAATCTCTTTGTTAATTTACAGAGAAATCAAACGATACTGGGGTAGTGGAAGTAGACCAAACGATTAGTGTGCAGAGTTTGGGGGCATTACCTACGGGCCTTTTCTTGCATCTCGCCGGTCCACTGTTGGAGGTGGGGGCTTGGATGAATGCCACGTGTCTAGGTCGGTTCATATAACATTATGCACATATTTATTTTATCTGTCTTTTCATTTTTACATGTATTGCACGTGTGAACTTTTGAGCCTCCAAAAAGTTTAAAATAAAAATCAATAAAAATATATGTGGCTGAGGAGATTTGAACATAGGGGCTACGTCATAGCAGTGCAAGGCTTTACCAGTGACCTACAAGTTATTTCTTGTTGTTTTCAAACAAAAAAAAATACTTAAAGTATACTCAGGCTTGTAAATACTCTATTCTGTACATTAACTTTAAAAAATTTGTACAATCGAAACAGAGTCGTTACATTATACCCTCCTTATAAAAATTTCATCCTCGAAATTTACAATTATATAAGGACTAATTTAAAAATAAGAAAGGGTATCTTGCACGCATGTCGTCTTCTCTTTTCCCACGTTGATTCTCCTGGTGAATCTTTTCTCCACATCACCCGGACCAAGTTTACTTCCTTGTTCGTAAGTGACTTTACCTTTCTGTCCAGGATTTCAACGGGTTGCTACTCACAAGATTGATCTGTCTGTATAGTGAGCTCATATTGATCAAGGATGTGGCTGGGGTCGCTCGCATATCTTCGGAGCTAGGATATGTGGAACGCGTTGTGCACTCCTTCCAATGAGGGTGGAAGTGCTAAACGATATGCCACTTCTCCGAATCATTCGAGAATGTCAAATGGTGCAATGTATCTCGGACTGAGCTTATCACTCTTGCCAAAGCGAATTACTCTACGGTTTAGAGAGATCTTTAAGAACACATGATCTCCCGGATGGAACTCTAGGTGTCGGCGCTTTGCATCAGCCCAGTGCTTCTGTCGGTCTTGGGCTATGCGCATTCTTTCCCTGATTATGCGAACTACGTTCATAGTTCCCACGATCATTTCTGGTCCAAGGAGTTCCCTATCTCCGATGTCATCCTAACTTAATGGTGATCGACACTTCCTTCCACAGAGAGCTGCAAATGGTGTCATTCCAATACTCTCTTGGTAGATGTTATTGTATAAGAACTCCACAAGATGTAGGTGATCTTCCCATGATCCTCCGAAATCTAACATACATGCTCTTAGCATATCTTCAAGGATCTGAATTGTTCGCTCAAACTGTCCATCTGTTTGTGGATAGTAAGTTGTGCTGAAGTTCAGACTGTAGGGTTGCTAGGCACACGCACAAGGGTCTACGAGGCATCAACCATGCCCGATTTAAAATTTAGCCGTGCCAAACAACCCAAAACTGGATCTTTAAACTTGAGATTAGGCGAAAACAAGCATGTTAAACACTTTAACACTAAGTGAGAGGGATTACAACCTTTGTAGATCCGGTCCTTCACTTCTTAAGCTCCGTGTTGAGGTCCCTTCACTGCGATCATCGTGTTCCAGACTCTCGAGAGGCTCCATGAAGAGAAAGATGCAAGGTTGCTTCCGATCTTCGATAACAAAGATGATCTACCTTGAAGTTTCATTAACACAAGCTCTCACTCACTAAATGAAGTGAACACTCTCATCTAAATGGCAAGGATAGATGAGGATGATGAAGTAGGATTTTTGCTCTCATTTGTTTTCTATTTCTCACTCATTTTCATCACAAAGATCAAAGCTAGAAAGCTTTTTTAAGCAAAGAAGAAGAAGAAAGAAGATGAACAATGAATAATCCTTTTGTGATGAATAATGAAAGTGTGATAATGATTAATTTTGCAACCATGGTCAAGAATGACTCATGTAGAGATTTAACTAGGGCTAGGGTTTGGGTTGTGTTAAGAATGAGTCACACATAAATATCAAGCATAATATCTCTTTCATGACAAAAGAAAAACCTTCTAGAAACTTCTAGAAAGAACTAACCCAATTCAAACCCTAATCTTGTTTAATCTCCACTAAACATGTTGCATTAGTAATCATATCATGTTACAATATTATATATCACATATATAATATTTATTGTAACAAAATAATACAATTAACATATATCGCATATATATCAATGTATTACCCGAGTGAGAAAAAGAATGTTTTAGTGAGCTAATATTAGTTAATGTAATTTAATATATCATATATATTATTATACATTAAATTATCGAATCAACACTTGATCCGACAATCCGGCTATATCGCATATAACCGACTAATATCTCATTTACTGATTCATCGAATCAACACTTGATCCGATGACCCGGCTGATATCAAATATCGCGAGAATAGAATACGGTATCTCATATCGCATTATCCTCGGTCCAGCACATATCACATATGTGCCCCTACTCCGTTTTGCCTGAGTCAAGAAACCTCTGTGTAGGACTCTAAAGAATCGTCAATACGCCGGCAGTAGGTGATGATCATATCAAACACCCACAAGCTGCAAGCGGTCAGCTAAATGTAACAGCCACCCAGGTATTGAGCGCTCAGAAGATCAACAAGAAAGCATGTACATTTTCCTGTGAATCCAATTCAGTAACACTCCCATACAGTCCGGTCTCGTCGTCTGATATGTCGTATATCTCGCCTAGGGGTGGTAAACGTCAGACCCCAGTAGCTTGATAAGTCGTGTCGATATGAGGTCTATAACAGTTCGAGAAACTACTGATAACACTTACCAGTAAATCTCAGCAACCCTGGCCAGGGATTTCCAGTTATAGCCAATCGAACACAGCACAACATCAACTCCCTTTATCGGGAGAGACGAATCCCCTCCTATCGCTCATTGCCTCCATGTGATTCGGGACTGTACCCAAAAGCCACCTTTTTGCATGCCCTCTTGGACGTGGTATGATGGAAATTAAAGCACAGTGGGAATCACACAAGACTCTATGACGATCTCGGGTCAACAGACTACTCTGTACCAGTGTCACCGAAGAACTGCCATCTGACGTGAGGTATAATACCATCTGGGAGTTCTCGGCAAGTCCGTCCAGTGTACCCAGTCTCTACTGAGCACCCATACACCATCCTTGATGTCAAACACCGATGGATATGGGATCATCCATCGCTCATCATATGAGTCAAGATGCGTATACGCTAGTCTACTCTGGTGTATCGATGCCCTGTCTCGATACACCCTCGACTAGGAACAGTTATAGGATGTACTCGTCGACTACCGTGGCCCCACTAGTATGATCCCATCATAGTCCCAGTCGTCGAGTACATATCCTAAGGGCTTTATCAACATGTAACAAAGAGACAATCAGAGTATATGTTAAGATAAAGTACAACCAGATAGCATACTATCATGTCGAGCAAGAAAGTCCTCCCTATATATGTCTAAGCATCCATTACAAGATACATCGTATGTACAGTAATGGCCTCTAGGGCATACATATAACTAACACAGACTCGTTCCCAAACTAGCTTGCAGACTTTACCAAAACTGTGATCGGAATCTAGTGTCACGATCGAAGACAATGCAAACCGATACTCCATGTAATCTCATGATCTTCTGTATGAGTTCATGGATATCAGAGATAGTACACATTAAAGAGTTAAATCTTACTTAGATTCAGACTTATCTCTATGTACTTCTTTGGTAATGTCTCGGTAGATTGGCCAACTCAAAATGTGATGAAGTGAGCCGACTTTGTGAGTCGATCCATAATAACCCATACCGCATCGTTACCTTTCGTGCTGCGAGGAAGTGCAGTCATGAAGTCCATTGTAATGTGTTGCCATTTCCATTCTGGGATAAGTAACGGTTGAAGTAAACCAGTAGTTCTGTGAAGTTCAGCTTTTACTTGCTGATACACTAAGCATTTGGCTACGCTTCTGGCTAACTTAAGCTTCTGGCTATTTCACGCTTCATGCCATGCCACCAGTAATGTTGACGTAGATCTTTGTACATCTTTGTACCATTAGGGTGTACTGAGTATGGAGAGCTGTGAGCTTCTTTTATCAACTCTTCCTGAACAGGACCTTATGGTACACACAATCTACTTCCGTATCTCAAAGATCCGTCTTCATGGATGATGAAGTCTGTTCTAAGTCCGCTTTCTACTTGTTCTCTGATCTTTTGCAACTTGGCTTCACTTGCTTGAGCTGCTTTGATCTGATTGACAATAGTAGACTGAACTTGTAAGTTCATAAACATTGAAGTATTACCTGGCATAACCACTTCTATTTCCATCTTATGCAATTCTTGCTAAAACTTCCATTGTGCGGTAAGATTCATTGCTAATGGTTGACGACTAAGTGCATCAGGAACTACATTCACCTTCCCTGGATGATATTGTAGGTTAATGTCGAAGTCCGCCATGAGCTCTAACCATCTTCTCTGCCGCATATTCAACTCCTTCTGAGTAAACACATATTTCAGACTCTTGTGGTCCGTGTATATGTCTACCCATTCTCCAAGAAGATAATGACGCCAAATCTTAAGTGCAAAGATAATGGCCGCCAAATCCAAATCATATGTCGGATAGTTGCGCTTATGAATCTTCAGCTGTCTTGATGCATAAGCTACAACTTTACCGTGCTGGTTTAGAACACATCCTAATCCCTTACCGGATGCATCGCAATGCACAACGAAGCTTCTAGATTGGTCCGGTATTACGAGAATAAGTGCTGATGTCAATCTTGACTTGAGTTCTACAAAAGCTTGTTCACATGCTTCTAACCACACGAATGCTTCATCTTTACGTGTGAGCTTGGTCAGGGGTGTTGCAATCTTCTAAAAACCTTCTATGAATCTTCGGTAGTATCTTACTAATCCCAAGAAAATTCAAATGTCCTTCATTGTCTTTGGTGCCGGCCATTCGCTTACTACTGATACTTTAGCTGAATCCACAATTCCTTCACCTGAAATGATATGTCTGAGAAATCCGACTTGATCTAGCCAAAATTCGCACTTGTTGTACTTAGCATGGAGTTGGTGTTGTCGTAAAGTCTCCAGGACAATACGTAAATGCTCAGTGTGCTCTTTCTGATTCTTTGAATACACCAGGATGTCGTCGATGAAAATGACAACGAACCTGTCTAGGTACTCTCCCGGTTCATCAAATTCATAAATATGGATTGTGCATTGGTCACTCCAAATGGCATCATGAGAAACTCATAATGACCATAGCAAGTCATGAATGCCGTCTTCGGAATATCAGACTCTTTGACCTTTACCTGATGATAACCCGAACGAAGATCTAGTTTTGAGAAAACGCAAGACCCACTTGGCTGATCGAACAGATCGTCGATTCGCGGTAGTGGATACTTTTTCTTTATCGTGACTTTGTTCAGAGCTCGGTAGTCTATGCACATTCTATATGAACCTTCATTCTTCTTCACAAGCAAAACTGGAGATCCCCAACTTGAAGTACTGGGACGAATCTATCCTTTCTTTAAAAGTTCGTCCAATTGAGTACGGATCTCCTTCAATCCTTCTGGACTTAACCGGTACGGTGCTCTGATCACCGGTTGTGCACCACGTACTAAATCAATACTGAATTCAAGAGCTCGATCCGGAGGCAAACCTGAGATATCTTCAGGAAATACATCTTTGAACTCTCGAACAACCTATGGCTTGTCTTCTTCCGCATGAAGTGTAGCAACCACTGCCTTCTTTGGTTTAACTTTGTAAGTGTTAAGCTCCAGTGTATGGTCTTCACTCTTGAAATAAAAGACTGGATAGTCTGGAATCTCGAACACTACCCTCCTTTGACGACAGTCGATGGTAGCGTAGAAAGTTCCTAGCCAGTCCATACCCAAGACTACATCAAAGTTCGGTATGTCCAGCACCTTGAAGTCAGCATAAAATTCTCTGCTGAAGAAGACCACTGGACACAGGTCGTATCCCAAAGTTGCCTTTAGAATGTCATTCCCTGAACTGATATTCCAGCTGGATACGAGCGGTTTGACTGGAATCGCATGAGTTCGGACGAACCGTTACGACATAAAGCAATGAGATGCTCCAGTATCGAAGAGTGCTAGTGCAGGAAGTGAGGCTACTAAGATTGTACCTAAGTTGTGTGGGATATGTTTAGATATGGAAAAGAATATATGGATGTAAACAAGTATTGAACAGATTTGAAAGATGGGAAGTTACCAGTGATGACTTGGCCAGTGGCTTCAGTTTCTTCCACAGTTATTTTGAAAGCCTGACGCCTAGGTACATTCCTCCTTGTTGGAGGTGCATTCCTATGTCCGGTCCTCTGTCCTTAAGGTAGGTTCCTTTGTGCTTAATGGAACTAACGAGGAGGAGGTGCATTAGGTCCATGAGGAGGTGGAGCTAGGAGAGCAAGTCGAGGAGCAGGTGCCTGGATAGCCGGCTGCTGCGGAAAAGTGATGGCTGATCTGGGGGCTAGATTCGGATTGAGTCTACGGGGACATGCAACAATGTCGTGAGTAAATGAGCCGCAGTCTAAGCACAGGAAGTTTGCATGCCTGCAGTCTTTCGCAAGGTTTCCATTCCTCCTGCAGTAGGTGCAAAAGTCTGGACTGGACCGGTTAAAAGTTACTCCCGGTCTCCTGGGTACAAACGGTGGCCTGGAAGAGGTTCCTCCTTCCATCTGATTGGCAAGGTGCTTCACACCGGCAGATTGAGGTCTGCCCTTCTTCTTCACAACTGCCTCATATCTTCGGGCAGCCTTCAAAGCAAGGTCATGGGTTGGGAAATCCCCTATAGCTATAGCAACTTAGATCTCCTAGTCCAACCCTTGCTAAAATCGTTTAGTCCTGATCTCAGCAGTCTGTATGAGATGTGCGAACCTTTTATGGTCTTGTGTTAGCTGTGTAGGATGTGATATTAGAAAATCGAATATTTGAGACATATTTTACCTGCTCAGCATGGTGAATTCAGTATCATACCCATCCACAGATTTTCTCCACATAGACCCTTGTTGCAGGTGAATGAATTGCTGCTCCATGTCAAAACGAGTATTCTCGGGAAAATATTTCGCGTCGAACATGTCGCGAAATGTTTTCCATTCGATCGGCTGGGGAAGCCGGTTTTCTTCAGCCTTCCACCATACCCTGGCATTGTCGGTAAGTTGCAGCTTCGCAACCCTTACCTAAGCAATCTCTAGCACTTGTGTTGCTGCCAGATCGTCCTCAATCGACTGAGCCCATTCTTCAGCTTGTAGGGGGCTCTCTTTCCCAGAGAATTGTTTAGGGTGCAGTGCGCGGAATTGTTTCACACTTGGTGCCTCGGTTTCTGGTCGGTTCAGGAGTATAGCAGTCTGCTGCCGTTGTCCCTCCAAGACGCTCCTAATTGCCTAAAGCAATACCGTCATCTGAGTGGCAGGGTGCTTCACACCGGCAGATTGAGGTCTGCCCTTCTTCTTCACAACTGCCTCATATCTTCGGGCAGCCTTCAAAGCAAGGTCATGGGTTGGGAAATCCCCTGTAGTTAGAGCAGCTTGGATCTCCTGGTCCAACCCTTGTTGAAATCGTCTAGCCCTGATCTCAAAAGTCTGTATGAGATGTGCTGCGAACATGTTATGGTCTTGTGTTAGCTGTGTAGGATGTGATATTAGAAAATCGAATATTTGAGATATATTTTACCTGCTCAGCATGGTGAATTCAGTATCATACTCATCCACAGATTTGCTCCACATATAGCCTTGCTGCAGGTGAATGAATTGCTGCTCCATGTCAAAACTGGTAGTCTTGGGAAAATATTTTTGTGTCGAACATGACGCGAAATGTTTTATATTCGATCGGCTGGGTAAGTCGGTTTTCAGCCTTCCACCATACCCTGGCATTGTCAGTAAGTTGCAGCTTCGCAAACCTTACCCAAGCAATCTCTGGCAATTTTGCTGCTGCCAGATCGTCCTCAATCGACTGAGCCCATTCTTCAACTTGCAGGGGGCTCTCTTTCCCAGAGAATTGTTTAGGGTGCAGTACCCGGAATTCGGATTGGCTCTTGTTCGTTTAGAAAATGTGATTCGAGGAACTATATGTGGAGCAATTAGGCATAAATTGATACCGACTCCTCAAAATTTGGTAACTTCAACTTCATTAACAACTACATGAAAAACAAGAAATACTTTTTCTAGAAATATGGACGAATGGAAGTTTAACTCCTAAGGAAGCACTTTATGAAGCTTCTCGTAATTTGATTGATTTAAATTGTTTCACACCGGGTGCCTCAGTTTCTGGTCGGTTCAGGAGTATAGCAATCTGCTGCTGTTGTCCCTCCAAGAGGCTCTTAATTGCAAGCAATACCGTCTGCTCATTGATAGGAGCCGCTACGGTAGGTGTAAGTGGTAGAGGTGGTGATGGTGGTGGGGTGTTGTCATTTACATTGGTGCTGGTGTTGTTTGGAGAATCCATAACTTTGAAAGAAAAATAGGGTTAGGATAGATTCAAGAAATATAAAATGTAAAGAATGTTTTAGTTGCTGATTCTTATAATTCTTGTGATATATTGCTTAGGTTTCTATGCAGAACGGACCTGCATGGACCGCCAACAAAACCTGTCATGTCCCGCTTCCCAATATATGGGGAAGTAGACGTGGCGAGGCCCGCTACGTATTTACTCAGAAGTAAACACGTTAGGCGTAAATAAGCAATATAAATGAACAACACAAGAATAAAAAGAGATGTAAATAAACAACAACTTTTTTATTAATAAACATTCTTTACATACAATCGAAAAGTAAATAAAATGCTGGAAAGCGATGCCTAAACAATGGCATATGAACTGAAAGTAAAGTAAGTACAAGTAGATCTAGAACTCTGTATCTTCAGTGAACTGCTCCAAATCTTCCTGGCTGGGCTCGATCTCCTGAGAGTCGGGTCCTCCTGACAACATTCCAAAGAAAGAAGAAATAGGAATGTCGTCAGCGAACAATCGCTCGGTAAGTCCTAAAAGAGAGATAGATCAAGTAAAAGGAATAGATCTGGTAATTTATCTGTTTTTGTTATACTAACGTAGTTGTTTGTAACTTGGTACAGAATGTATTAGTGTATACGAGAGGAGTCCAACTTTCTCCGTGGACTAAGGCATATGGAGTACAAGGCCCCGTTAAAACTTACGGGACAATGGCACGGATATTCAGGTTAGGTGTATTATAGTGACCGTCTCATTCCACTTCTAATGCATTCCATACCGATCTACCCCGTTAAAACCCCCGTAATGCATATTGTATTGATTGTAATGAGTTATAGTATAAGTCTTGCTGAAATCGTACTATAAGTTGTTCATGTAAACGGTTCGGATGTAAACGGAAAATCAAGTAGTCAAGTCAAGATATATCCATGGTTCGGTCAATTCAAGTCATGTTTCATGTTCGTATTGTTCGGTATTCATGTTCAAGTTCAAGTGTTCATATTTAGTATATTGGATTCATGTTTGGATTATATTCAGATTAGACTGAGACTCAAATTCAGTCAGATACTTAAACAGATTTGAGTCCTGAATTAGATTTAGGAGTTATCGGTAACTGCTGCACATGGACGGCAGGATTTGTGACTTTTTCCAAGCCAATTACCATTGATAACTCCGTTTTAGTTTTCTACCTTAAATAGGAAAGCACCCACTTTCTCCGGCTCCCTAAGGTTCAAGAGAATTGGTCCCGCTTAAACCTATATTTACTAGCGTCCTTATTGTAATTTAATATAACTTGAGGGGGTTTTAAGAAAAATATTTTTAGTATACTTTCAAAATAAATCTCAAGTATTTATTTATTGTAGTTAGGGTTTTCATGAATGTAATTTTTAAAAGTGAGGCATTCTAGTGAATAAATACCTAGCTTGAATAGTACATGGTATTTTAGTGTAACTTGACTTGAATGGATTCTTAATGGTATTTTCATGAAACTTGTAATTCTTTTCTATTGTTTAGAAAAAACATAGAATTTATTATATATTTAAAATAGATGGTTTGATAATGTTTATATATAATTATTAAAAATAAAATTTATTTATTAAATAGAAAATCACGTTTTTCTTAAAAATTGCATTCAAAATTCCACCGAGATCGTATACTCCGTGAGGAGATCTGTATCTCGCCCTACTAGTCCGATAGATGTACGATAATCCACACCAACCGAATCGGATTCCCCAAAAGTGGGTTGTATAGGTACAATCGCAAGGAATTTAAATAACAAAATTTAAAGAATACGGTTTTTAATAGTTTAAGGTATTTATTTGAAACGTCGTATTTGCCACATGATGTTGTTTTCAAGCAAATCGTGCTATATCAAGATGTGTGTATGTGAGAGGTAGGTCATTACCTCATGAGGTTTTCTAAAGATATGCTAAGATAAATACTTAAAATATATCATATGTAAAGTTTGTGGTATTTAAACGAAAATTGCAAATAAAAGTTATATAACATGATATTTTAAGATGAAACTTGTTCTCAATATTTGTTTCATGACTGTTAAGCAAGGTATAATGATATGAATGATTGGTTATTATTAAAGATGGTATTTTTAACGAGTTAAGAAACGGATGTCGGAATAACTCCACTTCTGACGAGTTTTGAAAATAGAACTTTTTAAATTAGGAGAAGAGACGGGACTTACTAGTTTAGAGAAGATAGGGGAGGTTTAGGAAAAGGTTGGTGGCTTCGTGAAGTCGCGGGGTCGCCGGAATCGTCTCGAATTCTCGCCAGAACTTGACCTAGTGCTAACTCCACTTGTACTCTTCTTTGACTTGGAAAATTTTGAGGATTTCTGACAATAGATTTCAAAATGAGGGGGGCTAGGGTATGATGTTGTATTTATAGGGTAAAATTAGGGTTTTAAGAATTGAAGAGAGAGTTAAAATGTATTAAAGTTTAGATTAATGGGTGATTTTAATCTCTCTGTTAATTTACAGAGAAATCAAACAATACTGGGGTAATGGGGGTAGGCCAAACGATTAGTGCAGAGTTTGGGGGCATTACCTACGGGGGAGCCCGGCGCCGCCGGCCTTTTCTTGCATCTCGTCGGTCCACTGTTAGAGGTCGGTTCATATAACATTATACACATGTTTATTTTATTTGACTTTCATTTTTACGTGTATTGCACGTGTAAACTTTTGGGCTTCCAAATGGTTTAAAATAAAAATCAGTAAAAATATATGTGGCTGAGGGGATTTGAACACAGGGGCTATGTCACAGCAGTGCAAGGCTTTACCAGTGAGCTACAAGTTGTTTCTTGTTGTTTTCAAACAAAAAATACTACTTAAAATATACTCAGGATTGTAAATACTCCATTCTGTACATTAACTTAAAAAAATTTACACAATCAAAACGGAGTCGTTACAGGATGGATATGTCCAAATAGTATCTACCCCCAAATTCAGGCTAGACGTCTCAACGTCTCAGTTCAGTCTTCAGTGGTAAACACCCTCAAGGCAATTGTCGTAATTGTAGGAATGCAATTACTGAATTCATGAGGATCTATACAGAAAACCGTCTTACTCGAGATGATAGTTTATTATCTGGTTTGTATTTATCATTTATAAGCATACGCTTTACTCGTTATCATGTATCACTAATAAATGAGATAAAACCAATAGAATCTTTTGCTTGACTATCAGGATTATGATAGGGATAGTGAGGCCTGGATAATCTATAAGCATATCTTTAAAAGTCCCTAGTTGTAGGAGTATCAAGACTGGGCATCGGTACTCTAGTTTAGACTAGTGTATACGTTTCATGACCCTGTACGGGGCGATGGTTGATCCCATAGCCATTGATGTTTAACACCGATGATTTTATACAGGTTCTCGTTGGATGAGTTACAATGGACGGACTCGCCGAGAACTCTTAGATGGTATTATACCAATTGTCAGATAACAGTTCGATGGTGACATGAGTACAGGGTAGTCCTTAGACCCGAGATCTCTATAGTGTCTTGTGTGTGTTCCCATTGTACTTAGATTACTACCCTACCACGGTTTTAAAGAGCCTTGCAAATAGGCTTTAGTTGGGTACAGTCCCGAAGCATATGAAGGCAGTGAGCGGTCGAGGGAATTCGTCTCTTCCGGTATAGCGAATTGATGTCGCACTGTGCACAGTTGGCTATAACCATAAGTCATTGGTCAAGGCAGACGAGATTTACTGATAAGTGTTATCGGCTATTTCTATGATGGACATGAGCTTGACATCAGCACGACTTATCGAATTATTGGGAGTAACAGTTTCCACATCCCAGACCCGGTATGCGATAGTCTTAGACGAAGAGACCGGAGTGTACAATGAATGTCACTGATATGCTCTAGCAGGGTACGGACGAGCTTACTTGTTGATCGGATTTTCTTTCAATACCTGGGTAGCCATTATGTACAGCTAATACCGCTAACGTGCTTGTAGGTTAACCCATGGGGGATTGATCTGAAAGCATTTTGGATCAATCAGATATGATTCTGACCTAATGCCCTACTGCCAATGTATTGTCAAGTCTTTAGAGTCCCACACAGAGGGCTCTCCTTTTCTAACGAAATGATTTAATGCACGTACGGTGATGCATGCGGGGTCCAATTAAATATGTGTATGTGATACTACATGCATTAATCGAACGGATGATACTAGCCGGTTTATAATTGAACCGGGTTATTAAATTAAGTGTTGATTTAATGATATTACTTATATATGATGATGCATATATAAACTAGTATTATTATGATATTCTCACTCTCTTTTATGTAATGGTTACATAACATGTGCTTGTACATATATTTATATGTATAATGAGATTATATATATATAGATAGATAAATAGATATAGATATATGTATATATATTCTTTTTCTTATTTATTATTTTCTTTCTTGATTATTGCTGTCACATATATTATGTATGAACTTGTGAGCACTCACTTGTCATTCAAGGTGACGTGTGTGGATGAAAGGAAAAATGAGGTGTAATATAAGAGAAGGGTCTCCACGTTACTCTCATAAGACATAGCCATTTGTTTTTTTGTTTTCTCTCTCTTATCCACCAAGAGAGAAATGAAAGAAAGGAAAGAAAGAAAGAAAGAGTGGTTTTTGAGAGTTCACCATTTTTATTCTACATATCTCTCATCTCATCTCAAATAAGGATCAGCTGAGAGTTTCTTCAATTGGATTGAAGATGAAACCAGAACCGATGGCTTTCGTGTGGATCATCTTTGATGGAACCGATCAGAGATCAAGAGCGATTCGGAGCGCCGCAGAGCTTAGCCGGAGTCCGGGATCAACCTTTGGAGCAAATGAATATGTTTCAAAGGTTGTACATTCTTAACTCTAGCTCCCTTTTATTTGCAACCTAGTAGAGTCTATGGTTAATTTTAGAGTTAGGGTGCTCTTGCTCGCTCGGATTTTTCATTTTTCATTTCCGCTACGTTTTCAAAACTCGTCCAGCGAGCACGGGTAGCCTTACAAACTTGACATGAACTTTACTTGAACTTGACTTGAACTTATGATAGGTGTAATTTATTGCACATTTTTCTAACCCATTTATCGTTTTATTGTCATATTATATGCTTGTTCGAGTATCTTTCGTGAATTATTACAGATAACAGGGCTTGGATACAAAAAGACGGAAAATTGTCCTAAAAAAGGATTACGTGCGTATAATAAAGAATTAAGGGAATTATCCAGGAAATCAAAAGGATAATTTATAAATTTGGAATAAATTTGGGAATATCATTAAAGGTTGCAACAAATAGAGGTAAATCAATCGTCACAACAACAAATCAGATGGAGAGACCAAATCAAATCAAAAGCAACAAATAAATCTCCCTAATTATATGCCAAATTTAGGAACAAATCGGAGATCCACACAACTGCAGAGCTACAAGAATAATTTTCATGATCTGACAACTAAAAAGAGCTCAACAAATCAAGAGAATCAAGCACAAAAATTCGTGCCACGAAGCCACCAAAGGGCTGTGGATCAACCGCAGAATGAGCATATACGCGGCGGTTTAGCCGCGAAATCTGGGTCGTTCATCACCAATTTTTATGGCTACGATCGTCTTGGCACATACATCATTTTAAGATATATAGTTTTATTTTTCAAAAATTCTAAAGGCTCGTATCAGTATCTAACAGAGCAATTAGATTAGATTATCATAGTTGTTAGCATGTAGATTCTTTTGTATCTTTTATTACTTGTTCTCCAATCTTCCTTAGCCCTATATAAGTACTTTTATAATCTTAGGGTTTCATATCTCTCTCATCTCTCTCATTATTCAAGAACTAGGGTTTTCAAGAGAGAGATCAACCATTGTAAATACTTTAATTTCTCAATAAAGATATTTTATTTTCTTATTGAATATGCGTGGCTAAACACAGTCTAGGTTTTCTTCGCTTATATGTGTGATTGATATTTTATAAATGCTTTATTTCTTGTTTTAATATGAATCTCTTTTGATCGATATATGATTCTCATTGTTCTTAATTTAGAAAAAGTAATTTTATGATAAAAAGTTGACGCCTTTAATAAAATTATGGATAGAAAAGAATACCTAAAAATTAATTAAGTTCATGATAATAGACACCTAGAAACCTAATTAGGGATGGTAAGAAACAAAGTATAGATCAAAAGATATTCAAACTAGTTATTAATTTGATCTAAGAGAAAACCTAGAATATGGTAGTTGTAGTTTCTAGATCTACAAATACGCATAGACGGTTAAACCTAGGTTAAATCTAGTAAACTAGAATTAGGGTTTTAATTAAATCTAAACGATATAATATAATTGATAGGATAATATTAAATCAAATAATTTATTCTATACTTTTATGTTATAAATAAATCGTTAATTAAACCTATGAAAAAGGATAAAGTGTTATCATATAAACTACCACATATGAAAAAGCAAAGCAAAACTCTAGATCTCTTTTTATTATTCAAACTAATCTTTTAAATTTTCTTGCTTTAGATATTGAGAGAGAAAAATCAAATCTTTTCTTTAACTTAGTTTAAAAGTAGTTAACACAACTCTCTGTGGGAATGATTCTCAAGTACGACTGCGATAAGCTATATAATTGCGGTTAAATTTGGAGAACTAATAAAATCCCAATCAAGTTTTTGGTGCCGTTGCCGTGGAGGTGTAGTTTAATTAGATTTAAATTTAAGTTTTAGATTTTAGCTATAGATTAAATTAGATTTCGTTTAGTGCGTTTGATTCTACAAAATTTCTGTTTAAAATTCAGGAATCGAGACGAACTTACTTGAAGAGAAGATCAAGACGAATAGAGGCAAATCTAGATAAGATCTCATTCTTCCCAAAATCTTGATTTGATTCCAACTAACAGATATTTGCAGGATTCTTTGCGCCATATTAAAAAAAATTAGTTTAGATTTTATATATTTAATTTTTTTAGATTGCATTGCATATTTAAAAAGATTCTAAGGGGAAACAATCCAAATTCAGATTAGGTAGGGATTTCATCACCCTTCCTAAGCCTCACAAATCACAACCGAGCATCCGCATTAATCTATATTAAATTAAAAAAATATCTAGACTTCAGCCCCTAAGAACATATCGCGCTCAATACGACAAGAGAAGGTTGTAGGTAATTTAACTATTATCCGATTCAATCTTGAGATATTTAGTGACGTGTGACTAATTGTGGTTATTTAATTAAAACTCGTTATTTCGGTGATTCATATAGCGGAACCGTCCCACTTAACTGGTACTGATCTGGCCTCGAGGTTGTTAAAGAGCTGTTAGAGAATCTATCCCGCAATTTGTCTCTTGGCAGTTAGGAGCGGGTCTAATAACATGATCTAGGTTGTTTGTGCATCTTTGATTGTGATTTTCAAAATTCCTAGTCATCTTAGTTTTTGCATTAAAAAATGGGTGATGCATATGCTAAACCAACCTTATATGAACTATGTTACCCAGTTAACCCAATACTTGCCGATCATATTAGAATGAATAAATATAGGAAGGGTTATAATTCACCTTACATCACAACCGAACCAACATTCACTCCTTCCAATTTCATAGACCAACACCAATTTCAATTATACCCAAACTATGATATTGACCCTCCTTATGACAATATCCAACTAGATTATTATCAACCATACCAAACTTTTCCACCATTAGACGTTGATAATGATAAGGAAACGAGATGTTCATATGTTAAACGGCGATTGGCTACAATTATGCAAGATGAAATTATGCCAATTAAGCAATTATTGGTTAATGTTGAAATTCTTCTTGGCCAAATAACTACTGCAATAACCAACAGGAAAGAGTAAGAGACCATCCCAATGCAAATCCACCAAGTCCGATTGTTCCCAACAGCTTATAATATCATAACAACCTATTGAGGAAGTGGTTGAGAATAACTATGGTTTGGAATGTATAACCGAAGAACGTTTAAGGCATAAGTGTCCTATGTGCGGGTGCGAATTTATGTCCAGGAAGATTGAGCGATATAAGAAGTTCCCAATTTGTGAATCCACGTTTGAATCTTATGGTTTAGATGAGTCTGATTTATTGGTGCATGAGGGAAGTGATGATGAGTCTCTTTCTAGTGAGTTTGAAATCTACCCTCAAAATTTTGAATTTCCAATTTGGCCTCCAACAACAAATTTATATGAAGATGATTTAATTTATGATACGTTTGAAATTGAGATGTTTGATTTAACTGATTGTAAAATTTTTGAAGAAGATATTTCTGACGAATTAACAATTGCAGATATAAATTTTGAGAAAATTTTGGATATAGAAACCGCTTCTGTAAAGGAAACTTATGATTTTGAATGGGTTGGTCTAAATATAATATTTCAGGAAACTATTGATAAGAAAACCATACCTTTATTAGGAATAAATAATGAAATTTTTAAAGAAAATATATAGTGGGATCCTACATTTTTAGAAGATAAAAGTCAACCCATAAGTCAATTTAAGGAGGAAGTGAAAGAATTATTGGACAAGGGATTTGGTCATATTTTTTAAGACGATTCACCTATTATAATAGAAGAAATGAATGATGAGGAGGTAGTTAATTTTGAAGAAGAATATTTTGATCAAAGTTTTGAGAAAATTTCTAAGGATGAACTTAATTTTATAGATGATTTAGATTTCTCAAACCATCCTAAAAATTATGAGTATCATGTCAAGCTGTTAACAGTTGAACCAAACCATCCACTACTTTCGGTCATTATTGAATCCAATCCTATTGAAAAGCAAGATGAAGTTGTGCCTTTAACTGATATAACTGGATATTTTATCTATACTTCACATGTTGAAAACTTTGATCCAATAAGCTAATATTTTAATAAGATAGCGCAGCTGCACGATTCTTTTAGATTTAAATCTTTTATAACCGCGCTAGTTTTTTCGACAAAAATTAGACCACCATTTTGTTCACCTATTCATAAACACCATATTCATATCATACTTATCAAATTTAGGTTTGTTTATTGATACTTACTGCTACAACTTATTTTACTACGCTTGCATGATCATAGATAAAATTTTTGAGTGGTTAATATTAACATATGGGTTAGTAAAAGCATTGAAGTATTTATTTGAGAAAGAATAAGGGGTAGTAAACAGTGAGGGCATTGTCAAGTTTAAGTATAGGGAGCGGTTTTGTACATAGTTTAATTTTCAAAATAAAAAATTTAAAAAATTGATAGAAAATTTTGAAAATAGAAATAAAAATGTGAAAAATGTATATAAAATAGAGAAAGATTTTAATAAAAATAAGAAAAGGAGATGATTAAACGTGTTAGTTGTATGTATGCCCTAGAGGCCATTATTGTACATACGATGTATATTATAGTGGATGCTTGGACATATATAGAGAGGACTTTCTTGCTCGACATGATAGTATGTTATCCGGTTGCTCTTTATCTTAACATGTATACTTGTCTCTTACTGTCTTATGGTTACATGTTGGTAAAGCCCTTAGGATGTGTACTTGACTACCAGGATTATGATGCAGATCATACTAGTGGGGCCATGGTAGTGCATAAGTCCATCCTTTAATGTTCCTAGTCGTGGGTGTATCGAGATGGGGCATCGATATACCAGAGTAGACTAGCGTATACGCTTCTTGACCCATAAGATGGGCAATGGATGGTCCCATATCCATTGGTGTTTGACATCAGAGATGGTATATGAGTGCTCAGTGGAGACTGGGTACACTGGACGGACTCGCCGAGAACTCCTAAATGGTATTATACCTGACGTCAGATAGCAGTTCTCTGGTGACACTGGTACAGGTTAGTCTGTAGACCCGAGATCGTCATAGATTCTTATGTGATTCCTACTGTGCTTTGATTTCCACCTTACCATGTTCAAGAGGACGTGCAAAATGGTGGTTTTTGGGTACAGTCCCGAGTCACATGGAGGTAATGAGCGATAGGAGGGGTTTCGTCTATCCCGGTATTAGGGGTTGATGTTGTGCTGTACTTGACTGGCCATAACAGGGAAGTCCCTGGCTAGGGCTGCTTTAGAGATTTACTGGTAAGTGTTATCAGTAGTTTCTCGACCCGTTATGAGCCTCGTATCGGCGTGACTTATCGAGTTATTGGGGTCTGACGTTTACCACCCCTAGACTTGATATGCGACATCTTAGACGAAAAGACCGGACTGTACGGTAGTGTTACTGACAGGCTTTACAGGAGCTAGATCGGGCTTTCTTGCTGATCTTTTGATCGCTCAATACCCGGGTAGCCGTTACGTCCAGCTAGTACCGCTGACGGCTTGTGGGTGCTTGATGTGATCATCACCTACTGCCGGCGTATTGACGAGTCTTTAGAGTCCTACACATAGGTTTTACTGGCTCAGGCAAAATGAAGTAGGAGCACATATGTGATATGTGCGGGACCGAGAATAATAAGAGTATGTGATACCGTATTCTATTCTCGCGATATTTGTATCAATCGGTTATATGTAATATAGCCGGGTTATCGAATCAAGTGTTGATTCAGTAAGTTGGTATATATAATATTAGTCGGTTATATGTGATATAGCCGGATTATTATATCAAGTGTTGATTTGATAATTTAGTGTATAATTGTATATTTGATATACTAGTTTACATTAACTAATATTAGCTCACTTAAGCATTTATTTTTCTCACATGTGCACACTTATTATATATGTGATATATATTAATTGTGTTCTATTTTGTGTCATGGTTGATGACACACACTACATGGGTGTATGAGACTTACACCATACTAATTATAATGTAAGGTTTAAATATTTAAAGTAAATCCAAATTAGTGGATAATTAGCTACATGCATGAAGCTTGTAGAAGCTTATGGATGCATTGACTTGGTCCACTAATTTTGTTTTACTAAAGATATTTATTGACCTAACTATTATAACTTAGCCATGGATATGTCTCTACATGGGTTAGTATATGATACAAACTCACCCATGGTTGATTGTCTCACCTCATTAGTTCATTCTCATCTCTTGACTTCATCTTCTTCATCCTTGAGAAAAAGCTTGCTAGTTTTTTCCAAAGTGAGAAAATATTGTGAGAAAAATAAAACTAAAGTGAGCTCACTTCCTACTTCATCATCCTCTACTGGATTAGAACTTTAGTATATGGTGTTAGCTTCACTAATCTCTCATTAGTGAAGTTGTAGATTGAGTTAGTGTCTCCTCGATGTAGATCATCTTCGGCCTCGAAGACTTCAAGCAAGTCCGTTCCTTTCACCTTGAGAAACCATGCAAGAGTCCAGGAGTTCTATGATCGCAGCGAAGGGACCACTACAAGGAGCAATTGAAGTGAAGGAACGGCGTACAAAGGTTGTATTCCGTTATCACTTAGATGTAAAGTAGTTTACATTTAGTTTCGTATGATTCCCTAGTTAACGATTCTAGTTTAGGGTTCTTTAAAACGGCAAATTTTTTAAAATGGCATGGACGATACCTCCCGAAACCATGGTGTGATTCATAGGAACCCTACAGTGGTATCAGAGCCTAGCTAGAGAATTAGACAGATTGTTAGATTACGAAACCGAAACTACTCCGAAACTTGAAACCCTAGAATCCAGGTTCTGTCGATTTTTATATGAGCTCTAAAAATTTTTAAACAAGTACAGAATGATATATGGGACATTAGATGAACACAGAAGAAGTTTGAACCCAAACGGCCGGATTTTGGCCGAGCACATACAAGGAAAATCCGAGCAGCCGGCCCTGTTGGGGTATTCTGGGTTCAAAAATTTTTTATGTTCTGGTCCCTGGATTTTGGTGTTTCAGGTGTTGTTTGATTTTGCTAATTTTTCATGTGATTTTAACTTACTGCAAAGGCAACTCGGATTGTTTCGTAGTCGTAATTCTAACTGTTTTCGGGTTACTTTAGACGGTGTTAAAAAGTTCGAATAGATATCAAATACCCACTTTAACCCTAACCGGAAAATTTTCCAAGAGTTGGAATTTTTCGTAGTTAAAGAGTATTCAAATATCATGCAAGTTATGCGATGGACCCTCTAGAAGAACGAAACCCTAACTCAATTATGTGACCGTCAGAACCGCCACTAAATCCTAGGATTTGTGGTGGTTCAACGGTGCCACATGTAAGGCCTTGATTGACCCTTCTACGGCTGGTTCATTGGTACTGTGGCATGAGCTGAATAATTTTAAACTACGCTCAAGTGTTGAGCTTTTTGGGTAATTTTGGGTGTTTGTTGATTCGATCGGAATGTTTAACATCGTCTAGCATTTTCTGCGACCGTAAATGTAATATGTGGTATATCGCCGGTTTCGTTGCTATATGTCAACGACAATTGGGATACGCATATTTACTTACGTTGATGGAATGTGATGTTATGTGTTGCTGTATATGTTATATTGGATCGTCGTGTTTTGAATAACCAGGGGTTTTATGTGAGATGAGAGTTTTTATTTTCATTCATGTAAAATTAATTGTATATAATATTCTTTTATTGGGGCACTTCCGGGTTGAGGATGATGTCACCATTGTTGTATATTATTTACTTTTCCGCATTAGGATAGACCCAAGGAGGGGAGCACAAGTAACCGGGTTCTAAAGTCCAGTGGGAGACCAACTCGAGGAGTCGAATCCGGGTCTTCTAACTCTAGAATTGGTAGGGTTGCTTGCTGCTCTCGTAGGGGTCTAAGGATGTGGGTTTGGCTATTCATCGTGACCGTGGAATCCGTGTTTTATACAGGCTCAAAATAAAACACGGACCTCCTAATATATCCAATATTTCATATGTTTCTTCTGCTGCTCTGTGATGTGATCATTGTGCATTCTGAGACGAAAGGATACATATTATATATGAGATATATACTAGACGTTGCTTATGTTTTGCACCCGCGCCAGTCCAGTCCTGGTATGCCGTTAGTTAAGTAACCTAACGGTGCATAACGGGACACTATGGCGAATGCGGATGGTATAAGCGTACGTTGTATTTTCGTTTCTTCTGTGATACTTAGGAAGCATAAATGATGGGACTTCATTAATGAGATTAATGAAAGAATAGAAACCTAAAAGATGTTGTAGAATCAAATTCAAAAAGGGTAGCTCTAGTTTTTGCTTAGCATAGCGGTATTCCTTGTAGAATATCCAGCACCTTATTCGATAAAGAAAGAGCCGAGATCCCTTCACCGGGAGTGACCTCTTTAGCGAAACTAGCAGATGCTACAACTCACTCAGTTTTTTTTTTGATTGCTTCTATAGTTCTTGTTTTGTATAATGGTATTTGTGAAATATCCTGCACCTTATTCGATAAGGAAAGAGTCGAGATCCCTTCACCGGGAGTGACCTCTTTAGCGAAACTATTAAAAGCCTCGAAAACACTCCTTTTCAAAATCACTCGATTCTACAACGATATCAAGTTCATTACGCAAAAGGTTTTCATAAAAACATGTCGTAGCCCTCCATCATTTCAGATAAGCGCTATTTTAGTATTCGTGCTACGGTAGTTTGGCCTGCATCAAGGCATGGTGTACGGTAGCTGAATTAGTACTTATTTGTAGCATAAGATGCGATTAGATTAGGGTATTCGTACGACGTTGTTTGGCCTGCGTCAAGGGTCAGGAAATGATGGGTTGAACTTGACTAGCGGACTATAGGTTGTTTGGCCTGCGTCAAGGTCATAGCACGCTAAGGGCAAAATATTATCGAGAATTTCAAGTGTTGAAATTTGCAATGAGATTGCATACCTTCTATGAGATAGTTGGATCCTGATACCCACTGCGAGTAAGAGTTACTCCTGAGAGAGTTTTACATAAGACAATTAGCCGATCAAGTAAGTATTTAGAAAGGTGTTTACGGGTTTATGCCTCTGGGAAAACGAGATTTATTTTAATTAGGTCCGTGCGAAAGCACGGGGAACCTCCCTCAAAGTACTAACACTGGCCTGGCTAAAACATTGGCGAAATTGTAGGGTGTAATTAATCCCGGCTAGTCTTTTCTTTTAGGGTTTGAAGGAAGATTTGATAAAAACAATGGGAGCCATCCTGATTAGATAAAATAATAACCAATCTGATCTTGCAAGAGCATACGCTAAAGTGTTTTCTTCTCTCTCTCTCCAGCTAGCGACCATGTCAGGTCTTAATCAAGATAATAATATGGATGTACTGATCGAACCCGCTTGTTATACTGAGCAGGGGAATGTTGGTTCCGTTCTTTCTTATAATTGTTATAAGACTGAACAGGGAATAGGGACATATCCGGATTCCCACGCCACCCAAACGAAGAATAAGCATGTTGATACATCTTCTTCGGGTGTGTTAGTTATTGAGAACTGTTTCTCAGTTCACACTACGTCCTGAGTATTAGATACCGGATTAGGATCCTACATATGTAATATGTTACATGGGCTGAGGAAAAGTAGAGAACTGGGAATGGATGATCATTCCGTAAGAGTAGGGAATGGTGCAAATGTTGCAGCCAAAGCAGTTGGTGAATATCATCTTCTATTACCAAATGGTAATACATTGATTCTGAATGAATGCTATTACATTCTGACCCTGATATGCAACCTTATATCAGTTTCTTTATTAAGTAAAGAGAGATATAATTTTGTAGTACAGGATAATGTTATGAACATCTTCCTGAATCAAAAGTTGATTGAATCAGGCTCGTTAAATAATGGCATATACATTCTAAATCAAACCACAGTTCTTAATGTACAAAACACACATAAGAGGAAGAGTTCAGAAATGAACGAATCCTTCTTGTGGCATTGTAGACTAGGTCATATCAATGCGACACGACTGGCTAAGTTGCATAAGGATGGATATTTAAATCCGTTCGAATTTTCATGTTATGACACTTGTCAATCATGTCTCAAAGGTAAGATGACCAAAACTCCGTTTACAGGACACGGAGAAAGAGCTAGTGAGCTCTTGGGACTGATACATAATGATGTATGTGGTCCTATGTCTACACATGCCAGGAATGGTTCTTCGTAATTCATTACATTCACTGACGATCTCTCAAGATTCGGACATGTGTTCCTGATGAAACACAAGTCTGAAACTTTTGAGAAATTCAAAGAATATAAATCCGAAGTCGAGAACCAAATGGATAAAAGTATTAAAATCCTACGATCTGATCGAGGAGGAGAATACTTGAGCACGGAATTCTGTGATTATCTAAAAGAGAATGGGATTCTCTCTTACCTTACTCCTCCGTATACACCACAGCACAACGGTGTATCGGAGCGGAGGAATTGCACCATATTAGATATGGTGCGCTCTATGATGAGCACTGCTGAGTTACCTATTTCCTTTTGGGGTTATGCACTGGAGATAGCTGCAGACCTATTGAATATGTTCCCACCAAATCTGTGTCAACCACTCCATATGAGATATGGAAAGGAAAGAGACCATATCATAATTATGTTAAGATATGGGGTTGTCCGGCATATGTGAAAACACAAAATCCGGACAAACTCGAGACAAGGTCAGTTCTGTGTAAGTTTATAGGATATCCCAAACATTCGCGAGGGTATATCTTCTACCGTTCCGAGGAACAAAAGGTGTTTGTTTCTCGACATGACACCTTTTTAGAAAAGGGTTTTTTTTTAAACAAATTAGTGGCAAGGAGGTAGAACTGGAAGAAGTTCCAGCTATACAAAGTACGACAGAAAATTTGGTAGAACCAGAGGATTCGATAGTTCCCAACGAAGCTCAGCCTCTCCGCCGATCTAGTAGGGTTCCTCATCCACATGAGAGATACTACGGTTTTCTCATTGATGGTAGAAGCGAGGATAGCATCATGGAGGATGATGGCCCAACTAGCTTCGAGCAGGCCATCACGAGTGGGGACTCTGTGAAGTGGCTGGTTGCAATGCGATCTGAGATGGAATCCATGTACACCAACAAAGTATGGACTTTGGAAGTTGCTCCTGAAGGGGTAAAACCCATTGGGAGTAAATGGATCTTTAAGAAGAAACTTGGTGTAGATGGAAAAGTTGAGACTTTCAAAGCTAGACTTGTTGCAAAGGGTTTTCATCAACGACCAGGTGTGGATTATGACGAAACCTTTTCTCCAGTGGCTATGCTTAAGTCCATCCAGATCCTACTTGCCATTACTGCATACCATGACTACGAAATCTGGCAAATGGATGTTAAGACCGCCTTTCTAAATGGTGATTTAGAAGAGTGCGTGTATATGACTCAGCCAGAGGGCTTCGTAGACAGTGGGAGTAGCGGAAAGGTGTGCAAGCTGCTTAAATCCATCTGCGGGTTAAAGCAAGTATCGCGGAGTTGGAACATCTGTTTTGATGTCATTATCAAAGAGTTTGATTTCGTCAAAAACGTAGATGAACCTTGTATATACAAGAAGGTGGCAGAGAGTAAGGTTGTCTTTCTAGTATTGTACGTGGATGACATACTCTTGATAGGAAATGACATTCCTATGCTGCAATCGGTCAAGCTCTTCTTATCACAAAGATTCTCAATGAAATATCTAGGAGATGCCTCCTACATCTTGGGGATTAAGATCTATAGAGATAGATCTAAACGGATACTGGGAATGTCCCAATCCAGGTACATTGACACCATACTAAAGAGGTTTAGTATGGAAGAATCCAAGCGTGGGTTTTTACCCACGATCTCAGGACTCACTCTCTCCAAAGAGATGTCTCCCAAGACTGATTTGGAGGGAGCTCGCATGCAAGGGATACCCTATGCTTCGGCAGTAGGATCTATCATGTACGCGATGCTATGTACCAGACCCGATGCAGCATACTCACTGAGTGTAGTGAGTAGGTATCAAGCAGATCCTGGAGAAAGTCACTGGACAACTGTGAAGAGCATTCTCAAGTACTTAAGAAGGACTAAAGAGATGCTCTTGGTGTATAGTAACGGAGAACTCCAAGTGGAGTCCTTTACCGATTCGAGCTTCCAGAGTGATAAGAACAACTCTAAGTCGCACTCGGGATTTGTCTTTACCCTCAATGGAGGGGCGGTATGCTGGAAGAGTTTCAAGCAGGAAACCGTGGCAGACTCGACGATGGAGGCCGAATACATCGCTGCCAATGATACTGCCAAAGAGCCTGTCTGGATGAAGAAGTTCATAACTGAACTTGGAGTGGTTCCATACATTGAGTATCCAATACCTTTGTATTGTGATAACAATGGAGCGGTAGTTTTGGCCAAGGAACCTAGGTCCCATCAGCAATCCAGGCATATGCTGAGGCGGTATCACCTGATCCGGGAGATAGTTGATTGCCGGGAGATCGAGATCAGGAGAGTTGACATGAAGAACAACACAGCGGATCCACTCACGAAGGCCATTCCCCAGATACAGTTCGAGAGACTCTTCGGGATGTTGGGTATGCGATACTACAGCAGCTGGCCCTAGTGCAAGTGGGAGATTGTTAGTTGTATGTATGCCCCAGAGGCCATTATTGTACATACGATGTATATTGTAGTGGATGCTAGGACATATATACAGAGGACTTTCTTGCTCGACATGATAGTATGCTATCCGGTTGCTCTTTATCTTAACATGTATACTTGTCTCTTACTGTCTTATGGTTACATGTTGGTAAAGCCCTTAGGATGTGTACTTGACTACCAAGATTATGATGCAGATCATACTAGTGGGGCCATGGTAGTCCATAAGTTCATCCTTTAATTTTCCTAGTCGTGGGTGTATCGAGACGGGGCATCGATATTCCAGAGTAGATTAGCGTATACGCTTCTCAACCATGAGATGGGCGATGGATGGTCCTATATCCATTGGTGTTTGACATCAGAGATGGTATACGGGTGCTCAGTGGAGACTGGGTACACTAGACGGTCTCGCCGAGAACTCCTAAATGGTATTATACCCGACGTCAGATAGCAGTTCTCTGGTGACACCGGTACAGGTTAGTCTGTAGACCCGAGATCGTCATAGAGTCTTGTGTGATTCCCACTGTTCTTTGATTTCCACTTTACCACGTTCAAGAGGACATGCAAAACGGTAGTTTTTTGGTACAGTCCCGAGTCACATGGAGGCAATGAGCGATAGGAGGGGTTTCGTCTCTCCCGGAATTGGGGGTTGATGTTACGCTGTGCTTGATTGGCCATAACAGGGAAGTCCCTGACCAGGGCTACTTTAGAGATTTACTGGTAAGTGTTATCAATAGTTTCTCGACCCGTTATGAGCCTCGTATCGGCATGACTTATCGAGTTATTGGGGTCTGACGTTTACCACCCCTAAACTTGATATGCGACATCTTAGACGAAGAGACCGGACTGTACGGTAGTTTTACTGACAGGCTTTACAGGAGCTAGAGCGGGCTTGCTTGCTGATCTTCTGATCGCCCAATACCCGGGTACCCGTTACTGTAAGTCCACGGTAGCGCCCCGGCCGTCTAACAGACGCCAAATGCGGAACAAAAACTTTTTACAACTGGCGCTATCGTGTACCGTAACCCGGATATGCCATTAAAGCTAAACTAACAAATTGCAAATGGGTAGAAACGTTATATCGAATGATCCGAGTCCTTCGGTCTTCAACCATCATCCCACGCTTTGTTGCGGCTGCTCCGATCTCCTGAATCTCCAGTCTTCTCGTCCAGGTGACACCACATCGACGGATCTTTAAACGGGCTCCCGCCACTGAACCGAGGCAACTCAATCGTCAAGTTTTCTAAAAGAGATGACCAAGATGAAGTAGAGAATGAGTAGAACACTTTGTCTCGTTACGTCCAAGGCTATGGACGAACGGTTAATGAAGTTGCCTTTTGGATCGATACGAAATGAGAAATGGAGTATATCAATTTCCATGAACCAAAATCCTTAATCTTTTCAAACAACAACCATGATCTATGAGAGGGGGGAGGCCGTCCACTTATAGAGGGGAGGGGGGTGAGTGTAGGAGAGGGGGGTGACCACAAGAAAAATATCTAGTGTGAACACAAAGTATGAAAGTATTTAAAGCAAACCAATCATAATAAACCTAGTCACCTTGTCATTAATTGCACCATTAATGACCTAACGACTCATTAGCCTTGTCACCCTCTCTAGAACCTTCTAGAATACTGACTCACCTCATCAAGAAAAGATAAATCCGCATTTAACCGAATGTCAAAATACGGCTGATAGAAAACTGGAAACTGGCAACTTCCAAAACTGATCCTGAAACGAATTTCAGGATAACCCCGTATCAGTATAAACATACCCACATTTGTATTACGACCGAATACAAATGCAACTGAGACAAAGATATTATATCTACACAGTATAATACTAGGTTCCGGCTTAAACCAAAGCCTACCAGTATTATCTGCCCGAAAAACGACACAAGCGAAAACGCACGTGCTTTTTCCGAACCTTGCCATATCACCATACGGCCTCTACAACGTTTCTCCCGAACTTGGGAAAGTGTCTGTGGGGGACTCTAATGACTCATCAACACACTGGCACTGGGTACAACCCCTAGCACGTCAGAGGTACAAGCTGTACGTAACGGTTTACCTATGTATTGATTGGAAGGGAAGCTGACGAGCGAACTCATCTATAAACCCTACTGAGCCTGACAGTGACAATGTATATACAGTCCGGTCCATTTGTCTAAAGAGTATCGCATATCGAGTCTATGGGGTGGATAAAGTCAGACCCCTAATAACGCGATAAATCGTGTCGGCATGAAGCCCATCACCACCTGAGAAACTACTGATCCAAATCAGTAATTCTCCACTACCTCGGCCGAGGATTCCTAGTGATGGCCACCCGTGCACTGCGCGACATCAACCCCCAATACCGGGAGAGACGAATCCCCGACGATCCGCTCACTTGCCTCCAATATGGCTCGGGACTGTACCCAAAAAAGACCTGTTTGCACGACTCCTTTGAGCCATGGTACGGTAGAAATCAAAGCACAGTGGGAACTCACACGAGACAAATGACGATCTCAGGTCGATGAACTAACCTGTACACATGTCACCAGGGAATTGCTATCTGACGATATGTATAATACCAACTAGCAGATTCCCGGCGAGTCCTGTCCGGTGTACTCATAACTCAATGAGCACCTGTATACATCTTAGGTGATCCAACCGACACCGGTGGCTTGTGAGACCGGCCACCGCCCCTCGTCAGGGTCTCGACTGTATACACTAGTCTACTCTGGAGTATCGATGCCCTGTCTCGAAACTCCCACAACTACGGACACTTTTAAGGATGTGCTTACAGACCCCAACTCCCACGTATATGATCGCCATCATACTGCTGGTAGTCAAGCAAGAATCCTATGGGCTCTATCAATCATGCAATAGTGAACTAAAGCATATATACGATGATAAAGACAAACCAGATAGCATACTATCATCTCGAGTAAGACTGTCATATCGGTATAGGTCCTGCCTCAATCATTGTAATCACGTACCTGCGATCCAATAATTGACTTTGAGGGCACTATCTCCAACAATCTCCCACTTGCACTCAAGGCTAATTATTGCGATGTCGCATACTCACAGCCCGTGTGATACCGAACATCCAACTCCTCTACTAATCAGTTTCACAAAGCTAGTTTGTAAAACTCTTGTGTTCGAGAAATAGCCTCAGTGAGTGGATCCGCCCTGATGTTTCTTTCTATATCTCTCTAAATCTCAAGTTCGCGGAGAAAGCCATCTCCCGAATCGAGTAATACCAGTCTTAGAATATGTCTGAATATCTGATGGGACCAAGTTCATAAATGAACTCCAAATCCAAACTTCTTAGACTGTTTTTTATAACTGAACCTAATCAGTATCCAGCACCATGCCTCCCACAGTATCCTCTTGGACCACCTGTCCATAATACTGTCCCTTGTCAGAGGGAAAACTATAACTCTGACAATCACTCTGTCATCCATGTCACCTTGGAAGTCTGGAATGATAACCGTCTCCCGAAGGAGGCTGCCGTCATCATATCCGTAGAACAAGCACTTATGTTCTAAAACTGCTTCCTTATGTTTCTTCAGGATTGGATTAATATAAACATATCGCATCTAGTGCAAAAACAACATCTGGTGTGGTACTTGATATCTCATGATTGACTCAATTGCCTAAGCAAGTGATCTGCCAATCATGCACATCCCTCTCTTTTTTAGTCTCTAAGACACCTTTAGAGAGGGTGACTCCATCACCTGCAGGTACACCATCATGCCAGGAGTCATCTATTCTAAAATACTATTAGAATATTTTCAAAGTACCCTTGGGAAACTACCCAAATCTAGATCTAAAACCATAGATCAAGTAACCAGAATGTCTGATATTATATCCATGTCCTTTGTGAAGAAACAACTGTGTAACAACCACAGTACAACCGATCGTAGTATAGGAATTTTACTTCCTACTCTGTGTATGTCATCCAAATACCAGGACATCACACCCTACTACCTTCTCAACAGATCCATCCCCTATTCTGATGAAGTCAAAACCATGACTGTCTCATCAAAATTAGATGATCTAATCTCCGCTATATTTGCTCAAGTCTATAAATAGACATAAGCTACTTGCCCACTTTGCTTCCGCTGCTCCCACTGACTATGACAACCCTCTGGCAGAATAATATATACGTCCACTTCTAAAACTAGTTTAGAACGACGCTATACATATCCTCCTGCCGGGTCTCATTGTCTGGAACAATAGTAGTATCAAGGCTAGGTAAACAAGAATCTCCCCGTCACCGTCCTTGAGGCTACCGGAGTACCTCTCGGGTGTCTGAGGTTACCCACCATATCTGCGGAGTGGCTATTGGAATGTCAAACCTGATTGAATATATATGTCCTGTTAAATTTTCCGTAATCGTTTGCGGTTCTGGAATCACTTCCAGTTCTACCATACTCCCACTACTGTTTTCTGAAAAATTCCATTTTAATAAAACTGTGGCGAGTCAAGAACAATATCACTATTGATCTTCCAGATGGTAGAAATGTCAACCCTCGTCAAAGCCAGGGTCAGCCCACAAACAGCCATTACAGAAACGTGCCTTGAGTTATCCAGTGTCTGGTTTTAAGCATAAGCTGGACAACTCCCCGTATCTTAACATCGTTAGGATATGAACCATTCTATATCCAATATAGAAATAGAGGCACTAATTTAATTGGAACCCGATTCAAACCATGCAGCTGTCTCCAGTGCATATCAACTTAATGGAGAAAGGCTAATCAGCATTACTCAACTTAGGAATCCATCCAATTATGAGTAACCTGAAAGAGAAACAAGTTTCTCAAAACCATTACTATCAACTGAATACCAATCACAAGAATCTACATCTTCAATCTCTTTGAAGAATCCCGATACTTGCGATACCTGGTTCTCCACTTTATTCTTATACCCATAACTTCTCAAAACTTAGACATTGTATTTCTGCGAAACATTTGTCTAAAAACTAGAGAAGTTATAAGTAAACAGAACATAGTACGAGGACCTACCCCTTTGTCCTGACGGACACTGGACAACATACAATACTATGTATAAGTCCGCTGAGTTCAAATAACTCAATACCTGTGCATCGTAGGTTGAAAACTGTACCCAGGCGACTTCCTCAAATATCACCAATTACAACGAATTCCGATATAATGAGGATGATCACCTAATTCCCAATAACTTATTCCCACTCATTATTTGTAAAACTGTACAGATATGAGAATGAAACCTGGTAAATACATACCCTGGAGTAAGTATGTAATCGGGAAATCAGTTTACAATTAACAATGCACAATGAAACTGAAACATGAAAATGTTTCGTAGGGGTATCCTGTTATTCTTAGTAATGCCTCTTCCATAATCCTATTCATGACTGTAACCGTATACTTCTTTGCCATCTCTCCAAATCCCTTTATTTGTCTTCAGTCGTTACCTTCTGTACACCATCGTTAGGCTAAATGGTTTTCTTCCTTCCCTACCGTTCGGCATCAGCCTATGGTTTGGAAGAAGACTATCTAGTAAGCATAATAAGTGTACCCTCCTAATCCTAGGAGTACTCGCAACTTGAGAGAAGGTGATGATAAAAGACAATCTGAATAATACCTTATTCTATTTCTCCCGAACTGGGGAAAAAGCAAAGGTGAAATAGGAGTAGCGATGAAGTACGCGGTTTGGTCGTGAATGATAACAGTCGTAATTTACTTTGCCCTCTTTCTAATCCCTTTTATTTTGTCTTTATTCATTACCTTCTGCACACCCTACTTAGGCTAATTGGTTTTCTTCATTCCCTACCTTTCGGCACCAGCCTATGGTTTGGAATAAGACTATCCAATAAGCGTAATAGGTGTACTCTCCTAAACTAAGGAGCCCTCGCAACCTGAGAGAAGGAGACAATAAAAGACAACTGAATAAACCAATTCTATTTCTCCTGAACCTGGAACCATCCTCGAAGAAATCCCTTCGAGTTCGTATGTAACCATACGATGGATCTATCCAATGGAAGTGGATATCCGTAGTAATACGGGGTGTTCTGAGAAATACAAAAGGGTAAAAGAAGGAGCGGCAATGACTTATGCAACTCAGACAATCCAAAAGCCAGTATTTTAAGAAGGTTCGGTCAACTTTGGTCACTGAGTCATAGTCTAGGATCGGTCAAAGGTCGCTGCCAAAAGAGAGAGAGAAAAGAAACACTCTGCGTGCACTCTAACCTAGATTGGAATGGTTATCAATTTATCTAATCAGGAAACCTCCCACTGTTATCTCAAATTCTCCTCCAAACCTGAAAGAAGAATTAGTCGGGATCACCCGAAGAGTAAACCAACTCATCAGTGAGAATCGGGATCTAACTATCATCGCATGATAACTTGATGGAAGCCACTCAAGTTATCACACTCCAGAAGGTATGCGCATATCTGGCAAGTTTCCTGTATATTTGAAACTCCCGATGTGATTTTTGCCTCATGTTCTTATGACTTAGTCAACAAATCATAAGTCACATGTCAAGTTCTACCCGTCATTGTCCAAGTTAATTTGAACCCACCCGTACATACCCTTGACTTTAGTCAACAAGGTAATACGACTGTCCCAAACCAACACATTTATCTATGCAACAAATGAATACCCAGCAACTACCAAATAGTATGCCTTGACTTTAGTCAACAAACATAGCTTGAATACTACTGACCACCCATAAGAAATGACGGAGGGCTACGGCTGGTTTTTGGCAAAAAACCTTTAACGTGATGAACTTGATCTCGTTGAAGGAAACTGATAGCTTTTATAAAAAAATATAGTGACGAAAACGTTTTGCTAAAGAGGTCACTCCCGGTGAAGGGATCTCGGCTCTTTCCTCGTGGAATGAGGTGCAGGATATTCCAACTGAATACCGCGATGCAAAGCAACTTGTAATCGACTATATTAAAGTTACTACCCTGACGTAAACTTCTGCCCAAGGGGTTTTTCCCGGTGAAGGGATCTCGGCCCTTGCCTCGTCGAATGAGGTGCAGGATATTCTAACTGAATACCGCTATGCAAAACAAAAGGAAACATCTTTGTAATAACACTTTTAAAATTTGTTCCAACAACATCAAATATAGGTTTGTTTTATCCTTGCAATGATAAGAATCAATGCAGTCCCATCAATCAATCACACCAGAAAAGAACGAAAATATATTGTACGTATATGCCATCTGCATTCGCCACTGGGTCCCGTCATCACCCGTTAGGTTACTTAACTAACGACAGAGCGGGGGCTGGACTAGCGCGGGTGTAAAACATATACAAGATCTAATAGTATATATACCAATATACAATAATCGCTCCAGGTGTGATAATATGCAACATTATAGAAAAGTAATAAGCATCACAGAACAATACAGATAATCTGGGATCCCCGGGTTTCACAGAGCCGCTGCTGAAACCTGACGTTCCCCTGGTCGTGTGGATAGCCTGTGCAATGAAACCTAGACCCCTACGGGTGCGGCAAGTTACCCGCCAAAACCTGAAGCGAGGTAGTCCCCCACAACATAGTGAATGGAACACCCGGCACTTCACGGAATCCGGTAAATTGAGCACCCCTCCTTGGGTCAACCTGTACCCCCTACGAGTGCGGCGAATAGTCTGCCAATTCTAGAGTGAAGTCCCTCTGCCTCTCAAAGCCATGAGATACGGACCCGTTGCCCTCCAGAACCCGTCTATCCGTGCACTCCTTCGCGGGATAAACCTAGTACAGAAATAAAAATATGTACAACAAGTACATCGACCTCGACCCGGTCGTGCCCCAAAAGAATATTATACAAACAGGCAGTAACGACAGTCCACATGTTGGACGCTCGCCCCGAAATATCAAATGTACAATTAAATCAAAACTGCACTATCATTGCACCCTGCTATCCACCACGACATATCCGCAACAATACAGCACAACACAGAACATCAACGCGAATGTCACGTTCGCAAACCCGTCTAAAAGAACTATAGCAATCAGACGCGGTTTACCGATCAAATGACATTCCGGGTCGGAGATATAATGTAAATACTGCATACTAACAAATTTAAAATTTCGATCGTCTAAATTTCCCGAAGTGGGCCCCACGAACAACTGCTGTACAGTAACAAAATCTGGGCCCAAACAAATATTCCCAAAAGCCACAATTTCCTCATAGAAGCTCACTGTGAAAAATTGATGCACTGTTCCCACTAAAGCGCCGCGGTTCCGCGGTCAAACCTAGGGTTTGACTGCGGAACTGCCGCGTTCTTGTGGGATCACGTGCCCAATTTTTCTTAGTATTCTTAGATAACCCTGCTGAATATTCTGTGATATGTAAAATAATTTTAGGACACTGTTTAAAATCGACAGAAACTCAGATGCTTGAAAAAGTAGTTTTTGCGAAATCCGTTCGATCGATATTTTAAATGTGTTAGCGCAAGTTAGTATAGCTTAATGGTTAGGCTCTGATACCACTGTAAGTCCACGGTAGCGCCCCGGCCGTCTAACAGACGCCAAATGCGGAACAAAAACTTTTTACAACTGGCGCTATAGTGTACCGTAACCCGGATCTGCCATTAAAGCTAAACTAATAAATTGCAAATGGGTAGAAACGTTATACCGAATGATCCGAGTCCTTCGGTCTTCAACCATCATCCCACGCTTTGTTGCGGCTGCTCCGATCTCCTGAATCTCCAGTCTTCTCGTCCAGGTGGCACCACGTCGACGGATCTTTAAACGGGCTCCCGCCACTGAACCGAGGCAACTCGATCGTCAAGTTTGCTAAAAGAGACGACCAAGATGAAGTAGAGAATGAGTAGAACACTTTTTCTCGTTACGTCCAAGGCTATGGACGAATGGTTAATGAAGTTGCCTTTTGGATCGATACGAAATGAGAAATGGAGTATATCAATTTCCATGAACCAAAATCCTTAATCTTATCAAACAACAACCATGATCTATGAGAGGGGGGAGGCCGGCCACTTATAGAGGGGAGGGGGGTGAGTGTAGAAGAGGGGGGTGACCACAAGCAAAATATCTAGTGTGAACACAAAGTATGAAAGCATTTAAAGCAAACCAATCATAATAAACCAAGTCACCTTGTCATTAATTGCACCATTAATGACCTAATGACTCATTAGCCTTGTCACCCTCTCTAGAACCTTCTAGAACACTGACTCACCTCATCAAGAAAAGATAAATCCGCATTTAACCGAATGTCAAAATACGGCTGATAGAAAACTGGAAACTGGCAACTTCCAAAACTGATCCTGAAACGAATTTCAGGATAACCCCGTATCAGTATAAGCATACCCACATTTGTATTACGACCGAATACAAATGCAACTGAGACAAAGATATTATATCTACACAGTATAATACTGGGTTCCGGCTTAAACCAAAGCCTACCAGTATTATCTGCCCGAAAAACGACACGTGCGAAAACGCACGTGCTTTTTCCGAACCTTGCCATATCACCATACGGCCTCTACAACGTTTCGCCCGAACTTGGGAAAGTGTCTGTGGGGAACTCTAATGACTCATCAACACACTGGCACTGGGTACAACCCCTAGCATGTCAGAGGTACAAGCTGTACGTAACGGTTTGCCTATGTATTGATTGGAAGGGAAGCTGACGAGCGAACTCATCTATAAACCCTACTGAGCCTGACAATGACAATGTATATACAGTCCGGTCCATTCGTCTAAAGAGTATTGCATATCGAGTTTAGGGGGGTGGATAAACTCAGACCCCTAATAACGCGATAAATCGTGTCGGCATGAAGCCCATCACCACCTGAGAAACTACTGATCCAAATCAGTAATTCTCCACTACCTCAGCCGAGGATTCCTAGTGATGGCCATCCGTGCACTGCGCGACATCAACCCCCATTACCGGGAGAGACGAATCCCCGACGATCCGCTCACTTGCCACTAATGTGGCTCGGGACTGTACCCAAAAAAGACCTGTTTGCACGACTCCTTTGAGCCGTGGTAGGGTAGAAATCAAAGCACAGTGGGAACTCACACGAGACAAATGACGATCTCAGGTCGATGAACTAACCTGTACACATGTCACCAGGGAATTGCTATCTGACGATATGTATAATACCAACTAGCAGATTCCCGGCGAGTCCTGTCCGGTGTACTCATAACTCAATGAGCACCTGTATACATCTTAGGTGATCCAACTGACACTAGTGGCTTATAAGACCGGCCACCGCCCCTCGTCGGGGTCTCAACTGTATACACTAGTCTACTCTGGAGTATCGATGCCCTGTCTCGAAACTCCCACGACTAGGGACACTTTTAAGGATGTATTTACAGACCCCAGCTCCCACGTATATGATCGCCATCATACTGCTGGTAGTCAAGCAAGAATCCTATGGACTCTATCAATCATACAATAGTGAACTAAAGTATATATACGATGATAAAGACAAACCAGATAGCATATTATCATCTCGAGTAAGACTGTCATATCGGCATAGGTCCTGCCTCAATCATTGTAATCACATACCTGCGATCCAATAATTGACTTTGAGGGCACTATCTCCAACAGTTACATCCATCTAGTACCGCTGACGGCTTGTGGGTGCTTAATGTGATCATCACATACTGCCGGCGTATTGACGAGTCTTTAGAGTCCTACACAAAGGTTTTACTGGCTCAGGCAAAACGAAGTAGGAACACATATGTGATATGTGCGGGACCGAGAATAATACGAGTATGTGATACCGTATTCTATTCTCGTGATATTTGTATCCATCGGTTATATGTGATATAGCCGGGTTATCGAATCAAGTGTTGATTCGATAAGTTGGTACATATAATGTTGGTCGGTTATATGTGATATAGCCGGATTATTGCATCTAGTGTTGATTTGATAATTTAGTGTATAATTGTATATTTGATATACTAGTTTACATTAACTAATATTAGCTCACTTAAGTATTTATTTTTCTCACTTGTGCACACTTATTATATATGTGATATATATTAATTGTGTTCTATTTTGTGTCATGGTTGAGACACAAACTACATGGGTGTATGAGACTTACACCATACTAATTATAATGTAGGGTTTAAATATTTAAAGTAAATCCAAATTAGTGGATAATTAGCCGCATGCATGAAGCTTGTAAAAGCTTATGGATGCATTGACTTGGTCCACTAATTTTGTTTTACTAAACATATTTATTAACCTAACCATTATAATTTAGCCATGGTTATGTCTCTACATGAGTTAGTATATGATACAAACTCACACATGGTTGATTCTCTCACCTCATTAGTTCATTCTCATCTCTTGACTTCATCTTCTTCATCCTTGAGAAAAAGCTTGCTAGTTTTTTCCAAAGTGAGAAAATATTGTGAAAAAAATAAAACTAAAGTGTCACGCCCCGCTTCCCAAAATACGGAATACGAGGGGTTGACAAGGCCAGCCATGCTTCTACGGTCAAGGAAAAGTCCTGCCGTAGTCACACTTCGGCTTCTTGTTTTTCATGGTAAACAGTAAATGATGCACAGGTAATGAGAAAAGCAGTAACTGAATGAAACAATAAAAAGAACTGACCTGATGGAAACAAAAGATATAACTCTGGATAGCTAAACAAGATGTCCGTGAAGTGCGTCTAGTCCTGGTCCAGGCTAAATCTTCTCCTCACACTGAGCATGCATACTCAGGTCGTCAGAGCGACACAAAAGTAATATAATATATATAAAATCATGTGACAATTCTAACAGTGATAATAGATATATATAACAGTAGATCAATGGCAGTATGGATATGAACATGCAGTAATCAATGCAGCGGAACAGTAAAAGCAGTAGAATGATATGCCACGTATGTCAACATAGTAAGTAAGGTATATAAATGCCAGTATCTCTATCAGTCTCTAAGTCTCACTGTACAGGTCACTATGCCTATCGTCAGTCCAAGTGTGAGAGTCAACCACTCGCGAGTGTCCTCCACCCAAGGGTAGAACCCAAGGGTAAGGGACCACGGGCCCAACATGTATATCACGGTAATAATCACGTACCATGTAAATCTCCATATATCTCCCTAAATATATAAGCCGGTATGGGACTCCCGAGATTCTGTTGAACTCACACTCAAACTACCCCACACCCCGTGGTCTACATCAAACGCTAACCATAACCCTAAATACCAATCGGTCTGTGACAAGTCTGCGCGAGAACTGGAGGCAGGACCTCCATCAAGCACGTCCCGACTAATACCTAAGATAAATGGCAGTGTCTGGTGCCTTACTCGTGACACCCGTGCAAGAGCTTCCATAAGTGTCCCGTACCACTTATAGTCACACGTACACGCGTCCCACAGACGTCGACAATGCAATAGAATCATAAGGTTCACTGATTGTGTACAAGTACGTATCACTTTCACATATTCACTGATACACGAACACTAACGTACTTGCCACAATCATCACTAATACCTAACACTGGGTAAATACACGTTATCACTAGGTTATCAATGCAATGACATGTGTATGATATGATGCGTAAACAGTATATAAAGCATGTTTAGGATGTCATGAATCAATAATCTACTACTTGCATAATTTATCATAAATCATACGGTTACCATTAAGTGAAACGATGAACAAGTAATAATTAGTATATTCAGTTATCTATCCATCGAATTTAGCTTCATGCCAATCGGGTTCCAAGATCATTAATTATGGCCATTTCATTTTAAACGTTCGCGGCTGGAAATCCGGTTTCAGAATCGGAAGTCCGTTTCGCAACGCATTTTAATCCCAATTGGGATCAGATTTTAGCGACGCTACAGTTGGATGAAATCTAGGGTTTTCAGTAAGGTATTCAACGCAACATATGGATATTCAATCGCATTTGTATGTCAAGAGTTATACACTGTTTAACATTAATATGTCATCCCAGAATCTGTTCTGGACTGTTATACGTCCACATCTATTAAATTACAGATTAAATAACAAACGATAACGAAACAGGATGAAACCACTTGTTTTGTCTAGATAACACATTCACCTATAATAACCAGTAGAGTTCCGCAATCTACGAGTTAAGAAAACAGGGTGGTGTTCATTACGGGACAGTAAACAATAACTCAAGTTGCTCTGGACTGCAGTCCAGAGTCGCACTCCGATCCAAATCTTGTCACCATTTAAGTACAGAAACTAATAGAAACTTATATATGATTATAGGCCGTCGAGTCAACTTTGATTTAAGCCCTCAAACGCATCGTTCTAGTGTGTATATAATTTATGGTGATTTTAACGGTTTTCAGGTGCAAGGAAATTCCAGTTTTACGAGTAAACTTGAGGGTAGTTGTTTTAATCTTAAACAGCCGTATTTTCTAATGAAATTCACACACTAGAATCATAGGCTTACGGGCCAACTATACGAGTAAGTGAAGTCAATTTAAACGAGAATTCCCATGGGGAACACGCCTCGAACAGTTGAGTCGTATAAATTAACTGAAAGTAAAACATGAAATATATATACGATTATAATTTGCAATTAACATAAAGTAGCATGTAGCAAGTAGGGACTTGCCTGGACACGTCTCGGGGATGCACGGAAGCGACGCGGTCTATTGCAATGGCACGACGCGATCACGGCGCAAATACGACAAAGATTAGCCTCGGCTCGAGCTTCGCTTGACGCTCGGTGCAGTGGTTGTTTGCGTGGGTTTTTGGGTTTTGTTGTTTTTTTTTTGAAGAGAGAGAGAGATAACAGAGAGGGAGAGGGATAGAGTGAGAGAGAGCAGAGGGAAACAGAGAGAGAGTAAGAGAGAGCCAGAGAGATTGAGTGA
Organism: Agapanthus africanus; assembly: GCA_030015575.1. NCBI lineage: Eukaryota > Viridiplantae > Streptophyta > Magnoliopsida > Asparagales > Amaryllidaceae > Agapanthus > Agapanthus africanus. Next base: position 89,489,974 of record CM057337.1, read on the forward strand.
GAAAGAGAGAGAGACAGAGTGAGAGACAAAGAGCACAGAGAGAGAGAAAAAGAGAGGGAGACACAGAGTGTGAGAGAGAGACATAGAGTGTGAGAGAGATGGGGCTTGGGCTGTGGTGATACTGATGCGAGGGTGCAGCGGCGACGTGATGGGGAGATCGCCGGCGTTGAGGTGCAGGGGGTCGAGTTTGGGTATGCAGGTGAAGTGGGGATCGGAGTGCAGGGGACTCGGTGAAGTGGAGAAAGGAAGGATGGTGGCTTGGATTCGTGAGAAGGAGTGAGCGAGGGGGAGTACGAGGTGGTTGTCGTCGTCGGTGGGATGAACGGAGTTGGGAACTGCAGTGGGTTCGCGAAAGGAGAAGGAAGGAAAGAGAGGAGGGGAGAGAGTGATTGAGAGTTTTGAGAGGAGAGAGGGGGGATGAGGGCGACGGGGTTAGAGAGGGGAGCGCGTGGGGTAACGTTCGCGCGAGCGAGGGCGGAGGCGACGGAAGAGGAAACGGTGGCGTGGGCGGGAAAATAGGAAAGAGCCGTTGGGGAGAAGGGGGTGTAGAAGCTGGTCGGATCGGTGAAGCGGGTGCGGGCGTGGGCTGGGGACGCGGGAGCGGCTGCTAAGGAAAAAAGTGGGCCGGGCCAGAAGAATAAAAAAAGGAAAATTAAATAGAGAATTTAAGGGAGTGGGTCGGCTCGGTGGGCTCGGGAAAAATAAGGAAAAAGGATTAAATATTGAGAGAGGGCCGGGCTGGAAAAGGCTGGGTTTGAATAAAGGAAATGGAGTTTAGTTTAAAAAGAACGGGCCGAGGGTAATTAAAAAGGAATTGAGTTTATGAAAAAGATAAAGGAATGGGCTTGCGATTTTTGGTTTGGGATAAATAAATTTATAAATAAAATAAATAGGATTACAAAGTAACAAAATACAGATTTTGGTATAAAAGGGACTGGGTATTACATAAAGTGAGCCCACTTCCTACTTCATCATCCTCTACTAGATTAGTATTTTAGTATAAGGTGTTAGCTTCACTAATCTCTCATTACTGAAGTAGTAGCTTAAGTTAGTGTCTTCTCTACGTAGATCATCTTCGGCCTCGAAAACTTCAAGCAAGTTCGTTCTTTTCACCTTGAGAAGCCATGCAAGAGTCCAGGAGTTCCATGATCGCAGCGAAGGGACCACTACAATGAGCAATTGAAGTGAAGGACTGGTCTACAAAGGTTGTATTCCGTTATCACTTAGATGTAAAGTGGTTTACCTTTAGTTTCGTATGATTCTCTAGTTAACGATTCTAGTTTAGGGTTCTTTAAAACGGCAAATTTTTTAAAATGGCATGGACGATACCTCCCGAAACCTTGTTGTCGTTCATAGGAACCCTACAAAACAGATCTAGTAATAAGTTGTCATAAGCCCATTCCCAAAAGACTAGTATCATTAAGGAGTTACTAGGTTTGAGAAAATGTAAGTGGAGCCTATTTTTGAGTCTATACATTTGAACGTTGATACCTTACTATACGCACATGTACACATCTTGAAACTTGGGATAGTAGAAGAGACTTGTCATGCTCTTGTCTGTAATGCTTTAGTATGAAAAAAATTATATAAAAAAATGAACACTATCTTGCAATTATCAAGGCAGCATAAAAAGATTCAGCGAGGGTACTTTATCACCTAGTGACTTAGACCAACTGGTTTGGGATCATTTGTTGTGTCTTAGGTGTTGCAAGATTAGAATACTGCTATTTACACCTAATAAATAATCACATTCGGTAATCGGTCGGTTAGTGCCTCACAAAATATTAACGGTCGCATGAAAAATGTGGGAACAAATCCATCAAGTTGATCTGTCAATTAAAAAAGTAATAGGGAGCTAAGGGCAAGAGTATGACAGCTTGAATTGAATTCTCTGAGTGTAGAGATGATTTTTTTCACACTTAGGGGTATATGATCATGTTTGGAAGTAAGATAGGTAGGAAATATTAGAAGAATGATGAGAAACTAATTTTCAATATATATCAAAATCTATTAAGGTATGGTTTATAACGACCGAAAATCTAGTGAGATTTAAACTCTTGTTTTTCATTTTTTTTATTCCTATTTTTGTATATAGTTTTCATTTTTTTTGTTTCCTTTATTTTCTTTTATAGGAGTAGGAGTAAGAATAGGAGTAGGAGTAGAGTTTAGTTAGATAGTAGTTTAGTTTATAATTTGAAACCCTAGATTTGCTCGAGAACTAAAAAAAGATAAGTGTGGAGGTATTTGATAGGTGTAATTTATTGCACATTTTTCTAACTCATTTATCATTTTATTTTCATATTTTATGCTTGTCCGGGTATCTTTTGTGAATTATTACAGATAACAGGGCTTGAATACAAAAAACAGAAAATTTTCCTAAAAGAAAGATTACGTGCGTATGATGGAGAATTAAGGGAATTATCCAGGAAATCAAAAGGATAATTTGCAAATTTGGAATAAATTTGGGAAATCATTAAAGGTTGTAACAGATAGAAGTGAATCAATCAATCACAACAACAAATAAATCTCCCTAATTATATGCCAAATTTGGGAATAATTCGGAAATCCACGCAACTACAGAGCTACAAGAATAATTTTCATGATTTGACAACTAAAAAGAGCTCAAGAAATTAAGAAAATCAAACACAAAAAAAATTCGTGCCACGAAACCACCAAAGGGTCGCGGATCCGCCGCAGAATGAGCATATACACAGCGGTTTAGCCGCAAAATCTGGGCCATTCATCACCAATTTTTATGGCTACGATCGTCTTGGCATATACATCGTTTTAAGATATATCGTTTTATTTTTTGAAGATTCTAAAGGCTCGCAACAGTATTCAACAGAACAATTAGATTAGATTATCATAATTGTTAGCAAGTACATTCTCTTGTATATTCTATTACTTGTTCTCTAATCTTCTTTAACCCATATAAGCACTTGTATAGCCTTAGGGTTTCATATCTCTCTTATCTTTCTTATTATTCAAGTACTAGGGGTTTCAAGAGAGGGGTCAACTATTGTAAGTACTTTAAATTCTCAATAAAGATATTTTGTCTTCTCTTTGAATATGTGTGGCTAAACACAGTCTAGATTTTTGTTTTGCTTATATGTATGGTGGATGTTTTATAAACGCTTTATTTCTTACTTTGATACGAATCTCTTTTGATCAATATATGGTTCTCATTGTTCTTAATCTAGAAAAGGTAAATTTATGATAAAAAGTTGACGTCTTTAGTAAAATTATGGATAGAAAAGAATACCTAAAAACTAATTAAGTTCATGATAGTACACCTAAAAACCTAATTAGGGATGGTAAAAAACAAAGTATAAATCAAAAGATATTCAAACTAGTTATTAATTTGATCTAGAAGAAAACTTAGAATATGATAGTTGTAGTTTCTAGACCTATAAATACGCATAGACGGTTAAATTTAGTTTAAATCTAATACACTAGAATTATGGTTTTAATTAAATCTAAATGATATAATATAATTGATAGGATAAGATTAAATCAAATAATTTATTCTATACTTTTATGTTATTAATAGATTGTTAAGAAAACATATGAAAAAGGATAAAGTATTATCATACAAACTACCACATATGAAAAAGCAAAGCAAAGCCCTATATCTCTTTTTATTATTCAAACAAATCTTTTAAATTTTCTTGCTTTAGATATTGATAAAAAAATCAAATATTTTCTTTAACTTAGTTTAAAATTAGTTAACACAACTCTCTGTGAGAACGATCCTCAAGTACGACTGCAATAACCTGTATACTTGCGGTTAAATTTGGAGTACTAATAAAAATCTCAATCAACTTGCAACCCTAACGTATTCATGGATTCGTGTGAGGCTTGCGTCATTATTTATAGTTTAACATACATAGGGAAAAGGGGGTAGTTTGGTAGAGAGCGTATGCGTGGCACGGGGGTCCACTAAAAATCACTTAACATGAATCTCGTGTGTCGTTATTCCGTGGGTTTCACGGAGCTTAACTCAATGTACTGTTGATTTATGGGTATGACGGACTACTCTCGTATACATACATACCTTCATTATCGAACCACAACAAACACGTAACCATAGAATTTCCATGCTTATATAGCTACCATGTTTAATTGTCATATCATACTTGTTCACTGCATCATGATTTTCACTTTTTACTTATATACTTGTCGTTTATCGTTTTTACAATTATACCTTTAATTGGGGACTTACCGAACGCAAGTTTGCTGATGGACATTTCTTTATTTTCTTTCTTCTTTAGGAATATTCGTCAGGTGGCTTAGTGACATGGGAGATCGAACTGACAAAGAAGGATTGCTCTCAGTTGTCATCTCAGGCAGATTACTCGTCATCCGCCAGTCTTTATTTATTTCAGTATGTCTATTGTTCAGACATTCCTTTGTATTACTTTCTTTGTATTTGAATTCTGGACTTGTTGTCTTTTGTTTGAACTTTATGACTTGGGAATAAAATAGGAAGTTGGATTTATGCTCTAAGTTAAATTCTTATTATATTTTACACGTTACTTATTATACGATTAACGTATTTATTTCGGGAAAGACCGCTTCTCGGTATAAATACGTCGCTGATCTCGTCACGTGTTTGTTGCCGTCTTTTGGGATGTGAGGCGTGACAGTTTCATTAGGTTCCAACTACAAATCGACTACCTATTCATTTTTTACTTCACATAATTTTTTGTCTCCTTGATGTCCAAAAGTTCTCCAAGAGTATAAGCAAGTAGAAAATTGGAAAAGCGGACAAAACTTAAAATTCTGAATATTTTGAAATTTCATAATTTTCATGTGAAAAAGGAAGAAAATATTTTCCGAGTTTTTTTTTTCGAAATTTCACGATTTTTGTGTGTAAAAGGAAGAAAATATTTTCTGATTTTTTTGAAAATTTCAAAATTTTCATGCGTTATATAACATAAAAAAATTGTTAAACTGAAAAAAACAAAAATTTTTGAGATTTTTTAAAACTTAACGATGTTCGTGCATTATAAGTAACAAAATATTGAAAAACGGAAGAAAATAGAAAAAATTTCTATTTTTGAAAAATTCGCAATACTTGTGTATTATACCAACCAAAATACTAAAAACCAAATAAAACAGAAAATATTATGATTTTTGAAAATTTTGCGATTTTTATGTTCTATATAGTCTTAAAAATATCGAAAATTTGAAGAAAATGGAAAATTTTGAATTCTTAAAAAAGTCGTATTTTCGTGAAAAAATATTGAAAATTTGATGGAAGCACAAACTTTTGGAATTTATAAAGATATCACGATTTTCGTTTTAACAAGCAAAATATTGAAAAATCCGAAAGGTCATAAAAATTTAGATTTTTGAAAATTTCTTGATTTTCGTTCGCTAAGCATGCAAAATATTGAAAAATTCAAGAATACTGAATTTTTTTTTTAAAAATCACGATTTTTCATATGTTAGGCAAAAATTTTAAAAACCGAAGAAAACATAAAGTTTTGTGATTTTTTAAATTACACAATTTTTATATGGTACTGTGCAAAATATTGTAAATTTGAAGAAAACTAATAATTTTAGGATTTTTTTTGTAAATTTCGCAATTATAATGTGCTATAACATGCAAATTAGTTTTTTAAAAACCCGAATAAAACAAAAAAAATTGATATTTTTTGAAAATTTCATAATTTTTGTATGGCACAATGTCACGCCCCGCTTCCCAGTGTACGGCGAAGAGGATGCGACGAGATCCGCTATGTATATACTTAGAAGTACATACGCTAAGCGTATCTAAGCAATATAAAGTAAATCACAAAAGACAAGAGATATAGAAATAACAACAACTTTATTAATAACATTCTTTTGTACAATGCATGAAAAATAAATACAACTGAAATGAAAAGCGATGCCTAAACAATGGCATAACAGGAAATGAAAATACTGAATAGAACAAGGTACAATGTCTAGAGCTCAGGGTCTTCGTGAAACTGCTCCAAGTCTTCACCGGTGGGCTCGATCTCTGCTGGGTCCAAACTATCTGACGACATTCAAAGAAGAAAGAAATAGAATGTCGTCAGCGAACAGGTCGCTCGGTAAGTCCCAAAGATAAAGAAGAATTAGAAAAGACAGAATAAGAGATATTTTCTAAAGAGATTGTAAAATATTGTAGAATATTGTGTTAACGTTGTTGTTTGTAGCTTGGTACAGAAGGATGCCAGTGTATACGAGAGGGGTCTCTATATGCTAGAGACCAGGGCAAACGGAATGTACAAGGAACCGTTAAGCCACGGTACAACAGCAACGGAATATAGGTTAGGTGTCTTAATCTGACCACCTCGTGCCACTTTTAACACATTCCGTACCAATCTACCCCTTAAACCCCGTAGTATTTTGATTGTATTGTTGTATTGTATTGTGTAAGTTGGATGACTGACCAAAACCATGATATCGGTGAACAGATCGTAACTGCATAATCAGGTAAATGGTATAACGGGATAATGGATGTATATCCATGGTTTGATTCAGTCAAGTTGAATAGATTGTTAACTGAATTCTGGGATTCATGTGTTCATATTGAGTTTGAATATTAAAGAATATAGATTGACATGAATCATATTCAAGTCAAAAATAATCAGACTCAAACCCGAGTCAGACTAAAAGAAATGTAAGTCGAAGTTCTATATTTGTTAGGGTCATTATTGTAATTTATAAAACTTGAGGGGGTTTTATGTAAAAATACTTTTGTATAGTTTTCAAGATACACCTCAAGTATTTATTATTCGTCTTTATTGTTATAATGAGTGTGATTTTATTTTGTGATATTTCTAGTGAAAATATCCTAATTACATAAATAAAGGTATTAATTTGTAATATTGATTTAATTGAAATTCATGGTATTTTAATGTAACTTTTAATCTTGTAATTTTTTGGAAAAGGTGAAAACTTTATCTTATAATAAAACAGGTGTTCAAATGATAAATATACATATGTTTATACAAGAATAATTTTTAATAAATATTTTATTTTCCAAAAAATCTCATTTTTCTTAAATGTCGTATTTTAAACCTTTCGAGACCGAATGCTCCTTGCGGAGGTCTGAATCTCGCACTACTAAGCCCGAGAGTGCACAATAAACCGTACTATCCATAACGAGTTCCCCAAAGGTGGGTTGCAGTGGCGCTTTGCAAAGATTTTAATAAATACTAATCATTTAGAAAACGGTTTTATAAAGATAAGGTATTTATTTGTAAAAGGTGTAAATTTCCTTATTTTAGATTCTCGGGTTTCCTAAGCCAACTAACCTATTTCTAAATGGTCTAAACGATAAGTCATTAGAAGCCTCAAATCGCCTCTTCACAGCCAATTGCGGCTAGGTAAGTGCCAGGTGAGTGGGAGGCTCTCCACTACAAGTAGTGGTCCTAATTAAGTAACCACTCGCCTTAGACACACTTGCCTAGACACCACAAAGTCAGGTTTAGATAAACGATCGATGTCCATGACATATCGTATTTTCCTATTAAAAGAAATTGTTTTAAAATTGTTTAAAACTTAGAACTTTTAGAAAAGGTTTTATTAAGAAAAGGGTATTTAAATGTAAAACCTTGTATTATCGTATTCTAAGTTTTGATGATATCAATTAGGGTTGTATTTGCGTGTGTGTGGAGGTAGGTCATTACCTCATGATCTAGTTTAAGGTATAGCAATGTTAAAGGGTTAAATGTGATAAACTAAACATGGTGGTATTTAAGTGAAAGAATACGATATATTAAAAAGGCTATCATTTCATGTGTGAAAACTTGTTCAAATTGATTTTTAAGTGATTAGTAGTCAACATGAAGATGTATAAGCATTATGAAATTGGTGATAAGTGAGATTTGATAAAAAAAAAAACGAATAGGAAATCGGGTTGTTCCTATTTCCGTCGGGTTTATAAAGTCGTATTATTATGAAGGAAAAGAAAGGTAGAAAAGGGGGACTTACGGGTTTGGACAACGCTAGAGAGTGAGAGGAAGGTAGTGGGTTTGCCGGTGCGTCGAAACGTCGTGAAGAGGTCTTAGTACGATCGCCGGGATTTCGCCGTCGATTTCGTCAGCGCTTCGCCTTTCGCTCGTTTTCTCACGTACCAAGTTCTCTTGGAATTTTGAGAGAGTGGACTTAGGAAAAGTGATGAGAGGGTAGAGGGTATGGGGGGTTTATATAGGGTTAGGCTAGGGTTGGGGTTTTTAATAAAAAAAATATAAAAATATATAAAAATTCATTAAAACTCATTAAACCTAGGATTAAAAGGGATTTATTGGGCAATTTAAAACTGGTCCAGGTATAATAAGTGTGCAGGAGGGTTGACCACTTCAAGACCCAACTTTCCTCTGTTGGTGACTCGGCCGTCCGGCCAAGTCCGGCCGGCGGCGCCGGACCGAGTCGGCCGGTTCGCCGGCCAGCGGCGCCGAGTCGGGCCGAGTCAGGACACCAGAGGCCGGGGAAACTTCGGGGGTACAATTTGGTATATTTACTTTTTGTTGTCCAGTACATATTTTGGGAGTTATGGCCTTTTGACTGTTGACTTCCAAAAGAAATTAAAACAAAATAAATACAAAAATAATGTGGGGCATGGGATTTAAACTCTGGTGGCTTGGTTCAGCAGTGCAAGGTATTACCAATGAGCTACAAGCTCCTTCTTGTAATTATGGAGTGAAATAAATACTTAAAGAGATATCAGCCGCAATAAATACTCCAAGTATACATTGAATTTAAATCAATTCTTTGTACATTAAAAATGGAGTTATTACAGTCTAGCCTCCTTACAAAAATTTCGTCCTCGAAATTTACAACTTTTATTTGAGGACTAGTTTACAAAGAGGTGTGGATATCTAGTACGCATTTCATCCTCTTTTTCCCAAGTGGACTCTCCTGGAGTGTCTTTCCTCCACATCACTCGAACCAAGTTAACTTCCTTGTTCCGAAGTGTCTTCACTTTTCTGTCCAGGATTTCCACAGGGTGTTGCTCACAAGACAAGTCGGGCTGTATAGTGAGCTCGGAATGATCGAGAACATGGTTGGGGTCACTTACATACTTTCTGAGTTGGGATATATGGAACACATTATGCACTCCTTCCAATGAAGGTGGAAGCGCTAAGCGTTATGCCACTTCACCGACTCGTTCGAGTATGTCGAACGGTCCAATATATCTCGGACTCAATTTACCCCGTCTTCCAAATCGGATCACTCCACGGTTCGGAGATATCTTCAGGAATACGTGATCTCCTGGCTGGAACTCCAAGTGTTGTCTCTTTGCATCAGCCCAGTGCTTCTGTCGATCTTGGGCTATGCGCATCCTTTCCCTGATAGTACGAACCACATCAACAGTCGCTACTATCATCTCTGGTCCAAGAATTTCCCTATCTCCGATGTCGTCCCAACTTAATGGCGAACAACACTTCCTTCCATACAATGCTGCAAAAGGTGTCATTCATATGCTTGCTTGGTAGCTGTTGTTGTACGAAAACTCCACAAGATGTAGGTGATCTTCCAACGATCCTTTGAAGTCTAACATACATGCTCTGAGCATATCCTCCAAGATCTGAATAGTTCGTTCCGACTGACCATCTGTTTGTGGATGATAAGCCGTGCTGAAGTTCAGACTTGTTCCCAAGCTTGCTTGCAGACTCTGCCAAAATTGCGATCGGAACCTGGTGTCACGATCGGAGACAATGCAGACCGGTACTCCATGGAGTCTCACAATTTCCTGTATGAGTTCATGGGTATTAAAGATAGTACATTATGAAGAGTTTTAAATCTAAATTAGATTATTACCTCCATGTACTTCTTTACTAGTGTCTCAATTGATTGGCCAACTCGAAATGGGATGAAATGAGCCGACTTTGTGAGTCGATCCATAATGACCCATATGGCATCGTTACCCTTTGTGCTGCGAGAAAGAGCAGTCACAAAGTCCATCGTGATGTGTTGCCACTTCCATTCTGGGATTGGTAACGGTTGAAGTAATTCAGCAGTCCTGTGATGTTCAGCCTTTACTTGCTGACACACCAAGCATTTTGCGACGCTTCTGGCTACTTCACGCTTCATTCCATGCCACCAATAATTCTGACGTAGATCTTTGTACATTTTGGTACCTCCAGGGTGTACTGAATAGGGAGAGCTGTGAGCTTCTTTCATTAACTCTTCCCGAACAGGACCTTTTGGTACACACAATCTGCTGCCATATCTCAAAGATCCGTCTTCATGGATGATGAAGTCTGTTCTGAGTCCATTCTCCACTTGTTCTCTGATCTTTTGCAACTTAGCATCACTTGCTTGAGCTGCTTTGATCTGATTGACAATGGTTGATTGAACTTGTAAATTCATCAAACTTGAAGCATTGCCTGGCATGACTACTTCAATCTCCATCTGATCTAAGTCTTGTTGAAGCTTCCACTGAGCAGTGAGATTCATTGCTAATGGTTGGCGACTAAGAGCATCAGGTACTACATTCACCTTCCCTGGGTGATATTGCAAGTTGATGTCAAAGTCCGCCATGAGTTCTAACCATCTTCTCTGCCGCATATTCAACTCCTTCTGAGTAAACACGTACTTCAGGCTCTTATGATCTGTGTAGATGTTCACTCGTTCACCAAGTAAATAATGACGCCAAATCTTGAGAGCAAAGATGACGGCTGCCAACTCCAAATCATGCGTCGGATAATTGCGCTCATGGATCTTCAGCTGTCTTGAAGCATAAGCCACAACCTTACCGTGCTGATGTAGAACACATCCTAATCCCTTACCGGATGCATCGCAATGCACTTCGAATCCTCCAGATTGATCCGGTATGACGAGAATAGGTGCTGATGTCAACCTTAACTTGAGTTCTACGAAAGCTTGTTCGCATGCTTCTGACCACACAAATTCTTCATCTTTACGTGTGAGCTTGGTCAGGGGCGTTGCTATCTTCGAAAAGCCTTCAATAAACCTTCTGTAATATCCAGCTAAACCTAAGAAACTTCGAATATCCTTCACTGACTTTGGTGTAGGCCATTCGCTAACTGCCGAAACTTTTGCTGGATCTACAGAGATTCCTTCTCCTGATACGATATGTCCAAGAAAACCAACTTGATTTAGCCAAAACTCGCACTTGCTGTACTTGGCATAAAGCTGATGTTGTCGAAGAGTTTCTAGGACAATTCGTAAAGGTTCTGCATGTTCTTTCCGACTCTTAGAATATACCAGGATGTCATCGATGAAGATGACAACAAACCTGTCTAGATACTCCCAGAAAACTTGATTTATTAGGTTCATGAATATTGCGGGTGCGTTGGTCACACCAAATGGCATCACTAGAAATTCGTAATGTCCATAATGAGTTCTGAAAGCTGTTTTGTGAATATCAGCCTCCTTGACCTTCACTTGATGATAACCTGAACGAAGATCTAATTTAGAGAAAACACAAGATCCACTTAGCTGATCGAATAAATCATCGATGCGCGGGAGTGGATACTTGTTCTTTATAGTGACTTCGTTCAAGGCTCTGTAATCGATGCACATTCTGTATGAACCTTCCTTCTTCTTCACAAGTAGTACAGGTGATCCCCAACTTGAAGTGCTGGGACGAATCCATCCTTTCGCCAGTAATTCGTCCAACTGTGTTCGGACTTCCTTCAAACCTTCCGGACTTAAACGATAGGGTGCTTTGATCACCGGTTGTGCTCCTGGTACTAAATCAATACTGAATTCAAGAGCTCGATCGGGAGGCAAACCTGATATATCGTCAGGAAATACATCGTCGAACTCTCGAACTACATCTGGTCTTGATTCTTCCTCCGCTTGAGCTGCTGCAACTACTGCTTCTCTTGGCTTCGCTTTGTAGGTACTTGGCTCCAGTGTACGGTCTCCGCTTTTGAAATAGAAGACCGGATGGTCTGGGATCTCGAATACTGCCCTCCTTTGACGACAGTCGATGGTAGCATAAAAAGTTCTAAGCCAATCCATTCCTAGAACCACATCGAAGTTCGGTATGTCCAGTACTTTGAAGTCAGCATAAAACTCTCGACAGCAAACGACGAGTGGATACAAGCTGTATCCCATAGTTGCCTTTAGAACGCCATTTCCTGAACTGACATTCCAGCTGGATACAAGCGGTGAGACTGGAATCGCATGGGTTCGGACAAACCGTTGCGATATAAAGCAGTGTGATGCTCCAGTATCAAACAGTGCAAGTGCAGGGATTGAGGATACTAAGATTGTACCTAAGGTATGTGGGATTTGTTTTAGGTATAGGAACTATGTAACTAAGTAGCAAAGTTTGAAAAGAAAAGTTTACCAGTGATGACTTGGCCAGTGGCCTCAGCTTCTTCCATGGACATCGTGAAAGCCTGGCGCCTTGGTACATTCCTCCTGGCCTGAGGAGCATTCCTCGGAACATTCCTTTGAGCTTGATGGAACTGACGAGGAGGTGGTGCAGCTTGTGGTCCTCTGGGTGGTGCAGGTAGTGCAGGTCTGGGAGCAGGTGCCTGAAGAGCTGGTCGCTGCGGATAAGTAATTGCTAGCCTAGGTGCAGTAACTGGGTTCTGTCTTTGGGGACAAGACCCAATATCGTGAGTAGCTGAGCCGCAGACTAATCAAAGGCGGTTGGCTCGACGGTAGTCCTTCATCATATGTCCAGTTCTCTTGCAGTAGGTGAAAAAGGTTGGGCTGGAACGATGGGTTGGTACTCCGGGTCGCCTTGGCATGAAAGGTGGCCTGGACGAGGCTCCACCTGCCATCTGGTTGGGGATTGATGGCGTGGAACGTAGGATGTTGCTGGCGTAGAATCTGCGCATGGCGAGATTCGCGGAGCAGCGGTTACGCCTGTGAGCGGTGACTTTGGTCGGAGGGCCGAGGAAGACGGCCACGGCCTGGAGCTCGGGAAAAGCGAGGAGGCCGAGAAGTCCAGGTCTTGTGGCAGCCCGGCGCGAGCTACGGGGCCGAGGAAGCCAATTTGCAGGGGGCCTGAGGAGGGCCAGTTTGTGTTTGCAGGTCGGGTACAGGATGGCCTGGTCGGCTCCTGTGGGCCCTTTCTTCTGAGTTCTGGCACACGTCACCTGCCACGTGTCCTGATCTTGGAGGTCGCCAATATTGAGCATCATCATTAGCCCCCCACTCTTGTCTCGACCAGCTAGTGGGACAGGTCAGGAGTGGACTGCCGGGCCTCCCGAGGTGAGCTCATTTCCAAGGTTTTGTCGGGATGAGTCCTCCGGCCGTCAGTTGTCTTTTCCGCTAGCGAATCAAGACGAGATCTCTGCATTTAAAGAAGGTGCGCCGGTTCGTGCACTCTGCAACTGAAGCGATGGTCCACGTGTCGAGCGTCGATTGGCTGATGCGACGCATGCAGGCCTGCGGCGTCTGATGGGACGTGGCCCAGTGCAGAACTGACACGTGGAGCGATCGGGACCGCTGGACGCGAAGAGCCGTTTCGGCGGGAGACGACGGGCGCCGTTGGATGAGGCCGTATGCAGCAATAAACATGGGTGGGGCCCGCTCTAGGGCCCTTACTCCTTCGCATTTTCCTCTCTCAAGTCTTGGTTGCTCGGCGCTCGTCTCCCTTCTCCCGTTTTCAGCCCTTGAAGATTTTCTTTCCTAAGGTTAGATGTATTCCTCTGTAGAATCAATAGACATTGTAGGAGTAGGTGCTAGGGTTCCTTTAGCTGTGTCTGAGTCTCCTCGGGGAGCAGGGGTTGGATCATCTCCCCGGGATCGTGAGGCGGGGGCCGCCTCCGGGGAGGAGGAGGCAGATGTGGCCCCCAGCACCTCGTGCTGGGTGAGGCATGAGGACGAGCTCGCCAATGCTCGGGTTCGCCTCCACATCCCCTCGCGCTACACGCTTCGATTGGCCAAGGAGGGAGAGAGGGCGGATCAGGTACGGGGCAGGGAGATTGCCCTATATTTGGAAGCTTTTTAGGGCGGAATGCGCCTGCCCTTCTCTCCTGAGGTCGTCGTCGTACTGAATTTCTTTGGTTTGGCCCCCGGCCAGTTAGTGCCGAACTCATGGAGGATCCTCCTTGGGTTCTTGATCCGTCTGAAGTTGCAGGCGGTCCCCTTCAGCCTTTCCCTTCTCGATTCCTCCCTCGTTTTTAAGAGTCACCCTGGTGGTCGAGCGGGCGACCCGAGATGGGTCTATTTCACTTTCAGGAAGCGGCCGGGGGGAGCCGTCGGGACCGGGGTCGTGGCCTTGCCCTCCTCTATTCACGATTGGAAAAAGAAATTTTTCTTCGTTTCCCCTCCCGAGGGCGAGGACTGGCCCGTACCTACTAAGTGGTCGAGGGAGAAGTGTCTGCCGGGGAACCAGTCCGATGACCCCGCCGCGGTGAGAGTGGCGTCGTGGGAGCCCATCCCTCGACCCGACGTGCTGCTGTCCGAGAAGGTCTTGAGCTGGGCCGGGCTTAGCCTCGTCGAGTTCGTCGGTAAGTTAGGCTTGCTTTTTGGGTTTATGTTTTACTCGCGTTGCTGATTTGCTGGTATTTGTTTCATGCAGGATCCATGGACTTCGTCACACTCAGAGCCTCCATGCGCCAGCCGAGGCAGCCTACGAGGGCTGGGGGTTCCAGTTTCTCCCGTGCGGGGCCCGCCCCAGCTCCTGTCGCTCCGGCAGCAGCGCCCCGTGAGCGCTCGGTGGCGGATCCTGCCCCGGGTCCCAGCATAGCATCGGGCCGGAAGCGGGCCCTGTTCGAGGAGGACCTGGCCTCGGACAAGGAGATCGGCTCTCTCTCGGAGCCGCTCAAGAGGAGCTCCCGGAGACCTTCCCGGGGCCGATCCTCGTCAACCGTGGTGGTGGAAAGGGGCCTTCGCTTTGCGGTGCCATCGAGGCTGTCCGTGGTGGATAGCCTCCTGCATGAGATAGAGACCTCGGCAGAGGGCAGAGTCCCAGGGGGGACCTTCCGGGTTCAGCTGGCGTCCATCGCCCAGGAGTCCGTGCAGGTAAGTTCCTTGGTTCATTGTGATATTCAGTGCCCCCTTCATCTTTCTGATTTTTTTGTGTCCCCCAGGTTCTCCAGCACGTGGCCCTCGCCCTACGCATGGAAGCTGAGGTGGTAGCCCCGGCGTTGGAGGCTGTGGGTCAGCTCGCCTCGCTGCAAGAGAGCTCCAGGCGGGAGCTGGAAGCGATGTCGGCGAGGGTCGCCGCCTTGGAAGGCGAGGTGGAAGCCGGGAAACAGGAGGTCGCCCGGCACCGCGAGGCCGCCGTGATCGCCGAGGGCAAGCTTGAGGACGCTCAGGTGCTCGCCGGCAACCTGAAGAGGACGGTGAAGACCCTCCAAAAGGAGCTGAGGGCGGCGGCTGAGTCGGCCAAGTCGGCTGAATCGAGGGCGGTGGAGAGCTATAAGAAGTCGAAGGACTTCTATGACGACTTGGCCGTGGCCACGACCCGCATTTGGCGTGACGCCCTCGATACCGGATTTCTCCGACGCAGATTTCCGGGCCGAGTTGCCCCTCATGGGCGCCGACGAGCAAGGGGAAGAGGTTCCTGGTGAGGAGGTGGCCGAGGACCCAGCGCACCCCGTGGTGGAGGTTGAGGACCTCGAGGTCGTACCTGGACCTGAGGTGTAGAGCCCCCATTCTCCTCTTTTTATTTTGTTTCCTTGAATTTTGTAAGGCTGGGGAGCCCAAAAAATACCCTTTGTAAAACTTTATCTTTGGCAGTAATAAATTTTTTCTTCGGCTCCACAGAATTGCACTCTACCATCTGTTTGCAAGATATTTTTGTCTGTACCATTGTGCTTTCATGTCAGGTTGGCCATCTGCTTGGCGATCGTCGGTCGAGTTGACTTCAATCACTGGCCGATGAGCGTGCCAAGCGCTGCCGAGAAGGTATCCCTATGGGCCCCGGAGTCGAGGGGAGATTGTTTAGATTTGGACAGACTTGACGCCCCTCACTGGGGTCTCGGATCCTCCGCGGGCCACAGGGCATCTCCGATTTTGAATGTTAACCACCATCCGGGGGTGACTGGACAGGGTAGCTGCTCAGTAGCCTCTCGCAGGGGCTTTCTGGTCCCTGGCGTTGCGGTAGGGGAGCTACCCTCCAGGGATGGCCGAGAAAGGACTCGACCGCCTTTGGGAGGACTTGGGTCCTTAGCGCAAGAGGGCTATAAGAAGCCCACTAAGGATGACCGGGCAGTGAGGCTGCGCAGTTGCCTCCTAGCGAGGACTTTGATCTTTGGCGTCGTGGGTAGGCAACTACCAGCCTGGGATGAACGAGCGGGATAGTTGCTCTGGAGCCTCTTGTGAGGACTTTTGATCCCTGGCGTCGAGGGTAGGGAGCTACCAGACGGAGTTGACCGAGCAGGGCAGCTGCTCAGTTGCCTCTTGCGAGGGCTTTGATCCTTCAGGATGGGGACCGAGCAGGGTTACTGCCCAGTGCCTCTTGCCGAGGACTTTGATCCCTGTCGGTTGTGGTAGGAAGCTACCAGCCGGGGATAGCCGAGCAAAGACTCGACTGCCTCTGGGAGGACTTTGGTCCTTAGCGCGGGAGGGGCTATAGAAGCCTACCAAGGACCCTTGGCTGGGCAGGGTTACTGCTCGGTGCCTCTTGGCGAGGGCTTTTGTCCTGAAGGATAGCCGAACGAGGGATCCTCGGGCTCGACTGCCTCTGGGAGGGCTTTCTGATCCCCGGCGTTGTGGCAGGGAAGCTGCCCGCCGGGGATAGCCGAGCGAGGAATCCTCTGTTAGTGTATATGCCCTAGAGGCCATTACTGTATCATACTAGTATGTATATTACTTGATGGAAGCTTGGGATATTCACAGTTGTATATACAATCTTGCTCGAAATGGTAGTATGCTACTTGGTTTGCCTCTGCTTTAATATGTGCATGTGTTTCTTTTAGCATATCGCTTATATACATATTAGTAGAGCCCTTAGGATCTTTGCTTGATTACCATCGTTGTGATGGCGCTCACACTCGTGGGGGCTGGGTAATCCATAAGCACATCCTTATATAGGTCCCTAGTCATAGGACTATCGAGACAGGGCATCGATACTCCGGAGTAGACTAGCGTATGCGCTTCTCATCCCAACGTGGGAGACGGTCTGTCCCACAGCTGTCAGTACGTCGTACTTGAGATAGTATGCGGGTGCTCGTTAGGTTACGAGTACACTGGACAGGACTTGTCGGGAACTGTTGGTTGGTATTATACCTATCGTCAGTTATCAGTTCCCAGGTGACATGAGTACAGCTTAGTCCGCTGTCTTGACACTGTCACTTCGCCTCAAGTGTGTTCCCACTGTACTTTGATTACTACCCTACCACGGCTCTAAGGAGTCGTGCAAACAGGTAGTAGTTGGGTGCAGTCCCGAAGCACTTGGAGGCAGTGACGGTTAGACAGGATTCGTCTCTCTCGGTATTGGGGGTTGACATCGCGCTGTGTCCAGGAGAGCCATTACACAAGTAGTCCCTGGCCAGGGCAAGCGAGATATACTGGTAGGTTTCCAGTGTTATCTCGGGGTGTTCTGGGCTACACTCCGACACGACTTGTACCGCTATTAGGGGACTGACGTTTACCGCCCCTCTAAGCCCACCATGCGATGTATCAGACGAACAGACCGGACTGTACGGAGACTGTCACATTCAGGCTCAGTAGGAGTTCAGATGAGTTCACCTCGTCAGTCTTCTTATCGGCATCTACCTGGGGACCATTACGTACAGCTAGTGCCGCTTGCGGTCTGTGGTTAAACCCACTGCCAGCGTAGTGTCGAGTCTTTAGAGTCCCACACAGAGAGTTATTCGCCTTTAGGCAAAATGAGTAGAGGTCGCATGGTTTTGCGACAGGGTTCGTTCACATCCGCGCACTTATGCACGTTTGCTGTCCGGACAGCTTATACTAGCGGGCTTTGGTTTAAACCAGATCCTAGTATATGATTTGGGATTGGTTTTATCTCATTGTATTCGTGTTCCTCGGATCACGGATACGGGTACGTATGCACAGTTGACTGAGACAGAGGCAGAGGACTTTGATTAGGGTTAATGACCATTGTCATTTTCTTAACCCTAATGCTTATGTGTGTATTATGAATAATTGATATTAGTTAAATATAATTGTGCATGGTTAGGGTTGTTGACCTTTTGACCATACTTGACTTGTTGACCTAGGTTGACACTTTGACCATCATCATTCCATATAAAAGATGCTCTTTGATCCTTGCAATTTGCATTAAATATAAAATGATAATGGTCAAGTCTTAATTAACCATGACAATTATCTAGCTAATTATCTAATTTCATAATTCACCCATATTAGTGAGAATGGTTCATTATTCTCCTCATTCTATCATATTGATTCTCTCTCCTCCTCTTCCTCTCTCTCAAGCTCTCCCCTCTCATGAGTTGAGAAACACATGAGCTTGAGATAAACCTCTCTAAAGTAATCTCTACTCTCATCTAAAGTTCTAGGATTAGCACTTCTAGCACCTTAGTTATTTCTAGCTTGAAGTTGAAGCTAAAGGTTGAGGCTCTCGGGTGGATCCTTCTTCGACTAGAGAAGGAGACAAGGTGAACACTTTCTTTCACTCCAAGGAGAAAGGAGAGAAGGACATAAAGCCCAAGGTATAACCTTTCTTCCATGTAGCTAAGACTGGTTAGCTTGTAGTTAGTTTTTGTTTAGCAAAGATCCTCCTTTAGTTAGTCCATGTTGCCTAGTTCGATAAAAATCCAATTTTTATTCCGTTTTCCGCCTCCCCGCAAGCACCGGGGTGGGCAACGTGGACTTACAGTGGTATCAGAGCCTAACTAAACATAAACTAGCTAGTTAGTAAAGTGTATAGAAGTTCGATCGGTAAAAATCGCAAAACTAAAATTTCAAAACCCTAAGTTTCTGTTGATTTTTTTTTCTGCTCTAAAAATAATAAATCATACTTCAGAAATCGGCTCAGGGTTTTGTTAAGAAGCACACCAAAAACGATCCAGTGAACCGTTCAAAGCGCCACAGTTCCGCGGCAATAGCATGCTATTGCCGCGGATCCGCGGCCGATTTGACTCGGTTCTGGACCGAGTTTGGTGCAGTATTCTTCTGATATGGTTTTGGGATTTTTAAGATATTTTATTTTTGCCCAGATTTTCCAGAATAGAAATTTGTATTTGGGTGGCTATAAATCCGTATTTTTTGATCGAACTTCCCTATACTTTGACTATTGGGTTATATCTGTGATGTTTATATGTATTTAACGTCTGCTAATCGCTATACGTCGATTAGTGGGGGTTATACATATCTGTGATCTATAATGCTTATTGGTTTGTGTATATGAATGCGTTGGATTGTCGCGGGTGAATAGCCGAGGGTTTTGTGAGACGAGAGTTTTCTTTTCTTTCAATTCATGTAACATGTAAATTGATGTAATATTATTTGTATGGCCGCACAACCGGGTCGGGGTTGTAGCCGTCATTGTATAATTCTTTTTACTGTTTTTGCTCCTAGGATAGACCCATGGAGGGGGTGCACAAACTACCGGGTATCTCGAAGTGCCGAGTGGCCTACTCACGGTGTTGAGGGAGGTTGCTTCGCTTCGGATATTTGGCGGGTAGTTTGCCTCACCCGTAGGGGTCTTGGGTGGGGTATTGACTATTCACCGCGACCGTGTAATCCGCTTTTCGTTGCAGGCTCGAACGGATTGCGGATTTCTAGTATATCCAATGTATTCATCTGTGATCTGTAATGTCTATCATTGCTATATATCTATATACGATAACTATTTAGACGTTACTTATATTTTACAGCCACGCTAGCCCAGCCCCCGCTCTGTCGTTAGTTAAGTAACCTAACGGGTGATGACGGGGCCCCGTGGCGAATGCGAATGGCATAAGCGTACGTCATATTTTGGTTGTTTTCTGCAATGGTAGGATTAAATGATGGGACGCATTAAAAGAACTAATGCAAGAAAATAAACCAAGTAAAAGTCGATTGGAACACTTTGAAAACTACTCGGTTCTTTTCAAAACTAAACTTTTAAATGCGGAGCTTGAACCACTCCTTTTAAAAGCTATCTCGTTCCATCGATTATATCAAGTTCACTACGTTCACGGTTTCGCCAAAACCATTCGTAGCCCTCCGTCATTCCACATGAATGGTCAAAATGTATTCAAGCTATGTATTTTGGCCAAAGTCAAGGCATAGTGATTGGTAGCTATTGGGTATTCATGTGCAGCATAGGTAGATGCGTTGGTTTGGGACAGCCGTACTGCCATTTTGGCCAAAGTCAAGGGTAGGTACGGGTGGGTCCAAATTAACCAGGAGAATGACAGGTAGAACTTGACATGTGACTTATGATATTTTGGCCAAAGTCAAGGTCATAAGAGCATGGGGCAAAAATCCACATCGGGAGTTTCATAAATACTGAAACTTGCGAGCACTGCATACCATTTGGAGTGTGATGATTCTGGTAGGATTCCTTCGGTTTTATCACGCGATGATATTTGGATCCCGATCCTACTGTGAGTATATGCTACTCCTCGGGAAATTTCTCACTTAACGATCAATGCTATAAAACTAGTAGGTGTCTAAAAAGGTGTTAGCGGGGCTACGCCCACAGGGAAAAGAGGTTACTTAATTAAGGAACTTCGCGAAAGCGTTGGAAAACCTCCCTCGAAGTACCGACACTGGCCTGGCTGAACGGTTAAGCAAGTATTGTACGGTGAGATTGATCCCGACTAATTCTTCCTTTATGGTTTGAGGAGGAATTCGAGAGACAGTGGGAGCCATCCTGTTTAGACAAACTAAAAACCACTCTAAACTTGCAAGAGCATCATGCTAAAGTGTTTCTTTTCTCTCTCCTAATTGCAGCGACCATTCAACATGACCGGACTTAAGTTATTACTAGATAAAAACATACTGACAGGGCCAAACTACAAAGATTGGCTCAGGAATGTCAAGATGGCAATCACTTACGACAAGTTGGGGTATCTCCTTACCACCAAAGCTCCCCCTGTCCCAGGTCCCAAAACCAGTGTCGTAGATAGGGAAATCTATAAGACCTGGGAAATAGATTGCGCGAAGGCCAAATGCCTCGTGCTTGCCTCGATGGACAACGAACATCAGAGGAGGCACGAGAATATGGACCTAGAGTCCATATTTCTTCATACAAAAGAACTGTATGGAGAACAGTCTCGTATCGCCAGATACGAAGTGTCGAAGAAGTTGTTTTCGGCAAGGTTGGCCGTCGGATCATCGCTAGCGGAACACGTGCTTAAGATGATTGGCTACATAGAGGAGCTCGCGGACCTTGGGACCACGTTAGAGAATGAACTCTACACTGACTTGATTCTCCAGTCCCTTCCTTCCACTTACGCCCAGTTTATCCTTAACTTCAACATGCAAGGAAAGGAGGTTGAACTTTCCGAACTTCTGAACATGTTTAGGAGTGCTGAGGGCACCCTACAGAAAGGTAGGAAGACATCCACTTTGTTTGTAGGAGGATCTTCCTCTTCTAAGTCCAGGGCGAAAGCCAAGGGAAAGAAGAAGAAAGCCCCCGCTAAACCAAGGGGCGGTGTCAGTAAAGTGGATACGAAGGGAAAGGGAAAGGTAACAAAGGTAGTGGGAAAGCTTATGGGGAAGGAAGAATGCTTTTACTGTCATAAAAGTGGACACTGGAAACAGGATTGCAAGGCTTGGAAGGCCAGAACCCAGGATTTGAAGCGAGTTGCGGCTTCAGCTTCAGGTGTGTATGTTATTGAAAACTGTCTATCAATAAACTCTACTTCCTGGGTATTGGATACCAGATCAGGATCCCATATCTGTAATTCTTTGCAGGCGTTGAGAAAGCGTAGAGTTTTGAAGGCAGGTGATATGACCCTCAGAGTTGCAAACGGAGCTAGCATGGATGCTGAGGTCGTGGGGGACTATCACCTGGGATTGTCAGATGGACACTTTTTGGTTTTGCGTAGTTGTTATTTTGTACCAAATGCAACTTGTAATATCATTTCTGTATCTTTATTATCTAAAGAAGGTTATGAATTTGCATTTGTAAGTAATGTAGTGAACATTCACCTTAATCAAGTTTTGATTGGGTCAGGTACATTAAACAACGGTATATACGTTTTAAACCAACCACAGATTTTCAATGTCCAGAATACACACAAAAGAAAGTCTCTAGAAATCAATAAAACTTTCTTATGGCATTGTAGACTGGGTCACATCAATGAGAGAAGGTTGACTAAGTTACATATAGAAGGATATTTGGATCCGTTCGAATATCAGTCATATGCAACTTGTCAATCCTGTCTCAAAGGAAAGATGACAAAGACTCCGTTCACTGGACACGGAGTAAGAGCGAGCGAGCTCTTGGGACTCGTATACAGCGACGTGTGCGGTCCAATGTCTACGCATGCACGAAGCGGTTATTCTTACTTCATTACTTTTACGGATGACTTTTCAAGGTACGGATATGTCTTCTTAATGAAACATAAATCCGAGGCTTTTGAAAAATTCCAAGAATACAAGAATGAAGTAGAAAAACAAACAGGCAAAAGTATCAAGGCACTGAGATTTGATCGAGGTGGTGAATACTTGAGTGCCGAGTTCCTGGGTTACTTAAAAGAGAATGGAATTCTCTCTCAGCTTACTCCTCCATACACTCCGCAACATAACGGTGTATCGGAGAGACGGAATCGAACCCTATTGGATATGGTACGGTCCATGATGAGTAACGCTGAGTTACCGCGATCGTTCTGGGGATATGCGCTAGAATCAGCTGCATACCTTTTGAACCGAGTTCCAACTAAGACTGTGCCTACTACACCATATCAGATGTGGTGTGGGAAGAGACCCTATCTTAATCACATTAAGACATGGGGATGTCCAGCTTTTGTCAAAAAGCAGCATGCGGACAAGCTCGAGGCACGCTCAGTACAGTGCAAGTTTATGGGATATCCAAAGAACTCCAAGGGATATTTCTTCTATTGCGAAGAGGAACAAAAGGTTTTTGTTTCTCGCCATGCCCACTTTCTAGAACACCAGTTCATAGAAAAAGAAATAAGTAGGAGCGCAATAGAACTGGATGAAATTCCAGAACCACGAGCTATTACTGAAAGCTTAGTAGAACCAGAGGGTTCGAAAGATCAGGACATTCCCACGCCACTCCGCAGGAGTAGTAGGCAGTCTCATCCGCCCGAGAGATACTACGGTTTTCTCATAGACGGGGATAGAGAGGATTGCATCATAGATTGTGATGAGCCTACTAGCTTCCAGCAAGCCATTCAGAGCGTTGACTCGGTAAAATGGCTGGATGCAATGCGGACCGAAATGGAGTCCATGTACACCAACAAAGTATGGACGTTGGACATTGCTCCAGATGGGGTAAAACCCATAGGATGCAAGTGGATCTTCAAAAGGAAGATTTGTGTAGATGGACAGGTTGAGACCTATAACGCTAGACTGGTTGCAAAGGATTTTTGTCAGAGACCTGGTTTGGACTATGACGAAACCTTTTCTCCAGTGGCTATGCTGAAATCCATTCGGATCCTTCTTGCCATTGCTGCCTTCCACGATTATGAGATTTGGCTGATGGACGTAAAGACCGCTTTTCTAAATGGACATTTAGAGGAGTGTGTCTATATGGACCAGCCAGAGGGTTTCATTCAGAGTGGGAGCAGTGGAAAGGTGTGCAAGTTGCTCAAATCCATTTATGGACTAAAGCAGGCATCGCGGAGTTGGAACATCTGTTTTGATGAGACGGTCTGAATTTGGCTTTATCAAAAATCCAGATGAACCATGCATCTATAGTAGATTTGTAGCGAGAACTGTAGTATTCCTCGTTTTATACGTGGATGACATTCTCTTAATAGGAAATGACATTCCTATGCTACAATCTGTCAAAGGGTTCTTGTCACACAGGTTCTCCATGAAAGACCTGGGTGATGCCTCATACATTTTGGGGATCCGGATCTACCGTGACAGATCCAAGAGGATTTTAGGACTCTCACAGTCCAGGTACATCGACACCATACTGAAAAGATTCAGTATGGAAGATTCCAAGCGCGGTAATCTACCGGCTTGTCATGGGATCACCATCTCCAAAGAGATGTCTCCCAAGACTGATTTGGAGAGGGATCGCATGTCTATTATACCCTACGCTTCTGCGGTAGGCTCTATAATGTATGCGATATTGTGTACCAGACCAGATGTGGCTTATGCACTGAGTGTGGTAAGCAGGTATCAGTCAAACCCTGGGGAGAAACATTGGATAGCGGTAAAGAACATTCTCAAGTACCTGAGAAGGACTAAGGAGATGTTCTTGGTGTATGGCGGAAAAGACCTCCAGATTGAGGCATTTGCTGACTCCAGCTTCCAGAGTGACAAGGATGATTCCAAGTCCATGTCGGGTTTTGTCTTTACCCTCAATGGAGGGGCGGTGTGTTGGAAGAGCTCCAAACAGGAAACTTTTGCTGACTCGACTATGGAACCGGAATACATCGCTGCATCTGATGCCGCAAAAGAAGCTGTCTGGATGAGGAAGTTCTTGAAAGAACTTCAGGTGGTTCCGTCCATTGTTGATCCAATACCTCTGTATTGCGACAACAACGGGGCTATAGCTTTAGCGAAGGAACCCAGGTCCCATCAGAAATCCAGACACGTCTTGAGGCGGTATCACCTGATCAGGGAGGTCGTGGATCGCCAGGAGATCGAGGTTCGGAGGGTTGCTTCAGAAGATAACACTGCAGATCCATTCACAAAGGCCTTACCCCAGACTCAGTTCGAGCGGCTGATCGAGATGATAGGTCTTCGATACGCCAGTACATGGCCTTAGTGCAAGTGGGATATTGTTAGTGTATATGCCCTAGAGGCCATTACTGTATCATACTAGTATGTATATTACTTGATGGAAGCTTGGGATATTCACAGTTGTATATACAATCTTGCTCGAAATGGTAGTATACTACTTGGTTTGTCTCTGCTTTAATATGTGCACGTGTTTCTTTTAGCATATCGCTTATATACATATTAGTAGAGCCCTTAGGATCTTTGCTTGATTACCATCGTTGTGATGGCGCTCACACTCGTGGGGGCTGGGTAATCCATAAGCACATCCTTATACAGGTCCCTAGTCGCAGGACTATCGAGACAGGGCATCGATACTCCGGAGTAGACTAGCGTATGCGCTTCTCATCCCAGTGTGGGAGACGGTCTGTCCCACAGCCGTCAGTACGTCGTACTTGAGATAGTATGCGGGTGCTCGTTAGGTTACGAGTACACTGGACAGGACTCGTCGGGAACTATTGGTTGGTATTATACCTATCGTCAATTATCAGTTCCTAGGTGACATGAGTACAGCTTAGTCCGCTGACTTGACACTGTCACTTCGCCTCGAGTGTGTTCCCACTGTACTTTGATTACTACCCTACCACGGCTCAAAGGAGTCGTGCAAACAGGTAGTAGTTGGGTGCAGTCCCGAAGCACTTGGAGGCAGTGACGGTTAGACAGGATCCATCTCTCCCGGTATTGGGGGTTGACATCTGTGTCCAGGAAAGCCATTACACAAGTAGTCCCTGGCCAGGGCAAGCGAGATATACTGGTAGGTTTCCAGTGTTATCTCAGGGTGTTCTGGGCTACACTCCGACACGACTTGTGCCGCTATTAGGGGACTGACGTTTACCGCCCCCTAGGCCCGCCATGCGATGTATCAGACGAACAGACCGGACCGTACGGAGACTGTCACATTCAGGCTCAGTAGGAGTTCAGATGAGTTCACCTCGTCAGTCTTCTTATCGGCATCTACCTGGGGACTGTTACGTACAGCTAGTGCCGCTTGCGGTCTGTGGTTAAACCCACTGCCAGCGTAGTGTCGAGTCTTTAGAGTCCCACACAGAGAGTTATTCGCCTTTAGGCAAAATGAGTAGAGGTCGCATGGTTTTGTGACAGGGTTCGTTCACATCCGCGCACTTGTGCACGTTTGCTGTCCGGACAGCTTATACTAGCGGGCTTTGGTTTAAGCTATATCCTAGTGTATGATTTGGGATTGGTTTTATCTCATTGTATTCGTGTTCCTTGGATCACGGATACGGGTGCGTATGCACAGTTGACTGAGACAGAGGCAGAGGACTTTGATTAGGGTTAATGACCATTGTCATTTTCTTAACCCTAATACTTATGTGTGTATTATGAATAATTGATATTAGTTAAATATAATTGTGCATGGTTAGGGTTGTTGACCTTTTGACCATACTTGACTTGTTGACCTAGGTTGACACTTTGACCATCATCATTCCATATAAAAGATGCTCTTTGATCCTTGCAATTTGCATTAAATATGAAATGATAATGGTCAAGTCTTGATTAACCATGACAATTATCTAGCTAATTATCTAATTTCATAATTCACCCATATTAGTGAGAATGGTTCATTATTCTCCTCATTCTATCATATTGATTCTCTCTCCTCCTCTTACTCTCTCTCAAGCTCTCCCCTCTCATGAGTTGAGAAACACATGAGCTTGAGATAAACCTCTCTAAAGTAATCTCTACTCTCATCTAAGGTTCTAGGATTAGCACTTCTAGCACCTTAGTTACTTCTAACTTGAAGTTGAAGCCAAAGGTTGAGGCTCTCGGGTGGATCCTTCTTCGACTAGAGAAGGCGACAAGGTGAACACTTTCTTTCACTCCAAGGAGCAAGGAGAGAAGGACATAAAGCCCAAGGTATAACCTTTCTTCCATGTAGCTAAGACTAGTTAGCTTGTAGTTAGTTTTTGTTTAGCAAAGATCCTCCTTTAGTTAGTCCATGTTGCCTAGTTCGATAAAAATCCGATTTTTATTCCGTTTTCCGCCTCCCCGCAAGCACCTGGGTGGGCAACGTGGACTTACATCCTCGGGCTCGACTGCCTTTGGGAGGGCTTTTTGATCCCTGGCGTTGTGGTAGGGAAGCTACCCGCCAGGGGTGACCGAGCATGGTAGCTGATGGGTCGGATCGTGACGAGGTGTAGCCCGACCGTCCAGCTGTAGGTGCGGGGAATAGGAACGGTCGGGGCAACGGCGAGCGTAGCCAGCGCATTGAATGCGGGGGGAGGCAAAGCGCTAGGGGCGCGTCGCTTCGATTCCACCGGAGAGGGCTCGATGGCTGCCGCGTGGCAGCGACACCCTGGGTGAAAGCGGGTGACTGTTGGGCTGCGCAGTGGGCTATATAAGGTTGAAGGGGTACTGGTCCTTCCATCCTTAGCAAACAGGTCGTCGAGAATGCAGGACTTCCCGTTTACCATCCCCGACATTGTCCGCTTCGAAGATGTGTACCTCTACGACCCTTACTGCACCGAGGACACGGTGCAGCTGGTCCACGGGAGCATCGAGGACCATTCGGCCGGCTGCTCCCCCGACGCTCCTCCCTGCTGCAGCTGCTGATGTACTCCATCTGGAGGGCGTCGCCGAGGCTTTACAACCCCCTGTCTGAGCTGCTCTATGATGAGGCCGTGGGCAAGCTGCGGTCTTTGAGGTGCTTCGGCCTGATCTCCGCGAACCGGCTGGCCCGCTCAGAGGCGCTTGTCCGCGAATGCTATGAGCTGAGGCTCGGGGTCGACGCGCGCGGGAGGAACCGGGGACAGAGGTTGGACCTTGCGCGGCCCCGGTTGGCGGAGATCTTTACCGAGTACTACGAGCAGTGCTCGCTGCACCCCCTTCCCCCACTGTTGTAATTTTCTTTTCTTTTTGCATGTATGGCTGAGGAGCCTATAATACCTTTTGAATAAACAAAGCTTTTCTTTCCTTTTCGCAATGCTCTATTGATCTTTATTTAATTAACAATAGATCCTAGGAAGAATTTACATTGCTTTAATAGAAAGGTACAGGCTAGTAGATGACTTTATTGGCTTGGGCCGAGCTCCGTGAAGGGTTGTTGGCCCCCTCGCTTGGCATGGTGCATGGGGCTCCCCAAGCTCCAGGCTGGCCGTCCGCTGAAACGAGCATGATCTGACTGATGGTCAGGTCGGCGAGAGGGTGATGCTGCTCCTGCTCGCGGTCGGCCTGCCGTTTGTCCCTCAGGTAGGAGGCGAGGTGCCCATACCGGATGAGCTCTTCGATGTAGTCCCTTAGTTGTTTGCAGTCCTCCGTAGCGTGGCCCAGTACCCGGTGGAAAGCGCAGTAGGGGCCCCGGGTTCGCTTTGCAGCCTGACGCGGGATCGGAGGGAACTTGAAGAACCCCTCGTTCTGGGTCTCCTCCAGCAACACTGCGAGGGAGACGTTGAGAGGGGTATACTCCTGGAACTTCGGGTGGTAGAGCTGCTAACGCTCCGGCCTCTCCTCCCGAGCCCTCTTATTCTGGTCGGACCGCTCCGCCCGGGGGAGGTTAGCATTCACCTCGGATTCCAGCTGAGCCTCACGCTCGGTCCATGCCTTGACCTCGGCCATGGTATTAGGTTGCGCCAACGTGAAGGAGAGTAGCTATTCCTTGTGCCTCAGACCGGATCTAAGCGTCGTGATAACGGTTTCGTCCCGGTGCTCGGGCACCTCGAGAAGGGCATTGTAGAAACAGGTAATGTAGGCCTTGAACGTTTCCTTGTCACCACTCTTAACCGTGAAGAGGTAGTCGACCATGAGCTTCTGTCGACGGTTCCCCACGAAATGGCCGAGGAACTGGGTAGCTAGCTCGTCGAAGGTCGAAATTGAGCGGGGCTCGAGCCCCCGGAACCAGTCCCGACCTGCGCGGATAAGGGTGGCCGAAAAGGCTCTGCACTGGGTGGCGTCGGAGTGATCCTGGAAGCTCATCCCCACAGTGAAAGCGTCCAGATGGTCTTTCGGGTCGGTTTTCCCGTCGAACAGAGAGACCTTTGGGGGCTTGTTGCGCGAGGAGATGTGGACGGAGAGCAATTCCTCGGTGAACGGCTTTGTGAGTGAGTCGGAGGCATACTTAGCCCCGTCACTTGAGAGGTGAGCCTCCCGGCACATGCCCTCAATTTTCTTCTCGAGGGCGTCGAGCCGATCGTGGTATCCCGAGGAGTCGGCGCCTTGGGATCCCTGGCCTCCGCTGCGGGTGACCTGCGTCTGGGAGCGGCCTCGGTTCCTCTCGATGAGGTGCCTCAGATCCCGAGGCGAGGTGGCTCTGGAACAGCCGAGGTGAACCCCTTCTGTGCGGCCCCGCCGAGTGTGGTGGTGTCGACCATGCCTGTGGAGAGGCGAGGTGACTGGCATCTCCTCAGGGGGATAAGGGTCGCATGGAGGCTCGGGGAGGGGCGTCCTGGCGGCGGACCTTGGTGTGGAGGTTTGGGACGCCCAGAGGGCCTCAGGGGGCACCGGCTCGAGAGATCGGTAGCCAGGGATCGTTGCCCGCTGGTGGTCAGCCGCCCCGACGGGGGCTGAGCCTTCTGGAGGCGGTGGAGCGGCGATCTGGGGCCCGGGTCCGGCCGTTTGGATGCGGACGAGGGCCTCCACGAGGGATTGCAGCCGATCTATCCGGCCTGCGAGGGCGTTGATGATGGTCATCGGAGGAGGCTCATCCCCGCCTTCGGTGAGTGTAAGGCGGCGGCTGGTACGGGATCCTCGGGGTGGCTGCTTGCCATTTGGGCGGAGATCGGAAGGCCAACTTTGTATTTTGGGGAGTTTGGTTCCCACAGACGGCACCAACTGATGGAGGTCCTTTTCGGGTCTCCGTCAGATGTTGTCTTCCGTTGATCTCCCGGTGGACTTGGGTGGTTACCTTCTGTTGCGTGTGGGTCTCAATGGGTTTTGGTGGAAGAGGTGGTATGAGGAGTTTGGTGCCGAGTACCTGCAAAGAAGTCCCGGGGTGGTTTGGTACCACCAAGGACCCTCCGACGATCAAGTTAGTGATGGGATCCGAGCAGAGTAACGGCTTAAAGAGTAAAAAATGGCTTACTTGACCCCTCTGTGATGGGGGTTTATATAGCGGTGGTGGCACACAGCGGCAGGTGAGAGGATCTCGCCGGCAGTTACACCCCCGAGGTCACGCCCGCATAGAAAGCGAATCGTCCATTAATGGGGATTGATGGCGTGGAACGTGGGATGTTGCTGGCATAGAATCTGCGCATGGCGAGATTCGCGGAGCGGCGTTACGCCTGTGAGCGGTGACTTTGGTCGGAGGGCCGAGGAAGACGGCCACGGCCTGGAGCTCAGGACGAGCGAGGAGACCGAGGAGTCCAGGTCTTGTGGCAGCCTGGCATGAGCTACGAGGCCGAGGAAGCCAATTTGCAGGGGGCCCTAAAGAGGGCCAGCTTGTGTTTGCAGGTCGGGTACGGGGTGGCCTAGTCGACTCCTGTGGGCCCTTTCTTATGAGTTCTGGGACACGTTATCTGCCACGTGTTCTGATCTTGGAGGTCGCCAATATTGAGCATCATCAAAGACGTTGCTAAATCAAAGAAGACGTTGCTCAGGATGGTTTTTGGTGAATGCCTCAATTTGGCATAGTTAGAAATATGGGATAAAAATATCATTTTGTGATATGTTTAGAAACATGGGGTTTTTTCGCCAACATGGCATACTTCCGAGTAGTAACTACAGGGTGTTTCTCAAAAAAGGATCAAATCACAGGTAAATACCATGAATAAATTCACAAGGTCCCACCTTAAACTCATGTTTTAATTATCTAATGAAAGGGAGAGCACATCCAGAAGAAGTGATGCCATTACCACAAAGAGAGCATTGAAGAATAATGATTACTTTCACATGTTGAAAGCAAAAGGAGACTCTCACGAGTAATATAGAATTTAAGTCCAACACGGAAAATTTGTTCTAAGAACCATAAAACTTAGCTTAAGGAATACAAATGAAGACATAAATTCCATGACGCAAGGCCTCTCAATTAATTGGCTTCTTTTGTAATTTATAATTTGCAACATGTACTTTATTTAATAATAATAACAATAATAATAAATGATTGGAAAGTCAATTTCTTTATATAAAAAAATGCTCATAAACGTTATTAGTATAACATAACATGCATGGTAGATATAGCTGGTTTTGATATTGTGTATTCACGTTTCAACTAGTATTAAGGTAAGATGTTCAACATTTAGCGAATACACACACATATGTTTTTTCTTCGAGAAAAATGGATAAGATCAATACCGATCTTAGCCAACAAAACAAATAAATACGGATGTTCACCATCATTAATCATCAATAACGAGCAACGTCTTCTTTGATTTTGAAATCATTTTTAATTATTTTTTAATCAAGAATTCAGAACGGATCAGATCCTATTCACACACTCTCTCTTTTTTCTTTTCAAAACACAATAATAAAAAAAGGGGCAATTCAAAAACTCCATTCATCGGGTTCCATTTTATATTATCACTAATTGTGGCTATCTTTTAACCCCAAGAACTCCTTTTTACAAGATATAATTAATTATTTTTTCCCACTCTCAAGCATGCTAGCTAGATTACAAATTAATATACATGTATGCTCTCCAACTTCAAGCCCTATCGATATATTCCAAAAATAGCAAAATTACTCGAAATCATGCAATGGCTTAATTTGCTAATGAGATCTTG
The DNA here is from genome assembly GCA_030015575.1 of Agapanthus africanus. Lineage (NCBI taxonomy): Eukaryota > Viridiplantae > Streptophyta > Magnoliopsida > Asparagales > Amaryllidaceae > Agapanthus > Agapanthus africanus. The sequence continues at coordinate 89,521,398 of CM057337.1, forward strand.
TCAAAACAACTATTAAGCACCTTTAACATCATCAAATTAATATTGTGATTGTTGAATGATGTAAACCCTTGTGATGCTCTTTTTGTTTTTTTATGTATTGCCAAATGCACTATGGTGAGTCCCTTTTAAGAGATAAGTTTGTTTAATTTTAGCTAGTATATATAGGAGCTTACGTTTGGTATGTAACTTGCTTTTATAATAATTTTATATAATTGGATTTAAGTTTGGTAACAATTAAGTGCATCTTGGGAAGGCTGTGTCCCCATCTCCAATATTTCCATTTTCTCCTTCTCTTCCTTACCTCTAAAAAATTTAGCTTTTCTTCCTCTTTATCATATAAAAGGCTAAATTGTACTGTATGCATTCATGAATATGGTGAAAGTTTTTGGAGTAGATCGTCAAACTTAACAACACAACTAATCATTTACGAAACAAGGGAGAAAAAATGATCCATAATGGGTGAAGTTGCAAAAACACATGCACATTAAGTAATATGCTAAGAAAACACATGCACATATTGAGGTAGAAACAAACCAGATAGCATACTACCATTTCGAGCAAGACTGTTACTATATCCGTGTATATCCCAAGCTCCCATTAAATAATATGCAATCCAGTATGATACAATAATGGCCTCTAGGGCATATATCACTAACACCATCCGCGCCTCCGTTGTGGGGAGGACGGCGGCTAGTGCTTGGATCGTCTCGGTGATCACTCGGCATGAGTTCGAGATCGGAAGATCAACTTTCGTTGAGCGGAATTTTCGATATTTCCCACAGACGGCGCCAACTGATGGAGATCTGGATCTCCTTCAGATATTGTCTTCCGTTGATCTGTAGCGAGCGTTGATGGATGGTTGAGATTGAGTTTGAGGGTTGCCTCTTAAAGCGTGTGGATCTCAGTGGGCTTGATTTGGAATGAAGCCGAGCTACCTGCAAGGAAATCCCGGGATGGTTGTACCACCGTGGACCCTCCGACGATCAAGTTAGTCGAGGTATTTGGGCAGAGTAGCGGCCTATTGGATAATTATTGTCTTGCCTGAGTCATCTGAGAGAGGGTTTATATAGTGGGAACCATGGGCTGGTGGGCGTAAGATTTACGCCGGCCGTTACGCCCTTGGAGCCGCGCCTGCGCGAATGGCGGGATCCTCCATTAATAGCGAGATATGCCCGTTAACGGGGGAACGTGATGGCGTGGGACGCGGGATCGTGGGGCGGCGGATATCTTGCGTATGGTGAGATTCGCGGAGCCATATCCGGGACGCTTACGATCTGTGCTCTAGGTCGGTCGATGAGACCGAGGAAGCTGAGCTCGGCGGGAGCCTCGGAGGAGAGCGGGAGGCCGAGCAAGCTTGGTTCTGTGATAGCTCGGAGGCGAGCTAGGAGGGCTGAGAAGGCCGAGCGTGCAGGAGGGCTCGAAGGTAAGCCAATGGTTGTTTGTAGGACGAGCATAGGAGTGCTCTGGGAGGTCATCGAATGTCGAGAACATCGTTGGGTCGAAGGCCTGGGATATGCCTCCAATGTACCATTCTTGCTCCTTTCCCGTAAGCCTTGGGACACGTCATCTGCCACGTGTCATGATCTGGGGAGTTTCTAGTACTGAGCATCATCATTAACCCCCCACTCTCGTCCCGACTTATTTATGAGTCAGGTCGAGAGTGGTCTAATCGGTCATCCGGGCTAAGTTCTTATTTGAAGACATCGTCGGCGCGGATTCCCGGGCAATTAGTCGTATTTTTTGATGATGTCAGCGGATCAGAGAAGAGATCGTGCATTAAAGAGGAAGCGCCGATTCGATCGTGCGTTCATTGAGGCGCCAGGCCACACGTCCGGCGCTGGTTGGCTGACATGACGAGCCGCCGGTGTTCTTGGCTCTTGAAGGGACGCGTCCAATGCTCTTGTGACACGTGGAAAGTTAATGACCGTCGAACGCGAAGCGTCTTTTTTGGCGGGAATCAATCGGCACCGTTGGATGCGCTTGCCGAATGCAATAAATAGAGGCGGGACCCCACCAGGGTCCACACTGTGCTATAATTTCCTCATTGCTGCATGTGTTAGCTCGGCGCTCTTCCCTTTAGGTCGGACTTCTTGCGTTCTTTCTTCGGACGTCTCCTTCTTTTGCTCAGGTTATATGTCTTCCTTGCGTGTGTTAGTAGAGGTAGAGTCTAGGGAGTCTTCTGCCGCTTCTTCCTCTGCTTCTTCTTCTTCCTCGTCCAAGTCGGAATCCTCCCAGAGAGTTAGGGTTAGTCCTGCCATCCGGGGTCACACGGTGGGGACGTCCCCAAAGCGCGTGTCAGGAGTGTCCGTGACGCGCCTTCCCTCCTGAGGCATGCGGACGAGCTCACCACAATCCGTGCTCGCTTCCATATTCCCCCCGGCTACTCGCTTCACTTGGACGGGGAGGGAGAGAGGGCAGACCAGGTACGGGCAAGGAGATTGCCTTGTACTTGGAAGCCTTTAGGGCTGGAATGCGTCTGCCCTTCTCCCCTAAGGTGAGTGCGGCGCTGTGTTGCTTTCAATTAGCCCCGGGCCAGCTAGTGCCGAACTCATGGAGGATTCTTCTCGGGTTCCTGGTCCGGTTGAGACTGCAAGAGATCCCTTTCAGCCTGAACCTTCTCCTTTCCTCCCTCTGCTACAAAAATCATCCCGGTACTCGCAGGGACGAGCCTAGTTGGGTATACGTTTCTTTTAGAAAACACATAGGAGGGGTGGCCGGGTCGGGGGTTGTAGCAGTACCTTCTTCCATTCATGAATGGAAGAAGAAGTTCTTGTTTGTCGGGCCACCCGAGGATGAGGATTGGCCTGTGCCTGCCCAGTAGCACAAGGCCAACTGCCCGCGAGTGAGGCGGTCGTCCGATCCCGATGCGATGGCAGTGTCGACGTGGGAGCCCGTCCATCGGGCCGATGTGTTGCTGTCCAAGCAGGCCCTCAGTTGGGCCGGGCTCAGCCCCGCTCAGTTCGCGGGTAAGTTAGGAGCTTAGGCGGCCTGTTTAGACTTGTGTTTTCTTCAATTCTTTCTGGCATTGCTAACCCCATCTTTTTATTTTCGCTTTTTTTTGCGGAACCGATGCACCGATCTAAATTTTGGGCTGCTATGGCCGAGAAGAAAGGGAGGAAGGCCGGAGGTGCCGGCCCGTCACGCCCCGCTACGATCCCGACCCCGTCGGCGGCCGCTTCGGCTAGGCGTTCCACTACTCCCCGGGCTCTGGAGACCAGTCACAGGGAGAGCCGCAAACACGCTCGGGAGCAGGAACCCCAGGTCCTGGAGGTGGTGGATGAGGCCGACCCTACCATGACCCCCCTCAAGCGGCGCAAGAGGACGGTGTCCCGAGCCCCGTCTTCCCCGATCTTCGTGCAGGAGGAGGATCTTCGCTACAAGGTACCCTCGGGGCTTTCTGTCTCTGATAGCTTGCTCTTCGAGATGGAGCGGTCGGCTGGGGGCAGAATCCCCTAGGGGACCCTCAAGGCCCAAATCGCGGCCATAGCTCAAGAGGCCGTACAGGTTAGTGTCCGCTTCCCGTTCTAGTTTTTATTAAGCCTTTTTGTTTGGAGGATTGGATACCTTTTTAACCCCTCCTTTTATTTTCCTCAGGTCCTCCAGCACTGCGTCGTCGTTGCCAACATGGAGCATGAGGAAATAGCCCCGGCGCTGCAGCTAGCGGGCGAGTCTTCCTCGCGGGAGGAAAGCCTGAGCCGGGAGCTGCGTCAGGCGAGGGAGAGGATCGCCACCCTCGAAGACCAGGCGGCTGCCGAGGAGGGGGTGAACGCCAACTGCCGAGAGTCCATCCGAGCCATGATGGAGTCCAACAAGATCGTTGAGGCCAAGTTGGAGGATGCCAGGGTGCTCGCCGCCACTCTGAAGAAGACACGGGACACCATAAAAAGGGAAAAAGAGGCGCTGAAAGGAAAGGATGAGGCGTGCCGACCTCCTGGCTGCGAAGGCGGTAGATAGCTACAAGACGTCGGATCAATTCTATGCCGACTTCGCCGACGCCTCAGCCCTCATCTGGCATGATTCCCTCGACGCCGTCAAGGCGGTGATACCAGAGTTTCCGGATGATAAGATCCGGCTTGAGTACCCCCTCGAGGGTGAGGTGCAGGGGGATGCTACCGGAAGCATCGCCGGGGGGAAGGCCCTGGTAGGAGCGTTGGGGAGAAGTCGGTCACCCCGGCTCCCAGTGCCGAAGCTCTTGCTGTGGGCGCCGACCCTCAAGCCGCCACCCCGGCTCCCTAGGCCTGAGTCTCCCTGCCTTCCCTTTTATTTTTTTTCTTGTTTTGGAATTTTGTAAGCCTTCGGGTGATTTTGTAAGGTCGGGAAGCCCACAATACCTTTGTAAAGGTTCCCGAGTTGTAAATAAAGCCTTTTTGCAGAAATTTTTGTGGCATTGTTTCCATTTCGCGATAATGTCTTCATTTTGCTCGCCTGATGAGCGCTAGGTAGGCGACCGATCCTTTAGTTGGCGATCGCGCGTCGAGTTAAACCCAATTATTTGTCAAAGTATACAATAGCCAGTATAAGGTCGGCGTCGTTATGGCCCCGAAGTCAAGATGGCGATCGCACGTTGAAGGTATGTTGGTTGGTACCTCGAGTAGAAAGGCGTAAACTCACCCATTTCTTCGAGTTGGACTGGCGAGCATCTGTCTGATGATAGGTCGGCGTAGACGAGGTTGAGGGCTTCCGGCCCTCAGTATAGATGGGTAGGGAGTTACCCACAAGGATAGACCGAGCAGGGAAGCTGCTCGGTGACCTCTTAGGAGGGTTTAGATCCTTAGCACAAATGGGTAAGAAGTTACCCACTAAGGATAGACCGAGCAGGGAAGCTGCTCGGTGGCCTCTTGATGAGGGTTTCGATCCTTAGCGTTGGTGGGTAGTAAACTACTAGCCGAGGATGGACCGATCAGGGAAGCTGCTCGGTGGCCTCTTGACGAGGGCTTCGATCCTTAGCGTCGGTGGGTAGTAAACTACCGGCCGAGGATGGACCGAGCAGGGAAGCTGCTCGGTGGTCTCTTGATGATGACTTCGATCCTTAGCGTAGACGGGTAAGGAGTTACCCATTAAGGATGGACCGAGCAGGGAAACTGCTCAGTGGCCTCTTGACGAGGGCTTCGATCCTTAGCGTAGACGGGTAAGGAGTTACCCACTAAGGATGGACCGAGCAGGGAAGCTGCTCGGTAGCCTCTTGATGAGGGCTTCGATCCTTGGCGTCGGTGGGTAGTAAACTACCAGCCAAGGATGGACCGAGCAGGAAAGCTGCTCGGTGGCCTCTTGACGAGGGCTTCGATCCTTAGCGTAGACGGGTAAAGAGTTACCCACTAAGGATGGACCGAGCAGGAAAGCTGCTTGGTGGCCTCTTGAAGAGGGCTTCAATCCTTGGTGTCGGTGGGTAGTAAACTACCAGCCAAGGATGGACTAAGCAAGGAAGCTGTCCGGTGGCCTCTTGACGAGGGCTTTGATCCTTGGCGTCGGTGGGTAGTAAACTACCCGCCAAGGATGGACCGAGCAGGGAAGCTACTCGGTGGCCTCTTGATGAGGGCTTCGATCCTTCGCATCGGTGAGTAGTAAACTACCAGCCAAGGTTGGACCAAGCAGGGAAGCTTCCCGGTGGCCTCTTGACGAGGGCATCGATCCTTAGCGTAGATGGGTAAGAAGTTACCCACTAAGAATGGACCGAGCGGGGAAGCTGCTCGGTGGCCTCTTGACGAGAGCTTCGATCTTTAGCATAGACGGGTAAAGAGTTACCCACTAAGGATGGACCAAGCAGGGAAGCTTCTCGGTGGCTTCTTGATGAGGGCTTCGATCCTTGGCGTCAGTGGATAGTAAACTACCAGCCAAGGATGGACCGAGTAGGGAAGCTGCTCGGTGGCCTCTTGACAAGGGCTTCGATCCTTAGCGTAGGCGGGTAAGGAGTTACCCACTAAGGATGGACCGAGCAGGGAAGCTGCTCGGTGACCTCTTGATGAGGGCTTCGATTCTTGGCATCGGTGGGTAGTAAACTACCAGCCAAGGATGGACCGAGCAGGGAATCTGCCCGGCGGCCTCTTGACGAGGGCTTCGATCTTTAGCGTAGATAGGTAAGAAGTTACCCACTAATGATGGACCAAGCAGGGAAGCTGCTCGGTGGCCTCTTGACAAGGGCTTCGATCCTTAGCGTAGACGGGTAAGGAGTTACCCACTAAGGATGGACCGAGCAGGGAAGTTGCTCGGTGGCCTCTTAATGAGGGCTTCGATCCTTGGCGTCAGTGGATAGTAAACTACCAGCCAAGGATGGACCGAGTAGGGAAGCTGCTCGGTGACCTCTTGACAAGTGCTTCGATCCTTAGCGTAGACGGGTAAGGAGTTACCCACTAAGGATGGACTGAGCAGGGAAGCTGCTCAGTGACCTCTTGATGAGGGCTTTGATCCTTGGTATCGGTGGGTAGTAAACTACCAGCCAAGGATGGACCGAGCAGGGAAGCTGCCCGATGACCTCTTGACGAGGGCTTCGATCCTTAGCGCAGACGGGTAAATATTTACCCACTAAGGATGGACCGAGCAGGAAAGCTGCTCGGTGGCCCCTTGACGAGAGCTTCAATCCTTAGCGTAGACGGGTAAAAAGTTACCCGCTAAGGATGGACCGAGCAAGGAAGTTGCTCGGTTTTGCCCAGCCTTCCTAGATGTGTGAATACCTAGAAGAGTGACCATCGCAGGCGACACGCGGCAGAAACGCATAGGTGAGGCGAGGCATTCCAAGATCCGCGTCATTCCGACTTCGATTCGCTGAGAAATACGGGATACCCGCCACGTGGTAGTACAGTATTGGAAGAATTAAGCGAATCTCAGGATTCACGCCCATGCGCGCGCAAATTTGGGCTCTTGGGGATTCTGTGGAGGCTATAAATAGAGAAAAAGATGACATTTTTTCAGCATTGCTTTTTCGAGATGGCCGGGCGTATCTATGCGGTCGAAGAGATCATTACTCCCGATGACATCTATCTATATGACCAGTCCATTTCCGAGGAGATATACCGGGGAGTGGTCCAGCGCATCAAAGACCATATCGGCCGTCTCCTTTCTCGCCGGCCGTCCCTCCTCCAATTGCTGATGTATACAATCTGGAGGAGGTCCCTGAGGTTGTACAACCCCCTCTCCGAAGAGTTAATGGACGAAGCGCTCGATAAGACGCGGACGATCTACATGCTTGACCTCATCTCGAAGAGCAGGCACGACCGATCTTTGGCCCTTATTTTGGAGTGCTTCCAAAAGAGACAAATCGTGAGCCATGGCTCGGCAGATAGAGGGCCCGGTATTTCCGTGGCATCCCGAGTGTTGGGTTACGGCAGCGCCCCGGCCGTCAATCTAAGGCCAAATGCGAAACAAAAACTTTTCAAAACCTGACACTACCATAACCTTTACCCGGATCGTTCCATTAACCGTTAACTAGCAATCTGTATAATGAGTTCAGAGATTATACCGATCGATCCGTGTCTTTCGGTCTTCAATCTCCATCCCATGCTTGTCGTGGCTGCCCCGACGAAGTTCTCCCTCCGGTTTCGCTTGTCAAAGTGGCACCACATTGAGAAATCTTTATACGAGCTCCCGTTTCGAACTGAAGCAAGTCGGACATGAAGTTTGCTAGCCGACATGTCCAAGGATGAAGTAGAGAGAGTGTAGAATATTTTATCTCAAGGCACCCAAGCAATTGGGTGGAGGTAAATGAAGTTGCCATGGATGTTGTGACCAAAGGATTTAGCATGGAAAAATTGAGCTTGCATAAGAATAAGCTCGGCCAATCTTGTGCAGGAAATAGTTCTCTGGAATTTCCAAAAGGAAGTGGGGGGTGAGTATATGAACAGCAAGCGGTGAGTGTAAGCTTGGAACCAAAATATCCGTAACACCAAAATATCCTTTTCAAAAACAAAAGCAATTAAAGCAAGTGATGAGTCACCCAATAGCCCATGCCACCCCATGCTCACTGCCCCATTGACATTCGAAAATTTGGCAGCCCCAAAAATTAGCCCCTCACAAAATAACATTAATTCATAATAACCAATAATTAAACATTAAATCTAATGTTTAATCGGGAGGAGAAAAACTGGAAACTTCAAAAACAACCCCGTAACGAATTACAGGATTACCCCACAACAGTATATACATACCCGTATTTGTATTTCGACCGAATACAAATGCAATGAGACAAAAATATACATACACAATATAATACTAGGATCCGGCTTAAACCAAAACCCACTAGTATTATCTGTCCGAACCATAACACGTGCACAAGTGCACGTGCATGTTCAAACCCCTGCCATAAAACCATACTGCCTCTACAACGTTTCGCCCGAATTTAGAAAACTGTCTGTGAGGGACTCTAATGACTCATTAATACACTGGCAGTGGGTTTAACCACAAGCACGTCAGTGGTACTAGCTGTACGTAACGGTTGCCCGTGTATTGAACGAAAGGGAAGCTGACGAGCGAACTCATCCTGAAACCCTACTGAGCCGGACAGTGACAATATCCATATAGTCCGGTCTGTTCGTCTAAGAATATCGCATATCGAGTCTAAGGGGTCCCATAGAATTGGAATTGGGGAGAATTTCGTAGGAGCAAGACAAAAATGAGGTTTCCAATAAAAAAAAGGGGATAGACTGTTTCGGGTAATAGCCCTAAGGCACTCGAGTCCAGGTCGAAGAATACACTCTTTGCGTTAAGCGCTGTACCGAGATGTTGGCTCTTGAAGAAAGTCCTTTTAGGGCTCACTTGCTCCTATAGGAGACTCAAAGCAGGATTCTTCAAAAGGAAGAACTGCAAAAAAAGACTATAGGATAACTCCATTCACCCTCCAATAAAAGAGCTGTATGTAGCGCTTTAGCTTTCGCACTTTGCCTTTTTTTTGTTGGGCTAACCAATGCACCGAGCACATTCATGCGAATGATGACTCAGGTGTTGAGGCCTTACATCGGTAAGTTAGCATGCCGGAGTTGCCAAGAGAAATCCTGTACTTTCCCGGCGAACCTATTCGTTTCCTTTCAGGAAACTCGGGAGTCCCGTCCTAGTCAGAAACCCGTCGGTCTCTCCCTATCGGCTATCATAGCCTCGACCGGGTTCATGCCAAAGGCACTCTGCGTGGCCGAAAGGTTTCCTTTCGGATCAGGTCAGACCCCTAATAACACGATAATTCGTGTCGGTATGAAGCCCATCACCACCTGAGAAACTACTAATCCGAATCAATAATTCTTACCTTGGCTAAGGATTTCTGGTGATGGCCACCCGTGCACTGTGCGACATCAACCCCCAATACCGGAAGAGACGAATCCCCGACGATCCGCTCACTGCCTCCATGTGGCTCGGGACTGTACCCAACTAAAAACTATTTGCACGACTCCTTTGAGCCGTGGTAAGGTAGTAATCAAAGCACAGTGGGAACTTACACGAGACAAATGAAGATCTCAGGTCGACAGACTAACCTGTACACATGTCACCTGTGAACTGCAATCTGACAATAGGTATAATACCAACTAGCAGGTTCCCGGAGAGTCATGTCCGGTGTACTCATAACCGAATGAGCACCTGTATACATCTTAGGTGAACTAACTGACACCAATGGCTTGTGAGACCGGCTACCGCTCCTCGTCGGGGTCTCGAACTGTATACACTAGTCTACTCTGGAGTATCGATGCCCAATCTCGAAACTCCCACGACTAGGGACACATTAAGGATATGCTTATAGACCCCAGCTCCCACGTATATGATCGCCATCATACTGCTGGCTGTCAAGCAAGAATCCTATGGGCTCTATGAACATGTACATGATGATAAAGACAAACCAGATAGTATACTATTATCTCGAGTAAAACTGTTCTACTGGTATAGGTCCTCCCTCAATAATTGCAATCACGTACCCGTGATCCAATAATTGACTTCGAGGACACTACATCCAACGATCTCCCACTTGCACTCAAGGCTAATTATTGCGATGTCTCATACTCACAGCCCATGTGATATCGAACACCCAACTTCTCTACTAAGCAGTCTCACAAAGCCTGTTTGTGAAACTCTTGTTGTTTCCCCCAGTCAGAGCAAACCTCTGTTTGAAATTCGAATTTCAAAAAATTGATGCAACGTTTTAGATGCAGCGCCAAGTGCGCTGCGCCCTAGGCAGTACACCATGTGTGCGCTAGCGCTAGGCGCATTGTACGCCACGTGTCATACACGGATGCGCTAGCATAGGGCGCACTGTGCTCTGAGCAGCGCGCCAAGTGTCAAACACAGGTGCGCTAGCGCAAGGCGCGCTGCGCTCTGAGCAGCGCACCACGTGCAAAACACGGGTGCGCTAACGCTGGAAATAAAAAACTCTCCACAGTTAGATCAAAAGATCTAATAGTAATGATAAATCATTAATTGATTAGAATTAAATTCTGTTATGGAAAGATTTTTCAATCTTGTTAAAAACAAGAAGATTGCCTTCTGTAAAACAGAAGCCCTACGATCAAAGATCTAATGGTGGGGAAACATCCCCAAATCAATCAGAGAAAGATCTCTTTAACTGATTCAACAAATCAGCTTGCCCTATATAAAGGCCCCAAGACTTCAAGTCTGATATAGAGAAACCCCCCATAAACTTTGAAAAATTCAAAGAAAAAGAGCAAGCTCTTGCAAGAAGATATTTCTTCAAGGTAAAAATGATGAATGATGAACACAGAGATGAAATCATCTCATAGAAAGAAAAATTTATTTCTTTAAAAAGATTATAGATCTACAAGACAAAAAGTCTTTCATAAAAGAGATCAAAAGATCTCATCATAAAATAAAAGAAGAACACAATTCTTCTCACAGATCATGGACCTATAAAGGCAAAGCCTTTCATCAAAATAAGAGATTAAAAATCTCTCCTGCAAAATAAGAACTGTTGTTCTTAAATCTTGAGACAAAGTCTCTTTTAAAAGAACATAAATTTGTTCCCAGATCATAAAATTGATCAGATGCGCTTTACGCTTTTGAAATGCACCTTGCGCTCTTGAACTGCGCTTCTGCGCTCTCTGGACCGGCGCTCAGCGCCAAATGCGCCATGTGTGCGCCAATTGACAAATTGCGCTTTGCGCTTCTGAAATAGCGCACTGCGCTTATGGGCTGGCGCTCAGCGCCAAGCGCACCACGTGTCACTCACGGGTGTGCCCCTAAACTGAAAGCGCAATGGGCACATGGACTAGCGCTCAGCACTCATAAACTGGCATCTGTTCCCATCATCTGGCAACTAGCGCAGAACGCGACACGTGTCCCTTACATGTGCGCCACGTGGCAGAAGCGCACTGCGCTCTTTGACTGGCGCAAAACGCCTACCGCATCATATGTTGCGCTGACAAAACATAAATTGTTCTTTAATAAGCCAGAGCTCTGATGAATGCTCTGCATTCAATACAAGACAAAAGAAAAGATTTTGCCAAGATATAATGCTCAGCATTGTTAAAAGGGCCAAGCCCAAATTAAGGCTCAATAGCCTAAAATAAAATGTTAAACATTTTTTGTACTTAGCCCAAGATTGGCCATAAGTTCTCAACTTATATTAATTGGGCCTAGCTGCTCATAAATATTTTAACAGATCTTAGCTCCAAACTGGACTATAGATTTTTCGACCAACTCATATCGGTTCGAGGGTACATCTCTTTACTCCTATGATATTTGTCATTGTAATCCTTCAACATCTTCAGAGAGGTGACGGGTCCCGACAACCATACATTTCATGGACTGTGGGGTCCTTAAGCCCATGGACTATGATGTCCTTAACCTTGACTGTGAGGTCTTTAAACTCACGGACTACGATGTCCTTAACCTTGACTGTGAGGTCTTTAAACTCACGAACTATGATGTCCTTAATCTCGACCACGATGTCTTTAAACTAACAATGGACCGAGATATCCTTAAACTAACAACGGACCATAATGTCCTTAAACTAATCGACTGCAATATCCCTAAACTAAACAATAGAGTCCAAATGCTCTTTTGTTGGATCTAAACGATCCCGTTAAGTTGATCATAGTCTAAAAATAAGACTAACGTATCCTTAACATACATTTAAGTTGATCTTAGTCTCAAATGATGCTAACGTATCCTTAAACCGAACCCCCAAACCCAAATCTAAGAAGATACGGATTTGGACTAATCCACGCCTTACGGGCAACAAAATAAATTAGTCTTCGTATACAATCCACGGGCAACCAAAGACAAAACAAATACACACGACACGAAGTGACCATCTGGAGAAGGAGAAAGTTGTTACCACGATGCGGTGGCGTAATTAACTACAGGGGCTTGCGCCTGCAGGGAAGAGCGTCCCCACAATCAAAAACCCCTCAAACGAGGGGGAATCTGACGAAATCTGCTACATCGGCCGCATCCGTTTAAACCTTCGATACATGGTGCTATAAATCAACTTGGCATCTTCGGAGAGGTGGACGGATAGCACCAAATAGCATCTGCCCCGAAATTCAGGGGAGACGTTTACCGCGTCTTCCCGCGTTTTCGGCGGGGAATAGATTCTGGCACGCCCGGTGGGACCTTTTCCTCTTTCCACTCCACACTTCGTGTTTCGTGTTCGCGAACGAATCACGATTTGATATGGTTGCCTTTGGGTTCGAGGTACTAAGATTTGGTGTCTTACTCCGTGCAGAAAATGAAAGATCAATGGCGTCTACTTGCACGAAATGTTCCAGCTGCAACTGCAACTTCCGTTCCACCTCATCTAGAGGTGTAACTTACGGGCCCCAGGCGGCCTCCCTGTTCATAATGCTGGTAGAGCAGGTGACGCAGGCTACCACCGGGTTATTCTTCGGGACCATGCTCCCACCAGTGAGCGTTAACATCCCGCTGCCACAAGAAGCGCATAAGAAGTCGGTCTTTGATCGGCTCACTACTACCACGGCCCCTCTCAACGGGTCGTCCAATGCCAAACCAACAGCCTCAGTCTTCGATAGGCTGAGCTTGAACTCCCGTGAGCCCGTCAAGAAGCTCACGATACCTGAAGCGGCCATCCCAAAACGGATGGCGGAATACGATGGCGGAATCTGTGGTCGAAATGCGAACAACGCGTCGAAGAAGCGCCAGCGGTGGGCATGTTCGTGGGCATTCTTGATCCGCAGGCGACCATCTCCCAGTTCATGATGTTTTTCAAGCCGATTACTTTCCAAACCTTGATTGACAAGCTGGCCCAAATGGACCAGATGGGTCATAGACCATCTCCCTCGAAAGCAAAGCCTCGGAACGAGAAGGGAAAGGGGGAAAGCGACCGTCGTCGCCAATGCTCAACAGCAGCCCAGTGGTCTGAGACTAGTTGATCGCCAAAATAATAGAACTCGATCTCTCGAAGATAAAATGAGACGCCCTTACTCGTTCTCTCGAGACAAGACGAAGAGGTTATTCAAGCTAGCACTGCGCAACAGGCTCATCATTCTGCCGGAGCCAAGACGCCCAGCGCAACCAGGCGACATTAGCAATCCTAACTATTGCCCTTATCACCGAATGTTGGGTCATCCGATCGAAGATTGTTACATCTTCAAAAGATGGATAGAAGATCAGTACCAGCAGGGCAAATTCGTATTATCCGAGAATTGGAAAGTGAACCCGCCTCAGTCGCACGCTCTCAAGAAGACAGATACACCGGGGGCATCGTGTTCTTTCGTAGAAGAAGCTCCATGGAAGGTCGCTCTTTCAACCAAAACTAAAAGGATGCTGAAGGATCTCCACACATGTCCAGCAATCAGGTGGAAAAATCCACTCGAACCCGAGATCATCGAGGGAATGTTAAAACCGTGCCCAACTCCAAAGATCGGTGGTGATAACCAAAGTGCTCACACCCAGCCGTCAAAGTCTTCGAAGAAGAAGAAGACTAAAAAGCCCGTGGAGACTGGTGAAAAGCGCACGGACCTGCAAAAATACATCGACGCGCTGGAAGAATATAATCAGAAGGCTCAGATTCCAGTCACACTTCAAGAGTTTCTCGGCCATGTCCTTGAGGACGGAGATGACGACAATGGAGAAGACGCGTCGGGTGAATCTGAGGATTACGTAGCAAGTTGCCATGTGATCTCTCACTCGTCTATAGAGGATGAAGAAGCTGCTTACACAGAGAAACTGGGGGCAGATCCTAATCCGGAATTTCTAAGGCCATCAGACGAAATGATTGATGCATTCCTGGACGAAGCTCTTCTTAAAAGTAAAGCTGGCCGGGAGCGAGAGAGGGCCATATTTGAAAAGGCCAAATGCCGGCGACTGGACGAAAGGATTGAAACACTCCCGCCAGATCAAAGTACATCCGTCGCAAATAAAATCAGGCTCAAGATAAGGAAGAGGTTCGCCAAAGCCATATCAATAGGAATGAAGCTGCCACCTTCCGAAGGAAACATTCTTGGTGAAGCGGAAACACGCCCTAGCTACTGCTCATATCATCGAAAGATTGCGCACCCCACCGAAGAGTGCAACGCTCTTAAAAGATGGTAGCAGGGATATGTTGCTCACCGACAACATTTCAAGCAGATGAAACGCAAAACTCGTCGGGAGCAAAGAAATACGACCGAGGAGCGCAAAAGAACTACCGGCAACTGTCGCATGGTCGAAGCTGGGGGATCATAAGTTCTCACTTTTGGGAGCGACTCTGACGAAGAAATAGCTCTTGGCCCTCTCTTCAAAGAAACTATATCCGAAACGGAAGAAATGAAGACCTGCGAGAATATTCGGTTGCGTAATCGCACGCTACCTGAAAAGAATCTCGGACCCGCAAACAAGGGATCGAATAAAAAAGATAAAAGGAAGGAAAAAGTCCCTGAAGATATCGTCCTCGATGATCGAGTCGTCGAAGAGATGGCAACCAAAGACCCGCCTAAGAAAAACAAAGTGGATTACAACATTCTGGCACACCTGAGAAAGCTACCTTTGCAACTAAGCATTCTCGACGCCCTTCTGCTATCCAAAAAGGCGAGAGATTCATTGATCAAGGCACTACAAGAGCCGGAGCAATTCCAAGCTTTCCTCGCCGAAGAAAAGATGAAGGACGAGCTGGAAGAAGTGCATACCGCGGATATCACCTTCGGCGATGAAGATCTCCTCCTCGGGATGTGCTAGTATAACCGTCCCCTTTATGTCTCCGGATACTGTCATGATATCAAGATAGGCAAAATCCTGGTTGACAATGGGTCCTCCGTCAATCTCCTCAATGTGAGAGTGTTGAAGGAAATCTGCATGAGCGTTCAGCACCTTGCTCACGACAAAATCACTATTTTCGGGTTTGACTCCCAGTCATCACGGACGCTTGGGTCTGTAATTCTGACGTTACGCTTTGGGTTACTCGTCACTGATATCAAGTTCCACGTCATTGACGCCAAGACTTGCTACAACGCTTTGCTCGGTCGACCTTGGTTACATGAATACAACATTATCCCTTCTACACAACATCAGTGTATGAAGTATTTCAAGGATGGTCTCGAGTATACCGTAACAGGAGAGCTGAACCCATTCTCCGTGAATGAAGTCCGCAAATATGAGGACGCAAAATACTTTCTGCCAAACTTTGAAGACACAAAAAGATGTCGCAAACCGAAGGATAAGAACAAAGCTATCGCCACTATTCCGGTCTTCGGGAGTGATACCGAGGAGGAAGAAGAGATAATCTATTCAGGTCCGCCCCAGTGCAACAAGCCAGGACCGTCCGCTCCTATGTTGATCTTCGACAGCGACTCGGAAGATGAGGTCAACGCCGTATTCTCTGCTCGGCCATCAATACAAGCCTTCGCTAATGAAGATCAAATTTTGCAGGTTGCCATGGTTTCGCCAAAGTATCATAAAGAGCTAGAAGCGCTTGATACCTATAGTGTGGAAGAACTGCAGACGTTCTACGTCCCTCCCAGGAGAAAAGGTGAAAAGGCGATCCTATTCTACCAATCCGGGGAAACCAAAGTGGAGAAAGAAATCTGGCATGGCGCGGATTCTACACTTGAAAGGCTCCAGCCCATGCGTTTGCCCAGATATTACACAGACGGATTGAAGAGACACTTGAGACGCCAAGGTGTACCCCTTAAGCAAACTGTGCGACAAGTACGGTTCTATAACAGGATCTGAAACGTTCCCGGAACTCAACGAAAGTTGCCCAACGGGAGAATGGAAACGACCGGGCTTGGGTATGTTCAATCCAAGAAATGGGAGTTATTCCGCGACTGCTACGTCATACATGACTATGATGAAGAAGGAGATGCTCTGTGGGAAGATGCTAACCCTGAACCAGAACGAGCTCCCGCCGTAAAAATACCAAGCCTATCGTTCGAAGAACAAATGGACAAGTTTATAAGGGAAGCGGGTCAAAAGGTTCGAGACGACCATAATCGCGAAATGGCCATCTACGAGAAAGCCAGGACGCAACGCCTCTTTCAGCAAGCTGTGAAAAATGAAAATGCTCCTCCTTGTCAACCCGTTGTACAAAAGGCCCGACGCAGAGGCAGAAATAAATCAAAAAACGGGAAAAGCGTTCGACAGCGACAAAGCGAGACAAAGAATCCACGCAACCGAGAATCGAGCAACCAAGATTCATCTCTTATAAAGAAAATGGGTCGAGAATATTCTTTTCCTCAAGACAAGACAGAGAAGATATTCGATCTTGTCATGAAACACCAGATAATGACCCTCCCGGAGTCTAAGCACCCCGAACAAGCAGGCGAAGTCTCTCACCCGGACTATTGTTCTTATCACAGGGCAAGGGCAATAGGACATCCTCTCGAAGACTACTTCACCTTCAAGAACTGGGTCGAAGACTAATATCAATAAGGCAGGTTCGCTCTATCCAGTAATTGGAGGGTAAGCCCTCCATAGAAGCATGAACCGAAAGCAATGCGTATAGCGGGAGTAGAACCAGATCAACATCGATCTTGGAAACGATCTCGTACCTGTCACGCGATAACGATGTCAGAAGAAGAGCTGGAGAATATGGATGACCTCCCTTGGTGCTTCGAAAATGATGATGACGAGGTAATCTCAGAGTTCCCACCCGCGCCAAAAGAGCTGGAAGATGGAATACATACTACTGCAGATAACCTCAAGAAAATTGATTGGGAACGGTAAGTGACCCGCGGCCGACGTTCATCAATGAGCTGTTGTCTGAAGAAAGGGTGGCTACGCTAAAGGACGTACTCATGCAGCATAGAGACTGCTTCATATGGAACTATTCAGAGATGCCGGAACTCGATCCAGAAATTGCTGTCCACAAATTGGCAATATCTCCGCACGTCAAGCCGATCAAACAAGCACCGAGAAGAATGCGGCTCGAGCTTGAGATGAGCATCAACGCCGAGGTCAAGAAGCTAATCGACTCCGCCTTCAATATACTGGCTTGATCGCCAACATCGTTCCGGTGATGAAGAAAAATGGGACGGTGCGCATATGTGTGGACTTTCGGGATCTCAACAAAGCCTGCCCAAAAGACGATTTCCAGGTGCCAGTTACCGAGCTGATGATTGACAATACGTCCACTCATGAAGTTTTCTCCTTCATGGATGGCTCGTCAGGATACAATCAGATAAAGATGCATCCCAAGGACCAGAAGCATACCGCTTTCCGGACCCCTTTGGGCATATTTTGCTACAAGGTGATGCCTTTCGGTCTAAAGAACGCCGGAGCTACCTATCAGAGGGCCATGATGAAGATTTTCGATGACCTCATACATGAAATCGTCGAATGTTATATCAACGACCTCGTAGTTAAAAGAAAATCATACGAGGAACATCTAGAACATCTGAAGACGGTATTTCAACGCCTTCGGCAATACAACTTGAAGATGAACCCTCTCAAATGCGCGTTCGGAGTTTCCTCGGGAAAATTCCTAGGATTCATCGTCCGACACCGAGGCATCGAGATAGACCCGTCGAAGATCAAGGCGATTATGGAAATGCCCCCGCCAAAGACTCTCAAGCAACTGCGGTCTCTCCAAGGAAAGCTCGCGTATATCCGGCGATTCATAGCCAATCTCTCCGGCAAGTGTCGCCCTTACAGTCACCTAATGAAGAAAGGGACTCCTTTCGTCTGGGATCACAAATGCGAAAGCGCACTGGACAAAATCAAGCAATACCTGCAGAATCCGCCAGTACTGGCCGCTCCCGTTAAAGGAAAACCTCTCATCTTATATACAACAGCCCTCGAGGGTTCTTTAGGCGCGCTATGGGCATAAGAAAACGACCAAGGGAAAGAGAGAGCGCTCTACTACTTGAGTCGAGTTCTACTGGGGGCAGAAAGCAACTATTCCTCCATAGAAAAGCACTGTCCGGCATTGATCTTTGCGATAACGAAGCTCAGACACTACGCGTTGGCACATGAGCTCCATTTCATATCAAAAGTGGATCCTCTCAAATACTGATGTCAAAAGCCATATTAACAGGACGTCTTTCTAAATGGGCCCTGCTCTTGATGGAGTTCTCGATAACTTATCGGCCTTTTAAGGCGGTGAAAGGCCAAGCTATCGCCGACTTCCTCGCTGAGCACCCGATACCCGCCGATTCTCCTTTGAACTGCGAATTGCCAGATGAATATACGCTTGACACGATCGACGGGGATGATACCCGGTGGCAACTTTACTTCGACAGAGCATCTTCCATGAAGAAGCGTAAACAAAGCATCCCCATAATCAAATCAAGGGTAGGCCTCATCTTCGTCACTCCACAAGGAGGGATAATGCGCTTCACCTTCTCCTTAACAGAGCCGAGAACGAATAATGAGGCTGAATATGAAGCTTTGATAGCAGGTCTCGAGATTGCTATCAACATGGGAATTGAAAACCTCCTCATATACGGAGACTCCCGACTGGTCGTTAGTCAAGTAAACGGGGACTATCAAACGTGCAAGCCAGAGTTGGTGAAGTACGGCAGGAGAGTACAGCAATTACTGACTCAAATTCCCTCCTATACGCTGGAAAGTATACCGCGTGCGAAAAATAGCAAAGCGGATGCATTAGCCAAGCTCGCTAAAGAACTGGCTGACGAAAACCTCGATGACGTGAGGATCATTGTACAAAGCCGTCGAGTTCTCGTACCAGCAGAAATATCTCCGGAGTTGTCCGAAGAAAAGGGAGCGACCGAGCAAATGACTCTACAAATAAAAGACTAGGAAAAGGTTACGGATTAGAGAGAAGTCTTTATAGATTACTTCAAATCCCGTCGAACACCTGAAGATGCATCCTCAAGGCATCAGCTCATGAAACGAGCTCTATCCTTCGCCTTTGTTAATGATACTCTGTATAAGAGATCGTTTGATTCTCTATGGTTAAGATGCCTGGGACCTGAAGAGGCAAAGAGAGTCGTCTAAGAAACTCACGACGGACTCTGCGGTTCTCACCAAGCCAGGCCGAAGATGAAGCTGAAGATTAAAAGGATGGGCTAATATAGGCCCACGATGATTCAGGACTGCCTCGAGTATGCGAAGCAGTGCCACTCGTGCCAGATTCATGGAGACTTTATCCAGCAACATCCAAATCCACTGCATCCAATGGTGGCTAGCTGGCCATTCGAAATGTGGGGAACTGACATAATCGGCCCCATCGAACCAGTATCGTCCAGAGGACATCAATTCATTTTGGTGACAACTGATTACTTCTCCAAATAGGCAGAAGTAGTACCGCTAAGGGAAGTGAAGACGGAGAATATTCTCCATTTCTTCAAGACGCACGTCATTTACCGGTTCGGCACTCCGCGACGGATTATCTCCGATAACGGGCCAGCCTATAGAAGCCACAAGATCAGCCGCTTCGCACAACAGCATAACATAGATTGGAGATACTCTTCAGTCTATAATCCCCGAGCTAACGGTCTAGCTGAGGCTTTTAACAAGACCTTGACGAAGATCGTAAAAAAGACAGTGTCGCGAAATAAGAAGGACTGGCAAGAGAGACTGCATGAAGCTCTGTGGGCGTATCGAACTACGTTCAAAACGGCCACTAACACAACGCCGTATGCATTGGTATTTGGTACGGAGGCGGTACTCCCCCTCGAGATAGAGCTACCTGATTGATCTCAAAAACTATCTATTACCGCAATCAAGAACGGCGTCGCTTTGCAGCTAGCCGGTGAGTACGGGTCGGTCCACAGGGATGTTGTGAATTTCCTAATCGCTCAAACAAGTTAATTCCGATGGGTGTTCGGATTTCTTATTAAATCTAAAAACTAAATCTATCATTTATCTAGGGTAAAGAATTAAATTTAACTAGGGCAAGGAATTAAAGATCTAACTAAGGCAAGGAATTAAATTTAATCTAGGGCAGAGAATGAAAAATTACCTAGGGCAAGAATTAAAATCTAAACTAGGGCAATTAAATAAATCTACTTACTTTACAGATGGCTTTTTCCAAATATCAACACAAGACTTGTCAGATCTGAATTTCTGAAATGAAAAGAGGCATCGATGCTCTCCAAAAGATTTCTAAATTTTGTTCATAAAAAGAGGCATAGGGAGGCATAGAAAAATACAATGATTTGGGTTCTATTTATAGGAGATAGAAACCCTAGGTTTACAATTGATTCGCACGTCTGCTTTTACAAAAATGCCCATAGGAAGACCTAGTCAAAGCAGACTCTAAGCTTTGGTAAAATTTTATGTCTCTGTCTCTTTAAAAGGAAGTATTGGGCTTTGAAATTTCCTTTGTGGGCTCTTCTATCTTTGGGCTTCCTTATTATTTGGTTCTTTTATTAAAATAGCTTCTATGTTTCTTCCAGATCTCCAGTGAACAATTGCCGTGGACTTTTAACCGTTCGCTTTGTAATCTTGGATCTTGCGCTGCCTTTGTACTCTGTAAACTGATCTTTTCTGTAGGCTTGATCAAGGTCCTTCTGTTTGTTGGTCAAAGTCCACTTTTGCATCGTCTTTTCATCGTTTTCACTGTTTTCTGTCCAAGAACCTGTAACATGTAATATGTAGCAGACATGCGTCAAAAGCACCTGTTTATTTATAAAACGAATAAGAATAGGGAATATAATAATACAATATTATGGTGTGAACAAATACCCCCAAACTTATCTTTTGCTCGTCCTCGAGCAAACTTATTTTTTATTCTCTACAAAAACCTAACCGCACTTTCGCAGGGAAACGCGATTGCATTAAGCTCGTGCAACAAGCCGTTAAACCTTTAGGTGTCCCTAGTAGGAGGAGTGTTGTCTCCTGAGGGTTTTCAGCGGATACTACCCACAAAATCCTATCAATTTGGCTTTTCGACTTTTGTTCTCCAATTAGGTTTTCTAACAAGGAATTCTATTATCTTCGACCCGTAAATTATCCACCCATATTCTTCACACTTCTCTATCATCTAACTTAAGATTATATATGTTCTGCAGACCTACTTAGTTTTCGGCATCTCTTAAGTTTTCCTTCTAGGGTTCTATCTCTACTTAGGAATTTTTATCAACTCTACTAAAGATACAAGTTCTATTCTTCATTCCTCTCTCTTATCTAAATCCCAATCACATACCCCTACGTGTGTGTATAAATCACCCCTACACATGGAAATTCAAATCAAGCAATCATACTCTTGTCCGTTGTCCAAAGCATTTCTTAATAGGTGAATTTAAATGAATTTTGCTTACACATCCTTCATGCGACCGTTAATACTTCTTGAGGTACCAACAACCGATTACAAGATGTGCTTGCACATTAAAGCGTACTTCCTAATCTTGTAACACCTAAGGTTTTAGCAGTGACTCCCAAACCAGTTGGTTTAAGGCACTAGGTGATGAAGCACCCTCGCTAAATATTTTTCTAGTTTTGCAGCCTTAAGAAATCACAAAAACCAGTGTTCATTTTTTTTCTTTTATTCACACTTGTATTTTTTTATTTTCTTCATACTAAGAACTTTAGACAAGAGCATTTCAAGGTCTCTTCTACTATTCCAAGCTTCAAGGTGCGTGATTGTGCAATTTGTAGGGTATACATTTTCAGAATCTAGACTTAAGCTAGGAATTATTTTTCAAACTCATACTCTAAAAACATCAATACTTTTCCTTTGCTTTGACTTAGCCCAAGAAGTGAACTCAAAATTCTTCTATTTCTAAATAAACTACAAAGGCATACACTTTCTACCGTTAAATTTTAAGGAAGGTTATTTTTAGAGTTTTTAATTTACTAAGTCTAAAATTTAGTTGTTCCTATCTAGTTAACCTTTTTGTCAAACTTAAGTCAAATAAGGCCAAAATTGAATACATTAATTTTTATAATTTTTGAAATTTTTCAATTTTTATGAATTTTCAAATAAGTATGCAAATGCAAAAATATACATATGAATGCGAAGGAAGAAAATGTACCGAGCATACCCCCAAACTTAAACTTGACAGTGTCCTCACTGTCATGCTACACCAAGAGGGTCAAAATATCGGCACTCACCTGTTTATTTATTTATAATTTTTTTTAATGTTTTGAAAAAAAAAATTTATTATTTTTTTTTATTTATAGAGAAAGAAAACAAAAATATAAATACATATATACAACAAGGTTCCCCCCAAACTTAAGCTAGGCCTTACACAAGCCAAAGGTTAGCACCAACCATTCAAAAATCTTATCGTGGTAATGGCCGAGTTGGTTAAATAATGGGGTGTAGAGGAAAGAAATGAGAAACACACGAGACCGTGTGGGAAGAAGGGTACAATATGGTCTCGGTGGAGGAGAAGAATGGCGGAGAAGAGAAAGAAGTGTAGCACGATCTTGAGGGTGTAAATCGAGTGAATAAATTAGCGCAATTTGTGATGACCGATGTGTTAAAAACGATTGTGCTAATCTATTAACCCGTCAAGAAATATGGTCAAATCCCTCAAGATTCACAAGAAAATATGGATACGTCGAACTTGGTAAAGGAGATGAAAGCGTAACGGTCTCTTGGACGGTCGGAACGATAGGACGGACGAAAGGGAGTGAATCAGGGATAGTCTCATTCTCACCGTAGTAAACTGTCTCGAACTGAAAAGATTCCATCAATGGTTCAAAACAACTGTAAGCAACCGAGCCTGATGGTTCAACTAACTCATCTGAAAATTCAAAGGACTCAAACTCGGGCGGTGAGTCATCAACATCGTCCGAAAAAGTGAAACACTCGTAAGTGTTATCGGCTGTGAGAACTGTGTCAGATTCAAAGGAAAAATTTTCAAGCTCACAGTCTTCAAGCGTGATCTTTTGCGTGGTCGGAACGATGGAAAGGAGGGAGGGTGATATAACAGTTAAAGGTTCAGGAGGATGAATTGGAAAATCCGACACATCAAACAAAAATGGTTCAACCTCAATATTATCCTCAATACTCTCCTCAATACTATCCTCATAATTCTCCTCAATATTTAACTCATCCATGCAATTATCATCAAAATCAAGACGTATATGAAGTTCAGGAGAAACATTTAATGACTCGGGATGATGAATTGGACATAAAATTTCAATCAAATCGACGGGTTCATCATCCAAAATATTCTCAGCGTCTATATCCTCAATCAAGTGAAAATCAATATTTTCTGACACCTCATCAAAAGCATGGATATTTATCAATTTAGGTTCTAGAGTGGAGGTGTAAAGTTCAAACGGATTAGGTGTGGTTTCACTCGAAAGGGGTTCTTCACAATCTGGCAAATCAAGCACTACAAAGTCATACAACTCGTTAGATATTTTGTTTGTAACTTGTGAAGCATTTGGGACAATCGATGAAAAACCGGAGTTGTGGATTTCAAGTGGGTATGGGTAGGTTTGCTTTGAGAATGTGTAGAACTCACTCGCTCCTCTCAAATTCTCCCTCTGTCCAACCGCCTCCTCATACATTGAAAATTTTGAAACTAGTGGAAAACTAGCTACCGGTTCACTAGGTTGCATAAGGGCGGCCATGGATGCTTCCACATTCCTAGTCATTTTGTTTGTTGCTGCAATATAAGCTTCCATCGACTGTTCCAAACTATACATGGGTTGTGAAGGGGTTTCGGTAAAAGATTCAAAGTTGTGTGGGTACGTGAAACTCCCAAAAGGCTGTGTAGAAACAGTGTCTAGTGAAGGTGGGAAAGTCAGGTAGGACTGGTAGGAATTGGATGGATGGACAGGAGTAGGGTCAACATGTGGATAAAAAGGTGAATGGACTTGTTGATCCCTAAAACTGGATGTGTGGAGAGGGGTGAAAGATCGGCTACGAGATTGTGCAATGTGCTCAGCAATAGACATCAGCTTAGGAGTTACAACAGGACTCGAAAAAGTGGTGTCAACGTACGAAGGTGGTGAAAGTTGACATGGTTGACATAAAGTGGGTTGTAAAGTCGAACTGCTTCTCCTAGACACTTATATTTGATCTTTCAAAGAAATCTTTGGCATGGAGGGATTTTCCTTAGATCGACCGAAACAATTGACGTACGAAGCAAAGTTAGGTTCGGGATACCAAAGTTCGGCAAGAGATTTGTGATGTGGGGTACCCATGATAGAAGAAAGAGAAGAGAAAGAAGGTGGGTGTAAGTGGGGTGCAAGGATTTCTTAGCGACAAAATTTTGCAAGTTTTTATATAAAAAAAATTCTTTTTCCTTTTTTCTCTTTATTTAGAACTGTTTGCAAAAAGATTTTCGAGAAAAGAGTTAAGACACACTTTCGATCAACCAAAAATGCACAATCAGACCTAGATCTAGGGTCACCTAGGTCAGCTAGACAGCTCCTAACTGTTCCAAAGGGCTAGAAATAGGACCTCAAACCGCCTCTTCACCGCCAATTGCGGCCAGGTAAGTGCCAGGTAAGTGGGAGGCTCCCCACTACAAGTAACGGTCCTAATTAAGTAACCACTTGCCTTAGACACACTTGCCTAGACACCACAAAATCAGGTTAGGATAAACGGTCGATGCCTATAACTAGTCCTCTGTCCTATTGAGCTCGAAGTCCTTAGGGCTGAGTCGAGTATTTTTTAATTAAGAATGGTCAATGCAAATGCCTTATGTGATTTCTGGGGTCCTGGGAAGGGTGATGAAATCCCCACCCAATCTGAATTGGTCAAAAGCCCCTTAAAATCCGATTAAAGATATGCAAAACAGTAAATCACTTGCAATCAAAGATTTTTTTTTTGTTATTGCAAGTTGAGAAAAGATATGCAAAATAGAAAAGATTTCTTGCAATCAATTTTTATTTTAAACGCGCGCAAAAAATCCTGCACAAGATTTGTTATTTGGAAGGGGGAAGATTTTTAAGCGCAATGAAATCCTGCAGGCAAATTTACAGAAGATATATCGAAGATTTGCAGAGTTGGAGAGAGAAAACTCACAGAGATTTTTTTTTGTGCTCTCCGGGTAACTTGATGGCCGCGGTTCCGCGGCAATTTTTTTTTTTTTTACTCTAGGCTGCCACGGTTCCACCGCCAAAATGCGCTTAAAGCCGTGGTTCCGCGGTCTGTTGTTCTGTTCGGATCCCGAGATTTTTTTCACTTCTTCTGTTTTTGTAATCTTCTGTTGTTAGGATCGTCTGTTTTCTGTTTTGATCTCTGGAGATTTCCATATCCGAATTTGTTCTGCGGTCCTGCAAAATTCAAACAAAGATGCCCTTTCCAAAAAAATAACAGATGATATAATTTTTATATTTTTTGTGATTTTTCAGATTTTTATGATTTTTAATTTTAGATTAACCCGAAATTGCAAAAAGAAAATAGCGCGTCATCTCCGGCAACGGCGTCATTTGATTGATCTCAAAAACTATCTATTACCGCAATCAAGAACGGCGTCGCTTTGCAGCTAGCCGGTGAGTACGGGTCGGTCCACAGGGATGTTGTGAATTTCCTAATCGCTCAAACGAGTTAATTCCGATGGGTGTTCGGATTTCTTATTAAATCTAAAAACTAAATCTATCATTTATCTAGGGTAAAGAATTAAATTTAACTAGGGCAAGGAATTAAAGATCTAACTAGGGCAAGGAATTAAATTTAATCTAGGGCAGAGAATGAAAAATTACCTAGGGCAAGAATTGAAATCTAAACTAGGGCAATTAAATAAATCTACTTACTTTACAGATGGCTCTTTCCAAACATCAATACAAGACTTATCGGATCTGAATTTCTGAAATGAAAAGAGGCATCGATGCTCTCCAAAAGATTTCTAAATTTTGTTCATAAAAAGAGGCATAGGGAGGCATAGAAAAATACAATGATTTGGGTTCTATTTATAGGAGATAGAAACCCTAGGTTTACAATTGATTCACACGTCTGCTTTTACAAAAATGCCCATAGGAAGACCTAGTGAAAGCAGACTCCAAGCTTTGGTAAAATTTTATGTCTCTGTCTCTTTAAAAAGAAGTATTGGGCTTTGAAATTTCCTTTGTGGGCTCTTCTATCTTTGGGCTTCCTTATTATTTGGTTCTTTTATTAAAATAGCTTCTATGTTTCTTCCAGATCTCCAGTGAACAATTGCAGTGGACTTTTAACCGTTCGCTTTGTAATCTTGGATCTTGCGCTGCCTTTGTACTCTGTAAACTGATCTTTTCTGTAGGCTTGATCAAGGTCCTTCTGTTTGTTGGTCAAAGTCCACTTTTGCATCGTCTTTTCATCGTTTTCACTGTTTTCTGTCCAAGAACCTGTAACCTGTAATATGTAGCAGACATGCGTCAAAAGCACCTGTTTATTTATAAAACGAATAAGAATGGGGAATATAATAATATAATATTATGGTGAGAACACTACCATCTCTACGAGTGGCAATTCACTACGAGCTAACAAACGAAGAGAATGCTCACCTTCGGCTAGAAGAGCTCGATGCCCTTGAAGAAACCCGGCTCATGGCGCAGCAAAATCTGGAGGCGTATAAAGCAAAGATGACGTGCTCATATGAAAAATTGACTAGGCCGAGGACATTCCGCCAAGGCGAACTCGTGCTATGGTCAAAAAACCTATGATCCCCAATCGTGCCAAACGGGGGAAATTCGAGCCGAACTATGAAGGCCCGTATATCATAGACAAGGTCTACCAGGGTGGAGCCTATCTACTCATGGACATGCATGGCGAAAGGCCCTTTAGGGTAATAAATGGTCGCTTCCTGAAAAAGTACTATGCCTGACGAGTCACGGCCTAGGTCAATGATAGATGACGACTGCTATGTCCGCTCGCTATCTTCCTAAGCTCAAACACTATAAGTAGTAGCCGGCTAACGGACCGAAACGTCCTTAAAAATAACAATGGACCGAAACGTCCTTAAACTAACGATAGACCACTATGTCCTAAAACTAGCTGTTGACCGAGACGTCGATAAACTACAGTGGACTGCAGCTTCCCTAGGCTGACACAAAAAAATATAGAATGAATAAAAAAAGAAGTAAGAAAAAAGAAAATAGCATGTCCATAAGCAAAAGGAGCACGGATGAAAACCCGAAAGGGCTCCGTGAGTAAAAACAGCAGGGCTACCAGCGAGTTTTGTGAAAACCCGAAAGGGAGCAATCTCGTTAAAAAAAACACTTGCAAAGTCCTCTCGACCTTTTGAGGAGAAACCACCTGCGTGAGATCCTTACGACTCACAAGGAAGAAACACACTTAGGGATCCCCACGATTCCTAAGGAGAAGTTACATTTACGAGATCCTCACGACTAGTAAGGAGAACCCTCTTATGAGACCCCCACGGCTCATAAGATTCAAAAGTCTTAAACTACAGGGATCTGAACCTATTCTTAAGCGGACACCACAACCTCCAATTTATGCCCTACAAGTGGCTCAATACTGACCCTTGTATACAATCCACGGGCGCGAATAAACATTTCCCTAACAAAGTCCCATCCGTGACTAGGGATATGTTTGCACGGTGAACAGCCCTTGTAAGTCCTCTCGATTTATAAGGAGAAAATACTCTTGTAAGATTCTTACGACTTACGAGAAGCCATACACTTAGGAGTCCTCACGACTCCTAAGAAGAAAACGCACCTACTAGATCCTCACGACCCGCAGGGAGAAACACCTTTATGAGACCCTTACGGCTCATAAAATCAAAAGCCTTAGTCGACAGGATCTTAATCCTGTTTGCTAAGCCACCTTTGTTCGACATTGCCAAAGGCAAATGATGATTCATTTCTGGCAATATTCCAGTTGTAGCGGTGCTAATGCCGAAATCGGTGTCTAATTCCAAGCTTGCAGCGAAAAGCCAACGAGCCACACATGCATACGAAATAGCCGAAATGATGGAGCAACTTGCAAATAAACAACAGCAAGTAAAAAATATATATATGCATGAAAAATAGCCGAAAATGATTGGGCAACTCGCAATAAAAAGCAGCGAGTAAAAATAAAACAAATAGCCGAAATGATTGGGCACCGCGAAAAATAGCCGAAATGATTGGGCAATAGCGACCTTCGCGATATAAAAGCTGAAATGATAGAGCATCGCGGAAAGAAAAATATATAAAAAATGAAATTTTCTGCCTTACAGGTGAAATCACGTCGATCCCTGTATACAATCCAGGGGCGCAAACAAAGAGGGAATCACACTTTCTCTCCCCAGGCTATATTAAAAGAAGAAGCCAAATCTCAACGGTTCACAGACAACCTAGAGACCACTTCGATATTCGTCTCATTACAACAGACGCAACATCATCCACATGACCCCATCACAGAAATACGTCATCCACATGACCCCTTCTCGGAAATACGTCATCCACATGACCCCGTCACGGAAATACGTCATCCACATGACCCCGTCGCGGAAATACGTCATCCAAATGACCCTGTCGCGCAAATACGTCATCCACATGACCCCGTCTCGGAAATACGTCATCCACATGACCCCGTCTCAGAAATATGTCATCCAAATGACCCCGTCGCAGAAATACGTCATCCACATGACCCCGTCTCGGAAATACGTCATCCAAATGACCCCATAACGGAAATACGTCATCCACATGACCCCGTCATGGAAATACGTCATCCACATGACTCCGTCTCGGAAATACGTCATCCACATGACCCCGTCGCGAAAATACGTCATCCATATGACCCCGTCTCGGAAATACGTCATCCATATGACCCCGTCTCGGAAATACGTCATCCACATGACCCCGTCACGAAAATACATCATCCACATGACCCCATCTCGGAAATACATCATCCATATGACCCCGTCGCGGAAATACGTCATCCACATGACCCCGTCTCGGAAATACGTCATCCACATGACCCCGTCACGGAAATACGTCATCCACATGACCCCGTCGCGGAAATATGTCATCCATATGACCCCGTCTCAGAAATACGTCATCCACATGACCCCGTCTCGGAAATGCGTCATCCACATGACCCCATCGCGGAAATACGTCATCCAAATAACACCGTAGCGGAAATACGTCATCTACATGACCCCGTCTCGAAAATACGTCATCCACATGACCCCGTCGCGGAAATACGTTATCCACATGACCCCGTCGTGGAAATACATCATCCACATGACCCCGTCTCGGAAATACGTCATCCACATGACCCCGTCTCGGAAATACGTCATCCACATGACCCCGTCGCGGAAATAAGTCATCCACATGACCCCGTCTCGGAAATACGTCATCCACATGACCCCGTCGCGGAAATACGTCATCCAAATGACCCCGTCACGGAAATACGTCATCCACATGACTCCAAATGACCCTGTCGCGGAAATACGTCATCCACATGACCCCGTCTCAGAAATACGTCATCCAAATGACCCCGTCTCGGAAATACGTCATCCACATGACCCCGTCGTAGAAATACGTCATCCACATGACCCCGTCTCGGAAATACGTCATCCACATGACCCCGTCTCGGAAATACGTCATCCACATAACCCCGTCGCGGAAATACGTCGTCCACATGACCCCGTCTTGGAAATACGTCATCCACATGACCCCGTCGTGGAAATACGTCATCCACATGACTCCGTCACGGAAATACGTCATCCACATGACCCCGTCTCGGAAATACGTCATCTAAATGACCCCGTCACGGAAATACGTCATCCACATGACCCCGTCTCGAAAATACGTCATCCACATGACCCCATCTCGGAAATACGTCATCTACATGACCCCGTCTCGGAAATACGTCATCCAGATGACCCCGTCTCGGAAATACGTCATCCACATGACCCCGTAGCGGAAATACGTCATCCACATGACCCAGTCTCAGAAATAAGTCATCCACATGACCCCGTCTCGGAAATACGTCATCCACATGATCCCGTCGCGGAAATACGTCATCCACATGACCCCGTCTCGGAAATACGTCATCCACATGACCCCGTCGCGGAAATACGTCATCCACATGACCCCGTCTCAGAAATACGTCATCCACATCACCCCGTCGCGGAAATACGTCATCCACATGACTCCGTCTCGGAAATATGTCATCCACATGATCCCGTCACGGAAATACGTCATCCACATAACCCGGTCTCGAAAATACATCATCCACATGACCCCGTCGCGAAAATACGTCATCCACATGACCCCACCTCGGAAATACGTCATCCAACGACTCCGTGGAACACGGCCAAAGTTAACCTTGACCCCGTGGGAAACTCCTGGAGCAACTCGTCAAACACTTACGGGTCCTCTCGATTCGTAAGGACGAAAACTCTCTTGTAAGATCCTTACGACTTATAAGAGAAAACGCGCTTAGGAATTCTCATGATTCCTAAGGAGAAAATACACCCACGGGATCCTCTCGACTCGTATGGAGAAAAGTCTTTATGAGACCCTCATGGCTCATGAAGTTGAAAAGTCTTAGGCAGCAGATCTGAACCTGCTTTCTAAGCCATCACTACCCCTCGATGAAGCCAAGACAAGATGCTCACTCTATCATCTGCCGACTATGCTTACTAAAGTGACATGCTGATAACCAAAGAAAGAAGAAAGCAGGAAATAACACAAGATGGTGCGAAAGAAATGTATCTTTTATTCATAAATTCAATTGGGTACAGAATACATCTTATGACAGAATAAAAAAATGGATACATTTTATTCAAAATTACAAATGATACAAAACAATTATTGAGAGGGAAGCGCTTTCAGTAGTCCAATCAGATGCTCACGCACTTCTCTCAGCCCTTTTTCTTGGTCAGCTGCCATGGCCAACTCTGCTTCGAATTGAGCTCGTTGTTGCAAGTAGGACGAAAGCTGCTCCTCGACTGCCTGCTGAGCTGCCCCACGATTCTGTGTATCTCGCTTGATGAGGTCGAGCTTCTGCCTCAGCGTCAGCCCGTCGGAAATACATCGTAGGAGGCTTTCGAAAATAACTTCCAGCTGTGCCGCATTTGCATCAACTTGAGCATGCAATCGAGCAGATTCGCTTGAAGCTTCTTCGCACTTCTTACGTTTTAAGGCCGCCTTCTGTTCAAGGTGACGAAAGTAGGGAGTGCGCTGCTCAACCCACGCAGCCCGTTGAGAGTTCGCAGCCAAGACCTCTGGAGCAGGACGTCCGGCCTCGAGCTCATGCAGGCAAGCCTCAATTTTCCTACAGTGATTAATCTAAGACTCAACGACACCTTCACTATGAAAGTTCACGAGCATCACCAGTATAGGATTAACCTCTATGGCAAAATCCGCGGCAAATGTGGGAGCCTCCAAGTCAAGCTCCTCGATGTAGTCGCTCAACATGCGCAGACTATTCACAGCGCCTTTGGAAGATAAGCATCGAGAAAAGGGGCCTGCGGGCATTATGACTTAAAACTCAAACGGAGCTAAAGTCGATATCACCGCTGCAAAACAAATCACAGTCAAATGACAGTTCAAGAAATAGAGGAGGTTCGTGAGCAATGGAGTTTACTATACCGGCTGCAGCAGGTGGCAAGGTCAGGAGTACCAGTGGCGCAACTGTTCTTTCTTGTCCTCCTTCGATCTGTAGTGCTGCAATCAAAACAAAGAAGAATTAGAAATGATTTGACTACCGGTAAAAGAAGGGACATTAGCTGAAGCCTGTACTCACCAGCGCCACTAAATGAGGCAATCTCTGACTGGAAGGAGAAGTGTAGGTGATACAGGTGATCAAAAAGGACTCCTGCAAGGACGCAGTAATGCATTGTCAGTACATAAAGTATACTGCCTACAATGAAACTGATGGGTCACAAATCCGCACTTCCAGCATTTGAGAGGGTACGAGAGAAGGCAAAGGGACGGTCACCGTCAAGACGGCAACTGGTAGCGCTTCCTCGGGTGGCACAACCTCAAAACCCACTGCAGCTGCACTCGAAACAAAAGTACTGTCAGAAAAGGTCGAAAAGGGATTGCAGAATAAAATAGAAAGCAATAACCTGGAATCTACCTGGTGAGTCACCGGTCGAGACCGCAACAAGGGCATCACTGGATGCAGCGATTGCCTCACCCTCCTCCAGCAAAATGGTCTCGCCTCCCATCGCCTCATCCCCTAACTCTACGAGAGCCGTTGTAATGCTCGCGACGCCAGGAGATGGCAGAGAACCGCAAGGGGAAAGAGCGATGATTGGAGCAGTGCCCGACTCTTGAGAAAGAGTGGCTACCTCGGGCTCGGCGATTGTAGCCGTCTCACCTATCGCTACTTCGGGCTCAGCAATGGTATCCATCTCACCTACCACTACCTCGGGCTCGGTGATCATGGTTGCCTCACCTGCCGCTACCTCAGGCTCTGTGGTTGCCGCCACGACGCCCACCACCTCCTCGGCAAGACTCGGCCCTGCAAAATGGGATATATGAGAACCTGAAAGTTAAAACTTTGACAGAACAACCCAATGTCACGTTACCTTGAGTCGACTTTCCGATTGCTTCCTGAGCGGCACGTGCTGCCTGTCTGTGGGCGGTGGATAAGGCAGCCGGAGCATCCTCTGAAGGAGTAGGGGCAGGGGTAGCGGTGCTCGAACCTGCACCCGCGGCCAAGGCAGCACTACGCTCCCTTGCCGCGCGCATTCTGCGCTTCCTTTGTGCACGGGCCGTGAGAGCGGATCTTCTAGAAGCCTCCATCAATAGGATGTCATCATCCGCGCCAAGGGTTACCTCTGGAGCTGTTACGACATCCATCATCGGTCGTTTAAGTAAGGCCTCTTTTGGCAGTCCTGAGGAGGCCGGGACTTTGATGGCTGGCCCTAGAAGTATCTCCGCATCACCTTGCGGGATTGGCAATGTAGTCCCTGCGATAAGATAAAGAGAGGTCAGATTACCCATAAAAAAACAGGAGCAGAGACGTGGTGAGCCAAAATATACAAATGCCCAGCAAAGCACACATCCTCTCCTCTTCCTCAAAAGTCTTAAGAGAAGCTGTGAGAGCTTCTTCGGTGGAAATGCCTGTCAAAGAAGGAAAGGTGTCAGTCAAAACATGATGATAAAAAAATATGATGTAATGACAAAAGATACAGCTGATGGTTACCTGATCGTGCAAGGATAGCCAGCCTCGCTTCGTGGCTTGCCAATTGCTCAGATTCTGCAATGGCAGCCGCCAGATCAGTGTCATCTGGTGGCATGAATAGACCTTCGTTTGTCCCATACTCGCTCAGGCCCTCGCCATAATGAGCGTAAGGCTCCTGACCAAGTACAACGTCAGCAGAGAGGATCGACTTCTTCTTCCTCTTCTGCGAGCGAGCTCCGGTCGCCGCAAGCACAAGTTTACGTTTAGCAGGCACCTTGGGGCGACAAGTTCCGATATGAACCCATGCCAGAATCAGGGGAGGCTACATTCACCGTCTCCATGGGAGCACGGGGCACCGGTAGTACATTCGCCGTCTCCATGGGAGCACGGGGCACCGGTAGCTCAGGCCTGTCGTGCAGGACTTTAATCACGGCAGCTTCTCTTAGCAGAGGGAGGACAATGGTCCGTCGCTTCAAAGAGACGTTTCGATCACCAGCAGGGGGTGCACTTTTACGATCGAGCAGTAGTCGCTTCTCCTCCCTGATAACAGTACCCATTGAATGCTGGTACCACGCCAAGTACACATTAAGGACCTTTGGGACACAGCTCGGTTCGCTAATGAAGAAGCTGGACCCTGTGTTCAAGCGCATAAAATGATGCAGTGCGTTTCGCATCCCCTCTTCGGTGGCAGCAGGTTCTAGCAAGAAAGCCTCCAGTGGAACTCCCTGATTATAGCTCAATTGTTGGGCAAAACGATGCAGATTGTATCTCATGAATAACGCCGCATCATTTTGCCTAAACACTAGAAAGCTCGGTCTGATGGAATATAAATGAATGATTTCCCGAGCTTTCAAAACAGAGGCTCCATCTTTAAAAATGTCCCACAATGGCTGCACCGCTATCGCGGACTCTTTGCCGATAGTCAGGATCTTGTCAGTAAAAGTCATGCCATCTCCAACAGTGCGAGGACGAAGAAGCAAACCTCTGGCTTCCCGCGGTGACGGATTTACAATAGATGCATCTACCAATCGCATGATCCGGGGGAAGCCGCACCTGTCATAGAAGGACGGCCTCTTATAAATGCCGAAAACGCCAAGTGCATGTAGCTCAAGCCATGACATGAAGTAATGCATCGAGAAGTTCACATGCTGCACTCCGGGTTCAGTAGTATCCGCCGCCTGGCTGAGGCCATAATACAGATGAGCTAACCCGGCGACCCCGACAGCCACTTTCACCCCAATAATCATCCGGTGAGCCGGATAGAAGACAGACGGCCTCATACGGCGAAGGTGCATCGGGAGCGCAAACCAGCTCAGCCATAGCCCAAGAAACCCTAAGAAGAACGTTTCCTCATCAATCCCAGGGACTGCGATCTCTGCAAAAGGAACAACTGGAGTGTTGGGAAGGAAGAAACTCTTTTGATCTGCCTCCGCCGTTGGGAAGTTGTTTAACCCTAAACCGAAAGGGTCTTCAAGTTTGGCGAACTTAGCAGCACCCTTCGAGAGGACGTCCGGATGGAGAAAACGAGCAATGAAATCCTCGAAAGTAACCCCGCGGCTCCCAGACTCGAGGAAAAGGCCTTCATAAATATTCAACACTTTGATCAAACTAGGAAATTGGTGTTGAACGGCATTCTCCGGGGTGAGGCCTGTCATCACTGGCTTGGCACCAAAAATGAATTCATCTGTAGGAAGCAGTTCCTCATAGTGCTCCCCCATAACCGGTAAGCCAGAAACTTCTGCAAATTCCTCTAAGGATATCGATACTTCTCGGTCCAGCGAAAGGAAGGTGCGGGTAGGAATATTCCACTGCTCAAGAAAGGCCTTAACCCACCAGGCAGGAAGCGTAGGATACTGGAAAAGAGAAGCATAAATGGCAGGATACAACCCAAGCCTCAACAACTGCGACTTCTTCGCTGACAGAATGTAGCGGGCCCATTGCAGATAGCCAGCTGGATGACGAGGAATTAGCCCAATCATATATGGTTGCCCCCACGGTCGCGCCTCGCCTTGGAAAATACGTCGCCCCAGGGTGTCCAAAGCCATTGGAGGCTGAACGGGTATCGAAGCCATAGCAGGCTGAAGAAGACCTTCTGAAGTCCAATTAACCATCTCCACGGCATAGTTCGCCGGGGTGGGTCGGCGTAATGGATCGCCATGATGGGCTCTGAGGGTACAGCGCACGAAAAGTTTTGCCGACCCTTAATAATCTGATTATACCCTGTCCCCCAGAGGTGAAGATTCTTATGTTCCGGGTCATGATCTTTGATCAGTGCTAAGACTTCCCGATCCACAGGCGCTCCGGGAATCCTCCCTCTGAACGGACAAATGGAAAAGAAGTGTCGAAAGACATGTCGCCTACGCGAAAAGGGACAAAAGTCAATTGTCAGTGCTATAATTTAAATTCCGACATTTGGTACTTTAAAATTTGTACCGCACTGCAATGCAGTGAAAAAGGGACCAAAGGGGGACCTACAAAATCTAGATGACAATTCATCAATTAATAAAACGGCCTCATCATTTGATGAGACTGTTAATTAAATGAGGAGATCCTCAAGAAAACTCTCATTAAATGAGAGATCCCTCGGGAAGAGTAAATCTCCCTTTGAGAGCAATGCTCTATGACAGAGTGACACTTTTCAAACTCTGATCATGAAGGAATAGAAATTCCTCAAGAGCTTGGCTCTGTAAAGATGATGGGAAAAACCCCATCAGAAAAAAATTAAAATCGATTTTTATGAATTAAAAATTCTGGGATCTTCAAGATCCATAAACAAACTCTTAAGAGTTCTTCATAAGAGATTAAAAAATCTACATGTTATCAAAAGAGCAAAACTCTGTTCATGGGCTAAGAAATCCCAAGAAAAGATCTTTTTAGATCTATGGGTTCAGGAGAGCAAAGCTCTGTTAATGAAACCCTAAAAGGGTTTTCTTTAGATCAAAAATCTATGAAGAGCAAGGCTCTGTTACGGGTAAAACCCTAAATTATCTTTAAAAAATTTACCTAAAATTTTGGCAGAGTTTTGACTCTTGAGATTTCTTAAAATAGAAAGCTATGCTCTGTGAGAGAATAAAATTCTCAGAAAATAAGAAAGAAGATGAACAGAAATCATCTAAAGGACCAAAGGTCCTATTTATAGGCATTGAAAGGCCTCTTCAACTTCTGAGTTGATCCAAGGGCGCAGATGCTGCCACCACTGCACTCACATGTGGGCCACGTAAGCGCAACGGTGGGGGGGCATTTGTTTCCCCCAATCAGAGCAAAGCTCTGTTTGAAATTCGAATTTCAAAAAATTGAAGCAACGCTTCAGATGCAGCGCCAAGTGCGCTGCGCCCTAGGCAGCGCACCATGTGTGCGCTAGGCGCGCTACGCGCTACGTATCATACACAGGTGCGCTAGCGTAGGGCGCGCTACGCTCTGAGCAGAGCGCCGCGTGTCAAACACAGGTGCGCTGCCTCTGAGCAGCGCACCACGTGCAAAGCACGGGTGCGCTAACGCTGGAATTAAAAAACTCCCCACCGTTAGATCAAAAGATCTAATAGTAATGATAAATCATTAATTAATCAGAATTAAATTCTGTAATGGAAAGATTTTTCAATCTTGTTAAAAACAAGAAGAATGCCTTCTGTAAAACAGAAGCCCTAGGATTAAAGATCCAATGGTGGGGAAATATCCCCAAATCAATCAGAGAAAGATCTCTTTAAATGATTCAACAAATCAGCTTACCCTATATAAAGGCCCCAAAACTTCAAGTCTGATATAGAGAAACCCCCCATAAACTTTGAAAAATTCAAAGAAAAAGAGTAAGCTCTTGCAAGAAGATACTTCTTCAAGGTAAAAATAATGAATGATGAACACAGAGATGAAATCATCTCATAGAAAGAAAAAATTATTTCTTTGAAAAGATCATAGATCTATAAGACAAAAAGTCTTTCATAAAAGAGATCAAAAGGTCTCATCATAAAATAAAAGAAGAACACAATTCTTCTCACAGGTCATGGATCTATAAAGGTAAAGCCTTTCATCAAAATAAGAGATTGAAAATCTCTCCTGCAAAATAAGAACCGTTGTTCTTAAATCTTGAGACAAAATCACTTTTAAAAGAACAAAAATTTATTCCCAGATCATAAAATTGATCAGATGCGCTCTGCGCTCTTGAACTGCACTTTTGCGCTCTATGGACCGGCGCTCAGCGCCAAATGCGCCACGTGTGTGCCAATTGAAAAGTTGCGCACTGCGCTTCTGAAATAGCGCACTGCGCTCATGGGCTGGCGCTCAATGTCAAGCGCACCACGTGTCACTCACGGGTGCGCCCCTAAATTGAAAGCGCAATGCGCTCATGGACTAGCGCTCATAAACTGGCATCTGCGCTCATCATCTGGCGCCTAGCGCAGAGCGCGACACGTGTCCCTTATATCTGTGCCACGTGGCAGAAGCGCACTGCGCTCTTTGACTGGCGCAAAGCGCCTAGCGCATTACATGTTGCACTGACAGAACATAAATTGTTCTTTAAATAGCCAGAGCTATGATGAATGCTCTGCATTCAATACAAGACAAAGGAAAAGATTTTGCCAAGATATAATGCTCAGCATTGTTAAAAGGGCCAAGCCCAAATAAAGGCTCAACAGCCTAAAATAAAATGTTAAACATTTATTGGACTTAGCCCAAGATTGGCCATAAGTCCTCAACTCATATTAATTGGGCCTAACTGCTCATAAATATTTTAACAGATCTTAGCTCCAAACTGGACTATAGATTTTTCGATCAACTTACATCGGTTCGAGGGTACATCTCTTTACTCCTCTGATATTTGTCGTTATAATCCTTCAATGTCTTTAGAGAGGTGACGGGTCCCAACAACCATATATTTCATAGACTGTGGGGTCCTTAAGCTCATGGACTGTGGGGTCCTTAACCTTGACTGTGAGGTCTTTAAACTCACAGACTACGATGTCCTTAACCTTGACTGTGAGGTCTTTAAACTCACGGACTATGATGTCCTTAACCTTGACCACGATGTCTTTAAAGTAACAATGGACCGAGATGTCCTTAAACTGACAACGGACCGTAATGTCCTTAAACTAATCGACCGTAATGTCCCTAAACTAAACAATAGAGTCCAAATGCTCTTTTGTTGGATCTAAACGATCCCGTTAAGTTGATCTTAGTCTAAAAATTAGACTAACGTATCCTTAACATACGTTTAAGTTGATCTTAGTCTCAAATGAGGCTAACGTATCCTTAAACCGAACCCCCAAACCCAAATCTAAGAAGATACGGATTTGGACTAATCCACGCCCTACGGGCAACAACATAAATTAGTCTCCGTATACAATCCACGGGCAACCAAAGACAAAACAAACACACACGACACGAAGTGGGCATCTGGAGAAAGAGAAAGTTGTTACCGCGATGCGGTAGCATAATTAACTACAGGGGCTTGCGCCTGCAGGGAAGAGCGTCCCCACAATCAAAAACCCCTCAAACGAGGGGGAATCTGACGAAGTCTGCTACATCGGCCGCATCCATTTAAACCTTCGAAACATGGTGCCATAAATCAACTTGGCATCTTCGGAGAGGTGGACGGATAGCACCAATTAGCATCTGCCCCAAAATTCAGAGGAGACGTTTACCGCGTCTTCCCGCATTTTCGGCGGGGAACACTTGCGTTCGAGAAATAGCCTCAGTGAGTGGATCCGCTCTGATGTTTCTTTCTATGTCTCTCTTAATCTCAAGTTCACGGAGAAAGCCATTTCCCGAAATGAGCAATACCTGTCTTAAAATATGTCTGGATATCTGATTGGACCCAGTTTACAAATGAACTCCAAATCCAGCAAACTTCTTAAACTGTATCGTCAACTGAATTTAATCAGTATCCTGCGCCACTCCTCCCTCAGTATCCGCTTGGACCGCCTGTCCAAAATACTGCCCCTTGTCAGAGGGAAAACAATAACTCTGACAGTCAGTTTGTCATCCAGGTCACCTTGGAAGCCTGGAATGATAACCGTCTCCCGAAGGATACTGCCGTTATCAAATCCCTAAAACATCCACTTATGTTCTAAAACTGCTTCCGAACGTTTCTCCAAGACTGGATTAATATCTCAACTTATTGCATCTAGTGCCAAAACAACATCTGGTGTGGTACTTGACATCTCATGATCGACTCAATTGCCTAAGCAAGTGATATGACAATCATGCACATCCCTCTCCCCTTTAGTCTGTAAGACACCTTCAGAGAGGGTGACTCCATCACCTGCAGGTACACCACCATGCCAGGAGTCGTCCATTCTAAAACACTTTTAGAAAGCTATCTAAGTAACCAGATTGGGAAACTTCCCAAATCTAGATCTAAAACCATAGATCTAGTAACCAGAACGCCAGATATAATTTCCATATCCTTTGTGGAAAAAACACTGTGTGACAACCACTATATAACCGACCGTAGTATAGGAATTTCACTTCCTACTCTGTGTATGTCATCCAAATACCAGGACATCACACCCTACTACCTTCTTAACAGATCCATCCCCTATTATGATGAAGTCAAAGCCCATGACTGTCACATCAGAAATAGAGATATATCTCCACTATATCTGCTTTAATCTATAAATAGACATAAGCTACTTATCCACTATCTTAGTTATGTATATGCCCTAGAGGCCATTGTTATACATATGATGTATATTATAATGGATGCATGGATATATATAGAGAGGACTTTCTTGCTCGTCATGATAGTATGCTATTTGGTTTCACTTTATCTTAACATGTTGACTTATATTAGTTTATTATCTTGCTCTCACATGTTGATAAAGCCCTTAGGATATGTACTCGACTACTGGGACTATGATGAGATCATACTAGTGGGGTCACGGTAGTTGACGAGTACATCCTATAACTGTTCCTAGTCGAGAGTGTATCGAGACAGGGCATCGATACACCAGAGTAGATTAGCGTATACGCATCTTGACCTATATGATGGGCGATAGATGATCCCATATCCATCGGTGTTTGACATCAAGGATGGTGTACGGGTGCTCAGTGGAGACTGGGTACACTGGACGGACTCGCCGAGAACTCCTAGATGGTATTATACCTCACGTCAGATGGTAGTTCTCCGGTGATACTGGTACAGGTTAGTCTGTTGTCCCGAGATCGTCATAGAGTCTTGTGTGATTCCCACTGTGCTTTGATTTCCACCTTACCACGTCCAAAAGGGCGTGCAAAACGGTGGCTTTTGGGTACAGTTTCGAATCACATGGAGGCAATGAGCGATAGGAGGGGATTCGTCTCTCCCGGTATAGGGAGTTGATGTTGTGCTGTGTTCGATTGGCTATAACTGGAAGTCCCTAACCAGGGCTGATATAGAGTACTACTGGTAAGTGTTATCAGTAGGTTCTCGACCTGTTATGAGCCTCACATCGACACGACTTATCGGTTACTGCGGTCTGACGTATACCACCCCTAGACTGGATATGCAACATATCAGACGAAGAGACCGGACTGTACGGGAGTGTTACTGATTGGATTCACAGGAGAATGTACAGGCTTGCTTGTTGATCTTCTGATCGCTCAATACCTAGGTGGCTGTTACGTTTAGCTGACCGCTTGCAGCTTGTGGGTGTTTGATATGATCATCACCTACTGCTGGCGTATTGACGATTCTTTAGAGTCCTGCACAGAGATTTCTTGATTCAGGCAAAACGGAGTAGGAGCACATATGTGATATGTGCAGGACCGAGAATAATATGATATGAGATACCTTATTCTATTCTCACGATATTAGATATCGGCCGGGTATATGTGATATATCCGGGTCATCGGATCAAGTGTTGATTCGATGAACTGATACAGTTTATATTAGTCGGTTATTTGAGAAATAGCCGGATTGTCGGATCAAGTGTTGATTCGATAATTTAATGTATAACTATATATGTGATATATTACATTACATTATCTAATATTGGCTCGCTTTATTGATTCATTTTCTCACTGGGTAATACATTGATATATATGCGATATATGTTAATTGTATTATTTTCTTTTGTTACAAAAATATATTATATATGTGATATATAATATTGTAACAAGTTATGTTTACAAATGCAACATGATTAGTGGAGATTAAACATGGTTAGGGTTTGATTTGGGTTAGTCTTTTCTTGAAGGTTCTAGAAGCTTTTGTTTTGTTTTAAGCAAAGATATTATGTGTTGATATTTTGGAGATATTATCTAACCCAACCCAAACCCTTAACCCTAGTAAACTCTCTACATGAGTTAATGCTTCATATTATCAACTCAAGCTTCATTTGTAAGCATAGTAACTTTTCATTATTCATCACAAAAGAAATCATCTTCTTCTTCCTCTTTGAAAAGCTTTCTAGCTTTTGATTTTGTGATGAGTGTGTGTGAGAAATTGATAATAAAAGAGAGCATAATTCCTACTTCATCATCCTCATCTAATCTAGCCAATTAGATTAGGGTGTTCACTTCATTAATACTTGATTAGTGAGTGAGAGCTTGAGTTAAAGAAACTTCAAGGTAGATCATGTTTGAAAAGGAAGACTTCAAGCAAGCATGGATCATTCGGGTTGTGGAGCTTCTTTTGAGTCCGGGAGATCATGGATCGTGACGAAGGGACTACTACTCGGAGCTTATGAAGCGAAGGAGCGGACTACAAAGGTTGTAATCTCTCTCTCTCTTAGATGTAAAGATGTTTACTTGCATGTTTAACCCTAATTATCTAGCAAAGATCCTCGCTTTGGGTTGTTTGGCACTTCTAAAATTTAAATCGGGCATGGTTGATGCCTTATAGATCCTTGTGACAGTGCCTAGTAACCCTACAGTGGTATCAAAGCCTAGCTAGAGCATTAGGCGACATGTATACGAAGTTAAAAGTCCGATCGAACCCCGAAACGTCGTATTTTGACCCCTCTCTGGAAATTTTTTTAAAATGTGATTTTTTCCGTATTAAAAATACTCAGAAAATTCAGCAGGTGATTATAAGGATAACTGTGTAATACGAGCCCCTCACTTCCTCAAGTTGCTGCGGAACCGCGGCAAGAACATGCTTTGCGCGGCGGTTCCGCGGCCGTACTTGGGAATTAGGGAGTCGTATTTGTAGGGTTTATCTTTAGGTATTAGTATATACTTCTGGGAATTTTTAATAATACTCAAGTGTTGAGTTCTCTGGAGATCCTTTGTATTCGTTGATTCGATCGGAAAGTTTAACTTCGTCTAGTTTTCTGGATAATTTAGAACGTGTTAAAATATTCGAACGGATATCAATAACTCACCTTTTCCCAACATGAAAAACTTTCAAGTGTTGAATTTTTCTTGAGTTTAAAACTTTCGGAAAAACATGCAAGCATATCTATGGACTCTCTAGAAGAACGTAACCTTAACTCGATTATGTGACCGTCAAAACTGTCAATGAACCCTAGGGTTTGTGGTAGTTTAGCATTGCCACATATGAAGCGTTGGTTTGACCCTTCTACGGCTGGTTTATTGGGGCTGTGTCATGTTCTGGGTTTTTTGAACTCCGCTCAAGTGTTGAGCTATTTGGAAATGTTGGGTATTTGATTATTCGATCGGAAAGTTTAATATTGTCTATTTATCTAGAAAGTGATACAATATGTGGAATTCATATAGTTAGGCATGAAATGCGAAGTATGTGATATTTCGGATTTATGATGTCTAAAGTCAGTGTGGATTCCAAATGTTGTAGTTTTACATTTTCTTTTCTGTGACCGTAAGCGTAGTATGTGGTATATTGCCGACTTCGTTGCTATACATCAACGACAATCGGAATACGCATACTTGCGTACATTGATGATATGAGATATTATGTGTTGCTGTGATATGTTATATTGGATCGTCGTGTTTTGAATAGCCGGGGTTTTATGTGAGATGGGGGTTTTTATTTTCATTCATGTAAAATTCATTTGTATGTAATATTCTTTATTGGGGCACTTCCGGGTTGAGGTTGTTGTCACCATTGTATATTATTTACTTTTCCGCATTAGGTAGACCCAAGGAGGGGAGCATAAGTAACCGGGTTCTAGGGTCCAGTGGGCGGCCATCTCGAGGAGTCGAGACCGGGTCTCCTAACCCTAGAATTGGCAGAGTTGCTTGCCGCTCTCGTGGGGGTCTAGGGATGTGGGTTTGGCTATTCATCGCGACCGTGGAATCCGTGTTTTATACAGGCTCGAAATAAAACACGGACGTCCTAGTATATTCAATGTTTCATATGTTATCTTCTGCTGCAATGTTCTGTGATGAGATCATATTACTGCCTGAGATGAATGCTTATACTATATATATATATATATATATATATATATATATATATATATATATATATATATATATATATTGTAACGTTTTAAAAATAATTAAATAAATAATTAAATAAATAAAATTGTTTAAGTGAATTTTATGATTTTCGGTAAAGCAAAATGTATTTTTCGTAAAATCAAACCGCAATTGTTTTTCGTTATAAATTCAAAAATACCTATTTAATTATGTAATTACTAGTAAATAGTGTTTATTTAGCCACTTAAAAATTTTTAGTTTAATAAAATATTTTTCCTAAATTAATTATTTTAAATATTAACATAAGCTTTATTTTTATACTAAATTAGTGTAAATTACAAATTTGAATGGTTTTAATTTGTATAAATGAACCATGGCATATTAGAATTTAGTGTGTATCATGCAAAAATTATTTACAAATTTTTCCTATTTTCTAGAGCTTTCTTGAGTTGCTATAGTAAATAAATAAATAAATAATTAAATAAAGCATGAAAAGACTTTATGTGATGTTTTCTTCTCTTGAAAGTTCTACACACTTTCACACTCACTTCTTTCTCTCCCTCACCTCACCAAGGCCGGCCACAAACCCCCCATGGCTGCCCCCCCCCCCCCATTTTCCACCTCATTTTGTTCAAAATTCATCAAAGATACTTCAAAAATTCAATTAAAATTCCACAAAATCCAAATTTCTTCATACCCTTTATTTTCTACCCTTCTTTATATGGATTTTGGAGTGGGAAAGCATATATTTTGGAGGCTCATTTCTTGTTGGGATTTCATATTTTGGGAGGTATAATTTCTTTCTTTTGATTTATTGTTTTAGATGTTCATTTAAGCTTAATTAGATTTAATGAATTAATTCTATGTTTTTTTTTAAAATGCAAGTTAGGGTTGTAAATTCAAGTTAGGGTTTTTAATAATTAATTAGGGTTATAATAGTTAGTTTAACACTTTTAGAATTGGAAAATATTGCATGGTTGTTAAATTGTAAAATTTTCATTTAAAATTGTTTTAAATAAGGAAATTAGCTAACTAGATTTTTCTAAAATGTGTTTGTGGGTAATATAAAATTCCAATTAAAGTTGCTATCATTAGATGGTAGTTTTAATGAGAATATTAGCATATTAATTGAATGAAAAACTTAGTTTGATCACTAGATTACTTTGATAATTGGAAAAATAGTAATAAAATGCTATTATTTTGTAAACTAGATTTTAGGAATTTCTAAATAAATGTGATTAAAAATATAATTTATGGTTTCATTGAATCATTATCATTATGAATTGTGGTTTAATACATTAATTCATGCAAATCATGTTTTGTGGTGGAATTGTG
This sequence comes from Agapanthus africanus, assembly GCA_030015575.1. Lineage (NCBI taxonomy): Eukaryota > Viridiplantae > Streptophyta > Magnoliopsida > Asparagales > Amaryllidaceae > Agapanthus > Agapanthus africanus. The sequence continues at coordinate 89,566,345 of CM057337.1, forward strand.
GTGCTTTGCTTGAAAAATGTTGAAATTTGTTAAATGTTGCAAACTAGAAATTTCAAATTAATATAAATTTGTGTAATAAAAATATAGTAACGGTTTGTATAGTCTAGTTATGCTATATAATGAATTTTATAACTATTGGTTTCAGTTAAATGTCAAGTTTTGATGAAAAACGGTAAATTGGCAATTTCGGTTTTTACGAAATTGGACGGTTTGATGGATTTTAGGGTTTCGATGGATTTAATCGTGTTTTATGGTATAAGTAATGTGTTTTAAAACTACAAGTTGTTTGATGATGTTATCTCGATCCATCGGAGTTTGTACGCCGATATCGAGCGGTATTTGGTTCTTTTACGTGGACGGGACATAGGTTTTAACCTATGCTTGCTCCTTTAGATCGTTTGACTTTCGTATGTGATTCAGTTTACGATGCTATTTATATGTTTGCGTCTAGATACCCCCCACGTGGACTGCGGGCAATGAAGAGGAGGATGGCGACACCGTCTTCGGCAGACATGGACCAGGTGAGTAGATGTATATCTACGGGGGGAAGTCGGGTGGATGACGTTTAGCACCCCCGCAACGTAGAATAGGAATAGTACTTATTGACATTAGGAAACCCGATGTGACCCTAGATTCTTACTGAGCAGGACCCTAGTAATGACCCTAGGCGGGACTAGACTGATTTAGGAAAACCATACCTGAGGATGAATACTTTGGGAAAAGTTCGTAGGTTTCTGATAGAAACACACACGCACACACTAAAACTTGACATGGCGTATACGTATATGTGTGTATATATATAAAACTAGGTATAGGTGTGTATATATACACCACACGTATATGGGATTCATTGATGTGATATGATATCTGAGGCATGATGAAACAGTATAACTGGGCTTGATGCCGTGATTCTTGACTATACAGTCGTATTAAAGTGTTAGCGGATCATTAGAGAATGAGATAATGAACATGAACATATAAATTATAAAGGGTGGTGGTGATATTGAGGTACATGGGACGCTAAAATAGTACCTGGGCTGTAGCTTGTGACTGATCACGATATGATATATGTATGACTTGATTACGACGTCATATAGGTGTGACCTGATGTCGATATCGTATAGGTGTGACTTGATGACGATAAGATATCGGTATGATTTAATCACAATATTACACATATGACATGATATTTCTGTGGATAAACTAATGATGCTTATCATGATGGCAATGATATATGATTGATGTATGCGATCACAGTTTAACACCTTGATCATGAGATGTGCTGATGATGACATTATACGAATGAGGAGACACCTAGGAGATACTTGACCGTACCCCGATATTGGGATGCCGTACGATGGATTTTACCGTACGAGGCTTAGATTTGATGATTGATCCGCACTCTTGATTCGAGGAAGCCGTACTACGTACGTGACGCTATTGAGGCGGGATCGCCGACTATTAGAGATATTGATTCAGACCTTAGGTAGACTCTAGTTTCTTACTGACTAGTCTATTAGGTTTAGTTCCTTAGGATGTTAGATGGGCACTGGTTTAGGTTCGACTCACATAGTGGTAGTTGTACTCGTATCTCGCAGAGGAGTGGATAATGCACATCTGTATTTACATTCACACTGTAATCATAATGTTGCATGTTCATACATATGTTGCTATAATCAGTATAAACCTTACCTGTTAGGACACCAGTACCATTACCGATGATGCGCATATTCTACGCACACTTATTTGCCGGCTCACACACATCATCATCGGTAATTGGTATGTCACGTACACTTTAGATCATATTATCCTTTATTGATAGAATCAGCAAACAGCTAGATCGATATATAATATTGTGATTACTCTCAGATGTTAGTCTAGACATGGCATTTATTACTTAGACATTCATGCATTCATATTTTCATGTTATCATGCAGTATTATGGGGCATATGCCGACACTTATCATATACTTACTCATGATTTTGAGATTTGGATTTCTATGAGATTTCTGGATTTTCGGGGAAAACCGCAAGAATATATAAAAACTTCTCTCTCTCTCCTCCTCTCTTTTTAAAATATAAGATGCGGTTTTCTCGTGATGTATGTGTCGTCCACCATGAGATTTCATGTTTTCTGATGGATTTCGAGACCCGATTCGAGGAGTGGATGAACCGTCTCGGGTATATGGTGGACCCGGTATGGTACCCCGGGGCAAGAAGATCGAGTTGTAGACGATGAGCCTGGCAGGGGAAGGCTACCTACCGGTGATGTCTGGCGCGGCGGATATCCGGAGGATACCGACCGTTGTCGTGGGATTTGATGATATGGGCCGATCCGGACTGACGGAGCCCGACATATTGAGACTTGAGGTTACATGTGTTGTGTCGATGCTTGACACGAATTTCCATGGATTTCATTGTTGAGATTTCAGATGCTTATACACACTTTACTATAATAACAGCTAAAGAGTTCTTATACATATATATCTGGATTTCAGGATTTGTTACTTTACATTCATGGTGCATGCATTTCATTTCATATGACATAGTACCATATGAGGCACTGACACGACACGGAGTATTTGCACTTACACGTAGTATTATCCTGCTATTCTAGATGATTGAGATATAGTAGTGTATTATTATGACCTAGGATAGCGTCGTGCATTCGATTTCTTTTCGTAGATGTCTTCTACTCATGAGTTGGCAACTCACCCCCGTTGTGCCAAATTTTATTTCAGGTTCGATGTACAGGTTTCCCTGGCAGCTTGCTGGCACATCTATTCTTTCAGGGTGATTTGCACGGTAGGTTGGTTCACTTGTATCCGAACCACCATTGTACTTTTATTCTTTCATTTGTATCTAGTAAGCTCCATCAACCATATTTGTATTACTTGATAAGTTATTGGACCAGTCTTTTATTTCGACCTTAGAGTCGCGCATGTATTATTCTGATCTGGTGGTTTTGTTTTCTTTTGAGTTTTGAGCCTCGCCTATTGGCGTTGTATATTATTGTGCTTGTTGTGGTTGTTTCCGCCTGTTGGCGTTGATGCTAGCTCCCGTTTGGGGATGCTTTTTATTGTTTATGTATATTATACTTGTTGTACCCGTTTGGGGCCAGTTTTTACAGAGGAGACTCTGCCGAAATTTTTGGTAAAATTTGCTGATGTTTTTATACTTGTTTTCTTTTCTTTTCTTCTTTTTCTTCTCTTATGGTTTAGATTTCTGGGCTTCGGCTTACTTAGGTTACGTGGCGCCTCTAGATGCTTCATAATCTAAGTGCCGGTCACGTTCCGTACTTTCGGGTCGTGACAAAGTTGGTATCAGAGCGCTAGGTTTAACCTTGTATAAGTCTAGGTGACCCTTGGTTGATAGAGTAGGCGAGTTAGGTAGAGTAACGTACCGTGGGTATGGTCCGCGGCATACTTACGATACGCTACTCTGCTTAAGGAGCCCTAGGATTTACATTGTTTGCACCGTATTCCATTCGTTCTTTTGATCTATCTTCGCCAATGTCGGATGGTGGTTTCTGTTACCACGGGCGCACGGGCAGAGGAAGCTGCGGCTCGAATGCGATAACCATTAAAGTATTGGTTATTCTTGAGGATTGAAGCATTGCTTAGCGTGCGGACGAAGGGTATTCACATGCCGTCCAGATGAAATTAAAGGGTTCGAACGATTATCAGAAAACCATTTTCCCAAGTTTAAGTTATTCGGAAGAACATGCAGGTATTTCGATGGACCCTCTAGAAGAATGAAACCCTAACTCAACATAATGACCACGAGAACGCCCTTGAACCTTAGGGTTTACGGCAGTTCCGCGGTGCCATTAGTGAGGCTTGGGTTTGCCCTTCTACGGCTGGACCATCGATGCTGGGGTATGTACCGGATATTTTTAAACTGTACTTGAGTGTTGAGCTCTCGGGAAATTATGGGATTTTGATGGATCGATCGAAAAGTTTAATGTAGTCCGAATATCAAGTGAAGGGATCGACTACGTGGGAGACTCTAGATATGAGTATTGCCGTTGGTAGCGCAGTCAGCACACTTATGAAGAGACAAGTTTGAAGCAGCCGACATCAGAGGAAAGAGGCGCACATTGACGATAGTGTTTACGATTGTGATTTAGTGATTTGAATTTCATATTTTCGTTGATTGGATTTTTGTATTTTGAGGACTTTGTTCTACGATTGGTATTTCATGTGTGTACCTTCATTCTATTTGTGTTTCATATATCAGTTGTATTGATGTTGTTTAGTACACACCCAGTACACTTGATTTGGTTTTATATATTTTGAGATTTTTGATTTGATTTCGTGCATAGGGGTTACACATGATTTTGACATATGTTTCGCCTTAGTTTTCATGCATTTTTGTACTGTGATTTCGATTTTGATATTCGATATATGTTTTCGTGCTCCATGTGCACCTGATTAGGATTCTTGCGCATACTTGGCGCACTTGATGCGATTTTGTGCACACCAGATGCACTAAATCGAGGTTTTGTGCAAATTAGATGCACCTGATTTTGAGTCGTGCACGCCCGTTGCACTTGACAGATGTTTTTGGTGCACACCTGTTGCACTTAGTTTTGTTTTGTGGGTATTCATGGTTTCTGCATTTGGTTTCGATTCAGTGCGCACCAGACGCACATGACATTTTATTGATGTGATTGGGATTGATTTTAGTTTGAGCAGTATGTTTTCATTATCATTATTATTTGATTTAGTAACCAGGCGGGACGTGTATGTTAAATAAAAGATATATATATAGTTATTTTTTTAAATTAAACGTCCGCTACTTAGACCGTGACACGTGCATTGCACGGCGATTTTCAAGAAGGGGTTTTTGTATGCTTCTTTATTATGATGATTCGGCGATTTTACTAGGATGCGAACTATATATAAGTTATAGATTGATGTATATTATGATGGTTTTCACATTGGGTTATGATATTTTATTATCGCCATAACTCCGATGATTGCGTCATGCTTGACGGAGTTGATTTTTGTTATATATTGATGATTTCGGAGCCCCGACGATTTTAGTGTTTTGCTAAATGTTTTAGTATTTGGAAGGGGAGTTTTAATTTAAATTCGGGGACCGAATTTCCTAAAGGGGGGAAGATTGTAACGTTTTAAAAATAATTAAATAAATAATTAAATAAATAAAATTGTTTAAGTGAATTTTATGATTTTCGGTAAAGCAAAATGTATTTTTCGTAAAATCAAACCGCAATTGTTTTTCATTATAAATTCAAAAATACCTATTTAATTATGTAATTACTAGTAAATAGTGTTTATTTATCCACTTAAAAAATTTTAGTTTAATAAAATATTTTTCCTAAATTAATTATTTTAAATATTAATATAAGCTTTATTTTTACACTAAATTAGTGTAAATTACAAATTTGAATGGTTTTAATTTGTAAAAATGAACCATGGCATATTAGAATTTAGTGTGTATCATGCAAAAATTATTTGTAAATTTTTCCTATTTTCTAGAGCTTTCTTGAGTTGCTATAGTAAATAAATAAATAAATAATTAAATAAAGCATGAAAAGACTTTATGTGATGTTTTCTTCTCTTGAAAGTTCTACACACTTTCACACTCACTTCTTTCTCTCCCTCACCTCACCAAGGCCGGCCACAAACCCCCCATGGCTGCCCCCCCCCCCCCCCATTTTCCACCTCATTTTGTTCAAAATTCATCAAAAATACTTCAAAAATTCAATTAAAATTCCACAAAATCCAAATTTCTTCATACCCTTTATTCTCTACCCTTCTTTATATGGATTTTGGAGTGGGAAAGCATGTATTTTGGAGGCTCATTTCTTGTTGGGATTTCATATTTTGGGAGGTATAATTTCTTTCTTTTGATTTATTGTTTTAGATGTTCATTTAAGCTTAATTAGATTTAATGAATTAATTCTATGTTTTTTTTTAAAATGCAAGTTAGGGTTGTAAATTCAAGTTAGGGTTTTTAATAATTAATTAGGGTTATAATAGTTAGTTTAACACTTTTAGAATTGGAAAATATTGCATGGTTGTTAAATTGTAAAATTTTCATTTAAAATTGTTTTAAATAAGGAAATTAGCTAATTAGATTTTTCTAAAATGTGTTTGTGGGTAATATAAAATTCCAATTAAAGTTGCAATCATTAGATGGTAGTTTTAATGAGAATATTAGCATATTAATTGAATGAAAAACTTAGTTTGATCACTAGATTACTTTGATAATTGGAAAAATAGTAATAAAATGCTATTATTTTGTAAACTAGATTTTAGGAATTTCTAAATAAATGTGATTAAAAATATAATTTATGGTTTCATTGAATCATTATCATTATTAATTGTGGTTTAATACATTAATTCATGCAAATCATGTTTTGTGGTGGAATTGTGGTGCTTTGCTTGAAAATTGTTGAAATTTGTTAAATGATGCAAACTAGAAATTTCAAATTAATATAAATTTGTGTAATAAAAATATAGTAACGGTTTGTATAGTCTAGTTATGCTATATAATGAGTTTTATAACTATTGGTTTCAGTTAAATGTCAAGTTTTGATGAAAAACGGTAAATTGGCAATTTCGGTTTTTACGAAATTGGACGGTTTGATGGATTTTAGGGTTTCGATGGATTTAATCGTGTTTTATGGTATAAGTAATGTGTTTTAAAACTACAAGTTGTTTGATGATGTTATCTCGATCCATCGGAGTTTGTACGCCGATATCGAGCGGTATTTGGTTCTTTTGCGTGGACGGGACATAGGTTTTAACCTATGCTTGCTCCTTTAGATCGTTTGACTTTCGTATGTGATTCAGTTTACGATGCTATTTATATGTTTGCGTCTAGGTACCCCCCACGTGGACTGCGGGCAATGAAGAGGAGGATGGCGACACCGTCTTCGGCAGACATGGACCAGGTGAGTAGATGTATATCTACGGGGGGAAGTCGGGTGGATGACGTTTAGCACCCCCGCAACGTAGAATAGGAATAGTACTTATTGACATTAGGAAACCCGATGTGACCCTAGATTCTTACTGAGCAGGACCCTAGTAATGACCCTAGGCGGGACTAGACTGATTTAGGAAAACCATACCTGAGGATGAATACTTTGGGAAAGGTTCGTAGGTTTCTGATAGAAACACACACGCACACACTAAAACTTGACATGGCGTATACGTATATGTGTGTATATATATAAAACTAGGTATAGGTGTGTATATATACACCACACGTATATGGGATTCATTGATGTGATATGATATCTGAGGCATGATGAAACAGTATAACTGGGCTTGATGCCGTGATTCTTGACTATACAGTCGTATTAAAGTGTTAGCGGATCATTAGAGAATGAGATAATGAACATGAACATATAAATTATAAAGGGTGGTGGTGATATTGAGGTACATGGGACGCTAAAATAGTACCTGGGTTGTAGCTTGTGACTGATCACGATATGATATATGTATGACTTGATTACGACGTCATATAGGTGTGACCTGATGTCGATATCGTATAGGTGTGACTTGATGACGATAAGATATCGGTATGATTTAATCACAATATTACACATATGACATGATATTTCTGTGGATAAACTAATGATGCTTATCATGATGGCAATGATATATGATTGATGTATGTGATCACAGTTTAACACCTTGATCATGAGATGTGCTGATGATGACATTATACGAATGAGGAGACACCTAGGAGATACTTGACCGTATCCCGATATTGGGATGCCGTACGATGGATTTTACCGTACGAGGCTTAGATTTGATGATTGATCCGCACTCTTGATTCGAGTAAACCGTACTACGTACGTGACGCTATTGAGGCGGGATCGCCGACTATTAGAGATATTGATTCAGACCTTAGGTAGACTCTAGTTTCTTACTGACTAGTCTATTAGGTTTAGTTCCTTAGGATGTTAGATGGGCACTGGTTTAGGTTCGACTCACATAGTGGTAGTTGTACTCGTATCTCGCAGAGGAGTGGATAATGCACATCTGTATTTACATTCACACTGTAATCATAATGTTGCATGTTCATACATATGTTGCTATAATCAGTATAAACCTTATCTGTTAGGACACCAGCACCATTACCGATGATGCGCATATTCTACGCACACTTATTTGCCGGCTCACACACATCATCATCGGTAATTGGTATGTCACGTACACTTTAGATCATATTATCCTTTATTGATAGAATCAGCAAACAGCTAGATCGATATATAATATTGTGATTACTCTCAGATGTTAGTCTAGACATGGCATTTATTACTTAGACATTCATGCATTCATATTTTCATGTTATCATGCAGTATTATGGGGCATATGCCGACACTTATCATATACTTACTCATGATTTTGAGATTTGGATTTCTATGAGATTTCTGGATTTTCGGGGAAAACCGCAAGAATATATAAAAACTTCTCTCTCTCTCCTCCTCTCTTTTTAAAATATAAGATGCGGTTTTCTCGTGATGTATGTGTCGTCCACCATGAGATTTCATGTTTTCTGATGGATTTCGAGACCCGATTCGAGGAGTGGATGAACCGTCTCGGGTACATGGTGGACCCGGTATGGTACCCCGGGGCAAGAAGATCGAGTTGTAGACGATGAGCCTGGCAGGGGAAGGCTACCTACCGGTGATGTCTGGCGCGGAGGATATCCGGAGGATACCGACCGTTGTCGTGGGATTTGATGATATGGGCCGATCCGGACTGACGGAGCCCGACATATTGAGACTTGAGGTTACATGTGTTGTGTCGATGCTTGACACGGATTTCCATGGATTTCATTGTTGAGATTTCAGATGCTTATACAAACTTTAGTATAATAACAGCTAAAGAGTTCTTATACATATATATCTGGATTTCAGGATTTGTTACTTTACATTCATGGTGCATGCATTTCATTTCATATGACATAGTACCATATGAGGCACTGACACGACACGGAGTATTTGCACTTACACGTAGTATTACCCTGCTATTCTAGATGATTGAGATATAGTAGTGTATTATTATGACCTAGGATAGTGTCGTGCATTCGATTTCTTTTCGTAGATGTCTTCTACTCACGAGTTGGCAACTCACCCCCGTTGTGCCAAATTTTATTTCAGGTTCGATGTACAGGTTTCCCTGGCAGCTTGCTGGCACATCTATTCTTTCAGGGTGATTTGCACGGTAGGTTGGTTCACTTGTATCCGAACCACCATTGTACTTTTATTCTTTCATTTGTATCTAGTAAGCTCCATCAACCATATTTGTATTACTTGATAAGTTATTGGACCAGTCTTTTATTTCGACCTTAGAGTCGCGCATGTATTATTCTGATCTGGTGGTTTTGTTTTCTTTTGAGTTTTGAGCCTCGCCTATTGGCGTTGTATATTATTGTGCTTGTTATGGTTGTTTCCGCCTGTTGGCGTTGATGCTAGCTCCCGTTTGGGGATGCTTTTTATTGTTTATGTATATTATACTTGTTGTACCCGTTTGGGGCCAGTTTTTACAGAGGAGACTCTGCCGAAATTTTTGGTAAAATTTGCTGATGTTTTTATACTTGTTTTCTTTTCTTTTCTTCTTTTTCTTCTCTTATGGTTTAGATTTCTGGGTTTCGGCTTACTTAGGTTACGTGGCGCCTCTAGACGTTTCATAATCTAAGTGCCGGTCACGTTCCGTATTTTCGGGTCGTGACATATATATATATATATATATATATATATATATATATATATATATATATATATATATATATATATATATATATATATTACTGCTTTCGTTTCTTCTGTGATACTTAGGAAGCATTAATTGATGGGATTTTATTAATGAGATTAATAAAAGAAAAGAAACCTAAAAGATATTGTAGAATCAAAATTTTCTAAAAAGGGTAGCTACAGTTTTGCTTTGCACAGCGGTATATATGATATACCCTGCACCTTATTCGATGAGGAAAGAGCCGAGATCCCTTCACAGGGAGTGACCTCTTTAGCAAAACTGGCAGATGCTACAAACTCGCGGTTTAGTTTTTGACAGCTTATATAGTTTTTGCTTTGCACAGCGGTATATATGATATACCCTGCACCTTATTCGATGGGGAAAAAGCCAAGATCCCTTCACCGGGAGTGACCTCTTTAGCGAAATTAGAAAAGCCTCAAAAACACTCTTTTTTTTCAAAATCACTTGTTTCTACAACGATATCAAGATCATTACGCTCATGGTTTTCTGAAAAACCTGCGTAGCCCTCCATCATTTCAGATAAGTAATATTTAGTATTCGTGCTACGGTAGTTTGGCATGCGTCAAGGTGTAGTGTACGGTAGCTGATTACTACTTATCTGCAGCATGAGATGCGATTGGATTAGGGTATTCGTACGGCGTTGTTTGGCATGCGTCAAGGGTCATACAGGTGGGTTTAATTCTGTAAATCCCCGTTCCCATCTATAGAATTTTTCTATTTTTCCCAAGTTCCCGAATGTCCCATTTTTCCTTGTATATTTGTAGGTAATTGGTTGCTTAAGACTTAGTATTTATTTTTCTAACCCTTTTTATAATCAAAGCCTTAAACCAAAACTATATATATAATCCCCGGCCCAAACCAAAATTTAATTAAACAAAATCTCCCTCAGCCCGGAAAGGAATTAAATTAAATCACCCAAGGCCCAAACCCGTGCCCGTTTCCCTTACCCAAACACCTGCGCACCCGACCCGACCCGCTCCATAACCTTTCTTCTCCACTAAACTTTCCCGCTTCTTTTTTCTTTCTGTTGCGCCCACGTTGTCGCCAACGTTCCCCACGTCGCCGCGCACCTCGCCAACGCCCCCGCTCAACCCGACTACGATCACACGCGCCTCAAACCCCTCTTCGACTCTCCAACTCCCGCCCAGCTCACTCTCGACCTCTCTCAAACCCCTACTCTCCTCTCTCCCAACTCCCAACTTCGAGCCCCTCTCCCCCGACGACGACTGTCACCTCGTCGACTCTCTCGCTCTCCTCTCCAGAACCGAGCCTCTACTTCATCTCTCTCACAAACCCAAACCACCATTTTTCCCTCACTGTCTCACCATCTCCAAACCGCCGCCGCCGAGCCTCCCCTGTACCCTCACGCCGGCGAGCTCCCCACTGCACCTGAACCACCTCGTCGACTCCTCTACATCCTCTACATCACCATCACCTCCAAACCCGAGCCCCCACTACTCCCTCTCTCTCCAAAACCACCAAGCTCCAAACCCACACCAAACTCCTGGCTGTGCCCATCGCCGGGGCGACACCGCCGACCATCGCCGACCCCAGCACGCCCTAAGAGATCCACAGCACCACACTCCGCTTCCTGTGATCGCGAGCCATCCCCGGGCAACTCCGACGACGAACCCGAACGCAAGCCGAGGCCGTGAATCCAAACTGTGTCGTTCGTCACACGTTTGTGCCGTTGCTGCTGCCGTGCATCGCTAAAGCATTTCCAGGCAAGTACCCTACTTTCTACATGCTAGTTATTACTGTTACATTTCTAAAACCTATTAATTCCGTGTTTAAAACTCGTGAAAACTTATATGACACAAGTGCTTGATGCAAAACCCGAACGAAAATCTTCCATTAAACTGACGAAACTTGATCGTATATGATGTCCCGTATGGCAATGAACATTGTGGTGAAATTTGACTGGAAAATTTAATCGTTACTGGCTTGAACGGTCTCCCCCAATTACACCCGTTAAAACTGAATATTTCCCGTGTTCGAAACTTGTTAAAATCATAATTAATTGTGTACACATTGAAATGATGCGTTCGAGGGCTCGAATCGAAGAAGACTCGACGTCCTGGAATCCATAAAAGTTTTACATTGTTTCTGTACTGAAAATATGACGAGAACTGGTTCGGAGAGCGGCTCTGGACTGCAGTCCAGAGCAGCTCTGGCTGTTGATTTCTATCTCGTAATGCTTACTACATTGCTGCCTGAACCTGTATGTTGCAGAACCCTATACTTTATTGAATTTGAAACTGTTAAAGAAATAATGAAAGTGGTTTCACCCCTTTTTATCGTCGTTTACTATTTAAACTGCAATTTAAAAGAACAGGACGTATAGCAGTCCCAAACAGAAACAGAATTGATACCCTAGTGTTGAACAGTGCATAACTTCTGAAGTAGAGACGCGATTGAGAATCCGTCTGATGCGTTGGAAACCCTATTGAAAACCCTAAATTCATTCAACTGTAGCATTTCTAAATTCTGAACCCAACTGGGTGAAAATCGTGTCGCGAAACGGACGTTCAGTTCAGAAACTGAATTTCCTGCAGCGAACACTTAAATTGAAATGGTTGTAACTTGAATACCCGAAATCCGATTTCACTGAAACAAATTTTGATGAATTTTCGATAGAGTATACTTTTTACTGTATTTGTATCGTTTCATTGAATTTTGAACTTATGATTTACTGCAATTTTTATAAGCTCATGAGGTGCATACTAGTTTATATTACACATGACTTGTTAACTGCATAAATATACATACCTTACCCGATTGACATGTACCTAGTCATAGTGCGCATTATTATTCAGTATACTATGCATTATCGTGCATGAACGGTATTGGTTTAGGAGTGTCGAGTACGCCAATGGAAAAAAAAGTGAATGATTCGTGGCAGTGATTAATACAGTGAACAGTGACAAAACCGTGTTATTGGTGCATACTTGTACACGACTAGACCATACTCGTCAATAGTGTAAACCTGGGGAAAAAGGGGGAAATCGAAGTGGAAAGAGCATCGTATTTAGCGAGGACCGTGATTTAGAGGATGATCATTCGAACAGCGACTCTTATATATATTAGGTAGGATCTAACGATCTGGCTGACAGGGTTATGCCCCGGGCGTGTGGGCCGTTGTCTCGGGTATGTACGAGACCCTCGTTAAACATGATCCTCCTTTCCATAATTCGATTTCAAACATGACTTACAGACTGATAGGGACACAGATCATACTTTGCATCATTTACTGACATAGTGATTATCTGCATTTTACTTCTACTGTTATTACCTTATTTGCCTGTTTCATGTCATTATTATAATATTGCTATTCCGTCGCTCTGACGACCTGAGTATGCATGCTCAGACCTCGGGGAAGAACCAGCGCAGGAGTCGGATTTACCCTTCGAGCTAGCGGAGATTTAGTCTGGAGTACCTTTTCCTTCTTTTCTGCTTTCCCTAAAGAGATCTTGTATTTCGAACTCGGTTAGTGGTTCTTTCTTGTTTATTTGTAACATGTGGACAATGAACTTTGATGTAATATTTTAGTGTTGTATTTCCTTTACTTCTGTACTTTGTTTACTGATAACCATATAATGCTAGAAGCCGAAGTGTGACTACGGCGGGATTATTCCCTAACCGTAGGAGCATGGCTGGCCTAGTCATCCATCCTTTTCCATATTTTGGGAAGCGGGGCGTGACATGGTTTTGTTGGTATCAGAGCCGTGTTTAGTGGTAAGGGATAACATTAACTACACTGTAGTACATTATTTTCGCTTCACTATTCCTGATTTTCATCCTTGTATCTAATCATAGCCTTTTGAATATCTTCCAGCGATATGACGTCCCCGAACAACCACTCCTCGAACTCAAGTTCTCAGGATCGCACGGAGAGGATACTTAGTGCACTGACCTCTCTCACAGAAGCTCAGGAGAGAAAGACGGACTTACTCGCCGAGGGACACAGGGCTATTACCGCTGCAGGGGGACCCTCCGCCCTCATTACCGCCCCCGAGGGCACTGCTCGACCAGCTTTTTCTGCCAGGGCTGGCACCGTATCAGATTTCCGGAGGTTGCATCTAGCTGCATTTACAGGGCTAGCCGAGCCACTCGAGGCCGAGCAATGGCTAGTGAATATGGAGAACTTACTGACGGCCGCCAGGGTACGAGAGTAAGATAGAGTGAATGTGATAAAGATTCAGTTGGAAGATGAGGCCCGTACTTGGTGGACAGTGGAAGAAAGCAGACTAGAAAGGCCAATTGAATGGAGCAAATTCAAGGAATGCTTCCTGGACCATTATTTCCCTTCCACCGCCAAGGCCGAGATGGAAGAAAGATTCATCCTACTGAAGCAGAATGGCCGTTCCGTGGACGTATATGCGGTAGAGTTCAACCGTTGGAGCCGATTTGCTCCGTACATGGTCGCTTCAGAGGCCACCAGGGCCAGACGCTTCTTGCAGGGACTTGATTTTGAGCTGCAGCAGTTGATCGCGTCACTTGAGTTGCAGACTTTTGCACAGGTACTCAACGCGGCGAGAATTTAGGAGAAACTGATCAACAAATTCAGGAAGCCCCCAGTTGTTCCAGCACGTACCTACGCACCTTCTCGAGGAGCCATACCAGTTCACAGGCCTGGAACGACACAGATGAAGCGTCCGTTCGTGCCCCAGCATCGCCCCCAGAGCAAGAACGTAGTTTGCGGCTACTACAACAGAGATGGGCATACCCAGAAGGACTGTCGCCGCGCCAAGGGACAGTGTCTGATTTGCGAATCCAGTCAGCACAGAATTAGCGGTTGCCCCGAGCGAGCAGAGATACAGGGAGAATCTGGACCGCAGCAGCAGAGACCACAGGAACAGAGGCAACCCTATACAGGTCGCGGTCAGGGACGGGCTTTCACCTTGACCGCCAAGTAGGCAGAGGTTTCAGGTGAAGTTGTCACAGGTATTCTACTCGTACATTCCATGCTAGCTAGAGTACTATTTGATTCTGGAGTATCGCACTGTTTCATATCTGAGCATTTCGTTGATACACACTCCATACCACATGAACCATTAACCAAGGGTTAGGAAATACATACGGGTAATGGTGTGATAGTATCTAGTCGAGAATGTAGATCATGTCCGATTGTAGTGTGTGGCAGGGAATTCTATGTGAATTTTCTTTTGATCGGAATAGGCAGCTATGACGCAATTCTCGAGATGGATTGGATGAGTACCTTCCATGCAGTTATTTATTGTCGAGCAAGGAACGTGATCTTCCACATTCTTAATCACCCGGAATTTATTTTCGAAGGCGGGAGCGAATCTTTGGAGCCAGCCAAGTATAGAGCCAAGACAAAGGAGCTGACAGCTATGAAGATTGATGAGAGCCTAGCCCCAGAGATTGTTCGGGATTTTCTGGACGTGTTTCCTGAAGATTTATCAGGTCTCCCACCTCCACGCGTCTTGGAATTCTTGATCGATTTGACTCCGGGTACAGCACCGGTTTCCAAGGCCCCGTACAGAATGGCACCGGTTGAGTTAAAAGAATTGAAGAAGCAAATTGAAGAACTCCTGGAGAAGGGATTTATCCAGCCGAGCGTTTCACCGTGGGGTGCACCAGTTCTGTTAGTGAAGAAGAAAGATGGATCGCTGCGGATGTGTATAGACTATCGAGAGCTGAACAAAGTCACAATAAAGAACAAGTACCCAATTCCGCGCATCGACAACTTATTCGATTAGCTAAGTGGGGCCAAGGTATTTTCAAAGTTAGATTTCCGTTCTGGATATCATCAAATCATAGTAGCAGCTGAGGATGTATGCAAGACAGCTTTCAGGACCCGATACGGATATTATGAGTTCCTTGTAATGTCGTTCGGTGTTACCAATGCTCCAGCAATATTCATGGACTTGATGAACAGGGTGTTTGCAAAGTACTTGGACACGTTTGTCATTGTATTTATTGACAACATACTTGTCTACTCGAAGACCCGGGAGGAGTATGTTGAGCATTTGCGCACGGTTCTACAAATTCTTCGGGAAGAGATGCTGTATGCGAAATTGAGCAAGTGTGAATTCTGGCTCGACAAGGTTCAGTTCTTGGGACACATCGTTTCGGGTGAAGGCATCTCAGTGGACCCGGCAAAGATAAAATCTATCAGAGATTGGCCAACGCCGAAGTCAGTGGCCGAGATCAGAAGCTTTCTGGGATTGGCAGGATATTATCAGAGGTTCATCCAAGACGTTTCACGAATCGCTGAACCGTTGACGAGGCTGATAAGGAAGGATGTATCGTTTGCGTAGAAAGAGGAATGTACTCAGGCATTTGACACACTAAAGTAGAAGTTAACCACGGAGCCATTCTTACAGTACCAGATGATTCCGGTGGTTTAGTGATATATAGTGATGCCTCAGGAAAGGGATTAGGCTGTATTCTGATGCAGCACGGTCGGGTGGTTGCTTACGCCTCTCGACAACTAAGAAATCACGAGGGGAACTATCCTACGCATGACTTGGAGTTAGCTACAGTGGTTTTTGCGTTGAAGATTTGGAGGCACTATCTGTTGGGTGAGAAAGTAGTGGTGTACACGGATCATAAAAGTCTGAAGTACGTCTTCACTCAGAAGGAACTAAATATGAGGCAGCGCCGATGGCTAGAAATGATGGCAGATTACGACTTGGACCTTCAGTATCACCCGGGGAAAGTAAATGTTGTACCAGATGCACTCAGTCACAAGCCAGCGGTCATGATGTTGACCAGTCAGAGGAGCATTATTGAGGACTTTCAGAGACTCGAGCTTGAAGTCGTCATACCGGCACAATCAGTCAATTCTGGCAACTACAGGTGCAGTCTTCCCTTGTGGATCGCATAAAGACTGCACAAGCGGATGATCCTCGATTGCAAAAGTTCAGAGCGCAAGTAGAAGCCGGGCTGAGAACAGACTTAATCATACATGAAGACAGTTCTCTGAGATTCGGTAGCAGACTCTGTGTACCCAAGGGGAATGTTCGAGAAGATCATGGTTCAGCTTATTTTGTGCCTCTGGGAGGTACGAAGATGTATCGAGATCTAAAACAACATTTTTGGTGGAACGGGATGAAGCGAGAAATTGCGCGGTTTGTATCCAGATGCTTGGTATGCCAGCAGGTGAAGGCGGAACATCATAGGACAGCAGGATTGTTACAACCGCTTCCGATACCAGAATGGAAGTGGGAGCACATTATTATGGATTTCATAACGGCCTTACCATAGAGCCCCAGGGGCAATAACACCATTTGGGTTATCGTCGACCGCCTCACGAAAGCTGCACACTTCTTACCATTCCGAGTAGGGCAGTCGATAGAGTCACTGGCAGAGAGATACATGCAGGAGATAATGCGACTTCATGGTGTTCCAGTCAGCATTGTGTCAGATCGAGACACCAGATTTGTTTCGCACTTTTGGAGGAGCCTACAAGAGAGTTTGGGTACCCGCCTCAAGTTCAGTACAGCTTATTACCCGCAGACGGATGGACAATCCGAGCGTACGATTCAAATGCTCGAGGATATGTTGAGGGCCTGCATGTTGGATTTTCAGGGTTCCTAGGAAGATCATCTGCATCTAGTCGAGTTTTCTTATAACAACAGTTATCAGGCTAGCATCCAGATGGCTCCCTTCGAAGTACATTACGGATGGAAGTGTCGATCCCCAGTTTGTTGGGATGATGTGGGGGAACAAAGATTACTGGGTCCCGAGCTCATCGTTCAGACAATCGACAAGGTCTAAATGATCAGGCAGCGTATTAAGACGGCTCAGGATCGACAGAAGAGTTGGGCAGATACCAGCAGGAGAGCGCTAGAATTTGAAGTCGGAGATCACGCGTTCCTGAAGATTTCCCCTACCCGTGGAGTTATCAGGTTCGGAGGTCACAGGAAACTCAGTCCTCATTTCATCGGACCTTTTGAGGTGCTAGAGCGAGTAGGAGAGGTGGCCTATCGACTTGCCTTGCCTCCATCGCTAGCTGGTGTGCACAATACCTTCCACGTGTCTCAGTTGCGGCGTTATGTTCGGGATGAGAGCCATGTTCTGGACTATTCGGAGTTAGCATTGGGTACCGACCTATCCTACGAGGAGCAGCCCACCACCATCCTCGACCGCAAAGAGAAAGAGCTGAAGAACAAGGTCATTCCGTTAGTCCGAATGTCTTGGGGCGGTCATTCCCCAGGAGAATCTACCTGGGAGCGGGAGAAAGATATCCGTGCACGTTTTCCACATCTTTTTGTTTAGTACTTTTGTTTCATTGTATCCTTGTTAAATTTCGAGGACGAAATTTTTGTAAGAGGGGAATGATGTAAATCCCCGTTCCCATCTATAGAATTTTTCTATTTTTCCCAAGTTCCCGAATGTCCCATTTTTCCTCGTATATTTGTAGGTAGTTGGTTGCTTAAGACTTAATATTTATTTTTCTAACCCTTTTTAGAATCAAAGCCTTAAACCAAAACTATATATATAATCCCCGTCCCAAACCAAAATTTAATTAAACAAAATCTCCCTCAGCCCAGAAAGGAATTAAATTAAATCCACCAAGGCCCAAGCCCGCGCCCGTTTCCCTTACCCAAACACCTGCGCACCCGACCCGACCCGCTCCATAACCTTTCTTCTCTACTAAACTTTCCCGCTTCTTTTTTCTTTCTGTTGCGCCCACGTTGTCACCAACGTTCCCCACGTCACCACCCACCTCGCCAATGCCCCCGCTCAACCCGACTACGATTGCGCGTGCCTCAAACCCCTCCTCGTCTCTCCAACTCCCTCCCTGCTCACTCTCGACCTCTCTCAAACCCTTACTCTCCTCTCTCCCAACTCCCAACTTCAAGCCCCTCTCCCCCGACGACGACTGTCTCCTCGTCGACTCCCTCGCTCTCCTCTCCAGAACCGAGCCTCTACTTCATCTCTCTCACAAACCCAAACCACCATTTTTCCCTCACTGCCTCACCATCTCTAAACCGCCGCCACTGAGCCTCCCCTGCACCCTCAAGCCGGCGAGCTCCCCACTGCACCTGAACCACCTCGTTGACTCCTCTACATCCTCTGCATCACCATCACCTCCAAACACGAGCCCCCACTGCTCCCTCTCTCTCCAAAACCACCAAGCTCCAAACCCACACCAAACTCCTCGCTGTGCCCATTGCCGGGGCGACACCGCCGACCATCGCCGACCCCAGCATGCCCCAGGAGATCCACAGCACCACACTCCACTTCCTGTGATCGCGAGCCATCCCCAGGAAACTCCGACGACGAACCCGAACGCGAGCCGAGGCCATGAATCCAAACCGTGCCGTTCGTCGCGTGTTTATGCCGTTGCTGCTGCCATGCGTCGCCAAAGCGTCTCCAGGCAAGTACCCTACTTGCTACATGCTAGTTATTACTGTTACATTTCTAAAACCTATTAATTCCGTGTTTAAAACTCGTGAAAACTTATATGACACAAGTGCTTGATGCAAAACCCGAACGAAAATCTTCCATTAAACTGACAGAACTTGATCTTATATGCTGGTCCGTATGGCAATGAACATTGTGCTGAAATTTGACTGGAAAATTTAATCGTTACTGGCTTGAACGGTCTCCCCCAATTACACCCGTTAAAACTGAATATTTCCCGCGTTCAAAACTTGTTAAAATCATAATTAATTTTTTGCACATTGAAATGATGCGTTCGAGGGCTTAAATCGAAGCTGACTCGACGACCTAGAATCCATAAAAGTTTTACATTGTTTCTGTACTGAAAATATGACGAGAACTGGTTCGGAGAGCGGCTCTGGACTGCAGTCCAGAGCAGCTCTGGCTGTTGATTTCTATCTCGTAATGCTTACTACTTTGCTGCCTGAACCTGTATGTTGCGGAACCCTATACTTTATTGAAGTTGAAACTGTTAACTAAATAATGAAAGTGGTTTCACCCCTTTTTATCGTCGTTTACTATTTAAACTGCAATTTAAAAGAACAGGACGTATAGCAGTCCCAAACAGAAACAGAATTGATACCCTAGTGTTGAACAGTGCATAGCTTCTGAAGTAGACGCGATTGAGAATCCGTCTGGTGCATTGGAAACCCTATTGAAAACCCTAAATTTCATTCAACTAGCGTCACTAAATTCTGATCCCAACTGGGTGAAAATCGTGTCGCGAAACGGACGTTCAGTTCAGAAACTGAATTTCCTGCAGCGAACACTTAAATTGAAATGGCTGTAACTTGAATTCCCGAAATCCGATTTCACTGAAACAAATTTTGTTGAATTTATGATAGAGTATACTTGTTACTGTCTTTGTATTGTTTCATTGAATTCTGAACGTATGATTTACTGCAATTTTTATAAGCTCATGAGGTGCATACTAGTTCATATTACACATGACTTGTTAACTGCATAAATGTACATAGCTTACCCGATTGACATGTACCTAGTGATAGTGCGCGTTATTATTCAGTGTACTATGCATTATCGTGCGTGAACGGTATTGGTTTAAGAGTGTCGAGTACGCCAATGGAAAAAAAAGTGAATGATTCGTGACAGTGATTAATACAGTGAACTGTGACAAAACCGTATTATTGGTGCATACTTGTACACGACTAGACCATACTCGTCAATAGTGTAAACCTGGGGGAAAAGGGGAAATCGAAGTGGAAAGAGCATCGTATTTAGCGAGGACCGTGATTTATAGGATGATCATTCGAACAGCGACTCTTATATATATATATATATTAGGTAGGATTTAGCGATCCGGCTGATAGGGTTATGTCCCGGGCGTGTGGGCCGTTGTCTCAGGTATATACAAGACCCTCGTTAAACATAATCCTCCATTCCACAATTCGATTTCAAACATGACTTACAGACTGATAGGGACACAGATCATACTTTGCATCATTTAGTGACATATTGATTATCTGCATTTTACTTCCACTGTTATTACCTTATTTGCCTGTTTCATGTCATTATTATAATATTGCTATTCCGTCGCTCTGACGACCTGAGTATGCATGCTCAGACCTCGAGGAAGAACCAGCGCAGGAGTCAGATTTACCCTTCGAGCTAGCGGAGATTTAGTCTGGAGTACCTTTTCCTTCTTTTCTGCTTTCCCTAAAGAGATCTTGTATTTCGAACTCGGCTAGTAGTTCTTTCTTATTTATTTGTAACATGTAGACAATGAACTTTGATGTAATATTTTAGTGATGTATTTTCTTTACTTCTGTGCTTTGTTTACTGATTACCATGTAATGCCAGAAGCCGAAGTGTGACTACGGCGGGATTATTCCCTTGCCGTAGGAGCATGGTTGGCCAAGTCATCCATCGTTTTTCATATTTTGGGAAGTGGGGCGTGACATGGTTTTTTTGGTATCAGAGCCGTGTTTAGTAGTAAGGGATAACATTAACTACACTGTATTACATTATTTTCGCTTCACTATTCCTGATTTTCATCCTTGTATCTAATCATAGCCTTTTGAATATCTTCCAGTGATATGACGTCCCCGAACGACCACTCCTCGAACTCAAGTTCTCAGGATCGCATGGAGAGGATACTTAGTGCACTGACCTCTCTCACAGAAGCTCAGGAAAGAAAGACGGACTTACTCGCCGAGAGACGCAGGGCTATTACCGCTGCAGGGGGACCCTCCACCCTCATTACCGCCCCTGAGGGCACTGCTCCACCAGCTTTTTCTGCCAGGGCTGGCACCGTATCAGATTTCCGGAGGTTGCATCCAGCTGCATTTACAGGGCTAGCCGAGCCACTCGAGGCCGAGCAATGGCTAGTGAATATGGAAAACTTACTGACGGCCTCCAGGGTACGAGAGGAAGATAGAGTGAATGTGATAAAGATTCAGTTGGAAGATGAGGCCCGTACTTGGTGGACAGTGGAAGAAAGCAGACTAGAAAGGCCAATTGAATGGAGCAAATTCAAGGAGTGCTTCCTGGACCATTATTTTCCTTCCACCGCTAAGGCCGAGATGGATGAAAGATCCATCCTACTGAAGCAGAATGGTCGTTCCGTGGACGTATACGCAGCAAAGTTCAACCGTTTGAGCCGATTTGCTCCGTACATGGTCGCTTCAGAGGCCACCAGGGCCAGACGCTTCTTGCAGGGACTTGATTTCGAGCTGCAACAGTTGATCGCGTCACTTGAGTTGCAGAATTTTGCACAGGTACTCAACGCGGCGAGAATTCAGGAGAAACTAATCAACAAATTCAGGAAGGCCCCAGTTGTTCCAGCACGTACCCACGCACCTTCTCGAGGAGCCATACCAGTTCACAGGCCTGGAACGACACAGATGAAGCGTCCGTTCGTGCCCCAGCATCGCCCCCAGAGCAAGAACGTAGTTTGCGGCTACTGCAATAGAGATGGGCATACCCAGAAGGACTGTCGCCGTGCCAAGGGACAGTGTCTGATTTGCGGATCCAGTCAGCACAGAATTAGTGGTTGCCCCGGGCGAGCAGAGATAAAGGGAGAATCTGGACCGCAGCAGCAGAGACCACAGGAACAGAGGCAACCCTATACATGTCGCGGTCAGGGACGGGCTTTCACCTTGACCGCCGAGCAGGCAGAGGCTTCAGGCGAAGTTGTCACAGGTATTCTACTCGTACATTCCATGCCAGCTATTGTACTATTTGATTCTGGAGCATCGCACTGTTTCATATCTGAGCATTTCGTTGATACACACTCCATACCACATGAACTATTAACCAAGGGTTGGAAAATACATACGGGTAATGGCGTGATAATATCTAGTCGAGAATGTAGATCATGTCCGGTTGTAGTGTGTGGCAGGGAATTCTATGCGAATTTTCTTTTGATCGGGACAGGCAGCTATAACGCAATTCTCGGGATGGATTAGATGAGTACCTTCCATGCAGTTATTGATTGTCGCGCAAGAAACATGATCTTCCGCATTCCCAATCTCCTGGAGTTTATTTTCGAAGGCGGGGGTGAATCTTTGGAGCCAGCCAAGTATAGAGCCAAGCCAAAGGAGCTGACAGCTATGGAGATTGATGAGAGCCCAGCCCCAGAGATTGTTCGGGATTTTCTGGACGTATTTCCTGAAGAGTTATCAGGTCTCCCACCTCCACGCGTCTTGGAATTCTCGATCGATTTGACTCTGGGTACAGCATCAGTTTCCAAGGCCCCGTACAGAATGGCACCAGTTGAGTTAGAAGAATTGAAGAAGCAAATTGAAGAACTCCTGGAGAAGGGATTTATCCGGCCGATCGTTTCACCATGGGGTGCACCGGTTCTGTTAGTGAAGAAGAAGGATGGATCGCTGCAGATATGTATAGACTATCGAGAGCTGAATAAAGTCACAATAAAGAACAAGTACCCAATTTCGCGCATCGACGACTTATTCGATCAGCTAAGTGGGGCCAAGGTATTTTCGAAGTTAGATTTCCATTCTAGATATCATCAAATCAGAGTAGCAGCCGAGGATGTATGCAAGACAGCTTTCAGGACCCGATACATACATTATGAGTTCCTTGTGATGTCGTTCGGTGTTACCAATGCTCCAGCAATATTCATGGACTTGATGAACAGGGTGTTTGCAAAGTACTTAGACACATTTGTCGTTGTATTTATCGACGACATACTTGTCTACTCGAAGTCCCGGGAGGAGCATGTTGAGCATTTGCGCACGGTTCTACAAATTCTTCGGGAAGAGATGTTGTATGCGAAATTGAGCAAGTGTGAATTCTGGCTCGACAAGGTTCAGTTCTTGGGACACGTCGTTTCGGGCGAAGGTGTCTCAGTGAACCCGGCAAAGATAGAATCTGTCAGAGATTGGCCAACGCCGAAGTCAGTGGCTGAGATCAGAAGCTTTCTGGGATTGGCAGGATATTATCGGAGGTTCGTCCAAGACTTTTCACAAATCGCTGAACCGTTGACGAGGCTGACAAGGAAGGATGTACCGTTTGCGTAGACAGAGGAGTGTACTCAGGCATTTGACACACTGAAGCAGAAGTTAACCACGGCGCCCATTCTTTCAGTACCAGATGATTCCGGTGGTTTAGCGATACATAGTGATGCCTCAGGAAAGGGATTAGGCTGTGTTCTAATGCAGCACGGTCGGGTGGTTGCTTACGCTTCTCGACAACTGAGAAATCACAAGAGGAACTATCCTACGCGTGACTTGGAGTTAGCTACTGTGGTTTTTGCGTTGAAGATTTGGAGGCACTATCTGTTGGGCGAGAAAGTAGTGGTGTACACGGATCATAAAAGTCTGAAGTACGTCTTCACTCAGAAGGAACTAAATATGAGGCAGCGCCGATGGCTAGAATTGATGGCAGATTACGACTTGGACCTTCAGTATCACCCGGAGAAAGTAAATGTTGTACCAGATGCGCTCAGTCGCAAGCCAGCTGTCATGATGTTGACCAGTCAGAGGAGCATTTTTTAGGACTTTCAGAGACTTGAGCTTGAAGTCATCACACCGGGCGCAATCAATCAATTCTGGCAACTACAGGTGCAGTCTTCCCTTGTGGATCGCATAAAGACGGCACAAGCGGATGATCCTCGATTGCAAAAGTTCAGAGCGCAAGTAGAAGCCGGGCTGAGAACAGACTTAATCATACATGAAGACGGTTCTCTGAGATTCGGTAGTAGACTCTGTGTACCCAAGGGGAATGTTCGAGAAGAGTTACTGGCTGAGGCTCATAGTTCAGGTTATTCTGTGCATCCGGGAGGTACGAAGATGTATCGAGATCTAAAACAGCATTTTTGGTGGGATGGGATGAAGCGAGAAATTGCGCGGTTTGTATCCAGATGCTTGGTATGCCAGCAGGTGAAGGCGGACAGCAGGATTGTTACAACCGCTTCCGATACCAGAATGGAAGTGGGAGCGAAGTGGGAGCACATTACTATAGATTTCATGACGGCCTTACCACGGAGCCCTAGGGACAATAACGCCATTTAGGTTATCGTCGACCGCCTCACGAAAGCTGCACACTTCTTACCGTTCCGAGTGGTACAGTCGATAGAGTCACTGGCAGAGAGATACATGCAGGAGATAGTGCGACTTCATGGTGTTCCGGTCAGCATTGTGTCAGATCGAGACACCAGATTTGTTTCGCACTTTTGGAGGAGCCTACAGGAGAGTTTGGGTACCCGCCTCAAGTTCAGTACAGCTTATTACCCGCAAATGGATGGACAATCCGAGCGTACGATTCAGACGCTCGAGGATATGTTGAGGGCCTGCATGTTGGATTTTCAGGGTTCCTGGGAATATCATCTGCATCTAGTCGAGTTTTCTTATAACAACAGTTATCAGGCTAGCATCCAGATGGCTCCTTTCGAAGCACTTTACGGGCGGAAGTGTCGATCCCCAGTTTATTGGGATGATATGGGGGAACGAAGATTACTGGGTCCCGAGCTCATCGTTCAGACAGTCGACAAAGTCAAAATGATCAGGCAGCATATTAAGACGGCTCAAGATCGACAGAAGAGTTGGGCAGATTCCAGCAGGAGAGCGCTAGAATTTGAAGTCGGAGATCACGTGTTCCTGAAGATTTCCCCTACCCGTGGAGTAATCAGGTTCGGAGGTCGCAGGAAAATCAGTCCCCGTTTCATCGGACCTTTTGAGGTTCTAGAGCGAGTAGGAGAGGTGGCTTATCGACTTGCCTTGCCTCCATCGCTAACTGGTGTGCACAATACCTTCCACGTGTCTCAGTTGCGGCATTATGTTCGAGATGAGAGCACGCAGTGCACCTAAGTGCGAAAAGACAGTATGTTCTGGACTATTCGGAGTTAGCATTGGGTACCGACCTATCCTACGAGGAGCAGCTCACCACCATCCTCGACCGCAGAGAGAAAGTACTGAAGAACAAGGTCATTTCGTTAGTCCGAGTGTCTTGGAGCGGTCGTTCCCCAGGAGAATCTACCTGGGAGCGGGAGGAAGATATCCGTGCACGTTTTCCACATCTTTTTGTTTAGTACTTTTATTTCATTGTATCCTTGTTAAATTTCAAGGGCGAAATTTTTGTAAGGGGGTATGATGTAAATCCCCATTCCCATCTATAGAATTTTTCTATTTTTCCCAAGTTCCCGAATGTCCCATTTTTCCTCGTATATTTGTAGGTAATTGGTTGCTTAAGACTTAGTATTTATTTTTCTAACCCTTTTTATAATCAAAGCCTTAAACCAAAACTATATATATAAACCCGGGCCCAAACCAAAAATTAATTAAACAAAATCTCCCTCAGCCCAGAAAGGAATTAAATTAAATCCCCTAAGGCCCAAGCCCGCGCCCGTTTCCCTTACCCAAACACCTGCACACCCGACCCGACCCGCTCCATAACCTTTCTTCTCCACTAAACTTTCCCGCTTCTTTTTTCTTTCTGTTGCACCCACGTTGTTGCCAACGTTCCCCACATCGCCGCCCACCTCGCCAACGCCCCCGCTCAACCCGACCATGATCGCGCGCGCCTCAAACCCCTCCTCGTCTCTCCAACTCCCTCCCTGCTCACTCTCGACCTCTCTCAAACCCCTACTCTCCTCTCTCCCAACTCCCAACTTCGAGCCCCTCTCCCCCGACGACGACTGTCACCTCGTCGACTCCCTCGCTCTCCTCTCCAGAACCGAGCCTCTACTTCATCTCTCTCACAAACCCAAACCACCATTTTTCCTTCACTGCATCACCATCTCCAAACCGCCGCCACCGAGCCTCCCCTGCACCCTCACGCCGGTGAGCTCCCCACTGCACCTGAACCACCTCGTCGACTCCTCTACATCCTCTGCATCACCATCACCTCCAAACCTGAGCCCCCACTGCTCCCTCTCTCTCCAAAACCACCAAGCTCCAAACCCACACCAAACTCCTCATTGTGCCCATCTCCGGGGCAACACCGCCGACCATCGCCGACCCCAGCATGCCCCAGGAGATCCACAGCACCACACTCCGCTCACTGTGATCGCGAGCCATCCCCGGGCAACTCCGACGACGAACCCGAACGCGAGCCGAAGCCGTGAATCCAAACCGTGTCGTTCGTCGTGCGTTTGTGCCGTTGCTGCTGCCGTGCGTCGCCAAAGTATCTCCAGGCAAGTACCCTACTTCCTACATGCTAGTTATTACTGTTACATTTCTAAAACCTATTAATTCCGTGTTTAAAACTCGTGAAAACTTATATGACACAAGTGCTTGATGCAAAACCCGAACGAAAATCTTCCATTAAACTGACGGAACTTGATCTTATATGATGGCCCGTGTGACAATGAACATTGTGGTGAAATTTGACTGGAAAATTTAATCGTTACTGGCTTGAACGGTCTCCCCCAATTACACCCGTTAAAACTGAATATTTCCCACATTCGAAACTTGTTAAAATCATAATTAATTGTGTACACATTGAAATGATGCGTTCGAGGGCTCTAATCGAAGCCGACTTGACGACCTAGAATCCATAAAAGTTTTATATTATTTCTATGCTGAAAATATGATAAGAACTGGTTCGGAGAGCGGCTCTGGACTGCAGTCCAGAGCAGCTCTGGCTGTTGATTTCTATCTCGTAATGGTTACTCTTTTGCTGCCTGAACCTGTATGTTGTGGAACCCTATACTTTATTGAATTTGAAACTGTTAACTAAATAATGAAAGTGGTTTCACCCCTTTTTATCGTCGTTTACTATTTAAACTGCAATTTAAAAGAACAGGACGTATAGCAGTCCCAAACAGAAACAGAATTGATACCCTAGTGTTGAACAGTGCATAAGTTCTGAAGTAGAGATGCGATTGAGAATAGGTATGGTGCGTTGGAAACCCTATTAAAAACCCTAAATTTCATTCAACTGTAGCATTGTTAAATTCTGATCCCAACTGGGTGAAAATCGTGTCGCAAAACGGACGTTCAGTTTAGAAACTGAATTTCCTGCAGCGAACACTTAAATTGAAATGGCTGTAACATGAATACCCGAAATCCAATTTCACTGAAACAAATTTTGCTGAATTTCCGATAGAGTATACTTGTTACCTTCTTTGTATCATTTCATTGAATTCTGAACGTATGATTTACTGCAATTTTTATAAGCTCATGAGGTGCATACGAGTTCATATTACACATGACTTCTTAACTGCATAAATGTACATACCTTACCCGATTGACATATACCTAGTGATAGTGCGCGTTATTATTCAGTGTTATATACATTATCGTGCTTGAACGGTATTGGTTTAGGAGTGTCGAGTACGCCAATGGAAAAAAAAGTGAATGATTCGTGACAGTGATTAATACAGTGAACGGTGACAAAACCATGTTATTGGTGCATACTTGTACACGACTAGACCATACTCGTCAATAGTGTAAATCTGGGAAAAAAGGGAAAATCGAAGTGGAAAGAGTATCGTATTTAGCGAGGACCCTGATTTAGAGGATGATCATTCGAACAGCGACTCTTATATATATATTAGGTAGGATCTAGCGATCCGGCTGACAGGGTTATGTCCCGGGCGTGTGGGCCGTTGTCTCGGGTATATACGAGACCCTCGTTAAACATGATCCTCCTTTCCACAATTCGATTTCAAACATGACTTACAGACTGATAGGGACACAGATCATACTTTGCATCATTTAGTGACATAGTGATTATCTGCATTTTACTTCCACTGTTATTACCTTATTTGCATGTTTCATGTCATTATTATAATATTGCTATTCCATCGCTCTGACGACCTGAGTATACATGCTCAGACCTCGAGGAAGAACCAGCGCAGGAGTCGGATTTACCCTTCGAGCTAGCGGAGATTTAGTCTGGAGTACCTTTTCCTTCTTTTCTGCTTTCCCTAGAGATCTTGTATTTCGAACTCGGTTAGTAGTTCTTTCTTGTTTATTTGTACATTGTGGACAATGAACTTTGATGTAATATTTTAGTGATGTATTTCCTTTACTTCTGTGCTTTGTTTACTGATTACCATATAATGCTAGAAGCCGAAGTGTGACTACGGCGGGATTATTCCCTGACCGTAAGAGTATGGCTAGCCTAGTCATCCCTCATTTTCCGTATTTTGGGAAGCAGGCGTGACAAATTCAATCACGAAATGTACGGGTTGAACCTGACTAGTGCACTATGGGTTATTTGGCATGCGTCAAGGTCATAGCATGCTAGGGGTAAAAGAATTATCGGGAATTTCAAGTGTTGAAATTTGCAATGAGATTGCATACGTCCTATGAGATAGTTGGATCCCGATACCCACTGCGAGTAAGAGTTACTCCTGGTAGAATTTTACACAGGACAATTAGCTGATCAAGTAGGTGTCTAGAAAGTTGTTAACGGGGATATGCCTCTGGGAAAACGAGGTTTATTTTAATTAGGTCCATGCGAAAGCACGGGGAACCTCCCTCAAGTACCAACACTGATCTGGCTGAAAGATTGACGAAATTGTAGGGTGTAATTAATCCCGGCTAATCTTACCTTTTAGGGTTTGAAGGAAGATTTGATAAAAACAGTGGGAGACATCCTGATTAGATAAGATAATAACCAATCTAATCTTGCAAGAGCATACACTAAGTGTTTTCTTCTCTCTCTCTCTCTCCAGGTAGCGACCATGTCAGGCCATAATCAAGATAATAATATGGATGTATTGACTGAACCTGCTTATTATACTGAGCAGGGGAACGTTGCTCCCGTTCTTTCTTATAAGTGTTATAAGACTGAGCAGGGAATAGGAGAATATCTGGATTCTCATGCCGCCCAAACGAAGAACAAGTATGTTGATGCATCTTCTTCGGGTGTGTTAGTTATTGAGAACTGTTTCTCAGTTCACCCTACGTCCTGGGTATTAGATACCGGATCGGTATTCCACATATGTAAATTGTTACGTGGGCTACGTAAAGGTAGAGAACTGGAAAAGGGTGATCATTCCGAACAAGTAGGGAATGGTGCAAATATTTCAGCCAAAGCAGTTGGCGAATATCACCTTGTATTACCAAGTAGTAATACATTGGATCTGAACGAGTGCTATTATATACCGAACATGATGTGCAACATTATATCAGTTTCTTTATTAAGTGAAGAAGGATATAATTTTGTAATACAGGATAATATTATGAACATCTTCCTAGATCAAAAGTTGATTGGATCAGGCTCGTTATATAATGGCATATACGTTCTCAATCAAAATACAGTCCTTAATATACAAAACACACACAAGAAGAAGAGTTCAGAAATGAACGAATCCTTCTTATGGCATTGTAGACTTGGTCATATCAATGCGACACGGCTAGCTAAGTTACATAAGGATGGATATTTGAATCCATTCGAATTATCATCTTATGACACTTGCCAGTCATGTCTCTAAGGCAATATGACCAAAACTCCGTTTAGTGGACACGGAAAAAGAGTTACCGAACTCTTGGGGCTGATACACAGTGATGTATGTGGTCCCATGTCTATACATGCCAGGAACGGTTCTTCCTACTTCATTATATTCACTGACGATCTCTCAAGATACGGACATGTGTTCCTGATGAAACACAAGTTTGAAGCTTTTGAGAAATTTAGAGAATATAAGCACGAAGTAGAGAACCAAACGGGAAAAAGTATTAAGATCTTTCGATCTGATCGAGGAGGAGAATACTTGAGCAATGATTTTCTGGATTATCTAAAAGAGAATGGGATTCTCTCTCAGCTTACTCATCCTTATACACCACAGCACAACGGTGTATCGGAGTGGAGGAATCGCACCCTATTAGATATGGTGCGCTCTATGATGAGTAATGCGGAGTTGCCTATTTCCTTCTGGGGGTATGCGCTTGAGACAGCCATAGACCTATTGAATA
This sequence comes from Agapanthus africanus, assembly GCA_030015575.1. Classification (NCBI taxonomy): domain Eukaryota; kingdom Viridiplantae; phylum Streptophyta; class Magnoliopsida; order Asparagales; family Amaryllidaceae; genus Agapanthus; species Agapanthus africanus. The sequence continues at coordinate 89,596,868 of CM057337.1, forward strand.
GGGTTCCCACCAAATCTGTGCCAACCACTCCATATGAGATATGGAAAGGTAAGAGACCACATCTTAATTACATTAAGATATGGGGTTGTCCGGCATACGTGAAAACACAAAATCCGGACAACCTCGAGGCAAGATCAGTTCTGTGCAAGTTTATTGGATATCCCAAGCATTCTCAAGGGTATATCTTCTACCACTCCGAGGAACAAAATTTGTTTGTTTCTCGACATGCCACCTTCTTAGAAAAGGGTTTTCTTATGAAACAAGATAGTGTCAATGAGGTAGAACTGGAAGAAGTTCCAGCAACACAAACTACGATAGATTATTTGATGGAACCATAGGATTCAGTAGTTCCCGACGAACCCCAGCCTCTCCGCCGATCTAGTAGGGTTTCTCATCCACCTGAGAGATACTACGGTTTTCTCGTTGATGATGGGAGCGAGGATTGCATCATGGAAGATGATGACCTGATGATTGTTCGTAAAATTCGAGACTGTGTAAGTAAATCAACTCAAATGATCCCTGATAAAGGTTTCATTTGATTGAAAAGAAGTTCTTGTTTGTGTAAATCGAATAGAGCGAATAAGTTTCTATGTGTCGGTAATATTGAATAAAATTCACAATCAAAGAATTATATTTGACCGCAATCAATTACGGTGTCGGTTGTAGATCGTAAGCGAGTGCGGATCGTCCACAGGGATTGTGCGATTCGTTTTTATATTTAATTTGTTTGAATTGAAAAGTTAATCGAAAAGAAAAGAAAACATGATTCAAGATTTTATCGATTGATTCAGGTGTCACGAATCTAATCAAGAATCAAGAAACTGATAAACAATCAAGAATCGGGTTTCGATGATATTTCCAACCAAATGTCAAGAATCTAAATGAGGCTCGTAGGAATCGATCGGATCTATAGACGTGATGTAATCATCAAGATATCGTGTTCTTGTCCTTCGAAGAATTGATACTATATCGATGATGATCGACGAGAGTTAGGGCTTTCTCGTGAAACTAGGGTTTCATCATTTAACCCTTGTTCTTTCGTCGATATCATTCACATTCTAGTCTCTAGCAATTTCAAGAAACGATCATAACTCCCCAATTTCGAGCAATATCAATCAAGAAAGCATCGCAACAAAATTGGGTCGTCGATTCTTGAACTTGCTAGTGTTTACAAAACTCGTAGGATTCAAGAATCGATTTAAGATATATTACATCATCATTTTATTGATCGTCTCGACTCCTCGACGAGCGGAGTATTACTCAAACATCACAACAAGAATTACAACTAGAAATTTAGATTGAATCATGATGCAAGAATTTAAAGAAAACAAGATAAAAGAATATCACCTTTTATTTATATCAACAATTTGATTACAGTCGCTCAAGAACTATAAGAGGAAGAACTAAATTGTCGATTTGGCGTCGCTCGGCTCCGTGAGTCGTGGATCGGCTTTGACCACTTGCTCTGTTGAAGATCGGCTCGGCTCATAAAAGGTTGCAAGGCTTCTTGCTTGATGGGGTACTCGGGATCTTGGCTTTTGATTGGAATTAGGGTTAGGGTTTCACACAAGTCTTCTCACTAGACTTGTGGAAGAAGATGAAGAATGAGAGTGAATGGATCTAGATTGATACTAAAAATTGGGGGATCTCTATATATCCTTACAAGTGAGCCTAGGGTCTTATTTATAGATCTCCCAAACCCTAAGCCTTGAGAAGTTCCCTCCAAAAGTTTGTTGAAAGACTTCTAGAAGTAGTTAGTTAGGCTTAGCTTAGGGTTTAAGCTAGGGTTTAGGGAGAAGTTTCTAGAATACAAGGCTAGTTTAGTGTTGACCCAAAGCTTGCTGATCTGGCAGAAGTCCCTGGAGTCTTCTGGAAACTGACATGTCATTCTGAGCTGTAGGCCTTGAGGTAGGAATTATGGTGCAAAGCTGAAGAGGTGACGTGGCAAGACGGCCGCGGAACCGCGGCACAAGGCGGCTTAGGCCACGGTTCCGCGGCCATTTGGGCTCTTTGTGGCTTGGTTCTTCTGGTGTGGTCTTGGGATGATATTTGGAGCTTTATCTGATATGTTGATTTGTATTTGTCCCTTTGGATTGATACCAGAAATAAAATCATTGAGTTGGCGTAATGTTTGATCGGTACCATGTAAATTTTTTGCCTTTCTTCTGGATTTTCCTGCACAGATCTTAAAACAAGTGTTGCGCAATATAGAGATGATGCGATGCCATGAAATGCGGTCAATTTCCTTTATAGTGCCGGTTTTAGAGTCTAACATATGTAATCTGATATTTGACGACTGATTTGCTAATATGTGAAATATGAATACCGAACACTTCTAAATGAGTGCAAATGATAGGGAAATTGCCGTGTTAAAAATACATTATTTTCGACTAATCACCTGACTGGTTTTGAGCAGGCCATCACGAGTGGTGACTCTGTGAAGTGGCTGGATGCAATGCGATCTGAGATGGAATCCATGTACACCAACAAAGTATGGACTTTGGAAGTTGCTCCTGAAGGGGTAAAACCCATTGGGAGCAAATGGATCTTTAAGAAGAAACTTGGTGTAGATGGAAAAGTTGAGACTTACAAAGCTAGACTTGTTGCAAAGGGTTTTCGTCAACGACCAGGTGTAGATTATGACGAAACCTTTTCTCCAGTGGCTATGCTTAAGTCCATCCGGATCTTACTTGCCATTGCTGCATACCATGACTACGAAATCTGGCAGATGGATGTTAAGACCGTCTTTCTAAATGGTGATTTAGAAGAGTGCGTGTACATGACTCAGCCAGAGGGCTTCGTAGACAGTGGGAGGAGCGGAAAGGTGTGCAAGCTGCTTAAATCCATCTATGGGTTAAAGCAGGTATCGCGGAGTTGGAACATCTGATTTGATGTTGTAGTCAAAGAGTTTGACTTCATCAAAAACGTAGATGAACCTTGTATTTATAAGAAGATTGCAGAGAGTAAGGTTGTCTTCCTCGTATTGTACGTCGATGACATACTCTTGATAGGAAATGATATTCCTATGCTGCAATCGGTCAAGCTCTTCTTATCATAAAGATTCTCAATGAAAGATCTAGGTGATGCCTCCTGCATACTGGAAATTATGATCTATAGAGATAGATCTAAACGGATATTGGGATTGTCCCAATCCAGGTACATTGACACCATACTAAAGAGGTTTAGTATGGAAGAATCCAAGCGTGGTAACCAACCCATGATCTCTGGACTCACTCTCTCCAAAGAGATGTCTCCCAAGACTGATTTGGAGAGAGCTCGCATGCAAGAGATACCCTATGCTTCGGCAGTAGGCTCTATCATGTATGCGATGCTATGTACCAGACCCGATGTAGCATACTCACTAAGTGTAGTGAGTCGGTATCAAGCAGATCTTGGAGAGAGTCACTGGACAGCTATGAAGAACATTCTCAAGTACTTGCGAAAGACTAAAGAGATGTTCTTGGTGTATGGTAACGGTGCACTCCAGGTGGAGTCCTTTACCGATTCCAGCTTCCAAAGTGATAAGGACGACTCTAAGTCGCACTCGGGTTTTGTCTTTACCCTCAATGGAGGGGCGGTGTGTTGGAAGAGTTCCAAACAGGATACCGTTGCAGACTCGACGATGGAGGCTGAATACATCGCTGCCAACGATGCTGCCAAAGAGGCTGTCTGGATGAAGAAGTTCATTACTGAACTTGGTGTGGTTCCGTCCATTGAACATTCAATACCTTTGTATTGCGATAACAATGGAGCTGTGGTTTTGGCCAAGGAACCCAGGTCCCATCAGAAGTCCAGAAATATTTTGAGGCGGTATCACCTGATCAGGGAGATAGTTGATCGCCGGGAGATTGAAGTCAGGAGAGTTGATACGAAGGACAACACTGTGGATCCACTCACAAAGGTCATTCCCCAGATACAATTTGAGAGATTATTCGAGATGTTAGGTATGGGATACTACAACAGCTGGCCTTAGTACAAGTGGGAGATTGTTAGTTATGTATATGCCCTAGAGGCCATTGTTATACATATGATGTATATTATAATGGATGCTTGGATATATATAGAGAGGACTTTCTTGCTCGTCATGATAGTATGCTATTTGGTTTCACTTTATCTTAACATGTTGACTTATATTAGTTTATTGTCTTGCTCTCACATGTTGATAAAGCCCTTAGGATATGTACTCGACTATTGGGACTATGATGAAATCATACTAGTAGGGCCACGATAGTCGACGAGTACATCCTATAACTGTTCCTAGTCGAGGGTGTATCGAGACAGGGCATCGATACACCAGAGTAGACTAGCGTATACGCATCTTGACCCATATGATGGGCGATGGATGATCCCATATCCATCGGTGTTTGACATCAAGGATGGTGTACGGGTGCTCAGTGGAGACTGGGTATACTGGACGGACTCGCCGAGAACTCCCAGATGGTATTATACCTCACGTCAGATGGCAGTTCTCCGATGATACTGGTACAGGTTAGTTTGTTGACCCGAGATCGTCATTGAGTCTTGTGTGATTCCCACTGTGCTTTGATTTCCACCTTACCACGTCCAAGAAAGCGTGCAAAACGGTGGCTTTTGGGTACAGTCCCGAATCACATGGAGGCAATGAGCGATAGGAGGGGATTCATCTCTCCCGGTATAGGGAGTTGATGTTGTGCTGTGTTCGATTGGCTATAACTGGAAATCCTTGGCCAGGGCTGATATAGAGTACTACTGGTAAGTGTTATCAGTTGTTCTCGACCTGTTATGAGCCTCACATCGACACGACTTATCGGTTGCTGGGGTCTGACGTATACCACCCCTAGACTGGATATGCAACATATCAGACGAAGAGACCGGACTGTACGGGAGTATTACTGATTGGATTCACAGGAGAATGTACAGGCTTGCTTGTTGATCTTCTGATCGCTCAATACCTGGGTGGCTGTTACGTTTAGCTGACCGCTTGCAGCTTGTGGGTGTTTGATATGATCATCACCTACTGCCGGCGTATTGACGATTCTTTAGAGTCATGCACAGAGGTTTCTTAACTCAGGCAAAACGGAGTAGGAGCACATATGTGATATGTGCGGGACCGAGAATAATACGATATGAGATACCATATTCTATTCTCGCGATATTAGATATCGGCCGGGTATATGTGATATATCCGGGTCATCGGATTAACTGTTGATTCGATGAACTGATACAGTTTATATTAGTCGATTATTTAAGAAATAGCCGGATTGTCGGATCAAGTGTTGATTCGATAATTTAATGTATAATTATATATGTTATATATTACATTACATTATCTAATATTGGCTCGCTTTATTGATTCATTTTCTCACCGGGTAATACATTGATATATATGCGATATATGTTAATTGTATTATTTTCTTTTGTTACAAAAATATATTATATATGTGATATATAATATTGTAACAAGTTATGTTTACAAATGCAACATGATTAGTGGAGATTAAACATGGTTAGGGTTTGGTTTGGGTTAGTCTTTTCTTGAAGCTTCTAGAAGCTTTTGTTTTGTGTTAAGTAAAGATATTATGTGTTGATATTTTGGAGATATTATCTAACCCAACCCAAACCCTTAACCCTAGTAAACTCTCTACATGAGTTAATGCTTCATATTATTAACTCAAGCTTCATTTGTAAGCATAGTAACTTTTCATTATTCATCACAAAAGAAATCATCTTCTTTTTCCTCTTTGAAAAGCTTTCTAATTTTTGATTTTGTGATGAGTGTGTGTGAGAAATTGATAATAAAAGAGAGCATAATTCCTACTTCATCATCCTCATCTAATCTAGAAAATTAGATTAGGGTGTTCACTTCATTAATACTTGATTAGTGAGTGAGAGCTTGAGTTAAAGAAACTTCAAGGTAGATCATCTTTGAAAAGGAAGACTCCAAGCAAGCATGGATCATTCGGGTTGTGGAGCTTCTCTTGAGTCCGGAAGATCATGGATCGCGGCGAAGGGACTACTACTCGGAGCTTATGAAGCGAAGGAGTGGACTACAAAGGTTGTAATCCCTCTCTCTTAGATGTAAAGATGTTTACTTGCATGTTTAACCCTAATTATCTAGCGAAGATCCTCGCTTTGGGTTGTTCGGCACTTCTAAAATTTAAATCGGGCATGGTTGATGCCTTATAGACCCTTGTGACAGTGCCTAGTAACCCTACACACTACGCTTCCGCTGCTCCCACTGACTACGACAACCCTCTGGCAGAGTCATATACACGTGCACTTCTAAAGCTAGTTTAGAACGACGCTATACTCATCCTCCTGCCAGGTCTCATAGTCTGGAACAACAGTAGTGTCAAGTTTGGGTAAACAAGAACCTCCCTGTCACCGTCCTTGAGGATACCGGAGTACCTCTCGGGCGCCTGAGGTTACCCACCATATCTGCGGAGTGGCTAATGGAATGTCAAACCTGATTGAATTTTTAGGTCCTATTAAATTTTCAGTAATCGTTTGCGGTTCTGGAATCACCTCCAGTTCTACCATACTCCCACTTTTGTTTTCTGAAAAAATCCATTTTACTAAAACTGTGGCGAGTCAAGAACAATATAAATTTTGATCTTCCTGATGGTAGAAAGTTAACTCTCGTCAAAGCCCGGGATAACCCACAAACAGCCATTACTGAAACGTGCCTTGAGTTTATCCGGATTCTGGTTTTAAGCATCAGCCGGACGACTCTATATAGCTTAACATCGTTAAGATATAAATGATTCTATATATATCTAATATAGAAACAAAGGCACTAATTTAATTGGAACCAAATTCAAATCATGCAGCTGTCTCCAGTGCATGTCAACTAAATGGAGAGAGGCCGATCGACATTACTCAACTTAGAAGTGCGTCCAATTATGAGTAACCTGAAAGAGAAACAAGTTTCTCAAAACCATTACTATCAACTGAATACCTCATACAAGTATCTACATCTTCGATCACCTTGAAGAATCCCGATACTTGTGACACCTGCTTCTCTACTTTATTCTTGTACCTATAATTTCTCAAACTTGGAACTTGTATTTCTACGAAACACTTGTCCAAAACTTGAGAAGTCACAAGTAAACAGAATATAGTACGAGGACCAACCCCTTTGTCTTAATGGACACTGGACAACATACAATACTTTGTACAAATCCGCTGAGTTGAATAACTCAAACCCTGTACGTCGTAGGTTGAAAACTGTACCCAGGCGATTTCCTCAAATATCACCAATTACAACGAATTCCGATATAATGAGGATGATCACCTAATTTCCAATAACTTACTCCCACTCATCATCTGTAAAACTATACAGATGTGAGAATCAAACCTGGTAAATATATACCCTGGAGCAAGGGTCTAATTTGGGAAATCAGTTTTCTATTAACAATGCACAGTGAAACTGAAACATGAAAATGTTTCGAAGGGGATCCGGGTATTCCTAGTAATGCCTCTTCCATTATCCAGATTCATGACTGTAACCGTATATTTCGTTGCCATCTCTCCAAATCCCTTTATTTGTCTTTAGTCATTACCTTCTATACACCATCGTTAAGCTAAGTGGTTTTCTTCCTTCCCTACCGTTCGTCACCAGCCTATGGTTTGGCAGAAGACTATCCAATAAACATAATAGGTGTACTCTCCTAATCCTAGGAGTACTCGCAACCTGAGAGAAGGTGATGATAAAAGACAACTGAATAAACTTTATTCCTATTTCTCCTGAACCAGAATCCATCCTCAAAAAAAGTTCCTTCGAGTTCGTATATAACCATACAATGGATTTATCCAATAAGATTGGATGTTCGTAGTGATACGGGGTGTTCTGGAGAAATACAAAGGTGAAGTAGGAGTGGCGTTGAAAGACTTAGTTTGGTCGTGAATAGCAGTCGCAATTTACTTTTCCCTATTTCTAATCCCTTTATTTGTCTTTACTCATTACCTTCTATACACCACACTTAGGCTAATTGGTTTTCTTCATTCCCTACCTTTCGGCTCCTGCCTATGGTTTGGAAGAAGACTATCCAATAAGCGTAATAGATGTACCGTCTCCTAATCTTAGGAGCCCTCGCAACCTGAGATAAGGTAAAGGGAAAAGACAACTGAATAGTCCTATTCTATCGCTCTAGAACCAGAATCCATTCTCGAATCTGGAACAAGTTCCTTCGACTTCGTATATAACCATACGATGGATTTATCCAATAGAAGTGGATGTTCGTAGTAATACAGGGTGTTCTGGAGAAATGCAAAGGCTAAAAGTAGGAGTGGCAATGAGGTATGCGACTCAGACAATCCAAAAGCCAGTATTTTAAGAAGGTTCGGTTAACTTGGTTACAGAGTTATAGTCTAGGGTCGGGCCATGGTCGCAGTCAAAGAGAGAGAGAAAAGAAACACTCTGCGTGCACTCTAACCTGAATGTCTCCCACTGTATCCTCAAATTCTCCTCCAAATCTGAAAGAAGAATTAGTCGGAATCACCCGAGGAGTAAACCAACTCATCAGTGGGAATCGGGATCCAACTATCATCGCATGATAACTTAATGGAAGCCACTCAAGTCACCACACTCCAGAAGGTATGCGTAAGCCTGGCAAGTTTCCTGTATGTTTGAAACTCCCGATGTGATTTTTACCCCTAGGACCCAAGTGACCTTGACGAATAATCAACAAATCAAAAAGTCCTAGTCAAGCTCAACCCGTCATTATCTTAATTGCATTAAACCCACCAGCACAACCCTTGACGAATAATCAAAAAAGTCGTACGACTGTCCTAACCAATTCACATATCCATGCGACAGAAAAGCATTACAAAGCAACCGCACCCTACGCCTCGGCAAATAGCAATGACAAACGTAGCATGAATACTAAGCAATACTAATCTGAAATGACAGAGGGCTACGGCTGGTTTTTGGAGAAAAACCTTTAACGTAATGAACTTGATATTGTTGAAGAAATCCAAGTGGTTTTATAAAAATATAGTGGCGAAAACCTCTGCTAAAGAAGTCACTCCCGGTGAAAGGATCTTGGCTCTTTCCCCGCAGAATGAGGTGCAGGATATTCCAAACTGAATACCATGATGCAAAGCAAAAAGTAATCGACTATAGTGAAGTTATTATCCTGACGCAAACTTCTGCCCAAGGGGTCACTCCCGATGAAGGGATCTCGGCCCTTGCCTCGTCAAATGAGGTGCAGGATATTCCAAACTGAATACCACTGTGCAAAGCAAAAGGAAACTTCTTTGTAATAACATTTTTCGAAAAATTGGTTCCAACAACATCAAATATAGGTTTGCTTTCCTTGCATTTATAAGAATCAACGCAGTCCCATCAATTGATCACACCAAAAAAGAACGAAAATATGATGTACGTATATGCCATCCGCATTCACCACTGGGACCCGTCATCACCCGTTAGGTTACTTAACTAACGACAGAGCGGGGACTGGACTAGCGCGGGTGTAAAACGTATACAACATCTACTAGTATATATATTAATATATAATAATCGCTCCAGGCGTGATAAATGCAACATCACAGAAAAGTAATAAGCGTCACAGAACAATACAGATAATCTGAGAGCCCCGGGTTTCATTGAGCCACAAATGAAACCTGACGTTCCCCTGGTCGTGTGGATAGCCTGTGTAATGAAAACCTAGACCCTTACGAGTGCGGCAAGTTACTCGCCAAAACAAGAAGTGAGGCATCCCCCTTCAGCAAAGTGAATGGACCACCCAGCACTTCACGGAATCCGGTAACTTGAGCACCCCTCCTCGAGGTAATCCTAGTACAGAAAAGAAAATATATACAACGGGTACATCGACCTCACCCGGTCGTGCCCCAAAAGAATAATATACAAACAGGCAGTGACGGCAGTCCACATGTCGGATGCTCGCCCCGCAATATCAAATGTACAAATAAATCCAAACTGTACTACCATTGCACACAAGCTATCCACCACGACAAATCCGTAACATCACAGCACAACACAGAACATCAACGTGAATGTCACGTTCGCAAATCCATCTAAAATGACTATAGCAATTAGACAAGATTTACCGATCAAATGACATTCACGGTCATAGATATAAATGTAATGTACTACTAACTTTAAACAATATTAAAAAATATCGACTTCGAAATAACCCCCGAATAGCCCCAAACAAACTGATAAAACTTTATCCAAACTGGGCTACAGAAACAATACCACTGAACCAAAACCACAGAGACAAGACAACACCCCAAAAATAAACCCCAGAGGAGATCAACTGGTCGGCGACCTCGGTTTTGGTGAGCTTGGGCTCAGGCAAAATCCAAGGGGTGGGGTCCGTCTTTGGGGTGTGGTCTTGTGGTCTCTTGAGTAGTCTTTTGCATATGTTTAAATAATTTTTCTAGACACTTTGAAAAGCAATAGAAACTACTAATTCAGTGGCGGTGTTTGGGTTTTGTTTCGGTTTCGATACTTTAACATTGTCTAAACAAGCTAGATTATGGTTAATAGTGTGGCTCTGATACCATGTTGGGTTACGGCAGCGCCCCGGCCGTCAATCCGAGGCCAAATGCGGAACAAAAACTTTTCAAAACCTGACGCTACCATAATCTTTACCCGGATCGTTCCATTAACCGTTAACTAACAATCTATAAAATAAGTTCAGAAATTATACCAATTGATCCGTGTCCTTCGGTCTTCAATCTCCATCCCATGCTTTTCGCGGCTGCCCCGACAAAGTTCGCCCTCCGGTCTCACTTGTCGAAGTGGCACCACATCGAGGAATCTTTATACGGGCTCCCGCTTCGAACTGAAGCAACCCGGACATGAAGTTTGCTAGCCGACATGTCCAAGGATGAAGTAGAGAGAGTATAGAATACTTTGTCTCAAGACACCCAAGCAATTGGGTGAAGGTAAATGAAGTTGCCATGGATGTTGTGACCAAAGGATTTAGCATGGAAAAATTGAACTTGCATAAGAATGAGCTCGGCCAATCTTGTGCAGGAAATTGTTCTCTGGAATTTCCAAAAGGAAGTGGGGTGAGTATATGAACAGCAAGTGGTGAGTGTAAGCTTAGAACCAAAATATCCATCACACCAAAATATCCTTTTCAAAAACAAAAGCAATTAAAGCAAGTGATGAGTCACCCAATAGCCCATGCCACCCCATGCTCACTGCCCCATTGACATTCGAAAATTTGGCAGCCCCAAAAATTAGCGCATCACAAAATAACATTAATTCATAATAACCAATAATTAAACAATAAATCTAATGTTTAATCGGGAGGAGAAAAACTGGCAACTTCAAAAATAACCCCGTAACGAATTACAGGATTACCCCACAACAGTATATACATACCCGCATTTGTATTCCGGCCGAATACGAATGCAATGAGACAAAACTATACCTACACAATATAATACTAGGATCCGGTTTAAACCAAAACCCACTAGTATTATCTGTCCGAACCATAATACGTGCACAAATGCACGTGCATGTTCGAACCCCTGCCATAAAACCATACGGCCTCTACAACGTTTCGCCTGAACTTGGGAAACTGTCTGTGGGGGACTCTAATGACTCATCAATATACTGGCAGTGGGTTTAACCACAAGCACGTCAGTGGTACTAGCTGTACGTAACGGTTGACCGTGTATTGAACGAAAGGGAAGCTGGCGAGCGAACTCATCTTGAAACCCTACTGAGCCTGACAGTGACAATATCCGTACAGTCCGGTCTGTTCGTCTAAGAGTATCGCATATCGAGTCTAGGGGGTGGATAAATTCAGACCCCTAATAACGCGATAATTCATGTCGGTATGAAGCCCATCACCACTTGAGAAACTACTGATCCGAATCAGTAATTCTCGATTACCTTGGCCAAGGATTTCTGGTGATGGTCACCCGTGCACTGTGCGACATCAACCCCCAATACCGGAAGAGACGAATCCCCGACGATCCTCTCACTGCCTCCATGTGGCTCGGGACTGTACCCAACTAAGACCTGTTTGCACAACTCCTTTGAGCCGTGGTAGGGTAGTAATCAAAGCACAGTGGGAACTCATACAAGACAAATGACGATCTCAGGTCGACAGACTAACCTGTACACACGTCACCTGGGAACTGCTATCTGACAATAGGTATAATACCAACTAGCAGGTTCCCGGCGCGTCATGTCTGGTGTACTCATAACCGAATGAGCACCTGTATGCATCTTAGGTGAACTAACTGACACCAGTGGCTTGTGAGACCGGCCACCGCCCCTCGTCGGGTCTCGAACTGTATACACTAATCTACTCTGGAGTATCGATGCCCGGTCTCGAAACTCCCACGACTAGGGACACATTAAGGATGTGCTTATAGACCCCAGCTCCTACATATATGATCGCCATCATACTGCTGGCTGTCAAGCAAGAATCCTATGGGCTCTATCAACATGTACATGATGATAAAGACAAACCAGATAGCATACTATCATCTCGAGTAAGACTGTCCTACCGGTATAGGTCCTCCCTCAATCATTGCAATCACGTACCCGCGATCAAATAATTGACTTCTAGGGCACTACATCCAACACCGAGTTCGTGGGCAACATAAGCGGGAGCGGGCTGAAGAGGCAGGGGCTCGTCTGGATGAGATCTCCAGAGAGTATCACCAGCAGTGCTTCCTTGACCCCGTTCCCCATCTTTTTTAATTTCAATTTTTATGTAAGGCTGAGGAGCCCACAATACCTTTTGATAAATAAAGTTCTCCTTTTTGCGATGTTCTATTGTTTCCTTTTTGTCTTCCGAGTGCATTTGAGTATGTAAGGCTGAGGAGCCCACACTACATCCAACACCGAGTTCGTGGGCAACATAAGCGGGAGCGGGCTGAAGAGGCAGGGGCTCGTCTGGATGAGATCTCCAGAGAGTATCACCAGCAGTGCTTCCTTGACCCCGTTCCCCCTTTTTTGTAATTTCAATTTTTATGTAAGGCTGAGGAGCCCACAATACCTTTTGATAAATAAAGTTCTCCTTTTTGCGATGTTCTATTGTTTCCTTTTTGTCTTCTGAGTGCATTTGAGTATTTTTTAGAAACGAAATCCGTGAGCTTTGAGCTGAGGAAGAGGGAAACACATAGGAGAAGTTCCTTCTTATTATTAAGAAACTTAGAAAAAATTTACATCGCTTTGTCAAAGAAGAAACATGTATCCATAGATATACTTTTAAAGGACAACTTGAGCTTCTCGGCATTGTAAGGCCATGGAAATTTGCGACCCATAGCATCTTGTAAGCGATAAGCCACGCCGGGCAAGATTTCAGAGACGAGGAAGGGGTCGTCCCACTTCGGAGAAAACCTGTGTAACTTGCCCTGATCAACGAACTCGTTCCGCTTTAGGACCAAATCTCCGATTTTGAAGGCGCGATACTTGACTCGTGCGTTGTAGTAGCGGGCAGTCTGTTGTCGGTACGCGGCAGCCCTGATCTGTGCCCGGTCCCACTTCTCCAACAAGATGTCCAAATTAGTCCGAAGGGCCGAGGTGTTTGCTTCGTCGTCGAAGTGCTCGACCCTGTAACTGGGCAACCTGATATCTGTTGGGACCATCGTCTCGGTGCCGTAGCAGAGGCTGAAGGGGGTCTCTCTAGTGGGGGTCTTCTTCGACGTGCGCAAGACCCATAAGACCCGGGGTAACTCGTCGACTCAACTGCCTTGTCGCCCCTCCAGGAGAACTCGAAGACCTCGAATGACATCCCGGTTAGCGACCTCGGCCTGCCCGTTGCACTGGGGGTGCGCGACCGCGGCGAACTTCATCAGTATATGGTATTCACTGCAGAATCCTTTGACTTTTTCATTATCAAAATTCGTCCCATGGTTGGTAATGAGACACCTTGGGATCCCGAACCAGAATATTATGTTGTTCTGCAGGAACTTGATGGTCACGGTGGCGTCCGATTTTCTGATGGGGACAGCCTTGATCCACTTCGTAAACTAGTCTACCGCGACGAGGATGTATTTGTACCCATCCGTACCAGTAGGGAATTGGCCTATCATGTCCATTCCCCACTGGGCAAACGACCAGAGGGAGGTGAGGGTCGTTAGCTCGGTAGCCGGAAGACGGGGTATGCTGCCGTGGAGTTGGCAGCTCTTGCACCTCCTGACAAGCTTCTGGGTGTCCTGATAGATGGTCAGCCAATAGTATCCTTGGAGGAGTGTCTTCTGGACTAAGGTGTGAGCACCCTGATGTGCTCCACCGACCCTTTCATGGATTTTGCAGAAGATGTAGTCGGCTTTGTGGGGATCGACGCACCGAAGTAGGGGTTGAGTGAAGGATTTCTTGTAGAGGTTCCCTTTGCTCCAGACGAAATGGCAGGCTTTGGCTAGGAGGCGGCGAGCCTCCCCTCGATCTTCGGGGAGCGTACCCTCTTTCAGGAATTCCACGAGGGGTTGCCTCCAATCCCGGCCTTCTTCCTGGGCCGTGTAAACTTGGAGTGGTGTCGCTCTATCCTCCACGCTTGGCCGTGGAAAGACCTCGAAGAGAATGTTTCTCTTGTTGTTGGCTGTGTAGGAGGAAGCTAGCTTGCTCAGGGCGTTGGCTTGGGCGTTTAAGTGTCGGAGGATCTACTCCACTTGAACTTCATCGAAGTCCTTCCATAGTCTGCTTACCTCGGCCAAATATTTTACCATCAGAGGTTCTTGTGCCTCAAAACGGCTGGTCACCTGGCCTACGACCAGGACGGAGTCGCTACGGATTCAGATCATCTTCAGCCCCACTCCGAAGGCGATTCGTAGTCCAGCGAGCAAAGCCTCATACTCTGCGGCATTGTTTGAGACTCTGAACCTGAGCTTTAAGGAATATTCCATCTCTTCTTCGTTTGGGCCCCGAATGCTGAGGCCGGCACCACAGCCTTCCTCGATTGATGACCCGTCGTCGTAAGGGACCCAGTCGGGAATGGAGTCAGGCCCCTCTTCGATCGAAGGTTGAGATCCGGGGGCCGGCATGGACACTGCCTATTTGTTGGAGATAGTGCATTCAAGGATAAAATTGGCCAAAACTTGTGCCTTGATAGCCTGCCTCGAGCGGTACTTGATGTCAAATTGGGACAACTCCCACCTCCACTTCTCCAAATGACCGAAAGACTCGGGGGAGGTGAGAATAGCCCCTAAAGGTAGCTCGGTGAGAACGAGGATGGTGTTTGCCTGGAAGTAGTGCCGTAGTTTCCTTAAGGCCACTATAAGCGCCAGGACAATCTTCTCTATAGCTGGGTACCTTGTTTCCGCATCCTTAAAGACGTGGCTTACATAGTAGACCGGCCTCTGGACTTCTTTGACCTCTCGGACGAGCACCGAGCCTACAGCTTGATTGGATACTGCTAGATATAGCAATAGCTTGTCTACTTCAACTGGCCGGGTGAGTAGTGGGGGAGTTGTCAGGTGCATTTTCAATTGCTCGAAAGCAGTCTGACACTCCTCCGACCATTCGAACCTTAGGATCTTCCTCAAGGCTTTGAAGAATGGGAGGCACTTTTCCCCAGATCTTGACATGAAATGACTCAGGGCGGCTACCCTTCCCGTGAGCCATATGATTTCAACGTTTTTCTTTGGCGCGTCCATGTTGAGGATGGCACTGATTTCCTCCGGGTTAGCCCCGATTCCTCGGTGGGTAACCATAAACCCGAGGAACTTTCCATTAGTGACCCCGAACACGCACTTGGCGGGATTCAGCTTCATTTTGTATTTGCGGAGGACGTCGAAAGTCTCGCCAAGATCTTTGGCGTGCTCCTCTGATGAGGTCGATTTAACGAGCATGTCGTCGATGTAAACCTCCATGTTCCTCCCGATCTGTGGTTTGAACATCCTGTTGACCAAGCGTTGGTATGTAACCCCGGCATTTTTGAGGCCAAAGGGCATCACTTTATAGCAGTATACCCCCGGTCCGTTGTGAATGTGGTGAGTTCTTTGTCTGTCGGATTCATACGGATCTAGTTGTAGCTGGAGAAAGCATCCATGAAGCTGAGTAACTCGTGGCCTGCCGAGATGTCGACTAGCTGATCTATCCGAGAGAGGGGATAGTTGTCTTTCGAGCAGGCCTTGTTGAGATCTGTGAAGTCGACGTACATACGCCACTTCCCGCTCGCCTCTTTAACCATTACCATATTCGCAAGCCATTCTGAGTAGGCCAGGTTTCGAATGAAGTTGGCTGCGAGCAATCTGTCAACCTCGTCCTCGATCGCCTTTTGTTTGATCGGGGCGAAACTTCGTTTCTTTTGTCGACAGGTCGGACCGTCGGGTCGACCCCGAGCTTATGTGAGATTACTTTAAGGTCGATCCCAGGCATGTCGGCGGGCGCCCAAGAGAACACGTCCGAGGTCCCCCTGAGGAAGCGGACAAGGTCTTCGCGTCGGGCCCCTGTTAAGAGCAAACCGATTTGGACGGTTCGTTCATTTTCCCCTTCGATGAGGGGAACCTCCGTTAGCGGCTCCACCGGGGCTCCTCGGATATCTTTTTGCTCGTCCCGAGTATCCGAGGACCCCGTGAAATCCTCCGTGCCTTCAAGGTCATCGCCTCGCTCCTCGGGTATAAATGTCGCTGTGAAGCAAATTTTTGCGGTTTGCTGGTTCCCGTAGGCCCGGCATATTCCGCTTTGATTGAGTGGAAACTTGATTGCGAGGTGGTAGGTCAATATCTGGGCCTAGAGGGAGTTTAGCATCGGGTGTACCAAGAGGATATTGTAGGCCGATGGAATTCTAGCGACGATGAACTCCATAGTGACAGTACGGTACAGCCTGCCTTCCCGATATTAAGTAAGAGGGTGACCACTCCTTCCGCCGGGATGGAGTGGTTAGTAAACCCCGACAGGATGTGGGCGGTCGGCCTCGGGTCCGACGGGCTAAGCCCCATACGTAGGAAGCAGTCGTAGAAGAGGATTCTAGGGTGTTTTTCGTCACCCTATTGAGATAGGAATATGCGCGTGCTTGTTAGGCGCATTATAGATTCCCCTTGCCTAGAGTAGGCTGGGGTTTATTGATTGTGGGGATCCGAATCTCCGGCAGCCGCGGACTAAGCTGCCGTTAATTACCCCTTGCCTTTGGAGCGAGAGAACCTTCGATTGACGGGTCAAACAAGTCATGCGAACTCAATGTGCAGTGTTGTATTTTAAAGGGCTTTTGGATATATCGGAGGCCCCGCAGAGTTTTTAAGGGGGTCCCGCTGCCCAGATAGCGGGCTGAGGGTCAAGGGGGCTAGCAGCCCCCTTGCGGGGAGCGGGGCAGCTCCCGTTAGAAACGTTTTCTAACAGGGATAGTGTTTTTAGTGTGGAGTGTGTGTAAAATGAGGGGAAAATGGCGTCCAAAGGACGCGTGGGTGCCATCGCCTCGCGTGTCTAGCACGCAGGCATTGGGCAGCAGGCGCTATGCGCTGAGCGCCAGCGCCCCACATGCCTGGCACGCCGGCGCTGTGCGCCAGAGCGCCAGCGCCCCACGTGCCTGGCATGTAGGCGCTGGGCGCCAGAGCGCCCGCGCCCCATGTGCTTGGCACGTGGGCGCTCGGCGTCAGCAGCAAAAGGGGCTTGGTCCTTGCACTGGAAGTTGTGCTCCTGAAAGGAAATATTTATTATTTTGTATGTGTGTGTGTGTGTGTGTATTTGAGGAGTTGAACTCCTAAGATATTTTGGAACTAATGAAAGGGGGTTTCTTCCTTGAGCCTTGGATCTTCCCCGAAGTGGGGTTCTTAGAAGTGGGTCTCCTTCTTCCTCCTCTGTTGGCCGGATCTTGGAGAACAAGAGGGGTGAGATTTTAAAAATCTCCCATTTTTGAGATCTAATGGAAGATCTGAGCTCCCCTTTGTGTGTTTTGTGGTGAAAAACTATTTAATTTTAGAAAAGAAAGAGTAAAACTCTTGATATGATTCGAAAGAAAGAAGAAGGTTTAGAACCTTGAGGAAGGAGAAGGAGGCACAGAACCCTAGAGTTTTAGAGAAATGAAAAAGTTGTCATATATATTTTCATCATGTTTGCCTTTATAGGCTACAAACTTTACATATAGCCCCTTGGGCTTTACAAAATGGCATTTTGTCCATCCCATACCTCATGTGCTCATTTCTTTTGCACATAATTTATGGGCTTTACAGAAATTTGGCTTTATGCCCATTTTGCTTACATTCATGCACAAAAAAAATTTTACATCAAAATTATTTGTTACATGATTTTTATGTTGGAATGGGGAGGCTGGCTGCGGGCTCGACTTGGGCATGGGCCCACTTAACCTGGGCTTGAGCCCACCTGGCTTGGGGTTGACCTCGACTTTGACTTGGTCAGCCGGGGTGCAAATTTTGACCCCAAAAAAGTGCCCCCCATCAATAAATGCACACCGTGCATATGAGTTGTGTGCATGAAATTGATGGATCTTGATGATGGACTTCGTGGTGGGACATCATTCCGAAGAGTCGAAGCATAATTCCGGAGGATCGGAGCATAATTCCGAAGGGTCGGAGCTTAATTCCGAGGATCGGAGCATAATTCCGAAGAGTGGAGGCATGATTCCAGGGATCGGATCATGATTCCGATGAGCGGAGCATGGTCCCAAAGGGGTCGGAGCATAATTCTGACAGGCGGCAGACATTTTGACCGAAGCATAATTTCGATGCAGAGGTTGATTCCCAGGCAAAGTATAATTCCGATAGGGAAAGCAGATATTCCGAGGCGAAGCTTGATTTCGACATAGGGTACATTCTGAGACGAAGCATGATTTCGACACAGAGCTTGTTAGTTGACTTGATTCCGAGGCGGAGCTTAATTCTGACGGGGAGGTCGGCGATTGACTTGATTCCAGGACGGAGCATAATTCCGATGAGGAGGTCACTGGTTGACTTGATTCCGAGTCGAAGCATAAGTCCGATGAGGAGGTCGCTGGTTGACTTAATTCCGAGCCGAGGCATAATTCCGACGAAGAGGTCGCTGGTTGACTTGATTCCAGGACGGAGCATAATTCCGACAAGGAGGTCGCTGGTTGACTTGCCCCTGGCACGGAGTGTTTGTGGTCGACGTTTCCTCGGCACGGGGTGTCACTGGTTTTGATGTAGAGGATGATTCCCAGGCGAAGCATAATTCCGACAGGGCAGCTGGATACTCCGAGGCGAAGCATGATTTCGACACGGGGTACATTCTTAGACGAAGCATGATTCCGCCGCAGAAGTTGTTGGTTTGATTTGATTTGGGTTGACATCAGTATCGCTACACTGGAATATGGTACCAGGAGCGAATCATCATCTGTCTTTGAGAGGATTTGGGGATTTTTGTTTTGGTCGGCATCTGCATTGCTGCACTGGAATAATGCCAGGAGCAACTCATCATTTGTCCCGGGAGGATTTGGGAATTAGTGGCTTAGGAGACAAGTTTAGATCCCTATCACCTAAGGCTTTTCAATTTTATTGGCCGTAAAGGACCCATAAAAGCATTTTCTCCCTACGAGTTGAAAGGATCTCGTAGGTGTATTTTCTCCTTAGGAGTCGTGGGGACTCCTAAGTGTGTTGCTCCTTTATGAGTCGTAAGGATCTCACGCGGGAATTTTCTCCTCACAAAGTCGAGAGGATTTTGCGAGTGCATTTCATCTCTTTTTCACGAGTTTGCTCCCTTTCAAGTTTTCACAAACTCGCCGGCAGTCCTGCTGTTTTTTACTCACGGAGCCTTTTCGGGTTTTCATCCGTGCCCATTTTGCTTGTGGACATACCCTCTTTTTTTTGGAATCTTCATCGCTGGTGGAACTTTAAATGTGGTCTCACCGGTAGGACTTGGGAGAGATTGGGGTTGTTTACGCCCGTGGATTGTATACGGTTTTACATGATGTATGATCCAGACCGTAGGGCCGGAAGAATTTCGGAACTTTGTTGGCGACTGCATCGCTGCACTGGAATATGGTACCAGGAGCGACTCATCATTCGCCATTGGGGTATGGGATTTGGAATTTGGTTGGCGTCTGCATCGCTGTACTGGAATATGGTACCAGGAGCGACTCATCATTCGTCGTTAGGACATTCAAAGTTTGGTTGGCGTCTGCATCGCTGCAACGGGATATGGTACCAGGAGTGACTTATCATTCGCCGTGAGGGGATCTCTCTCGTTTCCAGTTTAACGACTTAAGGGTCATCCGTTTCCAGTTTAACGACTTAGAAGTCATCTGTTTCCAGTTTAAAGACTTAGGGGTATATTGGATCGGAAGCTTGGAATTTTGGGGTAGGGGTCGGTATCGGCATTGCTAACACTGAAGCACAGGTGCCAGGAGCAATTCATCATTTGCCTTTGCCTGTTGGGAGCGATGGATTAGGAGACAAGTTTAGATCCCTCTGACCTAAGGCTTTTCAATTTTATGAGCTGTAAGGGTCCCATAAAAGCATTTTCTCCCTATGAATCGAAAGGATCTCGTAGGTGTACTTGCTCCTTAGGAGTCGTGGGGACTCCCAAGTGTGTTTTTCCTTCGTGAGTCGTAAGGATCCCACGAAGGTGTTTTCTTACGAGTCGTGAAGATCCTGTAAGTTTTTTCTCCTCATATATTGTGAGGACACATGAGTAGGTCTTCCCAAATGGAGCATAATTCCAAGGGCGGAGACCAGCCGCGTAACTGGTGATTGCGGTGGGGCATGGGTATGATGAGAATTATTTGAGCCCGTGGATTGTATACGGTAGTCAACTTGGGGACCAACCGTAGGGCTGGAAGAATTTTGGGAAATTGTCGGCGTCTGCATCGCTGCACTGGAATATGGTACCAGGAGCGACTCATCATTCTCCGTTTAGGGATTTGGAGTTTGGTTTTTTTTTTGTTTTTTTTTGTTTTACCGCGATTGCTCTATCATTTCAGCTTTTCTATCGCGAAGGTCGCAATTGCCCTATCATTTCGGCTTTTATTCGCGGTTGCCCTATCATTTCGGCTTTATTTTACTCGCTGATTTTCATTGCGAGTTGCCCCATCATTTCGGATTTTCTCCTTTTTTTTTATTTACACACACATTTTTTTACATTCCCAGTTTAACGACTTAGAGGTCGACTATTCCCAGTTTAATGACGTGGTGGTCAACTTTTCCCAGTTTAATGACGTGGTGGTCGATTGTTTTCAGAGAAAGGCAGATGTCTGAGAGAATAAGTTTCACGGAGGACTTCGGTCTCCGTTTGTATGAAATTGGCGGTCGCAGCTTGCCTGTTTGTTAACACGCCTTTAAACAGTTCTATCTCTCCTGCCTTGTATTGCTTTTCGACCCAATCTTTGAAGACGAAGCAATCCTCAATGGCATGACCTATCACTCTGTGATAGGGGCAGTATTTGGGGTCGTCGGTCATATTCGCTTCTTGCGGTCTTTTTGATTCTGGCAATTGTAGACCGTTTCTTAGGGCATCTTTGAATATTTTACGGATTTTGTCCCCTCTGAAAGAATAGACCTTATCCAGCTTCACTTTCAGTGGAGCTTCTCCTCCTTCTCCGAACACTGGCTTCCGATGCTGGTTGGCATTAGGCCCGCTCATCTCTCACTTATTTCGGTTAGCCGAAGTGTTGAAAGATTCAGTATCGTCAGAATTTTCTCCTTTGCGATTTTCGTCCTTTCAGTTTCTCCAGGACCTATTGTTATTTTGGGAGTCAAAGGAGGACTCCTGCTTCGAGCGTTCCAACATCTGGACTTTCCTGGTCAGCTCTTGAAATGTTTTGAGACCCGCGGTGCATAGAAACGGGGCCATCCAATTGTTGAGATTTCCGACGAGTAGACTGACAGATTGGTCCTGCACTATCGGCGGTTCACATTTGACGAAGAGAATGCGCCATCAGGTTATAAAATCCGTTCTGCTTTCATTGTTCTTTGGCTTGGTCCTTACGAGGTCGGCGATGGTGATCTTATCGCTGACACTCATGAACCTTTGTCAAAACAAAGATTCAATTTGGACGAAAGTAGTAACGGAGCCATCTGGTATGCTCGCGTACCAGTCGAAAGCAACATCGGTCAGGCTATTAATGAACTGGCGGAGGAGAAGCGCATCATTGCCCCCAGTATTCCCGCATGAGGCTTTAAAGTGGGCGATGTGCTGATTCGCATTTCCCGTCCCATCGAATCTTCTGAATTTAGGGATGACATAGCCGCTGGGAAATTCTACCAGATCATACTGAGCAGGATATGGTCTCCCGCTACTGCTAACATCTTTGTGCGCTTCAGCTTCAGCTACCAATGTTTTGATTTTGTTGGCAACCAAATCCATGATTTGATCTTAAGTTAGCGGGCTACTGTCATCGGTAGCCAAGACATTTCCCGAGATAGGATATGACTGACTTTCATGCGGTCCGCCCACTTTAGGATTTAAGGGAATAGGCATCGGCTGTCTCGGGACACCACTTCCCGGTTCATGATTAGAGCCATGCGCCTGATTGGGCGGCTGAGAGGCAAGTTAGGCCGTGAGCTGTAAGACGACATTTGTCAAGTCGTCAATTTTTGAGTAGAGCTTGGCCATCTCCTTGTCTTTGCTTCTGAGCTATTTTCGGAGCTCTTGGAGAACTTGCTGCTCCACATTCTTGGGATGGAAGATTGGCTCATCTTCGCTTTCCGAGCCCGACTCGTCATGAACCGAAGGATCTCTCTGCTTATCAGCCTCATTGGAAGGGTTTTCATTACCTTCCAGAGGAGGCTGGTCTTGGAAAATGGCATCCACATTCATTCCAGATTGGATTTGAGATGTAGTGGCCCCATCCTTGCTCTTGCTGCACGTGCCCACCATGTAGACAGTGTGGACCATATATCCAGCCATCTCTTTATCTTTGGCGGCTGATTTTGAAAAGCGTTCTGGGCTTTGTAAATTCATAAATTTTAACATGGTCGAAGCCCTAGCCCTTTTGTTGGCTCTGTATCTGAGCCTCTTCTGCCTCAGCTTTTCTGCCTTGAGCGCTTGGCAGGCTTCTGCTCTTCGGGAAGCCGCCATAGGCTGAGTGATGGGGAGGCTTGAGAAGACATCCGCCCCCGTGTCCGACGAAGATATTGCCTGGGCTTGCCCGCGACGTCTGGCAGCTTCTTTTGTTCTGGCGGCTTTGCCCCCAGCTGGGGCCATGGAGAGCTGTTTGAACACCGACTCGTGTTTAGGTTGGGACGCCCTCGAGATCACCACATTTGGCCTCTTGCCTTTCGAGGCCGGTTTTTCGGTTGCCAGAGCTTGAAGAGCAGGGACGACGCTAGCTGGCACAAACAGAATAGAGCCAAATGGTAGTGGTGGCTCCTCCCACTGTCGCCCGAGACTGGCCGGAAAGACCGTCCTGGCGTCCATCTTCATCGTGTAGGAGATGGGAGCCATGCTGAGAGCTGAGTTCATCTTTGGAGAAATTGTTGAAAAAAAATTTTGCTTGAAAGCCTACATGAAAGAGCATCATTTTAGTATAAATGTCGATATGTATGTTGATTGAGTTCACATGAATGTTTAAACCAAAATATGGGAGGAGAAATTGGGTCCCACCGGGCGTGCCAGAATCTGTAGGGTGTTTTTCGTCACCCCATTTAAATGGGAATACGCATACGCTTGTCAGGCGCATTACAGATTCCCCCTGCTTAGGGTAGGCTGGGGTTTATTGATTGTGGGGATCCAAATCTCCGGCAGCCGCGGACTAAGCTGCCGTTAATTATCCCTCGCCTTTAGAGCGAGAGAACCTCTGATTGACGGGTCAAACAGGTCATGCGAACTCAATGTGCAGTGTAGTGTTTTAAAGGGGTTTTGGATATATCGGGGGCCCCGCAGAGTTTTTACGGGGGTCCCGCTACCCGGATAGTGGACTGGGGGTTAAGGGGGCTAGCAGCCCCCTTGCGGGGTGCGAGGTGCGGGGCAGCGCCCCGTTAGAAATTTTTTCTAACATGGACAGTGTTTTTAGTGTGGAGTGTGTGTAAAATGAGGGTAAAATGGCATCCAAAGGATGCATGGGTACTAGCGCCTCGCGTGCCTGGCACGCGGGCGCTGGGCGCCAGCAGCAAAAGGGACTTGGTCCCTGCACTGAGAGCTGTGCTCCTGAAAGGAAATATTTATTATTTTGTATATATAGAGAGAGAGAATAATGGAGAAAAGATGCCATAGGAGGGAATTCCCTCTTATGGCGTCGCAAAAATACCCCCTCCCTAGTTTTTTCCGACGATTGGCACCCACCATCTTCATCGTCATCATCTAAGATGTTGGTACACCAAATTTCATGTGATTCTACAACTTTTTCACCGTTGATTTAGCAATGTAAAAAGTTCTATTGTCGGTAAACCATTAATTTTGAACCCACTAAATCAACGGTGAAAAAGTTGTAGAATCACATGAAATTTGGTGTACCCACATCTTAGATGATGACGATGAAGATGGTGGGTGCCGATCGTCGGAAAAAACTAGGAAGAGGGTATTTTTTCGACGCCATAGGAGGGAATCCTCTCCTGTGGCCTCTTCCCTCCATTAATCTCATAAATATATATATATATAAGGAGTTGAACTCCTAAGATATTTTGGAGCTGATGAAAGGGGGCTTCTCCTTGAGCCCTGGATCTTCCCCGAAGTGGGGTCTTAGAAGTGGTTCTCCTTCCTCCTCCTTTGTTGGCCAGATCTTGAAGAACAAGAGGAGTGGGATTTTAAAAATCCCCCATTTTTGAGATCTAATGGAAGATCTGAGCTTCCCTTTGTGGGTTTTGTGGTGAAAAACTATTTAGTTTTAGAAAAAGAAGAGTAAAACACTTGATTTAATTCAAAAGAAAGAAGAAGGTTTAGAATCTTGAGGAAGGAGAAGGAGGCACAGAACCCTAGAGTTTTAGAGAAATGAAAAAGTTGTCATAGATATTTTCATCATGTTTTCCTTTATATGCTACAAACTTTACATATAGCCCCTTGGGCTTTACAAAATGGCATTTTGCCCATCCCATGCCGCGTGTGCTCATTTCTTTTGCACATAAGCCATGGGCTTTACAGAAATTTGGCTTTATGCCCATTTTGCTTATATTCATGCACACAAAAAAATTATATCAAAATTATTTGTTACATGATATTTATGTTGGAATGAGGAGGCTGGCCGCGGGCTCGACTTGGGCATGGGCCCGCTTGACCTGGGCTAGGGCCCACCTGGCTTGGGGTTGACCTTGACTTTGACTTGGTCAACCGGGGTGCAAATTTGGACCCCAACAAGGATGTCTGCTGAGCTTCCCGAGTCGACCAGTATCTTTTGAACCTCGTAGAGGTGGACCCACGCTGTAATCACCAGGGGGTCGTTGTGAGGCAAGGATATCCCGTAGAGATTCTCATCGGTAAAGGTGATGGACTCGGCTGCTTTGGTCCTCTTCATAGGCTGGCTGCTTGTCCCTTCGACCGGCAGGAGGCATCGGATCCCCTCACCCCCCGCAGATACGATCATGATTTGGCCGATCGTCAACTTGCCGGGAGGGGCGGTGTGCTTGTCGCTTTTCCCGCAAGTATTTTGCCAGGTGCCCCGAGCAAATTAACTCCTCAATGTAGTCTCGGAGTTGTTTGCAATTTTCGGTGGGGTGTCCCTGTGACCTGTGGAAAGCGCAATAGGGGCCTCATGTCCGTTTGACCGCCTTATTGTTGACCGGGGGGAGTTTGAAGAATCTCTCGCCCTTCGCCTCCTCCAACAGCTCTGTCTGGGAGATGTTGAGTGGGGTATACTCCTGGAACTTTGGGGAGTATGGATTTGGCCGGTCAATCTTCTTTTTCTCTTCTCTGGCTCTCTTCTTTTGATCGGTCTGGTCGGTCTGGGGTAGGTTCACGTTCACCTCGGACTCGAGCTGGATCTCTCGCTCGGTTCAGGCTTTTACCTCGGCCATGGTCTTAGGTTGCGCTAGTGCAAAGGAGCGGAGCCATTCCTTATGCCTAAAACCCGACCTAAGGGCCGTGATGACCGTCTAGTCCCGGTGCTCTGGGACCTCAAGAAGAGCGTTGTGGAAGCAGGTGATGTATCCGTTGAAAGACTCCCTGTCCCCACTCTTTATGGTGAAGAGGTGGTCGACGGTCCGCTTCTGCCGCTTGTTCCCGAAGAAATGACCGAGGAATTGGGCGGCCAGCTCATCAAAGGTAGAGATAGAGCATGGCGTGGGTCCTCAGAACCAGTCTCGTCCAGAGCGGATGAGAGTGGCGGGGAATGCACGGCATTGTTCGGCGTCGGAGTTTGTCACGCCCCGCTTCCCAGAGTACACTAAATAGGCGCGTGACATAGCCAACCATGCTACCTGTGGATAGGAAAAAATCCTTCCACAGTCATATTACGGCTGTAGAGATATCAAGAACAGGAAAGTAGACTAAACTATCTAGTACATGTCCGTGAGCCAGAATAAATGAGTCAAGAAATGATACTATACGGAAGCAAAAGATACAATAAGTGAACCACCTGGAAAGTAAAACTGCATACCGATAGGATCTTCACCGCTCGGTCTAACAGCGGCAATACTCCTGATCAGTCTGCAACAAAGGTAGAGGATCTGGGCCATGCAAAACCCAGACGTCAGCGCGTCATAACATCAAGCAATAATTTATAAACAGGGTAGCAAGACATGCAAGTATAATCATAAAAGGTAAAGCAATTGTAACAGTAATATAAATCAGGGCAGTGACAGGTAGTGTGCAGTGAGTAATCTAAACTGGTCTATTGGGTTAAATACTCTCAAGTCTTTGAAATCAATTTGATGAATCATCGATGTAACTCAATAGTATCCCGTGCATACCCGGGACCACGGTCAAGATTCTCGGGCTGAATCCGAGACATGCCACTAGGCACTAAAACAGGAAATATGTACAGATGAATGATGTCAGCAACATCATTCCAAGGCTGGCCTAGCCTCTAAAACTGATCAGTAAAGATAGTACACTGTCGAGTTACAAGTCAGGTTTCATCATTGATTTCCCCATACCCCCAAGTTATATGTGTTCAAGTAAGGTATTTAAGTAATCAAGAACTAATGCCAACACAGGAGCAGGTAGGTGCAGGTTTGTCTGGATAGACAACAGGAACGGCCTGTAAGGACTACATGTCAGGTTTGTTGGCATTAGACACAAGATCAGGTGACAGGTCACGTCAAGTAGTGTACGGTACCATGTCGGGTCAAGTAATATGTGTGTAGCAAGTCATGTCAGGGTGTAAAAGATATCATGTGGGTGCTCATAATCAACTAACATAATCATGGTTATAAATAAACAAGTATGGGTATCAACAACACAATAAATTGGCACATGTAATAGGTTAAGCAATATGTGCAGATTAAACTACTTAGCTGTACGGTCATCAGTTTGTGTTTTCAGAGATGGTTTCAACATTATATGAATACAGTATGACAAATATGGATGTTAAAATTAGGTTAATAAGCATTAAGTAATCTAAGGATACAATGACATGTATAATATGTTCAATGGATGCAATTATAACTAAAACCGGTTAAAGATACGCACGGATGTCCGAAAAGTTATAAAACTATAAAATGGTAATGTGGGATGTACAACTAAGCAATATGTGATATAAATATTGATATAATAATATTAGTATGGATAGTATATTCAAAGCGATTAATAACTATAAAAGTGGTATTGATTAACCATGCACAAGAAAGTTCCGTTCAGAAATTCAGCGTCACCCTGATTTGTAAAATAGCTTAAAAATAACAAACGTTCTCCAAAAGGGATGTGTCTTATATCAAAACAAAGATAATTCAATAAGGTTTTTATTTTTATAAGTATAAGTATCTAAGGTTGTCCCTACAAAAAGCTATGAACATTCGAGGTTGAAAGTTTGCTGCTGGAATTTCCCTGGACAGCAGTTTAGAGACATATTCATTTGCATTTTACGTTATTTAAAAAATTTATTTTGCAAGTAAATATTTCATAGAGTTATAGCATTCTGAGTTAGCTTCGCAACGAACTAAAGAACGTATACTAATGATTTTTCTATGATTTATAATAAATTTTATAAGGTAAGATGTACGGTAAATTTCAGATTTGTCGTATCCGCTTTGCGACGACGTTTCATGCGTAAACTATAATATTTTCAAATGTATAACATTATAAAATGCAGATTATAAACTAATTAAAGATAATAATAAGAAATATTACGACGATATATATATTTTAAATGATATGGATGCAGTATAATGTAAACTAGTATGTCACAAGATAAGTTTTCATGATCTAGATTTAAAATGATATAAACGGATGCAAACGGAACATCGAAACGTTATCAAATTAAACATGGGGTACTAGATTTAAACTATAGGTATGGTATTTATTTAAATATGTATGAAATGAATTATATAGCATGTAGCAAGATTAACTTGCCTAGACGGAACAAGAACGGATGTGTACGGAACGTCCTTCATCGGCGAAATGTCGCGACGTGCGCACGGTACACGGAACAGTTCCAAACAACGCACGAGGGTGATCACGCAAGTTAGGTCCGTTCATTGGATCACTCGAATCTTCAGCGACGAGCACGGCTCCGGCGGTGATCACCGGGATCAAGAAACAAGATCAAGAAAAAGAAAGAAGAAAGAAAAAGAAGAAGAGGCTGTGTATTAAATAAAGAAAGAAAAATAAATAAATAAAATATATATAAATATATATATGCAGAGGAGAGAGAGTGAAAGAAAGGGGTTGTTATTAATGTTTAGATTTTAATTTAAAAAGATTTTGTAAGTTATAAATATTTTAAACTGTTAAATTTTAATAAAGATATTAGCTGAAATAAAATTGGATTTTCTGGTAAATACAAATTTAGTCCAAAACATGCCCGGGTCGGGTCTAAAATTTTGGATTTAAAATATGGAAATTATTAGGAAGTTCCAAAAATTAAAATGAAAGATCATGTAACAGAAATGCATACCCCCAAGAACGGACGCACGTACGTGCGCGTCGCCATCCAAACACGTCCGTTTCACTGAACGGGATGAGAACACGATGCAAGGACACTACCACAGGGTTAGGGGTATCAAGCAGGCTATGAAATGCAATTTTAAATTATTTTTTGTGATTTAAATTGTTATATGCAAAAGATGTGATACTAGACAAAATATTAGTATATACTAAATCATGAGATGTACTAGTCCAATGCAACAAGTCAAGATAATTTATAAATAAGAGTCAAACAGGTTCAAGAAAGCGGGTCGGGTCGAATGCAATATAAAGTGTAAAATACCATTCGCACCCAAGATACGCTAAATCAATAAATATCATGAATAAAGAAAATACGAGAACTGGAATTGGTATAAATGAACTAGGGTGTTACAGAGTTGTCCTGGAAGCTCATCGCTGCCGTGAACGCATCCAAGTGGTCCTTCGGGTCAGACTTTCCGTCAAAGAGTGATACCTTTGGAGGCTTGTTCCTGGAAGAGACGTAGACAGGGAGAAACTCTTCAGTGAAAGGCCTCATAAGCGAGTCGGCGGCATATCTAGCCCCGTCGCTTGAAAGAAGACTCTCCCGATTTATACCCTCGATCTTCTTTTCGACGGCATCGAGTCGGTCGTGGTTGATTAGTCGAAAATACTGCATTTTTAATACGGCAATTTCCCTATCATTTGCACTCATATGGAAGTGTTCGGTATTCATATTTCACATATTAGCAAAACATCCCTGAAATACCAGATTGCATGTGTTAGACTTTTAAAACCGGCACTTTTAGGGAAATTGTATGTTTATCATGGCATCGCATCATCCTTGTATTGCGCAACTCTTTTCCCGAGAAATTTTGCAGGAAATTGCGGGAACAAAGCCAAAAGAGCTGATCAAAAATACACCAACTCCAAGATGAGAGATCTGGCAGAGATCAGGGACTCAATTGGAAAATCAACATATCACAAAAAGGCCCAAATATTAGCAGCAGAAAAGCCCAGAAGTTTCAAGCCCTAAGGCTTCAAAAGCGCCGCGATTCCGCGGCGGGAGCCCGCTTGCGCCGCGGAACCGCGGCGGCTTGATGGCTTCAGATGCGCAATTTTTTGCACGTGCTTTATTGAAACGGCTAAAGCTTCCAGAAGAGTCTAGATTGTCTACGTGGCGCATCTAGAAGGCTCGGCTTAACAAACTTTTGGAGGGAAATTCAAATCTTTTGTTAACAAACTTTTGGAGGGAAATTCAAATCTTTTGCTAACAAACTTGTGGAGGGAAAATTCAAATTTGAAATCCTAGATCTAGAGTTTTGAGGTCTATAAAAGAGAGCCTAGATCTAGGGTTGAGGTTGTTCAAGAAATTAGGATTCATTAGTTCATCACTTCTTCTTCTCTCTTCATCTTCCACCCACAAGTTGAGTGACACAACTTGTGCCTCAAACCCTAATTCAAATTCCAAAGCCAAATTCAAGATCCCGAGTACCAAATCAAGCAAGAAGCCTTCAACCTTTTAGGAGCGGAGCCGATCTTCAATCGAGCAAGTAATCCAAGCCGATCCGCGACTCAAGGAGACGAGCGAAGCCAAATCGACGATTGAGTTCTTCCTCTTGTAGTTCTTGAGCGATTTGTAACGGAATTGTTGATAAATAAAAGGTGAGATTCTTTAATCTTGCTTTCTTTAAATTCTTGTATCATGATTCGATCTCAATTTGTGATTGTGGTTCTTGTTGTGATGTTTGAGTAAAACTCCGCTCGTAAAGGAGTCGACACGATCAATAGAATGATGATGTAACAAATCTTAAAACGATTCTTAAGTCCTACGAGTTTTGTAAACCCTAGCAAATTGAAGAATCGATGACCTAGTTTCGTTGCGATACTTTCTTCATTGTGATCGCTCGAAATTAGGGATCCACGATCGATTCTTGAATTTACTAGAGGCTAGAATGTGAATGATATCGACGAAGGAACAAGGGATAGATAATGAAACCCTTGTTTCACACGAAATCCCTAATTCTCGTTGATCATCATCGATCTAGTATCAATTCATCGAAGGATAGGAATACGTAATCGCTAGATTTCATCACATCTATAGATCCGATCGATTCCTACGAGCCTCATTTCGATTCTTGATATTTGATTTGGAAATCATCACAAATTCTCAATTCTTGATTTAAATGTTTCTTGATTTAGACTAGATTTTTCTAATTCTTGAAATTCAATTTACAAATCATGAATTGTTTCTTTTCTTTCCTTTAAAATTTCAACTCATCTAAATCGAAACACGAACGATTACACTTTCCCTGTGGACGATCCGCACTTACTAACGTGCTACATTCGACACCGTTATTGATTGCGGTCAAATATTTTTGGTTGTGATTTCTTTACAAATTTTCTCAACATACACAATCGGAAATCGTATTCAATCAAATGGCATCGTTGCCGGTGATAGTGCACTAATTGTTCGTATTTTGAAATTTGAGTTGAAAAGTTTATTCCATCTAAATTTTTAGATCAAAATTCGCGCAAACACTAATACAAGTTGTTGTGATTTGTTGCGAGAAAATCTGGAATCATTGGAGCTGGAGAAATTTTTTTATGAAATTTCCAGAGAGCTGAGGGAGTCAACAGAAGCTCACTGAAAAATTTTGTGGCAGTGATCCCACCAGAGGACCGCGCTTCCGCGGCAATAGCGAGCTCCCGCGGCGGAACCGCCGCATGCTTATGTCATCACTGCACCAAAACTCCTCTGTAACTTCCTAACTTTCTTATCTCTCTCAAAATCTGCTCCAATTAACATTTTATGCAGGTTTCTTTGCAAATAAATCGCAGCGCCGCAAAAGCAAAATAAAAATTTGTGCGTGTTTTTGATTTTTGGTTGTTTGCATATTAATACGGATATTAAGGGGCACGACCAAATCCAGATTAGGAGGGGAGTTCATTACCCTTCCTAAGCCCCAAAAATCACAAACTTGCATCCGCATTGACCCACATTAACTAAAAAATATCTAGAGATGACTCTAAGGACCGTCGCGCTAACTTAAAACAAAAGAAGGCCGTGGGTAATTCATTGCTTATCCGCGTTTTCTTGTGGTGTCTAAGGCAAGTGTGTCGAAGGCTGGTGGTTATTAATTAGGCCCACTACTTACGTAGTGGAGTACCTTCCCACTTACCTGGCACTTACCTGGCCACAGGGGGACAAAGAGGCAGTGGAGGATTTTATTAGCGACTTGTCTTTTGGCAGTTAGGAGCGGTCTAGAGCCGGACCTAGGTGACCACTAGATTTTAGGGTTTTGTGCATTGCATTTGTTGTGATAGCATCATTTTTTTTCAAAAATCCGTATATTTTCAAAACAAACACCAACACTTCATTTACCCTAATTATATCTACGCTGCCACTTGTGCTAAACCCTTTAGTGCAAGCTCGGCTGGACACGGCATTCTAGTGCCCGTCTTGTCCGCGTTTTCCTCCGATCGACCCAAAAGTCGGTATTTCTACATTTACCTCTTCTTTACCCACCACCACACCCACATCGATGGATCCGTCTCCATCGAACTTCTTTTCCACTACTCTGCCGCCGTCCGTTGGTGCACAGAATCCACCTCACATCTTTCTCCAAGAGAGGTGCTATCCAACACGATGTCCCCTTTTCACCTGTCTTTCCATTCCACCAGCCAACGGGGACAATTTTCAGATAAAACCTCAATACATCAACCTTCTACCCAAATATCACGGTCTCGAGTCTGAAGACGCATATGTCTTTATTACAAAATTTGAAAATGTATGCGCAATGATGGGTACCTCACAGCTTTCTGTGGATGCTTTGCGTTTTCGTCTTCTCCCATTCACCTTGTGCGATATAGCCGAGAAGTGGCTTTACAACATAACCGCACATTCCATTTCAAATTGGGAAGAATTCGTCAAAGCATTCCTTAAGAAATTCTACCCACATCATAAGACAGCTCGAGTCCGTAGCGAAATCAATCAATTCACCCAGCTTCTAAATGAAACATTTTCACAATGTCTTGAACGCTTCATGGATTTGTTAGTTCAATGTCCACATCACGAAATCCCCAGATGAGAACTGTGCCGAATCATATATGAGGGCATTAATCCTAACACAAGACAGACCCTTGAATCTATGTGTCAAGGCAATTTCATGACCAAAGATGATGAGGAAGCATGGAAATTTCTAGATGATTTCGCTGAAAAATCTTTACAGTGGGAAAGTGTGAGTCAATCATCTAGGGATGGCAATAATATTTCCATAGGAGTTAGAGCTGACATTTCAGCTATGCAAAAGAAACTCGATACTATGGAAAACAAATTTTTAGCCGCCCTAAGCCAAATATCACTCTCCAAAACTGTATGTGGATGATGTTCTGATCCATCTCATCTCACGGAAGAATGTCCACGAAATTCTCCGTTTCAAGGTCACGAGCATACCAATGCCGCATTTCAAAGACCTAGAAACGACCCATCTTCTTCCACATATAATCAGGGTTGGAGGAATCACCCTAACTTTGCTTGGAACCAATCACAATCTCAAAACACGGTTCCAACCCAACACAATTTCCAAAGGGTCCCTCCACCACAACAGCAACCACCACTTCAATTGAGTCAGCACCCCTTCCAATCACAAAACTTCCAAAATCTGGCCAATACTTTTGCACCACATGAAAACTCTTTGCAATTTACCGGTACAGATAATACCTCTGCACTAGCACAAACCTTGGATACTTTCATGAAACAATCCATCCAAGGGACGGCAAGTTTGCAATCTTCCATCAAGAATGTGATGAAGATCATTGTCTCTCAAAGCGAGAGTATTAAATCGATGGAAGCAGAAATTGCACGATTAAATGCCGAAATGAGTGCAAGAGATAAAGGGAAACTTCCAGCTCAACCTTTACCCAATCCTGGCTATTCATATCCTGTGAATGCAATCACGTTGAGATCTGGAAGAGTGCTTGACAATCACCTTGGGGAAGAATTTGATGACACAGATAAATCGATCAATAACACCCCGGCTGAGACCTTTCCTTCCACTTCTACTTCCAATTCTGACCCCGGTTCTTCTACCCCACCACCTTCTTCTGAGCCTATTCTTCGTTTCCCAAAAGGCTCGCCACCTCAGCCCAGCTCTTCTAGTTCTCCACAGACGATCCCTACTCCTCTTTTGGGATCACGTCTACCCCCACTTCCTTCTCCTATGATGGACCCAGCACTTATTGCTAAAGCACCTTATCCTAATCGGTTAAGAGCTAACACATCGAGTCCACATATGGAGAAGATTATGGACATGTTCAAGCAAGTTAACATCAACATCCCTCTCCTAGATGCCATCCAACAAGTTCCGTCCTATGCAAAAACTCTTAAGAACTTGTGCACTAGGAAGAGGAAGACTCAAGTGCCCAAGAAGATATTCATGGCAACAACAGTAGACACAGCCTTTCCCCAGCAATTACCAAGGAAACGTAAGGATCCTGGATATCCTACTATTTCCATTTCTATCGAGGAAAAACACATCAACCGTGCTCTACTAGACCTTGGCGCTAGTGTTAACTTGCTTCCTTTCTCAGTCTATGAGCAGTTAGGGATCGGAGAGTTGAAGCCAACCCATTGTACTCTCCAGATGGCTGACCGATCAACCACCAAACTTAGGGGTGAACTGGAGGATGTGTTAATAAAAATCGGGGAATTTATATTCCCTGTAGACTTTATTGTAATTGATACACAGCCTGTAGCGAACCCACGAAATCAAATTCCGGTGATTTTAGGTCGCCCCTTTTTGGCCACTTCCAACGCTATCATCAACTGTCGTAATGGTTCTATGACCCTATCCTTCGGGAATAGGTCAATAGAGCTGAACATTTACAAGTTGGGAAGTGTACCCTCTGAACCTACTACTCAGGTCTGTTCTGTCGACTTAATGGATGTCGACAGCAGCGAATTTGATGATCCTCCTGATACTGATCTTGACTCTTTTCATATGTTATTGTTTGACCCAACCATGTATTATACACATACGGACTCTTCCACCGAGTTGTCCAGGTCAACAACTAACACCGATTATGAACTGCTTTTAGAGTCTAAAGATCACCCCGCGATTTGTGATGACATTCTTCTCCAGGGTATTGATGGAACTTTTGAGGAAATCTTCGCTGATGAACTCGCATTTTTGAATGACACGGGTGTTGAGATGAATCATCTCCCAATCAATGAAATTGAACCTCCACCCCTTCTTTTGAACTGTAAAAAGAATGCGAGCAATCCATCACATTCACTGCATCGTCTCTCCAAAATGAGACGCACACACATTCTATTCCACCACTTACCTTTTCCCTACTTCTTCTTCCACCAACCAGAGCACTGCATTGATAAAATTTTCGAATGGTTGGTGTTAACTTTCGGTCTTTGCAAAGCTTGGCATCGACCAACGATTTTTGACCCCCTCATGTGATTTTCAAAGATTAACATTGTTTAACTCAAGTTTGGGGGGGTATATTCGGGCTCTTGAAAAGAAAATTTTTACAAAATGATGAGCCAAGCATAAGTTTGGAAGAGGTTCTTCACTTAAATATTTTGCCCCCACTAATAAATTCCTCCCAAGCTTACAGGTTTTTCGAGATTTAGCAGATGGCAACAGTGAGGACACTGTTGAAAACAAGTTTGGGGGAGGTTTGTGCTTATTTTTGCATCATTTGCATATCATTTGCATAAGCACAAAACATTTTCGAAAACCTATAAAAATTTAAAAATTTTCAAAAAAAAAAATAAATAAATAAAAACATTTTTTGTATATAAATAAGATAATAAAAGATTAGATAGTGAAAAATTACATCCATGAGATTAGAAAAATTTAAGAAAACCAAGAAAATTAGAAGTTTTCTTATACGAACTAGTAATAAGTAGTTATGAGCCGTTGTCCCAAGGGTTAGTAAGATGAAAGAAGTCACTAATCTGAGGATAAAAATAAGTCTGAAAAATAGTTTCTATTCTGGAAGCCAAACATTTTGAACGTTGATACCCTGCTATTCGCACTTACACACGTCTTGAAGCCCGGGACAGTAGAGGATACCTTGAAATGCTCTTGCCTTAAAACCGGTGTATGAAGGAAATAAAAAAAAGTGAATGTAGAAAATATAAAATGGTGAGAAAAATGAACACTGGTTTTGTTATCACCAAGGGCAATAAAAAATATATAGCGAGGGTGCCTTTTCACCTAGTGCCCTAAGGCCAACTGGTCTGGGAGTCACTGCTATGCCTTAGGTGGTGCAAGACGAGAAAAATACACCAAATAAGCAAGCACATGAGTAATCGGTCGGTTAGTACCTCAAGAAGTATTAACGGTCATATGAAAGTGTGTAAGCAATCTCATCTAAATATTCATTAATTAAAAAGTATTGAGGCTGATGGGCAAGAGTATGATAGCTTGAATTGAATTCTCCGGGTGTAGGGATGTCCTTTACACACACGCAGGGTTACATGATCGATGTTTGGAAGAAAGATAGGAATGAAGAATACGACGATGTTTTATTGAGGGAGGACGTGATTTCTGACATCTTTTCATGACTATTAAGATAGGGCTCATGACAACCGAAAAGCTAGCTTAGTTGGAAACCCTAATTTTCAAGGCTTTTCTTTTACAATTCTTCTCTTTAAATGTAATATTCATGATCTTCCTTTTATTATTGGATTTTGTGGGTGCAATCCGCTGAAAACCCTCAGGAGACAACACTCCTCCTACTAGGGACACCTAGAAGTTTAAAGGCTTGTTGCACGTGCTCAGTGCAATCGTGTTGCCTACGAAAGTGTGCTAGTTAGTTTTTTCTCTTTCTTTATTTTCTCCTTCTCTTTTTAATAAAACAATTCGCTCGAGACGATCGAAAATAAGTTTGGGGGAATTTGATCAGTCGAAAATACTGCATTTTTAACACGGCAATTTCCCTATCATTTGCACTCATATAGAAGTGTTCGGTATTCATATTTCACATATTAGCAAAACATCCCTGAAATACCAGATTGCATGTGTTAGACTTTTAAAACCGGCACTTTTAGGGAAATTGTGTGTTTATCATGGCATCGCATCATCCTTGTATTGCGCAACTCTAGTCCCGAGAAATTTTGCAGGAAATTGCAGGAACAAAGCCAAAAGTGCTGATCAAAAATACACCAACTCCAAGATGAGAGATCTGGAAAAGATCAGGGACTCAATTGGAAAATCAACATATCACAAAAAGGCCCAAATATTAGCAGCAGAAAAGCCTAGAAGTTTCAAGCCCTAAGGCTTCAAAAGCGCCGCGGTTCTGCGGCGGGAGCCCGCTTGCGCCGCGGAACCGCGGCGGCTTGATGGCTTCAGATGCGCAATTTTCTGCACGTGCTTTATTGAAATGGCTAAAGCTTCCAGAAGAGTCTAGATTGTCCACGTGGCGCATCTAGAAGGCTCGGCTTAACAAACTTTTGGAGGGAAATTCAAATCTTTTGTTAACAAACTTTTGGAGGGAAATTCAAATCTTTTGCTAACAAACTTGTGGAGGGAAAATTCAAATTTGAAATCCTAGATCTAGGGTTTTGAGGTCTATAAAAGAGAGCCTAGATCTAGGGTTGAGGTTGTTCAAGAAATTAGGATTCATTAGTTCATCACTTCTTCTTCTCTCTTCATCTTCCACCCACAAGTTAAGTGACACAACTTGTGCCTCAAACCCTAATTCAAATTCCAAAGCCAAATTCAAGATCCCGAGTACCAAATCAAGCAAGAAGCCTTCAACCTTTTAGGAGCGGAGCCGATCTTCAATCGAGCAAGTGATCCAAGCCGATCCGCGACTCAAGGAGACGAGCGAAGCCAAATCGACGATCGAGTTCTTCCTCTTGTAGTTCTTGAGCGATTTGTAACGGAATTGTTGATAAATAAAAGGTGAAATTCTTTAATCTTGCTTTCTTTAAATTGTTGCATCATGATTCGATCTCAATTTGTGATTGTGGTTCTTGTTGTGATGTTTGAGTAAAACTCCGCTCGTAAAGGAGTCGAGACGATCAATAGAATGATGATGTAACAAATCTTAAAACGATTCTTAAGTCCTACGAGTTTTGTAAACCCTAGCAAATTGAATAATCGACGACCTAGTTTCGTTGCGATGCTTTCTTGATTGTGATCGCTCGAAATTAGGGATCCACGATCGATTCTTGAATTTACTAGAGGCTAGAATGTGAATGATATCGACGAAGGAACAAGGGATAGATGATGAAACCCTTGTTTCACACGAAATCCCTAATTCTCGTTGATCATCATCGATCTAGTATCAATTCATCGAAGGATAGGAATACGTAATCGCTAGATTTCATCACATCTATAGATCCGATCGATTCCTACGAGCCTCATTTCGATTCTTGATATTTGATTTGGAAATCATCACAAATTCTCAATTCTTGATTTTAATGTTTCTTGATTTAGACTAGATTTTTCTAATTCTTGAAATTCAATTTACAAATCATGAATTGTTTCTTTTCTTTCCTTTAAAGTTTCAACTCATCTAAATCGAAACACGAACGATTACACTTTCCCTGTGGACGATCCGCACTTACTAACGTGCTACATTCGACACCGTTATTGATTACGGTCAAATATTTTTTGTTGTGATTTCTTTACAATTTTCATACTACACAATTCAGAAATTTTCATCAATCAGTGGTATCCCGAGAATCCGGCATACTTGAATTTATGGCCCCTGCTGCTAGCGACCTACGCCTGGCTGCGGTTCCGATTCCAATCGATGAGGTTCCTCAGGTCCCCTGGTGAGGTCGTCCTCGAGCTACCGTGGTGA
The DNA here is from genome assembly GCA_030015575.1 of Agapanthus africanus. Taxonomy (NCBI): domain Eukaryota; kingdom Viridiplantae; phylum Streptophyta; class Magnoliopsida; order Asparagales; family Amaryllidaceae; genus Agapanthus; species Agapanthus africanus. Next base: position 89,635,500 of record CM057337.1, read on the forward strand.
GTCCCGTCTGCACGAACCTATTGAGGGAGAGGGCGACGGCCATGCTTGGGAGCAGACGAGCTGACCGACACCTCCTCGGGAGGGACAGGACCGCGATAAGCCTCAGGCGGGGCGCTCTTTCATAAGACCTCGGCGTCGAGCTGTGGGGTACCCACCGGGTCATCGAATTGGTCACCACGGGGGATCTGTGGTCGCCAGAGATAGCGAGGTGGTGCTCGGATGTGCCGGCGTGGGCAGTGTCTTCTCTCCCTATATGTCGCTCCCGAGGTAGGGGAGCGGCGACTTGGAGAGCTTGTCCCGCTGTTTAGACACCGACAAGCGCATCAACGACGGACGTGAACTGATCTATTCGCACAGACAGTGCGTGAATGGCGTTCATGGGAGGAGGGGATCCATCTGTAAGTCGATGTCGCGCACCCCACGTGGGAGGCGAAAATTGCAAAAATGATTTATACGGGCTTCGCAACACCGACTAGAACCAAGGATCGAACATAAACCATAGCTAGCGTACTACTTGAAGTTTAACTACTCGGATACGAAGTTATACCTCATGATACATGTCCTTCGGGTCTTCATCGCTGTCCTCCACTCGTCGTCGGCTCCAAGGATCGTAGCAACCTCGACGGCCTCTTTGAGTCAAAGACGATCCACCTGAGAGTCTAAAGTCCGAGCTCCTACCTCAAATCCGAGGTAACTACGGCTTCTATTTCGCTAAACTAGAAGTCCTAGAGGGTGTAGAGTGTGAAGATGGAGTGCTTTGTCTCTTGGAACCCTAGGATTCTCAACACATGAGAGCTTTTAGGGTTTTTAAGTTGAGAGGAAGAAGAAGAGAGTTTACTTGAGGAAAGAGAAATGGTTTTTGATAATGATCAAAAATGAGATGGCTCACTTGATTTGACTATAAGCATGGCAAGAAAATATCTCACCAAAGAAACATCTAGTGCCACAAAAATATCTCACAAGAAATATCTAAGTCAAAGAGTCAAACCAAGTCAAGTGGTCAAACCAAGTAGCCATGCCTCAATTTTCATTTACAAAAATAACAAATACTTTCCTCCACCTCATAATTGTTTTAATCAAGTCAATGGTCAAAACCCTAATGAGGTGTCTCCTTCTATGCCCCTCTCATCCGTATATACATACCCGCATCCGTGTTCCGAGAAACACGAATACAAAGAGACAAAACTGATCCATCAATATAATACTAGGATCTGGCTTAAACCAAAGCCCACTAGTATTATCCGCCCGATCATCATACGTGCACAAGTATACGTAAGTGATCAAAGCCATACCGTAAAACCATACGGCCTCTACACCTTTTGCCCGGTGCAGGGAAACTCTCTATGTGGGACTCTAAAGACTCGACACTACGATGGCAGTGGGTTTAACCACAAGCCGCAAGTGGTACTAGATGCACATAACGGCTACCCAGGTATCTATCGATAAGAATGCCTATGAGGAAACCCATCCGAACTCCTACTGAGCCTGAATGTGACAATCTTTGTACAGTCCGGTCTGTTCGTCTAAGAGTATCCCATATCGGGCCTAGGGGCGGTAATCGTCAGACCCCTAATAGCGCAACAAGTCATGTCAAACAGTAGCCTAAAACACCCTGAGAAACTACTGGAGTACCTACCAGTAAATCTCACTTGCCTTGGCCAAGGACCTTGTGTAATGGCCTTCTGAACACAGTGCGATATCAACCCTCAATACCGGGAGAGACAAATCCTATCTAACCGCCACTGCCTCTAAGTGCTTCGGGACTACACCCAACTACTACCTGTTTGCATGACTCTTTTGAGCCGTGGTAGGGTAGTAATCAAAGTATAGTAGGAATACACTTGAGGCGAAGCAGCAATGTCAAGTCGACGGACTAAGCTGTACTCATGTCATCTAAGAACTGCTACCCGACGACAGGTATAATACCCACCAACAATTCCCGATGAGTCATATCCAGTATACTCATAACCTAATGAGCACTTGCATACTATCTCCAGTACGACGTACTAATGGCTGTGGGACAGACCATCTCCCCTGCTGGGATGAGAAGCGTATACACTAGTCTACTGTAGAGTATCGATGCCCCATCTCGATAATCCTATGACTAGAGACCTATATAGGATGTGCTTATAGACTACTAAGTCCCCATTAGTGTGACTGCCATCACAACGCTGGTAATCAAGCAAAAATCCTAAGGGCTCTACCAATATGTATAAGCGATATGCTAAGAAAACACATGCACATATTGAGGTAGAAATAAACCAGGTAGCATACTACCATTTTGAGCAAGACTGTTACTATATCCGTGTGTATTCCAAGCTCCCATTAAGTAATATACAATCCAGTATGATACAATAATGGCCTCTAGGGCATATATCACTAACAATCTCCCACTTCCACTAAGGCCATATACTGGTATATCGCAGACCGAAGATCTCGAATAGCCTCTCGAACACTGTCTGAGGGATGGCCTCTGTGAGTGGATCTGCAGTGTTGTTCTCCGTATCTACTCTCCTCATCTCGATCTCCTGGGGATCAACAATCTCCTTGATCAGGTGGTGCCGCCCCAAGATATGTCTGGATCTCTGATGGGACCTGGGTTCCTTCTCTAAAGCTATAGCACCGTATGCTGTCACAATACTAAAGTATTGGACCAACAAATGGAAGGAACCTCCTGAAGTTCAGTTAAGAACTTCCATATCCAGACTGCCTCTTTTGCGGCGTCTCATGCAGCGAACTACTCTGTTTCCATCATCGAGTCCGCAACGGTGTCTTGCATGGAGCTCTTCCAACAGACCGCCCCTCCACTGAGGGTAAAGACATAACCTGACATGGACTTGGAGACATCCTTATCACTCTGGAAGCTGTAGTTAGCAAGGGTCTCAATCTGGAGGTCTTTTCTGCCATACACCAAGAACATCTCCTTAGTCCTTCTCAGGTACTTGAAAACGTTCTTTACTGCTTTCCAGTGCTTCTCCCCTGGGTTTGACTGATACCGGCTTACTACGCTGAGTGCGTAAGCAATATCAGGTCTGGTACACAACATCGCATACATTACAGAGCCTACCGAAGAAGCGTAGGGTATAGATGTGATGCGAGCCATTTCCAAATCAGTCTTGGAAGACATCTCTTTGGAGAGGGTGATCCAGTGACAAGTCGGTAGACTACCGCGCTTTGAATCTTCCATACTAAATATTTTTAGTATGGTGTTGATGTACCTTAACTGTGAAAGTCCCATTATCTTCTTTGATCTATTACGATAGATCTGGATCCCCAGAATGTAGTTGGCATCACCCAGGTCTTTCAGGAGAACCTCTTTGACAAGAATCTTTTGACTGATTGTAGCATAGGAATGTCATTTCCTATCAAGAGAATATCATCCACGTACTCAACGAGGAATTCCACTGTTCTTGCTACAATCTTACTATAAATGCATGGTTCATCTGGATTTTTGATAAATTCGAATTCTTTGACTGTCTCAATAAAAACAGATGTTCCAACTCCGCGATGCCTGCTTTAGTCCATAAATGGACTTAAGCAACTTGCACATTGCCCCGCTGCTCCCACTCTGATTGAAACCCTCTGGCTGATCCATATAGACGCACTCTTCCAAATTACCATTTAGAAAAGCCGTCTCTACGTCCATCTGCCGGATCTCAAAATCTTGGAAAGCAGCAATGGCAAGAAGGATCCGAATGGATTTGAGCATAGATACTGGAGAAAAGGTTTCATCATGGTCCAAACCAGGTCTTTGACGAAAACCTTTTGCAACAAGTCTAGCCTTATAGGTTTCAACCTATCCATCTACATCAATATTCTTTCTAAAGATCCATTTGCAGCCTACGGGTTTTATCCTTCCTGGAGCAATGTTCAAAGTGCATACTTTGTTGGTGTACATGGACTCCATTTTAGTCCGTATTGTATCCAGCCATTTTACCGAGTCGCCGTTCTGAATGACTTACTGGAAGCTAGTTGGCTCATCATTGTCAATGATGCAATCCTTTCATCCCCGTCTATGAGAAAACTGTAGTATCTTTCGAGCGGATGAGACTGCCTACTAGTCCTGTGGATTGGCGTAGGGATGTCCGGTTCTTTTGAAACCTTTGGTTCTACCATACTTTCAGTAATAGTTTGTGGTTCTGGAATTTCTTCTAGTTCTATTGCGCTCCCACTATTTCCTTTTACAAAAAAATTGATTTTCTAAAAAATGGGCATGACGAGGAACAAAAACCTTTTGTTCCTCTGCATAATAGGAAAGATACCCCTGGAGTTCTTTGGGTATCCCACAAACTTACACAGTACTGAGCGTGCCTCGAGCTTGTCCGCATGCTGCTTTTCAACAAAAGCTGGACATCCCTATATATTCAGATACTGAAGATAGGGTTTCTTCCCACCCCACATCTGATATGGTGTGGTAGGCACAGTCTTGGTAGGAACCTTATTCAAAAGATATGCAGCTGATTCTAGTGCATATACTTTAAAAGGATCGCGACAACTCAGCGTTACTCATCATGGAATGAACAATATCCAATAGGGTTCTGTTCCGTCTTTTCTATACACCGTTGTGTTGTGATGTGTTTGGAGAAGTAAGCTGAGAGAGAATTTCATTCTCTTTTAAGTAATCCAAGAACTCGACAATTAAGTATTCACCACGTCGATCAGATCTCAGTGTCTTGATACTTTTGCCTGTTTTTTTTCCACTTCATTCTTACATTCTCGGAATTTCTTAAAGGTCTTGGATTTATACTTCATCAAGAAGACATGTCCTAACTTAGAGAAAATATCCGTAAAAGTAATGAAATAGGAATAACCACTTCGTGCATATGTAGATATTGGACTACACACATCGTTGTGTATGAGTCTAAGAGCTCGCTCGCTCTTACTCCGTGTCCAATGAACGGAGTCTTTGTCATCTTTCCTATGAGACAAGATTGACAAGTTGCATAAAACTGATATTCGAACGGATCCAAATATCCCTCTCTATGTAACTTCATCAACCGTGTTTTATTGATGTGACCCAGTCTACAATACCATAAGAAAGTTTTATTTAATTCTGGAGACTTTCTTTTAAGTGTGTTCTGGACGTTTGAAAACCTGAGCTTGATTCAATATATACTGTTCTCTAGTGTACCTGACCCAATCAAACTTTGATTTAGGTGGATGTGAACCACATCGCTTACATACTAGACTTGGTACTCACAAACAGTTACGTAGAATCAATATCTGCCCACTTGTCAATTCTAGGTGATATACCCTACGGATACAGCGTCCACACTCATTCCATTAGCAACCCTGAGAGTCATATCACCTGCCCTGATAACTCTACGATTTCTTAAAGCCTGTAATGAATTACAGATATGAGATCCTGATCCGGTATCTAGTACCCAGGAAGTAGAGTTAATTGATAAACTGTTTTCAATTACAAACACACTCGAAGTCGAAGCCATAACATGCTTCGGATCCTGGAATCTGGCTTTCCAAGCCCTGCATCCCTTCTGCCAATGCCCTTTCCCGTAACAATAGGAACATCCCTCCTTCCCTACTGTTAACCCTGAAACTTTTGCCCTTCCCTTTTTTCTACCTTACCAACACCGCCTATCGGCTTTGTGGAGGTCTTTTTCTTCTCACCCTTGGCATCCGCCTTAGATCCAGAAGAGGAAGATTCCCCAATAAGCAGAGTGGGTGTCTCCCTGGTTTCCTTCAGGGTGCCCTTAACTGGAAGTATAACTTTCTTCCTCTGGGCGTAAGTAGGAGGTAGGGACTATAGAATCAAGTCAGCATATGACTCGTTCTCCAACGTGGTCTCCAGGTCCGTGAGCTTTTTAATATAGCTAATCATTGTAGGAACGTGGTCCCCTACAGATGATCCGACAGCCAACCTTGCTTGAAGCAATTCTTTCGAGGTCTCATATTATGCGATACGAGATTGCTCACCATATAAAACATTGTTATGGAGGAAGATGGAAACTAAGTCCATCTTCTCGTGCTGCTTCTGGTATACACCATCAACTGCGGCCAACACAAGGCACTTGGCATTCGCACTATCATTTTCCCTTGTCTTACAGATATCAATATTCGTGACGGTGGAAACTGGACCTGTGATGGCGAGGGCTTGAGTAGTAATAAGATGGTCCAGCTTGTCATAGGTAATGGACATCTGGACAAACCATTTCCAGTCAATATAGTACAACTCAGTCATTTTATTATCTATTTATAACCTAATCTGGTTATCTGGTCGCTGAAATCAGGAGAGAGAGAAGAAAACACTCGGCATGATGCTCTTGCAAGTTTAGATTGGTTTTTAATTTATCTAAACAGAATGGCTCCCACTGTTTCTCGAATCCTTCCTCAAACCATAAAAGAAGAAGTCAGGATTGATCTCACCATACAATACTTTCTTAACCGTTCGGCCAGGCTAGTGTCAGCACTTTGAGGGAGGTTTTCCAACGCTTTTGCGAAGTTCCTTAATTACATAACCTTTTTCCCCTGGAGGCATAGCCCTGCTAACACTGTTCTAGACACCTACTTAGTTTATAGCATTGATCGCTAAGTGAAGAATCTCCCGCGGAGTAGCGGATTCTCACAGTAGATTCGGGATCCAAATATCATTGTGTGATAATCCTGAAGGAATCCTACCAACATTATCACACTCCAAATGGTATGCAGCACTAGCAAGTTTCAGTTTCTTTAGAAACCCCGATATGGATTTTTGCCCCATGCTCTTATGACCCTGTCGAAAGCCAATATATCATAAGTCGCATGTCAAGTTCTACCCTTCATTGTTCAGGTTAATTTGAACCCACCCGTACATACCCTTGACGAAGGCCAAAATAGTAGTACGACTGTCACAAACCAACGCATCTATCTAGGCTACAGATGAATATCCAGCAGCTACGAAACACTATGCCTTGGCGAAGGTCAAAATACATAGCTTGAATACTACTGAATATTCAACTGAAATGACGGAGGGCTACGAATGGTTTTGGCGAAACCGTGAACGTAGTGAACTTGATATAATCGAAGGAACCTGATAGCTTTTAAAAGGAGTGGTTTAAGCTCCGCATTTAAAAGTCTTCTGTTTTAAAATAACCGAGTGGTTTTAAAATTTGTTCCAACGATTCAGCTTTAGTTAGTTTGCTTTGCATTAATTTAATGTAGTCCTATCAATTAACCAACCATTGCAGAAAACAACGAAAATACAACGTATGCTTATATTATCCACATTCGCCACGGGGCCCCGTCATCACCCGTTGGGTTACTTAACTAACGACAGAGCGGAGGATGGAATAGCACGGATGCAAAACATAAGCAACGTCTATTATATAATATATATATATAATAATAATATCCATTCGTCAGACGCAATTATAGACATTCCAGATCACAGATGAACACATTGGATATACTAGGAACTCCGCGTTTCGTTTGAGCCTGTAACGAAAGACGGATTCCACGGTCGTGATAAATAGCCAAACCCCACCCTAGCCCCCTACGGGTGCGGCAAACTACCCGCCAAATAGCCGAAATGAAGCAACCTCTCTCAACAAAGTGAGTAGGCCACTCGGCACTTCAAAGTACCTGGTAGTTTGTACACCCCACCTTGGGTCTATCCTAGGAGCAAAAACAGTAAAAGAAATAATACAACGATGGCTACAAGCTCAACCCGGATGTGCCCCGCAAAAATAATATTACATCACTTTACAAATTTTACATCGAATGAAAGAATGAAAACCCTCATCTCACATCCCCGGCTATCCATTCACGACGATCTAATAAAATTCATATACACAAACCAACATAATATCATCACAGATATGTGCAACCCCGACTAATCGACGTATAGCAATTAGTCGATGTTTCCAAAAACATATATACATCATAAATCTTGTAAAGCAACTACGACATTAGAATTCCGCACGCAATTAGCAAACTTAACTAATTTTCCAAGACATGAAAATCCAGAGAGTTAAAGTTCCAAAACCGATCGTTTTGAGCCAATCCAGGAGTCGAAACGAACTCGAAACCTACCCGAATATTCACGGAGGCGAAGACAAAAGAATTACTATCGAATGGGGGGCCTCAGGGGTTACCCACCCCCGGGGGCCACCACGAGGTGGCCCCCAAAGGGAGGCAGACCCGAGAGCACCAAACTGTGGTGCTCTCGGGTCACCAGCCCCCAAGACCACCTTGTGGTGGTCTTGGGAGGTGGTCTCGGCCGTTGGTCCCCCCTCAGGGTGTCCCCGGGGTGCGCATGTTTCACCCCACAGCTTCTCGGTTCAAACCGTGAGCCCACAGGGTGTGCAAACAACTCACAACATCATTTTTCGAAACTGTTTTTTCGACAGTTTTTGCGCGATAAAAACGGCGGATTTCTAACGTCGCTACAAGCTATCTAAGATTTATGAGAGGCTCTGATACCACTATAAGTCGATGACGCGCACCCCACGTGTTCACGGGGAGGCGGAAATTGCAAAAATGATTTATACGGACTTCGCAACACCGACTAGAACCAAGGATCGAACATAAACCATAACTAGCATACTACTTGAGGTTTAACTACTCGAATACAAAGTTATACCTCACGATACATGTCCTTTGGGTCTTCAACGCTGTCCTCCACTCATCGTCGGCTCCAAGGATCGTAACGGATCGTATCAACCTCGACGGCCTCCTCGAGTCAAAGATGATCCACCCGAGAGTCTATAGTCCGAGCTCCTATCTCAAATCCGAGATAACTACGGCTTCTAGTTCGCTAAACTAGAAGTCCTGGAGAGTGTGAAGATGGAGTGCTTTGTCTCTTAGAACTCTAGGATTCTCAACACATGAGAGCTTTTAGGGTTTTTAAGTTGAGAGGAAGAAGAAGAGAGTTTACTTGAGAAAAGAGAAATGGTTTTTGATAATGATCAAAATTGAGATAGCTCGCTTGATTTGACTACAAGCATGGCAAGAAAATATCTCACCAAAGAAATATCTAGTGCCATAAAAATATCTCACAAGAAATATCTAAGTCAAAGAGTCAAACCAAGTCAAGTGGTCAAACCAAGTAGCCATGCCTCAATTTTCATTTACAAAAATAACAAATACTTTCCTCCACCTCATAATTGTTTTAATCAAGTCAATGGTCAAAACCCTAATGAGGTGTCTCCTTCTATGCACCTCTCATCCGTATATACATACCCGCATCCGTGTTCCGAGAAACACGAATACAAAGAGACAAAACTGATCCATCAATATAATACTAGGTTCCGGCTTAAACCAAAGCCCACTATTATTATCCGCCCGATCATCATACGTGCACAAGTATACGTAAGTGATCGAAGCCCTGCCGTAAAACCATACGGCCTCTACACCTTTTGCCCGGTGCAGGGAAACTCTCTATGTGAGACTCTAAAGACTCGACACTACGCTGGCGGTGGGTTTAACCACAAGCCGCAAGCGGTACTAGCTGCACGTAATGGCTACTCAGGTATCTTCTGATAAGAAGGCCAATGAGGAAACCCATCCGAACTCCTACTGAGCCTGAATGTGACAATCTCTGTACAGTCCGGTCTGTTCATCTAAGAGTATCGCATATCGGGCCTAGGGGCGGTAATCGTCAGACCGTTAATAGCGCAACAAGTCATGTCGGAGAATAGCCCAAAACACCCTGAGAAATTACTGGAGTACCTACCAGTAAATCTCGCTTACCTTGGCCAAGGAATTTATGTAATGGCCTTCCGAACACAGCGCGATATCAACCCCCAATACCGGGAGAGACAAATCATATCTAACCGCCACTGCCTCCAAGTGCTTCGGGACTGCACCCAACTACTACCTATTTGCACGACTCTTTTGAGCCGTCGTAGGGTAGTAATCAAAGTATAGTAGGAACACACTTAAGGCGAAGCAGCAGTGTCAAGTCGACGGACTAAGCTGTACTCATGTCACCTAGAAACTGATACCCGACGACAGGTATAATACCCACCAACAGTTCTCGACGAGTCATGTCCAGTGTATTCATAACCTAATGAGCACCTGCATACTTGTCACGCCCCGCTTCCCAGAGTGCGCTAAGATCGGCACGTGACAGAGCCAACCATGCTACCTGTGGATAGGAAATATCCTTCCACAGTCACATTACGGCTGTAGAGATATCAAGAACAATAATAAACTATCTAACACATATCCATAGGCCAAAATAAACGAGTCAAGAATAAAATAATATACGGAACCAATAGAACCAATAAACAAAAACACCTGGAAAGTAAAACTGGATACCAACTGGATCCTCATTGCTCGGCCTAACGGCGGAAGTTCTCCTGATCAGCCTACGACAAAGGTAGAGAATCTGGGCTATGCAAAACCCAGACGTCAGTGCGTCATAACATCAAGCAATAATATAATCAAGGAGTAGCAAGGCATGCAGGTACGAGTATGAATGGTAAAATAGGTATAACAGTAATATAAATAGTGACAGTGAAGGGTAAGGCACAGGTGATGTGCAGTGAGTAATCTAAACTGGTCTACTGGGTTAACTACTCTCAAGTCTTTGAAACCAATTAATGTAATTCTCATCGTAACCCATCGGTGATTATTCCGTAACGCCCGGAAAAACGGAAAACAATAGGTATTCCGTAAAGCCCGGAAAAACGGCAAACAATAAGTATTCCGTAACGCCCGAAAAAACAGCAAACAATAGGTATTCCGTAACCCCCAAAAAAAGGGCAAACAATAGGTATTCCGTAACGCCTGGAAAAACGACAAACAATAAGATGGCCCTTTGAGTTACGTTCGGTTACATTCTTAATTTCTCCATACCCCTGAGTTATGTGTTCAAATCAGGTATTTATAAATATGGAACTAATGCCAACACAGGATCAAGCAGGTACAGGTTCGTCTTTATAGACAACAGGATATGTCCGTAGGGACAACAGGTCAAGATTGTCGTATTAGTAACAAGATCAGGTATCAAGTCAAGCTGTGGTACATCAGGTCATGTCAGGTAGTGTACATGGATCCAATCAGGTCAAGTAGTATATAAGTATCAAGTCGTGTCAAGCAATAGTGTATCAAGTCATGTCAGAAGGTGCCTAAGTATCACGTGGGTGCTCATAATCAAACTGTAATAAGTATGGGTACACAAAATCAAGTATGGGGTACTAATATAACAATAAAATGGAATAATGTGATATGGTATGCAAATTATATAAATTCAAAGATATGGGTGCACAATTATCGGTTAGGGTTACGTTTATAGTTCCAATATTAATTAGGATGCTCTTTATTAAACATGGAATGTTAATATCACGGTATTATGCATTAAAATGATCTATGGATGCAATTATATATATATTAGACGAGATGGATGCAAACGGGTGTCCGAAAGGTTATAAACTATATAGTGGTACTACGGGATTTACAAATAAGCACTATGTGAGATAAATATTGGTATGGATGCAGTATAATGTAATCTACTATGTAATAAGATTATTTTCATGATCTAGATCTAAAATGATATAAACGGAACATCGAAACGTTAAAATGAAATATGGGGCACTAGATTTAAACAACAGGTATACTCTATATTTAAATAGGTATAAAATAATTTAAATAGCATGTAGCAAGGTTAACTTGTCTCGATGGATCGCGATACGGATACGCACGGCACGTCCGACGTCGGCAAATGTCGCAACATCCACACGCGCGCACGAGACAGGTCCAGGCAATGCACGAATATGACCACGTAGGTAGGGTACGTCCACTGAATCGTCTGGAAAGGCAGCGATGGTCACGGCTCCGGCGATGATCACCGGAAACGAAAACTCAGGAATTCAAGAAAGAAAATAAAAGAGAAGAAGAAGAAGAAAGGAAGAAGAAGGGAAGGCTGTGGTTTGATGTGGCTCTGGGGTCAGAGAAGGGTGCGAGGAGGTGATGACGAGGTTGCTTGGGTTTTCCGGCGATGGGGTTTGCCGGAAAGGCAGTAGGTTTCAAGAAGTCGGGATTGGGTGCAGTCGGGGTTTCTTGGTGTAGGGATAGTTCTGGTGTTGAGGACAATGGAGTGGAGGAAGAGGATGATACTGGGATGAAGTCGGAGTTGCCGGCGGTGAGGGAACGACAACGAGGTCGGGGCTTCAGGTGTGGATAGGGTTGCAGGGAATTCTCGTCGGGTTGCAGCAGGGTTAGAGGAGGAGGAACGAGGGTGATGAGGTGAGGTTGAGGGTGGCGAGACGATTGTGATCAGCGGTGAGAGGGTCAACGACGAGGGACACGTCGGTAAGGAGAGCGTGGGTTGGGTCTCGTCGCGGTTGGAGTGCAGGGAAGGAAAGAAGGCCGGGAGAGGGTGTGGCGGAGGGTGAGGAGATGGAGGCGAGAGAGGTGAGGATGATGGCGTCGGCAGTGGTAGCGACGGTGAGGGATAATCGACGAGGGTGCCGGCCAAAGAGTAAGGTTTGTGTGCAGGTTCTGTGCGGGCTCGGGGAAAGCGAAGGCGACGACGAGGAGGTGGTAGAGGAGAAGGGAGGCCGACGAGGTGGTCGGCGGCGACGGCGTGAGGCGGCGAGGGACGAGCGCGACCACGAGGAAGGAAGACGAAGGCGGGAGAAAATAAAGGAGGAAGAAGGAGAGAGAGAGAGAGATATGCGATTATAGGGTTTAAAATAATATATATAAAAAAATTATTTATATATATAAAGAAAGAGAGAGAGAGAATTATGAGAAAATAAAGGAGGAGGAAGAAGAGAGGGAGAAAGAGATATGAGATTATAGGGTTTAAAATAATATATATAAAAAAATTATTTATATATATAAAGAAAGAGAGGGAGAGAATTGTGAGAGAGAGAGAAAGAAAGACAGAGAGAGAGACAGAGAAAGAACGAGAAGAGAGAGAGAGAGGGGAAGGAACAGTAAGGAGAAAAAATTGGAAGGTAGTGGGGAGAGAGAAAGAGAGAAAGAAAAAGAGAAGAGAGAAAGAAAAAGAAAGAGAGAGAGAGAGAGAGGAAAAGGTGGGCCACGGCCAGCTGAGAGGTGAGCTGGGAAAAGAGTTGTGATTGGTTAGGAAAAGATTTTTAGATTTAATAATTAAAAGATTTAAGTCAGAAATTAGGATAAAAGATTTTAGTTTGTTAAGAGTTTAAACGGTTAATTTAATTTAATATTATAATAAATAAATTTGAATTTTGGAATGTTACAAAAATATTCGAAAACGCGCCCGGGTCGGGTCTAAAAATTCAAATTTAAAATATGAAAAATATATGCGACGTACAAATTTTAAAATGAATGCTCAGGTAACGAAAATGCATACCCCCAAGAACGGATGCACGTACGTACGCGTAGCCATCCAAACACGTCTGTTTCACTGAACGGGACGAGAACAAGATGCGCGGATGCTACCACGAGGTTAAGGGTATCATGCAGGCCATGAAATGTATTTTTTTAAAATATTTTACATGACTTAAAATGTTATATGGTAAAAGATGTCATGCCAGATAAAATGCCAGTATGCACTAAATATGAAAATGCACCAGTCTACGTAACAAGTCAGGATAATTCATAAATATGAATCAAATAAATTCAAGCAAGCAGGTCGGGTCGAATACAATATAAAATGTAAAATACTATTCGCACCCAAAACACGATAAATCAAGAAAATACCACAATTAAGGGAATACGGGAACTGGATTTGGTATAACTGAACTAGGTTGTTACATTATACCCAACTAGAAAAAGAATTTCGTTTTCGAAATTCCAAGAACAAGAAAGGATAAACAATCAAGAAACTAAAAGAATAGATGTGGAAACTTCTGTCGGATTTCATCTTCTCGTTCCCAAATTGATTCTCCATGCGAGCGATTTCCCCAAGAAACAAGTACAAGAGGGATAACTTTGTTCTTAAGAACCTTTTCTCTTCGATCCACAATCGACATTGGTCGCTCTTCAAAGGTTAAATCTTCTCGTACAGTCAGCTCCGAATGATCTAGCACGTGTGTTTCATCCCGAACATACTTACGGAGTTGAGATACATTAAATACGTCATGAACATTCGCCAAAAATTACGGTAAAGCCAAACGATATGCTACTTCTCCAATACGCTCCAAAATTCCAAAAGGTCCAACGAATCGAGGACTAAGCTTTCCTCGACTTCCGAAATGAATCACCCCTCTAGTCGGTGATATCTTCAAGAATACCAAATCACCAACGGCGAACTCTAGAGGTCTTCTCGACGTATCTGCCCAACTCTTTTGTCGGTCTTGTGCTGCTTTCATAAGATTCCGGATAGTATTAACCTTCTTCACTGTTTGCACGATCAAATCCGGTCCCAACAATCTTCGTTCTCTAAAATCGTCCCAACAAACAGGTGAACGACACTTACGACCATACAATGCTTCGAATGGAGCCATCTGAATAGTCGCCTGAAAACTGTTGTTGTACGAAAACTCCACCAAGTGTAGATGATCCTCCCATGATCCCTTGAAGTCTAACATGCAAGCTCTCAACATGTCTTCAAGAGTTTGGATTTTTCTCTCCGACTGGCCATCTGTTTAAGGATGATAAGCTGTGCTAAACTTCAATCGAGTCCCCAAACTTTCCTGTAAGCTCCTCCAAAAGTGTGATAAGAAACAGGTGTCACGGTCGGACACGATACTTATCGGTACTCCATGCAATCTTATAATCTCCTGCATGTACCGTTCTGCCAAGCTTCCGTTGATTGACCAACTCGAAAAGGGATGAAATGAGCTGCCTTGGTCAATCGATCAACAATCACCCAAACTGCATTGTTACCTTTTGGACTCCGCGGTAAAGCCGTCACGAAATCCATGGTTATATGTTCCCACTTCCATTGAGGAATCAGAAGTGGTTGCAATAAACCAGCAACCCTTTAATGTTCAGCCTTAATTTGCTGACGCACCAAGCACTTTGCTACAAAGCGGGTAATCTCCCGTTTCATGCCTTCCCACCAGAAATGCAGTCGTAGATCACGGTACATGCTCGTGCCTCCTGGATGTACAGAATATGCTGAACTGTGTGCCTCCTTCATAACTTCTTCGCGGATATCTCCCTTTGGCACACACAAACGACTACCATATCGTAACAAACCATTTTCATGAATCAATAGTCCGTTCGAAGTCCAGCTTCAACATGTTCTCAAAACTTCTACAATCTAGGGTCCTGTAACTGCGCTGCTTTAATATTCTCGATCAACGACGACTGTACTTGCAGCTGCATCAACTATCCTGAAGAATGCGGTAGCACAATCTCCAAATCAAATCTTCGAAAGTCTTCAATAAGTTCCTTCTGTGCAGTCAACATCTGAATTGCTGGCAACCAACTAAGCGCATCCGGCACAACATTAACTTTCCCCGGATGGTACTTAAGATCAAGATTGTGGTCAGCCATCAGCTCCAACTATCTGCGCTGTCTTATATTAAGCTCCTTCGGTTTGAACACATACTTCAGGCTTTTGTGATCGGTGAATACTTCGACCATTTCGCCCAATAAGTAGTGTCTCCAAATCTTCAAAGCGAAAATCACAGCTGCTAGGTCCAAGTCATGAGTTGGGTAATTCTTCTCATAGGTCTTCAACTGTCTCGATGCGTAAGATATAACCTTCCCATGCTGCATCAAAACACATCCCAATCCTTTTCCAGATGCGTCGCTATGAATCACCAATCCTCCGGAACTGTCTGGTACGGTCAAAATAAGAGCGGTTATCAATTTCTACTTCAACGCCTCAAAAACTGACGCACACTTATCCGTCCACACAAATGGTACTTCCTTGCGTGTTAGCTTGGTCAAAAGCTCAGCCAAACGAGCAAAGTTCTCCACTAACCTTCTGTAATACCCGGCAAGTCCAATAAAGCTTCTGATCTCCGCAACGTTCTTCGGAATCGGCCAATCTCAAACTGCTGCAATCTTCTCATGATCAACGGCGATTCCATCTCCGGACACGACATGCCCCAAAAACTTCACTTCTTCAAGCCAAAACTCGCACTTGCTCATCTTTGCATACAATCTTTCTTGCCTCGGTATCTGCAGTGCGATCTTCAAGTGTTCTGCATTCTCTTCAATGCTTCTCGAGTAGACCAGAATATCATCGATGAACACCACTATAAACTGGTCTAAGAACGGTGAAAATATTCGGTTCATCAAGTCTATAAATATCGCCGGTGCATTCTTTACTCCGAGGGCATCACTAAATACTCGTAATGTCCATACCGAGTTCGGAACGCGGTCTTGCAAATATCTTCTGATTTAATTCGGACCTGATGATATCCGGATCGCAAATCCAGCTTCGAGAATACCCTCGCGCCACTGAGTTGCTCGAATAATTCGCCAATGCGAGGGATCGGGTACTTGTTCTTAATAGTCACCCGGTCTAATTCTCGATAATCGATGCACATCCTCCTTATGCCATCTTTCTTCTTTACTAGAAGAACTGGAGCTCCCCAAGGTAAATTGCTGCTGCGAATTCAACCCTTCTCAAGTAATTCAGTAACCTGTTTCTTGATTTCTTCCAACTCCACTGGTGTCATTGGATAGTACGCCTTAGAGATTGGCACTGGACTAGGAATAAGATCAATCGTGAACTCCACATCACATTTTGGTGGTAAACCCGAGATGTCTTCGAACACGTCCATAAACTCTCGAACTACAACTGGCGCTTCCTCCTTGTCAACTTCCATTGTCGAAAGAACATTGCTTGTCGGCCTAGTCATAAACTCGACTGGCCCGACAGAACTGCTACCTCCAGCAAAAACAACTCCGGATGTCCGGAAATCTGGAAAATTACTTTCTTTGCCCTACAATCAATGTGAGCATGGAAAGTGCCGAGAAAATCCATTCCCAAGACATCAACAAACAAAGGGATGCACCAGACTTGAATAATTCTAATGCGGGGAAAACATGAACAAATAGGATACCGAAACAACTTCATCTGAAGCCAAGACTGAAGAAGATAAGCACGGTAAACAGAATTCAAGCTTGCGATAAAACATGAACTGGAAAGCAAAAGAAGCAAGGCAATATAACGACCATGAAATAAGGAAGTGAATCAAGACTAGGACTCCAAGTTACTTAAAAAGAGTACCGCATTGTAACCATACTGCAGTTCATGGGTACAATCACATAACTCTGTTCAAGTCGTCCAAATCCTAATATCAAAATCAAAGGAACAGGGGGAAACAATAAGGAACCGAAAGGTTTCAAGCCGAGATGCAAAGTCGTTTGTATATCGTCAAGACAAGGATCAAGAGAAAGATATGATTCAAGAATCATGATAGAAATGTGGCAGGACATGTTCCTAATCACGAGTATTCTGATTCGTGTATTGGGTCCAATACCCAACTACAAAAGAATTAAACTCGATTAACGTATATCTTATGGCTCTGATACCAAACAAACCCTGTCACACCCCGCTTTCCAGAGTGCGCTAAGATCGGCACGTGACAGAGCCAACCATGCTACCTGTGGATAGGAAATATCCCTTCACAGTCATATTACGACTGTAGAGATATCAAGAACAATAATAAACTATCTAACACATGTCCATAGGCCAAAATAAACGAGTCAAGAATAAAATAATATGCGGAAGAATTAGATCCAATAAACAAAAACACATGGAAAGTAAAACTGGATACCAACTGGATCCTCACTGCTTGGCCTAACGGCGGAAGTACTCCTGATCAGCCTGCGACAAAGGTAGAGAATCTGGGCCATGCAAAACCCAGACGTCAGTGCGTCATAACATCAAGCAATAATATAATCAAGGAGTAGCAAGGCATGCAGGTACGAGTATGAATGGTAAAACAGGTATAACAGTAATATAAATAGTGACAGTGAAAGGTAAGGCACAGGTGATGTGCAGTGAGTAATCTAAACTGGTCTACTGGGTTAACTACTCTCAAGTCTTTGAAACCAATTAATGTAATTCTCATCGTAACCCATCGGTGATTATTCCGTAACGTCCGAAAAAACGGCAAACAATAGGTATTCCGTAACGCCAGGAAAAACGGCAAACAATAGGTATTCCGTAACGCCCGGAAAAACGGCAAACAATAAAATGGCCCTTTGAGTTACGTTCGGTTACATTCTTAATTTCCCCATACCCCCAAGTTATGTGTTCAAGTCAGGTATTTATAAATATAGAACTAATGCCAACACAGGATCAAGCAGGTACAGGTTTGTCTTTATAGACAACAGGATATGTCTGTAGGGACAACAGGTCAAGATTGTCGGCATTAGTAACAAGATCAGGTATCAAGTCAAGCTGTGGTACATCAGGTCACGTCAGATAGTGTACATGGATCCAATCAGGTCAAGTAGTGCATAAGTATCAAGTCGTGTCAAGCAGTAGTGTATCAAGTCATGTCAGGGGATGCCCACGTATCACGTGGGTGCTCATAATCAAACTGTAATAAGTATGGGTACACAAAATCAAGTATGGGGTACTAATATAACAATAAAATGGAATAATGTGATATGGTATGCAAATTATATAAATTCAAAGATATGGGTGCACAATTATCGGTTAGGGTTACGTTTATAGTTCCAATATTAATTAGGATGCTCTTTATTAAACATGGAATGTTAATATCACGGTATTATGCATTAAAATGATCTATGGATGCAATTATATATATATTAGACGAGATGGATGCAAACGGGTGTCCGAAAGGTTATAAACTATATAGTGGTACTACGGGATTTACAAATAAGCACTATGTGAGATAAATATTGGTATGGATGCAGTATAATGTAATCTACTATGTAACAAGATTATTTTCATGATCTAGATCTAAAATGATATAAACGGAATATCGAAACGTTAAAATGAAATATGGGGCACTAGATTTAAACAACAGGTATACTCTATATTTAAATAGGTATAAAATAATTTAAATAGCATGTAGCAAGATTAACTTGCCTCGATGGATCGCGATACGGATACGCACGGCACGTCCGACGTCGGCAAATGTCGCAACATCCACACGCGCACACGGGACAGGTCGAGGCAATGCACGAATATGACCACGCGGGTAGGGGACGTCCATTGAATCGTCTGGAAAGGCAGCGACGGTCACGGCTCCGGCGATGATCACCGGAAATGAAAACTCAGGAATTCAAGAAAGAAAATAAAAGAGAAGAAGAAGAAGAAAGGAAGAAGAAGGGAAGGCTGTGGTTTGATGTGGCTCTGGGGTCAGAGAAGGGTGCGATGGGGTGATGACGAGGTTGCTTGGGTTTTCCGGCGATAGGGTTTGCCGGAAAGGCAGTGGGTTTCAAGAAGTCGGGATTGGGTGCAGTCGGGGTTTCTTAGTGTAGGGATAGTTCTGGTGTTGAGGACAATGGAGTGGAGGAAGAGGATGATGCTGGGATGAAGTCGGGGTTGCCGGCGGTGAGGGAACGGCAACGAGGTCGGGGCTTCAGGTGTGGATAGGGTTGCAGGGAATTCTCGTCGGGTTGCAGCGGGGTTAGAGGAGGAGGAACGAGGGTGATGAGGTGAGGTTGAGGGTGGCGAGACGATTGTGATCAGAGGTGAGAGGGTCAACGACGAGGGCCACGTCGGCAAGGAGAGCGTGGGTTGGGTCTCGTCGCGGTTGGAGTGCAGGGAAGGAGAGAAGGCCGGGCGTGGGTGTGGCAGAGGGTGAGGAGATGGAGGCGAGAGAGATGAGGACGATAGCGTCGGCGGTGGTAGCGACGGCGAGGGATGGTCGACGAAGGTGCCGGCCAAGGAGTAAGGTTTGTGTGCAGGTTCTGTGCAGGCTCGGGGAAAGCAAAGGCGACGACGAGGAGGTGGTAGAGGAGAAGGGAGGCCGACGAGGTGGTCGGCGGTGACGGCGTGAGGGGGCGATGGACGTGCGCGGCCACGAGGAAGGAAGACGAAGCCGGGAGAAAATAAAGGAGGAAGAAGAAGAGAAAGAGAGAGATTTGAGATTATAGGGCTTTAAATAATATATATAAAAAATTTATTTATATATATAAAGAAAGAGAGAGAGAGAATTGTGAGAGAGAGACAGAGAAAGAACGAGAGGAGAGAGATAGAGAGAGAGCGAGATCGAGAGGTGAGAGAGAGAGGGGAAGGAACAGTAAGGAGAAAGAAAATTGGAAGATAGTGGGGAGAGAGAAAGAGAGAAATAAAAAGAGAAGAGAGAAAGAAAAAGAAAGAAAGGGAGAGAGAAAGGAAAAGGTGGGCCACGGCCAGCTGGGGGTGAGCTGGAAAAAGAGTTGTGATTGGTTAGGAAAAGATTTTTAGATTTAATAATTAAAAGGTTTAAGTTAGGAATTAGGATAAAAGATTTTAGTTTGTTAATAGTTTATACGGTTAATTTATTTTAATATTATAATCAATAAATTTGAATTTTTGCAGGTTACAAAAATATTCCTAAACGCGTCCGGGTTGGGTCTAAAAATTCAAATTTAAAATATGAAAAATATATGCGACGTCCAAATTTTAAAATGAATGCTCAGGTAACGAAAATACATACCCCCAAGAACGGATGCACGTACGTGCGCGTAGCCATCCAAACACGTCCGTTTCACTGAACGGGACGAGAACAAGATGCACGGATGCTACCACGGGGTTAAGGGTATCATGCAGGCCATGAAATGTATTTTTTAAAAATATTTTACATGACTTAAAATGTTATATGGTAAAAGATGTCATGCCAGATAAAATGCCAGTATGCACTAAACATGAAAATACACCAGTCTGCGTAAGAAGTCGGGATAATTCATAAATATGAATCAAATAAGTTCAAGCAAGCAGGTCGGGTCGAATGCAATGTAAAATGTAAAATACTATTCGCACCCAAAACACGATAAATCAAGAAAATACCATAATTAAGGGAATACGGGAACTGGATTTGGTATAACTGAACTAGGTTGTTACAATACTATTTCCAGTACGACGTACTGATGGCTGTGGGATAGACCATCTCCCTTGTTGGGATGAGAAGTGTATACACTAGTCTACTGTGGAGTATCGATGCCCTGTTTCGATAATTCTACGATTAGGGATCTGTATAGAATGTGCTTATAGACTACGCAGCCCCCACTAGTGTGACTGCCATCACAACGCTGGTAATCAAGCAAAGATCCTAAGGGCTCTACCAATATATATAAGCGATATGCTAAGATAACACATACACATATTATGGTAGAACCAAACCAGGTAGTATACTACCATTTCGAGCAAAATTGTTACTATATCCGTGTATATCCTAAGCTCCCATTAAGTAATATACAATCCAGTATGATACAATAATGGCCTCTAGAACATATATCACTAACACCATCCGCGTCTCCGTTGTGGGGAGGATGGCGGCTAGTGCTTGGATCGTCCCGGTGATCACTCGGCATGAGTTCGAGATCGGAAGATCAACTTTCGTTGAGCGGAATTTTCGATGTTTCCCATAGACGGTGCCAACTGATGGAGGTCTAGATCTCCTTCAGATGTTGTCTTCCGTTGATCTGTAGCGAGCGTTGATGGATGGCTGAGATTGGGTTTGAGGGTTGCCTCTTGAAGCGTATGGATCTCGGTGGGCTTGATTTGGAATGAACCTGAGCTACCTGCAAGGAAGTCCCGGGGTAGTTGTACTACCGTGGACCCTCCGACGATCAAGTTAGTCAAGGTATTTGGGCAGAGTAGCGGCCTATTGGATAATTATTGCCTGGGAGGGGGTTTATATAGTGGCAGCCATGGGCTGGCGAACACGAGATTTACGCCGGCCATTACGCCCTTGGAGCCGCACCTGCACGAATGGCGGGATCCTCCATTAATGGCGAGATACGCCCGTTAACGGGGGAACGTGATAGCGTGGGACGCGGGATCGTGGGGCGGCGGATATCTCGCGTATGGTGAGATTCGCGGAGCCATGTCCGGGACGCTTACGATCTGCGCTCTAGGTCGGTCGATAAGACCGAGGAAGCTGAGCTCTGCGGGAGGCTCGGAGGCGAGTGGGAGGCCGAGCAAGCTTGGTTCTGTGATAGCTCGGAAGCGAGCTAGGAGGGCTGAGAAGGCCCAGCGTGCAGGAGGGCTCGGAGGCGAGCCAATGATTGTTTGTAGGACAAGCATATGAGTGCTCTGGGAGGTCATCGAAGGTCGAGAACATTCTCGGGTCGAAGGCCCGGGATAATCCTCCATTGTACCGTTCTTGCTTCTTTCCCGTAAGCCTTGGGACACGTCATCTGCCACGTGTCATGATCTGAGGAGTTTCCAGTACTGGGCATCATCAGAACCTTTTTTAATTTGTATTTTTACTAAAACTAAGTAAATACTCCCTAGTTTCATTAATGGAAAATTTAAATAAACTTGTACAAAGAGAAGAAAAAATAAAAGAAAAAATAAAAGGAAAAAACCAAAAGAAAAATCCAAATTACATCAAAAAACATCGAACACCAAACTGTACTCTATAAATGTTTTGACACGCTTCTTAATCCTAGATGATTCCATTCATATAGCATACGATGATCCAACTTATCTACCGTATAGCATCTATGTCAATATATAATCTTCAGTTTCCACTTCGTGACTCCAACTTTTGGAAGACATGATCCTCCATTAAGCCACCTTTCACCAGATGGGCCTGCGGGTCTTTTTATGCCATGTTTGTTCAAATAGAAAACACTAATCTTTATAAAATAGCTCCATATAAATATTTTTAAAAAAATTTATAAGGAGAAAGCAAATGTAAAGGTAAAATCATAGAGGAGGGAGAGGGAGAGAGGGAGAGGGAGAGAGGGAGCAAAGAAAACATTAAAACAATTTTAAAAAAGTGGGGGGAAAAGGAGAGAAAGCAAAGTAAATTTTAAAAACAATTTACAAAAGGTGGAGAAATTTCCACTTTCTACTCCTGCCGCCCCCCCCCCCCACCCCACCCCACAAAACAACCTCGTCCTCTTTAAGAGTCGAAAATGGTAACCAATTTCCCTTCGAAGCTAGGGCTTTTACAAAAATTACACGATCAGGGTTTCCAAATTTATGCCAAGATTCATTAAATTTGGCATCTTGCTGTGATTCCCAGGTCCCAACTTTGAGTTCTCTGCTGCTGCTGCTGTTGCTGCTTCTGCTGCTTGTTTCAGCCAATTTAGGTATAGCTTTTCCTTAAGCTACTTGAATTCAACCTATGTATTTTGTGTTTCAATAAAAGTGGCATTTTTTAATTTCTTTTTGGAAAAAGTTGATGCTCCTTAAACCTGTTATAAGATTTGCAAGATGTTATGGCTGGAATTCTTAAGTTGTTCACTCTATAAGGTTAAAAACATTTGGAATTTATGTTTTTGATATTGGAATTTTTTTAATGGGATAGATGAGAAGAGCTTTAACATGTACTTTGGTTTTTTTTTTTTAAATTGTTTTTTTTTTAATAAGGGATGAATCAGAGATTGCTTTGGATTTTGGAATATGTTCGATTTAATCGGATATTTACTATTACGTTGTTTTCATAAATTAGTGGGCTGTTGGTTATCTTAGGGATGCCTTATACATAAGAAATTGCTGTGATTAGGTGATTTGTTAGGTATCTACTTTTGCAATATCTTGTGGTTATTGAAGGGAGTCAGATTTATTATATTATGCAAATGTTAAGACAGAGTACTATCCTTGACTTATAAACATGTGATTTATAACATGAAATCTTTTTTTCTTATTTTTTCCCCTTTGATATCATGTGTAGAAACTAAATAGCTTATGCTTAAGCCCTGTAACTGCATTCAATCTAGTTATCACAATTCGCCTCTACTCGCGTAAAATTACATTTCACCCTCTCTTGTATCATCTTTATAGATCTTTCCATCGGTGGAATTCTATTTTTGGACATTGGATTGGTAGCTAGTTTTCAAAAGTGAAGCTGATGCCCACCAAATTCTAAACTTGAGTATATATGTGTCTACAAACCACTACTTGGTTAGGTTTCTTAAAAAGTTTGACTTGTATCGAGTTTCTGGCTAAAAGATTGATTTGTATCAGGAAAAAGTTTTTATAATTTGAACCTAATTTTATGATGTTTGTATAATCTACTTACAAATAAAATAAAAGCAGATAATCCTACGTTTACTAAATTTTTGTATTTACATTAGCTTTATATCTTGTGTATTGCAGGACAACAATTTTTCCTTCTTCTTCGAGCCCAAATGATATCCCAGGCTCAATTTGACACATGTAGAGGTATAGAAATTTACGATACAAGCCATCAAATTAGCATGTGGGATGACACCTTTAAAGCAGAGAGCAGTCAAAACACCGATTCATCCACAGTTGTCGAGGCAGATGCCAAAATCAACAATAGGGTGAGTTACTTTTGTCCTGCAAGGCTACAATTTGTAACATTACAATATGTTGCAGATATATTCTTCCTATTTAGTGATGATATGTTCACTGGATAATGCTCTTGCAGTTTGAGGATGCTCTGCAGGAAATGTTAGGCCCATCAAAGCCATATGAGCAAGAAGCAAGCAAACCTTCAGAAAAGGTTACCAGACCACCATCATCAGAAATTTAGTATTTTTCAACTCTATCACAAACCATGTATCATCTAAAACTTTTACTACCTCCGTTCCATTTTAAGTGTCAATTTTTGTTTTTTTTTTGTTTTTGTTCCATTATAAGTATCCATTTACAATATCAATTCTAATTTTTGTGTTACCAATACAAATTTAAATTTTGATTCCTATAGTAACCCTCATTAATCTTGATACCTAACCTAGGGGGAAAAAACTTTGACTAGCTTGCATTTTCCTATTAATGATGAACATTAAATGAGGTTAATATAGGAATTTTGCATCAATGATATCATAAGTTTATAGATTTTCCAAAGTTTTCTTAATGGGAGTGCAAAACCAAAATGGACACTTAAAATGGAACAAAGGTAGTAGATCATTAGAACCTCAGTGCCTTCTAATAACTAAATATTTAATTTTTACACTCGATTAAAAATAGTTTGTACTGATGAATGCAGGGGAAAGAACAACTTTGTGAAACCTTTAATCTGATCTGTTGATATCGGTGTACATGTGTTTTGGAATAAGCAGGCATTTCATTTTTCAATTTTGTTGATTAAAATATGATATTTTTGTACAGGTATTAAGACGTCTTGCACAAAATCGAGAGGCTGCCCGCAAAAGCCGTTTACGAAAGAAGGTTGTTTTATAGAAACATTGCAGTCAAACACAACATCACATGCATGTTAATTGTTAAATAAGCATCATAATATCAGATCCTATCCCTTTTCCCCTGTAGGCTTACATTCAACAGTTAGAATCAAAACGTATTAAGCTGGCCCAGATTGAGCAAGAGCTTGAGCGGTCTAGACAACAGGTACCGATTTTAATTCAATCTTTCTTTTCCCGCTTTTTCCTTAACAGTTTTTTTCGGCTAATAAGATGAAATATGAGTTGCAGGGTTTATACATAAATGGGTATTCAGGAGATTCTAGTATGGGGTTTTCAGGGGCTGTTAATTCAGGTATACTTTTTAGTTATTCAATTTGTTCTTTTAGTTCTTTCTGTTATTTAGGCTTGCGCTGCATTGCTTAGACATTGGAGGCACGTTTTAGCCTGAATTTTTAGAATTAATAAATTTGGCATTCAGTAGTGTGTCCTTTCGTCATCTTCCTATTTTTGACCTCGTTGGTGATTACAAGTATACCATGTCTATATTAAGCATAAATCTGCATAAATCTAGTTCTTCGAGATGGTCTCTCAAGATCTTAATTTCTGTTCTATTATAGGTAGAAGACATATTCTTGAAGACCATTCCACTTTATTGTTAAGCATAATTACTTCATATATTTGCTCATTTGGAGCACCTTATACTTTATCTTCCCCAAGATTGCATTTTGAGAGATGAAGATTTGATCATAACCTGTCAGATCATCTCTCTGTTACACACATACACGCTTATTGATGTTTCTTTTTTCTTTTTTCTTTTTTTGTGGATAATTGTAAAAATTGTAATTAGGCATTGCTCTGACTTTGCCCTCACAAAGGCATAAACAGATCACAACATATAATTGCCATGCCTCTTTCATACACAAGATACTCATGTCTATGAAATCTAGGACGATCTAGCATTTTAGCGGCATAAGAAATTTTTTAATGTGGCTCAGTTTTTCATTATTCTTGGATATCCAATGCAACTATTTGAATTGATTTTAGTTTATTTTCCATCTTCTTTTAGTGATGTCATTTCAATCCTGTGTTATTAACCCAACACTTTTTGGGGCATTGCAGGGGTTGTTGCTTTTGAGATGGAGTATGGACATTGGGTTGAAGAACAAAATAAGCAAGTTAGTGAGCTCAGGGCTGCTTTGCAAGCAAGAGTATCTGATATAGAACTTCGGATGCTTGTAGAAACTGGAATGAGACACTACGATAACCTTTTCCATATAAAAGCAATTGCGGCCAAGTCCGATGTGTTTTATCTTATGTCGGGCATGTGGAAATCATCCGCAGAACGTTTTTTTCTATGGATCGGGGGGTTTCGACCTTCAGAACTTCTAAAGGTGATTTAGCTTTTATTTCAGTACACATCAAGCCTGTAGTGCATTAAGTTCATGGTTGCCATTATGTTGGTCTGGTTTCTTAAGTTGAAATTGATTTTGTATCAGTGAAATAACTTTTAATCATATATAATTTCGATGCTATTTTTTTAGTTTTGAAGGGCTTATTTATAAAATAAGAATATAATAAAGAGGTTAGCTCTATGTTTAAATTTGAGCAAGTAGTTATGTGGATAGGTTGAACAAAAAAGGATTTTCCTCCTTATTTCTAAACCAAATGATAGGATGTATTTTATCAGTCGTTGCACTCTATAAAAACAAAAACTTGCAAACCCCTTGAAGTCTTTTGCGTAATAATGGTAAAGATGTGACTGTCTTCCCTGTTTTTTCTTACGATGTATGATCCAATATTTACTATGCATTTTGCTTGATTGCTGTTGTTTTCATTATATTAAACTATGCCTCCCAATCTCTTATTCGCTGAAGAGTTCTGTATAGGATTGTTTTAAAGCATAGATTCCTTATTAGATTACAAAGGACCATCCCCTTACATATGTTTAGTCATAACGGCCACACAATGAATCTTAGCCTAAATACTACTGTGAGGAGTTACATAGTGGAGCATCTGCCATAAAAAATATATATATTAACAGCTGCAGACATCTCTAATGGCTACGGACGAAAATTCACTACATATTCTTGTGCATATTGAGACTAGAAATGAAAAGTTCCCAACGCTAGATTGATTAGATTTTGCTTAAATTCTGCGCATTGGTTTACACACATGATTCTCAATCTACATGGCATAGAAATGTAGATATAGGGCTGCTGAAACTGCTCATTGTGAGACCATTTTTACTTGAGTTATGCTTCTCTTGCAATTCGAGACGATATCTATTTAAATGAAGAACAATGATTCTAAATTTTGATCAAAAAAGCATGGCAGCATTCTTTTTTTTTTTCAATATATTCCTCGATATGCTGAGAAGAAAAGTGTACAAATTTGTAGGTCGCCTGAATTATGAGCAAAACTCGCACACCTGATTCTCATGTGATTTTGCAGATTCTCTCCCCGCATCTGCACCCTATGACAGAGCAACAACTAATGGCTGTGTATAGCCTTCAGCAGTCATCTCAACAAGCTGAAGATGCTCTTTCCCAGGGATTTGCTAAGCTTCAGCAGACCCTTGGAGAGACAATGGCATCAGATCCTTTGGATGCTTCAGGAGTTGCCGATTATATGGGTCAGATGACTCGAGCGATGGGGAAGTTGAATGCTCTTGAAAGCTTTGTCAATCAGGTTTTATTCCATATCCTTTCACCAATCCCTTGGTTGTCTCTATATTTATGTGCTGGTGGCACCGTCATTCAAAGCACTAGACCATAAGTCCTTTTCCTTTTCAAAGCACTAGATCAAAAATCCATCAAAACAGGGTAAATTGCACTTAAATACCCTTAACTATCATTGTCTTTCACTAAAATATCTTAAAGGTTTTTTTACATGATTATTACAGTAAATGCTAATTCTGAGGGTATTATAGTGAAATAATCTCTTGAAACCCGTAGTATAAGGTAATTTGCTGTAATAAAAACTTTATGGTATTTCAGTGAAAACCGTGATAGTAAGGGTATTTTAATGTGATTTACCCTTGTCAACGGAAGGGTTCAGTGTATCACTTTGAGCGCGTCCCTTTCCTCGCACTAGACCATAAGTTCATCATAATCTTATGAAGTACAACCAAAGAAATAGAATTTTTTTTATTGTGAAAGGCTGTCATTTCTTTCGTACTAGCTGCAATAGAATGCCATGACAAAGATATCCCAAGCATTTCTAATCTCAAACATTGATGCCGGCATTCCTATAATTTTCCATAGATGCTATGTATTCGCCAATATTGATTTAATAAAAGGACAAATTAAAAAAATATGTTCGATGTTTCTGAGTCTTTGTTGCACAAAATACATCAAGTCCTGTAGTTTACCTCTCTATTCTTCATAAAACCTAAGCAATGGAAAATTTGTAGTCTTGAATAATGAATCTAAAAACGATATTTACCAAAATTACTATATAATTTTCAGGCGGACCATCTGCGGCAGCAGGCGCTTCAACAAATGTACCGGATTCTAACAACACGCCAAGCAGCACACACCCTCCTTGTGTTGGGAGACTATCTTCAGCGCCTTCGTGCACTCAGCTCCCTCTGGTCTGCATGCCCTCATGAACCAGCCTAGCTCAGCCCTTCAAATTATCTCATTCATTTCACATAAATTTTCCCCTCCCTTTTTCCCTTTTTCGTGGATGCACTGAATGTAAAGTAATAAGCAGGGCATTAATATTCTTGAAGGTGTGTTTGCGATGAAGGGAGGCGGATGTGTAAATGTACAGCTGGGTGTATGATAATTTAGGTACTTTCTATATTTTTAGATATATGGTGTAATTTTCAATTTGAGCCATTTGCAGTTGCAATAATGTTGTCAAATATCTAACCATGTTGGGTTTGCATGTGAGATGAGATATTTAAGATTTACGCAATACTTGAAGGATGAGGATGTATGAGAAGCAATATTCAATCAATTCGACTGTCTTTTTTTTAAATGGATAATTATGTATTTCGAGAAATCTTTACCCATAGCTTCTCTCGCCATGATGACTGCAGAGATTGTTGTGGTTCATCAGGCTAGATAGTTTAAACAAAAATAAAAGAGAGTAACAACAGTATATATATGGTCGATGTTAGCTACATTTTTTTATACTCATGTTTTAACCTTGGTTATTGAAATTTGAAAATATGGGGAAAAACACGACAAGTTTAATTGTGAACAGAGAGTACAAATATCTCCATGCAATAATTAAAAGCAATTTAAGTGCAGAATTAATATAATTTTTCACATCATAACATTGATCATACAGGGAGATAATTTCCGAAAATTGACAGAATTAATGTAATTTCTTCAACTACGATATTATAAAATTAAACAGTTACAAAATAACAAAAAAAAAATCGAGAAGAAATTGAGATAACAGATGCTTTCATACATATGAAATCTAGCACGAAACAAAAATTGGAGACGAAGTTTCAGGACTCAAAACAAGAATGAGATGACAATTTATTTACCAATCTAGGGATACATAGACAGTACTTGTTGCCGTGTCTTGGCAAGAGTTCTTGTAGAACTCAAACTACTCTCTTTGTTCGACTCAGAGATGGTACGCAAAGAACTAAAGGCTTCTAAAGCCTCCAGAAAGAACTTTTTGTTTGGAACAATTCCCTCCTGGTCCATTCTCTTCAACAACTTATCAAGAAGCAGCCTGTCATTAGCCTTGGCGTAAGCCTTGTACAGTAATTTATATGTCGAAGCATTCGTCGGTAAACCCTTTTCACTTGCAACATCAAGAAGTCGATCCGCTTCAATTTGCAGGCCATTGATGCAATACGCATCAAGCATCGCATTAAGTGTAGAAACCTGCACTTCCTTTCTAGTCCCCACAACCTCATCAAATATCTCTCGAGCTCTCGAAACACAATCACACAATCCATATGTAGTAATTAAGCTCTCATAAGTCACGATGCTTGGTTTGCATCCAAGTTCGTTCATTTTTCAAAACACCGCTTCTGCTTTCTCCCGAAGCCTAGCTTTCCCATAATTCGATATCATTGAATTGAAAGTAGGCATTGTTGGTCTCTCTTTTGATCGCAACAAGCTTTTAAACACTTGTTCCATCATATCAAAAGCTTGCTTTCTCCCATACGAATCGATGAGTAAATTATATGTGATAACATCTGGCTTTATCTGGTTGCTCTTCATTTTCCGAAGCACAGACTCCATATCCTTAATCATGCCATTTTTTCCATAAGCATCCATAACGCCATTATACGTATAAATATCGGGGGAAAGAATACTCGATTCAAGATCTTTGAATAATTCTTCGACTTGTCCTGTATCATTAGCTTGGGCGTATGCTCTTAAGAGAATGTTGCAGGTAACGATGTTGGGCAGGCATCTTTCGATGCCTTTCATTTTTTGAAAATATCCATTGGCTTTTGCGAGGGCCTTGGCTTTGTCGCGAGAGTGAAGGTGTGCAGTTATTAAAGCATTGTAAACAGAAGTATCAGGTCTGCAACCACTGCTCCTCATCTCTGAGAAGAGCCACATGGCCATTCTTGTTTGACCTTTTTTACCCATTACTGAGATTAATTTGGAGTATATGCCGTTGTCTGCGATGTACCATCTTTGCTTTTGCATCCATCTGAATACCTACAAACAAAGAGGGGTCAGATGTATTAGAGGTTTTGGGTTACAGGAAGAGGAAAAAATGATCAGGTTTCTAGATAGTAGTCGCATATCATTTTACTTCAACTGATTGTTGTTGTGTCTGAATTGAATGCAAGATATTTAACAAGAAGATTAGAGATGACTGGGGCATGTCTGTCAGGTCATATATGGGAGTGTCTGGGTTAAAAGAAATGCCAGAAGGTTTAATATAAAAAAGTTCTTTTGCAGTTCCAAATTGATATTATACTGGAACTTTTGACAAGTGCTTTGAAGGAGAAGAGAACTTCTACGGCATACTATAATGTCTTGATGTAGATGACACACAATTCAACAATCAACATGCACACTCTTGTCTTTTGTAACTTTCTTCATTTCATTCATTCAATGAAATATTTTATTGGCTAAGGACACTAATAGTCGAATGCATATTCCTGAAAAAAATTATTATTATTTAACCTTTCTACATACACAGCTCCTTATCCATCCTCAAATCTACCAATGGTTGCTGTTATTGTTGGGACAAACGGAAATCTAGTGGTTAAAGCGTTATTGAATTTGAGAAGCAAACTTATTTTAGAGAGAAATTTAAAGCACTTTGTGTTGTAATAAAAAGAAATATTACAAAGAGGGACTTTTGGATAATTTGCCTATTTGTTTAAACTTTGGTTATCTGCCGGATGATTACAAAACATGCATGGGAGTCTCTTCACATCGAGATTTAAACACTTCATACTTTACTATTTCACCAACTTAATTTCTATTCCACCAATTTAGATTAGATGAGGAACCCATGTGAATTTGATGATAATTTAGTATCAGAGCCATGTTCTTTTCTATCTCGGTCGATATGGCAACATACACTCCGTTGGCACCGTCTTTATTCAATCACTCACAAAATCTCGTTTTGATTTTCAACGGTTACGATTTTTGGAGTTTTCAAATGATAATTCTCTTTACCTCTCAAGAACTTTGGGAGCCTACTGAAATGGCTACAAAATAGTTGATGACTTCAAGACACTTGCATCATGGACTTATACAAAACAAAAATGAAATCTAGTAAACTTTGTGAAAAATGAATGTATAATTGTTGATCATAACGATAACCTCTATTCCATCAACAACTTAGATTAGATTAGATGGGCAGCTCATATGAATTTAGTGTGGGGTTTATAGCAAATTGCAAATTGAATGGTCTTCTAACATCACTTCTCGATTTGTAATTTTCAACATATTTCTAAAAAGAATAAATTTTTCTGTGGTCCCTGCTTTGGTGGTTATCAACAATCACACATTCATTATATTCTTTTTGAATTAGTTCTACCCTCAGCAAATTTGTTTTTAGTTCTGAAACATAAAAAACATCTGAAATAAGCTCTGTGTCCTTTGTTTGCACGGCTATCTCTTCTTTTCCTTTGGCTTTACACAGATTTCCATCTCCGAGATTTATCTGAGAATTGAACCATTCATTTAGATTGACAAAGATGCTTTTATTTCCTATCATATGATTGTTGCAACCACTATCCAGATACTAAATATCTTTTGCATCTCATTGAGCATTAAAACAAGAATAAAATACAAGATTTATTACTAAAAATTGGCTTCAATTTTTCATTTTTCTGAAAACAGCAATCTCGTTGGGAGTGATTTTGAATTTTGCATCCTTGCATTTATATGGCAATCTTCCGATTTGTGATTAAATTTTCCGCAAATTAAACGATTTGAGAA
This sequence comes from Agapanthus africanus, assembly GCA_030015575.1. Lineage (NCBI taxonomy): Eukaryota > Viridiplantae > Streptophyta > Magnoliopsida > Asparagales > Amaryllidaceae > Agapanthus > Agapanthus africanus. Next base: position 89,667,968 of record CM057337.1, read on the forward strand.
ATTTTTTCGAGTTCTTTTGTTCATATCTCACTCCTAATAGCTATCATAATTCTTTTGGTATCAACTTTGAAAGCCTTTTTTGAGCTACTGCTTCGAAATGAATTTCTTTCCATTATTTCTTTTCTGAAATTGTTCTCCATTCTTTTCTGATATTAGCACCTTGGACTAGAAAGCTTGCTCCACCTTTTTTGTTGAGGACCTGTTCATTCTCAATTCGTGTCTTCAAATATATCATTAGTTCATTGAAAATCAAAATTGATAAGTCTTTTGGCTTTTCTATAGCGGCAATAATATGATCCAATTTTTATGGCAAATTTCTTAATATTTTTTCAACAATTTTTTTCAAGAACATCCTATAGATTCTAAATTGATCAATTATTGTGGTAACTCTATAAAAAAATAATTTCATTAATTCATTATCTTTTATCGCCAAATTGTCGATCAAATGCATCGGCATACCGACCTGCTTCATCGAAGGAATGGGATCTTTTGGCTTCAAATGCACAAGCTCCTGACTCGAGGAAAGTTTCATCAGCTGATTCCGTGCAGCCCTTAAGGCATGGGAAAAGATAATGGTGACATTCTCTTCTCCCTCTCCCTTAAACAAGTAAGCAAGTCTTCACTCCCTCTCCCATGCAAATCAGTATCTTCTAAATTGAGCTCGACTTCGTCCCAAAAAAACGAAACATAGTCTTTCAATGCTCGGCCATAATGATTGTAGTTAGATAGAGATTACCTTTGCGGAACATTTAAATTGTTGTATGAGAATTTCCCATGCCTTTTTTGATGTTGTAGTGGCCGTGATTCTGGGAAAAATTGTTCGACTCACACCTTGTACGCTTTTGCCTCTTTCTTTCTATTCTCTCGATACTTTTTTTGTTTTGTCTGAGTTCATGATCCAAGTGTCTAGGAATAATCGGCTATTTCTTAACCACATTCGATAAGCTCCCTAAAGTTCTTGAGAGATAAAGAGAGTCTTCATTTGGAACTCTAAAAATCGCAACTCTCACCGTTAAAAATTGAAACGAGATTTTACGAATAGTTGAATAGGGACGGTGCAAACGGAGAGGATGTTGCCATATCGACCGAGATAGAAATGAACCTGGCTCTGATACCCAATTATCACCAAATTCATATGGTATGCCCACCTAATCTAAGTTGGTGGAATAGAAAATAAGTTGGTAAAATAATAAAGCATGAGGTGTTTAAATCTCTATATAAAGAAACACCCTGCATGTTTTGAAATCATCCAGCAAAAGATCAAAGCCTTAAACAAATAGGCAAATTATCCAAAAGTCCTGTTTTTGTAATATTTCTTTATATTAAAACACAAAGTGTTCCTAATTCCTCTCTAAAATAAGTTTGTTTCTCTGATTCAATTCACATTAACCACTAGTCTTCCATCTGTCCCAACAGTTATTTTAACTGGCTGCTTACAGAGTCAAAAAAGAAGTTTCTAAGAATTACAAATGCAACACACATTCAATCTAATATAGCAGCTATAATCAAGTCAATTTTTACAGATTTTAGACCCGCTAATTGAATGGAACAGAAACAACCTGATAGCAAATAACATGATTATCGGTTCCCTTTTATTATGTCAAAAGATGTTAGCATAAGCATACTTGAAAGCAAATGTCCTCTTCCTATAGAACAGAATTTGTTACTCACATCTCAACTATTATGCATGTCTACTTCAAGTACTCTATAAAGCCCCTCTTCCTCTTGAACCAGGTTTTAAACAAGCAGGCCTGTCTTTCGGCAGCAGTTGCAGCTGGCTGGCTCAACAACCATATCTGTTAGAGAGATGATTGACTCCGAGGTTTGAAGTAATTGTTCAGTGATCACACTCCTTTCGTTCTTAGCCTGGCAATCTATCGATGTTGTAGGTGGCTAATATAAAAAAATCATGGCCCCTCACTACTGAAAAAACACTTGACTGTAGAGGCAGGATTTCCTCACTTTCCGACAACACTTGAGCACTCGCATTATCAGATCCGAGACGTAACGAGGTCTAACTCAAACCATCAGGTACACCCCTGTTCACTCATCAACTCGTGTTTTATCCCTTACCCGGCACGAGTAAGCAAGTCTTCACTCCCAGGCTCTTGAAAGTCAACGAGTCTCCACCGTTGCCTACCCGCACAACGGAAAAGGAGGAGAGTGTGTGTGTGTGGGGGGGGGGGGGGATCATCCATTAAAAATGACTTCATCCTAAAAAAAAACCATCTGAATACTCCAAACGTTGAATACAATCATCCATTCATCTAAACTTTACAACATTGCTATGGGCATGATAAACTGCCTTGTTGCTGATGACAAGAGATTCTTCTGACTTATTAATCCAGTCTTTTTTGGGATGGATTTTTTTCAGACATGATCCATGCACCTATATAATTTTTCTGTGTATCGTTTCTAATTTCATACACTCAACGAAGTATTTTATTGGCAAAAGTTACTAATGATTTTATCCATATTCTGATATTCCTAAGCAAAAGATTCAAAAGTTGCATGAAAGATTAGTAGTTTGACCTTCTGACTTATATAGCGAGGCAGCTCGCTCCTTGTTCATCCGTCAAATCTATCAATGGTTGCAGTTTCAATTGGCTACTTAGCAAGTCCAAATATAAGTTTTGGAATTGCAAATGCTACACAAAATCAGTCTAATATAGTAGCTCTAATCAAGTCACAACAAACCCAATGAAACAATTCCATAGCAGATCTCCTCTGCTTAAAGAAGAATTTCTATTATTCTCATTTCAGCTTTAGTGCATTTCAATTTCAAGTCCTGAAAAACCTCAAATTTCAACATAAGTACTCATCCATTCAAAACAACCCAATTAACCCCAATTCTCCACAAAACTCCCCCCATCCCAAAACCCCAACATCAAAACTCCACCTTTCGACACAAACCCATCAGATTCCCAACAATCCCTAACTATTTACCAAATAATGTTGATAGAGAAGCAAAACTAACCTCCAAGCACTGAAGCCAGTTGCCTCGCTTCCCCAACTCCTCAAACAGAAGAAAGCAATGCTCGGTCCTCACAACCCTAACGCACTTCCCAAGCGTCACCACCAGCGGCTGCTTCTCTTCACCGGACCTCCTCAATATCGTTCGCACGAGCTCCTCTGGCTCATATGATCCCCCGGCGGTGGGCGGCGGCACCCTCCTCTTCGGCCTTCCGGAGGCGGCGGAGGAGGAGGCGGAGGCTACGATTCTGATGGGTCGTTTTGATGGAGATATAAATGGAAAGGTTGTGGTTTTGGAATTGTGGAAAAAGAGAGGTGAAGGAAATTGGACAAGAGAGAGGATTAACGATGGGTTTTGATGCATTGTAGCTGCTGCAGATGAGCTGTTGTTGTTTCTTTACCCATCTCATCTCGCTTTTAGAAAAATGATGGGGAGCGCCATGGAATTGAAAACAGACGAGGGCTATCTTCAACGACGGTGATGATGATGTTATATAATGAGATAAAAATACAGGCGAAAGGAAATGGGAGGAAATTTTAACCCGACATGAATCAAACACGCAGCCTTCCGATTTGGAGCCAGACGCGCTACCATTGCGCCACGGATCCACTTGTAAATTTTAAGACAATAGATTATATATGTTTATATTCATTAACGAATAGACCAAATAAATAAAAAATTATTTCCAATATTAAATTGATTTGACATATTTTTAAGAAAAGTTTAGCCATAACTCAATTCATAATATATTAATAATAGGAAGAAGTTAGAAATGATTAATAGAAAAATACAAGACAATATCAAATGTTTCAAAACTCTTCCTGAAGACCGTATTAGATTTGCGTAGTTCTCAATTTCTCTTTAACCTTACTACATATTTTTGCATTCAAGTCAAAACTCAATATCTAACAATAAATTGATTTAACATTATCATGGTCTACATCACCAATCCTTTTTATCGGAGCGTAAGATATATCACCGAGCGGCCAGTTTAGATATCTAGGTTCCATCATCCAAAAGAATGGGAAGATCGATAGTGATGTTAATCAAAGAATCCAAGCTGGTTGGTTGAAATGGAGGAGTGCAACAGGGATTTTGTGTGATCGTAACTTTCCGTTAAAATTGAAAGGAAAGTTTTATCGGAGCGCTATTCGGCATGCCTATATGATACAGAATGCTAGGCTCCTAAGAAGCATCATACACAGAAGATGCACGTAGCGGAGATGCGCATGCTTCGTTGGGTAACACTAGAAAAGATAAGGAGCGAAATGAGGATATTCGTGCAAAAGTTGGTATAGCACCTGCGGAGGAGAAGATGCGGGAAAACCGGTTAAGATGGTTTGGTCATGTGCGACGTAGACTTATGGCACCGGTTCGACGAATAGATACTCTCGATTTGGCAATGGCAAAAGGGCAAAAGAGAGACCGTAGAAAATATGGATGGAGGTGATACGAAACGATATGGTTGCCAAAGGACTCAATGAAAGTATATTGTTCGATAGGAGTGAGTGGAGGCGGAGGATTCATGTGCTGGACCCGGCGTGATTCTCATATTGGTTCATGTAGCCTACCCCATATGCTTGGGATAAAAGGCTCAGTTGTTGACATCACCAATCCTTTTTCTAATGAAACCCTCTTCGCGGTTAAGCAAGACGTCATGGGCAATTCATCAAAATCCTTCAACTATCAACTCTGGATGAGTAAAATAGCCTAGTGGTAAGCATTTTTGCAGTCCGGCAAAAGCTTTCAAGTTCAAATCCCACTTGCATCAAGTTTCGGCCTATTTCCGGGGTTAAAAAAAAAAGAAGAAAGAAAATGTAAATAAAAAGTAAAGACTGTCAATTCATGGAAAATGTGAAAATTGCGGGATGCAAAATTTTACATGAATAGGGAGAAGCAAATAAAACCCAAAAATGAGGCTGAATAGAAAATGATTAAAATCTGAAAGAGGAAGGGATGAAACCAAAAGATTGAATTACAACAGCAACAAAGAGATGCAAGCTCAAATAAAATCTTCCTGATATAAGAAAGATTTTCCTCTCAACTCAAACCACAAACTCAAATATATCAAATCAAATCAATCAATGGATCAATTATTTTACACTAAAATATAAAAAAACAGCCTTCATTTAGAAGGCTAACAAACCCAAGTTAATAAAGAATTGGGACAACATACTTCCAAATCCAATATACATGTACAACAAAAACAAAAAAGGGGAAGGGGGGAAAAAACAATCTCACATTGTTGTGGAGCAAAGATCATCAACCACTGTTCTTATATTAGGCCTCTCATTTACAGGTAAAATACACTAGAGAGCAACAGCAAGCAATTGATCCATAGCCACTGGAGCTTCCCGCAATCTCTCTATCAAAACGGTCAGCCCCTCTTCCCTCTCTACTACACATTTGGACCCAATCAGTGAGATCTACCGCCCGATTGGCCCAAGGTGATATCGCCAGCACTTCTTCAGGTTAAAAGCTCCATCATTATCACACCAAATGAGTACACGTCGGCTTTGAATGCGGGCAGAGGCTTGGTTGTTTCTGCTAGCTCAGGGGCTCTGTAGCCGAGGGCTCCTAAATTTAGTAATTGTTCGGCGGTACCATTTGACGTTAGCAGACGGTGAAGGCATAAAATCAACATTTGATTTGTAGCCGTAGTCGGTTAAAAGAGGTGTGAGGTCAGGGCCTGCTAGAAGAATATATGTTGGCTTTAGATTGCCGTGAGGCATGGCTCTGCCTTTGTGCAGATAGTGCAAACATCACTGAAGAGGCATAAAGATTAAATGTGAGGAAAATCATATTAATTATAAAAGTATCACCCATAAAATCAAATGCATTCATGAAAATTCAGCTTCCATCATGCCTGAAAACTCGGTAAGGGACAACGCAGAGTTCACTATACAATTTAGTGCCCAACACTATAAGGTGATCAAGATTTCACCTTGTTGTTCCTTGTCACTAGAATACCAATATCGATGGTGCTCTAACTTTAAAGCCCGCATATTGCTGTCCTCCACAAAATTCTCCCCTTGAATCGCAACACGAACCCAAATCGTAAATCATTGTCCTATCTTTCCTACAAAGACAAATATGACAATTCTGGAGGAACTTGAGTGCTAGCCAAATCCCATATTCTGTACAATCTTAGAAACCCCAATAGAGAAAGGACACAACGATACTCTTTCAGGTCTAACACCCAAGAACTATACAATCAAACTCAAAGTGGTTCAACAAAAAAGTCATCATCAAAATAGGCTATGAAGAATGAAATGATGCTCCGCAAAAGATTAGAGGTGCTCATCTCATTTGAATCATATTCATAATGTTCAGACCCAAAAGCCAAGTGCTCCCCAGTCCAAATCAATTGTTGTTAAATTATTATTTTGGCGAAAGTGAAGATTCTGTTGTGGAATACCACACACACACACACACATTCCGATTGACATTGCTAGCGCACCTAGCAAGAGAAAATGTAATGGCAGGTATGCAACAAGTTACGTATTTAATTATCACCAGTTGACCTGCATAATTTATGATTAACTCACAAATGGCTAAACTTCATAACAAGATAATTGGTACAGCACATAAGCGCAAAAATAATTAAGGAAAATACAAACACAAGGCTGGAGGACCAGGTCAAGTATATGAGAAAATCATACATAAAAGTTTATTTGGTTCAAACGGACTGTTGTTAGACTTCAGATCACAGTAATAAATTACAGGGAGAAACCATTCCATGCCATGCCGAGAGCTAAATAGCAAGCTAAGCAGTAGATATTATCAGGCAACCAGAAACCCTTTAATGGCTAATTTGGTAAAATTGTAATATTAACGAACCAATCTAACTGACATAATGGCAATCTGCAATGGCACCTTATGGAGATTAAAAAACCCGTTGAGTTAAGCATTATAACCTGTTCATGCTAAATATATTTCCAAATAAATATTTAAAAAAAAACAAGATTAAAGGAGAACAAACGAAAGGGAGCAACATATGAATGTGTACATATGTAAGCAAAATAGCAGCAAAAGCAATGTATAATGATCGAGGAAAATATTGATAAATGGAAGATGCACAACCGAGCAGAGAAAAAGCAACTTACCATAAAGATAAATGGCCAAACTATCTCCATAAACATAGTCAGTTACAATCAACCTTTCCTGCTCCCTTGGACCCCAATAATAGCCCCTCCAAGGGACGATATTTGGATGTCCAAGGGTTCCAATTCTTTTAGCTTCCTTAACAAGGTTTTTTTTTTTGGCTTCACTAGGCCCACCCTCAACCACATCACCGTCAATGCATGACTATTATCCAACGTCGCTTTATATGATGTCCCGTGACTGCTGCTTCCAAGAACTTCTGCTGGGGCCTGAGACACCTCCTCAGCAGTGAATAATAAAGAGCTGTCCATGAAGAAAATCTCACCAACCATCCTATCCGGTGAATATACATCCAACAAAACTGGTTGCTCAAGACTTCGTGAATCGATAGAATGAGGCGAAGATGAATGTATTGACTCTAGGGACGATTTGCGTCCAGCCTCAAATTTACCATATTCGGGATTACCTTCTTTACGATCAGAAAAACCATGTTCCACTATTTCACTTAATAACTCTTTCTGAGCCGACATTGATCTAGAAGCCGAAGTTAGCAAGTGGTCATTAGAAAAACTCGTGGAAGTTTGCAAAGGATTATCCTTTGGAGGCCCAACTCTTCCAAGCTTAGCATCTCGACTAATACTACGATCTCTATATTTGTTTCTCCCATAAATTTTCTGTGATTTATTATAAAATCCCATGAACACTGTAACATTTCAAAATTTTAAATGTTTCCTTTAGAATTTATTTGTTAAGTATGAGAGCAATTAATTAATTGGGTTTTTATAACTTAGTATATAATTATTTCTATATAATTATAATGTTAAAGCTAAACTATGTTTTCCTAATTAGTACACTAAAACCAAGATTTTTCTTTTAAACCTATCCTTAAAATGTCATGACAACGTTAGTGTGAGATTAGTATTTGTTTTGGGTTTTGGTTTTTAATTTTAAATTGTGAGAGAGAAGGGACATATGAAGCATGGCACACCCATGCCTTCTCCATTCCTCCTTGTTCCTCCTCCATCTCTTCTTGTTACTCACTCCCTCTTCATTTCCCTTCTCATTTTCTCATCTCTCATACTTCACCCAAACACATTCTCTTCCTCTCACCTTTTCTCAACTCCAAATCCAAACTCATCATTTTACCAAAACCAAAACAAAACTACAAGTCTTCACCTCCTCATATGAAACCACTCAAAACTTCAAGTTGAAACCATCTACATGTGATCAAGTCTCCAAGTGGCTTCATCAAAACTTTGATCTCCCCTTGAGGTTCTTTATATAGGTATAAATCCTTTCTTTACTAAGTTTTAAGTTTATGACTATGAAAACTAAGTACTTGTAATTTCTTTAATTGAGTTATATACTGAAAATCAATGACATGTTAGGATTTCGAATTTTCTTTAGCATTCTTTGTTGGGAACTAGTCTTTTTGTAAAACTACAAAGTTGTAGATAATAGACTTATCTTTCAGCAAAACAATTTTGGTTAAATTTTACTGTAAAATGAATTTTATACGAATTTTTAAAGGAAGGGTATCCAAACTGAAAATTTCATTTCCAGTGGCTGTTTTTCACTCAAATTATAACAAGTTTCTTAATTTTTATATTAATAATTTGGAAAATACAAAAATTATAGGTTGTAGATAATTTTATATAGATATCTCAAAAAAATTTATTTGCCTTATTCACTTTACAAAATCTAGAGATATCATTTATTTAGTGTAAGGGTGTTTTCTAGTCAGGTAAAATTATCTAGAAACATGTTTTAACTTTGTATTTTATTTCACGTTCTATACTTAGAAATTGGAAAAGATATTTTTGGGTATCAAAGTTAACTCCTTTATTCATATGTAGAATTTTAATTTGAATCTACTATTTTTGGTGATTTTTTCAAAGTGCGCCCAAAAACTGTCAATTTCAGAACTTCCATTATAAAATCTGCAAGCGTAAAGTTGAAATTCGATGATTTGGGATAGTTCTAGATAACTTCGCACATGATTAGATTACGGTGGTCACACGTTTTAACTTAAGTGGGTTTGGTTCGCTTAGTATATGTATATATGTAGGTATCGGTAGTTTATTTTATTATTTACGAAAGTTTTTGGTTGATTCTAGGTTCGATTGCGGAAACCCCCAAAGCGACGACGAAGCGCAAGATGGTCGTAGGATACGACTAGCTCGATCCGCATTACTGTGAGTGGAATAGTATCTACAAGTGAGAAATCGGACAAATGGCATATAGCACCCCCGACTATCAGAAAATTTATAAAACCCCGTGTCGCTATTTTAAACCTATTCGCAATACTTGATTGCATTATCATTCGATTAGTATTGTATTGAATATCCTACCATGTTGCATACCTACACTTGCTAGCCTTACTACGTTCATTGATACTTGGTTAAAATGTCAGGTTTCATATTTCGTTTCATCTCTTATATTCCGATTATGATTGGAGATTTGGCTGATATCGTACGAGGTGAGATTCCGTATTGGATAAGATGATGATAGATTGCCGAGTGCGGCCTTTATTTATTTGACTCGTGGAGTCTTGCTATTTACCCAGATTGGGATATTACGAAATGCTAAGATTATACTCATTTTAAAACTAACGATTCGTTCTATTTTAAACCATAATTGTATTATTCGCAAGTGTACATTCATTTACAACGTATGTTCGCACGACGATTAGTTTATTAGTACGCTACGTTTATATTATTCGTTCTTATTAGTTTCATATACTTAGTTTACAATGCCATATTTTATATTCCAATTGCCATGACTATAAGAACACGTCCGATAAAATACTGCACAACTACCAACGATTACCATGTTGCACAATCACAAGTTCGCATCTATATTACACATCGTTGATACTGCCATGACACTTAGAAACTACTATGTTATTAGTATTAGATTATCTCCATGCTATTAGTAAATATTAATTGTTGCTTACCATGTTTTCGTTATGCGTTATATATGGTTGATCTTGTGAAATTGTGGTCTTTATCGATTATGATATATATCGGTGGTATGAGACACTAATATATATATATATATATATATATTATTGTATAATAATTATAAAGCTTGTTTGTATGTGATGAGATCCGGATATCGAGAAAGGGGGGAGACCGGTACGGATATCATGGTTTTCTTGTGTGGTTAGTATGGTGTGATCCAGTAATCGAGAAAGGAGGGAGAGAGCGATTCGGATACACTGCTGCAAGATATGTTTGGTGTGATCCGATAATCGAGAAAGGGGGGAGAGACCGATTCAGATATACCGATGTGAGTTATGTTTGGCGTGATCCGATAATCGAGGAAGGGAAAGACTGATTCGAATACACTGTTGTGATATATGGTTGGTGTGATTCAGTAATCGAGGAGGGGGGAGAGACCGATTTAGATACACCGATGTGATATGATGAGATTTTGGTTAGCGATGATTGACATGGATTCTATGATCTTATTGATGATATTGATTTCATTGCGCTCACTTTTATTCTTCACGTTTATTATATAGTATATATACATATATTTTGTGATATTATTTCTATTCACTAAGTTAGCAACTCACCCTCATTGTGCCATAGTTCATTACAGGATCGACCGTACAGATACCTGACGGCGGCGTTGGCGCGACATCTTTTAGGAATTCTTGCTTGCTTTTGCCAGGTGGGTTACGATGTGTAGGGTAACCACCTTGGATGTATATTCTTTTGTATCTAGTGTCGCTCTATCTACCACCTGTATTATTATTTGGCTTAGATCGAGTCAAAACTAATGTATATTTTTTAAGTCAAACTCGGGTAGAGTTGTCTATGAGTTTACTTATGCAATTGCTTAATTTTTTACTTGTGATTTTTCGCTTGAGGCGTCGTATATTACCGTGTGGTTGTGTTTCTGCCGAGTAGGTGTTGATTTTGCTCCTATATGTGGGATGCCTCTATATTTATCATTTTGTATTCATTTTATTCAAACTTTACAGAGGAGGTGTTGTCCGTTTTTCAAACAATATTTCAAAACAAGCTTCAATTTTTACAAAACTTCACTTCCACTATTTCTTTTTAAAATGGTTTAGATTCTGGGTTTTAGCTTACTTGAACCGCGTCATCGTCTTTAGACGTTGCGTGAATTAAGTGCCGGTCATTTTTGTTTCCGGGTTCGTGACAAAGTTGGTATCAGAGCACTAGGTTTTACCATTGTTGAGTCAAAGTTTGACTATGTGAAGTCTAGGGTATGAATTCTCGAATCCTAGGCTTAACCATACGGAACTTAGACTTAACTTTAGGGGTATTAGATCAGAACTTTTGTTGTATAGGCTACCCTTGGTATGATAGAGTAAGTAGCTTAAGTAGAGTTACGTATCGTACATATGTTCCGTGGTATATTTACGATACGACACTCCTCTTAAGTAACCTTAGGATTTATTTCAAATTCTTTCGTGATTATCTTTGGTTCTTTCTCGATTTGTTAGCATTGCGGTGTTATTTCGTTGAGATTTGGAAACCGATCATTGTTTGATTGTGTTTTTGGTTGGCCTTGATATCTCGGTGGTCGGGGTATCACTCTTGTTTTCATGCACACCGGTTGCACTTGAGTGTTGTTTTGTGCACACTCGATACACTTGATGTTGTTTTCGTGTACATACGTTGCATTTGATTTTGTTTCCATGCATCACACGTAGTATCGTAGCTGGTGATGTAGTCCTCATAGCGTGCGTTAAAGTTCCAGTTATCTGGGTTTCATACTTTCATCCCTTATGCATACACATTGCATCATGATATATTGGAATTTCGAGTGTCAGTGATTGACACAGGACCTTGATAATGTTTTATCGATGATTTTATGTTGTGCGTGATCCATTATGATGCACTTGTTTTTAGATATACTATATGTCGTTACCACATTAGGTAGTATTTCTTGCTTGCGTGGGACTTCAGAGCTCTGTTATTTTGATTGAATGAAGTGTTTTCTGATTTGGGTTTAAATTAAAATTCGGGGACCGAATTTATTTAAGGGGGAATATTGTAACATTTCGAAAATTTAAATGTTTACTTTAGAATTTATTTGTTGAGCATGAGAGCAATTAATTAATTGGATTTTTATAACTTAGTATATAATTATTTCTATATAATTATAATGTTAAAGCTAAACTATGTTTTCCTAATTAGTATACTAAAACAAAGATTTTTCTTTTAAACCCATACTTAAAATGTCATGACAAGGTTAGTGTGAGATTAGTATTTGTTTTGGGTTTTTGTTTTTAATTTGTGAGAGAGGGGACATATGAAGCATGGCACACCCATGTGTTCTCCATTCCTCCTTGTTCCTCCTCCATCTCTTCTTGTTACCCTCACTCGCTCTTCATTTCCTATCTCATTTTCTTATCTCTCGTACTTTACTCAAACACACTCTCTTCCTCTCATCTCTTCTCAACTCCAAATCCAAACTCATCACTTTACCAAAACCCAAACAAAACTACAAGCCTTCACCTCTTCATATGAAACCACTCAAGATTTCAAGTTGAAATCATCTACAAGTGATCAAGTCTCCAAGTGGCTTCATCAAAACTTTGATCTCCCCCTTGAGGTTCTTTATATATGTATAAAATCCTTTTTTCACTAAGTTTTAAGTTTATGGCCATGAAAACCAAGTACCTTGTAATTTCTTTAATTGAGTTATATGCTGAAAATCAATGACATGTTAGGATTTCGAATTTTCTTTAGCATTCTATGTTGAGAATTAGTCTTTTTGTAAAACTACAAAATTGTAGATAATTGGATTATCTTTCAGTAAAAAAAATTTTGTTAAGTTTTACTGTAAAATGAATTTTCTACGAATTTTTAAAGAAAAGGTGTCCAAACTGGAAATTTCATTTCCAGTGGCTGTTTTCACTCAAATTGTAACAATTTTCTTAATTTTTATATTAACAATTTGGAAAATACAAAAATTGTAGGTTGTAGATAATTGTGTAGATATCTCAAAAATTTTCATTTGCCTTATTCACTTTATAAAATCTAGAGATATCATTTATTTAGTGCAAGGGTGTTTTCTGATCTAGTAAAATTATCCAGAAATATGTTTTAACTTTGTATTTTATTTCACGTTCTATACTTAGAAATTAGAAAAGATATTTTGGGATATCAAAATTAACTCCTTTATTCATATGTAGAATCTTAGTTTGAGTCCAAATATCGTGTTTACTATTTTTGGTGATTTTTTCAAAGTGGGCCTAAAGACCGCCGATTTCAGAACTTCCATTATAAAATCCACAAGCATTTAAAATTGAAATTCGACGATTCGGGATAATTTTAGGTAACTTCGCACATGATTAGAACACAGTGGTCACACGTTCTAACTTAAGTGAGTTTGGTTCGTTTAGTATATGTATATATGTCGGTATCGGTAGTTTATTTTCTCATATACTAAAGTTATTGTTCGATTGCGGAGACCCCCGAGGCGGCGACGGAACGCAAGACGGTTGTAGGATACGACTAACTCGATTTGTATTACTGTGAGTGGAATAATATCTATAAGTGGGAAATCGGACTGATGACGTATAGCACTCCCGACGACCAAAAAATTTATAAGACTTCATGCCGTTATTTTAAACCTATTCGCGATACTTGATTGTATTATCATTCGATTAGTATTGTATTGAGTACCCTACCATGTTGCATACCTATACTTGCTAGCTTTGCTACGTTCATTGATACTTAGTTAAAATGTCATGTTTCATTTCATCTCTTATATTCCGATTATGATTGGAGATTTGGATGATATCGTACGAGGTGAGATTCCGTACTGAATAAGATAATAGATTGCCGAGTGCGGCCTTTATTTATTTGGCTCGTGGAGTCTTGCTATTTACCTAGATTGGGATATTACGAAATGCTAAGATTATACTCACTTTAAAACTAACAATTCTATCTATTTTAAACCATAATTGTATTATTCGTAAGTGTTTATTCATTTACAACATACGATCACGGGACGATTAGTTTATTAGTATGCTACGTTTATATTATTTGTTCTTATTAGTTCATATACTTAGTTTACAATACCATATTTTATATTCCAATTGCCATGACTATAGGAACACGCCCGATAGAACACTGCACAGCTACCAACGATTACCATGTTGCACAATCACAAACTCGCATGTACACTACACATTGTTGGTACTGTCATGACACTTAGAAACTATTATATTATTAGTATTGGATTATCCCCATGTTATTAGTAAATATAAATTGTTGCTTACCATGTTTTCGTTATGCATAATATATGGTTGATCTTATAAGACATTTATCGATGATATATATCAGTGGTATGAGACACTAATATATATATATATAATTATTATTGTATAATAATTATAAAGCTTGTTTATATGTGATGATATCCGGATATCGAGAAAGGGGGAGAGACCGGTACAGATATCACGGTTTTCTTGTGTGGTTAGTATGGTGTGATCCGGTAATCGAGGAAGGGGGAGAGACTGATTCGGATACACTACTGCGAGATATATTTGGTGTGATCCGGTAATCGAAGAAGGGGAGAGACCGAATCGGATATACCGGTGTGAGTTATGTTTGGGGTGATCTAGTAATCGAGGAATGGGGAAGAGACCGATTCGAATACACTGCTGCGATATACGGTTGGTGTGATCCGGTAATCGAGGAAGAAGAGGAGACCGATTCGGATACACTGGTGTGATATGATGAGATTTTGGTTAGCGATGATTGACATGAATTCTGTGATGATCTTATTGATGATATTGATTTCATTGCACTTACTTTTATTCTTCATGCTTATTATAAAGTGTATATATACATACCTTGTGATGTTATTTTCATTCACTGAGTTGACAACTCATCCTTATTGTGCCATAATTCATTGCAGGACTGACCGTACAGATACCGAGCAGCGGCATTGGCGCGACATTTTTTGGGAATTCTTGCTTGATTTTGCTAAGTGAGATACGATGTGTAGGGTAATCACATTGGATGTATATTCTTTTATATCTACTATCGCTCCATCTACCACTTGGATTATTATTTGGTTTAGATCGAGTCGAGACCGATGTATATTTTTTTTAAAGTCAAACTCGGGTAGAGTTGTCTATGAGTTTACTTATGCAGTTGCTTATTTTACCACTTGTATTATTATTTGGCTTAGATCGAGTCGAGACCGATGTATATTTTTTTAAAATTGAATTCAGGTAGAGTTGTCTATGAGTTTACTTATGCCGCTGCTTATTTTTTTGCTTGTGATTCTTCGCCTGAGGCGTCGTATATTACTGCGTGGTTGTGTTTTCACCGAGTGGGCGTTGATTTTGGTCCTATATGTGGGATGCCTCTATATTTATCATTTTGTACTCGTTTTATTCAAACTTTACAAAGGAGGTGTCCGTTTTTCAAACAATGTTTCAAAACAAGCTTCAATTTTTACAAAACTTCACCTCCACTATTTCTTTTTAAAACGGTTTAGATTCTGAGTTTTGGCTTCCTTGAACCGCGTCATCGTCTTTGGACGTTGTGTGATTTAAGTGCCGGTCACATCCGTTTCCGGGTCGTGACAAAAAGAAAATTAATAAGACAGCCCCAATAGAACCGACGATATATGCAATCCGAAGGTTAGTCTTCGAACGTTTGTGTTGACTCCTGTTGTTAATAACTCCACCGTTGTTTTCTCCTGCAGGTGTGTTTCCTGAAGGTGCAGAACCTAGGAATACCACTAAAGAATTTCCAGGATAAAAGGAGGAAGCCGAAAACAGTGTTTAACTTTCAGGAATAGTGCTTGATAGAGATCATTGTACGAAACATTGAATACATTGAGACCCTGTAACACCTTAGTTCATTTATACCAGTTCTAGTTAATGTAGTTCTTTATTTATGGTATTTTCCTGATTTACTGTGTTTTGGATGCGAAGAGTATATTTGAAATCTGTATTTGCATCCGACCCGACCCACATACTTGAAACCAGTCTTGATTCATATTTATGATTTATCCTGACCTGATACGTGGACTCATGCACTTTCATTTGCATACTAGCATTTTATCTGGCATCTGCATTTTTATATAACATTTAAAACAACATAAAATATTTTAAAAATATCTTGCGTGGCCTGCATGATACCCATAACCCTGTGGTAGCATCCGCACATCTTGTTCTCGTCCCGTTCAGTGAAACGGACTTGTTTGGATGACTACGTGCACGTGCGTGCATCCGTTTTTGGGGGTATGCATTTTTCGTTACCCGGATATCCAACTTTAATTTTGGTCGACATGTATATTTTTCGTATTTTAAAACTGAATATTAGACCCAACCGGATATGTTTTGTACTATGTTTGTATTTACCAGAATATCAAATTTTATTTATATAATCTTAATTTTATAAACTGATACAAATTAAAATTTAGTTAACTAATAAAAGATTTTTTTAAATTTAAATCTAAACTAATTTCCTAACAAACTAACAACCCCTTTCTTTCTCTTCTCTGCATATATATATTTATATATATTTTATTTATTTAATTTTTTTTCTTTCCTTATTTAATACGCAGCCTCTTCTTCTTACTTCTTGCTTTTTCTTGATCTTGTTTCTTGATTCCGGTGATCACAGCCAGAGCCGTGCTCGTCGCTGACGATCCGAGTGATCCAGTGAACGTACCTTGCCTGCGTGATCACCCTCTTGCCTTGCCTGGACCCGTCCCGCGTGTCGTGTGTGCGTTGCGACGATTTACCGACGTCGGACGTGCCGTGCGTATCCGTCGCGTGATTCGATCGAGGTAAGTTTACCTTGCTACATGCTATGTTACTATATTTACATCCATTTGAATAAATATAATACATGTATTTAAAATTATGCATCCTATGTTATAGTTTTACAGTTTTACGACGTCCGTTTGCATCCATACAATTTATTTCGTATCTAGTGCATGCAAATTTATATTGTTACATGCTATACTACAATATATTGCACCCATTTGAATAATAACATCACATAATGATTAGTTATGCATCCCACATTACCATTTTACAGTTTTACTGTCTTCGGACATCCGTATGCATCCATATCACTATTTACATATCTAGTCGCACGCTAATTCATCTTGCTACATGCTATGTATCTTGTTTTGCATCCATATGAATAAAAATATCACATGTTGATTGCACTGTGCATCCATATTAAAGTTTTACCGTTTTCAGATACCCGTTTGCATCCATATCATTTAAAATATATATCGTCGTAATATTTCTTATTATTATCTTAATTAGTTTATAATCTGCATTTTATAATATTATACAAAATATAGTTTGAAAATATTATAGTTTACACATGAAACGTCGTTGCAAAGCAGATACGACAAATCTAAAATTTACTGTCCACCTTACCTTATAAAATTCATTATAAATCATAGAAAAATTATTAGTATACGTTCTTTAGTTCGTTACGAAGCTAACTCAGAATAGTATAACTCTATGAAATATTTACTTACAAAATAAATTGTTTAAATAACGTAAAATGCAAATGAAAATATCTCTAAACTGTTGTCCAGGGAAATTCCAGCAGCAAACTTTCAACGTCGAATGTTTATAGCTTTTTGTAGGAACCTGAGATACTTCAACTTATAAAAATGAAAACCTTACTGAATTATCTTTATTTTGGTATAAGACGCTTCCCTTTTAGAGAACGTTTGTTATTTTTAAGCTATTTTACAAATCAGAGTGACGCTGAATTTCTGAACGGAACTTTCTTATGCATGGTTAATCAATACCACTTTTATAGTTATTAATCGGTTTGAATATGTTATCCATGTTAATATTATTATATCAATATCTATTTAATAAATAATGGTGTTTGTGTTTTAATATTCAGCAAATTTTACCGATTTACAGTTTTATAGTATCCGTCTGTATCCGTACGGTTTATTACATATCTAGTTGCACGCCAAGACCATATTATTTCATGTTACTGTTGTATTAGTGCACCATACTTGATAATTGTGCATCCTACTTAGTCATGATATAACCCCTGATAGATATTTGTGCATCCATGCTTTTATCGTACATCCGTACTTTTACCCTGATTCCATACTTGCTACATCTTACCGTTGGGCACCCATTTGTTACACTGTGTACTACTTGATATGACCTGATACACCACTACTTGACATGAACTGATACACCACTACTTGATATGTTACCTGATCATGTTTCTAATGCCGACAATCCTGACATGTTGTCCCGATGGACATATTTTGTTGTCTGTATAGACAAACATGTTCCTGCTTGATCCTGTGTTGGCATTAGCTCCAGATTTATCAATACCTGACTTGAACACATAACTTGGGGGTATGGGGAAATTAATGATGAAACCTGACTTGTAACTCAACAGTTCGACACTTGTACTGATCAGTTTTGAGGGCTAGGCCAGTCCCGGGATGATGTTGCTGACATCATTCGTCTGTACATGTTTTCTTTTTGTGCTTAGCGGCACGTCTCGGATTCAGCCCCGAGAGTCTGGACCGTGGTTCCGGGTATGCACGGGATACTATTGAGTTACATCTACGATTCATTAAATTGATTTTAAAGATTTGAGAGTAATTAACCCAGTAGCTTAGTTCAGATTATTCACCACACGTCACATGTGCTTATACACTTCACTGTTACATATTCGTGTTACTGTTATACCCTTATTACTGTTCATACCCATGCCTGCATGACTTGTTACCCCCTGATTATATTATTATTGATATTATGACGCACTGACATCTGGGTTTTGTACGGCCCAGATTCTCTACCTTTGTCGCAGGCTGATCAGGAGTACTTCCGCCGTTAGGCCGAGCAGTGAGGATCCAGTTAGTATCCAGTTTTACTTTCCAGATTATTATTGTTTATTGGATCTATTGCTTCCGCATTTATTTCTTGACTCGTTTATTCTGGCTCATGGACATGTATTAGATAGTTTATTTTATTTCTACTGTTCTTGATATCTCTAGACAGCTGTAATGTGACTGTGCAGGGATGTTTCCTAGCCACAGGTAGCATGGTTGGCTCCGTCACGTGTCTATCTTAGCGCACTCTGGAAAGCGGGACGTGACAAACCAAGTTGAGGCATATCTGGAATTGTACCAGTGAAGTGATTTTTGGATAGGTCAACATACTCCAAGTCATCAAGCTTACTTAGTTCACTTGGAAGCTCCCCCGACAAGTCATTGTTACGCAAATTAAACAATTTAAGCTTTTGCATCTTACCAATTTCTGGAGGCAATGAACCAGCCAACAAATTATCAGATAAATCAAGTCTCTCTAAATGAAGATACGAAGGTAGAACGAGTGACTCAGTAGAGTGCGAGCTTTGTATAGGAATGAGTCCTGTCAGAGAGATTCAAGGTTGTCAATGATAATGAAGTGAAATAGCTTGGCGGGATAGCTCCATTGAGTTTGTTTAGGCTGAAATCCACTATAGATAAAGTTGGGCATACTCCTAACACAGAAGGAAGAGAACCTGTGATGGAGTTATTTTGAAGCTTGATAGATATCAGATTTTCAAACAGAGAGGTCGCATTTGGACAGTTTCCGGATAATGAATTTGAACTCAAATCAACAATCTCAAGTGCATCTCCCCAATTTTGTACCGCAGATAGGTCACCAGATAACCTGTTTTTTGCTCAAATCTACTGTTGTACAGCTTCCAATATTAGAAGGCAGTGAACCTGTTAGTGCATTTGAAGAGAGATTCACAACCTTCAAATTTGTTGAGCTGATAGAGTGGACAGAACCAGAAAGAGATGCCAAATAATATAGTAACTAATGGATTATAATTGCAATCGAGAAGAGTGTATGGTAATAATTAGTAATCACAATTACTCAAGTATAGTTAAACTAATGATCAAGGAACTTAACAGCCAATTGTCCAACCAAATCATCAAAAATGAAAAGAAAAAGGACAAAAGAAAACACGGTCAGGTTTCTATGGAACTGATATCCAAGCCAAGGTTACTTCAAAAGAATTGACATGCCTATAATTGTAATTAGGAAGATCCGACTTGTTAGCTATATTACTTATGTTTGTGAACATTTAAGAAGACATAAAAGCAAATTGAAGATGGCAAGGTCTGAAATATTAATTGAATTCGTACATATGTTACATAGAATAATACCAAAACCAAATATTCCTTCACTTCATTATAAACATGAAAGCTGCTAACAGATTGCCATTTAAAATGTAACAGCCTCTATGGAAAACATTGTTGCAGAACACGGAGTGTCGTTCTCATGCAAAGCTGGTTGATTCAAAACATTAATATATGACACAACAAACATCACTGGTAAAAAATTTGAAATCGCACACCAATGTAATGATGCAACATAACAAGCACGATTATATTGTATCAGAATATCAGCCTCATTTGGTTGAATATTTTACATCCATTGTTGTTTTCTTTTCAGTAGTTTTAATGGTTAAGAGGCCACAAAGCAGGATCCACCATCTACTTTCTTCAGATTATAATTAATATTAAGTCATCAATCATCATTAAACAATCCCTGGGGTTGCAGTAATTCTAGTTTAAAACATATTGATGTACCATCAACTATACTAGTAGCCAGGATAAGATGAACCTAATATATAGCAGTGAATCGTGATGCGGAAAACATTTAAGCAGTGGCAAAGATTACTGGATAGAACTTTCTCTCATAAAGAAGGTGTTTTTATGATAACTACAGACTGCTGTTAGGGGCTGTTTGGTTGCAGGATTTGTGAAGGATTGTGGGTTTTGGATTCACAAATCCTTAGGATTCATAAATTCTTTGTTTGGTTGGGCCCTTTGGATTTGCTTGGATTCTTAGCCACGTAGGCAAGAAACAGGATCCCAGAGTCCAGAGAAAAAATGAGGATTTGTGAGAAATCCAATGCCACGTAGCATTTTCCACATTAAACAATTCCTTCGCAGTTCTCCTCACTCGCGTCCTCTCCTTCTCTCTCCTCTCGTTCTCTCTCTTCTTTTTCTCTTCCAGATATGCGACGATTTCCTTCCCAAAATCGTCGTCGCGATCTCGCCGAGGGCCACCATAGATTGACGAAGCCTACTTCGAAGCCTTGCAGCAAACCTCCCCTATTCTGCAGAAAAATTCGAGCTCGATTTGAGGTTCGAGGTGAGTGGCTTGCGCTCGATTTGGGGTTCGGAGGAAGTCGACGACGACGACGCGGATGTGAGCTCGATCACGCTCGAGTTAGGGTTCGGTCACGAGTTCATCGCGGTGTGAGCTCGACGAGGTCGATTTGGGGGTTTGTGGTCGGTGTCAGATCGACGAGCTCTGGAACCTCGTTTGGTGGTCGGGTCGACGACGGTGGTGACTTGGACGATCTCTGAGGTCAGTCGGCTCTGCAACGGGGGATTTCTTGCACGATCACGAGGCCAGTCGATTCTGCATCGGTGGATTTCTTCGATGATCACTGAGGCCAGTCGCTGCAACAAAGGTGACAAAACTTACACTCACCCTCTTAAAGTTACTTATAAATTCTTCTTTTAGAATCCATCATTACAATCCTACAACCAAACAAGGATTCCAAGGATTTACTAATCCAAAACTAGGATTCCATACCAACCAAACACCAAATTCCACAATCCCTAAAATTTCAAAACTAGGATCTTGGAATCCAAATTCACAAATCCTGCAACCAAACAGCCCCTTATAGTTAAAAGAAATTTTCGCTTATTCTTGGTGCAAGAATTATTCATTATTACACATTTACACTATTATCTAATTTTTCAAAATAAGCATGACCTAAACTAAACCTGACGAGAAGAATGATGGTTCTATGAGCCGTATTCATTTTCAGTTTTTCACCGCACCATTCCACTTTCTTCTTCCATGAATAAATCTATGACCCAAGAATTCCTTGATGAGTAATGTGTCATATATACCAAAACCAGCTCCTCAACAGCCTTGATGACTTCACTTGATAAATCAAGATTGAAAATGTAGAAAAATTCTATAGTCTATAACATCGTAGATGGCAAAGATGCTTTAGCTATCATTAAACAACTGGAAAGAACTATAAAATGTAACAAAAAAGGAGCATAAATGATCACCAAAAGAACTTGTTCATCAAGCTAATCTATCATGAGTTTCTAATTATTTCATAATCTCACTTTTTCTGTTTTCTCCAATCTACCTAATGACAGCTACATTGAAAGAAACACAAAACACAAAAAAGGTGAATGGGTACAGCTAATATCTAAAAGGTCAAATAGACTTGTCAAACATTTTTCCCTAAATAGCAGCAAATTTACCTGTAAACCCATTCCCACTGAGATCGATCTCCTCCAACCGCATTCCACTCTCAAGCAGCCCTTCCGGTACCAGTCCATATAATAAACTCCCCCCGGCCCTCAAAACCTTCAAATTCGACATCAAATCGAACTCAGGAAGCTGCCCAATCAACTGATTCTGCCCCAAATCCAAAACCTCCAAGTTCCTAAACAACCCCACACTCTTCCCAAACCCTCCACTGATCCTATTCCCACTAAAATTCATATGCTTCGCAGTATTCACCATGCTCGAAAATTCCGCAGAATCCACGAAAACCTCACCGAAGATGTACTCAAGTCAATGTACTCAACATTCCTCAGCTCCGAGCGTAGAACCTTCACATCAGCCCACAGCCTATTCGAACTGAGATCCAAAACCCTAAGCTGCTGCAAGTTCCGCATCCCAGTGGGAAAACCTCCCTCAAACGAATTCGAAGAGAGATTCAGCTCCACCAAATTGTCGAGATCGGCGACGATTCGGTCAGGGACCGGGCCGTAGAACTTGTTGCCAGAAAGATCCAACCTTTGAAGAGATTGCATCGAGCCAAGCGCTGGCACGAGGCGGCCACTGAGCTTGTTGCCACTTAGGGCTAGGGTTTGGAGCGACGCCATTGGGGTCATAGTCGAGAACTTGAGCTCGCCGGAGAGGTTGAGGACGAGGACGGAGGCGCCGTACCACTTCGCAAGTGACGCCGTACCACTTCGCGGGGCAGGCGCCGGCGCCGGCGGAGGCGGAGAGCCCAGAGATGTCCCATGAGGCGGCGACGCGGCCCGAGGGGTCGGATTCGATGCCCTTCTTGAACTCGAGGAGGGAGCGGACGTCGACGGAAAGCTGAGAGAGGGAAGGGGAGAGAAAGAGGAGGAGGAGGAGAGAGAAGAGGAAGAGACTGGGGAGCATTTTGTTGGAGTTGGGGGGATTTCTGCTTCTTTCTCTACTCTAGGGTTTCGCCATTGGCGAAGCTTTTGAGGGAGGGGCCCTTTTGTAACAAAAATAAATTTCGAGGGGGATGAACGTAAGGGTTGAATAAAGAGGAAGAGGAAAGATACAGAGTGTGTAAACAGCAACACCCCCACATGATGGGTTGTCCTTTGCCCCTTACCATGGAACATCGTCACATTCGTGAATTATTCGGTGTATTTATGAATAATTCGTGAATTATTGATATGCCGATTAAATCTGTGAATTATTCATCGTCGCCGAACTCGGCGAATAATTCCAAAATTATTTAAAAAAACAGCGAATTATTCAAAAAAAAGCAAATAATTCATAAAATAAAAATCTAGCGTCTCATATATTAATTTTTTGCTCGAAATACTTCCCGAACATTTCCCGAACACTTACCGAATCTTTCCCGAATACCTGCCGATTTTTTCCGAATAGTTCTCCGTATCCGAATTTTAGACCTCGCCGAATTATTGCCGAATCACGAATTTGTGAGACCTCTTTAATAAAATCCCATTTATTATTCTCGTAATTTGCCTCTTGTTTTATTTTAACCCAAATAAAATGTCTTGCTTAATTTGATTTTTATAAACATATAACTTTTTATATCATATGGAAAGTATTGATTTTTTATTTTTAATACCGTATACACCTAATTGTCCAGATTCAGTTTTGCAAACTAATTTGTCCAGAATTTTATAAATTTAAGACATATTGCATGTAAATGACATTCGTTAACAATAAAGATTGACGAGTACGTGATGTTTTCTTGATTTTGTAAATTTTTCTTATGTATAAGAATGAACAAATGAAATTAAGATCTCTGGACCAAGGAAAAAAATTACTGAAGGAACATAATTAATTGTTCCCCTTAATGCTTGTGTCTCATGCAAATGCAAATTCAATGGAAAGACTCCAAAAATCCCAACAGAGGCGACATGTTGGTGCTCTGTCCTATTATTAGGGCCAGAATCTTATGTTATGAAACTATGGATCATGCTTCTGTCATATATTAATGCAGTTGGTTACAACATCCATGTCTTATATATTGATGAGAAATTAAAGAGCAACCTCCACTTCCTTGACTATGTGATCACCCTTCTATCAATTCTTTGGTTCTTGATAACCTTGGTGGTACTATACAATTATGCAATTGTTTTCCTAATAGAGGATTTGTTATGAAGATTAGTATTGAAACTCAAATCTCATAATTGAGTTTACTTTTCTCCAAGAATCGGATGATCTTCTTAAAAGAAAAATTAAACTTTTCAAGCACTTAGGCATTATTAGAGGTAAACGACAAGCAGTATTTGAGGAACCAAGTATAAATTCAAAGCACAAGATTCAAATTCAATGCAAGTATCATTGTCCACGTGATATCATAATTCATTGATTTGATGCAGCTTCGTGTTTCCAAAAGCTCATGAGTATATAATACAAACCTATAACCATCTAATCGATAACATTACAATTGAGACCCTTTCTTCGTCTTACAACTGATCCAAAACCCAAAAAAGGAAAGGTAGCAATCAACAATATCTCATAACAAATTTTGCAAATGATTCTCATATACACAAAACAAAAACAACTTAAAAGACACATCACCAACATAAATAATTTGATTTGTATTGGGATCATTATCTAGGGCCAGAGAGCTCGACGGCACGGAGGTTATCAGTAGAATCAACCATCCATTCAGGATTTCGCTGTTGGGCCAAGTCCAAGTCGTGGCGGACAACTTCAACCTTTTGCCATTCTTCCCATCTTTCTGCGAGCCCGTCGCCTTCGAGCATTCTCACAACCTCTGACATCTTTGGTCGCTCCCCTGGGGTCCCTTGTGTGCAGAGCAAAGCGACTTGGATGAGGGATTCGACTTCTGCTTCGATGTAGTTGCGTTGTAGATCGGGGTCTATTAACATGTCGAGTTTCTTCTCTTTTAGGAGTCCTTTCACCTGAAAGGTATCAAAGACTATGAATCACACAATAGGGCTAGATGTGCTTTTTGTTAATATGAACTCTAATCTCTTAGCTAGAGCAAACTCAAACTGTGACTGATACCTCTGCAATTGTCAACCCACAAAAAGACATTCAATCTGCAGGAGCGTGTTATAATACAAAAATATCCCCCTCAAACCTCATAACTTTGCAGTGAAGTGATTTTAGGACTGTTCAACAATCCATGAGTTAGCGGCTACAAAGTTGAAGGTCATTATAGTCATGTAGCTTAAGCTCAAGCAACCGAGGGAACGACCTCCCATACTACCCTAGACTGATGAAAGAACCTCAGACAAGGAGGGGCAATGTCAACGGTAGCTATAGAGTAGCACTAACTTTAACCCAAGCTCGAAAAAATTCTGATGATTAATGGCGATGATGATAACAAATAATATTATAGAAATTTTATCAATAGGCTGGAAGAGATCAAATCAAGATTACAAATTCCGTATCAATATTGAAACGGTTTCCATAATTGATATTAGCCGCATCTACCATCTCGGATCAGAATAACATATTTTGGAGATGAACGCATTTTGTGGAAGGGGGATGCAAATTTTATTACAAATAGAAATAATAACGAACAGCTGACATATTTTCTTGACAATGGATGGTCAGACTGATTTTTTACGAAAAGTATTATATTACAATTGATGGTTAGTCTAATTTTTGATGAATATTATTATTTTTTGATAACAGATATTGGATGTAATTTTGTAGTTGGTTAAAGTAATTTTCCTTACAGGAATATCTATATATGTATTAAATGTTTAGTACACTTTTGGGACAATGCCTTCCCTTTCTTGATTGCTAGGAAATAAAAAGGAGGAAATATCAATATGATGGTTTGCATTCAAAACTTTCCCCTCAATGATAGTCCAATGAAGAGAATTTGCATTTCATTTTCATTATCTTCCCTGTTTAGCTTTTATCTCATGGCTTTTTATGCAAATAACATGATAATAAGGAAACCTCGCCCCAAATCAAATGCAGGTAATTATTCATTAACCACTAGAAAAGTTAACAGTATACAACATACCCAGTCAAGCAGCATGACATCATCATCATTTGCAAGCCGGGCAAGGTCAAATGCCCTCTGTCCTGTAATGAGCTCCAAAAGCATGATCCCATACCCAAAGACATCGGTCTTCTCCGAAGACTTCCCTGTGGATAGATATTCTGGAGCTATGTGCCCGATTGTTCCACGAACAGCAGTCGTTACGTGGGTATCCTTGTAGTCCATGAGTTTCGCCAAGCCAAAATCACCTACAACTGCCTCAAACTCTTCATCCAATAAAATATTTGCAGCTTTGACATCACGATGAATAATCTTTGGATCACAATGGTCATGCAAGTACGAAAGCCCCCTAGCAGATCCCAATGCAATCCGTCTTCGAGTTGACCAATCAAGTGGGGGTTCATTTGGAGGGCGCTCTGCAAGAAATGAGTAAATCATGAGTATCAAGTACCTACAACTTGATTTGCTCTATCAATGGTGTCAACCGTTCAAAGTATAGCGATTCTAAAATTAGGGGAAGCTTATTCAGATTATCATCAGATACATATAAAAATTGAAGAAAAGACGTCAAGCGCTAGTACGTTTGCAGGATTACTTGGGATTCTGACACAAAAAAATATTGTGTGGCATATGCAAATTCAAGTAGGGTTTTATAAGGCTGACTTGTGATATCATATGAAAACTAGATTTAGACTTTAGCTGTAGGATAGGGCCTTGATCTGACAATTTTGTTGATTCAGATAACTTTTAGCTAGTTCCATGACTTCTTATCTGAGGTTCGTTCCAAACTTCCCATGGATGCCTAAAAACAGGGCTACAGTCTGTTGTAAGATCAAGCCAAGGTCTGAAATTACAAGATTTACCTGGTTTAAGGTGACCTGGACCAGATAACTTTTTATTACCTGATGATTTAGGGATATCTAACATGATGGTCAATTAGTCACGACTGACTAATTAAACATGTAATTGCTATTACTAAAGTTAGAATGGGACTTATGGGTCTATTTAGCTATAATTTAGCAGGGACTACACCTGCCTTAAGATCAAGAATCTGGGAAGGGTCCCATGTTAATCCCAAGTATTTGATCATCTCCTAAAATAAATTGGATAAGCCCAAGAGCATTGCAGTCAACATACTCATCATTGTCAATGTATAATCCATTCTATTCAAAAGGGTGCCGCTAAGGAGCAAATCCATTGTGAGAAACCTTGATGTAATGATCAATACTTCAATGGACAAAGTTGCAAATACTAAGAGGTTCAAGTCCTTAGCAGGCCCCAGAGGAGGTCTTATACTGTGACTTAAGGTTAATTAGCAAGCTAAATGACCAATCTTATTAGCCATACATTTAAGCTCATGCAACTAATGCATCTACAAAGTCCTCTGCACCAGGAAAAAACCTAGAATCTATATTCAAACGAGGGTGCCAAGGTTTCAGCAGACTTCAAACTGTCTCCAGGGCCCAACTTAAGCCAAAAATCAAGTTTGAAACAAATTGCTGATAAATGCAATTAAAAAGATTATGCATAACTATTAGAATTTTTAGAGGCTTACATGGAGAAAATGGAGGAAAGTGTAACAAAATATCAACGGCGATATAGGCTTTGTTTGTGGTCTTGGTGCACCACATTGGATAACAGGCTAACAGCTGAAGCTGGAAGTTTATGCTATCTCTACTGTTTTAACTCAAATGGGAAGGGGGTCTCAAATTGATTTATCAATTTGATTCTCAAATGAAATGTGGCAAGAAGAAAAATATTTAAAAGTACTCATTTCTAACTATCAAATCTTTTATAATAGCTTTTTAAATATTTACTTTTACCTAAAAATGGTTATGTTTGTCAGGTCTTTTCTCAAATCGATTTATCAATCTTTTATAACAGCATATTAGTAAGCTTTAAGCAAGGAAAAAATACCTCTCAAACATGAAGCGACACTTCCATTGGCCATGTAAGGATATACAAGCAGCCGTTCTGTAGGTGTCATGCAAAATCCACGAAGCCGGAGCAGGTTTCTATGGACAGCCATGCTGATCATTTCAACCTCCGTCTGAAACTGAAGCTCTCCGCCTGGCGTGCGCTCTTCTTTCAGCCTCTTTACAGCCACGAGTGTACCATCAGCAAGCCGGCCCTTGTAAACTTTACCAAATCCACCCCTACCCAGAATGTTCTTGTTACTAAATCCATCAGTGGCAACTTGGAGCTCTCGCAGAGAAAACCTTTTAAGCTGCCCCAAATGAACTTCTGGGTCTTCCTCAGCTGCAAAAGAAAAGGCCAAGCGAATTTATGTTCCATCTGTACTAATGACATTGGTGCACAAGGATCTAAGCTGTCTAATACATTCTACTAACCAGGGACATCAAAGAAGAACTCTTGTGGCTTGCGGCGACGCCACCATGCAAAGCCGATTGCAGGTGCAGCAAATAAAAGAGCAGCGCCTGCAGCAACTCCCCCAGCAATTGCTCCAGTACTAGACGTACTGCTTCCTTTTGAAATGACCCATTCAACAGTCATTAGATTCAGTCATGTTTTGCCAATTCAACACTCAAATTCATACGATACTTGTACATGAGCAGGTCATCCGACTTTTAAATTTTGAAATGATTCATTAGATTCAGTCATATTTCGCCAAATCAATAATCAAATCATAAGACATTTTGTACTGATGCAGGTCGTCTGAATTTTGAATTTTGAAATTACCCGTATATATGTTGATATTTGCTTGCATATACTTGGTAACTTAAAAATTTGAACAGTAAGAACTCACACTCATTAATTTGGTACCTTCTAGTACACCTATAGACAAATCATTCAACTTCAGAGGGATTATCATCCAAATAAAAACATTTTAAATGGAAATGCACAAGAGAATATTCAAAAAGTAAGAGATGGATAAAGCATGCGCTCATGGTGTCTCATGGGAGGTGAGTGAGGGGAAATGTATCTTGTGAAAACGTACATGAGTGTTGAATCTCCTGGACTTTCCAATATATATGGCAATGCACAACAACCATAGCCTTTCCATGGAGGATTGATCATAGAAAGACCATGCTTGGATAGCCAACAGCAGAGTCGACATTTGATGAGGGAAAAAAGCTTATTTCAACTACAACAGGTTTGGCATAACAAGGGTAATTATACTTGTAAGAGTGGAGAAGTATTATGTAATGTGTCGGTCACGAAAAAGTAAGTATCTCAACCAATATATAGAATAATTATGTGCGAATGGAGATTCATCTTAGAGATAATAGGCAAAACAAATGAAAACAGTACCTGGAGATGTGGGAGGTGCTGGAGGAACAAATGGAGGTGGCGGCGAAAATGGTGGAGCACCTGGACAAGGTTTAGATGTACCAGGACCACACAGAAGTGGGTTGTTAGCAAAACTGCAATACCGAGCAATTATTATTAGCAAAAAGATGCCAAACTTACTCTTAAAAATACTTGACAGATCATCAATAAGAATTATAATAAAAGGACCTGATAGGGGTGAATAATGAAAAGGAACCATTTGATGGAACCTCTCCTGATAAGTTGTTATTTGACAGATCCCTGCATGTTTATTAACAAATAGTTAATTTCCGTAAGAAAACTTTCCAGGGGAAGGAGAGGAAAGGGGAATATACTGCTTCATGATGTAAAGAGAGAAACTTACAGAACTTGTAAGGCGATAATGCCTGTCAATGATATTGGAATTTTACCCGACAAACTGTTGTTGTTAAGGCGGCTATCCTTCCACAGAAATTCCAAAGATGATAAAATTGAGTTATGATTCAAATTATGTACCAAGTACAAACCAATTATGTATTAAAATAAGAATAACGAACAGGTGTAAAAGGAAACTCAAGCATAACTACCAGAATACCCACTATAATTTAACATGCAAACAATGTTCAAATACTCACAAGTCATAATGCATGCAAGAATTCTCCTTTTCATGACTTTAAATACAGTATTGCTATGATATTCTCTCATAAAAAATGGAGTACTATAGAATCTCTGTTTCTTTTAATTATCAGTTTTTCGTCTTGAAATGGTCTGGCCTTTGGCAAGAAGATTACCAATTAGTGTGCACTTTGGTCACACATTTCTCACTCATGAATTCCTAAATTTCGTGATGATGAAAAATAACACAGCATCTATTACGAGACAGAGAGCAAATATTCAACCCACGATTATAATCCCTTTCCCTATTTAGGCGGTGGCCTCATAGACACTTTCCTTAACCCCAAAAGGACAGCTGGACTACCATCAAAGAAGCAAAATAGATGTTTCAACAGTTACATAGGCACCCCTCACAAAGACACAAGCCTATTGCTTTTGCAAGGCAATGAGGATTCATGATTTCACTTAAGCTCGCAAGAACTCCAGGTGTCACTCATAAAAACGGTACATGCATAAGGGCTGTTGAGGTGCAAAGTGCAAAATGCAGTAACAAAAAGAAGAAAGAAACTAAAGATGCTCAGATTTATTCAGCTACATGCCTCATCAAGTCATCATGTTAAGAAGATGCTACATGCAAGGAAAAGCACAAGTAAATGCAAGAAAAGAAAGAGTAGAAGTTGTCATACAGGAAACGTAGATTTGTCAGCTTCCCCAGTGTTTCAGGTATTTGACCAGTGAAATTGTTCAGGTACAGATCCAAGCTCACCAGGTTCGTCAGATTACCAAGGTCACTGGGAATTATTCCACTTATGTTGTTGCTATAAAGCTCCCTGTTATAGAAAGATACGTTGGAATAATTACCAAAACATAGATTGATAGCTAAAAGAATTACAACAGGTAGAGCTTAGAAAGTCATCACTGAAATAATGTGATACCTCACTAAGCGAGCAAATAATATGATCATTTAGGGTGACAATTTTGACCCGACCATAATCTTGACCCAGCCCAGACTGACCCGACCATAATCTATGATCATTCAGGGTCAGCTGTAATTGGGTGACTTGACCAGAGTAACCTGTTATATAAATGGGTTGGACCAAGGTGAAACCTTTACCCTTTGACCCATTACAACACTTCCCTATAAAACAAACTAACGTGATGCAAGACATCATAAAGGTAACACTGGTAGGTTTCTTTCATTTGTTGTCAACTGATACTCCATTCGAGCCCCCATTCAAAGCCATTTTTGTCACTTTTATAAAAAAAAAATATGTATTCTCAAATTATCTGTTTCCATTAAGAATACTTCAGACATATGGTAATTGGTAAATGTGCTGTAGTGGTTGGTTAAGGGATTAAGGGCCATAGGATTTAGTTTGCAGAAAATAGAGATAAGCTGTAGAAGGGGTTAGTGTCATTAGACAAGCGGAAGAAGGCATGATTTGACTCTATCATATTACTTCAGTTTTTTTTTATGGGATTTCTTATACTGCATGAAGAATGTAACATTTTGTGGAGCCATGTCATTGTGCGTGTTATCACTTTCGGGTTATCTCTTCATCAGCATAAGATAGCAAAGGTACCATGATGGGAAGGAAAGAACGGAGACATTTCTCTTGATGCTCAAGTATCAGGAGCAGATTTGCAATCTGATCGTGTGATTTATTACTCTTTATATTCAAAATTCAATAGTCACCAGTAAAATGAGAGGCAAATGGAAAACATGCATTTTCATCAACACAGGTCTTTATTGAAGGATGAATGTTTATACTATATGGATCAGGTTGTTCATGAATGAAAACCAAACGTTAAAAGTTGCTAAATCAATTTACTACAATAAAAGGGAACTTACAGGTATTGCAAATTTCTTAGCTGTCCGAGTTGGGGAACCAGAGTACCAGATAACTGTGCATTTCCAAGATCACTGAAAATAAACAACAAAAGAAATTGCATGATTATGCATAAGCATAAAGATACATGACGCTACATAAAGTCCCCATTGAGATAATTTACTTACACTCTAATAACACTATTCTCATTATTACATGTCACGTGGAACCATGTACATGGATTAACCAGAGTCGGATCCCAACTCTGCAGCACATTATTAGGATCGGTTAAGCTGCTCTTCAAACTGTGCAATGCATCACCTGTTGGCATTATAACAAATTGCTATCAGAGGTAAATAAATGTTTCTGATAAATGGTAGCAAAAAATATAAGATACTAAGGGAATGCAGAGAAAATCACTGAAACTTGCCATATATATATCTATTAGTATACAGATGGGTATTTGTCTTCTTATTCTTTCTCTTGCTTTTGGGCAGAGAGGATATCTATTAGATTTTACGATATATTGGTCATTTAACTTGAGGCATAACTAAAAAGAAATATAGTTATAAATTCATGTTAAAATAAACTCAGCCCTTGTTAATTCAGTACAACAACAAAAAGGTTTCCAAGATTATCCATGTTGAATCTTTAATATAATCTTGAATAGTATAAAATAGATCTAGCTATTAAAAAGCATGCTAGTATCTATAGTGGGATTATAATAAATCTAGCTATTAAAAAGCATGCTAGTATCTATAATGGAATTATTGATGTGTTTGCCTCAGTTATCCCTTACTTTGATCAAGGATGTAGAAGATTACTAGTTTCCCCTACATGATTAAATACCCTATATAATTTTCTTTAAGTTCAGTCATATATCCGCTTATGCTCAAAGATAGATACCAAGTACAATCGACAGGTTTTAACGCTTTCCTCCAGCACAAGATGTACTCCACAGGAAGCCTGTAAATTTGAGATGCTATGATTAAGAAGCCCCAACATGAGGATGTCACCTCTGAAAGATGTAAAATGATCAAATTGACTTCCCCCACCAAATCTCGATCCCACATTTTTCAAACATAAATAAGTATTTAAGTGCTTTTGCATGTTGGTAGTTCAATATTGAATATCTGTCATTTGCTGTTGCATAAATCTGAGTAGCCCGTCTAAAAGATATAATCTTGAGGGTAACAGATCATATTCCTGCAAGGTTTCAATTTTCAAGGTTTATTTCCAATGTTTGTGATGTTGACTTCAACCATGTCTTCTCGTTTCGACTCTGGAAATTTTCACTTCATTGTCTTCTCGGATCGACATCGAACCTGACGACGGCTACTTACTTTGACGTTGACCTCGACAATGGCAACCCATTTCGACTTCGTCTTCTCGACGTCAATTTCTTCTTCTTGACTCTAAAGCGGCATGATGAACACGGATCGATGAACACGGTAACACATATCCTAGGCCATATAAATAGCCCTCTCATCTCCGGATACACAATTATTAATAGCAAGCTAGACAAATATGCCAATAAACTTATACTGTAATAAATTACATGCATAAAGCATCATGACTCGTAAGCCCCTATTTCTGCAATAAATTTACAGAGTAACCATAATGCCAGACTAACCAACCATAGGCCAACAAGGTAGGTACATATAAAATTTTGTATCGAGGTCGTTATGAGATTCAAAAGTACACTGACATGACATCACTAATAATTAATATCTTTTCTCGGTCCGTGCGGCGCCGCTTGCTACTAAAAAAATATCTCTATGTTCTAGGACAAAGCAGATACTTAAAGATATCTTCCAACTTATGAACTCTACCAGACAAACAATATGTATCACCAAAGAGCTACTTAAAGCTATCTAATATTCAAGAAATCTTTTGAAACTTGATGTTGACAATAAATCAGCTTCTTTCCAATAAACAAGTGACCGGTTCAGATGCCAAAGGAGATATATAGCTTTTTAGTGTTTATGAGCATGCTTCACAACCGAAACAAAAAGTTCATCAAGATAGCATAACTTAGCCCATACACATTTAACAAAGAAGGGAACAAGAGTGAAAAACATACCTATAAATCACTTAAAGATACATAGTTGCTTCTTTAAATAGTTATGGTTCACCAGTGTGCTTAAATAACCCAAAATAGACATCTAAACAAAAGAAATTTTCGGCTTTCGAGCGCTCTTCAAACCAAAATAAATAACATTCAGTGTCAATCCCTGCCATATTTCATCTTTTAATCACTTACCAATCACCATTCTATACACCAAAAACAAACCAATTCAAGTAAAAAAAATGTCAAAATGAAACTCACAATGAGTTCAAATCTGCAACTTTATCAAACAAGTCAACCAAATCATCAGTCAACAAAATCGCAAATCGAAAAAACTTCAAACTTCAAGCCTCTAATGTTTCAAGCCAAAAGCCTAAGATCTTAAGACAAATCTCAAAACGAATCTCAGCATACCTTCCATGTTAGCAAGAACCCTAGCCAAAGGATTAAACGCCAAGAACAGCCACAGGAACCAAGGCGCCATGACTTCTCGATCCATTACAACCACTCCTTCAGCTAAACCAATCTCAGATCCATACAATCCAAGCAACAGAAACCCTAGCACTACAAAAATCTCATAAAAACCCTCAAATCCCCCACCCTTTTCTCCAAGAAAACCACCGATCTCAACGAAATCGCACCAAAAGATCGAAGGGGAGCAGATTCGAGAGCGATTCAGCTAAAGCTTTCCACTTTAATTTTGCCCCTCTTCTCTCTTTGGCAATTTTTTTTCCTCGTCTGCTTTTATTTTGTCTTCTATCCTATTTTTTTTTAATTCGTCAGTGAGAAAAATCGCTGGAGTTCTGGGGCATACAGCTGCCCGCTGCCCGAAGGGAGTCAAAACCCCAAAGAGAGTGGAGAGGGACCGAAACGGGCAGCACGCGGGTCAGCGGGCCCCACCGGCGCCACGTCGGACCAGTCAACCCCGTTTTGGGATATTTTGGAGTAAATTTTAACTGCACCCGATTTGTTTCGCACACACAGAGAACGAGGAGTCTCTGTGGGGCCCGCATGGTGAAGATGGGTTCGTTTTTATGTGATTTTGGGCCTTTCCGCCGTTAGGACAGGAATTTGGTAGAGGAGGACTTTTAAAGGGTGTAATGTGCGTGGTTAGAAGACACTGATGGGTGGGTCCCACCCTAAGGATTAGTGGGGAAAATGATGGTCATTAGTTTGACTTGACCATTTTATTAAGAAAAATATATAAAATGAAGAAAATAGACGATAATGTTTGTTAGTTCAATCGTTGGGAGCAGATGCTATATGGATAGAATAATCTTTCATCTCGGCCCCTAGAGACCACGTGGGTTGTGCCCGAGATCTCCGTGGGGGTCTCGGGCACTTTCCGGGTCTTTCGGGATTCGAAGAAATAAAAAGGTGTGATTTTTGGACTGCCGAGGTGGATTCGAAATTCAGTTTTTGGGATTTCGAGTTTGCGGCTCCGTGGATTATGGAATTGTTTGCCACGGCTTCAAATTAACTTGATGAAGTGTTCAATCTAGTTGGTTTGATTGCATATGTTGATATGTGTTGGTTAACGTCGACAAATTGCTGTGTGATCAATTCGACGAGGTTGCTCATTTGCGAATGTTATATTAATGTGTTTGGTTTAATTCAGATTGTCACGATAAATAGCCCCGCGTGTGAATGTTTGTATGCAAAGTGTTGTATTCATGTTCATTTATGTATGTATTGTAGGGTTACTTAGCGCGGCAGCAAGGTTTCGGAAGGCATCGTCCATGCCATTTTCAAATTTTTGCCGTTCTAAAGAACCCTAGCCCTAGAATTTTAACTAGAGATATAAACAAAACTGTAACATTTTCAAAAATATAAAATATTAATTTTGGGAATTTTTATGATTTAATATTATTTTATTGATTATTTTAATATTAAATTAATATTTAAATGCAAATAAATAGGAAAAAATTGAGAAAAATTATGGAAAATTCTAAAATGGGTTATTTATTGGGATTATGACATTTTTAAGTTGTTGTGATCATTTTGACACTAATTTAGCGCTAATCGCGATTAAAATCGCTAATCGGGTTTTTCGGCAATTTTGTGCAAAACTTGCACATATCACATTTTCTACACTTGTGCATTTTTCTAGCCATGGATTTCTTTTTGTGTTCACTATTGAGGTGAGAAGGTTTGGTTTAAGGAAGAGAAAGGAAAAGAAAAGAGAAAAGAAAAGAAAATGAGGGTAGGTGAGAGAGAGAGGTGGACTTTGACTTATACCCTTAGCCATACCCCTTCATTCCTCATTTCTCTCCCTCTTCTTCCTCCTCCTACTGCTGCTGCCCCTTCCTCATCTCCCTCCCCTCTTCAAAGCCCAAAAACATCTCAAAAACTACACCAAAACACCATGTCGGTTTCATTAAAAATGTGCACAAGCCCGAGATCTTCAAGATGGACTAAGAAAGCTTGGATTGTGGCCACTAGGGGCAACTCAAGAAAATTCTTGAGTTGCCAATTGAGGTAATTTCTGAACCATGATCTTAATTTTAGCATTTCCTATACCCCTATGCAAGTTTAGAATCGATATCGGGTGAATTTGTGGACTTGGTGAAAACTAGTTAGGGTTTGAGGAAATGGTGAGTTGTGAGGGGGAATTTGAGTTTAGAAGAGATCATATGAGCACCCTAGAGCTAGAAACCCAGCCCAATCGCACTGGAAACCAAAAATACGGAATTTCGGGACTTTCATGTCGGTTTGTGAGTGTTTGTGTATGCAGGGAAATCTGGGATGCACTGGGACATTTCTAGGTAAAATAAGCAATACCAGAGACCCACATTAGACCACAGGAGGCCACCCTAGGAGTACGAACCCCTTTGGGAATAGGGGGGCCGGCCAGGCCGGCCAAACAGTGTATGTGGCCGGCCCCTCTGTGATGAAACCTCCCCATTTTGCTTCCATACCTCATATACACCCTGCATAGCACCCTGGAGTTGTTTATTTGCCTTGGTTTGGCCTGAGATAAAATCTGGGAGCATTTTCTCAAGTTGCAGCTTTGAAATTTGATTTGGTTTTGCGTGTTTTGATTTCCAGATTTTGATGTTAGTGTGTTATCTCGATCGTGTGACGTTTGTACGTCTATATCGAGTGATTTCGAGTTGTTTTGCGAAGGCTAACCGTAGGTTCTAACCTATAAGCCTTTTTGCGTATCGTGTCGGTTTTAGCGTATCGTATTGGATTTAGTGTGTCGTTTCAAGTATTGAATTGGTTTTGATGCGATGCGATACGTGTGATTCGTGTAGGTACACCGCGACGATCCGAGGCGATGCGGAAGATGACGGAGACATCGACACCGACACGCAGGATACAGGTGAGTAGATTATATCTACAGGGGGAAGTCGGGTGGATGGCGTATAGCACCCCCGCAGTCCGTAATTAGTATTATGTAGTATTTTTATGTGTGTGATAGCTTTAGTGTGTCTTGGTTAGTTAGGGGTAGAAATAACCAGCATAGCTCCTAGTTGCGAACCATAGGATAGATTTGCACCCACACGTATACACTTGTGTGTTTCTTGTACTTGCACCGTGTTTGATGATATGGGATGACTTTGGAGATGAGTCGATGGTGTGGGCTTGTGCCGTGAGATCGGTGATTTGATACGATTCATATGTGGGATATGACTTGTGATTCTTGCGGGCTTGGGATATGTGTTTACCCCCGCATGCATACTTCTTTGATGGTATCGATTGTACTAGACATAGAGTAGTACCCCAGACTATTTGATCTGATGATAGTGATACCTATTATGTGATGAGACAGTGAGATGTTGAACCCTACCCAGCTATTGGGGATGCCGTGCGATGATTTACCGTACGAGCCGATATTGATGATAGATCCGCACTCATAACTCGAGGATATCTTACGATATGACATTGAGGCGAGATCACCGACTATATATCTATATATATATATATATCGACTCGGATGTTAGGCGGTTTCCTTACCTGTAGTTCAGCTTGTTAGTTCAGCCGTATAGTTAGTGTAGTTGTTAGAGTAGATTAGACTTCTTACCTATTTCAAAAACTAACGAATCGTGGGCATTTTTAAAGACAGCTCAAGGGAATCTACGGATATTTCAAAAACGACGTATCTTTTCACAAAAACACCGTAGCCCCTATTTTCAAAACCCCATGATTCGTGTTATTTCAAAAGGCACCAATTGTAGGACTTATGTTGGATTAATGCAGATTAGTTTTAGTTACGTCCAGTTTCAGCTCCCACTCCCCTTTTGTGGTTCGCTTTGCATCGCATTTTATTACTATGTTCATACTCCAGTATTAATATCATGCTGATAGGACACCAGCACTATTACCGATGATGCGTTTGTACCACGTACACTTACTTGCCGGCTCACACACATCTTCATCGGTAATTGCCATGTCACGTACACCTTAGAAAGTATAGTATTGCTTGACATAGCCTTTTTGCTAGTAGTTTAGACATTGTAGTTATTACCTGCTACTTCCTGCATACTGTTATTCATTGTTATGCCGCATTCATGGATTCTCATGCATATATTCACTATTTTGCATGCTATTGAAGTTTGGATTTGGACTTCTATGAGATTTTCTGGATTTGGAGGAAAACCGCAAAAACACAATTAAACATATTCTCTCTTTTAAAATAAAAAGTGCGGTTTTCCCATGATGTATGAGTCGTCCACCATGAGTTTGCTGATGGATTTGGAAACCCGATTCGAGGAGACGGATGAACCGTTTCGGGTACATGGTGGACCCGGTACGGTACCCCGGGGCAAGAGGAATGTGGTGATGACGTTGAGCCTGGCAGGGGAGTACTACCTACCGGTGATTTTACCCGACGCGTCGGATATCCGGAGGATACCGTCGTGGTCTTGAGATTTATGGTAGGGGCCGGTCTGGACTGACGGCGCCCTAGATATCGTGGTTGAGACTTTGAGATATCGGGATATTGGGATTTCGTTTGTGCCGATGCTAGGCACAGTTTTATGCTGATTTCATTATGGTACCTCATTTTAAAAATACAAGGGAAATCTCACTAAAAGTATGAAAACAGTTGCTTCATGTAAATGTATTCTGTTTTCACGCATTCATATATCATTCATATGCTATATTGTTATCTGAGGCACTGACACAGACACATGAGATTGCACTCGGGTTAGATATTTACCCTAGCCTTGCTATAGGCTGCATATTTGTATATTGAGGATTTTATATACTGATCGTATGGACCTAGGGATGTCTTGCTTTCGGTTTCTGCTTGTAGATGTTTCTATTCACGAGTTGGCAACTCACCCCCGTTGTGCCACAGTTCTTGCAGGTTCTGCCGTACAGGTTCTATTGCGGCATTTCTGGCACACTACCTTCTTGCGGGTGATTTGCTTTGGTAGGTGGATTCTTTCGTATCAAGAATCACCATTGCATGTATTTATTTCATTGTATCTAGAAATTGTCCATCAACCAAAACCTGTGTATTGTTTCAGACATAGACTTTAGTGTTATATTATTCGACCTTAGAGTTGCGCTTAGTGGTATTGCGGTTTCTTATTGTTTTTGAGTTTTTCTTTGAATTTGATCCTCGCCACTTGGCGTTGTATATTATATCTTGTGTGGTTGTGACCGTCGATTGACGAAGAGCTAGCTCCCGCTTGGGGATGCCTTTATCATTGCATATATATATTGTTATCCTTGTTGTACCCCATTCGGGGCCAGTTTTACAAAAGAAACTCTGCCGAAATTTTTAGAAAAGACCTTATTGTTTTTAAAATGCACATTCGGCTTAGTTATTTAAAAAAACTTGATTTCAAACATGTTTTTCATCACTTCTTTAAACCAGTTTCTTTACTTATTCTTAAAAATGGTTTTAGATTTCTGGGCTTTTGGCTTACTTGGATCAGATGGAGTCCTATAGGCTTCATATGTTTCAAGGGCCAGTCACGTGCTCTTTCGGGTCGTGACAAAGTTGGTATCAGAGCGCTAGGTTGACCTTGGTTCGAGTCTAAGTTTGACTATGTGGAGCCTAGGGAGTTATTTATATACGGAGCTTAGGCTTGACCTTACGGAACTTAGACTTGGTCGAGGGGGTGTAAACCCGAACTTTCGTCGTTTTAGGATGACCTTTGGTTGATGGATTAGGTGACTAAAGTAGAGTGACGTACCGTTGGTATGTTCCGCGGCATACTTACGACACGCCACTCCGCTTAAGGAACCTTAGGATGTGCATACTTTTGAGATCAGTGATTCTCTTTATATCCAGGATTATACATCCATTTGAGATCCCCGATTCTATTAGTTTCATGATCATACCTTCATTGATGTTGTTCCTCCCTATGATCATGTATCCACTTTGGATCTGTTGTTTCCCTTCTTGCCACTGATGTGCTCTCTTTGATACTCGATTGAGGTTCCTGTCACCATGTTTGAGCGCAGTTTGGGCTGCTGCTACGTTTACGGCCGGTGTGAGCTCGTTTAGTACGAGAGCCGACCATTGTGTTTTCTGGTGACATGGGAACGTCTCGAGTTAGTGTTGGTGATTGTGACCTCTAGTGGAGGCGAGTGCTTGGTCTTGCACCGGATGATCGGGCCATTGTTAGAGCTGCCAGTTGAGAGAGGACTGTTGATGTACAGCATACCTCAGAGATTGTGATGTCGCCTACCGTGCAGACAGATGGACCAGCTGTTGCTGAGATTGACAGGATGTCGCTTTCGGAGCTTACGAGCTGAGATTGCCGGAGCTTCCAGGCAGATATGCGGCAGATGATAGCTAGTCTACCCGATTTGAGAGACGAAGGTGATTCGTCCGATTTTGCGCCAGAGCGGGCCCAGTCGAGTTGAAGATTTCCAGTGTGGAGAGTCTTACTCAGATCTAGAGCAGGCTGATTCAGTGATGACCGCTTATGTATTGCCTTTCCTGGAGGATTGAGGCGCTATTCGGCATACAGGCATATGAGCCAGTTGTTGCTGCAAATGATGAGATATCGCCCAGATGATTGGAGCTACTGCAGCATGAGCATGTTCTTAGAGAGATGATAGCGAGTCGCTAGTCACCTGAGGATGAATGACTAGGACGTGTGGTGAATTCGCTTACCCCGATGCGAGGTCATCAGGTGGATTGATTTCAGCTAGAGACGACTTCACGCAGGTTCGTTGAGAGTCGATAGAGACGATCGAATGTCAGGAGCCTATTTTCCAAGTTTAAAGTATACGGAAAGACATGCAGGTGATTCTATAGACCCTCTAGAAGAATGAAACCCTAACTCGACTTAATGACCGTGTGACAGCCTTTGAACCTTAGGGTTTACGGCGGTTCCGCGGCGCCATTAGTGAGGCTTGGGTTTGCCTTCTACGGCTGGACCACCGACGCTGTGGCATGTACTCGATACTATTAAACTGTACCCGAGATGTGAGCTCTTGGGGGATTATGAGGATCTGACGAGTCGATCGGATGGTTCGACATCTTTCGGATATCGTGATGGGACACTGCTTGGGAGACTCCAGATACGAGCATAGCCGTCGGGGCGCAGTTCGTGTAGCCACGATGAGACGAGTCCGAATCAGTCGACATTTGAGCAGAATGAAGATAAGAGTTCGTACGAGATTTCGACGAGATGACGTCCCACTCCGCTGACATTAGAGATGTGATACGCACCCCGAGGCGTTGTATATGGATATATCTTCCAGGAAGAAGCGCGATAAGTATGCAGCCGTTCCGGAATAAGCTTTAGCTTCAGCATTGGATGATGACTTCCGGGCATTTCGGCAGGATTGAGATTTGTGAAAGGGACCTCGACAGGACCTTTCTGGAGTACGATACGAGAAGACCTAGACCAGGAGTGGTCGTGTTGCGCACACCCAGCAGGCCAGAGTTCGGCATTGTCGACGAGGTAGTTGACCAGGATCGGATAAAGGAACTTACCCAGATGCGTTGCGAATTGATCAAGTACGGACGAGTGATGAGTTTTCCTCCGATGGTTGGGACGTGTTCCCGAGGACCTGTTCGGCCTGACATCTGCTACAGAATGATGAAGCTACAGAATACGCGATTTCGAGTCCGTGTGAGAGACTTCAGATTGACCGTGGCCGAGAACAGTGCAGTGCATAGTAGCTTAGCGTGACGTCATAGTGGACAACGATGGAGACAGTTGGAACAAGAGGTTCGTGCGAGACACTGACGAGCTGTCATTGCTTCCCGTCGAGACTAGAGACCTGATATGCTTACAGAGACGTTGGGATGTGACCAGTTTCTGAGAAAATATTGTGTTGAGGACACAGGTGTCTTTTGAGTGAGAAGAGGTTGTGCAATAAAGCCAGCCTCTGTGCAGATCGGCATAGGCGAAATCGGAAGAGACCTTCAGCAGGATTCCTTCCAGGACATTGCGGCAATGACGTTTGCACCCAGGATCAGATGTGTGACGTGCTTTCAGAGAGCCCGAGGCTGATGACAGTGATATGCTGCCTTACGAGTGGTCGTGAGGTTTGACCGAGAGGTGACCAGAGAAGTGCCAGAACGGAATCGTCCCCGTTAGCACACCTGACAGGGCCGATGAGCCGATTGACCGCGTGATAGGTAATCCACAGGGAAGATAAGGACCCAGAGAGTCAGAAGACGCCAGACCGTGAGCAAGAGGCAGGTAGATATCCTGCGCTGCTAGCAGTGGATGCACCGACTCCTTCTCGACCTTGAAGGAGGAACTACCGAAGACGGTATTTATGATTTGTGATTTTGTGATTCAATTATCACGTATCCGTCATTTTGGATTTCGGTATTTTGGGCGTTCTGTTTGCATGATTTAGTTTTGGTGACTGAGTTTTATGATATTGGTTTCATGCACCCACTGGATATTTATATATTTTGCGCAGAGTTTTCATGCATTTTAGTGTTATACTTTGATTCGTGCACGCTGATGCACACGGTTGTGAGATTTTCCTTTGCGGTACACCTGATTTTGGTTTGAGCCGCATTATATCGTTGATTTTGACCGGATTTTTGATAGTTGATTTTTGCCTCCGTGCTGGTGATGTGCTTTACGCCTGTTCGGTGTTTGCTATTGGATTTCGTGATTCCGTGCATGTTGAGTGCGCAAGGTTTAGATTTTCATTCGTGCACGATGGATGCACCGATTTGGATTTTCGCGCATGTTGGGCGCATGTTTTTAGATACGATTTTGGTGCGCACCCGATGCACTAAATCGAGATTTCTTCGTGCATGTTAGATGCACCGGACCTTGGCTGTCAGGCACATACGTTGCCCATGACGGATGCTTCGTGCACACCCGTTGCACTTAGATGTTGTTTTGT
Source organism: Agapanthus africanus (assembly GCA_030015575.1). Lineage (NCBI taxonomy): Eukaryota > Viridiplantae > Streptophyta > Magnoliopsida > Asparagales > Amaryllidaceae > Agapanthus > Agapanthus africanus. The sequence goes on from CM057337.1 coordinate 89,711,408, forward strand.
GCACCTGTTTAGCACATATATGGATTTTTGATTTCAGTGCGCACCAGACGCACAGGATTGTGTTATGTATAGATTGGATGTCTACATGTGTAGTTCCGATCCCTATCATATCGGTTTTGTATTGGATTTGACATTGTGTTTTTACATTGACTCCGATGATTGCGGATGCCTGACGGAGTTCTGTTTTTGAGTTATCTGTTCAGTACCCTTGCGCATGCATTGCGCTGTGACGTTCTATGTGTTGATGGTTTCGGAGCCCCGACGACTTTGGTTTATTACTGAAATGTTTTTGTATCTGGGGGTTTAAATTTAAATTCGGGGACCGAATTTCTTTAAGGGGGGTAGATTGTAACATTTTCAAAAATATAAAATATTAATTTTGGGAATTTTTATGATTTAATATTATTTTATTGATTATTTTAATATTAAATTAATATTTAAATGCAAATAAATAGGAAAAAATTGAGAAAAATTATGGAAAATTCTAAAATGGGTTATTTATTGGGATTATGACATTTTTAAGTTGTTGTGATCATTTTGACACTAATTTAGCGCTAATCGCGATTAAAATCGCTAATCGGGTTTTTCGGCAATTTTGTGCAAAACTTGCACATATCACATTTTCTACACTTGTGCATTTTTCTAGCCATGGATTTCTTTTTGTGTTCACTATTGAGGTGAGAAGGTTTGGTTTAAGGAAGAGAAAGGAAAAGAAAAGAGAAAAGAAAAGAAAATGAGGGTAGGTGAGAGAGAGAGGTGGACTTTGACTTATACCCTTAGCCATACCCCTTCATTCCTCATTTCTCTCCCTCTTCTTCCTCCTCCTACTGCTGCTGCCCCTTCCTCATCTCCCTCCCCTCTTCAAAGCCCAAAAACATCTCAAAAACTACACCAAAACCCCATGTCGGTTTCATTAAAAATGTGCACAAGCCCGAGATCTTCAAGATGGACTAAGAAAGCTTGGATTGTGGCCACTAGGGGCAACTCAAGAAAATTCTTGAGTTGCCAATTGAGGTAATTTCTGAACCATGATCTTAATTTTAGCATTTCCTATACCCCTATGCAAGTTTAGAATCGATATCGGGTGAATTTGTGGACTTGGTGAAAACTAGTTAGGGTTTGAGGAAATGGTGAGTTGTGAGGGGGAATTTGAGTTTAGAAGAGATCATATGAGCACCCTAGAGCTAGAAACCCAGCCCAATCGCACTGGAAACCAAAAATACGGAATTTCGGGACTTTCATGTCGGTTTGTGAGTGTTTGTGTGTGCAGGGAAATCTGGGATGCACTGGGACATTTCTAGGTAAAATAAGCAATACCAGAGACCCACATTAGACCACAGGAGGCCACCCTAGGAGTACGAACCCCTTTGGGAATAGGGGGGCCGGCCAGGCCGGCCAAACAGTGTATGTGGCCGGCCCCTCTGTGATGAAACCTCCCCATTTTGCTTCCATACCTCATATACACCCTGCATAGCACCCTGGAGTTGTTTATTTGCCTTGGTTTGGCCTGAGATAAAATCTGGGAGCATTTTCTCAAGTTGCAGCTTTGAAATTTGATTTGGTTTTGCGTGTTTTGATTTCCAGATTTTGATGTTAGTGTGTTATCTCGATCGTGTGACGTTTGTACGTCTATATCGAGTGATTTCGAGTTGTTTTGCGAAGGCTAACCGTAGGTTCTAACCTATAAGCCTTTTTGCGTATCGTGTCGGTTTTAGCGTATCGTATTGGATTTAGTGTGTCGTTTCAAGTATTGAATTGGTTTTGATGCGATGCGATACGTGTGATTCGTGTAGGTACACCGCGACGATCCGAGGCGATGCGGAAGATGACGGAGACATCGACACCGACACGCAGGATACAGGTGAGTAGATTATATCTACAGGGGGAAGTCGGGTGGATGGCGTATAGCACCCCCGCAGTCCGTAATTAGTATTATGTAGTATTTTTATGTGTGTGATAGCTTTAGTGTGTCTTGGTTAGTTAGGGGTAGAAATAACCAGCATAGCTCCTAGTTGCGAACCATAGGATAGATTTGCACCCACACGTATACACTTGTGTGTTTCTTGTACTTGCACCGTGTTTGATGATATGGGATGACTTTGGAGATGAGTCGATGGTGTGGGCTTGTGCCGTGAGATCGGTGATTTGATACGATTCATATGTGGGATATGACTTGTGATTCTTGCGGGCTTGGGATATGTGTTTACCCCCGCATGCATACTTCTTTGATGGTATCGATTGTACTAGACATAGAGTAGTACCCCAGACTATTTGATCTGATGATAGTGATACCTATTATGTGATGAGACAGTGAGATGTTGAACCCTACCCAGCTATTGGAGATGCCGTGCGATGATTTACCGTACGAGCCGATATTGATGATAGATCCGCACTCATAACTCGAGGATATCTTACGATATGACATTGAGGCGAGATCACCGACTATATATCTATATATATATATATATCGACTCGGATGTTAGGCGGTTTCCTTACCTGTAGTTCAGCTTGTTAGTTCAGCCGTATAGTTAGTGTAGTTGTTAGAGTAGATTAGACTTCTTACCTATTTCAAAAACTAACGAATCGTGGGCATTTTTAAAGACAGCTCAAGGGAATCTATGGATATTTCAAAAACGACGTATCTTTTCACAAAAACACCGTAGCCCCTATTTTCAAAACCCCATGATTCGTGTTATTTCAAAAGGCACCAATTGTAGGACTTATGTTGGATTAATGCAGATTAGTTTTAGTTACGTCCAGTTTCAGCTCCCACTCCCCTTTTGTGGTTCGCTTTGCATCGCATTTTATTACTATGTTCATACTCCAGTATTAATATCATGCTGATAGGACACCAGCACTATTACCGATGATGCGTTTGTACCACGTACACTTACTTGCCGGCTCACACACATCTTCATCGGTAATTGCCATGTCACGTACACCTTAGAAAGTATAGTATTGCTTGACATAGCCTTTTTGCTAGTAGTTTAGACATTGTAGTTATTACCTGCTACTTCCTGCATACTGTTATTCATTGTTATGCCGCATTCATGGATTCTCATGCATATATTCACTATTTTGCATGCTATTGAAGTTTGGATTTGGACTTCTATGAGATTTTCTGGATTTGGAGGAAAACCGCAAAAACACAATTAAACATATTCTCTCTTTTAAAATAAAAAGTGCGGTTTTCCCATGATGTATGAGTCGTCCACCATGAGTTTGCTGATGGATTTGGAAACCCGATTCGAGGAGACGGATGAACCGTTTCGGGTACATGGTGGACCCGGTACGGTACCCCGGGGCAAGAGGAATGTGGTGATGACGTTGAGCCTGGCAGGGGAGTACTACCTACCGGTGATTTTACCCGACGCGTCGGATATCCGGAGGATACCGTCGTGGTCTTGAGATTTATGGTAGGGGCCGGTCTGGACTGACGGCGCCCTAGATATCGTGGTTGAGACTTTGAGATATCGGGATATTGGGATTTCGTTTGTGCCGATGCTAGGCACAGTTTTATGCTGATTTCATTATGGTACCTCATTTTAAAAATACAAGGGAAATCTCACTAAAAGTATGAAAACAGTTGCTTCATGTAAATGTATTCTGTTTTCACGCATTCATATATCATTCATATGCTATATTGTTATCTGAGGCACTGACACAGACACATGAGATTGCACTCGGGTTAGATATTTACCCTAGCCTTGCTATAGGCTGCATATTTGTATATTGAGGATTTTATATACTGATCGTATGGACCTAGGGATGTCTTGCTTTCGGTTTCTGCTTGTAGATGTTTCTATTCACGAGTTGGCAACTCACCCCCGTTGTGCCACAGTTCTTGCAGGTTCTGCCGTACAGGTTCTATTGCGGCATTTCTGGCACACTACCTTCTTGCGGGTGATTTGCTTTGGTAGGTGGATTCTTTCGTATCAAGAATCACCATTGCATGTATTTATTTCATTGTATCTAGAAATTGTCCATCAACCAAAACCTGTGTATTGTTTCAGACATAGACTTTAGTGTTATATTATTCGACCTTAGAGTTGCGCTTAGTGGTATTGCGGTTTCTTATTGTTTTTGAGTTTTTCTTTGAATTTGATCCTCGCCACTTGGCGTTGTATATTATATCTTGTGTGGTTGTGACCGTCGATTGACGAAGAGCTAGCTCCCGCTTGGGGATGCCTTTATCATTGCATATATATATTGTTATCCTTGTTGTACCCCATTCGGGGCCAGTTTTACAAAAGAAACTCTGCCGAAATTTTTAGAAAAGACCTTATTGTTTTTAAAATGCACATTCGGCTTAGTTATTTAAAAAAACTTGATTTCAAACATGTTTTTCATCACTTCTTTAAACCAGTTTCTTTACTTATTCTTAAAAATGGTTTTAGATTTCTGGGCTTTTGGCTTACTTGGATCAGATGGAGTCCTATAGGCTTCATATGTTTCAAGGGCCAGTCACGTGCTCTTTCGGGTCGTGACAAAAACATCATGCAAACAACTTTCCATACTAAGTGAATGCGGAATACAACCTTTGTAGACCGGTCCTTCACTTCAAATGCTCTGTGTAGAAATCCCTTCGCTGCGAGTAATGATCTCCCGAATTCTTGAGAGGATCCACAAGGTGAAAAATGCAAACTTGCTCAAAGCTTTCGAGGCCGAAGATGATCTACGTCGAGAAGACTCAAGCTCATGCTGCCTTTTCACTAAATTAGGGTTTAGTGAAGCAAACACCCTAAACTAAATGGCTAATAGCAGAGGATGATGAAATAGGAAATGGGCTCTCTTTAGTTTTCTTTTTCTCTCAATATTTTCTCATCTTGGAAAAATCTAGCAAGCTTTTCATGAGGAAGAAGATGAAGTGATGAACAAATGAAACTCATGAGGTGGAATATGAACCATGGGTGAGTTAGTGTCATACACTAAACCTTGTAGAGACTTGACTATGGTTAGTATAATGGTTGTTTTAATAAATATTTATAGCAAAACAAAAAGAGTGGACTTGGTCAATGCTTATCCACAAGCTTTCTCAAAGCTTCCACCATGAAAAATTCCACCAATTTATAATTACTTCGATAAATAAAAACCCTAGGATTATACCAACTATAGTGCAAGTCTCGTACACCCATGTTTCTTGTATCATCAAGCATGACACAATAAAATGTACATTAATATATATCACATATATACTATATGCACACAAGTGAGAAAAAGAATACTTAGTGAGCAGATATTAGCTAATGTAAGTTAATATATCAAATATATAATTATACATTAAATTATCAAATCAAACACTTGATTTAATAATCCGGCTATATCACATATAACCGACTAATATCATATGAATCATCTTATCGAATCAACACTTGATCCGATAACCCGGCTATATCTTATATAACCGACCGATATCACATATCGCGAGAATAGAATGCGGTATCACATACGCGCATTAATCTCGGTCCCGCACATATCACATATGTGCTCCTACTTCGTTTCGCATGAACCAGGAAATCTCTGTGTAGGACTCTAAAGACTCGTCAATACGCCGGCAATAGGTGATGATCATATCAAATACCCACAAACCGCAAACGGTCTGCTAAACGTAAAGGCCACCCGGGTATTGAGCGATCAGAAGATCACCAAGCAAGCCTGCTCATACTCCTGCGAATCCAATCAGCAACACTATTGTACAATCCGGTCTCTTCGTCAGATATATCACATATCTCCGCCTGGGGGTGGTAAACGTCATACCCCAATAGCCTGATAAGTCATGCCGATGTGAGGCCCATAACGGTTCTAGAAACTACTGACAACACTTACTAGTAAATCTCAGCAACCCTGACCAGGGATTTCATGTTATAGGCAATCGAGCATAGCGCAATATCAACTCCCAATGCCGGGAGAGACGAATCCCCTCTTATCGCTCATTGCCTCCATATGACTCGGGACTATACCCAAAAACCACCTTTTTGCACGATCTCTTGACCGTGGTATGGTGGAAATCAAAGCACAGTAGGAATCACACAAGACTCTATGACGATATCGGGTCAACAGACTAACCTGTACTAGTGTCACCAGAGAACTGCTATCTGACGATATGTATAATACCATCTAGGAGTTCTCGGCGAGTTCGTTCAGTATACCCAGTCTCCACTGAGCACCCGTATACCTTCTCTGATGCCAAACACCAATGGTTATGTGATCATCCATCGCCCATCATATGGGTCGAGAAGCGCATACGCTAGTCTACTCTGGAGTATCGATGCCCTGTCTCGATACTCCCACGAAGTACTTGTGGATTACCCTTGGCCCCACTAGTATGATCTCCATCATAGTCCTGGTAGTCAAGTACACATCCTAAGGGCTTTGTCAACATGTGAGAGAAAGACAGCATCACTTATATAAGTCAACATGTTAAGATAAAGAGCAACCAGATAGCATATTATCATGTCGAGCAAGAAAGTCCTCCCTATATATGTCCAAGCATCCACTACAGTATACATCACATGTACAGTAATGGCCTCTAGGGCATACATATAACTAACAATCTCCCACTTGCACTAAAACCATCTATTGTAGTATCCAATACCCAACAATTTAGCAGTGGTTGTAGTATCCCATACTCAACCATCCCAAAATCTCTCAAATAGTATTTGGGGAAGCAGGACTTGGTGAGTGGATCCGCCGTGTTAACCTTAAAATCTACTCTCCTTACCTCGATCTCTTGGAGATCAACCATCTCCATGATCAAGTGATACTTGCCTCAGAATATGTCTGGATTGCTGATAGGACCGGTGTTCCTAGGCCAAAGCCACAACTCCATTGTTGTCACAATAACAGTTATTGGATGCTCAATGGTAGGAACCTTGTTCATCTCATGAACAAGTATTGTCCAGACATATACTATGGTAGCATCGTTGGTAGCAATGTATTCAGCTTTTATCGTCTACTATGTCACGGTATCTAGCTTGGAACTCTTCCAACATACCGTCCCTCCACTGAGGGTAAAAACAATGCCTGTGACTGACTTTCAGTCGACCTTATCACTCTGCAAGTTCAAACTAAGAACATTCATTTAGTGCTTCTCAAGTACTTTAGAATGTCCTCCACAGCTATCCAGTGATTCTCCCAACATCCGATTGATTCCTGATCACTACACCTAGTGAATCATTTACATCTGGTCTGATACATAACATCGCATACTTGATAGAGCCTACTGCCGAAGCACAGGTTATCCCTTGCACGCGAGTGATTCCTCAGTAAGTGGGCAAAGCACCACGCTTAGAATCCTCTATACTAAACCCCTTTAGTATGGTGTTAATGTACCTGGATTTGGAACACTCCCAAACTCCACTTAGATCTATCACCATAGATCATAATCCATAAGATGTAGTAGGTATCATCCAGATCTTATATTGAGAATCCTCATGATAAGCGGAGCTTGACTGGGTGTAGCATATGAAACCATTTCCTATCAAGAGTATGTCATTTACGTACAATACGTGTAAGACAACCTCACTCTCTACAATCTTCTTGTATATATTATGTTCATCTATCATTTTGATGAAGTCAAACTCTTTGACTGCCACATCAAAACAGATGTTCCAACTCCGCGATGCGTGCATTGATCCTGATGGACTTAAGCATAGCTTTGAAAGTCTCAACTTTTCCATCTATGATTGAATGAATTCTCGGTGTTCGTGTCGGTAGAAAATGTATAGAAATCACAACCAAAGAAAATTTTGGCCGCAATCAATAACGGTGTCGATGTAGCACGTTAGTGAATACGGATCGTCCGCAGGGAAAGTGAGATCCGTTCGAATTTGAATTAGATGAATTGAAAATTAAAGAAAAGAGAAAAAAGACAATTCAATTCAAGATTTTAAAAGTGAATTTCAAGAATTATCTAGATCTAAATCAAGAAAACAATAAAATCAAGAATCATGAATTTGATGATATCCAATCGAATTAGGTTTCAAGAATTGAAGTGAGGCTTGTAGGAATCGATTGAATCTATAGAAGTGATGAAAACTAGTGATTACATTTTCTTATCCATTAATGATTTGATACTAGATCGATGACGATCAATCGAGGTTTAAGGTTCTTTTGAAGAAACTAGGGTTTCTTCATCTCATCCTTTGTCCTTTCGATGAATCTCATTCAAAAACTAGTCTCTAGTAAATTGAATTATCGATCGTTGATCTCTAGTTACGAGCGAAAACATTCAAGAAAGCATCTCGCTCGAAACTAGATTGTCGATGATCCAATTTACAAGAGTTTACAAAACTTATAGGAATTAAGAATTGTTTCAAGATTTAATCATCATCAACTATTGATTCTCTCAACTCCTCCACGAGCGGAGTTTCTACTCAAACATCATGACAAAGAAATCAATCAAGAATCGAGATCTAATCATAATGCTCAAATATAAAAGTAAGAAAGATAAAGAAATTTCACCTTTTATTTATCAACAATTTTGTTACAATTCTCTCAAGAACTACAAGAGGAAAGAACTCGATCGTCTATTTAGCTCCGCATCGTCTCCGTGAGTCGCGGATCGTCTTGAGGATCACTTGCTCGGTTGAAGATCGGCGTCGCTTCTAAAAGGTTGAAGGCTTCTTGCTTGATTTGTACTCAAAGATCTTGAATTTTGGCTTTGGTGATTGGATTAGGGTTAGGGTTTGAATGCACAAGTTGTGTCACTCAACTTGTGGGTGGATGATGTGGAATAATCAACAACCTTAGAATGAAGCCCTTGGGTCCTCTTTTATAGCCCTCTCCTTTAGCTTCCCCTAGAAGCTTGATTAGGATTAGCTTCCTTTAGAAGCTAGGTTTAGCTTAGCTTCCCTTGTAAGCTTGGTAGTTAGGAAGAAGGTTATAGAGTTAGTTAGTTAGGGTTAGCTTCCTTCATAAGCTTGGAGGTTAGGAAGAAGCTTCTAGGCTTAGGTAGTTAGCTTCCTTAGGAAGCTTGGACATGTTTAGCTTGAACAATAAGTTTTGCTGTTCGGACAGAAACTTCTGGAGATCTCTGGAATTTGCCTTGGCTTAAAGAAGTGAGGGCCTTGAGATGAGAAATCTGACGTAACAAATTGCTGACGACACGCTGACGTGGCCGCGGAAAGGGTGCTCTGGCCGCGGATCCGCGGCTCTTTGGTGGCCTCTCTGCATGAAAATTCTGTGGTATTCTTGTGCTGACTTTGTGGTACTTTTATGATGTGTGGAATCTCAAATTTATTTCTTGTTCACTGCCAGATCACAAGTCTTGGATTTGGCGTATTCTTATCAGCACTTTTATCCGTTTTGGCTCTTTTCCTGGAATTTCCTGCATAGATTCTCGAGACAAGTGTTGCGCTATACAAAGATTATGCGATGCAATGATAAACACTCAATTTCCCTCAAAATGTCGGTTTTAAAGTATAACACAAGTTATTTGGTATTTTATGGTCAATTTGCTAATATGTGCTATATTCATACCGAACACCTTTAGATGATTGCAAATAGTAGGGAAATTGATGCGTTAGAAATGCAATATTTTCGACTGATCAAATTCCCCCAAACTTATTTTTGGTCGTCTCGAGCAAATTGTTTTATTAAATAGAGAAGGAGAAAATAAAGAAAAAGAAAAAACTAGCGAGCACACTTTCGTAGGCAACACGATTGCACTGAGCACGTGCAATAAGCCTTTAAACCTCTAGGTGTCCCTAGTAGGAGGAGTGTTGTCTCCTGAGGGTTTTCAGCGGATTGCACTCACAAAATCCAATAATAAAAGGAAGACCGTGAAAGTTACATATAAATATAAGAATTATAAAAGAAAGACTTTGAAAATTAGAGTTTCCAACTATACTAGCTTTTCGGTTGTCATGAGCCCTATCTTAATAGTCATAAAATAATGTTAGAAATCACATCATCTCTCAATAAAACATCGTCTTTATTCTTCATTCCTACCTTTCTTCCAAACACCGATCATATAACCCTACGTGTGTGTAAAAGACATCCCTACACTCGGAGAATTCAATTCAAGCTATCATACTCTTGTCCATCTGCCTCAGTACTTTTTAATTTGATGAATATTTAGATGAAGTTGCTCACACATTTTTCATGCGACCGTTAATACTTCTTGAGGTACTAACCGACCGATTACTCATGTGCTTACTTATTAGGTGTATTTTCCTCGTCTTGCATCACCTAAGGCTTAGCAGTGACTCCCAGACCAGTTGGTCTAAGGCACTAGGTGATGAAGCACCCTCGCTATATTTTTTTATTACTGCCTTGGCGATAACAAAACCAGTGTTCATTTTTCTCATTTCACCATTTTCTCTTTTATTCATTTTTTTATTTCCTTCATACTTTTGGCTTTTAGACAAGAGCATTTCAAGGTATCCTCTACTATCCCGAGTTTCAAGACGTGTGTAAGTGCGTATAGTAGGGTATCAACATTCAAATGTTTGGCTTCCAGAATAGGAACTATTTTTCAGATTTATTTTTATCCTCAGATTAGTGACTTCCTTCATCTTACTAACCCTTGGGCTTGGGACAACGGCTCATAACTACTTATTACTAGTTCGTTTAAGAAAACTTCTAATTTTCTAGGTTTTCTTAAATTTTTCCAATCTTTTGGATGTAATTTTTCACTATCTAATCTTTTATTATCTTATTTATGTACAAAATATTTTTATTTTTTTGAAAATTTTTAAATTTTTATAGGTTTTAAAATGTTTTGTGCTTATACAAAGTATGATGCAAATGATGCGTAAATAAGCATAAACCTCCTCCAAACTTGTTTTCAAAAGTGTCCTCACTGTTGCCATTCGCTAGATCACAAAAACCTGTAAGCCTGGGAGGAAATTTATTAACGAGGGCAATAAATATCATCGTGGAAATCCTCCCCCAAACTTATTCTTTTCACTCACCTCCATTCAAAAGATGATACAGTAATTTACAGGACATGGAGGTGAGACGGAGGAATTTTAATCATGATAAAATGGCTCCTGTAAAAACAGGAGCTCCTCTGTGGGGTCAGTGGAAAAATACGGCTTTAATCTGTGTCCATTCACTTTGAAAAATGTACCGTTTTTAACATTTTCTACCTCAACTGCCCCGTGCGGGTATACAGACCGCACAATAAAAGGTCTTTTCCACCGAGATCGTAGCTTACCCGCATGAAGGTGTAGTCGTGAATCATAAAGAAGGATTTGTTGACCAGGTGTAAATGTTTTCCTCAAAATGTTTTTATCGTGAAATACCTTAGTCCGGTTCTTTATAATTACAACGTTATTATAAGCTTCATCACAGAGTTCGCTTACTCATTTAATTGCAGCTTCCGAAAGTTGCAGGCATGATTCAAGTCAAAGTTGATTTCTCTAATGGCCCACATTGCTTTATGCTCTATCTCGACCGGTAGGTGACAAGCCTTACCAAACACTAACCTATAAGGAGACATACCTAGATCGGTTTTATATGCAGTTTGGAATGCCCAAAGAGCATCCGTCAATTTGGTTGACCAATCTTTTCTATTTTTCGAAACAGTTTTCTCCAGAATTTGTTTGATTTGTCTGTTAGAAATCTCAGCCTGCCCGCTCGTTTGAGGATGATAGGGTGTGGAAAGTTTGTGGTTGATTGCATATTTCCGCATCAAAGTCTCGAAAGACCTGTTGCAGAAATGTGTCCCGTTATCGCTAATGATAGCGCGTGGATGTCCAAATCGCGAAAAGATGTTTTCTTTTAAGAACTTAATGACAACTTTTTTGTCATTAGTGCGACAAAGAATAGCTTCAACCCACTTTGAGACGTAATCAACCGCAAGCAGTATGTACAGATTCCCAAAGGAGTTGGGAAAGGGACCCATAAAGTCAATGCCCCAAACATCGAAAATTTCAACCACTAAGATGGGTTGCTGTGGCATCTTATTTCTCCGGGAAATCCTACCCGTGTGTTGACACTGTGCACAGGTTTTGCAATGATCAAATGCATCTTTGAACAAAGTCGGCCAATAAAAACCGCATTGCAAAACCTTCTCCGCCGTCTTTCTAGGACCGAAGTGACCCCCACATGCCTGATCATGACAAAAAGATAGAAAACTCTTGAATTCCTCATTCAGAACACACCGGCGAATGATCTGATCAGGACAATACTTAAACAGATATGGTTTATCCCAGTAAAAGTGTTTTACTTGGGATAGAAAACGATGTTTGTCCTGTTTTGTCCATTCACTGGGGATAAGTCCCGTGACAAGATAATTCACAATATCCCTGAACCAAGGTTCATCGGATACGTTCAAGAGCTGTTCGTCTGGAAAAGAATCATTGATCGGCAGGGTCACAGGTGAAGAAGAGATGCGCGAAAGATAGTTGGCTACAACATTTTCACATCCTTTCTTATCTTTAATAACAAGATCAAATTCTTGTAATAGAAGGATCCAATGTATTAGCCTACCCTTAGCATCCTTCTTCGCCAAAAGATATTTCAAGGCGGAGTGGTCAGTGTACACAACAATCGGTGAGCCAATCAAGTAAGGCCTGAATTTTTCTAATGCAAATACAACTGCCAAAAGTTCTTTTACGGTAGTTGTATAGTTAATTTGAGCATCATTCAGGGTCTTACTTGCATAATAGATCACGTGTGGTATCTTTTCAATGTGCTGTCCTAAGACTGCACCAACTGCAAAATCTGATGCATCACACATAAGCTCAAAAGGGTGGTTCCAATCTGGAGAAGATAGAACGGGGGCTGTAGTGAGAGAGTGTTTGAGTGAGTCGAATGCTGCCTCACAATCCAAGTCAAAGTGGAAGGTCGTATCCTTGGCCAAGAGAAGAGTTAAAGGTCTAGCAATTTTGCTAAAATCCTTAATGAATCTCCTGTAAAAGCCTGCATGGCCAAGAAAAGATCGGATATCCTTAACGCTTTTGGGATGAGGAAGGTTTTGAATGACATCTATTTTAGCTTTGTCAACCTCAATGCTTTTTCATGAAATAACATGTCCAAGCACAATTCCCTCTTAGACCATGAAATGGCATTTTCCCCAATTTAAGGTTAAGTTCTTCTCTTTGCAACAAGTAAGAACTGCGTCAAGATTCGATAGGCAGTCAGAAAAAGAATCTCCGAAAATCGAGAAATCGTCCATAAAAATCTCCAAAAAATTCTCGACCATGTCCGAGAATATCCCCATCATACACCGCTGAAATGTAGCGGGAGCATTGCATAACCCAAAGGGCATGCGACTATAAGCAAAGGTACCAAAAGGACAAGTAAATGTGGTTTTATCTTGATCCTTTTTGGCAGTAGGGACCTGATTATAGCCAGAGTATCCGTCCATAAAGCAATAATACTCCCGTCCAGCTAAGCATTCTAGCATCTGGTCAATGAAAGGTAGAGGAAAGTGGTCTTTCCTCGTAGCGGCATTGAGTTTCCTGTAATCAATACATACACGCCACCCAGTTTGAGTGCGTGTCTGGATTAACTCATTAGCCTCATTGGTAATGACTGTGATGCCAGATTTCTTAGGGACGACATGAATTGGACTTACCCATTGGCTATCGGAGATTGGGTAAATGATACTATTGTCAAGGCATTTGACGATTTCTTTCTTCACTGCATCCTTCATGACGGGGTTCAACCGTCTCTGTGGTTCTCTGGTTGGTTTGGCTTCATCCATCAAATGTATATGATGTTCAACAATCAAGGGACTAATCCCTTTGATGTCAGCCATGGTCCAACCAAACGCCTTCCTATTAGATCTCAATACCGTCAAAAGTGCCTTCTCTTGCTCTGATGCTAGAGAAGCGGATATGATAACCGGTAAAGACTCATTCTCACCTAAATATGCATATTTAAGATAAGAAGGTAAAAGTTTGAGATCTAATGCTGGCGGAGAAATAATAGAAGGTGGGATCATCGAATGATTTTCGGAGTCACAAAGAAGCTCATAGCTTGTGAAAGATACAGACTCGGAAGGTGATGAGTCAAGAGTGTCGGACTCAAGCGTGGAAAATGTGTCCTCACTAAGATGTGAAAGATCAAACATTGATGTGGTAGTGTCATCGAGATCTTCAAAGCAAAGTTCATCAACTTCGCAACTTTCGGGAGCAATCTCGTGGACAGAACAAACATCAAGTATATGAGCAGAGGGTTCAGATGGCTGACTTCCAATTTTGTAGATGTTCAGTTCAATTGTCATTTTTCCAAAAGATAGGTTCATTGAACCGTTTCGGCAGTTAATGACAGCATTGGAAGTGGCAAGGAATGGTCGACCCAAAATCACCGGAATTTGATTCCGTGGGTTTGCTACAGGTTGTGTATCTAGAACAATGAAGTCCACAGGGAATACAAATTCCCCGACTTTTATTAACACATCCTCCAGTTCACCCCTAGATTTGGTGATTGAACGGTCTGCCATTTAGAGAGTGCAGTGAGCTGGTTCAACTCTCCAATCCCTAACTGCTCGTATACAGAATATGGAAGCAGGTTAATACTTGCGCCTAGGTCAAGAAGAGCACGGTTGATGTTTTTACCCCCAATAGAAATCGATATCGTAGGACACCCTGGATCCTTACGTTTCTTTGGTAACTGTGGGGTAAAAGCAGTGCTAACATTATTAGTCATGAAGACCTTTTTGGGCACTTGTGTCTTCCTCTTCCTAGTGCACAAGTCTTTAAGAATTTTCGCATAAGCGGGGACCTGTTGAATAGCATTTAGGAGAGGGATGTTGATATTAACCTATTTGAACATTTCCATAATCTTCTCTATATGTGGACTCGATTTGTTACCCCTTAACCGATTCGGATAAGGTGCTTTAGCAATAAGAGCTGGGTCCATCATAGGAGAAGGTGGTGTGTGTGGAAGTGATCCCAGAATAGGAGTGGGGATCGTCTTTGGTGGACTAGAAGAGGGTTGCTGAAGTAACGAGCCTTGTGGAAAACGAAGAATAGGCTCGCAAGAAGGTGGTGGGGTAGAAGAACAAGGATCAGAAGTAGAAGTGTGTGTGTAAGGAAAGGTCTCAGCCGGGGTATTATTGATAGATTTTTCAGCATCATCAATCTCTTCCCCAACATGATTAATCAGCACTCTTCCTGATCTCAACGTTGTGATGGCACTCACATTGTAGTGTTGTAAATGCCCAGGATTCGGTAAGGGTTGAGACGGAAGTTTCTCTTTTTCTCTTGCACTCATTTCGGCTTTTAATCGTGAAATTTCTGCTTCCATCGATTTTAAACTCTCAGTTTGGAGGTCAGAGTTTTTCTCAAATTTATCGAGGGAAGACCTAAATTCGGCCGACATTCTTTTCATGTACATTTCAAAAGTCCGTTCGAGTGAAGCAGAGAGATCAGTACCAATCAACTGTGCAGGATTATACGGTGCAGGTGTGCTGACCGGATCTTGAAAGTTTTGTGATTGGTAGGGGTGCTGAGTCAGTTGAAATGGCTGCTGTGGTGGTGGAAGAGCCCTTTGAAAATTATTTTGATTTGGAACCGTGTGTTGATTTTGCTGATGGTTCCAAGCAAAGTTAGGGTGATTTCTCCAACCCTGATTATATGTGGAAGAATACGGATCGTTTCTAGGTCTTTGAAAAGCAGTATTGGTAAATTCTTGACCTTGAAATGGAGAATTCAATAGACATTCTTCCATCAAATGAGAAGGATCAGAACAACATCCACATACAGTTTTGGGGAGCGACATCGGATTTAGGGAGGCTTAGCTTCTAGCTTCTTTTGCATTGCTGCCATCTCAGCTCTAACACCTATGGAAACAACAATTTGGTGAATGCCACCCGTAGACGATGACTGGTTTACACTCTCCCATTGTAAAGATTTTTCAGCGAAATCTTCTAAGAATTTCCAAGCTTCCCCATCATCTTTGGTCATAAAAGTGCCTTGACACATGGCTTCAAGGTTCTGTTTAGTGGTAGGATTAATGCCCTCATATATGATTCTGCACAGATCCCATCTGGGGATTCCGTGATGTGGACATTGAACCAACAGATCCTTGAAGCGTTCAAAACACTTCGAGAATGGTTCATTCGGAAGCTGGGTGAATTGATTTATTTCGCTACGGACTCGAGCTGTTTTATGATCAGGGTAGAATTTCTTAAGGAATGCTGCGACGAATTCTTCCCAGTTCGAAATGGAATGTGCGGTTGTGTTATACAGCCACTTCTCGGCTATATCGCACAAAGTAAATAGAAGAAGACGGAGACGCATAGCATCCACAGAAAACTGTGAAGTACCCATCATTGCGCATACATTTTCAAATTTGGTAATAAAGACATATGCGTCTTCAGACTCGAGACCGTGATATTTGGGTAGAAGATTGATGTATTGGGGTTTTATTTCAAAATTGTCCCCGTTGGCTGGTGGAATGGTGAGACAGGTCGAAAGAGGACCTCGCATAGGATAACATCTCTCTTGGAGAGAGATGCGGGGTGGATTCTGCGCACCTGCGGACAGCGGCAGAGTAGTGGTAAAGAAGTTCGATGGAAAAGCGTCCATCGATGTGGGTGTGGTGGTGGGTAAAGAAGAAGTAAATGTAGAATTACCGACTTCGGAGTCGATCAGGGGAACGTGGACTAAACGGGCACTAGAATCCCGTGTCCAGCCTATCTTGCACTAAAGGGTTTAGTACAAGTGGCAGCGTTAAGATAATTAAGGAAAATGATGATTGGTGTTTGTTTTTGAAAAAGATACGGATTTTTTTTTGAAAAAATTATGCAAATCACAACAAATGCACACACAACCTAAGTCTAATGGTCACCTAGGTCAAGTCTCTAGACTGCTTCTAACTGCCAGAAGACAAATCGCAGGATTAGTATTCTACTACCTCTTTATCCCTCCTGTGGCCAGGTAAGTGCCAGGTAAGTGGGAGGTTCTGCACTACGTAAGTAGTGGGCCTAATTAAGTAACCACTTGTCTTAGACACACTTGCCTTAGACACCACAAAAGAAACGCGGATAATCAATAGATTACCCACGACCTTCTTCTGTCCTAAGTGAGCGCGGCGGTCCTTAGAGTCAAGTCTAGATTTCTTTTAATTAATGAGGGTAATGCGGATGCAGTTTTGCGATTTTCGGGGCTTAGGAAGGGTAATGAACTCCCCACCTAATCTGAATTTGGTGTTTGCCCCCTTAATTTCCGTATTAAAAATACAAACAACCTAGATCAAACACGCACAATTTTTGCTTTTTGCGGCGCTGCGAATTTTTGCAAAGAAACCTGCAGAAATTTGTTAATGGAGCAGACCGAGGAGGAGATAAGAAAGTCAGAGATTCACCGAGAAAATTTGGTACAACAATGCTCTAGTCCCACCGCGGAAACGCCGCGCGATGTATACAATAGCCGCGGAAACGCGGTGGTTCAGAGAGTTCACTGCACAAAATTTTCAGACACTGTTCCTGTTCACCTTCTGAGCTCTATGGAATATTCAAAATATTTTTCCTCAAGCTCCACAGATTCCAGATTTCCTTGCAACAAATCACAATGAATCGTTTAGTGTTTGTGCGAATTTTGATCTAAAAATTCTGATGGAATAAATTTTTCAACTCAAATTTCAAAAACGAACAAATTAGCACACTATCCCCGGCAACGGCGCCATTTGATCGAATGAATTCTCGGTGTTCGTGTCGGTAGAAAATGTATAGAAATCACAACCAAAGAAATTTTTGACCGCAATCAATAACGGTGTCGATGTAGCGTGTTAGTGAATACGGATCGTCCGCAGGGAAAGTGAGATCCGTTCGAATTTGAATTAGATGAATTGAAAATTAAAGAAAAGAGAAAAAAGACAATTCAATTCAAGATTTTAAAAGTGAATTTCAAGAATTATCTAGATCTAAATCAAGAAAACAATAAAATCAAGAATCATGAATTTGATGATATCCAATCGAATTAGGTTTCAAGAATTGAAATGAGGCTCGTAGGAATCGATTGAATCTATAGAAGTGATGAAAACTAGTGATTACGTTTTCTTATCCATTAATGATTTGATACTAGACAGATGACGATCAATCGAGGTTTAAGGTTCTTTTGAAGAAACTAGGGTTTCTTCATCTCATCTTTTGTCCTTTCGATGAATCTCATTCAAAAACTAGTCTCTAGTAAATTGAATTATCGATCGTTGATCTCTAGTTACGAGCGAAAACATTCAAGAAAGCATCTCGCTCGAAACTAGATTGTCGATGATCCAATTTACAAGAGTTTACAAAACTTATAGGAATTAAGAATTGTTTCAAGATTTAATCATCATCAACTATTGATTCTCTCGACTCCTCCACGAGCGGAGTTTCTACTCAAACATCATGACAAAGAAATCAATCAAGAATCGAGATCTAATTATAATGCTCAAATATAAAAGTAAGAAAGAGAAAGAAATTTCACCTTTTATTTATCAACAATTTTGTTACAATTCTCTCAAGAACTACAAGAGGAAAGAACTCGATCGTCTATTTAGCTCCGCATCGTCTCCGTGAGTCGCGGATCGTCTTGAGGATCACTTGCTCGGTTGAAGATCGACGTCGCTTCTAAAAGGTTGAAGGCTTCTTGCTTGATTTGTAATCAAAGATCTTGAATTTTGGCTTTGGTGATTGGATTAGGGTTAGGTTTTGAATGCACAAGTTGTGTCACTCAACTTGTGGGTGGATGATGTGGAATAATCAACAACCTTAGAATGAAGCCCTTGGGTCCTCTTTTATAGCCCTCTCCTTTAGCTTCCCCTAGAAACTTGATTAGGATTAGCTTCCTTTAGAAGCTAGGTTTAGCTTAGCTTCCCTTGTAAGCTTGGTAGTTAGGAAGAAGGTTCTAGAGTTAGTTAGTTAGAGTTAGCTTCCTTCATAAGCTTGGAGGTTAGGGAGAAGCTTCTAGGCTTAGGTAGTTAGCTTCCTTAGGAAGCTTGGACATGTTTAGCTTGAACAATAAGCTTTGCTGTTCGGACAGAAGCTTCTGGAGATCTCTGGAATTTGCCTTTGCTTGAAGAAGTGAGGGCCTTGAGATGAGAAATCTGACGTAACAAATTGCTGACGAAACGCTGACGTGGCCGTGGATCCGCCGCGGAAAGGGTGCTCTGGCCGCGGATCCGCGGCCCTTTGGTGGCCTCTTTGCATGAAAATTCTGTGGTATTCTTCTGCTGACTTTGTGGTACTTTTATGATGTGTGGAATCTCAAATTTCTTTCTTGTTCACTGCCAGATCATAAGTCTTGGACTTGGCGTATTTTTTATCAGCACTTTTATCCGTTTTGGCTCTTTTCCTGGAATTTCCTGCACAGATTCTCGAGACAAGTGTTGCGCTATACAAAGATTATGCGATGCAATGATAAACACTCAATTTCCCTCAAAATATCGGTTTTAAAGTATAACACAAGTTATTTGGTATTTTACGGTCAATTTGCTAATATGTGCTATATTCCTACCGAACACCTTTACATGATTGCAAATAGTAGGGAAATTGATGCGTGAGAAATGCAATATTTTCGACTGATCAATCTACACCAAGAATCTTCTCAAGATCCGTTTGCTCCCAATGGGTTTTACCCTTTCGGGTGAAACATACAAAGTCATACTTTGTTGGTGTACATGGATTCCATCTTTGATTGCATAGCATCCAATCTTTTCACAGAGTCTCCACTCGTGATGGCCTGCCTGAACCTAGTTGGGCCATCATCTACCATTATACAATCCTCGCTCCCACTGTCATTGAGAAGACCGCAGTATCTCTCAAGTGGATGAGGAACCCTACCAGATTCGCGGAGAGGCTGAGGTTCGTTGGAGACTATTGAATCCTTTGGTTTCACCAAATCATCAGCTGTTAGTTTGTCTAGCTAGAACTCCTTCCAGTTCTACCTCATGACCACAAATTTCTTCACAAGAAATTCCTTTTCTAAAAAAGGAGGTATGCTGAGAAATAAAACACCTTTTGCTCCTCGGAGTGGTAGAAGATATTCCCTCACAAATGTTTGGGATATCCTAACAAACTTACATAACTGACCTTGCCTTGAGCTTGTCTGGATTATGCCATTCAACATAGGCCGGACAACCCCATATCTTAACTCGTTTAAGACATGGTCTCTTCCCATTCCATATCTCATATGGAGTGGTATACACTGATTTGGATGGAACCCCATTTAATAGGTATGCAGCTTTTCAAGTGCATAACACCAAAAGGAAACAGGCAACTCAGCAGTACTCATCATAGAGCGCACCTCATCTCATAGGGCGCGATACCTCCGCCCCGATACACCAATGTGCTGTGGTGTATTCGAAAGAGTAAGCTGAGAGAGAATCACATTCTTCTTTTAGAAACTTCAGGAACTCCATGCACAAGTATTCTCTTCTCTGATCACATCGAAGGACTTAATACTTCTACCCGTTTGGTTCTCAACTTCAAGCTTATATTTTTTGAATTTCTCAAAAGTTTCAGACTTGTGTTTCAACAGGAACATATGTCCGAATCTCGAGAGATGATCAGTGAATATAATGAAGTACGAAGAACCAAGCTTGGCATTTGTAGACATAGGACTGTATACATCATCATGTATTTGTCCCAAGAGTTCAGCAACTCTTCCTCTGTTTCGAGTAAATAGAGTATTGGTCATTTTACTTTTGAGACAAGACTGGCAAGAAGCATAAGATGAAAATTCGAACAGATTCTCATATTCATCCTATTGTAACTTAGTTGGTCGTGTCGCATTGATATGACCTAGTCTACAATGCTACAAGAATGTGTGTGTTCTAGATATTTTGAACTGTGGTTTGATTTAGAACTTATATGCCATTACATAACGTGCCTGATCCAATCAACTCTTGATTCAGGAAAATGTTCACAACATTATCCTCCAATATAGAATTATATCCTTCTTTAACTTAATAAAGAAACTGATGTAATGTTGTATATCAGGTTCAGTATGCAATAACATTCATTCAGAATCAATATATCAATACAAGGTGATATTTGCCAACTGATTTGGCTGCAACACTTGCATCATTCTCTACACTTAGAGACATATCATCCATTCCCAGTTCTCTACCTTTCTGTAGCCCATGTAACATATTACATATGCGGGATCCTGATCCGGTATCACATACCCAGGACGCAGAGGATACTGAAAAACAGTTCTTAGTAATGAACACACCCGAAAAAGATGCATCAACATGCACTTTCTTCGATTGGGTGGCATGGGAATCCGGATATTCCTCTATTTCCTGCTCGGACTTATAACAATTATAAGATAGAGCGGAACCAACGTTCCCTAGCACAGTATAATAAGGAGATTCGGTCAATGCATCCATATTATTATCTTAATTAAGGCGTGATATGGTCGCTACGAGGAGAGAGAGAGAAGAAAACACTCTGCGTGCGCTCTTACAAGATTAGATTGGTTATTAGTTTATCTAATCAGGATGGCTCCCACTGTTTTTATCAAATATTCCTTCAAATCCTAAAAGGTAAGACTAGCCGGGATTAATTACACTCTACAAGTTCGCCAATCTTTCAGCCAGGCCAGTGTCGGTACTTTGAGAGAGATTCCCCGTACTTTCGCACGGACCTAATTAAAATAAATCTCATTTCCCATGGGTGTAACCCTGTTAACACCTTTCTAGACATCTACTTGATCGGCTAATTGTAATGTGTAAAACTCTCTCAGGAGTAACTTTTACTCTCAGTAGGTATCAGGATCCAACTATCTCATAGAAGGTATGCAATCTCATTGCAAATTTCAACACTTGAAATTCCCGATAATATTCTGCCCTTAACCTCCTATGACCTTGACAAAGGCCAACAAACCATAGGATGCTAGTCAAGTTCAACCCGTCATTTTCTGATTGAATTAAACCTACCCGCACGACCCTTGACAAAAGCCAACAAGGTCGCACGACTACCCTAATCCAATCGCATCATATGCTTAAGCAGATAAGCACTAGTCAGCTACCGCACACTACGCCTTGACAAAGGCCAACAAACGCAGCACGAATACTAAATACTATTTGTTTGAAATGACGGAGGGCCACGACAGGTTTTTAAGAAAACTCTTTGCGTAATGAACTTGATATCGCTGTAGAATCGAGTGATTTTGAAAAAGAGTGTTTTTGAGGCTTTTACTAGTTTCGCTAAAGAGGTCACTCCCGGTGAAGGGATCTCGGCTCTTTCCTTATCGAATAAGGTGCAGGATATTTCACAAATACCACTATGCAAAGCAAAAACTATAGAAGCAATCAAAAGACAAACCGAGTGGGTTGTAACATCTGCTAGTTTCGCTAAAGAGGTCACTCCCGGTGAAGGGATTTCGGCTCTTTCCTTATTGAATAAGGTGCTGGATATTCTACAAGGAATACCGCTATGCAAAGCAAGAACTAGAGCTACCAATTTTTATTATAACAAGTTTCTACAATATCTTTAGGTTTCTTTTATTTCATTAATCTCATTAATGAAGTCCCATTAATTATGCTTCCCAAGTATCACATAAGAAATGAAAGAAGTGTTTCCCCCAATCAGAGCAAAACTCTGTTTGAAATTTGAATTTCAAAAAATTGAAGCAACGCTTCAGATCCAGCGCTAGGCGCGCTGCGCGCTACGTGTCAAACACGGATGCGCTAGCGCCAGGTGCGCTGCGCCCTACGCAGTGCACCATGTGTGCATTAGCGTTAGGCGCGCTGCGCGCCACTTGTCAAACACGGGTGCGCTAGCGCAGGCTGTGCTGCGCTCTGAGCGGACACCACGTGTCAAACACGGGTGCGCCGTGCACCACGTGCAAAGCACGGGTGCGCCAGCGCTGCAATTAAAAAATTTCCCACTCTTAGATCAAAAGATCTAATAAATAATGATAAATCATTAATCAGAATTAAAATTCTGTTATGGAAAGATTTTCTTTCAATCTTGTTAAAAACAAGAAGATTGCCTTCTGTAAAACGGAAGCCTTAGGATCAAAGATTCAATGGTGGGGAAACATCCCTAAATCAATCAGAGAAAGATCTCTTTAACCGATTCAATAAATCAACTTGCCCTATATAAAGGCCCCAAGGCTTCAAGTCTGATAGAGAGAAACCCCCCTATAAACTTTGAGAAATTCAAAGAAAGAAGAGCAAGTTCTTGAAAGAAGATTTTTCTTCAAGGTAAAGATCATGAACGATGAACACAGAGACGAAATTGTCTCATAAAAAGATGAATCATCTTCTTAAAAGATCATAGATCTACAAAGACCAAGGTCTTTCATAAAAAAGATCAAAAGATCTCATCACATAATAAAAGAAGAACATATTCTTCACACAGATCATTGATCTATAAAGGCAAAACCCTTTCAAAAATAAGAACCGTTGTTCTTGAATCTCGAGACAAAGTCTCTTCTAAAAAGAACATAAATTTATTCTCAGATCATAAAATTGATCAACATGCGTTTTGCGCTATTGAAATGCGCCTTGCGCTCTTGAACAGCGCTTCTGCTCTCTCTGGACCGGTGCTCAGCACCAAAATGTGCCACGTGTCAACCACGTATGCAATTTGCGCTTTGCGCTTCTGAAATAGCATACCGCGCTCATGGGCTGGCGCTCAGCGCCAAGCGCACCACATGTCACTCACGTGTGCGCCACTAAATTAATAGTGCTTAGCGCTCATGGACTAGCGCTTAGCGCTCATAAACTGGCGCAAAGCGCCCATCATCTGGCGCTTAGCGCCAAGCGCGACACGTGTCCCTTACATATGCGCCACGTGGCAGAAGCGCACTGCGCTTTTTGATCGGCGCAAAACGCCTAGTGCACCATAGGTTGCGCTGACAGAACACAAATTGTTCTTTAATGAGCCAGAGCTCTGCTGAATGCTTTGCATTCAATACATGACAAAAGAAAAGATTTTTTGCTCAGCATTATTAAAAGGGCCAAGCCCAAATAAAGGCTCAATAGCCAGAATAAACAAAATGTTTATTGGACTTAGCCCAATATTGGCCATAAGTCCTCAACTTATATTTAATTGAGCCCGTCTGCTCATAAATATTTAACAGGTCTTAGTCCCTAATTTGACTACAGATCTTTCAACCAACTTACACCGGTTCGAGGGTACATCTCTTTACTCCTCTGTCTTTACTCCTCTGATATCTGTCGTTGTAATCCTTTAACGTCTTCAGAGAGGTGACGGGTCCCGACAACCACACATTTCACGGACTGTGGGGTCCTTAAACTTATGGACTACGATGTCCTTAACCTTGACTGTGAGGTCGTTAAACTCACGGACTACGATGTCCTTAACCTGGACTGTGAGGTCCTTAAACTCATGGACTACGATGTCCTTAAACTTTATAGACCATGACGTCTTTAAACTATGGACTGTGGGGTCCTTAAACTCACGGGCTACGATGTCCTTAACCTGGACCGTAATGTCCTTAAACTAACATTGGACCACCATGTCTTTAAACTGGTAATCGACCGCAATATTCCTAAACTAAACAATAGAGCCCAATTGCTCTCTTGTTGGATCTAAATGATCCTGTTAAGTTGATCTTAGTCTAAAAATTAGACTAACGTATCCTTAACATACGTTTAAGTTGATCTTAGTCTCAAATGAGGCTAACGTATTCTTAAACCCAAACCCCAAACCCAAATCTAAGAAGATACGGATTTGGACTAATCCACGCCCTACGGGCGACAACATAAATTAGTTTCCGTATACAATCCACGGGAAACCACAAACAAAACAAACACCCACGACACGAAGTGACCATCTGGAGAAGGAGAAAGTTGTTATCGCGATATGGTAGCGTAATTAACTGCAGGGGGTTGCGCCTGCAGGAAAGAGCGTCCCCACAATCAAAAACCCCTCAAACGAGGTGGAATCTGACGAAGTCTGCTACATCGGCCACATCCTTTTAAACCTTCGATACATAGTGCCATAAATCAACTTGGCATCTTCGGAGAGGTGGACGGATAGCACCAATTAGCATCTGCCCCGAAATTCAAGCAAGACGTCCGCCGCGTCTTCGTCCGCGTCTTTCGGCGGGGAACAGATTTTGGCACGCCCGGTGGGACCTTTTCCTCTTTCTACTCCACATTTCGTGTGTCGTGTTCGCGAACGAATCGCGGTTTGATATAGTTGCCTTTGGGTTCGAGGTACTAAGATTTGGTGTCTTGCTCCATGCAGAAAACAGAAAATCAATGGCTTCAACTTGCACTAATTGCATTTGCAACTCTCGCCCCGTACCGTCCGGAGGAGTGATTTATGGGCCCCAAGCGGCCTCCATCTTCGCTATGCCGGTGGAACAGGTCACTCAGGCCACCACTGGATTGTTCTTAGGGACCATGTTCCCGCCAACGAGCTTTAGCGCTCCTGTACCAACACAAGAAGCTCAGAAGAAGTCGGTCTTTGATCGGCTTACAACTACTGCGGCCCCTCTCAACGGGTCGCCCAGCTCCAACCCTCAGTCTTTGACAGACTAGGACAAAGCTCAGTAGGGCCCATGAAGAAGCCCGCGATACCTGAAGCGGCCATCCCGAAGCGGATAGCCATTCCTTCTCCTAAAGTCATCAAGGCAGCTTCCCCTGCTAAAGGGTCGGTCTTCACAAGACTGTCTGTTTCAGCTCCTATTCCATGCGAAGTCACGAAGGCTGCTTCCCCTGTTCGAAAGTCGGCCTTCGCAAGAATGACTATCCCCTCTCAACAAATGTCAGTCTTCGACCGGCTAGCGCCAATAACAGCCTCTCCTCAAAACAGGGGGCATGACAAAGCCATCCCCATACCCGAACCAACGCCATCTGCGCGACATGCTCGCCGTCGTCACTGGCGTCGAGTACGGAAGGCTGGGGGCAGCTCTCCGTCTGGATTTACTCCACCAGCTCCAACGGTGGAGATCGATGCTGCTGTTCCAACCGGGAACAACTTTGAATTGCTGAACAAGGTGCGCAGGAACTCTCCTACCGCCGTACTGAAAAGATCTCCCCCACCCGTGGAGAATGTTACAAAAACGAAGACGGAGTGGTCCCCTCAGCGGCTGTCCTCCAAAATTTACAAAGTCTGGCGATAGGTTCAGGACTCAATAATTGAGCAAGATTACTCTCGCCGACAGAAAAAGGTGAAGGTTCAACAGGAAGAGAACCGTCCTGTCAAGCCACGAAAGACGACAGCTACCCGGGTGCCCGCTACAACGGCCCCCTCGACTTCAACTGCTCAAAAGAAGAGGAGGCCAGAGAAAGCCCCTGTAACTACGGCAGACCACAAAGACACTGAGCCCAAATGCCCCAAGTCTGGGGGCATAATGGTGCATACTGTTTATATGGCTTCCGGAAAAGAGGAAAGCCGCGCTTCGACGGGTCACCGACCGCTCACCCGATTCGTGACAAAAGCCCAGGAGCAGCAACAGAAGCTTCAGGAAATGCTAACGCAAATGGCCGCACTTACTGGGCTAAAAGAAAGCTCGGAGGCATCATCAGAGCAGCGTCATGAACAAGAAACCAATCCTGACTTCCTCCGTAGAGTCCTCGAAAAGAAGGACAGAGAAGCAGCAGAACAAGCGGCTAATATAAAACGAATGACGCTTCTCTTCCAAGACATGATCGGGATGATGTTACAACCAGAACCTCCGGCTGAAGACCCTCCTATCATTATTGAAGACGACAGAGGGGAGACATCGAACCCTCCTCCGGCTCTTTCAGCAGCCAAAGAGGAAACCATTTCCAAGGCCGCTCTGGACGACTACATTGCTCAGAAAATACAAGCTCACCAGGCGAATGAAGCAGCCGGCCAGGTTGTTAAAACTGGGCGACCATATCCAGTCTGGTATGACCAAATAAAGTACCCGCCGGGATATACGATCCCTAAATTTCATGTATACAAAGGGATGGGCAATCCCCACCAGCATATTGCCTAGTTCAGGGCTCTATGTGGCAACACCGGAGGTGATGATAAATTGCTACTTCGCCAATTCGTCGGCAGCTTGTCGGAGACGGCATTCGAGTGGTATTCTGAACTTCCAAATGACCCCGTCAAGACTTTCGCAGAAATGGAGCTATTATTCACCCAGCGATTCACGAGTGCTAGTGAACGCACCCCAATAACGGCATTGATCAATGCCAGGGTGAACCCAGGTGAAACGTAGGTTCAATATGCAATATGATGGCGGAATCTGTGGCCGAAATGCGAACAGCGCATCGAAGAAGCGCCGGCGGTGGGCATGTTCGTGGGCACTCTGGACCCTCATGCAACTATTTCCCAATTAATGATGTTCTTCAAGCCGACCACGTTCCAAGCCTTGATCGACAAACTGGCCCAAATGGACCAGATGGGTCATAGACCGTCTCCTCCATTGCCGGAGCCGCGGAACGAGAAGGGAAAGGGGAAGGCGACCGTCGTCGCTAACGCTCAACAGCAGCCCAGTGGTCTAAGACCAGTTGATCGCCAAATTGTTAGAAGTCGATCTCTTGGAGATAAAATGAGACGCCCTTACTCGTTCCCTCGAGACAAGACGAAGAGGTTATTCAAGTTAGCACTGCGCAATAGGCTCATCACTCTGCCGGAGCCAAGACGCCCAGCGCAACCAGGCAACATTAGCAATCCTAACTATTGCCCTTAGCACCGAATGTTGGGCCATCCGATCGAGAATTGTTACATCTTCAAAAGCTGGATAGAAGATCAGTACCATCAGGGCAAATTCGTATTATCCGAGAATTGGAAGGTGAACCCGCCTCAGCCGCACGCTCTCAAGAAGACGGATACATCGGGGGCATCGTGTTCTTTCGTAGAAGAAGCTCCATGGGAGGTCGCTCTTTTAGCCAAAACTAAAAGAATGCTGAAGGATCTCCACACATGCCCGACAATCAAGTGGAAGAATCCACTGGAACCTGAGATCATCGAGGGAATGCTGAAACCGCGCCCGACTCCAAAGATTGGTAGTGATAGCCAAAACGCTCACACCCAGCCGTCAAAATCTTCGAAGAAAAAGAAGAAGACCAAAAAGCCCGTGAAGCCTGGTGACAAGCGCACGGACCTGCAAAAACAGATTGACGCGTTGGAAGAATATAATCAAAAAGCGCGGATTCCAGTCACACTCCAAGAATTTTTCAGCCACGTCCTTGAGGACGGAGAGGATGACAATGGAGAAGACTCGTCGGATGAATCTGAAGGTTATGTAGCAAGCTGCCATGTGATCTCTTACTCGTCGATAGACGATGAAGCGGCTCCTTACACAAAGAAACTGGGGGCAAATCCTGAACCGAAACTTCTAGGGCCATCAGATGAAACGATTGATGCATTTCTGAACGAAGCTCTTCTTAAAAGCAAAGCTGCTCGAGAGCGTGAAATGGCCATATTTGAAAAAGCCAAACGCCGGCGACTGGACGAAAGAGTTGAAACATTTCCGCCAGAGCAAAGTACATCCGCCACAAATAAAAGCAGGTTCAAGACGAGGAAAAGGTTCGCTAAAACCATATCGATGGGAATGAAGCTGCCACCCTCCGAAGTGAACGCTCTTGGTGAAGCGGAAACACATCCTAACTACTGCTTATATCATCGAAAGATTACGCATCCCACTGAAGAGTGCAACGCTTTTAAAAGATGATGGCAGGGATATGTTGCCCACCAACAACATTTCAAGTGGATAAAACGCAAAGCTCGTCAGGAGCAAAGAAATACGACCGAGGAGCGCAAAAGAACTACCGGCAACTGCCATATGGTTGACTATGGGGGATCGCAAGTTCTCACCTTTGGGAGCGATTCTGATGAAGAAATAGCTCTTGGCCCTTTCTTCAAAGAATCCACCTCGGGAAAAGAGGAAGAACCGAAGGGCTGCGAGAACATTCAGCTGCGCAATCGCACATTACCTGAAAAGAATCTCGGGCCTGCAAATAAGGGCTCGAACAAAAAGGATAAGGGGAAAGAAAAAGTCCCTGAGGATATCGCCCTTGATGATCGAGTCGTCGAAGAGCTGGCAGCCAAGGACCCGCCTAAGAAAAGTAAGGTGGATTACAACGTTCTTACACACCTGAGGAAGATACCCTCACAGCTCAGTATTCTCGACGCCCTTCTGCTATCCAAAGAGGCGAGAGATTCGCTGATCAAGGCGTTACAAGATCCTGAACAATTCCAAGCTTTCCTCGCTGAAAAAAAGATGAAGGACGAGTTGGAAGAAGTGCACACAGCCGATATCACCTTCGGCGATGAAGATCTTCTCCTCGGGACGTGTGAGCATAACCGTCCCCTATATGTCTCCGGATACTGTCATGATATCAAGATAGGCAAAATCCTGGTCGACAATGGGTCCTCCGTCAACCTCCTCAACGTAAGGGTGTTAAAGGAAATCTGCATGAGCGTTCAACACCTCGCTCGTGATAAAATCACCATCTCCGGATTTGACTCCCAGTCATCATGGACGCTTGGGTCTGTAATATTGACACTACGCTTTGGGCTGCTTGTCACGGACATTAAGTTTCACGTCATTGACGCCAAGACATGCTACAACGCTTTGCTCAGCCGGCCCTGGTTACACGAGTACAATATCATCCCTTCTACACAATATCAGTGTATGAAGTATTTCAAAGACGGTCTCGAGTATACTGTGATAGGAGAGCTAAACCCATTCTCCGTGAACGAAGTCCGAAAGTACGAAGATGCGAAATACTTCTTACCAGACTTTGAGGACACGGAAAGATGTCACAAACCGAAGAACAAAACTATCACCATCATTCCGGTCTTCGGGAGTGATACCGAGGAGGAGGAAGAGATAGTTTACTCAGGTCCGCCCCAGTACAATAAGCCGGGACCGTCCACTCCTATGTTGATCTTCGGCAGCGACTCGGATGATGAGGTCAACGCTGTGTTCTCTGCTCGGCCATCAATACAAACCTTCGCTGATGAAGATCAAAGTTTGCAAGTTGCCATGGTTCCGCCCAAGCATCATAAAGAACTAGATGCGCTAGATACCTACAGTATGGAAGAACTGCAGACATTCTACGTCCCTCCCACGCGAAAAGGTGAAAAGGCGATCCTATTCTACCGATCCGGGGAAACCAAAGTGGAGAAAGAAATCTGGCATGGCGCGGATTCTACACTTGACAGGCTCCAGCCCATCCGTTTGCCCAGATATTACACAGACGGACTAAAGAGACTCTTGAGATACCAAGGTGTACCCCTTAAGCAAACTGCGCGACAAGCACAGTTCTATAACAGGATTTGGAACCTTCCCGGAACTCAACGAAAGTTGCCCAATGGGAGAATGGAAACGACCAGGCTTGGATATATTCAATCCAAGAAATGGGAGCTACTCCGCGACTGCTACGTCATACATGACTTTGATGAAGAGGGGGATGCTCTGTGGGAAGATGCTAACCCTGAACCAGAAAGAGTTCCCGCTATGAAAATGCCCAGTCTATCGTTCAAAGAACAAATGGACAAGCTTATAAGGGAAGCGGGCCAAAAGGTGCGAGACGATCATAATCGTGAAATGGCCATCTACGAGAAAGCCAGGACGCAGCGCCTCCTTCAACAGGCTGTGAAAAATGAAAATGCTCCTCCTTGCCAATCCGTTGTACAAAAGGCCCGAAGAAGAGGCAGAAATAAACCGAAGAATGGGAAGGCATTCGACAGCGACAAAGCGGGTCCAAAAAGCCACATGATCGGGAATCGAGCAACCAGGATTCATCTCTTATAAAGAAGATGGGTCGAGCATACTCTTTTCCCCAGGATAAAACACAGAAGATACTTGACCTTGCCATAAAACATCAAATGATTACCCTCCCGGAGTCCAAGCACCCCGAGCAAGCAGGCGAAGTCTCTCACCCGGACTATTGCTCCTATCACAGGGCAATAGGACATACTCTCGAAGACTGCTTCACATTCAAGAATTGGGTCGAAGACCAATATCAACAAGGCAGGTTCGCTCTATCTAGCAGTTGGAGAATAGCCCCGCCGCAGAAGCATGAACCGAAGACCACGATAGCAGAACCAAATCAATATCGGTCTTGGAAGCGATCTCGTACCTGCTACGTGATAACGCTGTCAGAAGAAGAGCCTGGGAATGTGGATGACCTCTCCCGGTGCTTCGAAAACAATGATAGTGAGGTCATCTCAGAGTTTCCACCGGCGCCAAAAGAGCTGGAAGATGGAATACATACCACTGCAGATAACCTCAAGAAAATTGATTTGGGGACGGCAAGTGACCCGCGGCCGACGTTCGTCAGTGAGCTGTTGTCTGAAGAAAGGGTGGCTACGCTAAAGGACACGCTCATGCAGCATAAAGATTGTTTCGCATGGAACTATTCCGAGATGCCAGGACTAGATCCAGAGATTGCTGTACACAAATTGGCGATATCCCTGGACGTCAAGCCGATCAAACAGGCACTGAGAAGAATGCGACTCGAGCTTGAGATGAGCATCAACGCCGAGGTCAAGAAACTAATCGACTCCGGCTTCGTCCAGGAAGTTCAGTATCCCGACTGGATCGCCAACATTGTCCCAGTAATGAAGAAGAATGGGACGGTGCACATATGTGTGAACTTTCGGGATATCAACAAAGCTTGCCTGAAGGACGTCTTCCCAATACCAGTCGCTGAGCTGATGATAGATAATACATCCACTCACGAAGTTTTCTCCTTCATGGACGGATCATCAGGATACAATCAGATAAAGATGCATCCCGAGGACCAGAAGCATACCACCTTCCGGACTCCTTTAGGTATATTCTGCTATAAGGTGATGCCTTTCGGTCTAAAGAACGCCGGTGCTACCTATCAGAGAGCCATGACGAAGATTTTCGATGACCTCATACATGAAATCGTCGAATGTTATATCGACGACCTCGTAGTTAAAAGCAAATCATACGAAGAACATTTAGAACATCTGAAGATCGTGTTTCAGCGCCTTCGGAAATACAACTTGAAGATGAACCCTCTCAAATGCGCGTTTGGAGTTTCCTCGGGCAAATTCCTGGGATTCATTGTCCGACACCGAGGCATCGAGATAGATCCTTCGAAGATCAAGGCGATTATGGAAATGCCCCCGCCAAAGACTCTCAAGCAACTGCGATCTCTCCAAGAAAAGCTCGCATATATCCGGAGATTCATAGCCAATCTTTTCGGCAAGTGCCGTCCTTACAGTCACCTAATGAAGAAGGGAACCCCATTTGTCTGGGATCACAAATGTCAAAGCGCACTGGAAGAAATCAAGCAATACCTACAGAATCCGCCAGTGCTGGCCGCTCCCGTCAAAGGAAAACCTCTCGTCCTGTACACAACAGCTCTCGAAGGTTCTTTAGGCGCGCTGTGGGCATAAGAGAACGATCAAGGGAAAGAAAGAGCTCTCTACTATCTGAGTTGAGTTCTCCTGGGGGCAGAAAGCAACTACTCCCCCATCGAAAAACACTGCCTAGCGTTGATCTTCACGGTAACGAAGCTCAGACACTACGCGTTGGCGCATGAGGTCCATATCATATCAAAAGTGGATCCTCTCAAGTATTTAATGTCAAAAGCCATATTAACGGGGTGTCTCGCTAAATGGGCCCTACTCTTGATGGAATTCTCTATAACTTATCAGCCTCTTAAGGCAGTGAAAGGTCAGGCTATTGCCGACTTCCTCGCTGAGCACTCGATACCCGCCGATTCTCCTTTGAACCGCGAATTGCCAGACGAACATGTGTTTGACACGATCGACGGGAATGATACCCGGTGGGAACTCTATTTTTATGGAGCGTCTTCCATGAAGAAGCGCAAACAAAGCACCCCCATAATCAAATCAGGGGTAGGCCTCATCTTCGTGACTCCACAGGGAGGGATAATGCGCTTCGCCTTCTCCTTAACAGAGCCGAGAATGAACAATGAGGCCGAATATGAAGCTTTGATAGCAGGTCTCGAGATCGATATCGACATGGGAATTGAAAACCTCCTCATATACGGAGACTCCCAACTGGTCGTTAGTCAAGTAAACGGCGAATATCAAACGTGCAAGCCAGAGTTGGTGAAGTACGGCGGGAGAGTATAGCAACCGCTGACTCAAATTCCATCCTACATGCTGGAAAGTATACCGCGTGTGGAAAATAGTAAGGCGGATGCACTAGCTAAGCTTGCTAAAGAGTTGGCCGACGAGAACCTCGATGACGTGAGGATCATTGTGCAAAGCCGTCGGGTTCTCGCACCAGCAGAAGTATCTCCGGAGTCATCCAAAGAAAAGGGAGCGATCGAGCGAATGATTCTGCAAATAAAAGATCAGGAAAAGGTTGCGGATTGGAGAGAAGTCTTTATAGACTACTTCAAATCCCGCCGAATACCTGAAAATGCATTCTCAAGATATCAACTTATGAAACGAGCTTTGTCTTTCGCCTTCGTCAATGATACTCTGTATAAAAGATCATTTGATTCTCTGTGGCTAAGATGCCTGGGACCTGAAGAGGCAAAGAGAGTCGTCCGAGAAACTCACGATGGACTCTGCGGTTCTCACCAAGCTGGCCCGAAGATGAAGCTGAAGATCAAACGGATGGGTTATTATTGGCCTACGATGATCCAATACTGCCTCGAATACGCGAAGCAGTGCCATGCGTGCCAGATTCACGGAGACTTTATCCATCAGCATCCAAATCCACTACACCTAACAGTGGCTAGCTGGCCGTTCGAAATGTGGGGAACTGATATAATCGGCCTTATCGAACCAGCATCGTCCAGAGGACATTGATTCATTTTGGCGACAACTGATTACTTCTCCAAATGGGCAGAAACAATACCGCTAAGGGAAGTGAAGACGGAGAATATCCTCCATTTCTTCAAGGCACACGTCATTTATCGGTTTGGAACTCCGTGATGGATCATCTCCGATAACGGGCCAGCCTACAGAAGCCACAAGATCAGCCGCTTCGCACAACAACATAACATAGACTGGAGATACTCCTCAGTCTATAATCCCCAAGCTAACGGTCTAGCTGAGGCTTTTAACAAGACTCTGACGAAGATTGAGAAAAAGATGGTGTCCCGAAATAAGAAGGACTGGCACGAGAGACTGCATGAAGCTCTCTGGGCGTATCGAACTACGTTCAAAACGGTCACGAACACAACGCCGTACGCATTGGTATTCGGTACAGAGGCGGTACTCCCCCTCGAGATAGAGCTACCTTCTCTATGAGTGGCAGTTCACTACGAGCTAACGGACGAAGAGAATGCTCACCTTCGGCTTGAGGAGCTCGATGCCCTTGATGAAACCCGGCTCATAGCGCAACAAAATCTGGAGGCTTATAAAGCAAAGATGACGCGCTCATACGAAAGATTGACTAGGCCGAGAACATTCTGCCAAGGCGAACTCGTGCTAGTGGTTAAAAGACCTATGATCCCTAATCGCGCTAAGCGGGGGAAATTCGAGCTGAACTATGAAGGCCCATATATCATAGACAAGGTCTACCAGGGTGGGGCTTATCTACTCATGGACATGCATGGCGAAAGGCCCTTCAGGCCAATAAATGGTCGCTTCCTAAACAAATACTACGCCTGACGAGTCACGGCCTAGGTCAACGATAGATGACGACGCCTATGTCCGCTCTCTATCTTCCTAAGCCTAAACTCTATAAGTAGTAGCCGGTTAAAGGACCAAAATGTTCTTAAACTAACAACGGACCGAAACGTTCTTAAACTAACATCGGACCGAAACGTTCTTAAACTAACAATGGACCACTACGTCCTAAAACTAGCTGTTGACCGAGACGTCAATAAACTACTGTGGATTGCAATATCCCAAGGCTGATACAAAAAAAAAAGAATTAAAAAAAATAGAAAAAAACGGTATGTCCATAAGCGAAAAGGGCACGGATGAAAACCCGAAAGGGCTCCGTGAGTAAAAACAGCAGGGCTACCGGTGAGTTTTGTGAAAACCCGAAAGGGCGCAATCTCGTTAAAAGACACTTGCAAGGTCCTCTCGACTTTGTGAGGAGAAATCACCAGCGTGAGATCCTTACGACTCACAAGGGAGCAACACACTTAGGGATCCCCACGATTCCTAAGGAGAAATTACACTTACGAGATCCTCATGACTCGTAAGGAGAACCCTCTTATGAGACCCTCACGGCTCATAAGATTCAAAAGTCTTAAGCTACAGGGATCTGAACCCGTTCTTAAGCAGCCACCACAACCTCCAACACTGCCCTACAAGCGGTTCAGTATTGACCCTTTTATACAATCCACGGGCGCGAAAAAACATTTCCCTAACAAAATCCCATCTGTAACTAGGGATATGTTTGCACGGTGAACAATCCTTTTAAGTCCTCTCGACTTATAAGGAGAAAATACTCTTGTAAGATCCTTACGACTTACGAGAAGCCACACACTTAGGAATCCTCACGATCCCTAAGGAGAAAACGCACTTACAAGATCCTCACGAGTCGTAGGGAGAAAAACCTTTATGAGACCCTTACGGCTTATAAAGTCGAAAGCCTTAGTCGACAGGATCCTAACCCTGTTCGCTAAGCCACCTTTGTGTAAGTGTACGGCGGCGCCCCGGCCGTCAATCCGACGCCGGAAACGCGGAAACGAAAAACTTTACAAACTAGTAAACCGGCACCACCGCGCACTTTTAACCCGGATCGGGCCATTAACATAGTCCTAGCTAACTACAAGATGGGAAGAGAGATATACCGAGCGATCCGTGTCCTTCGGTCTTCTCGTCGTCATCCCGATCTCCCGCGGAATCTCCGGTCTTCATCTCCTCGCCGGAAGGGCACCACGTCGCCGGCTTCTTTTACGGGCTCCCACCTCTGGACCGAGGCAACTCGGGCACGGAGTTGGCGAGCCGACGTGCCCAAGGATTGCTGTAGAATACGTGTAGTGTTCTATGTCTCATTTGAGGCATTGGAAGTTGCCTTTGGTGGAGGAAATGAACTAAGACTCTTTGGAGATGAAACTTTGGGATTTTTGTGAAGCCAAAAGACCAAAAATCCCTCTTGCAAAATTTTGGACAGCCCCTCATTGTCTTTGGCCGGCCATGTAAATGGGGAGAGAGAATGGAGTGTGTATGAATGAGAGTCTCTCATAATCCAAGAGAGAGAAAAGGTGATGATGTAAAGAAATGATCACAAGACAAAACCAACACTCCACCAACCTCATCATCTCATCATAAAGTCAAGCTATCATGAACCATCATGAACAAAGGAAATTCAAGGGTGGTAGAATCATCATGAAACAACAAGATGCAAATAACACCCTCCACAAATGCTTATTTGCACAAATGCAAATAAGCCCTCCTCCACCAATCTTCGGCCAATGATAGATACAAAGAAATATGGCCGAAACGGAAAGCAAACTGCCAACTCCACAAAACTGATCCCGTAATAAATTACAGGAAAACCCCGTTACTGTATATACATACCCGCATTTGTATTCCGACCGAAATACAAATGCAATGAGACAAAATCTACACTGTACTATACTAGGATCCGGCTTAAACCAAAGCCCGCTAGTATTAACCGTCCGATCATGATCCGTGCAATACCACACCTATCTGATCGAACCCTGCCATATCTCCATACGGCCTCTATAGCGTTTCGCCCGAAACTTGAGAAACTGGTTTGTGGGGGACTCTAAAGACTCGTCAATACTATGGCTGTGGATTTAACCACTAGCACGTCAGAGGTATTAGCCATACGTGACGGGCCACCAGGTATTGACCAAAAGGGACATCGATGAGAGAACTCATCCTGATACCCTACTGAGCCTGTCAGTGACAATATCCGTACAGTCCGGTCCGTTCGTCTATGAGCATCGCATGGCGGGCCTAGGGGGTTGGTAAAAGTCAGACCCCCAAAAGTGGTACAAGTCGTGTCGGAGTGTAGCCCAAAATACCCTGAGATACTACTGGAATACCTACCAGTAAATCTCCTGCCTTGGCCAAGGACTTCGTGTAATGGCTCTCCTAGACACAGCGCGACCTCACCCCCAATACCGGGAGAGACGAACCCCTGAAGATCCGCTTACTGCCTCCATATGGCTCGGGACTGTACCCAACTAAAACCTGTTTGCACGTCTCCTTTGAGCGTGGTAGGGTAGTAATCAAAGTACAGTGGGAACTCACACGAGACAAATGACGATCCCCAGGTCGATGAACTAACCTGTACACATGTCACCAGGGAACTGCTATCTGACGCCAGGTATAAGACCAACTAGCATGTTCCCGGCGAGTCCTGTCCGGTGTACTCATAACCCAATGAGCACCTGTATACATCTTAGGTGAACCAACTGACACCAGTGGCTTGTGAGACCGGCCACCGCCCCTCGTCGAGGTCTCGACTGTATACACTAGTCTACTCTAGAGTATCGATGCCCTGTCTCGAAACTCCCACGACTAGGGACCATTTAAGGATGTGCTTATAGACTACCAGCTCCCACGTATATGATCGCCCTCATACTGCTGGCAGTCAAGCAAGAATCCTAGGGGCTCTATCAACGTGTAATAGCGACCTGTCAGGTCACCTAAAGCAGTACACGATGATAAAGGTAAACCAGATAGCATACTATCATCTTGAGTAAGACTGTCCTACCGGGATAGGTCCTCCCTCAATCATTGCAATCACATGCCTGTGATCCAATAATTGACTCTGAGGGCATTATCTCCAACAATCTCCCACTTGCACTCAAGGCTAATTATTGCGATGTAGCATACTCACAGCCCGTGTGATACCGAACACTCAACTCCTCTACTAGTCAGTCTCACAAAGCTTGTTTGCGAAACTATTGCGTTCGAGGAATAGCCTCAGTGAGTGGATCCGCTCTGATGTTTCTTTCTATGTCTCTCTATATCTCAAGTTCGCGGAGAAAGCCATCTCCCGAAATGAGCAATACCTGTCGTAGAATGTGTCTGGATGTCTGATGGGACCTAGCTCATAAATGAACTCCAAATCCAAACTTCTTAGACTGTATCGTCAACTGAACTTAATCAGTATCCTGCGCCATCCTTCCCTCAGTATCCATCTGGACCACCTGTCCAAAATACTGCCCCTCATCAGAGGGAAAACTATAACTCTGACGGCCATCCTGTCGTCCAGGTCACCTTGGAAGCCTGGAATGATAACTGTCTCCTGAACGAGGCTGTCGTTATCATATCTATAGAACATCCACTTATGTTCTAAAACTGCTTCCGATTGTTTCTCCAGGATTGGATCAATATCAACTTATTGCATCTACTGCAAGAACAACATCTGGTGTGGTACTTGACATCTCATGATTGACTCAATTGTCTAAGCAAGTGATCTGCCAATCATGCACATCCCTCTCCCCTTTAGTCTGTAAGACACCTTTAGAGAGGGTGACTCCATCATCTGCAGGTATACTACCGTGCCAGGAGTCGTCCATTCTAAATACTCATAGAATGCTGTCTAAGTACCCAGATTGGGATACTTCCCAAATCTAGATCTAAAACCATAGATCTAGTAACCAGAATGTCTGATATAATATCCAAGTCCTATGTGGAGAAACCACTGTGTGACAACCAAAGAATAACCGATCGTAGTATAGGAATATCACTTCTTACTCTGTGTATGTCATCCAAATACCAAGACATCACACCCTACTACCTTCTTAACAGATCCATCCCCTATTCTGATGAAGTCAAACCTATGACTGTCATGTCAGAAATAGATGATCTATCTCCGCTACATCTGCTTTAGTCTATAAATAGACATAAGCCACTTGTCCACCAATGCTTCCGCTGCTCCCACTGACCACGACAACCCTCTGGCAGAGTCATATAGACGTACACTTCTAAAGCTAGTTTAGAACGACGCTATACTCATCCTCCTGCCGGGTCTCACGGTCTGGAACAACAGCAATGGCAAGTCTGGGTAAACAAGAACTTCCCTATCACCGTCCTTGAGGCTACCGGAGTACCTCTCGGGTGCCTGAAGTTACCCACCTTATCTGCGGAGTGGCCAATGGAATGTCAAATCAGATTGAATGTTTAGGTTCTTATCAAATTTTCTGTAATCATTTGCGGTTCTGGAAACACTTCCAGTTCTACCATACTCCCATTACTGTTTTCTGAAAAAATCCATTTTTATTAAAACTGTGGCGAGTCTAGAACAATATTACTATTGATCTTCCAGATGGTAGAAAGTCAACCCTCGTCATAGCCTGGGTCAACCCACAAACAGCCATTACAGAAACATGCCTTGAGTTATCCAGAGTCTGGTTTTAAGCATAGGCCGGACAACTCCCCGTACCTTAACAATGTCAAGATATGAACTGTTCTATATCCAATATAGAAACAGAGGCACTGATTTAATTGAACCAGATTCAAATCATGCAGCTGTCTCCAGTGCATGTCAACTAAATGGAAGGAGGCCGATCAATGTTACTCAACTTAGGAATACTTTCAATTATGAGTAACCTGAAAGAGAAGCAAGTTCTCTTAATCATTACTATCAACTGAATACCACACACAAGTATCTACATCTTCGATCACCTTGAAGAATCCCGATACTTACAACACTTGGTTCTCTACTTTATCCATATACCTATAACTTCTCAAAATTCAGACCTTGTATTTCTACGAAACACTTGTCTAAAAACTAGAGAAGTCATAAGTAAACCGAATATAGTACGAGGACCAACCCCTCTGTCCTAATGGACACTGGACAACATACAATCCCTGTATAAGTCCCTTGAGTCTAATAGCTCATTCCCTGTGTGTCGTAGGTTGAAAACTGAACTTATGGTTAAGAAGAATTACACCGCTGTTTAATGCTCCTTACCTAACCATCAGCTGATATAGGTAAATGTCATCGACATAATTTCAAAAAGGTATATCTCACTCTATAAAAATAGACGTACAGATATATCAATTTGAAATTGGTGCATTATAATGGATATTCAAAACCAAATATTCGCCGTCCGGCAAACAACCCAGGTGACTTCCTCAAATATCACCAATTACAACGAATTCCGATATAATGAGGATGATCACCTAATTCCCAATAACTTACTCCCACTCATCATCTGTAAAACCATACAGATGTGAGAATCAGACTTGGTAAATACATACCCTGGAGCAAGTGTCTAATTGGGAAATCAGTTTTCATTTAACAATACAAAGTGAAACTTAAACATTTGAAATGTTTCGATGGGGTATTCTGGTATTCCTAGTAATGCCTCTTCCATTATCAGATTCACAACTGTAACCGTATATTTCTATGCCATCTCTCCAAATCCCTTCATATGTCTTTAGTCATTACCTTCTGTACACCCCTTTAGGCCAAATGGTTTTCTTCCTTCCCTACCGTTCGGCACCAGCCTATGGTTTGGAAGAAGACTATCCAATAAGCATAATGGGTGTACTGTCCTAATCCTAGGAGCACTCGCAATGCGAGAGAAGATGAAGATAAAAGACAACTGAATAAACCTTATTCCTATTTCTCCTGAACCAGAATCCATCCCCGAACTGGAACAAGTTCCTTTCGAGTTCGTATATAACCATACGATGGAATATCCAATAAACTGTGGATCTTCGTAGTGATACGGAGTGTCCTGGAGAAATACAAAGGTGAAGTGGGAGTGGTAATGAAATACTTGGTTTGGTCGTGAATAGCAGTCGCAATTTACTTTGCCCTCCTTCTAATCCCTTTCTTTGTCTTTACATAATACCTTCTGTACACCGTTTAGGCTAATTGGTTTTCTTCATTCCCTACCGGTCGGCACCTGCCTATGGTTTGGAAGAAGACTATCCAATTTGCGTAATAGGTGTACTATCTCCTAAACTAAGGAGTACTCGAAACTTGAGAGAAGGTAAAAAGGAAAAGACAACTGAATAGTCCTATTCGTTTTCTCCAGAATCGGAAACCATCCTCGAATAAATCCCTTCGAGTTCGTATATAACCATACGATGGTTTTGTCCAATAGAAGTGGACGTTCGTAGTAATACGGGGTGTTCTGGAGAAAAGGGTAAAAGTAGGAGTGGCAATGAGGTCTGCAACTCTGACAATCCAAAAGCCAGTATTTAAGAAGGTTCGGTCAACTTGGTCACTGAGTCATAGTCTAGGGTCGGGTCAATGGTCGCTGCCAAAGAGAGAGAGAAAAGAAACACTCAGCGTGCACTCTAACCTAGATCAGAATGGTTATCACTTTATCTAATCTGGAAACCTCCCACTGTACCGTCAAATTCTCCTCCAAACCTAAAAGAAGAATTAGTCGGGATGTCCCGAGGAGTAAACCAACTCATCAGTTGGAATCGGGATCCAACTATCATCGCATGATAACGTGACGGAATCCGCTCACGCTATCATACTCCAGAAGGTATGCGCATATCTGGCAAGTTTCAGTTTCTTTTGAAACTCCCGATGTGATTTTTGCCCCATGCTCTTATGACCTTGACTTTGGCTAACAAATCATAAGTCACATGTCAAGTTCTACCCGTCATTCTCCAGGTTAATTTGAACCCACCCGTACAAGCCCTTGACTTTGGCTAACAAGGCTATACGACTGTCCCAAACCAACGCATCTATCTATGCTGCACATGAATACCCAATAGCTACCAATCACTATACCTTGACTTTGGCCAACAAACATAGCTTGAATACTGATTGACTATCCATGTGAAACGACGGAGGGCTAGAATGGTTTCTGGCGAAAACCTTTAACGTAATGAACTTGATATCGTTGAAGGAACCGGATAGCTTTTAAAAATATAGTGACGAAAACCTTCGCTAAAGAGGTCACTCCCGGTGAAGGGATCTCGGCTCTTTCCCCGTAGAATGAGGTGCAGGATATTCCAACTGAATACCACGATGCAAAGCAAAAGTAATCGGCTATAGTGAAGTTATTGCCCTGACGCAAACTTTTGTCCAAGGGGTCACTCCCGGTGAAGGGATCTCGGCCCTTGCCTCGTCGACTGAAGAGCAGGATATTCCAACTGAATACCACTGTGCAAAACAAAAGAGAACGTCCTTGCAATAACAGCTTTTTGAAAAATGTTCCAACAACATCAGATTAGGTTTGTTTAACTTGCATTGATCCGAATCAATGCAGTCCCATCAATTGATCACACCAATAAAGAACGAAAATAATGACGTACGTATATGCCATCCGCATTCGCCACTGGGTCCCGTCATTACCCGTTAGGTTAGCTAACTAACGACAGAGCGGGGACTGGACTAGCGCGGATGCAAAACATATACAACATCTACTAGTATATATATCAATATATAATATTTCGCTCAAGGCGTGATAAAATGCAACATCACAGAAATGTACAGCATCACAGAACAATACAGATATCTGGGATCCCCGGGTTTCACAGAGCCGCTACTGAAACCCGAAGTTCCCCTGGTCATGTGGATAGCCTGTGCAATGAAATCCTAGACCCCTACGGGCGCGACAAGTTACCCGCCAAAACCTGAAGCGAGGCAGCCCCCTTCAGCAACGTGAATGGACCACCCAGCACTTCACGGAATCCGGTAACTTGGGCACCCCTCCTGGGTCAACCTGTACCCCCTACGAGTGCGGCGAATAGCCCGCCAATTCTAGAGTGAAGCCCCATCCGTCTCAATGCCATGAGATGCGGGCTCGTTGCCCTCTAGAACCCGGCTATCCGTGCACCCCTCCGCCGGGTAATCCTAGTACAGAAAGTAAAATATACATACAACGGGTACATCGACCGCAACCTGGTCGTGCCCCAAAAGAATAATATACAAACAGGAAGTGACGGAAGTCTACATGTCGGACGCTCGCCCCGCAATATCAAATGTATATAATACAACAAAAACTGTACTAGCATTGCATCCAGGCTATCCCCCACGACCAATCCGCAACATCACAGCACAACACAGAAGATCAACGTGAATGTCACGTTCGCAAATCCGTCTAACCGGGCTATAGCAGTTAGACAGAATTTACCGATCAAGTGACATTCACGGTCGCACATATAATGTAAATACTGTGAACTAATGTTTTTAAAATATCCGATCGATCAAATTTTACCAAGTGGGCCCCAAGCATTACTGTAGCAGATAAAGAAATTCTGGGCCCAAAAAGAATGTTCCAAAAACCCTATTTTCAAACCAGGAGCTCTCTGTAAAACTTTGGTGCATTGAACAGTACATATTGCGGCGGAACCGCGGCCCAAGCATGGGTTTGGCCGTGGTTCCGCGGTGGTATAGTGGGTTCGTGCAACCAAATTTTTACAGAGTGCATATACTCCCCTGCACATCATTCTGCAACTACCTGAAAAATTTTTGGAGCCAAAAAAAATTCGACAGAAACTGATGCTATTGAAAACACGGATTTTGGAATTTTTTTGTTCGATCGGAAATGTAAACATATTAGACAAAGCTAGACTAGGTTAATGGCGAGGCTCTGATACCACTGTAAGTGCACGGCGGTGCCCCAGCCGTCAATCCGACGCCGGAAACGCGGAAACGAAAAACTTTACAAACTAGTAAACCGGCACCACCGCGCACTTTTTACCCAGGTCGGGCCATTAACATAGTCCTAGCTAACTACAAGATGGGAAGAGAGATATACCGAGCGATCCGTGTCCTTCGGTCTTCTCGTTGTCGTCCCGATCTCCTGCGGAATCTCCGGTCTTCATCTCCTCGCCGGAAGGGCACCACGTCGCCGGCTTCTTTTACGGGCTCCCACCTCTGGACCGAGGCAATTCGGGCACGATGTTGGCGAGCCGACGTGCCCAAGGATTGCTGTAGAATACGTGTAGTGTTCTATGTCTCATTTGGGGTATTTGAAGTTGCCTTTGGTGGAGGAAATGAACTAAGACTCTTTGGAGATGAAACTTTGGGATTTTGTGAAGCCAAAAGACCAAAAATCCCTCTTGCAAAATTTTGGACAGCCCCTCATTGTCTTTGGCCGGCCATGTAAATGGGGAGAGAGAATGGAGTGTGTATGAATGAGAGTCTCTTATAATCCAAGAGAGAGAAAAGGTGATGATGTAAAGAAATGATCACAAGACAAAACCAACACTCCACCAACCTCATCATTTCATCACAAAGTTAAGCTATCATGAACCATCATGAACAAAGGAAAGTCAAGGGTGGTAGAATCATCATGAAACAACAAGATGCAAATAACACCCTCCACAAATGCTTATTTGCACAAATGCAAATAAGCCCTCCTCCACCAATCTTCGGCCAATGATAGATACAAAGAAATATGGCCGAAACGGAAAGCAAACTGCCAACTCCACAAAACTGATCCCGTAATAAATTACAGGAAAACCCCGCTACTGTATATACATACCCGTATTTGTATTCCAACCGAAATACAAATGCAATGAGACAAAATCTACACTGTACTATACTAGGATCCGGCTTAAACCAAAGCCCGCTAGTATTAACCGTCCGATCATGATCCATGCAATACCACACCTATCTGATCGAACTCTGCCATATCTCCATACGGCCTCTACAGCGTTTCGCCCGAAACTTGAGAAACTGGTCTGTGGGGGACTC
Source organism: Agapanthus africanus (assembly GCA_030015575.1). NCBI lineage: Eukaryota > Viridiplantae > Streptophyta > Magnoliopsida > Asparagales > Amaryllidaceae > Agapanthus > Agapanthus africanus. The sequence continues at coordinate 89,755,777 of CM057337.1, forward strand.
TAAAGACTCGTCAATACTATGGCTGTGGATTTAACTACTAGCACGTCAGAGGTATTAACCATACGTGACGGGCCACCAGGTATTGATCAAAAAGGACGTCGATGAGCGAACTCATCCTGGCACACTACTGAGCCTGTCAGTGACAATATCCGTACAGTCCGGTCCGTTCGTCTATGAGCATCGCATGGCGGGCCTAGGGGGTTGGTAAAAGTCAGACCCCCAAAAGCGGTACAAGTCGTGTCGGAGTGTAGCCCAGAACACCCTGAGATACTACTGGAATACCTACCAGTAAATCTCCTGCCTTGGCCAAGGACTTCGTGTAATGGCTCTCCTAAACACAGCGCGACCTCACCCCCAATACCGGGAGAGACGAACCCCTGAAGATCCGCTTACTGCCTCCATGTGGCTCGAGACTGTACTCAACTAAAACCTGTTTGCACGTCTCCTTTGAGCGTGGTAGGGTAGTAATCAAAGTACAGTGGGAACTCACACGAGACAAATGACGATCCCCAGGTCGATGAACTAACCTGTACACATGTCACCAGGGAACTGCTATCTGACGCCAGGTATAAGACCAACTAGCATGTTCCCGGCGAGTCCTGTCCGGTGTACTCATAACCCAATGAGCACCTGTATACATCTTAGGTGAACCAACTGACACCAGTGGATTGTGAGACCGGCCACCGCCCCTTGTCGGGGTCTCGACTGTATACACCAGTCTACTCTGGAGTATCGATGCCCTGTCTCGAAACTCCCACGACTAGGGACCATTTAAGGATGTGCTTATAGACTACCAGCTCCCACGTATATGATCGCCCTCATACTGCTGGCAGTTAAGCAAGAATCCTAGGGGCTCTATCAACGTGTAATAGCGACCTGTCAGGTCACCTAAAGCAGTACACGATGATAAAGGTAAACCAGATAGCATACTATCATCTTGAGTAAGACTGTCCTACCGGGATAGGTCCTCCCTCAATCATTGCAATCACATGCCTGTGATCCAATAATTGACTCTGAGGGCATTATCTCCAACACTTTGTTCGACATCGACAGAGGCAAATGATGATTCGCTCCTGGCAACATCCCAGTTGTAGCGGTGCTGATGCCGAAATCGGTGTCTAATTCCAGCCTTGCAGCAAAAAGCTAGCGAGCTACACATGCATACGAAATAGTCGAAATGATGGGGAAACTTGCAATAAAATCAGCAAGTAAAATTGTATGCATACAAAATAGCCGAAATTATTGGACAACTCGCAATAAAAAGTAGCGAGTAAAAATAAAATAAATAGCCGAAATGATTGGGCACCGCGAAAAATAGCCGAAATGATTGGGCAATCGCGACCTTCGCGATATAAAAGCTGAAATGATAGAGCATCGCAGAAAATAATAAAAAAATGAAAAAAATGATGATGAAATTCATGCCCTACAGGTGATATCATATCAATCCCTGTATACAATCCAGGGGCGAAAACAAAGAAGGAATCCCACCTTCCCTTCCCAGGCTCCATTAGAAGAAGAAGCCAAATCTCAATGGTTCACAGACAACGTAGAGACCACTTCAATATTCGTCTCATTACAACAGACACAACGTCATCCACATGACCCCGTCTCGGAAATACGTCATCCATATAACCCCGTCTCGGAAATACGTCATCCATATGACCCCGTCTCGGAAATACGTCATCCGCATGACCCCGTTACGGAAATACGTCATCCACATGACCCCGTCTCGGAAATACTTCATCCATATGACCCCGTCGCGGAAATACGTCATCCACATGACCCCGTCACGGAAATACGTCATCCACATGAACCCGTCTCGGAAATACATCATCCATATGACCCCGTCTCGAAAATACGTCATCCAAATGACCCCGTCTCGGAAATACATCATCCATATGACCCCGTCTCGGAAATACGTCATCCACATGACCCCATTACGGAAATACGTCATCCACATGACCCCGTCACGGAAATACGTCATCCACATGACCCCGTCTCGGAAATACGTCATCCACATGACCCCGTCTCGGAAATACGTCATCCACATGACCCCGTCGTGGAAACACGTCATCCACATGGCCCCGTCTCGGAAATACTTCATCCACATGACCCCGTCACGGAAATACATCATCCACATGACCCCGTCTCGGAAATACGTCATCCACATGACCCCGTCTTGGAAATACGTCATCCAAATGACCCCGCCTCGGAAATACGTCATCCACATGACCCCGTCTCGGAAATACGTCATCCACATGACCCCGTCTCGGAAATACGTCATCCATATGACCCCGTCTCGGAAATACGTCATCCACATGACCCCATCATGGAAATACGTCATCCACATGACCCCGTCTCGGAAATACGTCATCCACATGACCCCGTCGCGGAAATACGTCATCCACATGACCCCGTCTCGGAAACACATCATCTACATGACCCCGCCCCGGAAGTACGTCACCCAATGACGCCGTGAAATGCGGATAACGTCAATCTCATTAAACACTTACGGGTCCTCTCGATTCGTAAGGAAGAAAATTCTCTTATAAGATCCTTACGACTTATAAGGGAAAACACACTTAGGAATTCTCACGACTCCTAAGGAGAAAAGACACCTACGAGATCCTCACGACTCGTAGGGAGAAAAGTCTTTATAAGACCCTCACAGCTCATAAAGTTGAGAAGTCTTAGGTAGCAGATCTGAACCTGCTTCCTAAGCCATCACTACCTCTCGAAGAAGCCGAAACAAGATGCCCACTCTATCGTCTGCCAGCTATGCTTGCTAAGGTGACATGCTGATAACAAAAGAAAGAAGAAAGCAGAGAGATGACACAAGACATTGCGAAAGAAATGTATCTTTTATTCATGAATTCAATTGGGTACAAAATACATCATATGAAAGAATAAAAAATGAATACATTTTATTCAAAATTACAAATGGCACAAAAAGCAATTATTGAGAGGGAAGCGCTTTCAATAGTCCGATCAGCCGTTCGCGCACTTCCCTCAGCCCCTTTTCTTGATCAGCTGCCGCGGCCAACTTTGCTTCAACTTCGGCTCGTTGCTGCAAGTAAGACGAAAGTTGTTCTTCGATGGCCCGCTGAGCTGCCTCACGATTTTGTGTATCCCGCTCGACGACGTCGATCTTCTGCCTCAGTGTTAACCCATCAGAGATGCATCGCAGAAGGCCTTCAAAGATAACTTTCAACTGTACAGCATTCGCATCAACCTGAGCATGCAGTCGGGCAGATTCGCTTGAAGTTTCTTCACATTCCTTATACTTCAAGGCTACTTCTTGTTCAAGATGGCGGAAGTAAGAAGTGCTCTGCTCGACCCACGCAGCCCGTTGAGTGTTCACAGCCAGGACCTCTGGAGCAGGACGTCCGACTTCGAGCTCATGCAGGCAAGCCTCAATTTTCCTGCAGTGATTAACCCAAGACTCAACGACGCCCTCACCATGAAAGTTCACGAGCGTCGCCAGCATAGGGTTAACCTCCGCGGCAAAATCCACAGCGAATATGGGAGTCTCCACGTCAAGCTCCTCAATATAGTCGCTCAACATGCGCAGACTATTCGCGGCGCCTTTCGAGAATGCACGTCGAGAAAAGGGGCCGGCTGGCATTATGATGCGAGACTCGAATGGAGCTAGAGTCAACATAATTGCTGCAAAATAAATCATAGTCAGATATCGACTCAAGAAATAAAGAAAATACATGAACAATAGAGTCTACTATACCGGCTGCAACAGGGGGCAGAGCTGGGAGTATTAGTGGCACAACGATACCCTCATCCCCTCCTTCAATTTGTAAGGCTACAATCAATGCAAAGAAGAATTAGCAATAACGTGACTGCCCGTTAAAGAAAGGACGTCGGTTAGAAAAGACACTCACCGACACCAGCGGGCGGACTGATCTCTGATTGGAAGGAGAAGTGTGGGTGTAGCACCTGATACATGTGATCAAAAAGGACTCCTACAAAGACGCAGTTATACAATGTCAGTACATAAATTATACAGCCTAGAGATAAAAATGATGGGTCACAAATCCGCACCTTCCAACATCTGAGATGGTATGGAAGAAGGTAGAGGAGTGGTCACCGTCAAAGTGGTAACTGATGGCGTTGCCTCGGGTAGCGCAATCTCAACGCTTGCCACGCCTGCATTAGAAACAAGATAAATACTGTCAGGAAAGATTGAAAGGGATTGCAGAATAAAAAGAAAAGCAATGACCCAAAATCTACCTGGTGAGTCGTCGGTCGGAACCGCAACAAGGGCGTCACTTTGATATAGCGACTGCTTCATCCTCTTCCGGCAAGATGGTCTCACCTCCCGTCGCCTCATCCCCTGACTCTACGAGAGCCGTCATAACGCTTGCGACGCCAGGAGATGGCAAAGAGCCGCAGGCGGAAAGAATGATGATTGAGGCGGTGCCCGACTCTTGAGAGGGACGGCCACCTCGAGCTCGGTAATTGTAGCCATCTCACCCACCGCTACCTCGAGCTCGACAATGGTAGCTATCTAACCTACCGCCATCTCGGGCTCGGCGATCGTGACTGTCTCACCCACCGCTACCTCGAGCTCGGCAATTGTAGCCATCTCGCCTACCGCTGCCTCGGGTTCGGCGATCATGGCTACCTCCTCTACCGCTACCCCAGGCTCAGTGGTCGCCGCCACTTCTTCGGTAAGACTCGGCCGTGCAAGATAGGATGTATGAGAACTGAAAGTTAAAACTTTGACAACGAAACCCAATGTCACATTACCTTGAGTTGGTCTTCCGATTGCTTCCCGAGCCGCACGTGCTGCCCGTCTGTGGGAGGCGGACAAGGCAGCCGGAGTATCTTCTGAAGGAGTAGGGGCAGGGGTAGCGGTGCTAGAACCTGCACCCATGGCCAAGGCAGCACTACGCTCCCTTACCGCGCACATTCTGCGCTTCCTTTCCGCTCGGGCCGTTAGAGCGGATCTTCTAGAAGCCTCCATCAACCGGACATCATCGTCCGCGCCAAGGGTTACTTCTGGAGCCGTTATAGTATCCGTCATCGGTCGTTTGAGTAAGGCCTCTTTCGGCAGTCCTGAGGAGGCCGGGACTTCGATGGCTGGCCCGGGAAGCATCTCCGCATCACCTTGCAGGATTGGTATTGTAGTCCTTGTGATAAGATAAAGAAGGGGTCAGATTGTCCATAAGAAAGAAGAATGAAGATTCAATGAGCCGAGACATACCAACTCCCAACAAAGCGCGAGTTCTCTCCTCCTCCTCAAAGGTCCTAAGAGAAGCCGCTAGAGCCTCTTCAGTGGTAAAGCCTGTTACAGAAGGAAAAATGTCAGTCAAGGCATGATAATAAAAATAAAAATATAATGCAATAACAGAAGTTACAGCTTATACTCACTCGATTGCGCGAGGACGGCCATTTCCGCTTTGTGGCTTGTTGATCGCACAGAAGCTGCAATGGCGGCCTCGAGATCAGTATCTTCCGGCACTATGAATAGACCTTCGTTGGTCCCATATTTGCTCAGGCCCTTGCTGTGAGGAGCATGAGGCTCCAGGCCGAGTACAATGTCTATAGAGAGGACCGACTTCTTCTTCCTCTTCTGCGAGCGAGCTCCAGTCGCAGCCAGCACAAGCTTACGCTTGGTGAGCACTTTGGGGCGACGAGTCCCGATATCTGAGCCCACGCCAGACTCGGAGGAAGCTACATTTACCGTCCCCATGGGAGCACGGGGTACCGGTAGTACATCTGCCATCTCTACGGGAGCACGGGGCACCGGTAGCTCAGGCCTGTCGTCAGGGACTTCAATCACGACAGCTTCTCTTAGCGGAGGGAGGACAATGGTCCGTCGATTCAAGGGGATGTTTCGATCACCAGCAGGGGGTGCACCCTTGCGGTCGAGTAGCAGTCGCTTCTTCTCCCTGATAACAGCACCCATTGCATGTTGGTACCGGCCATGTGTACATTAAGGGCCTTCGGGACACAACTAGGTTCGCTGATAAAGAAGTGAGACCCTGTGTTCAAGCGCATAAAGTGATGCAGCGCGCTCCGAGTACCCTCTTCAGTGGCAGCCGGTTCTGTCAAGAAAGCCTCGAGCGGGACGCCCTGATTGTAACTCAGCTGCTGGACAAAACGATGGGGGTTGTATCTCATGAATAGCACCGCATCATTTTGCCTAAATACAAGAAAGCCCGGCCTGATGGAGTACAAATGGAGAATCTCCCGGGCTTTCAACACGGAGGCCTCGTCTTTAAAGATATCTCACAAGGGCAGCACCGCCTTTGAAGTTTCCTGGCCGATGGTCAAGACTTTGTCTGTGAAAGACATACCATCTCCGACTGTGCGTGGACGAAGGAGCAAGCCCCTAGCTTCCCGCTGTGATGGACTCACGATGGAGGCGTCAACCAGCCGCATGATCCGAGGTAACTTGCATCTGTCGTAAAACGAAGGTCTTTTGTTGATGCCAAAGACCCTAAGCACGTGCAACTCCATCCATGAAGTGAAGTAATGCATTGGGAAGTTGGCAGGATGCACCCCTGGTTCAGTGGTATCCGCTGCTACGCTAAGACCTTGATATAAGTGGGCTAACCCGGCGATCCCGATGGCCACTTGTATTCCAGCAACCATGCGATGCGCGGGGTAGAAGACGGAAGGCCTAATGTAACGAGGATGCATAGGAAGCACAAACCAGCTCAACCATAACCCAAGAAACCCAAGAAAAAATGCTTCCTCATCAATGCCCGAAACGGTGATTTCTGACAGAAGGACGAGCGCGACGTCAGGAAGGAAGAAACCTTTCTAATCAGCTTCCAGTATCGGCTGACGGTCCAAACCAAAGCCGAAGGGATCATCAAGTTTAGCAAACTTTTTGCCTTGTCGCGACAAAATCCCCGGGCGAAGAAAACGGGCAATGAAGTCCGCAAAGCTGACCCCTCGGCCTCCGGATTCAAGGAAGAGGCTCTTGTACATGTTCAACACCTTTATCAGACTGGGGAACTGGTGCTGAATGGCGTTCTCTGGCGTGAGGCCCATCACCACTGGCTTGGTGGCAAAAACATATTCATCCGGAGGAAGCAGCTCCTCGTAGTGCTCCCCCCTGACCGGTAGAACAGAAACCTCGGCGAATTCTTCCAAGGAAATGGAGACCTCTCTATCCAATAGAAGGAAGGTATGGGTCGGGATGTTCCACTGCTCTAAAAACGTCTTGATCCACCACGTGGGAGGTGCAGAATACTGGAACAACGAAGCATAGACCGCAGGGTATAAGCCGAGCTTTAGCAGCTGTGATTTCTTCGTCGACAAGATGTACCGAGCCCACTGCAAGTACCCGGCCGGATGACGGGGAGTTAGCCTGATGTTGTAGGGCTGTCCCCAAGGGCGCGACTCGCTCTGACATATGCGCCACCCTAGGGTATCCAAAGCTGCCGGCGGCTGCACGGGTATAGCGGCAATCGAAGGCTGAAGGAGGCCCTCCGAAGTCCAATTAACCACCTCCACGACATAGTTCACCGGGGGTGCATCTGCATACGGGACCACCGAGATAGGCTCCGAAGGCGTCGCATAAGAAAAGCTCCGGTGGCCTTTGATAATCTGGTCATACCATCTACCCCACAAGTGAAGATTTTTGTGTTCCGGGTCATGGTCTTTGATGAGCGCGAGAACCTCCCGGTCCATAGGCGCCTCAGGGAATCCTCTCTCTGAACGGACAAACGGAAACGAAGTGTCGAAAGACATGTCGCCTGTGCAAAAAGGGACAGAAGTCAATTGTCAGTACTATAATTTAATTTTAAATTCTGACACTCGATACTTTAAAATTTGCACCACACTGCAATGCAGTGGAGAGGGACCAAAGGGGGCCCACAAAATCTGGATGACAATTTATCAATTAATAATTAATAGAACAGCCTCATCATTGGACGAGACTGTTAATTAACTGAGGAAATCATCAAGAAAATTCTCATTAAATGAGAGATCCCTCGGGAAAAGGAGAAAATCTCCCTTTGAGAGCAATGCTCTATGACAGAGTGACACTTGTCAAACTCTGATCATGAAGGAATAAAATTCCTCAAGAGCCTGGCTCTGTAATGATGATGGAAAAATCCATCAGAAAAGAATTAATTAAAATTAATTTTTATGAATTAAAAAATTCTGGGATCTTCAAGATCCATGAACAAACTCTTAAGAGTTCTTCACAAGAGATTAAGAAATCTACATGTTATCAAAAGAGCAGAGCTCTGTTCATGGGCTAAGAAACCCAAGAAAAGATCTCTTTAGATCTATGGGTTCAGAAGAGCAAAGCTCTGTTAATGAAACCCTAAAAGGGTTTTCTTTAGATATAAGATCTATCAAGAGCAAGGCTCTGTTAATGGGTAAATCCCTAGTTTATTAAAAGTTTTAAATTTTACCTAAAATTTTAATAGAGTTTTTTACTCTTGAAAAGTTCTTAAACAAGAGAGCAATGCTCTGAAGAAGAGATAATTCTCAAAAAGAATATGAAAATCATCTAAGGGACCAAAGGTCCTATTTATAGGCATTGAAACGCCTCTTCAATTTCTGAGTTGATCTAAGGGCGCAGATGCTGCCACCGCTGCACTCATGTGTGGACCATGTGAGCGCAATAGTGGGGGGGCATTTGTTTCCCCCAATCAGAGCAAAGCACTGTTTGAAATTTGAATTTCAAAAAATTGAAGCAACGCTTCAGATCCAGCGCTAGGCGCGCTGCGCGCCACGTGTCAAACATGGATGCGCTAGCGCCAGGTGCGCTGCGTCCTACGCAGTGCACCATGTGTGCGCTAGCGCTAGGCGCGCCGCACGCCAAGTGTCAAACACGGGTGCGCTAGCGCAGGCTGTGCTGCGCTCTGAGCAGCGCACCACGTGTCAAACACGGGTGCGCTGCGCTCTGAGCGGCGCACTACGTGCAAAGCACGGGTGCGCCAGCGCTGGAATTAAAAAATTCCCACCCTTAGATCAAAAGATCTAATAAATAATGATAAATCATTAATCAGAATTAAAATTCTGTTATGCAAAGATTTTCTTTAAATCTTGTTAAAAACAAGAAGATTGCCTTTTGTAAAACAGAAGCCCTAGGATCAAAGATCCAATGGTGGGAAAACATCCCAAAATCAATCAGAGAAAGATCTCTTTAACTGATTCAACAAATTAACTTGCCCTATATAAAGGCCCCAAGACTTCAAGTCTGATAGAGAGAAACCCCCCTATAAATTTTGAGAAATTCAAAGAAAGAAGAGCAAGCTCTTGAAAGAAGATTTTTCTTCAAGGTAAAGATCATGAACGATGAACACAGAGATGAAATCGTCTCATAAAAAGAAGAATCATCTTCTTAAAAGATCATAAATCTACAAAGACCAAGGTCTTTCATAAAAAAGATCAAAAGATCTCATCACATAATAAAATAAGAACATATTCTTCACACAGATCATTGATCTATAAAGGCAAAACCCTTTCAAAAATAAGAACTGTTGTTCTTGAATCTCGAGACAAAGTCTCTTCTAAAAAGAACATAAATTTGTTCTCAAATCATAAAATTGATCAACATGCGCTTTGCGCTATTGAAATGCGCTTTGCGCTCTTGAACAGCGCTTCTGCGCTCTCTGGACCGGTGCTCAGCACCAAAATGTGCTACGTGTCAACCACGTATGCAATTTGCGCTTTGCGCTTCTGAAATAGCGCACTGCGCTCAGCGCCAAGCGCGCCACGTTTCACTCACGTGTGCACCACTAAATTAATAGTGCAATGCGCTCATGGACTAGCGCTTAGTGTTCATAAACTGGCGCAAAGCGCCCATCATCTGGCGCTTAGCGCCAAGCGCGACATGTGTCCCTTACATATGCGCCACGTGGCAGAACCACACAGCGCTTTTTGATCGGCGCAAAGCGCCTAGCGCGCCATAGGTTGTGCTGACAGAACACAAATTGTTCTTTAATGAGCCAGAGCTCTGCTGAATGCTTTGCATTCAATACAAGACAAAAGAAAAGATTTTTTGCTCAGCATTATTAAAAGGGCCAATCCCAAATAAAGGCTCAATAGCCAGAATAAACAAAATGTTTATTGGACTTAACCCAATAATGTCCATAAGTCCTCAACTTATATTTAATTGAGCCCGTCTGCTCATAAATATTTAACAGGTCTTAGTCCCAAATTGGACTATAGATCTTTTAACCAACTTACACTAGTTCGAGGGTACATCTTTTTACTCCTCTGATATCTGTCGTTGTAATCCTTCAACGTATTCAGAGAGGTGACGGGTCCCGACAACCACACATTTCACGGACTGTGGGGTCCTTAAACTCATAGACTAAGATGTCCTTAACCTTGACCGTGAGGTTGTTAAACTCATGGACTACGATGTCCTTAACCTGGACTGTGAGGTCCTTAAACTCATGGACTACGATGTCCTTAAACTTTATAGACTATGACGTTTTTAAACTATAGACTGTGGTGTCCTTAAACTCACGGACTACGATGTCCTTAACCTGGACCGTAATGTCCTTAAACTAACATTGGACCACCATGTCTTTAAACTGGTAATCGACCGCAATATCCCTAGACTAAACAATAGAGCCCAATTGCTCTCTTGTTGGATCTAAATGATCCTGTTAAGTTGATCTTCGTCTAAAAATTAGACTAACATATCCTTACCATACGTTTAAGTTGATCTTAGTCTCAAATGAGGCTAACGTATCCTTAAACCCAAACCCCAAACCCAAATCTAAGAAGATACGGATTTGGACTAATCCACGCCCTACGGGCAACAACATAAATTAGTCTCCATATACAATCCACGGGCAACCACAAACAAAACAAACACCCACGACACGAAGTGACCATCTGGAGAAGGAGAAAGTTGTTACCGCGATACGGTAGCGTAATTAACTGCAGGGGCTTGCGCCTGCAGGTGTCATGACCCGAAATAGCCCGTGACTGGCCTTGAATCATATGAAGTCTATAGGACCTCATCTAACTCAAGTAAGCCAAAAGCCCAGAAATCTAAAACCATTTTAAGGAGTAAATACAGAAAACTAGTTTTTAAGAAGTAAGGAAAACATGTTTTAAAAGCAAGGTTTTTAAATAAGTAAGCCGAATATGCATTTTTAAAATCTATAGTCTTTTCTGAAAATTTCGGCAGAGTTTCCTTTGTAAATACTGGCCCCGAACGGGGTACAACAAGAATAATATATATGCAATGATAAAAGGCATCCCCAAGCGGGAGCTAGCTCTTCGTCAATCGACGGTCACAACCACGCAAGCAATGTAATATACAACGCCAAAGGGCGAGGATCAAAACTCAAAAGGAAACTCAAAATCAGCATGAAAACCATAATACTACAACGCGTGACTCTAAGGTCGAAATAATACACAACTGGTTTTCTAAGTCTGAAATAATATACAAGTTTGGTTGATGGAATTACTAGATACAACTGATAAAATAACACAAGGGTGGTCACGATAGGAGTGAACCCACCTACCAATGCAATCACCCAGAAAGGAAGCAGTGTGCCAGAAAAGCCGTAATGAAACCTGTACGGCAAAACCTGCAAGAACTGTGGCACAACGGGGGTGAGTTGCCAATTCGTGAATAGAAAACATCACAGAGCAGAAATCATATGTATGACACAATCCTAGGTCAATACGATCAGATATATATATATATAAATCTCAAATGAATAAGTCTGAAGCATGAAAAGGTGGCAATGTAACATCTATACATGAGTGTAGTGCCAAGTGCTCGTGCCAGTGCTTCAGGTAATAATATATCATAAATATGATGTATGATCAATGTCGACTATATCATGAAGTCTATGAATATGTGGAAATCATCCAACTATGTGATCAATGTCATCAATATCAATTATATGTATGTATGTATGTGTGTGGATCTCGTCCACGTGTCACCCAATGACAATAAGCATCATGCATGTAAATATCATAAAGCATATGCATGGCAGTATGAGGATGTAAATCAACATGTGTCGCTCGCGACATATCAAAATCATGGAACCTGAGTGTCAAGCATCAACACTCGAAAACATCATGAAACCTGTGCATAGCATCGGCACGTAAATCCTCATATATCGGGGTCCATCAGTCTGGATCGGCCCATATCATCTCTCGATTACGGTCGGTATCCTCCGGATATCCGCCGAGCCCAAATACTACCACCGGTAGGTAGTAGTCCCTCTGCCAGGCTCACCGTCTGCAATACAGCGATCCGTTCTCACCCCGGGGTACCATACCGGGTCCACCATGTACCCGCAATCGGCCTCATCCAGCTCCTTGATTCGGGTTCACATGTCACACGTCTCAGCACCGAGAAAACGCATGGTGGATGCACTGAAATATCATATCAAGGGAAACCGGGTTTTTAAAACAATACATAATCTCTTTTGAAATACCCACGGTTCCCAAATCCAGAAATATCATGGAAACAATATATCTCAATGCGTATAATCAAAAAGCATAATGTATGCGACATGTAAAAGAAATGTAAGCATATCAGTATATCATGCAACATGGAATAGTAATATGCACATATTGAGAGAAACCGCTCTTTTAAAATGAATACAGTTTTAAAATACATCTTGCGGTTTCCAAATCTCTGAAATCAAGCCAGAATCATCTATGTATGTGCAAATGAGTATGTGTACAAGTATGAGTGTACAGTATGTAAGTGCACAAGTATGAGTGTACAACAGGTATGTGCACAAGTATGAGTGTACAATATGTAAGTACACAAGTATGCCATGCGAGGAATCATATCCTGTATACAATAGTCTAACAGTGTAGTGACATGGCAATTATCGATGATGAAGTGTGTGAGCTGGCAAGCAGGTGTACGTGAAACATATGCATCATCGATAATGGTGCTGGTGTCCTGACAGCATGGTTTTAATATACAATAAACATATTTCAACATACAATGCGATGCGAAAAGCAGTATATGCGGCAAATGGATAATAAACACAACAGTGCAGTATCTACATCAATATATCTATATCATATTGTTTTGCCATTTGAAAGAAGACGAATCGGGGTTTTTAGGAAAATAAGGGCTACGGTGTTTTTAAGAAAAGATGCGTCTTTTGAAAATATCCGTAGAATCCCTTTTGCCCGTCTTTAAATTACTCCCGATTCATTAGTTTTTGAAATAGGTATGACATTAACCTAGCCTAACATCTACTAGCAAAACTACAACTCTAACTAACAAGTCAATCATGAGGGGTATGGAAACCACCTAAATCTGAGTCGATATATATATATATATATATATATATATATATAAAAGTATAACAGTCGGTGATCCCGCCTCAAAGGTACCGCGTACGATATAATATCATATGACATCCTCGAGTTATGAGTGCGGATCTATCTTCAATATAAAGCTCGTACGGTAAATCATCGTACGGCATCCCAAAAGCTGGGTACGAGTCAATATCACATTCATCTCATCAATTATCTGGTATCCTTATCATCATATCTCATGATCCGGGGTACTGATCTAAGTCTAGTACAAATCGATACCATCTATATAAATATAAATGCGTGTGTGAGACACACGTCTAAAGGCCCGCTAAAATCTCAAGTCGTATCCCAAATACGAACCACATCATATCACCGATCTCATGGCACTATGCCCAATATCATCGACTCATCTCCAAATATCATCCACTATTCTCATCATCCAGGTATAAGTATACAAGCAAGTATGTGTGTGCGTGTGGGTGTAACCTATTCTAGGGTTCGCAACTAGAAAACTATACTAGTTTACTTCTACACCCTAATATAGCCATAGTACACCTAAATCTCATCTCAAATATCCACGTCACACCTAACGCTATCATATACATATAAATATATAGTATATACATAGTATACTAACATCAAACTGCGGAGGTGCTATACGCCATCCACCCGACTTCACCCGTAGATATAATCTACTCACCTTGATCTTGCTTGCCGATGTCGATGTCGCCACCATCTTCTTCATCGTCTCGGATCATCATGGGGGTACCTACATGTCACACGTATCGCATCGCATTAAAACCAAATCAAAACCAAAACGACACACGAAAACTAAAACGATACGCTTAAAAGCCTATAGGTTAGAACCTATATTTAGCTCTCGCAAAACAACCCAATAACACTCGGGATAGACATACAAACGTCAAGTGACCGAGTACAAACACAAATATCAAAACTTAAATCCATATACATCATGAAACACATGGCAGCAACCCAGAAAAGTGGTCCCAGATTTCGTCTCAGGTGAAAACAGGGTAAGAAAACAACTCTGGGGTGTTCTATAGGAGGTATATGAGCTACAGAAGCAACCTGGGCCCAAAACTCCACAATGACCCGGGGACATACCCACAAAAACCGGTGAGCTCGGTCTTGTAGTGGTAAAACGGTCTCGTATTGGTAGGGTGGTCTCATATTGGTTCAATTTGGCCTCTAGAGTTGTTTGTTTGTCTTAGAAATTCCCCGGGTCAACCCAGATTTCCCTGCACACTCCAATACCTCACAACCAGACATGAAAAGTTCTGAAATTCCGTATTTTGGGTTTCAGTTGGGTTGGTCTGGGTTTCTATCAATTGGGAGGGGTTTAAGGTCACCACTAGGCTTCAATTCACAATCACAACTCCAATCAAACCCTAACCCTTTCTAGAAATGTCCAAAGTCCACAAAACTTCGCAAAAATGACATTAAACTTGAAATGAGGCTAAATCACTTGAAATACTACAATAATTGTGAAAGGATTTATCTCATTTAGATCTCAAGAATCCTCTACAGCGCCGAAATCACGGTTTTCTTGGTCCAATAGGTAGCTTGTGAGGTTGTGCACAACTTTGGTGAAAAGGGAATGAGGTTTTGAAGTTGTTTTGGAGATGAAGTGAGTGAATTTGTGGAGGGGGGAATAAGGGCAGTAGCAGCAGCTGAAAGAAGAGGGAGAGAGGGGAGAAAATGAGGGTGATGATGAAGGGGAATGGCTCAAGACTCATGTTGACCCTCACCCACTCTTTCTCTCTCTTCACTATACCTAATATAATACTCTTTTCTTTTTCTTTTCTATCTCTTTTCCCCTCTCTAATAATTCAACAACCATGATATAAAACATGTAGGAAAGCCATAAGAATATGTAACAAGTGAAAAAAAAGATATGGTGTATGTTTTGCACAAATATGCTAAAAATCCGATTAGCGATTTTTAATCGCGATTAGTACTAAATTAGCATATAATTAATCATAAAAACTTAAAATTTGCATAATTCACATAAAACACCCTTTTTCTAGTAATTTCTATCATTTTCCAAATTTCCCCCCAATTTATCGGTATTTAATTATACCGAAATATTAAAATATTTATTTAAAATTAATATTTAATTATAAAAATTCCCAAAAATAATATTTTATTTTTTTGAAATGTTACAGCAGGGAAGAGCGTCCCCACAATCAAAAACCCTTCAAACGAGGGGGAATCTGACGAAATCTGCTACATCGGCCGCATCCGTTTAAACCTTCGATACATGGTGCCATAAATCAACTGGCATCTTCGGAGAGGTGGACGGATAGCACCAATTAGCATCTACCCCGAAATTCAGGCAAGACGTCTGCTGCGTCTTCGTCCATGTCTTTCGGCGGGGAACAAGAAGCAATAGTTATTATATATCATATATATATAATATAGGCATTCGTCTCAGAATATCTAGTGATCACATCACAGAATATCAGCAGCAGAAGAACATATATGAAATATTGGATATACTAGGAATTCCGTGTTTTATTTAAGCTAGTAAAAACGCGGATTCCACGGTCATGATGAATAGCCAAACCCACATCCCTAGACCCCTACGAGAGCGGCAAGCAACCCTACCAATTCTAGAGTTAGGAGACCCAGTCTCGACTCCTCGAGATGGTCTCCCACTGGACTCTAGAACCCGGTTACTTGTGCTCCCCGTCTTGGGTCTATCCTAATGCGGAAAAGTAAATAATATATATCAATGGTGACATCATCCTCAACCCGGAAGAGCCCCAATAAAAGAATATTACATACAAGCTTTTACATGAATGAAAATGAAAAACTCTCATCTTACATAAAAAAACCCCGGCTATTCAAAACACGACGATCCAATATAACATATCACAGCAACATATAACATCACATGTCATCAATGTAAGTAAATATGCGTATCCCAATTGTCGTTGACGTCTAGCAACGAAACCGGCGATACACCACATATTACACTTACGGTCGCAGAAAATAAAGTGAAAAACTACAACAATTGGAATCCGCAACCACCTTAGACATTATAAACCTAATGTATCATATATTTTGGATTTCATGCCCAACAAAATGAATTCCTTAGACATCACATGCCTAACAATTATAAACCCTGCATTTTAGTCTCGATATTGAAAACACTTTTCAATAACCTGTCGGGTAATTCAACAAGATTCCCGATAATCTGATCGAATGCTCGTTGGAAACTTTAGTAGACGGCTGCACCCCCGTTGGCGTCGACGAAGTGCACTAAGGCGGAACACTGCTGCCGCGAGCACCCAAACAAATGCTTTTGGCGACGGGGTTCTCCTACAGTACTTGGTCGGGGCTATGGGGCGTGGCTATCTAGTAAGGTTACCCGGCGAGTATCCGCGTACACTACATAATTGCGACGGACTTTTGATCACATCAAAATCTCATGGTAACCGATCAATTGAGACTAACTTGCTATATTTATAAAATTCAAACTAGTTATCACATAACCAATTATGTGGATTCCAAATATTGTATCACAATCACAGATAGCTAGACGAAGTTAAACTTTCAGATTGAATAAGCAAACACCCAAACTTTCCCTAAGAGCTCAACACTTGAGCGGAGTTCAAAAATTACCCAGAAGGGCCGACCCATGCCTCACTCATGTCGCCACGGAACTGCGGCAAACCCTAGGGTATCACCGTAGTTCCGCGATCCAAAAAGTTGAGTTTGGGTATCGTTCTACTAGAGGGTCCACAGAATCGCTTGTATAATTTTCTGAAAATTTTAAACTCGGAAAAAATCCAACACTTGGAAAATTTCCAGCGAGGAAAAATTGGGTTATTGATATCCGTTCAAACTTTTTAATATCGTCTAAATAACCCGAAAACATGTTAGGATTACGATTACGAAACACTCCGAGTTGCCTTTGCAGAAAGTTAACATCACATGCAAATTTAGCAAAAACAAACAACACCTGAAACACCAAAACCCATAAACTGGAACACCCTGAAAATTTGAAGCCAAAAGTCCCAAATTGGGCCGAGCTCGCCGGTTTTTGGGGTGATGTGGCCGGCCACATTGAAGCCAAACGCCTTCAAATTTCCACAGTGTTCATGTTATATCTCATACAACATTCTGCAGTTGTTTAAAGTTTTTTTAGAGCCCTTTAAAAATTCGACAGAAACTAGGTATTAGTGTTGCAAGTTTTGGAATAGTTTCGGTTTCGTAATATAACAAATATCGTTTAAATCTCTACCTTGGCTCTGACACCACTGTAGGGTTACTTAGCGCGGCAGCAAGGTTTCAGGAGGTATCGTCCATGCCGTTTTCAAATTTTTGCCGTTCTAATGAACCCTAACCCTAAAATCTTAACTAGAGATATAAACAAAATATCATGCAAACAACTTTACATACTAAGTGAATGCGGAATATAACCTTTGTAGACCGGTCCTTCACTTCAAATGCTCCGTGTAGAAGTCCTTTTGCTGCGAGTAATGATCTCCCGAACTCTTGAGAGGATCCATAAGGTGAAAGATGCAAACTTGCTCGAAGTCTTCGAGGCCGAAGATGATCTACGTCGAGAAGACTCAAGCTTATGCTACCTCTTCACTAAATTAGGATTTAGTGAAGCAAACACCCTAAACTAAATGGCTAATAGTAGAGGATGATGAAGTAGGAAATGAGCTCTCTTTGGTTTTCTTTTTCTCTCAATATTTTCTCACCTTGGAAAAAGCTAGCAACCTTTTCATGAGGAAGAAGATGAAGTGATGAACAAATGAAACTCATGAGGTGAGAATATGAACCATGGGTGAGTTAGTGTCATACACTAACTCTTGTAGAGACTTGACTATGGTTAGTATAATGGTTGAGTTAATAAATATCTATAGCAAAACAAAAAGAGTGGACTTGGTCAATGGTTATCCACAAGCTTTCTCAAAGCTTCCACCATGACAAATTCTACCATTTTATAATTACTTTGATAAATAAAAACCCTAGGATTATGCCAACTATAGTGTAAGTCTCATACACCCATGTTTCTTGTATCATCAAGCATGACACAATAAAATGTACATTAATATATATCACATATATACTATATGCACACAAGTGAGAAAAAGAATACTTAGTGAGCAAATATTAGTTAATGTAAGTTAATATATCAAATATATAATTATATATTAAATTATCAAATCAACACTTGATTTAATAATCCGGCTATAATACATATAACCGACTAATATCATATGAATCATCTTATCGAATCAACACTTGATCCGATAACCCGGCTATATCTCATATAACCGACCGATATCACATATCGCGAGAATAGAATGCGGTATCACATACGCGCATTAATCTCGTTCCCGTACATATCACATATGTGCTCCTACTTCGTTTCACATGAACTAGGAAACCTTTGTGTAGGACTCTAAAGACTCATCAATACGCCGACAGTAGGTGATGATCATATCAAACACCACAAGCCGCAAGCGGTCTGCTAAACGTAAAGGCCACCCGGGTTTTGAGCGATTATAAGATCAACAAGCAAGCCTGCTCATACTCCTACGAATCCAATCATTAACACTACCGTACAGTCCGGTCTCTTCGTCAGATATGTTGCATATCACAGCCTGGGGGTGGTATAACGTCAGACCCTAATAGCCTGATAAGTCATGCCGATGCAAAGTCCATAACGGTTTGAGAAACTACTGATAACACTTACTAGTAAATCTCAGCAACCCTGGTCAGGGATTTCATGTTATGGGCAATTGAGCATAGCGCAACATCAACTCCCAATACTGGGAGAGACGAATCCCCTTCTATTGCTCATTGCCTCCATGTGACTCGGGACTGTATCCAAAAACCACATTTTTGCACGATCTCTTGACCGTGGTATGGTGGAAATCAAAGCACAGTGGGAATCACACAAGACTCTATGACAATCTCGGGTCGACAGACTAACCTGTACCAGTGTCACCAGAGAACTGCTATCTGACGATAGGTATAATACCATCTAGGAGTTCTCGGCAAGTCCGTTCAATGTACCCAATCTCCACTGAGCACCCATATACCTTCTCTGATGTCAAACACCAATGGATATGTGATCATCCATCGCCCATCATATGGGTCGAGAAGCGCATACGCCAGTCTACTCAAGAGTATTGATGCCCTATCTCGATACTCCTATGACTAGGAACAATTATAGGGTGTACTTATGGACTACCCTTGGCCCTACTAATATGATCTCCATCATAGTCCTGATAGTCAAGTACACATCCTAAGGGTTTTGTCAACATGTGAGAGCAAGACAGCATGACTTATACAAATCAACATGTTAAGACAAAGAGCAACCAGATAGCATACTATCATATCGAGCAAGAAAGTCCTCTCTATATATGTCCAAGCATCTGTAGGGTAGCTTAGCACCTTGTGAAGGTTTTGGCAAGCATCAATCATGCTACTTTAAAATTTTGGGGTGCTAAACCAACCCTAACCAAGATCTTAATTAGAGAATTAGGGTAAAACATGATATGTAAACACTTTACATCTAAGTGAATAAGGAATACAATCTTTGTAGACCGGTCCTTCACTTCAATAGCTCCGTGTAGAAGTCCCTTCGCTGCGATCACGAACATCCGGACTCTAGAGAGGCTCCCATGAAGAAACGAACAAGCTTACTTTGAAGTCTTCGAGGCCGAAGATGATCTACGTCGAGGAGACACTAGCTCATGCTATCTCTTCACTAATTGTGTAGATTAGTGAAGCAAACACCCTAAACTAAATGGCTAATAGTATAGGATGATGAAATAGGAAGTGGGCTCACTTTAGATATATTTTTCTCACAAGTTTCCATCACTTTTTAAAAAGCTAGCAAGCTTTTTTCACTTGATGAAGAAGAAGAAGATGAATGAACTCATAAGGTTAGAAATGCAACCATGGGTGAGTATATCATATATCTAACCCTTGTAGAGAGTTAACCATTGTGTATGGTTAATGGTTGAGTTGATAAATATCTTAAGGAAAACAAAAGAGTGTACTAAGTCAATGGTTATCTTAAAGCTTCTCCAAGCTTCCAACCATCAAAATATCTCCACTAATCTGTAATTACTTAAGAATAAATATTAACCCTAACATTAACCCTAACATGGTGTTAGTCTCATACATGTTGCATGTGTAACCTAGCATGTCACAATATTATATATCACATATATAATATTTATGTAACAAAAGAAAACAATACAATAAACATATATCACCACATATATGTTAAATGCATCATAAGTGAGAATAATAAATATTTAAGTGAGCATATAATATATATATATATATACATATATATATATATACATACATATATATTATATATTATTTCATCGAATCAACACTTGATCCGATAACCCGGCTATATCACATATAATCGGCCGATATCACATATCGCGAGAATAGAATACGGTATCATATACTCGTATTAATCTCGGTCTCGCACATATCACATATGTGCTCCTACTCCATTTCGCATGAACCAGGAAGCCTCTGTGTAGGACTCTAAAGACTCATCAATACGCCGGCAGTAGGTGATGATCATATCGAACACCCACAAGTCGCAAGCGTTCTACTAAACGTAATGGCCACCCGGGTATTGAGCGATCAGAAGATCAACAAACAAGCCTGCTATAACTCCTGCGAATCCAATCAGTAACACTACCGTACAGTCCGGTCTCTTCGTCTGATATGTCGCATATCACAGCCTAGGGGTGGTATAACGTCAGACCCCAATAGCCTGATAAGTCATGCCGATACAAGATCCATAACGGTTTGAGAAACTACTGATAATACTTACCAGTAAATCTCAGCAACCCTGGCCAGGGATTTCCTGTTATGGCCAATCGAGCATAGCGCAACATCAACCCCCAATACCGGAAGAGACGAAACCCCTCCTATCGCTCATTGCCTCCATGTGATTCGGGACTGTACCCAAAAGCCACCGCTTTGCACGATCTCTTGACCGTGGTATGGTGGAAATCAAAGCACAGCGGGAATCACACAAGACTCTATGACGATCTCGGGTTTACAGACTAACATGTACCAGTGTCACCAGAGAACTGCTATCCGACGATAGGTATAATACCATCTAGGAGTTCTCGGCGAGTCCGTCCAGTGTACCCAGTCTCCACTGAGCCCCCATATACCTTCTCTGATGTCAAACACCAATGGATATGGGATCATCCATCACCCATCATATGGGTCAAGAAGCGCATACGCTAGTCTACTCTGTAGTATTGACGCCCTGTCTCGATACTCCCACGACTAGAAATATTTGAAGGATGCACTTATCGACTATCCATTCCCTACTAGTATGATCTACAACATAGTCTTGGTAGTCAAGTACTCATCCTAAGGGCTTTATCAACATGTGATCACAAAACAGTATTTGTTTACATGTTAAGATAAAGTGCAACCAGATAGCATACTATCATGTCGAGCAAGAAAGTCCTTCCTATATATGTCCAAGCATCCACTATAATGTACATCGCATGTACAGTAATGGCCTCTAGGGCATACATATAACTAACAATCTCCCACTTGCACTAAGGCCATCTGTTGTAGTATCCAATACCCAACAATATAGCAGAGGTTGTAGTATCCCATACTCAACCATTGTAGAGAAGTCTCTCTAGGGGTAAGGCCTTTGTGAGTGGATCCGCCGTGTCAACCTTCTGGTCTACTCTCCTAACCTCGATCCCTTGGAGATCAACCATCTCCCTGATCAGGTGATACTTGCCTCAGAATATGTCTGGAACGCTGATGGGACTTGCGTTCCTAGGCCAAAGCCACAACTCTATTGTTGTCACAATAACAGTTATTGGACGCTCAATGGTAGGAACCTTGTTCATCTCATGAACAATAAATGTCCAGACATCCACTTTGGTAGTATCATTGGTAGCAATGTATTCAGCCTTTATCGTTTAGTATGTCACGGTATCTAGCTTGGAACTCTTCCAACATACCGTCCCTGTACTGAGGGTAAAGACAATGCCTGTGACCGACTCTCAGTCGACCTTATCACTCTGGAAGCTCGAACTAAGAACTTTCTTTTAGTGCTTCTCAAGTACTTAAGAATGTCCTCCACAGCTATCCAGTGATTCTCCCAAGATCCGATTGATTCCTGATCACTACACCTAGTGAGTCATCTACATCTAATCTGGTACATAATATCGTACACTCTGATAGAGCCTACTGCCGAAGCATAGGGTATCCCTTGCACGCGAGCTCTCTTCAAATCAGTCTCGGGAGACATCTTTTTGGAGAGAGTGATCCAAGAGTAAGTGGGTGAACCACCACGCTTAGAATCGTCCATACTAAACCCCTTTAGTACGGTGTTAGTGTACCTGGATTTGGGACACTCCCAACATCCATATATATCTATCATCATAGATCATTATGCACAAGATGTAGCAGGCATCATCCAGATTTTCTATTGAGAATCCTCGTGATAAGAGGAGCTTGACCTAGTGTAGCATAGGAAACCATTTCCTATTAAGAGTATGTCATCTACGTACAATACGTAGAAGACAACCTTACTCTCTACAACCTTCTTGTATATATAAGGTTCATATACCATTTTGATGAAGTCAAACTCTTTGACTATCACATCAAAACAGATGTTCTAACTACCTAAACCCGGTTGGGCCATCATCTCATGATGCATTCCTCGCTCCCACTGTCACCGAGAAGACCGTAGTATCTCTTAAGTGGAAGAGGAACCCTACCAGATTCGTGGAGAGGCTAAGGTTCGTTGGAAACTATTAAATCCTTTGGTTTCACCAAATCATCAGCTGTTAGTTTGTCTAGCTGGAACTCCTTTCAGTTCTACCTCATGACCACTTAATTTCTTCACAAGAAATTCCTTTTCTAAAAAGGTGGCATGCTGAGAAACAAAACACCTTTTGCTCCTCAGTTAGGTAGAAGATATTCCCTTACTAATGTTTGGGATATCCCGACAAACCCACGCAACTGACCTTGCCTCGAGCTTGTCCGGATTTTGCTTTTCAACATAGGCCGGACAACCCCATATCTTAACTCGTTTAAGACATGGTCTCTTCCCATACCATATCTCATATGTAGTGGTAGGCCCTGATTTGGATGGAACCCCATTCAATAGGTATGCAGCTTCTCAAGTGCATAACCTCTAAAAGAAAATAGGTAACTCAACAGTACTCATCATAGAGCTCACCATTTCTCATAGGGTGCGATACCTCTACCCCGATATACCGTTGTACTGTGGTATACTCGAAGGAGTAAGCTGAGAGAGAATCATATTCTCCTTTTAGAAAATCCAGGAACTCCATGCCCAAGTATTATCTTTCCTCGATCACATCGTAGGACTTTAATACTTCTACCCGTTTGGTTCTCAAAAGAACCAACCTTGGCATTTGTAGACATGAGACCATATACATCATCATGTATCTGTCCCAAGAGTTCAGTAACTCTTTCTCTGTTTCCAGTAAACGGAGTATTGGTCATTTTATCTTTGAGACAAGTCTAGCAAGTAGCATAAGATGAAAATTCGAATAGATTCTCATATTCATCCTTATGTAACTTAGCTGGTCGTGTCACATTGATATGACCAAGTCTACAATGCCTCAAGAAGGATTCGTTCATTCCTGAACCGCTCCTCTTGTCTGTGTTCTATATACTTTGAACTGTGATTTGATTTAGAACGTATACGCTATTATCTAACGTGCCTGATAGAATCAACTCTTGATTCAGGAAAATGTTCACAACATTATCATCCAATACAGAATTATATCCTTCTTTAACTCAGTAAAGAACATGATGTAATGTTGTATATCAGGTTCGGTATGTAATAACATTTGTTTAGAATCAATGTATTAATATAAGGTGATATCTGCCAACTGATTTGGCTGCAACAATCGCACCATTCTCTAACACTTCGAGACATATCACCCATTCTCAGTTCTCTACCTTTCTGTAGCCCATGTAACATATTACATATGCGGGATTCTGATCCGGTATCATATACTCAAGACGTAGAGGATATTGAAAAACAGTTCTCGGTAATAAGGACACCCGAAGAATATGCATCATCATGTACTTTTTTCGAATTGGGTGGCATGAGAATCCGAATATTCCCCTATTTCCTGCTCTGTCTTATAACAGTTATAAGATTGAGCGGAACCAACGTTCCCTAGCTCAGTATAATAAAGAGGTTCGGTCAATGCATCCATATTATTATCTTGATTAAGGCGTGCATTGTTTCTACCAGGAGAGAGAGAGAGAGAAGAAAACACCCTGTGTGCGCTCTTGCAAGATTAGATTGGTTATTATTTTATCTAATCAGGATAACTCCCACTGTTTTAGTCAAATCTTCCTTCAAACCCTAAAAGGTAAGACTAGCCGGGATTAATTACACCCTACAAATTCGCCAATCTTTCGGCCAGGCCAATGTCGGTACTTTAAGGGAGTTCCCCGTGCTTTTGCACGGATCTAATTAAAATAAACCTCGTTTTCCCAGGGGCATAACCCCGTTAACACCTTTCTAGACACCTACTCGATAAGCTAATTGTAATGTGTAAGACTTTCCCAAGAGTAACTCTTACTCGCAGTAGGTATCGGGATCCAATTATCTCATAGAAGGTATGCAATCTCATTGCAAATTTCAACACTTGAAATTCCCAATGATATTTTACCCCTAGCGACTTATGACCTTAACTATGGTTAACAAATCATAAGCACTAGTCAAGTTCTACCCGTCATTTCTTGATTAATTAGACCCACCCACATGACCCTTAACTATGGTCAATAAAGTCATATGACTGTCCTAATTAATCACATCATATGTTATATAGGAAAACATCACTCAGCTACCGTACATTGCGCCTTAACTATGGTCAACAAACGCAACACGAATACTAAGTACTCTATTTCCTAAAATGACGGAGGGTTACGACAAGTTTTTCAGAAAACCTTTTGCGTAATGAACTTGATATCGTTGTAGAAACAAGTGATTTTGAAAAGGAGTGTTTTTGAGGCTTTTACTAGTTTTGCTAAAGAGGTCACTCCCGGTGAAAGGATCTCGGATTTTTCCTCATCGAATAAGGTGCAGGATATTTCACAAATACCACTGTACAAAGCAAAAAACTATAGAAGCAATCAAAAGACAAACCGTGTTTGTAGCATCTGCTAGTTTCGCTAAAGAGGTCACTCCCGGTGAAGGGATCTCGGCTCTTTCCTTATCGAATAAGGTGCTGGATATTTTACAAGGAATACCGCTATGCAAAGCAAGAACTAGAGCTACCAGTTTTTAAACAAGTTTCTACAACATCTTTAGGTTTCTTTTTCTTTCATTAATCTCATTAATGAAGTCCCATTTATTTATGCTTCCTAAGCACCACAGAAGAAACGAAAGCAACAATACTAATTATATCTCATATATATAATATATAGGCATTCGTCTCAGGCATATAATATGATCACATCACATAATATCAGTAGCAGAAGAATCACATATAAAATATTGGATATTCTAGGAATTCCATGTTTTAAGTTAAGCCAGTATAAAACACGGATTCCACGGTCACGATGAATAGCCAAACCCACATCCCTAGACCCCTATGAGAGCGGCAAGCAACTCTACCAATTCTAGAGTTAGGAGACCCGGTCTCGACTCCTCGAGATGGTCTCCCACTGGACCCTAAAACTCGGTTACTTTTGCTCCCCCCTTGGGTCTATCCTAATGCGGAAAAGTAAATAATATACAATGGTGACATCATTCTCAACCCGGAAGTGCCCCAATAAAAGAATATTACATACAATGAATTTTACATGAATGAAAAGAAAAACTCTCATCTCACATAAAACCCCCGGCTATTTAAAACACGACGATTCAATATAACATATCACAGCAACACATAATATCACATGTCATCAACGTAAGTAAATATGCGTATCCCAGTTGTCGTTGACATATAGCATCGAAGCCGGCGATACACCATATATTACACTTACGGTCGCAGAAAAGAAAGTGAAAAACTACAACATTTGGAATCCACAATCACTTTAGATATCTTAAATCCGAAATATCACATACTTCGCATTTCATGCCTAATTATATGAATTCCACATATTGTATCACATTCTAGATAAATAGACAATGTTAAACTTTTTGATCGAATAAACAAACCCCCAAGATTTCCCAAATAGCTCAACACTTGAGCGGAATTCAAAAAGTCCCAGAACATGTCACAGCCGCTATGAACCAGCCGTAGAAGGGTCAAACCAATGCCTCACATGTGGCAACGCTAAACTACCACAAACCATATGGTTCAGTGGCAGTTTTGACGGTCACATAATCGAGTTAAGGTTACTTTCTTCTAGAGGGTCCACAGATTCGCTTGCATGTTTTTCTGAAAGTTTTAAACTCAGGAAAAATCCAACACTTGAAAGTTTTCCGACAGGGGAAAAAGTGAGTTATTGATATCCGTTCGAACCTTTTAACACGTTCTAAATTACCCGGAAAAAACTTAAACGAAGTTAAACTTTCCGATCGAATCAACGAGTTCCCAATATTTTCCAGAAAGCTCAACAGTTGAGTAGAATTAAAAATTCCCAGAAGCATGAAAAAGTACCCAGGAATAAACCCCTGAAGTATTAGCCCCTAACTCCTAAAGTTGGCCGCAGAACCGCCGCCAAACGCATGGTTTGGCCGCGGTTCCGCGGTTCCTTGAGTGAGTTATGGATTCGTACTTCACAGTAATCCTTAGAATTCCTTGCTTGATTTTCTGAATATTTTTAATATGAAAAATTTCAACTTTTGAATTTTTTTCCAGAAAGTGGGATTTTTCGGGGTTTCAGAGTTCGATCGGACTTTAAACTTCACATACACATCGTCTAATGCTCTACCTTGGCTCTGATACCACTGTAGGGTCAGCTTAGTACTTTGTGAAGGTTTTGGCAAGCATCAATCATGCTACTTTAAAAATTTGGGGTGCTAAACCAACCCTCACCAAGATCTTAACTAGAGAATTAGGGTAAAACATGATATGTAAACACTTTACATCTAAGTGAATAAGGAATATAACCTTTGTAGACCGGTCCTTCACTTCAATAGCTCCGTGTAGAAGTCCCTTCGCTGCGATCATGAACATCCGGACTCTAGAGAGGCTCCCATGAAGAAATGAACAAGTTTGTTTCGAAGTCTTCGAGGCCGAAGATGATCTACGTTGAGGAGACACTAGCTCATGCTATCTCTTCACTAATTGTGTAGATTAGTGAAGCAAACACCCTAAACTAAATGGCTAATAGTATAGCATGATGAAGTAGGAAGTGGGCTCACTTTAGATATATTTTTCTCACAAGTTTCCATCACTTTTTAAAAAGCTAGCAAGCTTTTTTCACTTGATGAAGAAGAAGAAGATGAATGAACTTATAAGGTTAGAAATGCAACCATGGGTGAGTATATCATATATCTAAGCCTTGTAGAGAGTTAACCATTATGTATGGTTAATGGTTGAGTTGATAAATATCTTAAGGAAAACAAAAGAGTGGACTAAGTCAATGGTTATCTTAAAACTTCTCCAAGCTTCCAACCATCAAAATATCTCCACTAATTTGTAATTACTTAAGAATAAATATTAACCCTAACATGGTGTTAGTCTCATACATGTTGCATGTGTAACCTAGCATGTCACAATATTATATATCACATATATAATTTTTATATAACAAAAGAAAACAATACAATAAACATATATCACATACATGTTAAATGCATAATAAGTGAGAATAATAAATATTTAAGTGAGCATATAATACACACACACACATATTATATATTATATCATCGAATCAACACTTGATCCGATAACCCGGCTGTATCACATATAATCGGCCGATATCACATATCGCGAGAATAGAATACGGTATCACATACTCATATTAATCTCGGTCTCGCACATATCACATATGTGTTCCTACTCCATTTCGCATGAACCAGGAAACCTTTGTGTAGGACTCTAAAGACTTGTCAATACGCCGGCAGTATGTGATGATCATATCGAACACCCTCAAGCCGCAAGCGGTCTGCTAAACGTAACGGCCACCCGGGTATTGAGCGATCAGAAGATCAACAAGTAAGCCTGCTATAACTCCTGCGAATCCAATCAGTAACACTACCGTACAGTCCGGTCTCTTCGTCTGATATGTCACATATCACAGCCTAGGGGTCGTATAACTTCAGACCCCAATAGCCTGATAAGTCATGCCGATACAAGGTCCATAACGGTTCGAGAAACTACTGATAACACTTACCAGTAAATCTCAGCAACCCTGGCCAGGAATTTCCTGTTATGGCCAATCGAGCACAGCGCAACATCAACCCCCAATACCGGGAGAGACGAAACCCCTCCTATCGCTCATTGCCTCCATGTGATTCGGGACTGTACCCAAAAGCCACCGTTTTGCACGATCTCTTGACCGTGGTATGGTGGAAATCAAAGCATAGCGGGAATCACACAAGACTCTATGACGATCTCGGGTTTACAGACTAACATGTACCAGTGTCACCAGAGAACTGCTATCCGACGATAGGTATAATACCATCTAGGAGTTCTCGGCGAGTCCGTCCAGTGTACCCAGTCTCCACTGAACCCCCATATACCTTCTCTGATGTCAAACACCAATGGATATGGGATCATCCATCACCCATCATATGGGTCAAGAAGCGCATACGCTAGTCTACTCTGTAGTATTGATGCCCTGTCTCAATACTCCCACGACTAGGAACATTTGAAGGATGCACTTATCGACTATCCAGTCCCTACTACTATGATCTACAACATTGTCCTGGTAGTCAAGTACTCATCCTAAGGGCTTTATCAACATGTGATCACAAAACAGTATTTGTTTACATGTTAAGATAAAGTGCAACCAGATAGCATACTATCATGTCGAGCAAGAAAGTCCTTCCTATATAAGTCCAAGCATCCACTACAATATACATCACATGTACAGTAATGGCCTCTAGGGCATACATATAACTAATAACATCCACTACAATATACATCACATGTACAGTAATGGCCTCTAGGGCATACATATAACTAACATGTATAATGCCGGATGTATATTCTTTTTCGGGACAAGCGGTCGGATTGTGACCGTCGTTGCCGTTGTATGTATTATTCTTTTTCGGGACGTGGCCGGGTTGAGGTCGTCATTGCTGTTGTTTGTATCTTATACAGGTTTTACCCCGCGGAGAAGCGCTCGAGCCACCGGATTCTAAAATGCAATAGGTGGCCCTCTCAAGGAGTTGAGACTCGGACCGTCTCATTCTAGGATTTAGGGGGTGCTCGCCACGCTTGTATGGGGTATATGATAGACCCGTAGATGAGTGCTAAAGTTGCTGGATTCTAGAAAGCGTTAGGTGGTCTCTCATGGCATCGAGGCCGGGTTGCCTCGTTTTTAGGATTGGCGGGTGGCTCGCCCCGCTTGTAAGGATCTTGATTTGGCTATGTGCGGGCTATTCACGCGACCATGGAATATCACATTTTGTTT
Source organism: Agapanthus africanus (assembly GCA_030015575.1). NCBI lineage: Eukaryota > Viridiplantae > Streptophyta > Magnoliopsida > Asparagales > Amaryllidaceae > Agapanthus > Agapanthus africanus. The sequence goes on from CM057337.1 coordinate 89,785,612, forward strand.
GCGGCTCAAACGAAACGCGGGATTTTTAGGATATCCAAACTATTCCATTTACTTGATGTTTAGCACATGCCTAAAATGTGATTACCTGCCTGTGATGATGTATATATGTATATGGTGATATATGTATATAAATAAGTGTTTTATATGTTTTACATCTGGGCTAACCCTGTGTCCGCCCTACCGTAAGTTAACTAATCTTACGGTGAAGACCCGATACCCCGTGGCGAATGCGAATGGAATATAAAACACTGTATTTTCTTTTCATATCACGTTTTTCTGGTGAGAGAAGATTCTAGATAATAAGTGTTATTATCTAAATGGCGGGATTGCATTAATATAATTAATGCAAAGAAAACAAACCTAAATAGGAACCAAATTTTCAAAAGAAACTATAGTCATCATATTTTTCTTTTCAAAATTTTCTCTGGATAGAGATATTGAATTAAGAATGTCATGCCCCGCTTCTCGGTATACGGCGAAGGGGACGCGACGAGGTCGCTACGTATTTACTCTGAAGTAAATATGCTAAGCGTATCTAAGCAATATAAAAGAAATGTACACAAGAGACAAATGTAGTGAAACAACAACTTTATTTATTAACATTCTTTTGTACAATGCATGGAAAAGTAAATACATCTGGATGAAAGCAATGCCTAAACAATGGCATAACAGAAAGGAAAAGTACTGAAATAAAATGTGTACAATGAAGCTAGAGCTCTGGGTCGTAGGCAAGCTTATCCAAGTACTCGCTGGTAGGTTCGATCTCCTGAGTGTCCAGATCATCTGACAACATTCCACGGAAGAAAGAGAAGGAATGTCGTCAGCGAACAATCGCTCGGTAAGTCCCAAAGATAAGGGAGAAATAGAATAGACAGAGAGAGAAAGTAGAGAGGGTGTAACTTTTAAAGTTGTATTATATCGTTATACTATTGTATTCATTAACGCTGTTGTTTGTAGCTTGGTACAGAAGGATACCAGTGTATACGAGAGGAGTCTCTATATGCCAGAGACTAATGCAAATGGAAGTACAAGGCTCCGTCGATAATACCACAGAACAATGGCATGGATGTAATTATGTCACTGTCTCGTGCCACTTCTAACACCTTCCGTACCAATCTACTTTTTAAACCCCGCGATGTCTTATTTGTATTATTTGTATTGCAATTTGTAATTAAATTGTAATATATAGATTGTATAATTGGATGACTTGCCGAGACCATGATATCAGTAAATGGATGTAGCTGGAGAATCATGGATGTAATTGGAGAATCATGTAAATAGAGGTATATCCATGGTTCGGTTCAGTCAATATAAATTGAATAGTTTGATCCGATTGATTATATGGATTCATGGATTCATATTGAATTATAATATTGTAGATTGTACTTGAATCATATTCAAGTCAGATTATTTAATAAGACTCAGTCTGAGTCAGAACAATTAGAAAAGAAGTTGAAGTCCTGATTGTTTTGATGTTATCGGTAATCGCTGCACATAGGCGGCAGGATTTGTGTCTTTTTCAAAGACGATTACCGTGTTGATAACACCGTTGTTAATTTGTCTACATTAAATAGGAAAGCACCCACTTCTCCGGCTCCCTGAGGCTCAAGAGATTGGTTCCTCTTAAACCTATATTTACTAGGGTCCTTAGGGTAATTTATAGAACTTGAGGGGGTTTTATGCAAAAATACTTTTGTATAATTTTCAAAATACACCTCAAATATTTAATTATCATCTTTAGAGTTATCATAGATATAGATTTTATATTTGTGATATTTCTAGTGAAAATAACCTAATTTCATAATATAGGGTATTTAATTGTAATACTGAACTTGTATGGAATTCATGGTATTTTAATGTAAAGTGATTCTTTTGATTTAGAACGGTTGGAATATTTATATCATATAAAAAATAGGTATTTTGATAATACATATATATATATATATTTTATATAAAATAATTTTAATTTATTATTTTCTAGAAATTTCATTTTCTTGAGATATTCGTATTTTAAATCTCTCGAGACCGAATGCTCCTTGCGGATGTCTGCATCTCGCACTACTAAGCCCATGGATGACGATAATCTGCACCATCCCAACCGGGTTCCCCAAAATGGGTTGTAGTGGCGCTTTGCAAAGATTTGTAAAATTACGTAATCTTGTAGAAAACGGTTTTAATAGTAATGGTATTTATATGTAAAGTTTCGTTTTCCCGTATTCTATATTCCCGAAAGGTATTGTGCTATATTGCATATGAGTGTTGTGAGGAGGTAGGTCATTACCTCGTGATCTAATTAAAGGTATAGCAAGATTGTGACGTTTTCATGTCGAAATTAAACTACATGGTATTTTAGTGAAAAGGTACGATAAAAATTGAAATAGAAATCCTTTTGATATGGAACTTGTTCAATATGACTTGTTAATGTTTAATAGTCAACATGTAAGGGTTTAGTATGGTTGTATTTAAGAAAAGGTAAGATTTTTAGGAAGAACCGAATCGGAAATCGGATTAACTCCGATTTCGTCGGGTTTTAGTAATATGAGTTTTTAGAAAAGAATAGAGAAGAAAAGGTGGGAATTATGGGTTTAAAGGTTAGGGTTGAGGAAGAGGAAGCGGTAGGAAGCGCCGGTGCGCCGTTTCGTCGCCGGGAGCTCCTAGGGTCGTCGTCGGAAGATCGCCGAAGTTTCGCCCTTTGCTAACTTCAATTGCACACTAAAATTTCTAGAGGAATTTCTTGAGAGTTTGGACAAAATTGTGAGTGAGGGGTATGTGTCTAGGGGTGGTATTTATAGGGTAAAACTAGGGTTAGGATTAGGTGAATGGGTGTATTGAAAATTGTATTAATTTGTAATAAAAATAGGGTTTAATGGGATTTTAAAGAGCTCTGGAACCGATCCAAGGAATTTAAGTATGCAGGAGTGATGGGGAGGCCAAGAGGCACGACTTTTGTGTTGATGACTCGGCGGTCCGGCCGAGTCCGGCCAGCGGTGGCTGCCGAGTCGGCCGAGTCGCCGGCCGATTCGGGCCGAGTCCGGCCGGGGTCGGTCGCTGTGGGTCCGTAGTCTTTTGGTCTTCCCCCTGGTCCAATTTGTTTTACATGTGTAATGGAGTTTTTATGAGTTTAGCATGTGTAGACTCTTGGACTTCTAAAAGTTTAAAAAGAAATCAATATTAAAAATAATGCGGGGGATGGGATTTGAACTCTAGTACTTTGGCTCAGCAGTGCAAGGTCTTACCAATGAGCTACAAGCTCCTTCTTGCTATTAAAAAGCAAAACAAACTTATATTTTGTGCTCAGACAAAAATACCCCTTTCTGTAATTTTGAAAAAAATTTGTACAGAAAGTTATACAGAAAGTTTGGGGTTGTTACAAAGAATATCCTGCCCCTCAGTTAATGAGGAAAGAGCCTTGATCCCTTTATGGGAATTCGTCTCTTGAGCAAAAGTTTATGTTATTATAAACTTTGAAAACCACTTTGTTTCTTCAATGATATCAAGTTTATTACGTTAAAAGCTTTGTTTAACACCAGCCATAGCCCTCTATCATTTCAGAAAATAGAGTACTTAGTATTCGTGCTGCGTTTATTGACATCTATCAAGGTGTTAGGTCCCTAGTGTTTGCACCATAAGACCTGTGGCTAAGGCAGAAGTGAAAAACAAAAACTTTAAATCAAGCACCAACGACCAAAACTCTAGAATCGATTCCAAAACACTAAACTAGCAAACAAACATACAAGGTTAGGGCTTAGTGTAAGTCGATGCCACGCACCCCGCGGGTTCGCGGGGAGGCGGAATTTACAAAAAATGATTTTTCAAAGCTTCGCAACACCGACTAAACTCCAGGATCTTAATAGAAATCTTAACTAGTTATATCTACTAGGAGGTTCTAACTACTCGGTTAGGATTTATACCTTCTTGTTAACAAGTCCTTCGGGTCTTCTTCTCCTCCTCTTCTTTAGCTCCCCGAAGATCGGATCGAGCTTGCAACGTCGGCCTTCTCGTGTCGAAGATGATCCATCCGAGAGTCTATATCTCAAGCTCTAACCTCTAAACCGAGATAACTAAGGTACTTAGTTTGCTAAGCTAAGTAGCTTAGATGATATAGAGTATCTAATGGAGTATTTTATCTTATGAGATCCTAGGGTTCACAACTCATGTGAGGGTTAGGGTCTTTGAGGAAGAAAGACGAGAAAATGGAGAGAGAAAGAGAATGAACAAATGAGCAAGTGATGGCGAAGTGAAGAATGGCTTATAACCTTCACTCATTGAAGCATGGATTATTTTCACATAAAAAATAACAACCATGCCTCAATAGTGAAGCCAAATTAATAAACAAATACCAAGAGCCAAGCTTCACCCCATGCCATGTATGTCTCCAATTTCCACATCATTAATCTATTTCTCAAAAATAGATAAACCAAATAATGAGGTGTCCCCTTCTAGAAGCATGTTATGTAAAATTACAAGAATGCCCTCACCGTATATATACCCATATTCGTATTCCAAAAAATACGAATACAATGAGATGATAACAATCCAATAATATAATACTAGGATCCGGCTTAAACCAAAGCCCACTAGTATTATTCGCCCGAACTACATCCGTGTAGTCGGTGCACGTATGTGATCGGAACCTTGCCGTAAAACCATACGGCCTCTACATCGTTTTGCCCAAAGCAGGGAAACCCTCTGTGTGGGACTCTAAACACTCGACAATACGCTGGCAGTGGGTTTAACCATAAGTCCATCAATGGTACTAGCTGCACGTAATGGCTACCCAGGTATCTATCGATAAAAAGGCCGATGAGCAAACTCATCCGAACTCCTACTGAGCCTATCTATGACAATCTCTGTACAGTTCGGTCTGTTCATCTAAGATACTCGCATATCGAGCCTAGGGGGTGGCAACCGTCAGACCCCTAATAGCGCAATAAGTCGTGCTGGAGTGGAACCCGATACACCCTGAGAAACTACTGGAGTACCTACCAGTAAATCTCGCTTGCCCTGGCCAGGGACTTTGTGTAATGGATTTCCGAACACAGTGCAATATCAACCCCCAATACCGGGAGAGACGAATCCTATTTAACCGCTACTGCCTCCAAGTGCTTCGGGACTGCACCCAACTACTATCTGTTTGCATGACTCCTTTGAGCCGTGGTAGGGTAGTAATCTAAGTGCAGCAGGAACACACTTGAGATGAATAGCGATATCAAGTCAACGGACTAACCTGTACTCATGCCACCCAGGAACTGCTACCTGACGATAGGTATAATACCAACCAGCAGTTCCCAATGAGTCTGTCCAGTGTAACTCATAACCCAATGAGCACCTGTATACTATCTCCAGTACGATGTACTAATGGCTATGGGACAGACCATCTCCCCCGCTGGGATGAGAAGCGTATACACCCGTCTACTCTGGAGTATCGATGCCCCGTCTCGATAATACTACGACTAGGGACCTGTATAAGGATGTGCTTATAGACTATCCAGCCCCCACTAGTGTGACTGCCATCACAACGCTGGTAGTCAAGCAATGATCCTAAGGGCTCTACCAATATGTATAAGCGACATGCTAAAAGAAACACATGAGCATATTGAGGTAGAATCAAACCAAATAGCATACTACCATTTTGAGCAAGACTGCTATTATAACTGTGAATATCCCAAGCTTCCAATATGTAATATACAATCCAGTATAATACAATAATGTCTTCTAGGGCATATATCACTAACAATCTCCTACTTACACTAAGGCCATATATTGGCATATCGCAGACCTATCATCTCGATTAGCCTCTTGAATTGTGTCTGAAGGATGGCGTTTGTGAGTGGATCTGCAGTGTTGTTCTCCATATCTACTCTCCGCACCTCGATTTCTCGGTGATCAACGATCTTCTTAATCAGGTGGAACCACCTCAAGATGTGTCTGGACTTCTGATGGGACATTGGTTCCTTCGCTAAAGCTATAGCGCTGTTGTTGTCACAATACAACGGTATTGGATCAACAATGGACGGAACCACCTGAAGTTCTGTCATGAACTTCCTGATCCAGACTGCTTCTTTCGCGGCGTCACATGCAGCGATATACTCCGGTTCTATCGTCGAGTCAGCAATGGTGTCCTTCTTGGAGCTCTTCCAACAGACCGCCCCTCCATTGAGGGTAAAGACATAACCCGATATGGACCTGGAGTCATCCTTGTCACTCTAGAAGATGGAGTCGGCGAAGGCCTCGACCTGGAGGTCTTCTCTGCTGTACACCATAGTCCTTCTCAGCTAGTTGAGAATGTTCTTCACTGCTGTCCAGTGCTTCTCCCCTGGGTTTGACTGATACCTGCTTACAACGCTCAGTGCGTAAGCAACATCTAGTCCGGTACACAACATCGCATACATTATAGAGCCTACGGCTGAAGCGTAGGGTATAATACTCATGCGATCCCTTTCCGAATCAGTCTTGGGAGACATCTCTTTGGAGAGGGTGATTCCGTGACAAGCTGGTAGATTACCGTGCTTTGAATCTTCCATACTAAATCTTTTCAGTATGGTGTCAATGTACCTTGACTGTGAAAGTCCTAACATCCGTTTAGATCTATCACGATGTTAGTTGTGTGTATGCTTTAGAGGCCGTTATTGTACATGATTGTATATTATAATAGATGCTTGGACATATATAGAGAGAACATTCTTGTCCGACATGATAGTATGCTATCTGGTTGCTCTTTATCTTAACATGTAGACTGGTATTGTGATACTGTCTTTCTCTCACATGTTGGTAAAGCCCTTAGGATGTGTACTTGACTACTAGGACCATGGTGGAGATAATACTAGTGGGGCCAGGATATTCCATAAGTACATCCTTTAATTGTTCTTAGTCGTGGGAGTATCGAGACATGGCATCGATATTCTAGAGTAGACTAGTGTGTACGTTTCTTGACCCTGTATGGGGCGATGGATGATCCCACATCCATTGGTGTTTGAAATCAAAGATTGTACACAGGTGCTCATTGGTGAATGGGTACACCGAACAGGACTCGCCGAGAACTCCTAGATGGTATTATACCTATCGTCAGATTGCAGTTCTATGGTGACATGGTACAGGTTAGTCTGTAGACCCGAGATCGTCATAGAGTCTTGTGTGATTCCCACCGTGATTTGATTTCCTCCCTACCACGCTCAAGAGAGCGTGCAAACAGGTGGATTTTGGGTACAGTCCCGAGTCACATGGAGGCAATGAGCGATAGGAGGGGTCTCGTCTCTCCCGGTAGTAGGGGTTGATGTTGAACTATGCTAGATTGGCTATATCAGGAAGTCCCTGGCCAGGTCTGATGATGAGATTTACTGGTAAGTGTTATCAGTAGTCTCTCGACCCGTTATGAGCCTCACATCGGCATAACTTATCAAGTTATTGGGGTCTGACGTTCACCACCCCAGACTTGATATGCGACATATCAGACGAAGAGACCAGACTGTACGGTAGTGTTACTTATTGGATTCACTGGAGTATGGAAAGCTTGCTTGTTGATCTTCTGATCGCTCAATACCTGGGTAGCCGTTGCGTGCAGCTAGTACCGCTGATGGCTTGTGGGTGACTGATATGATCATCACCTACTGCTGACGTATTGACGAGTCTTTAGAGTCCTACATAGAGGTTTCCTGGCTCAAGCGAAACGAAGTAGGGCACATGTGTGATATGTGCGGGACCAAGATTAATACGTGTATGTGATACCGTATTCTAATCTCGCGATATATGATATCAATCGGTTATATGAGATATAGCCGGGTTATTGAATCAAATGTTGATTCGATAAGTTGATATAAATGATATTAGTCGGTTATATGTGATATAGCCGGATTATTAAATCAAGTGTTGATTTAATAATTTAATATATAATTATATATTTGATACATTAATATATATTAACTAATATTGGCTCACTTAAGAATTTCTTTCTACTAATACATTTAAATATATATGTGATATATATTAATGTATTTAATTATGTGTCATGCTAGATGATACATTGTACTTGGGTGTATGAGACTCATACCTAATTAAAGATAATTTGGGTGATTAATTATTAAGAGATAAATCAAAATTAGGTGGAAATTGACATGGTTTAAGATGGTTGTGGAAGCATGTAGAAATCTTGACTTAGTCTACTAATTTTGTTTTACTCTAAATATTTATTAACTTAACCATTATTTTTATCCATGGTTAAGTCTCTACAAGAGATTATATGAGATATTTTTCTCACCCATGGTTCATAACTTGATCACTTGAGTTTCTTCTTCATCTCCTTCTTTGCTTTCTTGTGAGGTGAAAAAGAAAACGAGAAAAATAACTCTAAAGTGAGCAAAATTCCCACTTCATCAATCTATACCAAACTAGTCATTTAGTATAGCTTGTTTACTTTCCTAATTTATTAATTAGTGAAGAGGTAGCTTGAGTTAGCGATTCTTCAATGTAGATCATCTTCGGCCTCGAAGATCCTTGAGTAAGCTCGTTCCTTTCGCTTAGTGGGACCCAAGGAGAGTCCAGGACACCACTACTTGGAGCTAAAGGACCACTACACAGAGCTTTAGAAGTGAAGGACCGATCTGCAAAGGTTGTATTCCTATTTCACTTAGTGTAAAGTTTGTTTACATGCTATAAAAATCCTAATTCTCTAGTTAGATCCTTGGTTTGGCTCGCTCGGCACCCTAGATTTTTGAAATAGCATACTTGATGCGTGCGGAAACATAGTAGGGGTGCTAAGCAAACCCAGCAGTGGTAGCAGAGCCAAGCTAGAGCATTAGGAGTCGTCTAGGCGAAGTTAAAGTGTTCGATCGACTTTTCGAAACCCAAAAATCCCACTCTCTGGAATTTTTTCAAATGTTGGATTTTTCCAGATTAAAAATTACCAGAAAATTATCCAGGGTTTTGTATTGATCCCTAAGAAAAATTATGGCCCAACTCGACCAAACGGCCGCACAACCGTGGCCAAACCATGGGTTTAGCCGCAGTTCCGCGGCGCCGTTGGTGAGGCAGGGAATGTGCCTTCTTGTGCTGATCCATAGGTACTTATGGCACATTCTGGGTATTTTAAAGTGTGACTCAAGTGTTGAGCTCTCTGGGAATTTCGGGAGTTTGATGAATCGATCGAAATGTTTAACATTGTCTAGATATCTATGATTTGAGATACAATATTTGGAATCCACAATAATTAGTTTTGTGAAAACTAATTAGTGTTTTGTAAATCTAGCAATTTAGTCTCATTGATCGGTTGCCACGGGTTTTGATTTGGATCAAAACTCCGTCGCAATCACGTAGTGTACGCGAACACTCGCCGGATAACACTAATAGATAGCTACGCCCCATCGCCCCGACTAAGTGACTGTAGGAGAACTCCGTTGCCAAAATCCGCTCGGGTGCTCGCGGCCGCAGTGTTCTGCCTAAGTGCGCTTTGTCAAGGGCATCGGGGGTACGGATGTCCACTAATGTTTCCGATGAGCATTCGATCATTTGTTGGTAATCTTGTTGAATTGCCTGACTGGATATTGAAAAGTGTTTTCAATTTGAGACTAAAATGCCGGGTTTATAACGTTAGGCATGAAATTCGGAATATGTGATATTCCGGGTTTATGATGTCTAAGGAATTTATATGGTTAGGCATGAAATCCGAAGTATGTGATATTTCAGGTTTATGATGTCTAAGGTGGTTGCGGATTCCAATTATTGTAGCTTTCATTTCTTTTCTGGGACCGTAAGTGTAATATATGGTGTATCACCGGTTTCATTACTATACGTCAACGGCAATTGGGATACGCATATTTACTTACGTTGATGACATGTGATGTTATGTGTTGCCGTGATATGTTATATTGGATCGTCGTGTTTGAATAGTCGGGGTTTTTTGCGTGAGATGAGAGTTTTTCATTTTCATTCATGTGAAAATTTGTATGTAATATTATTTTATTAGGACACTTCCGGATTAAGGATGATGTCACTATTGATGTATATTATTTACTTTTCCGTATTAGGATAGGCCCAAGGCGGGGAGCACAAGTAACCGGGTTCTAGAGTCCAGTGGGAGACCATCTCGAGGAGTCGAGACCGGGTCTCCTAACTCTAGAATTGGTAGGGTTGCTTGCCGCTCTCGTAGGGGTCTAAGAATGTGGGTTTGGCTATTCATTACGACCGTGGAATCCGTGTTTTTTACTGGCTTAATTTAAAACACGGACCTTCTAGTATATCCAATATTTCATATGTTTACTTCTATTGCAATGTTCTGTGATGAGATCATATAACTGCGTGAGACGAATGCTTTATATTATATATATGATATATAATAAACGTTGCTTATATTTTGCATCCGCGCTAGTCCTGCCCCCGCTCTGCCGTTAGTTAACTAACCTAACGGTGCATGACGGGACCCCGTGGCGAATGCGGATGGCATAAGCATACGTTGTATTTTTGTTTCTTTATCTTTGATGCTTAGGAAGCATAAATGATGGGACTTCATTAATGAGATTAATGAAAGGAAAGAAACCTAAAGATATTGTTGAATCAAATTTTCAAAAAGGTAGCTCTAGTTCTTGCTTTGCATAGCGGTATTCCTTGATGAATATCCAGCACCTCATTCGATGAGGAAAGAGCCGAGATCCCTTCACCGGGAATGACCTCTTTAGCAAAAGCTAGTAAATGCCACAACTCACTTGGTTTGTTTTAGAAACTATTCGATTTTAAAAAGCGGAGCTTAAACCACTCCTTTTTCAAATCACTCGATTCTACAACGATATCAAGTTCAAAGCATTAAAGGTTTTCATAAAAACCATCCGCAACCTTCCGTCATTTTAGAAAGTAGAGTACTTAGTATTCGTGCTACGTTTGTTGACCATAGTTAAGGCGTAGTGTACGGTAGCTAAGTGATGTCTTCCTACACAGCATATGATGCGATTAATTAGGACATTTATATGACGTTGTTGACCATAGTTAAGGGTCATATGAGTGGGTCTAATTAATCACGAAACGACGGGTAGAACTTGACTAGTGCTTATGATTTGTTGATCATAGTTAAGGTCATAAGCCACTAGGGGTACAAACCTGTCACGTCCCGAAAGTACGGAATATGATCGGCACTTAAACTACGAACGTCTCGAGGCGTACGTAATCTAAGTAAGCCGAAAACCCAGAAATCCAAACCAAGAAAAGTAATAGAGTGAAGGAAAACCAATTTAAAACAAGTAGTTTCAATAGCATAAGCCGAATTATGCGGTTTTTAAAACATCAAAAATTTACTGAAAATTTCGGCAGAGTCTCCTTTGTAAATACTGGCCCCCAAATGGGATACAACATGAATAGTATACGAAATCAATAAAAAGGCATCCCCAAGCGGGAGCTAGCTCTTCGTCAATCGACGGTCACAACCACACAAGCAATATAATATACAACGCCAAGGGCGAGGATCAAAATTCAAAAGGAAACTCAAAACCACAAGAAAACCACAGAAATACAACGCACGACTCTAAGGTCGAAAGAATAAACATCACTGGTCTCTATCTCAAATAAATACATGTTTGGTTGATGGAATTTACTAGATACAACGGCATAATATTATACAAGGTAATATGATGGATACGATAAAAGAAAAACCCACCTACTAGCAAGTCACCCGAATGAAACTGAGCCCGCAAAGCCGTAATTAAACCTGTACGGCAAAACCTGCAAGAAACTGGGGCACAACGGGGGTGAGTTGCCAACTCGTGAATAGAAAAACATCTACGCACAGAAATCGCATAAATAACGCAATCCTAGGTCAATGATCATAATATATCCTCAAAAAAATGTATATAACATGCAGCCTATAACAATGGCTAGGGTAAATATCTAACCCGAGTGTAAACTCATGTGCCCGTGTCAGTGCCTCAGATAGCAATATATCATATGAATGAGGTATGCATGCATGAAAACAGAATACATGTAAATGAAGAAACTGTTTTCATAAATTAGTGAGATTTCCTTCGTATTTTTAAACTGAGGTATCATAAATGAAATCAGTATCCACAGTGTCTAGCATCGACACAAAACATAAATCTCACTGTCTCGAAATATCAATGTCTCAATCTCAGTATCTAGGGCGCCGTCAGTCCAGACCGGCCCCTACCATCCATCTCAAGACCACGACGGTATCCTCCGGATATCCGACGCGTCGGGTAATATCACCGGTCGGTAGTGCTCCCCTGCCGGGCTCAACGTCAACACCACATTCCTCTTGCCCCGGGGTACCGCACCGGGCCCACCATGTACCCGAAACGGTTCCTCCACTCCTCGAATCGGGTCTCGAAATCCATCAGCAAACTCATGGTGGACGACTCATACATCATGGGAAAACCGCACTTTTTATTTTAAAAGAGAGAAAATGTTTATTTATGTTTTTGCGGTTTTCCTCCAAATCCAGAAAATCTCATGGAAATCCGAATCCAAACCTCAATAACACGTAAAATAGTGAATATATGCATGAGAATCCATGAATGCGGCATAACAATGAATAATAGTATGCATGAAGTAGCAGGTAATAACAACAATGTCTAAACTAACATATAAGGCAAGTACGCTATGTCAAGCAATAATATTTTCTAAGGTGTACGTGACATGGCAATTACCGATGAAGATGTGTGTGAGCCGCCAAGTAAGTGTACGTGGTACATACGCATCATCGGTAATGGTGCTGGTGTCCTAACAACATGGTATCAATAATAGAGTATGAAACATAATATAAGCATGCGATGCGAAGCGAACCACAATAATGAGCGGGAGCTGAATACTAGACGCAACTATAACTAATCTGCACTAATCTAATATAAGTCCTACAAATGGTGCCTTTTGAAATAACACGAATCATGGGGTTTTGAAAGTAGGGGCTACGGTGTTTTTATGAAAAAATACGTCTTTTGAAATATCCGTAGGATCCCTTTGGCTGTCTTTTAAAATACCCACGATTCGTTAGTTTTTGAAATAGGTAAGAATCGAATCTAATCTAACAACTAAACTAAACTAAAGGGCTAAGCTAACAGGCTGGACTACAGGTAAGGAAACCGCCTAACATCTGAGTCGATACATATACATACCTGTATATATATTAGTCGGTGATCCCGCCTCAATAGTATCATATCCGATACCATATCTATAATCAGATATCCCAAGTCAAGAGTGCGGATCAATCATCAAGATACAGCTCGTACGTAAATCTGTCGTACGGCATCCCCAATTCTGGGTACGGGTCAATATCACATTCATCATACTATTCATCTGGTATCCTTTTTATCAAATATCATGATCGGGGTACTGATCTACGTCTAGTACAATACTGATACCGCCTAAGTATGCATGCACGTGTGTGAAACCCTACGTCAAGGACCCGCTACAACGTCATGTCGTATCTCGAATACGAACCCTACTATATCACCGATCTCACGGCCTCAAATCAAATCTCATCGACTCAGCTCAATCCCAAGTATCATCCTCAAATCCGTATGCGAACACATAGTCCCATACCCATGTGAACCCATAACTATAAAGAATCCCATGAGCATATATCAATAGGAATGTATGCAAGTATGTATGTGTGTATGTGTAGTGCAACACTACCCTAGGGTTCGCAACACTAAAGTACTCTAACACACCAATATCCATCCTAAGCATCGTTATTAATCCCAAATAACATATAATAACTGTTGGTGTGTATACGCATCCGTATACACCACCACGGACTGCGGGGGTGCTATACGCCATCCACCCGACTTCTCCCCGTAGATATAAATCTACTCACCTGGTCCTCGCTAGCCGGTGCCGACGTCGCTATGCGCTTGGTTGTCGTCTCGAAGTTCACATGGGGTACCTACATATCATAACGCATCGTGTTGTATTAAAATTCGACTCATGACCAAAACGACACGTGAATCCCACATAGGTCAAAACCTATGGTTGCTCTCTCTCAAATCAACCCAAAACCCTCGACATCGGCGTACAAATGCCGAGTGATCGAGAAAAACTCAACGTATAAATCGTAGTTCCCAAAACTCACTAATTATAATGTAAAAAAGGGTTTAAATCATCAAAACATTAAAATAAATCAAATTGATTTATTTCCGAAAACCTAGAAAGAACTAAATTTTCGTTTTAATTTGAAACTTGATGTTTTAACAAATCTAATGACCCTAATATCCACTAAATATCATAACTAAGTCATATAAACCATTAATAGATTTTATCCTCATCAATTTTCATTGAATCCAAAGTTCTAGTTTGCAAACTATCCAATTTTAACATTTTAAAAGCAACAATTTGTAAACTAGTAACTAGATTAGTTTTAGCATTCCATTAACATGTTGATCTCCTCATTAAAACCATAATAAATTTATAAAAACCCTAACTAGATTTTAAATTTCACATTTTCAATAATTTCTAAAAACCTAGTTTACAAAAAAAAAGCTTAATTTGGACATTTTCCATCTAACAATTTACATATTGGCAATTAGATTAGGTTTTGCATGTCTTAAGATCTTCACAACTCCACACAACCATAATCCAAATACTCTAAACCCTAACTTTAGATTAACCCTTCACTTGAAAACCAAACTTTAAAATCAAACCATATTTAAACTTCTAGTTAGCTAGATTGAAGTAATTAGACAACATTTTGACTAAAGGGTTAAGATTATACCTCACAATTTCAAGAGATCCAACATGAATCTAGCCTCCCAAACTTGCTTCTTTTCACCAATATCCATACAAATATAGCCAAGGAAAAATGGGTAAGGGTTGGATTTTGAAATTAGTGAGCTTTTATTTGATTTTTCATGGAATTTTTGTGAACTTTGGAGAAGAAATGAGATGGGGAAATGAGAGAAGGGGGGCTGCTGAATTTCTGCAGCAGTGAGGAGGTGAGGGAGAGTGTGGTGTTGGGTGTGGGTGAGAGAAAAGTCCAAGCAAGGAACCATACATCAAGTATAAAGACCCATGCTTATGTTTAACACCAATTTCTTTTCTTTTGTTGCTTTATTGTGTGAAATGGGAGGCCCATGAATGTTGGGCTGATCAAGGGGGGCCGGCCAAGCATGTAGGGGAAATGGGTGTGGGTTTTTTTTAGGTGAGAAAAGAGATAAGTGTAGTAACCCACTCCATTACACTAATTTCACCGAAAAAAAGCCTTTTTCTTCAATAATTTCTAAACCGTTTTGGCAAACGATTTCGTTTCAAAAACCACATGATAAAATTTTATTTAATATTTTATGATGCACAAAATTTGTTTCAACTCATTCCAATTTGTAATTTTCCCTAATTAAATATATTAGTGACGGCTTAAATAATAATAAAATAATATTTTTTTTCAGAAAATTTGAAATTTCACCAGCGGCTCAATAAACACCAAATAATAGCAATTACATAGCTAGAATATGTATATTTAATTTTTATAATAAGATATTTGTATTTTGACTTTTTACAGAAAACCCCCTTATTTTACCGATTTTTCGAAATTTCACCGAAACGATTTTCAAAGCGTTACAAAACCATATCGAGAATTTCAAGAGTTGAAATTTGCAATGAGATTGCATACCTTCTATGAGATAGTTGGATCCCGATACCCACTGTAAGTAAGAGTTACTCCTGAGAGAGTTTTACACTTTACAATTAGCTAATCCAGTAGGTGTCTAAAAAGGTGTCAACGGGGTTATGCCTCTGGGAAAATGAGATTTATTTTAATTAGGTCTGTGCTAAAGCACGGGGAACCTCCCTCAAAGTACCGACACTGGCCTGGCTGACTGGTTAGCCAATTTGTAGAATGTAATTAATCCCGGCTAGTCTTACCTTTTACGGTTTGAAGGAAGATTTGATAAAAACAGTGGGAGCCATCCTGATTAGATAAAATAATAACCAACCTAATCTTGTAAGAGCATACGTTAAACTGTTTTCTTCTCTCTCTCTCCAGGTAGCGACCATGACATGCCTTAATCAAGATAATAATATGGATGTATTGACCGAACCCGCTTGTTATACTGAGCTGGGGAACGTTGGTTCCGCTCTACCTTATAACTATTATAAATCTGAGCAGGAAATAGGGGAATATCCAGATTCCCACGCGACCCGAACGAGGAATGAGCATGTTGATGCATCTTCGTGTGTGTTCGTTACCGAGAACTGTTTCTCAGTACACTCTACGTTCTGGGTATTAGATACCGGATCGGGATCCCACATATGTAATTTGTTACATGGGCTAAAGAAAGGTAGAGAACTGGGAAAAGGTGACCATTCTCTAAAATTATGGAATGGTGCAAATGTTACAGCCAAACTAGTTGGTGAATATCACTTTGTATTACTAAATGGGAATACATTGATCTTGAACGATTGTTATTATGTACCATCCATGATATGCAATTTAATATCGATTTCTTTATTAGATAAAGAAGGATATAACTTTGTAGTAGAGAAAAAAGTTATGAGCATTTTCCTAAATCAAGTGTTGATTGGGTTTGGTACGTTATGTAACAGTTTATACGTTCTGAATCAAAATACATTTCTTAATATACAGAACACACACAAGAGGAAAAGTTCAGAAATGAACGAATCCTTCTTATGTCATTGTAGAGTAGGTCATATCAATGCGACACGACTAGATAAGTTACATAAGGATAGATATTTGAACCCGTTTGAATTTACATCTTATGAAACTTACCAGTCATGTCTCAATTGAAAAATGACCAAAACTCCGTTTACTGGACACGGAGAAAGAGCTACCGAACTCTTGGGACTGATACATAGTGATGTATGCGGTCCTATGTCTACACATGCCAGGAATGGTTCTTCATACTTCATTACATTCACCGATGATCTCTCAAGATTCAGACATGTGTTCCTGTTGAAACATAAGTCCGAAGCTTTTGAGAAATTCAAGAAATATAAGTGCGAAGTAGAAAACCAAACGGGAAAAAGTAATAAAATCCTTCGATCTGATCGAGGAGGAGAATACTTAAGCATGGAGTTCCTGGATTATCTAAAAGAGAATGGGATTCTCTCTCAGCTTACTCCTCCGTATACACCATAGCACAACGGTGTATCGGAGCGGAGAAATCGAACCCTATTAGATATGGTGCGCTCTATGACGAGTACTGCTGAGTTACCTATTTCCTTTTGGGGTTATGCGCTTGAGACAACCACATACCTATTGAATAGAGTTCCAACCAAATCAGCGCCTACCACTCCATATGAGATATGGAATGGGAATAGACCATCTCTTAAACGAGTTAAGATATGGGGTTGTCCGGCCTATGTTAAAAAGCAAAATCCGGACAAACTCGAGGCAACGTCTGTTCTGTTTAAGTTTGTGGGATATTCAAAAGATTCCTATGGATATATTTTCTACCACATTGAGGAACAAAAGGCGTTTGTTTCTTAATATGCCACCTTTTTAGAAAAGGAATTTCTTCTAAAAGAAATTAGTGGCAATGAGGTAGACCTGGAAGAAGTTCCGGCTACACAAACTACAACTGATGATTTGGTGGAACCGGAGGATTCAATAGTCCCTGACAAACTTCAGCCTCTCCACAGATTTAGTAGGGTTCCTCATCCACCTGAGAGATACTACGGTTTTCTCATTGACAGTAGGAGCGAGGATTGCATCATGGAAGATGATGACCCAACTAGTTTCGAACAGGCCATCACGAGTGGGGGCTCTGTGAAATGGCTGGATGCAATACGATCTGAGATGGAATCCATGTACACCAACAAAGTATGGACTTTGGATGTTGCTCCTGAAAGGATAAAACCCATTAGGAGCAAGTGGATCTTTAGTTATATGTATGCCCTAAAGGCCATTATTGTACATGATTGTATATTATAATGGATGCTTGGACATATATAGAGAGGACATTCTTCCTCGACATGATAGTATGCTATCTGGTTGCTCTTTATCTTAACATGTAGACTGGTATTGTGATACTCTCACATATTGGTAAAGCCCTTAGGATGTGTACTTGACTACCAGGACTATGATGGAGATCATACTAGTGGGGCCAGGATAGTCCATAAGTACATCCTTTAATTGTTCCTAGTCATGGGAGTATCGAGACAAGGAATCGATATTTCAGAGTAGACTAGTGTGTATGTTTCTTGACCCTATATGAGGCGACGGATGATCCCACATCCATTGGTGTTTGACATCAAAGATTGTACATAGGTGCTCATTGGAGAATGGGTACACCGAACAGGACTCGCCGAGAATTCCTAGATGGTATTATACATATCGTCAGATAGCAGTTCTCTGTTGACACTGGTACAGGTTAGTCTGTAGACCCGAGATCGTAATAGAGACTTGTGTGATTCCCACCGTGCTTTGGTTTCCTCCCTACCATGCTCAAGAGAGCATGCAAACAGGTGGATTTTGGGTACAGTCCCGAGTCAAATGGAGGCAATGAGCGATACGAGGGGTTTCATCTCTCCCAGTATTGGGGGTTGATGTTGTGCAATGCTTGATTGGCTATAACAGGAAGTCTCTGGCCGGGGCTGATGATGAGATTTACTGGTAAGTGTTATCAGTAGTTTCTCAACCCGTTATGAGCCTCACATCCTCAATCGGTTATATGAGATATAGCCGGGTTATTGAATCAAGTGTTGATTCGATAAGTTGATATAAATGATATTAGTCAGTTATATATGATATAACCGGATTATTAAATCAAGTGTTGATTTAATAATTTAATATATAATTATATATTTGATATATTAATATATATTAACTAATATTAGCGTACTTAAGAATTTCTTTTCTACCAGTACATTTAAATATATATGCGATATATATTAATGTATTTAATTATGTGTCATGTTAGATGATACATTGGACTTGGGTGTATGAGACTCATACCTAACTAAAGATAATTTGGGTGATTAATTATTAAGAGATAAATCAAAATTAGGTAGAAATTGACATAGTTTAAGATGCTTGTGGAAGCATGCAGAAATCTTGACTTAGTCCACTAATTTTGTTTTACTTTAGATATTTATTAACCTAACCATTATTTTTAGCCATGGTTAAGTCTCTACAAGAGATTATATGAGATATTTTTCTCACCCACGGTTCATAACTTGATCACTTGAGTTTCTTCTTCGTCTCCTTCTTTGCTTTCTAGCTTTCTTGTGAGGTGAAAAAGAAAAGGAGAAAAATAATTCTAAAGTGAGCAAAATTCCCACTTCATCAATCTATACCAAACTAGCCATTTAGTATAGGTTGTTTACTTCCCTAATTCATCAATTAGTGAAGAGGTAGCTTGAGTTAGCGATTCTTCGACGTAGATCATCTTCGGCCTCGAAGATCCTTATGCAAGCTCGTTCTTTTCGCTTAGTGGAGCCCAAGGAGAGTCCGAGACACCACTACTTGGAGCTAAGGGACCACTAAACGGAGCTTTAGAAGTGAAGGACCGGTCTACAAAGGCTGTATTTCTATTTCACTTAGTGTAAAGTTTGTTTACATGCTATAAAAACACTAATTCTCTAGTTAGATCCTTGGTTCGGCTCGCTCGGCACCCTAGATTTTTGAAATAGCATACTTGATGCGTGCTGAAACATAGCGGGGGTGCCAAGCAAACCCAGCACACGATAGATCTGGATCCCCAAAATGTATGAGGCATCACCCAAGCCCTTTATGGAGAACCATTTTGACAAAAATCCTTTGACTGATTGTAGCATAGGAATGTTATTTCCTATTAGGAGAATGTCATCCACGTACAAAACGAGGAATACCACAGCTCTCGCTACAATCTTACTATAAATATATGGTTCATCTGGATTTTTGATAAAGTCAAATTCTTTGACCGTCTCATCAAAACAGATGTTCCAACTCTGCGATACCTGCTTTAATTCATAAATGGATTTAAGAAACTTGCACACTCTTCCACTGCTTCCACTCTCTATGAAACTCTCCGGCTGATCCATATAAACATACTCTTCCAAATTTCCATTTAGAAAAGCAGTCTTTACGTCCATCTGCCAAATTTCATAATCGTGGAAGGCAGTAATGACAAGAAGGATCCGAATGGATTTGAGCATAGCCACTAGAGAAAAGGTTTCATCATAGTCTAAACCAGGTCTTTGACGAAAACCTTTTGCAACAAGTACAGTCTTATAGGTTTCAACCTGTCCATCTACATCAATCTTCTTTCTGAAGATCCATTTGCAGCCTACGGGTTTTACCCTTTCTGGAGCAATGTCCAAAGTCCATACTTTTTTGGTGTACATGGACTTCATTTCGGTCAGCATTGCATCCGGCCATTTTACCGAGTCTCTGCTCTGAATGGTTTACTCGAAACTAGTTGGCTCATCATCGTCGATGATGCAATCCTTTCTATCCCCGTCTATGAGAAAACCGTAGTATCTCTCGGGCGGATGAGACTGCCTGCTAGTCCTACGGAGTGGCGCGGGGATGTCCGGTTCTTTCGAAACTTTTGGTTCCACCACGCTTTCAGTAATAGCTTATGGTTCTGGAATTTCTTCCAGTTCTATTGCGCTCCCATTTATCTCTTTTTCTAAAAATTGATTTTTCAAAATGTGGGCATTTCGAGAAACAAAAACCTTTTGTTCCTCTAGGTAATAGAAAAGATACCCCCTGGAGTTTTTTTGGTATCCCACAAACTTACACAGTACTGAGCGTACCTCGAGCTTGTCTGCATGCTGCTTTTTTTTTTACAAAAACTAGACATCCCCATTGCAGGGTTCCTAGGCACTCTAGTGAGGTCTCCCAAGCCATCAACCATGGCAATTTCAAAAATTATAGTGCCTACAAACCCTAAAGTACGGATCGTTTGCTAGATTTCTAGGCGAACAAGAACTAGTTAACAGTTAACTATATAAAATACGGAAATACAACCTTTGTAGATCCGGTGCTCCACCTCCATAGCTCCGCAACGAGGTCGTCTCCGCTGTCCAAATCAAATCCGGGCTCTAGAGTCGGCTTCGTCGGAGAATGGGCAAGCTAGGTCGTCGATGTCCATGCCGAAGATGATCTACATCGAGGCATCGATGAATCAAGCTCCACCTTCACCAAACCGTGAAAAGTTGTGAAGGAAACACACTCTACTACTTGGCAAGAGGTAGAGGATGAAGAAATAGGAAGTGGGTAGACTTTAGAATTGGATTTCTCACTCATTTCCAACAATCACCATTGATGGACTTCAAGCTTCTTCACTTGAAGAATGAAGAAGAAGAAGAAAGATATTATGATAAGTCAATAGAAAAAGAAAAGAAAATGAATTCTTATCATAATTCTAACCATGGTCAAGTGTAGAGAATCAATCATGGTTAGTGTGAATGGTTAGGGTTAAGGATGAGATAAGTATGGTTGACTTTATCAAAGCTTCATGAAGCTTCAACTAAACTCCAAATCTAGCAACCATTCTTTTCTCTTTTCTTTTTATTTTCCAAAGTGAATAAACAAATAAATAAATGAATAAATAAGTAATGGAAAATAAAACCCTAACCATTCTTTTAACCATGGTTTATTCTTTGCACTTAACCAAGTAAACTTGTATCATCAAACATGATACAATCAAGTGCACAAAATCATATCGCATATGTAATGTGCACACTCGAGCAAGAAAATCCATCTTAAGTAAACCGATAGTAGTTGATGCAAAGCAATATATCAAATATATAAATATGCATTAAATCATTAAATCAATACTTGATTCAATGATCCGGTCATGCGCACATAACCGACTGGTATCTAATATATCGGCTTATCGAATCAACGCTTGAATCGATAACTAGGTTATATCGCATACAACCATTCGATATATTTATCGCGAGAATAGAATACGGTATCACATACACGCATTATTCTCGGTCCCGCACATATCTCATATGCGCTCCTATTTCGTTTCGCTTGAGCCAGGAAACCTCTGTGTAGGACTCTAAAGACTCGTCAATACGCCGGCAGCGGATGATGATCATATCAAACATCCACAAGCCGCAAGCGGTCTGCTAAACGTAACGGCCACCCGGGTATTGAGCGATCTGAAGATCGACGAGCAAGCCCGCTCACACTCCAGTGAATCCGACCAGTAACACTACCGTACAGTCCGGTCTGATCGTCTGATCTGTCGCATATCTCGCCTAGGGGTGGTATACGTCAGACCCCAATAGCTCAATAAGTCGTGTCGATATGAGGTCTATAACTGTTCGAGAAACTACTGGTAACACTTACCAGTAAATCTCAGCAACCCTGGCCAGGGATTTCCTGTTATAGCCAATCGAACACAGCGCAACATCAACCCCCATATACCGGGAGAGACGAATCCCCTCCTATCGCTCATTGCCTCCATGTGACTCAGGACTGTACCCAAAAACCACCGTTTTGCACGCCCTCTTGGACGTGGTAAGATGGAAATCAAAGCACAGTGGGAACCACACAAGACTCTATGACGATCTCGGGTCAACAGACTACTCTGTACCAGTGTCACCAGAGAACTGCCATCTGACGTGAGGTATAATACCATCTGGGAGTTCTCGGCGAGTCCGTCCAGTGTACCCAGTCTCTACTGAGCACCCGTATATCATCTCTGATGTCAAACACCGATGGATATGGGATCATCCATCGCCCATCTGTATGGGTCGAGAAGGTATACGCTAGTCTACTCTGGTATATCGTTGCCCCGTCTCGATACACCCACGACTAGGGACTTTGAAGGATGTACTTATGGACTACCATGTCCCCACTAGTATGATCCGCATCATAGTCCAGGTAGTCAAGTACAGATCCTAAGGGCTTTACCAACATGTAACAGAGAGACAGTCAGTATACACGTTAAGGTAAAGTTCAACCAGATAGCATACTATCATGTCGAGCAAGAAAGTCCTCCCTATATACGTCCCAGCATCCACTACAATATACATCCCATGTATAGTAATGGCCTCTAGGGCATACATATAACTAACAATCTCCCACTTGCACTAGGGCCATCTGTAGCAGTGGTTTGAAGTATTTCATACTCAACCATCCCATAAAAGTCTCTCTCTGGGAACAGGCCTTTGTGAGTGGATCCGCTGTGTTGTCCTCTGAGTCTACTCTCCTTACCTCGATCTCCCTGGAGATCGACCATCTCCATGATCAGGCGATGCTGCCTTAGAATAAGTTTGGATCACTGATGGGACCTGTGTTCCTTGGCATAAGCCACAACTCCATTGTCACACAATGGAAGGAACATAGTTCATCTCATGAACCATTATACACCCAAACAGCCTCTTTGGTAGCATCTTAAGTAGCGATGTATCGTGCCTTTATCGTCTAGTATGTCACGGTATCTAGCTTGGAACTCTTCCACCATACCGTCCCTTTACTGAGGGTAAAGACAATGCCTGTGACTGACACTCAGTCGTCATTATCACCCTGGAACACTTCCAGTGATTCTCCCCAGGATCGATTGATACCATCTCACTACAACTAGTGAGAATCCTAGCATCCATTTAGATCTATCTCATAGATCCAAAATCCAGGATTTAGGAGGTATCACTTTGATCCTATATGGAGAATCCTAGTGATAAGCGGAGATTGACCGAGCGTAGCATAAGAAACTCTTTTCTTATCAAGAGTATGTCATCCACGTACTCTACGAGGATCGTCATCATACTCCCTACTACCTTTTTGTTTATACAAGGTTCATCTACCATTTTGATGATGTCAAACTCTTTGACTAATTCATCAAAACAGATGTTCCAACTCCGCGATGCCTGCTTTATCCTAAAAAGCATCTTGCACACGTTTCCGCTGCTCCCACTTTCTACGAAGCCCTCTGGCTGTGTACTTATAGACGCTCTCTTCTAAATCATCATTTAGAAAAGCAGTCAAGACACCCAACCACCAGATATCGCAGTTATGGTATGTAGCCGTGGCAAGTATGATCTGGATGGACTTAAGCATAGCTATTTGAAAAGATTTCATCATTATCCACGCCTGGTCGATGACGAAAACCTTTAACAATTCTAGCTTTGAAAGTCTCAACTTTTCCATGTGCACCAAGTAATCTTCTCAAGATATACTTGCTCCTGATGGGGATTTAACCCTTCAGATATAGCAACCAAAGTCCATACTTTGTTGGTGTATAAGGATTCCATCTCAGATCGATAAACATCCAGCCATTCTTACAGAGTCTCACTCCTGATGGCCAGCTCGAAGCTAGTTGGGTCATCATCTCATGATGCAATCCTCGCTCCCACTGTCATAGAGAAACTGAAGTATCTCTCAGGTGGGTGAGGAACCCTACTAGATCGGCGGAGAGGCTGAGGTTCGTTGGTATCTACTGAATCCCTTGGTTCCATCAAATCATCTGCTGTAGTTTGTATAGCTGGAACCTTTCCAGTTCTACATAACTGACATTGCCTCGAGCTTGTCCGGATTCTGCTTTTAGACATAGGCCGGACAACCCCAAATCTTAACTAACTTAAGACATGGGCTCTTCCCTTTCCATATCACATATGAAGTGGTAGGCAACTGATTTGATTCGAACCCTATTCAATAGGTATGCAACTTCATAAGTGCATAACCCCCAAAAGGAAACAGGTAACTCAGTAGTACTCATCATAGAGCACACCTTATCACATAGGGTGTAATTGCTCCACCCCGATACACCATTGTGCTATGGCGTATACGGAGGAGTAATACTGAGAGAGAATCTCATTCTCCTTTAGAATAGTCCAGGATTTCCGTGCTCAAGTATTCTCCTCCTTGATCTCATCATAGGACATAATACTTATACCCGTATTAGTTCTCTACTTCTAACTTATATTCCGTGAATATCTCAAAAGGTTCGGACTTGTGTTTCAACAGGAACATAGGTCTGAATCTAAAGATCATCAGAGAACGTAATGAAGTATAAGGAACCATTCCTGGCATGTGTAGACAGGGGACCTACATACATCAACATGTATCATCCCAAGAGTTCACTAACTCTTTCTCTGTTTCCATTAAACAGAGCTGTGGTCATCTTATCTTTGTGACATGACTGGCGAGTTTCATAAGATGTAAATTCAAACTGATTTAAATATGCATCTATATGTAACTCCAGCTAGTCGGGTCACATTGATCTGACCTAGTCTACAATGCCTCAAGAAGGATTCGTTCATTTCTGAACTCTTCCTCTTGTGTGTGTTCCGTATACTAAGAACTGTAGTTTGATTTAGAACATCAATGCTTTTAGATAACGTGCCTGAACCGATCAACTTTTGATATAGGAAATGTTCAAAACATTATCCAACTATACAAAATTTTATCATTTCTTTACTAATAAAGAGATTGATATGATTTTGTATATCAGGTTCGGTATCTAACAACATTCGTTCAGAATCAATGTATCAGTAATACAGGGTGACAGTGACCGACAGACTTGGCTGCAACTCTTGCCCCGTTTTCTGCCTCATGAAACTTATCACCCGTTCTCAGTTCTCTACCTTTCTGTAGCCCTATGTAACAAATTACATATCTGGGATCCTGATCCGGTATCATATACCCAGGACGTAAAGGATACTGAGAAACAGTTCTGTATAACGAACACACCCGAAGATGATGCATCAGCATGCACTCTCTTCGTTTGGGCGGCACGGGAAATCTGGTATTCCCCAAATTCCTGCTCTGTCTTATAACAATTATAAGTTGGAGCGGGACCAACGTTCCCCAGCTCAGTATAACAAGCGGGTTCGGTCAATAATCCGTATTATTATCTTGATTAAGGCGTGATATGGTCGCTACCTGGAGAGAGAGAGAAGAAAACACTCAGCGTGCGCTCTGTCAAGAATAGATTGGTTATTATTTTATCTAATCAGGATGGCTCCCACTGCTTTTTATCAAATCTTCCTTCAAACCCTAAAAGGAAAGACTAGCCGGGATTAATTACACACTACAAGTTCGCCAATCTTTCAGCCAGGCCATTGTCGGTACTTTGAGGGAGGTCCCCCGTGCTTTCGCACGAACCTAATTAATGTAAACCTCGTTTTCCCAGAGGCGTAACCCCGTTGACACCTTTCTAGACACCTACTTGATCGGCTAATTGTAATGTATAAAACTCTCCCAGGAGTAACTCTTACTCGCAGCGGGTATCGGGATCCAACTATCTTATAGAAGGTATGCAATCTCATTGCAAATCTCAACACTTGAAATTCCCGATAATATTTTGCCCCATGCGATCTATGACCTTGACTGAGTCAACAAACCATAGACCGCAAGTAAAGTTCAACCCGTCATTTCTCGATTGAATTAAACCCACCCGCACGACCCTTGACTGAGTCAACAAGGCCGCACGACTACCCTAATCCAATCGCATCATATGCTTTACAGATAAGCAATAATCAGCTACCGCACACTACGCCTTGACTGAGTCAACAAATGCAGCACGAATACTAACTAGTACCTATCTGAAATGACGGAGGGCTACGACAGGTTTTTAAGAAAACCTTTTGCGTAATGAACTTTATATCGTTGTAGAATCAAATGAATTTTGAAATGGAGTGCTTTTGAGGCTTTTCTAGTTTTGCTAAAGGAGTCACTCCCGGTGAAGGGATCGTCGGTCCTTTCCTCGTCGAATGAGGTGCGGGATATATCATATATATCACTGTGCAAAGCAAAAACGCTTAAAAGCAATCAAAAGACAAACCGAGTGTGTAGCATCTGCCAGTTATTGCTAAAGGAGTCACTCCCGGTGAAGGGATCTCGGTCCTTTCCTCATCGAATAAGGTGCAGGATATATCGCATATACCGCTGTGCAAAGCAAGAACTGTAGCTACCTGTTTTATTTTGAAATTCGATTCTACAACATCTTAGGTTTCTATTAATTTCATTAATCACATTAATGAAGTCCCATCATTTAAGTACCTAAACATCACAGATAGATATGACGTACACTTATGCCATCCGCATTCGCCTCGATGTCCCCTCGTGCACCGTTAGGTTAGGTAACTAACGACAGAGCAGGGCAGGGCTAGCGCGGGTGTAAAACATAAGTAACGTCTATATAATATATCATATATACTATATACTGTATCTATCAAAGAACATCACATGATCACATCACAGATATCGCAGCAGAAGAATCATATGAAATATTGGATATACTAGGACGTCCGTGTTTTCAATACGAGCCAGTATAAAACACGGATTCCACGGTCGTGATGAATAGCCAAACCCACACCCCTAGACCCCTACGAGAGCGGCAAGCAACCCTACCAATTCTAGAGTTAGGAGACCCGGACTCGACTCCTCGAGTTAGTCTCCCACTGGACTCCAGAACCCGGTTACTTGTGCCCTCCTCCTTGGGTCTATCCTAGTGCGGAAAAGAAAATAATACACAAACGGTGACAACTTCCGCAACCTGGAAGCGCCCCAATAAAAGAATATTACATACAAGTTTTTACATGAATGAAAATGAAAAACACTCATCTCACATAAAAACCCCCGGCTATTCAAATACGACGATCCAATATAACATATCCAGCAACACATAACATCACATGTCATCAACGTAAGTAAATATGCGCATCCCAATTGTCGTTGACATATAGCAACGAAACCGGCGATATCACATATTACACTTACGGTCACAGAAAAGAAAGTGTAAAACTACAACAGTTAGAATCCGCAACCTCCTCAGACATCGCATGCCTGACCAAATGAATACCTTAGACATCGCATGCCTAACAATTATAAACCCCGCATTTTAGTCTCATTATCGAAAACTCTTTTCAATATCAAGTCGGGCAATTCAACAAGATTCCCGACATTCTGATCGAATGCTCGTCGCAAACTTCAGTAGACGGCTGCACCCCTAATACCGTCGACGAAGTGCACCAAGGCGGAACACCGCTACCGCGAGCATCCGTAGGGATGCTTTCGGCGATGGGGTTCTCCTACAGTCACTTGGTCGGGGCTATGGAGTGAAGCTGTCTATTAAGTTTACCCGGCGAGTATCCGCGTACGCTACGTAATTGCGACGGACTTTTGATCACATCAAAATTCCGTGGCAACCGATCAAGTGAGACTAAATTGCTACGTTTATAACATTCATTCAGTTATCTCATAACTTTTGTGAATTCCAATTATTGTATCCCATTCCAGATAAACAGAAAATGTTAAACTTTCCGATCGAACAATCGAACACCCAAGTTTTCCCGAAACAGATCAACACATGAAATAAGTCTAACAACATTCCGTTCGTACCTCAGTACCAATGGTCCAGCCGTAGAAGGGTCAAGCCAACGCCTCACATGTGGCACGCCGTACTACCCCAAACCCGAAGGTTCAAAAGGCAGTTCAAGACGGTCACATAATCGAGTTAAGGTTTGTGTCTTCTAGAGGGACCATCGCGTTACTTGCACTACTTAGAACGTCGTTAAACTACGGAAAAATCCAACACTTGGAAATTTCCCGACAGGGGAAAAATTGGGTATTTATATCCGGTCGAACTTTTTAACATATTCTAAAATTTATCCGGAAAGCCACACAGACAAAATTTGATACCCCGATCGAAACACCGAATCCCCAAAACAACTCAGAAAAATTCAACTCTTGAAAAATTATTAAAAATACCTATGAATACCAGCACAGAACAATATGAATTACTGTAGAAATTAGTATGCCAGAAACGACAAAATGGCCGCGCTTGCGCCGCACGAGCCAAGCTCGTGCCGCGGAAGCGCGGCGCACTGTAGGAATTAGGCATCCGAATTTTACACTATTTCTTATAATTTCCTGCTGATATTTCTGAACATTTTTAATGTGGAAAAATCCCTGTTTTTAAAAATTGTACAGAGAGCAATTTTGTTTTGGAGTTCCGGGTTCGTTCGGACTTCAATTTCCGTCTGGACTTCGCCTAAGGCTCTAGCTAGGCTCTGATACCACTGCAGGGTTCCTAGGCACTCTAGTGAGGTCTCCCAAGCCATCAACCATGGCAATTTCAAAAATTATAGTGCCTACAAACCCTAAAGTACGGATCGTTTGCTAGATTTCTAGGCGAACAAGAACTAGTTAACAGTTAACTATATAAAATACGGAAATACAACCTTTGTAGATCCGGTGCTCCACCTCCATAGCTCCGCAACGAGGTCGTCTCCGCTGTCCAAATCAAATCCGGGCTCTAGAGTCGGCTTCGTCGGAGAATGGGCAAGCTAGGTCGTCGATGTCCATGCCGAAGATGATCTACGTCGAGGCATCGATGAATCAAGCTCCACCTTCACCAAACCGTGAAAAGTTGTGAAGGAAACACACTCTACTACTTGGCAAGAGGTAGAGGATGAAGAAATAGGAAGTGGGTAGACTTTAGAATTGGATTTCTCACTCATTTCCAACAATCACCATTGATGGACTTCAAGCTTCTTCACTTGAAGAATGAAGAAGAAGAAGAAAGATATTATGATAAGTCAATAGAAAAAGAAAAGAAAATGAATTCTTATCATAATTCTAACCATGGTCAAGTGTAGAGAATCAATCATGGTTAGTGTGAATGGTTAGGGTTAAGGATGAGATAAGTATGGTTGACTTTATCAAAGCTTCATGAAGCTTCAACTAAACTCCAAATCTAGCAACCATTCTTTTCTCTTTTCTTTTTATTTTCCAAAGTGAATAAACAAATAAATAAATGAATAAATAAGTAATGGAAAATAAAACCCTAACCATTCTTTTAACCATGGTTTATTCTTTGCACTTAACCAAGTAAACTTGTATCATCAAACATGATACAATCAAGTGCACAAAATCATATCGCATATGTAATGTGCACACTCGAGCGAGAAAATCCATCTTAAGTAAACCGATAGTAGTTGATGCAAAGCAATATATCAAATATATAAATATGCATTAAATCATTAAATCAATACTTGATTCAATGATCCGGTCATGCGCACATAACCGACTGGTATCTAATATATCGGCTTATCGAATCAACGCTTGAATCGATAACTAGGTTATATCGCATACAACCATTCGATATATTTATCGCGAGAATAGAATACGGTATCACATACACGCATTATTCTCGGTCCCGCACATATCTCATATGCGCTCCTATTTCGTTTCGCTTGAGCCAGGAAACCTCTGTGTAGGACTCTAAAGACTCGTCAATACGCCGGCAGCGGATGATGATCATATCAAACATCCACAAGCCGCAAGCGGTCTGCTAAACGTAACGGCCACCCGGGTATTGAGCGATCTGAAGATCGACGAGCAAGCCCGCTCACACTCCAGTGAATCCGACCAGTAACACTACCGTACAGTCCGGTCTGATCGTCTGATCTGTCGCATATCTCGCCTAGGGGTGGTATACGTCAGACCCCAATAGCTCAATAAGTCGTGTCGATATGAGGTCTATAACTGTTCGAGAAACTACTGGTAACACTTACCAGTAAATCTCAGCAACCCTGGCCAGGGATTTCCTGTTATAGCCAATCGAACACAGCGCAACATCAACCCCCATATACCGGGAGAGACGAATCCCCTCCTATCGCTCATTGCCTCCATGTGACTCGGGACTGTACCCAAAAACCACCGTTTTGCACGCCCTCTTGGACGTGGTAAGATGGAAATCAAAGCACAGTGGGAACCACACAAGACTCTATGACGATCTCGGGTCAACAGACTACTCTGTACCAGTGTCACCAGAGAACTGCCATCTGACGTGAGGTATAATACCATCTGGGAGTTCTCGGCGAGTCCGTCCAGTGTACCCAGTCTCTACTGAGCACCCGTATATCATCTCTGATGTCAAACACCGATGGATATGGGATCATCCATCGCCCATCTGTATGGGTCGAGAAGGTATACGCTAGTCTACTCTGGTATATCGATGCCCCGTCTCGATACACCCACGACTAGGGACTTTGAAGGATGTACTTATGGACTACCATGTCCCCACTAGTATGATCCGCATCATAGTCCAGGTAGTCAAGTACAGATCCTAAGGGCTTTACCAACATGTAACAGAGAGACAGTCAGTATACACGTTAAGGTAAAGTTCAACCAGATAGCATACTATCATGTCGAGCAAGAAAGTCCTCCCTATATACGTCCCAGCATCCACTACAATATACATCCCATGTATAGTAATGGCCTCTAGGGCATACATATAACTAACACCCATATCTTCAGATACTGAAGATAGGATTTCTTCCCACTCCACATCTGATATGGTGTGGTAGGCACTGTCTTGGTAGAAACCTTGTTCAAAAGATATGCAGTTGATTCTAGTGCATAACCCCAGAAGGATCGCGGTAACTCAGCATTACTCATCATGGAACGTACCAAATCCAATAAGGTTCGGTTCCGCCTTTCCGATACACCGTTGTGTTGAGGTGTGTATGGAGGAGTAAGCTGAGAGAGAATTCCATTCTCTTTTAAGTAATCCAGGAACTCGGCACTTAAGTATTCACCACCTCGATCAGATCTAAGTGTCTTGATACTTTTGCCGGTTTAATTTTTCACTTCATTCTTATATTCCCGGAATTTCTCAAAGGTCTCGGATTTATGTTTCATCAAGAATACATGTCCATACCTTGAGAAATCATCCGTAAAAGTAATGAAATAGGAATAACCACTTCTTGCATGTGTAGACATTGGACCACACGCGTCCCTGTGTATGAGTCCCAAGAGCTCACTCGCTCTTTCTCCGTATCCAGTGAACGGAGTCTTTGTCATCTTTCCTTTGAGATATGATTGACAAGTTGCATAAGACTGATATTTGAACGGATCCAAATATCCCTCTTTATATAACTTTGTCAACCATGTTTCATTGATGTGACTCCGTCTACAATGCCATAAGAAAGTCTGATTTAATTCTGGAGACTTTCTTTTAAGTGTGTTCTGGACGTTGAAAACCTGAGCTTGATTTAATACGTATATACCGTTATCTAGTATACCTGACCCAATCAAATTTTGATTGAGGTGGATGTAGACCACATCGCTTACAAATGTAAAATCATAACCTTCTTTAGAAAATAAAGATACAGAAAAGATATTACAAGCCAGACTAGGTATACACAAGCAGTTACGCAAGATCAATATCTGCCCACTTGTCAATTTTAGGTGATATTCCTTTACGGATACAGCGTTTACGCTCATTCCGTTAGCAACCCTGAGAGTCATATCACTTGCCTTGATAACTCTACGGTTTCTCAGAGCCTGTAATGAATTACAGATATGAGATCCTAATCCGGTATCTAGTACCCAGGAAGTAGAGTTAATTGGCAGACAGTTTTCAATCATAAACACACCTGAAGCCGAAGCCATAACGTGCTTCGAATCTTGTTTTCTGGCTTTCCAAGCCCTGCAGTCCTTCTGCCAATACCATTTCCCATGACAATAGAAATATTCCTCCTTCCCTACTGTTAGCCCGAAACTTTTGCCCTACCCTTTCTGTCACGCCCCGTTTCCCAGTATACGGGCAGAGAACGCGACGAGGCCGCTACGTATTTACTTTGAATTAAACAAGCTAAGCGTATCTAAGCAATATAAAATGTAATGTACACAAGAGACAGCATGTAAATGAACAACAACGTTATTTATTAACATTCTTTTTACAATATATCTGAAAAGTAAATACATGGAATGGAAAGCAATGCCTAAACAATGGCATAACAGAAATGGAAAATACAGAATTTAAATGTGTACGAAAAACTAAAGCTCCGAGTCGAAGACTAGCTGATCCAAGTCCTCGAAGGTGGGCTTGATCTCCTGAAGGTCCGAATCACCTGACGACATTCCAAAGAAAAGAAATAGAATGTCGTCAGCGAACAAATCGCTCGGTAAGTCCCGTAAACTGTCACAACCCGAAAGTACGGAACATGACCGGCACTTAAACTACGAAACGTCTCGAGGCGTACGTAATCTAAGTAAGCCGAAAACCCAGAAATCCAAACCACGAAAAAGTAGCAGAGTGGAGGAAAACCAATTTAAATCAAGTAGTTTGCAATATACGCCGAATGTGCATTTTAAAATCACAAGTCCTTTCTAAAAATTTCGGCAGAGTTTCCTTTGTAAAACTGACCCCAATCGGGTTCAAAACCTGATAAAGCATATACAATGAAAATGCATCCCCAAGCGGGAGCTAGCTCTTCGTCAATCGACGGTCACAACCACGCAAGCAATATAATATACAACGCCGAAAGGCGAGGATCACAGCAGAAAAGGAAACTCAAAACAGCATGAAATCCGTATAAATACAAAGCGCGACTCTAAGGTCGATAGAATAAACAACACTGGTCTCTATCTCTGAAATAAATACATGTTTGGTTGATGGAACTTCTAGATACAACTGAATACTAATATACAAATATACTGATGGTCACGATACAAGTGAACCCACCTACCAGCAAATCACCCAGAAATGGAAGTAGTGCCAGCAAAGCCGTAATGAAACCTGTACGGCCAAACCTGCAAGAAACTGTGGCACAACGGGGGTGAGTTGCCAACTCGTGAATAGAATACATCTACGAACAGAAATCGCATGTATGACACAATCCTAGGTCATACAATCAATATACATCCTCAAATATACATAACCAGCAGCCCATATCAATGGCTAAGGTATACCACTAAACATCAGTAATACCAAGTGCTCATGTCAGTGCCTCAGATAGCAATATATCATATGGATTATGTATGAATGCATGAAAACAGAGTACATGTACTAAAGAAACTGCTTTCATAACTCAGTGAGATTTCTGTATTTTTAAAAATGAGGTATCATAAGGAAATCAGTATAAACCGTGTCTAGCAACGACACAAAAACATAAATCCACATATCTCAATATCTCAGGCTC
Source organism: Agapanthus africanus (assembly GCA_030015575.1). Lineage (NCBI taxonomy): Eukaryota > Viridiplantae > Streptophyta > Magnoliopsida > Asparagales > Amaryllidaceae > Agapanthus > Agapanthus africanus. The sequence continues at coordinate 89,819,431 of CM057337.1, forward strand.
CAGCTACCCGGACTGACCTGGATCATCAAATCTCAGTACCTCAATATCTCGAAATCTCAATGTATCAAATCTCAATATCTAGGGCGCCATCAGTCCAGACCGGCCCCTACCATCCATCTCAAGACTGCGAAGGTATCCTCCGGACATCCGACGCGTCGGGTAAAATCACCGGTCGGTAGTGCTCCCCTGCCAGGCTCAACGTCAACAACACAACCTTCTCGCCCCGGGGTACCGCACCGGGCCCACCATGTACCCGAAACGGTTCATCCAACTCCTCGAATCGGGTCTCGAAATCCATCAGCAAACTCATGGTGGACGACTCATACATCATGGGAAAACCGCACTTTTTATTTTAAAGAGAGAAAAGAAGTTATATAAGTTTTGCGGTTTTTCCCCAAATCCAGAAAATCTCATGGAAATCCGAATCCAATCCTCAATAGCATGTAAACAGTGCATATAGGCATAAAAATCCATGAATGCGGCATAACAATGAATAATAACATGCATGATGTAACAAGTAATAATTACAATATCTAATCTAGCATATAAGGCAAGTACACTAATATCATGTCTAAATTATTAGCTAACAACCTATGTCGATGCAATAGTATTTCTAAAGTGTACGTGGCATGGCAATTACCGATGAAGATGTGTGTGGGCCGGCAGTAAGTGTACGTGGTACATACGCATCATCGGTAATGGTGCTGGTGTCCTAACAGCATGATACAACAATGCAAATAGGAATCACAATATAAGAATGCAATGCGGAGCGAACAGTAAAAATGTGCGGGAGCTGAATACTAGACACAACGATAACTATAAGTCAACAATGGTGCCTTTTAAAAATAACACGAATCGCGGTGTTTTGAAAATAAGGGTTACGGTGTTTTTAAGAAAAGACACGTCTTTTGAAATATCCGTAGAATCCCTTGACCTGTCTTTTAAAATACCTGCGATTCGTTATGCTTTTGAAATAGGTAGGAGTCGAATAAAGTCTACCAACTATACTAAACTATAGGGCTAAGCTAACAGGCTAACTGAAGGTAAGGAAACAGCCTAACATCTGAGTCGATACATATATATATATATATATATATATATATATATTAATCGGTGATCCCGTCTCGATAATATCCTATCCGATACCATATCTCTATAATCAAATATTCCCAAGTCAAGAGTGCGGATCAATCATCAGTATATAGCTCGTACGTAAATCCGTCGTACGGCTTTCCAAATTTGGGTACGGGTCAAAGTCACATCAATCACACTATTCATCTGGTATCTTATTTATCAAATATCATGATCAGGGATAATGACCTACGTCTAGTACAATATTGATACCATCTATGTATGCATGCAGGTGTAAGAATTACTACGTCAAAAGACCCGCTAAAACATCATGTCGTATCTCAATACGAACCAAATCACATCACCGATCTCCTGGCCTCAAGCCCAATCTTATCGACTCATCTCAAATCCCAATTACTATCCTCAAATCCAGTATATAAACACATAGTCCCATACCCATGTGTAAATATACACATCAATATATAATCCCATGTACGCACATATGAAAGAAGAATGTATGCAAGTATGGGTGTGTGTGTATGTGTGGTGCAACCACTACTTTAGGGTTTCGCAACACTAAACCAATCCAATCACACCTAGGATCCATCTCTATCATCAATAATCTCAAACAATATATAATCAATATATAATCAATATCTGTGTGTATACGTATTCGTATACATCACCACGAACTGCGGGGGTGCTATACGCCATCCACCCGACTTCTCCCCATAGATATAAATCTACTCACATGTATCCTGCGTGTCGGTGTCGATAACGCCATGCTCCGTCGCCTCGGAATCCACGTGAAAGTACCTACAATGATCAACCATAGCAATGCGTATGAAAATCAAGACGGAAAACCGATACGGCACACGGTACGCTCATAGGTTAGAACCTATGGCCTACACGTGCAAAAACAATCAAACAACCCCTGTTGTCGATGTAAAAACATCCAACAACCAAATACAAATCTAAATATCAAGAATTAATATTTCAAAACATGGAAACATAGCCAAAAACCACACTAAACTGCTCCCAGATTTTGACTCAGGTCAAATTTAGCCAAGCAAACAAGTCCAGGGTGATGTATATGATGTATTTGAGCTACTAGACCAACCCCGACACTCCATGTCACTATTTGGCCGGCTACATACTCAATAAAACCGGCCTCCTCTGGTCTCCCAGCTCAGGTTGGGTCCGTTTCGTCATGGTGGTCTCCTAGTACCCTAATTTGGCCCCTAGAGTTGTTTGTTTGTCTCAGAAACTCCCCGGGTCAACCCAGATTCACCTGCACACCCTAATCACTCACAAACCGACATGAAAGTCCCGTAATTCCGTATTTTTGGGTTTCAGGTTGTGCTAGGCCAGGTCTTAGTCAATATAGGGTTTAAGGTCACCATCAGGGTCCAATTGCACCGCCACATCTCAACTTTACCCTAACCCTCTCTAAGTTGATCCAAAATGTATAAAACCTCGACAAAACGACACTAAACTTTAAAAGAGGCTAAATCACTTGAAATACTACAATATTTGTGAAGGAATTACCTCAATAGAGACTCATGAATGTTCCTACAGCACCAAAACACAAACTTTCTTGGTTCAAAGCATTCTCCTTGAGCTTGGGCACACCTTTTGTGAAATGGAAATGGTGTTTTGAGGTTGCTTTGTGTGTGATTGTGATGATTTTGTGAAGGGGGAGAGCAAGAGGGCAGTAGCAGCAGGAGATGGAAGAAGAGGGAGAGAGAAAATGAGAGGAAGAGATGAAGAGAAAGGCCAAGTCAACACCCTCACCCACCCCCTCTCTCTTACCATACCTCTTTTCTTTAATCAAAATCCTTTTCTTTTCTTTTCCAAAACCTTCTCATTCAAATAGTAAACCCAAAGTAACAGCCATGGTAAGAAAATGTAACACAAGTGTAGGAAAAAGATATGTGTATGTTTTGCACAAAATTGCTAAAAACCCGATTAGCGATTTTTAATCGCGATTAGCACTAAATTAGCATATAATTAATCATAAAAACTTAAAAATGGCATAATTCCATAAAATACCCTATTTTAGAATTTTCCATAATTTTTCCAAAATTTTTCCCATTTATCGGTATTTAATTATAAATCTAATATTAAAATAATCAATAAAATAATATTAAATTATAAAAATTCCCAAAATAATATTTTATTATTTTGAAATGTTACAATCTTCCCCCTTAAAGAAATTCGGTCCCCGAATTTAAATTTAAACCCCCAATTTCTAAAACATTTCAATAAGAAATCCAAGTCGTCGGGGCTCCGAAATCATCAATACATAAACGCATCATAGCGCAATGCATGCGCATGAGTAATGAGCAGATAACTCAAAACAAAACTTCATCAAGCATCCCGCAATCATCGGAGTTATGGTAAGGACACGAATGCCAAATCCAAAGCAAAACCAATATGATATAAATCAGAACTATACATGTAAATATCAAATCTATACATGTAAATATCTGAAGGAAATGCATGCCAAATCTTTTAAAGTCGCTGTGCAATGCGCATAACACTGCACAGTGGCGGACGTCTCTTATAAGAAAATAGCCATATACGTATATATCCTTTGTTTTAATATGTACGTTTCACCGTCTTGAACACAATTTTAGAGGGTTTCTTTGTTTTAAACGTTTCGTGTCATGTCAGACACGTAGGTAAATACTGATACTATAGCTCGCTTTTGGAAATCCCTTCGATAACTATCAATGCATGCAAAATATATCCAGATACTGTCCTCTTACTAGTCCTGCTCAGTATGAAAACATATAGCAATCATCATAAAAACGTACTGCTCCATAAGAAATCAATCCCAAAATATACATATGAATACTACGTGCGCCTGGTGCGCACGGAAATCAAAATCCATGAATGTGCCATACATGTGCACAGAAACAAAATCTAGCTGCATCGGGTGTGCACGCAACATCTGTCAAGGGCAACAGGGGTACCTGACAGCAAAACATGTGCATCTGACATGCACGAAGAATCTCGATTTAGTGCATCTGGGGTGCACCAAAATCGCATCTCATAACATGCGCTCAACATGCGTGAAAATCCAAATCAGGTGCATCCAATATGCACGAAATCATGAAATCCAATATCAAGCGCCGAACATGCGCAAAATCAAATCAGGTGCACAAGGTGCACAAAACAAACATCGAGTATCACAATCGAAATCGAAGTCCAGTGCATCTAAGTGCACAAAATGCGTATCACTGCACTGCAAGCATATGTGAATCATACCGAGTGCAAAAAAACAAATTGGTGCGTATATACGCACAAAATCAACTCCACTGTATGAAACCCATAAAATCATAAACGTGAGAAACCAAGGTACGAAAACGATATCAAGTGCAACAACTGTGCAAAAATCGTAAATACTCAGTAGGTGCAACCATGGTGCATGAAAACAAACATCATGAAACTCAATCATCAAAATCAGTCATGCGAATAGATCGTCCAAAATACTGCAATCAAGTGTGGCGGAGTAGTCCCGCTCAAGCACATCCTCTAAGAATCTCTGGCCAACTGTCGTGGTTACTCATAGCATGTCTCGTCGACGATCCTGAACTCTGGCCTGCTGGTGTGCGTAACATGACCGCTCCTGGGTTCAAGTCTTCTCCGTGGATTACCAATCTCATGATCCATCGGCTCATCGGCCCTGTTAGGTGTGCTAACGGGGATGATTCCGTTTTGGCACTTCTCTGGTCATCTCTCGGTCAATCATCGCGACCACTCGTAAAGCAGCATGTCACTGGCGTCGGCCTCTGGCTCTCTGAATGCACGTGACACATCTGATCCTGGGTGCAAATATCATTGCAGCCGTGTCCTGGAAGGAATCCTGCTCAAGGTCTCTTCCAAGTCTCATCTCTGCCAACTGTCCGGAAGTCATCGTCCTTTACTATATCTGCTTCTTGCTCCGGAACGGCTGCATACTCATCGTGACTCCTTCTGGAAGGTATATCCAAGTACAATGCCTCGGCATGCGTATCGCATCTCTGATGTCGGCGGAGTGGAACGTCATCTTATCAAGATCTCGTACGAACCGCTTAGTCCACCTTTCTCTAATCTCGACTGCTTCGGACTCGTCTCGTCGTGGCTGCATGGACTGAGCTCCAACGGTTATCCTCATATCTGGAGTCTCCCAAGAAATGCATCTCACCACCTAGCATCCAAATTAAGTCGAGCCATCCGATCGATTTGTCAAAACCTCATAATCCCCCAAGAGCTCAACATCTTGGGTACAATATAATAGTATCGAGTACGTACCACAGCATCGATGGTCCAGCCGTAGAAGGGCAAACCCAAGCCTCACTAATGGCGCTGCGGAACTGCCGCATACCCTAAGGTTCAAAGGCTTTCACACGGTCATTAAGTCGAGTTAGGATTTCATTCTTCTAGAGGGTCCATAGAATTTCCTGCATGTCTTTCCGAATACTATAAACTTGGAATAATAGGTTTCTGACATTCGATCGTCTCTGCCGACTCTCAACGTCTCCGCGTGAAGTCGTCTCTAGCTGGAATCAATCTATCTGATGACCTCGCATCGGGGTAGGCGAACGATCCACATGTCCTAGTCATTCATCCTCGATGACTAGCGACCTTCTATCATCTCTTAGTACAACTTGTACTGCAATAGCTCCAACATCTGGGGCGATATCTCGTCGTTCGCACTCGTCTGCACGCTGAACTGTGCCTCAATCATCATGAATAAGCAATACATCAACGGTCATCAAAATCTGGCTGGCCTCTGTCAGTGGCTCAATCCTCTGGTGTCGATCAGCACATCCGAGTAACCTCATACAGCGATCCATCCAACGCTCGTGGCGCAAAAACACCATCAAAAGACACATCTCTGCAATCGTGTGTCGCCGGAATCACGCCCTGGTCAGTCCTCATTCGTAACGAGCTCGTGCTGACCGCAACTCTAGCCATAGCTCTCCCTGCTCGTAATCGTGGCAGCAAAACCATAACTGATACCGATGAGGCTAGATCAGGAATGAATATAATACTGAACAAAGAAATGTACATCCTAAGGCTTCTTAAGTGGAGTAGCGTATCGTAAGTATGCCGCGGAACATACCCACGGTACGTCACTCTACTTTAGTCATCTATTCCATCAACCAAGGGTCATCCTACGCTCCGAAGGTAAAACCTAACGCTCTGATACCAAATTTGTCACAACCCGAAAGTACGGAACATGACCGGCACTTAAACTACGAAACGTCTCGAGGCGTATGCAATCTAAGTAAGCCGAAAACCCAGAAATCCAAACCACGAAAAAGTAGCAGAGTAGAGGAAAACCAATTTAAATCAAGTAGTTTGCAATATACGCCGAAATGTGCATTTTAAAATCACAAGTCCTTTCTAAAAATTTCGGCAGAGTTTCCTTTGTAAAACTGACCCCAATCGGGTTCAAAACCTGATAAAGCATATACAATGAAAATGCATCCCCAAGCGGGAGCTAGCTCTTCGTCAATCGACGGTCACAACCACGCAAGCAATATAATATACAACGCCGAAAGGCGAGGATCACAGCAGAAAAGGAAACTCAAAACAGCATGAAATCCGTATAAATACAAAGCGCGACTCTAAGGTCGATAGAATAAACAACACTGGTCTCTATCTCTGAAATAAATACATGTTTGGTTGATGGAACTTCTAGATACAACTGAATACTAATATACAAATATACTGATGGTCACGATACAAGTGAACCCACCTACCAGCAAATCACCCAGAAATGGAAGTAGTGCCAGCAAAGCCGTAATGAAACCTGTACGGCCAAACCTGCAAGAAACTGTGGCACAACGGGGGTGAGTTGCCAACTCGTGAATAGAATACATCTACGAACAGAAATCGCATGTATGACGCAATCCTAGGTCATACGATCAATATACATCCTCAAATATACATAACCAGCAGCCTATATCAATGGCTAGGGTATACCACTAAACATCAGTAATACCAAGTGCTCGTGTCAGTGCCTCAGATAGCAATATATCATATGGATGATGTATGAATGCATGAAAACAGAGTACATGTACTAAAGAAACTGCTTTCATAACTCAGTGAGATTTCTGTATTTTTAAAAATGAGGTATCATAAGGAAATCAGTATAAACCGTGTCTAGCAACGACACAAAAACATAAATCCACATATCTCAATATCTCAGGCTCCAGCTACCCGGACTGACCTGGATCATCAAATCTCAGTACCTCAATATCTCGAAATCTCAATGTATCAAATCTCAATATCTAGGGCGCCATCAGTCCAGACCGTCCCCTACCATCCATCTCAAGACTACGAAGGTATCCTCCGGACATCCGACGCGTCGGGTAAAATCACCGGTCGGTAGTGCTCCCCTGCCAGGCTCAACGTCAACAACACAACCTTCTCGCCCCGGGGTACCGCACCGGGCCCACCATGTACCCGAAACGGTTCATCCAACTCCTCGAATCGGGTCTCGAAATCCATCAGCAAACTCATGGTGGACGACTCATACATCATGGGAAAACCGCACTTTTTATTTTAAAGAGAGAAAAGAAGTTATATAAGTTTTGCGGTTTTTCCCCAAATCCAGAAAATCTCATGGAAATCCGAATCCAATCCTCAATAGCATGTAAACAGTGCATATAGGCATAAAAATCCATGAATGCGGCATAACAATGAATAATAACATGCATGATGTAACAAGTAATAATTACAATGTCTAATCTAGCATATAAGGCAAGTACACTAATATCATGTCTAAATTATTAGCTAACAACCTATGTCGATGCAATAGTATTTCTAAAGTGTACGTGGATGGCAATTACCGATGAAGATGTGTGTGGGCCGGCAGTAAGTGTACGTGGTACATACGCATCATCGGTAATGGTGCTGGTGTCCTAACAGCATGATACAACAATGCAAATAGGAATCACAATATAAGAATGCAATGCGGAGCGAACAGTAAAAATGTGCGGGAGCTGAATACTAGACACAACGATAACTATAAGTCAACAATGGTGCCTTTTAAAAATAACACGAATCGCGGTGTTTTGAAAATAAGGGTTACGGTGTTTTTAAGAAAAGACACGTCTTTTGAAATATCCGTAGAATCTCTTGACCTGTCTTTTAAAATACCTGCGATTCGTTATGCTTTTGAAATAGGTAGGAGTCGAATAAAGTCTACCAACTATACTAAACTATAGGGCTAAGCTAACAGGCTAACTGAAGGTAAGGAAACAGCTTAACATCTGAGTCGATACATATATATATATATATATATATATATATATATATATATATATTAGTCGGTGATCCCGCCTCGATAATATCCTATCCGATACCATATCTCTATAATCAAATATTCCCAAGTCAAGAGTGCGGATCAATCATCAGTATATAGCTTGTACGTAAATCCGTCGTACGGCTTTCCAAATTTAGGTACGGGTCAAAGTCACATCAATCACACTATTCATCTGGTATCTTATTTATCAAATATCATGATCAGGGATAATGACCTACGTCTAGTACAATATTGATACCATCTATGTATGCATGCAGGTGTAAGAATTACTACGTCAAAAGACCCGCTAAAACATCATGTCGTATCTCAATACGAACCAAATCACATCACCGATCTCCTGGCCTCAAGCCCAATCTTATCGACTCATCTCAAATCCCAATTACTATCCTCAAATCCAGTATATAAACACATAGTCCCATACCCATGTGTAAATATACACATCAATATATAATCCCATGTACGCACATATGAAAGAAGAATGTATGCAAGTATGGGTGTGTGTGTATGTGTGGTGCAACCACTACTTTAGGGTTTCGCAACACTAAACCAATCCAATCACACCTAGGATCCATCTCTATCATCAATAATCTCAAACAATATATAATCAATATCTGTGTGTATACGTATTCGTATACATCACCACGAACTGCGGGGGTGCTATACGCCATCCACCCGACTTCTCCCCATAGATATAAATCTACTCACATGTATCCTGCGTGTCGGTGTCGATAACGCCATGCTCCGTCACCTCGGAATCCACGTGAAAGTACCTACAATGATCAACCATAGCAATGCGTATGAAAATCAAGACGGAAAACCGATACGGCACACGGTACGCTCATAGGTTAGAACCTATGGCCTACACGTGCAAAAACAATCAAACAACCCCTGTTGTCGATGTACAAACATCCAACAACCAAATACAAATCTAAATATCAAGAATTAATATTTCAAAACATGGAAACATAGCCAAAAACCACACTAAACTGCTCCCAGATTTTGACTCAGGTCAAATTTAGCCAAGCAAACAAGTCCAGGGTGATGTATATGATGTATTTGAGCTACTAGACCAACCCCGACACTCCATGTCACTATTTGGCCGGCCACATACTCAATAAAACCGGCCTCCTCTGGTCTCCCAGCTCAGGTTGGGTCCGTTTCGTCATGGTGGTCTCCTAGTACCCTAATTTGGCCCCTAGAGTTGTTTGTTTGTCTCAGAAACTCCCCGGGTCAACCCAGATTCACCTGCACACCCTAATCACTCACAAACCGACATGAAAGTCCCGTAATTCCGTATTTTTGGGTTTCAGGTTGTGCTAGGCCAGGTCTTAGTCAATATAGGGTCTAAGGTCACCATCAGGGTCCAATTGCACCGCCACATCTCAACTTTACCCTAACCCTCTCTAAGTTGATCCAAAATGTATAAAACCTCGACAAAACGATACTAAACTTTAAAAGAGGCTAAATCACTTGAAATACTACAATATTTGTGAAGGAATTACCTCAATAGAGACTCATGAATGTTCCTACAGCACCAAAACACAAACTTTCTTGGTTCAAAGCATTCTCCTTGAGCTTGGGCACACCTTTTGTGAAATGGAAATGGTGTTTTGAGGTTGCTTTGTGTGTGATTGTGATGATTTTGTGAAGGGGGAGAGCAAGAGGGCAGTAGCAGCAGGAGATGGAAGAAGAGGGAGAGAGAAAATGAGAGGAAGAGATGAAGAGAAAGGCCAAGTCAACACCCTCACCTACCCCCTCTCTCTTACCATACCTCTTTTCTTTAATCAAAATCCTTTTCTTTTCTTTTCCAAAACCTTCTCATTCAAATAGTAAACTCAAAGTAATAGCCATGGTAAGAAAATGTAACACAAGTGTAGGAAAAAGATATGTGTATGTTTTGCACAAAATTGCTAAAAACCCGATTAGCGATTTTTAATCGTGATTAGCACTAAATTAGCATATAATTAATCATAAAAACTTAAAAATGGCATAATTCCATAAAATACCCTATTTTAGAATTTTCCATAATTTTTCCAAAATTTTTCCCATTTATCGGTATTTAATTATAAATTTAATATTAAAATAATCAATAAAATAATATTAAATTATAAAAATTCCCAAAATAATATTTTATTATTTTGAAATGTTACATAAACAGACAAGAATGGAATAGACAGAATAGAGAGTATATTGTTATAATGTTGTATTAGTGTTAACGCTGTTGTTTGTAGCTTGGTACAGAAGAATCCAGTGTATACGAGAGGAGTCTCACTTTCCCCGGAGACTAAGGTATCAGGAGTACAAGGAACCGTTCAGCCGTGGTACAACGGCAATTGAATTCAGGTTAGGTGTATTATGGTTACAGTCTCCTACCACTTCTAACACTTTCCGTACCAGTCTACCCCTTATAAACCCCGCGATATCTTGATTGTATTGATGTATTGTTTGAATTGTATATTGTATATAAATGGATGACTTGCCGAAACCATAATATCAGTAAATGGATGTAACTGGAAAATCATGTAGATGGATGTATATCTATGGTTCGGTTTAGTCAACATAGATTGAACAGATTGAATATATAAATTCATATTGAATTGTAGTTTATAATTGAATCATATTCAAGTCAGATTGATTATATCGAGACTCAGTCTGAGTCAGACAATTTGAAAAGAAATTGAATCCTGAATTATGTTTTGGTGTTATCGGTAACTGCTGCACATGGATGGCAGGATTTGTGTCTTTTTCAAAGACAATTACCGTGTTGATAACACCGTTTGTTAAGTTGTCTACCTTAAATAGGCAAGCACCCATATCTCCAGCTCCCTGAGGCTCAAGAGACTGGTCCCACTTAAACCTATGTTTACTAGGGTCCTTATTGTAATTTAGTATAACTTGAGGGAGTTTTATGTAAAAATAATTTTCTATAATTTTGAAAATACACCTCAAGTACTTTATTATTGTCTTTAGAGTTTTCATGGATGTATATTTATCAATGTGACAAATCTAGGGAATAAAACCTAATTTCATAATATATGGTATTTATTTGTAATATTGGATTTGTATGCTATTTTGTTGTAAATGAGATGTTTTTCTAGAATCTTGGAAATGTGGAATATTATAAATATTAAAAATAGATATTTTGATATTAATTATATATATATTTATTTACTAAAAATAGAAGTTTTATTTATAATAGAAATCACATTTTCTAAAGAAAATTGTATTTTAAATCTTTCGAGATCATATGCTCCTTGCGGAGGTTTGCATCTCACTCTACTAAGCCCGAGGATGTGCGATAATCCGCACCATCCCGAATAGGTTTCCCGAAATGGGTTGTAGAGGCACATTTGCAAAGATTTGTTAAAATACACATCTTGTAGAAAAAATGTTTTTTATAAGTCGGAGGTAGTTATGTGTAAAATCGTATTTTTCCCAAATCTAAGTTTCTAAATTTCATCGTGCTATGTTACATATGTGTGTTGTGAGGAGGTAGGTCATTACCTCGTGAGTTTTCTAAAACTAGCATGGTTTAAAGGTAAAAACATGTCGATATGAAATATAAAGGTATTTTAATGTAAAATTGAAATAAAACTGGCTATAGTTATCATTTTAAATGTCAAACTTGTTCTATTGTCTTAATTAATGAGTATTAAACAATATATTAAAAGTTGTCGGTTTGTTATTAAGAAAATGTTGTATTTTTGAAAGAAAAGAGAATCGGAAGCCGGATAACTCCGCTTTCGACACGTTTTAAGAATTAAGAATTTGAGAATGGAAAAAGAGAGAGAGAAAGGGGACTTATAGGTTAGTTGACTAGAAGAGAGAAGGAGGTTCCGGTGCGTCGTTTCGTCGTCGGAATCTCCTCGGATCGTCGTCGGAAGTTCGTCGAAGCTTCGCCCTTTGCTAACTCCACTTGCACACAAAAAGTCTTGGGAATTTTCTTAAGAATTTGGGCAGGGATTTATGAGTGAGGGGGGTCATTTGAGGGGTGGTATTTATAGGAAAAATCTAGGGTTTAGGGTAGTGAAAGGGTGTGATAAAAATTGTATTTAAATTTGCATTAAAAAGAATTGAAAGGGGGTATTTTAATTCTCTGGTTAATTGGAGAGAATTTAAACAGTGCAGGGTGAGTGGGGTAGTCCAAAGGGTGCAGGGGGTTCAAGAAAAAGTGGGATCGGACCGAGTTGACCCGGCGGCGCCGGCGGATTCAAGCGCTTTGCCTGCCCGAGTCGGGCGAGTCGGGGCTCGTCTCTTCGCCACGTGTCCCTGATGATTGGTCTAGTCTCATGGTCATGTTTGTTTATTTTGTAACTTACCCTATTACATGTAGCGCACGTGTAGACTCTTGGGTTTCTAAAAGATTAAAAGAATTTTAATTAAAAAAAATGTGTGGTTGATGAGATTTGAACTCTGGTGCTTTGGTTCAGTAGTGTAAGGTCTTACCAATGAGCTACAAGCTCCTTCTTGCTGTTCAAAAGCAAATCAAACTTATAACTTGTGCTCAGGCTCAAGTACCCCTTTCTGCATTTTTGAAAAAAAAATTGTACAGAAAGTTTAGGGTTGTTACATTCTACCCTCCTTAAAAAATTTCGTCATCGAAATTTGTAAAACGAAAGTGTAACGGATTCAAGGAAAGTTTGATGATAGAACTATTGGTAGTGTATGAAAAATATATGAAAGAACGAATGATTTGAAAAGAGTTGAGGAAATTATCAGTGTTACCTTGGTCTACGGCCTCTGCTTCTTCGGCCGCTAAAAAGAAAGCCTGACGGCGTGGTACATTCCTCCTAGCTGGGAGCACATTCCTCTGTCCTTAGGGCATGTTTCTCTGCCCTCGAGGCATGTTCTTCATTGCCTATTGGAATTGGCGAGTAGGCTGTGCAGGTGGTGGAGCAGGGAGTGAAAGGCGAGGTGTAGGAGCCTGGATAGCTGGCCGCTGCGGGTAGTTGGTGGGTGTGTGAGCTGTGTTGCGTCTATAAGGACAGTTTCTAATTCCGTGATTGGATGCGCCACAAACTAGACACAGACCTTTGGCGCGCCTACAGTCCTTCACCAAATGTCCATTTCTTTTGCAATAGAAGCAAAAATCTGGACTCAGCTGGTTATTGGGTTCTTCCAGTCTCCTGGGTTCAACAGTTGGCCTTGAAGAGGCTCCTCCTGCGACGCTTCACTCCGGCAGATTGAGGTCTGCCCTTCCTCTTTACCACTGCCTTATATAGTCGGGCAGCCTTCAAAGCCAAATCATGGGTTGGGAAATCCCCTGTAGCTAATGCAGCTTGGATTTCCGAGTCCAACCCTTGCTGAAATCTTCTAGCTCTGATCTCAGCAGTCGGTATGAGATGGGCCGCAAATCTGTTACGGTCTTGTGTTAGCTGTGTACTATGTGATATAAAATCGAACATTGATACATATCTTACCTACTGAGCATGGTAAACTCAGCATCATATTCATCTACAGATTTGGTCCACATTGAACCTTGTTGCAGATGGATGAACTGCTGTTCCATATCAAAGCGGGCAGTCTCAGGGAAGTACTTTGCATCGAACATGTCACGGAAAGTCTTCCATTCGATAAGTTGGTCAAGACGGCTTTCTTCTGCCTTCCACTAAACCTGTGCATTATCGGTGAGCTGTAGCTTTGCAACTCGAACCTAAGAAATCTCTGGCACTTGTGCTGCTGCCAGGTCATCTTCAACGCTTTGAGCCCATTCCTCCGCTTCCAGAGGGCTCTCTTTTCCTGAAAAGTTCTTGGGGTGCAGTGCCCGGAATTACTTCACTCCGGGTGCTTCCGCTTCTGGACGGTTCAAGAGAATAGCTGTCTGCTGCTGCTGTCCTTCCAGGAGGCTGCGGATTGCCTCAAGCAGAACCGTCTGCTCGTTGATTGGATCAGCGACGACAGGTGTGAGTGGTAGTGGTGGGGGAGTGTTGTTGACATTCGTGCTGGTGTTGTTTGGGAAATCCATAACCTTGAAAGAAAATTTGGGTTAGGACAGATTCAAAGTATATGAAATGATAAGATTCAAGAAGTATGAATTGTAAAGAATGTTTTCAGTTGCTGGTTCTTGTGTTATATTGCTTAGGTTGTCCATACAGTGCTGAACTGCATGGTAGGGTTCCATACAGCTCTGACCTGCATGGCCTACCAACAAAACCTATCACGCTCCGCTTCCCAGTATATGGGCAGAGGACACGACGGGGCCACCACGTATTTACTTTGAAGGAAACACGCTAAGCGTATCTAAGCAATATAAAATGTAATGTACACAAGAGACAGGATGTAAATGAACAGCAACGTTATTTATTAACATTCTTTTTACAATACATCTGAAAAGTAAATACATAGAATGGAAAGCAATGCCTAAATAGTAGCATAATAGAAATGGAAAATACAGAATGTAAATGTGTACAAGGAACTAGAGCTCCGGGTCGAAAGCTAGCTGATCCAAGTCCTCAAAGGTGGGCTTGATCTCCTGAAGGTCCGAATCACCGGACGACATTCCAAAGAAAAGAAATAGAATGTCGTCAGCGAACAAATCGCTCGGTAAGTCGCGTAAACAGAAAAGAATGGAATAGACAGAATAGAGAGTATATTGTTATAATGTTGTATTTAGTGTTAACGCTGTTGTTTATGGCTTGGTACAGAAGAAGCCAGTGTATACGAAAGGAGTCTCACTTTCTCCGGAGACTAAGGTATCAGGAGTACAAGGAACCGTTCAGCCACGGTACAACGGCAATTGAATTCAGGTTAGGTGTATTATGGTTACAGTCTCGTGCTACTTCTAACACCTTCCGTACCAGTCTACCCCTTATAAACCCCGTGATGTCTTGATTGTATTGTTTGAATTGTATATTGTATATAGATGGATGACTTGCCGAAACTATGATATCAGTAAATGGATGTAATTGGAGAATCATGTGGATGGATATATATCCATGGTTTGGTTTAGTCAACATAGATTGAACAGATTGAATATATAGATTCATATTGAATTGTAGTTTATACTTGAATCATATTCAAGTCAGATTGATTATATAGAGACTCAGTCCGAGTCAGACAATTTGAAAAGAAATTGAATCCTGAATTATGTTTTGGTGTTATCGGTAACTGCGCATATGGACGGCAGGATTAGTGTCTTTTTCAAAGACAATTACCATGTTGATAACACCGTTTATTATGTTGTCTACCTTAAATAGGCAAGCACCCATATCTCCGGCTCCCTGAGGCTCAAGAGACTGGTCCCGCTTAAACCTATGTTTACTAGGGTCCTTATTGTAATTTAGTATAACTTGAGGGGGTTTTATATAAAAATAATTTTCAAAATACACCTCAAATACTTTATTATCGTCTTTAGAGTTTTCATGGATGTATATTTTATCAATGCGATATTTCTAGTGAATAAAACCTAATTTCATAATATATGGTATTTATTTGTAATATTGGATTTGTATGGTATTTTCTTGTAAATGAGATATTTTTCTTGAATCTTGGAAATGTTGAATATTATAAATATTAAAAATAGGTATTTTGATATTAATTACATATATATTTATTTACTAAAAATAGAAGTTTTATTTATAATAAAAATCACATTTTCTAAAGAAAATTGTATTTTAAATCTTTCGAGATCGTATGCTCCTTTCGGAGGTCTGCATCTTACTCTACTAAGCCCGAGGATATGCGATAATCCGCACCATCCCGAATGGGTTTCCCGAAATGGGTTGTAGAGGCGCATTTGCAAAGATTTGTTAAAATACACATTTTGTAGAAAAAGGTTTTTTATAAGTCGGAGGTAGTTATGTGTAAAATCGTATTTTTCCAAATCTAAGTTTCCAAATTTTATCGTGCTATGTTATATATGTGTGTTGTGAGGAGGTAGGTCATTACCTCATGAGTTTTCTAAAACTAGTATGGTTTAAAGGTATAAACATTTCGATATGAAACATAAAGGTATTTTAATGTAAAATTGAAATAAAACTGGCCATGGTTATCATTTTAAATGTCAAACTTGTTCTATTGTCTTAATTAACGAGTATTAAACAATATATCAAAAGTTGTAGCTTTGTTATTAAGAAAATATTGTATTTTTGAAAGAAAAGAGAATCGAAAGCCGGATAACTCCGCTTCCGACACGTTTTAAGAATTAAGAATTTGAGAATGGCAAAAGAGAGAGAGAAGAGGAACTTATAAGTTAGTTGACTAGAAGAGAGAAGGAGGAAGAGGTAGGAGGTGCCGGTGTATCGTTTCGTCGTCAGAATCTTCTCGGATCGTCGTCGGAAGTTCGTCGGAGCTTCGCCCTTTGCTAACTCCACTTGCACACAAAAAGTCTTGGGAATTTTCTTGAGAGTTTGGGCAGGGATTTATGAGTGAGGGGGGTCATTTGAGGGGTGATATTTATAGGAAAAATCTAGGGTTTAGGGTAGTGAAAGGGTGTGATAAAAACTGTATTTAAATTTGCATTAAAAAGGATTTAAAGGGGGTATTTTAATTCTCTGGTTAATTGCAGAGAATTTAAACAGTGTAGGGGGAGTAGGGTAGTCCAAAGGGTGTAGGGGGTTCAAGAAAAAGTGGGATCGGACTGAGTTGACCCGGCGGAGCCGGCCGATTCAAGCGCTTCGCTGACCCGAGTCGGGCAAGTCGGGGCTCGTCTCTTCGCCACGTGTCCTTGACGATTGGTCTAGCCTCGTGGCCACATTTGTTTATTCTGTAACTTACCCTATTACATGTAGTGCACGTGTAGACTCTTGGGTTTCTAAAAGATTAAAAGAATTTTAATTAAAAAAAATGTGTGGTTGATTGGATTTGAACTCTGGTGCTTTGGTTTAGTAGTGCAAGGTCTTACCAATGAGCTACAAGCTCTTTCTTGCTGTTCAAAAGCAAATCAAACTTATAACTTGTGCTCAGGTTCAAGTACCCCTTTTTGTATTTTTGAAAAAAAAATTGTACAGAAAGTTTAGGGTTGTTACACTTTCCCTCTACCTTACTGACACCGCCTATCGGCTTGGTGGAGGCCTTCTTCTTCTCTTCCTTGGCTTTCGTCTTGGATCTAGAAGAGGAAGATTTCCTAATAAGCAGAGCGGGTGTCTCCCTGGATTTCTGCAGGGTGCCCTCAGCGCTCCTCAACATATTGAGGAGTTCTGGAAGTGAAACTTCCTTCCCTTGAATGTTGAAATTCAAGATAAACTGGACGTAAGTAGAGGGGAGGGACTGTAGAATCAAGTCAGTATATAACTCGTTCTCCAACGTGGTCCCAAGGTCCGCGATCTTTTCAATATAGCTAATTATCGTAAGGACGTGGTCCCCTACAGATGACCCGACAACCAACCTCGCCTGAAACAATTTCTTCGAGATCTCATATCTTGCGTTACGAGATTGCTCTCCATATAAATCTTTGGAATGGAGGAAGATGGAAGCTAAGTCCATCTTCTCGTGTTTCCTTTGGTGTTCATAATCCATTGAGGTTAACATGAGGCACTTGGCTCTCGCACTGTCTTTTTCCCATGTCCGACGGATCTCAACATCCGCGATGGTGGAATCTGGACATGGGACGGCGAGGGCTTTGGTAGTAGGGAGGTAGCCCAGCTTGTCATAGGTAATGGCCATCTGGATATTCCTTAACCAATCATAGTAGTTTAGCCTAGTCAATATATTATTATCGAGCAGTAACTTAAGCCCGGTTATGTTGGTCGCTGCAATTAGGAGAGAGAGAAGAAACACTCAGAATGATGCTCTTGCAAGTTTAGATTGGTTATAAGTTTATCTAAATAGGATGGCTCCCACTGTTCCTCGAATCCTCCTTCAAACCATAAAAAAAGAATTAGTCAGGATTAATCTCACCCTACAATTCTTGCTTAACCTTTCGGCCAGGCTGGTGTTGGTACTTCGAGGGAGGTTTTCCAACGCTTTCGCGAAGTTCCTTAATTACACCGCTTTTCTATGGAGGCATAGCCCTGCTAACACCGTTCTAGTCACCTACTTGGTTTATAGTATTGATTGTTTAATGAAAAAATCTCCCGAAGAGTAGCGGATACTCACAGTAAGATCGGGATCCAAATATCATCGTGTGACAACCTTGAAAGAATCCTACCAAAATCATCGCACTCTAAATGGTATTCAACACTAGAAAGTTTTAATTTTATTAGAAACTCCCGATGTGGATTTTTGCCCCAAGCTCTTATGACCTTGATGAAGACCAACATATCATAAGTCGCAAGTCAAGTTCTGCCCGTCATTATCCAGGTTAATTTTAACCCACCCATACAAACCCTTGACAAAGGCCAAAATAGCTGTACGACTGTCCCAAACCAACGCATCTATCTATGATACAGATGAATACCCAGCAGCTACCAATCACTATGCCTTGGCGAAGGTAAAAATACATAGCTTGAATACTACTGAATACCCATCTGAAATGACAGAGGGCTACGGATAGTTTTGGCGAAACCGTGAACGTAATGAACTTGATATAGTCGAAGGAATCAAGATAGCTTTTAAAAGGAGTGGTTTAGGCTCCGCATTTAAAAGTTGTTTTTCAATAAAACTGAGTGGTTTTGAAATTGTTCCAACGATTTAAGCTTTGGTTTTTTTTCCTTGCGTTAATCAATATTAATACGGTCCCATCAATTAACCCTATCATTGCAGAAAAGAAACGAAAATACAATGTACGCTTGTGCCATCCGCATTCGCCACGGGGTCCCATCATGCACCGTTAGGTTACTTAACTAACGGCAGAGCGGGGGCTGGACTAGCGCAGGTGCAAAACATAAGCAATGTTTATTATATACAATATACATACATACATATCTATATATATATATATATATATATCCATTCGTCTCATGCAATAATAGGCATTCCAGACCACAGATGAATATATTGGATATATTAGGAATTCCGTGTTTCGTTTTAGTTTAGAACGAAAGACGGATTCTACGGTCGTGATGAATAGCTAAACCCCACCCTAGACCCCTACGAGTGCGGAAAACTACCCGCCAAATTCCCGAAGTGAAGTAACCTCCCTCAATGAAATGAGTAGGCCACTCGGCACCTCAAGAACCCGGTAGTTTGTGCACCCCACCTTGGGTCTAACCTAGGTGCAAGAAACAGTAAATGAAATAATACAATGGTGGTTACAACCTCAACCCGGATGTGCCCCGCAAAATAATATTACATCAATTACAAATTTACATGAATGAAAGAAAAGGAAACACTCTTCTCACATCCCTCCAACTATTCATCTACGGCGATCCAGTACTCCATATACACAAATCATCACAATACAGATATATGCAACCCTCACTAATCGACGTATAGCAATTAGCGGACGTTTAGCATCATATATACAAACATAGAAACTTGTAAGCGTTAAAACTACGACTTCGAAATACTCCGTATTTCCCCAGCACAAAGATAACAGAATATGAAATCTGGGCAAAAACAAACATCACCTGAAACCCTAAATCCATGATTCCTGAACACCACACAAAACACGAGACCAAACTTATCAATGGGACCGGCCAGGCCGGGATTATGAGACATTTGGCCGGCCAAAATTTAGAATTCTGGGCTCGTTTTTCTATGGTGTTCTAGCTACAACAAGAAGAGCACTCTGCAACTGTTTAAATAATTTTTTGAGCCTCTTTGAAAATCAACAGAAACTTGGATTTCGGTTTCGTTGTTTCAGAGTTATTTCGGTTTCGTAACTTTATACATCGTCTAACTAACTAGTTAAGGTCTGAGTAGGCTTTGATACCACTGTAAGTCGATATTGCGCACCCCGTGGGTTTGTGGGGAGGCGGAATTTACAAAAAAACAATTTTTCAAAGCTTCGCAACACTGACTAAACTCCAGGATCTTAACAGAAACCTTAACTAGTTATATCTATTAGGAGGTTCTAACTACTTGGTTAGGATTTATACCTCCTTGTTAAAAAGTCTTTCGGGTCTTCTTCTCCTCCTCCTCTTCTTTAGCTCCTCGAAGATCGGATCGAGCTTGCAACGTCGGTCTCATCGTGTCGAAGATGATCCACCCGAGAGTCTATACCTCAAGCTCCAACCTCTAAACCGAGGTAACTAGGGTACCTAGTTTGCTAAGCTAAGTAGCTTAGATGATGTAGAGTATCTAATGGAATGTTTTATCCCATGAGACCCTAGGGTTCACAACTCATGTGAGGGTTAGGGTCTTTGAGGAAGAAGGAGGAGAAAATGGAGAGAGAGAAAGAATGAACAAATGAGCAAGTGATGGCTAAGTGAAGAATGACTCATAACCTTCACTCATTGAAGCATGGATTATTTTCACATAGAAAATAACAACCATGCCTCAATAGTGAAGCCAAACTAATAAACAAATACCAAGAGCCATGCTTTACCCCATGCCATGTATGTCTCCAATTTCCACCTCATTAATCTATTTCTCAAAAATAGATAAACCAAATAATGATGTGTCCTCTTCTAGAAGCATGTCATGTAAAATACAAGAATTCCCTCACCGTATATACATACCTGTATTCGTATTCCGAAAAATACGAATACAATGAGATGATAACAATCCAATAATATAATACTAGGATCCAGCTTAAAATAAAACCCACTAGTATTATCCTCCCGAACTACATCCGTGTAGCCAATACACGTATGTGATCGGAACCCTACTGTAAACCATACGGCCTCTACATTGTTTCGCCCGAAGCAGGGAAACCCTCTGTGTGGGACTCTAAAAACTCGACAGTACACTTGCAGTGGGTTTAACCACAAGTCCGTCAGTGGCACTAGCTGCATGTAACGGCTACCCAGGTATCCGTCGATAAGAAAGCCAATGAGCAAACTCATCCGAACTCCTACTGAGCCTATCTATGACAATCTCTGTACAATTCGTCTAAGATACTCGCATATCGGGCCTAGGGGGTGGCAACCGTCAGACCCCTAATAGCGCAATAAGTCGTGCCGGAGTAGAGCCCAATACACCCTGAGAAACTACTGGAGTACCTACCAGTAAATCTCGCTTGCCCTGGCCAGGGACTTTGTGTAATGGATTTCCGAACACAGCACGATATCAAGCCCCAATACCGGGAGAGACGAATCCTATCTAACCGCTACTGCCTCTAAGTGCTTCGGGACGTCACCCAACTACTACCTGTTTGCATGACTCATTTGAGCCGTGGTAGGGTAGTAATCTAAGTGCAGTAGGGATACACTTGAGACGAATAACGATATCAAGTCAACGGACTAACCTGTACTCATGCCACCCGGGAACTGCTACCTGACGATAGGTATAATACCAACCAGCAGTTCCCAATGAGTCTGTCCAGTATAACTTATAACCCAATGAGCACCTGTATACTATCTCCAGTACGACGTACTAATGGCTGTAGGACAGACCATCTCCCCTGCTGGGATGAGAAGCGTATACACTAGTCTACTCTGGAGTATCGATGCCCCGTCTCGATAATCCTATGACTGAGGACCTGTATAAGGATGTGCTTATAGACTACCCAGCCCCCATTAGTGTGACTGCCACCACAACGCTGGTAGTCAAGCAAAGATCCTAAGGGCTTTACCCATATGTATAAGCGATATGCTAAAAGAAACACATGCACATATTAAGGTAGAATCAAACCAAGTAGCATATTGCCATTTTAAGTAAGACTGTTTTTATAACTGTGAATATCCCAAGCTTCCAATATGTAATATACAATCCAGTATGATGCAATAATGGCCTCTAGGGTATATATCACTAAGAACTAGCTATCTTTGTGGCGTGTCCGCTCAATCGCAGAAGACCCCTACACCACTCCATGGACTTTAGTTAGGCTTCGAAATCATCGGGAACAAGCGTACAAGCCGTTCGACCTTTACGAAGATGATCCACCTGAGAGAGTCCGATATCAAGCTTTAGCTTCACACCATGATCATAAGTGAAGCAACTAACACTCAAGACTTGCTAGGTAGTGTGTGTTAAAGATGTAGTGATGTTAATATCTTGATATCTCTCTTTTTTCTTTTTTCCTTTCTATTTTGAAGAAAACATAAGAGAAGGGAAGAGAGAGATATGTGTGTATTTCTTAGCATATCTTTTTCTTCTCTTGATCTTATCATTTTTAGGAAAGTGTGGGTGGATGTGTGACCCAACCAAGCGAGTCACAAGCCCACACTCTTCTCATTTCTTCTAAATAGAACAAGAAAAGGGTGTGTATGAATACACACACTCATACATTTTTATACACACACACACATACATACTCCCTAATATGTAACAAATACAAACATCCGTATTCACACAAATACCCATATTTGTATCAAAATACAAATACCGTATTCGTACAAATACCCGTATTTGAATCAAGATATAAATACCTGTATTCGTACAAATACTTGTATTCATATAAATACCCGTATTTTTATCAAAATAAAAATACCGTATTCGTATCGAAATACGAATACCAAAAGAGAGAAAATGAGAGATATAATACTAGCTCACAATAATTCGGCTATCTTTCAAACCTGCTAGTATTATCAAAATGTCCGATTAAAGTACGTGCATCAAGTACACGTATTTAATCGAACCCCCGTATGTATCAAACTATGCACACTATATAGTTTCGCCTGAACCGGGAAACTCTATATGTAGGACTCTAAAGACTCGACAATACGCCGGCAATGGTTTAACTACAAGCACGTCAGTGGCACTAGCTGTACGCAACGGCTACCCAGGTATTGAACGAATGTAAGATCGACAAGCATGTTCGACCATACCCTTACTGAGCCTGTAAGTGACAATCTTCATACATTCCGGTCTTTTCATCTAAGAGTGTCACATACCGAGTCTAGGGGGTGGATTACGTAAGACCCATAATAACCCGATAATTCATACCGGTGTCAGGCTTATCACCTATCGAGAAACTACTGATCTCCTATCAATAAATCTCATCCACATTGGCCAAGGATTTATGCTGATAGCTAACCGAACATTGCGCGACATTGACTCCCTATACTAGGAGAGATGAATCCCCTCCGATCTTTCACTGCCTCCACATGGCTCGGGACTGTACCCAACTAAAACCTGTTTGCACGACTAAGTAGAGCCATAGTTGGGTAGTAATCTAAGTACAGTGGGAACTCACACGAGACAAATGACGATCTCAGGTCTAAAGAATACCCTGTACTTACGTCACCAGAGAACCGCTATTTGACAATAGGTTTTTTACCATCTAGAAGTTCTCGGCGAGTCCATCCAGTGTACTCACCTCCAATGAGCACCTGTATACAATCTTAGATGCCATACACCAATAGCTGTGAGACCGGCCACCGCCCTTCATCGGAGTCTAGAAATATATACACCAGTCTACTCCGGAATATCGATGCCCAGTCTCGATGCTCCCTCGGCTAAGGACATTTAAGGATGTGCTTATGGACTACCCAACTCCCACGTATATGATCTCCATCATAATTCTATAGTCAAGCAAGAATCCTACGGGTTTTATCATTATGTATTAGCGACACGTAATAACAAGTAAAACGCATACACATAAATGATAAAGATAAACCAGATAGCACACTATCATCTCGAGCAAGACTATTCTATTTGTATATATCCTCCTTCAATTATCATAATCATTTACCTGCAATTACAATAATCGTCTTAAGGGAACTATAGTCAACAATCTCCCACTTGTACTTGAGGCTAATTATTATGGTATCGCATACCCACAGCTCGTGTGCTACCAAATATCAAAATTCTCTACTAATCAGTTTTGCAAACCGTGTTTGAGAAATATCTGTGTTCAAGAAATAGGCTCAATGAGTGGATCCGCTGCAATGCTTCTAACTGTATCTTTTTATATCTCAACTTCACAGAGATCAACTATCTCCTGAAATGAGCGATACTCTGCCTTAGAATTTGTCTGGATACCTGATGGGACCAAGTTCATAAACGAAAAACTTTGTCCAACAAACTTCTTGTACTGTATCCTTCATTGATCATAATCAGCAACCTGCGCCATGTCTACCTCAGTATATGCTTGGAAACCTTTCTAATATACTGCCCCTATAAAGAGGGTAAACTAATAACTCCGTCAACCACTCTGTCATCAAGGTCACGTTGGAAGCTAGAACCGGTAACCGCCTCTCATAGGAGGCTGTCATTACCATACACCAAAAATATCCTGTTATGTTCTTCACTGCTTCCCTCTGTTTCTTCAGGATTGGATTAATATCTTCTTACTACAGCAAGTGCAAAAGCAATATCTGGTCTAGTACATGACGTCACATGATTGACTCAATTGCCTAAGCAAGTGATATGTCATTCATGCAAGTCTTTCTCCTCATCAGTTTATAAGACATTTCTTTAGAGAGGGTGACTCCATCACCCGCGGGCACTCCGCCACGATAGGATTCGTCCATTCTAAACCACTTTAGAATGGTGTACAAGTACCCGGATTTGGACACTTCCCAAATCTAGATCTAACGACATAGATTTAGTCACTAGAATTCTCGATATATTATCCAGATCCTATGTGGAGAAACATTTGTGACAACCGAAGTTTGACCGATCTCAGTATAGGAATATCAGTTCCTATTAAGAGTATGTCATCCAAATCTCAGGACAGTACTCCCAACAACCTTCTTACTAGGTGTTGGATATAGTGCCCTTAAGGCAATTATTGTAATTGCAGGCACGCGATTATGATAATTGAGGGAGGACCTATATAGGTAGAACAATCTTACTCGAAATGATAATATGCTATCTGGCTTGTCTTTATCATTGATGTGTACACGTTTTACTTGTTATTATGTGTCACTAATACAAAATGATGAAACCCGTAGGATTCTTGATTGACTACCAGCATTATGATGGCGATCATATACGTGAGAGCTGGGTGGTCTATAAGCACATCCTTAAATGTCCCTAGTCGTGGGAGTATCGAGACTGGGTATCGATATTCCGGAGTAGACTGGTGTATATGTTTCTAGACTCCGACGAAGGGCGGTGGACGGTCTCACAGCTATTGGTGTATGGCATCTAAGATTGTATAAAGGTGCTCACTGGAGGTGAGTACACTGGACGGACTTCCCGAGAACTTCTAGATGGTATTATACTTATCGTCAGATGGAAGTTCTCAGGTGGCATGAGTATAGGTTAGTCCTTTGAGCTGAAGTCGTCATTTGTCTCGTGTGAGTTCTTACTTTACTTTGATTACTACCCTACCATGGCTCAAAGGAGTCATGCAAACAGATTTTAGTTGGATACAGTTCCGAGCCACATGGAGGCAGTGGTCGACTGTCAGGGATTTGTCTCTCCTGGTATTAGGAGTCGATGTCACGCTGTGTTCGGTTGGCTATCACTAGAAATCCGTGGCTACGGTAGAGGAGATTTACTGATAGTTGATCAATAATATCTCAGTTGGTGATGAGTTTAACTCAGACACGACTTATCGGGTTAGTAGGGGTCTGACGTTATCCCCCTAGAACCGATATGCGATACTCTTTGACGAAGAGACCGGACTGTACGGAGATTGTCACATTCAGGCTTAGTAGGGTAAGGACGTACTTGATTGTCGACCCCCCTTTCGACAAATACCTGGGTAGCCGTTACGTACAGCTAGTGCCGCTGACGTGCTTGTGGTTAAACCTACTGCCACCGTATTGTCGAGGTTTTAGAGTCCCACACAGAGGGTTTTCCCGGTTCAGGCGACACATGTAGGAGCCGTACGATGGTACGTGCAGGGGTCCGATTAAATACGTGTACACGATACATGGACTTTAATCGAACGTTTGATAATACTATCCGGCTTAGAATTAAGCCGGATTATTAAATCAGGTTTTGATTTAATAATTTATATATGTATTTTGATACATATATTTTAGTATTATTGTTCACTATTTATTTTCTCTCTTCAGTGCTTTCCGTATTTTTATACGGATACGCGTATATGTAGCGATACATATGCCAGGTGAAGTATTCCGTATTTATACAGGAATGCTTCTAGAAGAAGAACACCTCATATTTATTTTTCTATTTAGAAAAATAAAAGGGAAATGAGGTGGACATGAGGTGTAAAGTAAAGCATGGTTCATTGCATGTAGAGAGGGATGGCTTTGGATTTTAAATTAATAAAATCCATTTGTGTTCACTATTTGGTGCATGGTTGATATTTATGTAGCCATTCCTTTTTACTTGAGAACTTGATGATTTTCTTCATCTCCTCCTAGCATGCTTCATGCTCTCCTCTAGCTCTTCTCCTTCTTCTTCTTGCTCTCATTTTGAGCATGGTACAAGAGAGAAAAATTTAGTGGAGTATTCCTACATCACCGACTATCCAAACCTAGCAAGCTTGGATCGTCGGTTAGAGCCTCCTCCGCATTCTCTCGGGTGGATCGTCTTCGGCAACGGTGGTCGATTCTCAAGCGCGATCCCGGCGGCTATGAGGTTGGAGGGGTCTTCGACAATTGGGTGGACACGCGACGAAGGTTGTATTTCTCAAACCTTGCATGTTTTAGATTTCTAGTTTAGGGTGTTTGGATCGAATTTTCGGGTTTACGCGTCCGGTGCCGCAAAAAAATTTTGTTTTCGCTTCCGCCTCACCCGCGGTCTCCGCGGCGTGGGTGCCGGATCCCAACATGGTATAAGAGCTACTAGGCAGGGATGCCGACCCATGAGGGATTCTCACTATGGTGACAGTAGTGGCGAAGCACATTCTCTTACCCCCAGGGTACCCCGTGCGGTTATATGGTCCGGCGGGTTGTAGTCTGTCGCGAGGGGATTACGTAAAAAGTAGCCGCTGAGGGACTTATGGGCGCCACGGCCAGTTTTCGCTGCGCTGACTGACCCAACATGGTATCAGAGCACCCAAACACCATAAACTAGTGTTTGACGATACTTCAAGTTTCAAAACCGTAAACTCCATTTTAAAAACCCAGTTTCTGTTCGATATATTTTTGGTCTCTAAATTTTTTAAAAAAAAGTGCAGAAGCTTACTCTAGACTAGATAGTGACACATAATGAAAACGAGCGGATTTCATCATGATTGGGCCGACAAGAATGGTGATTTGGCTGGCCTCACCTTTTACTGTTCACTTTTGGAGCTCGTTTTCATGCTGTGTGCTGGGTTTTTTAAATTGCTATTTTTGGTGTTGTTTGATTTGTCCCAGATTTCTATTTGTGTCATCTTAGCTTTGGGACAACTCGGGAGTTTTAATAACTCAAAAATTTTGCATCGTCGGTATCTGTGATGTTGTATATGTGTTGCTAAACATCGTCTAATTGCTATTTGTTCATTTAGACGGGGTTGCACACATTCTGGTGTTGCTTGCTTATGGTTTGTGCGGGTTGTCGTGATGGATAGCCTTGTGTGCAATGTTAGATGTACAATTCAGATTCATTTGTATATTGATTTTTGCGGAGCGAGCGTCCGATATGTGGACATGAGTACAGCATAGTCTGTTGACTTGACACTGCTGCTTCGTCTCGAGTGTGTTCCTACTGTTCTTAGAATACTACCTTACCATAGCTCAAAGGAGTCGTGCAAACATGTAGTAGTTGGGTGCAGTCCCGAAGAACTTAGAGGCAGTGGCGGTTAGATAGGATTCGTCTCTCCCGGTTTTGGAGGTTGATATTGCGCTGTGTTCGGAAAGCCATTACACAAAGTCCTTGGCCAAGGCAAGCGAGATTTACTGTTAGGTACTCCAGTAGTTTCTCAGGGTATTTTAGGCTATACTCCGGCATGACTTATTGTGCTATAAGGGGTCTGACGATTACCGACCCTTAGGCCCAATATGCGATACTCTTAGATGAACAGACCAGACTGTACGGAGATTGTCACAGATGGGCTCAGTAGGAGTTCGGATGAGTTTGCTCATTAGCCTTCTTATCGACAGATACCTAGGTAGCTGTTACGTGTAGCTAGTACCGCCGACGTGTATATGGTTAAACCCACTGCCAGCATAGTGTTGAGTCTTTAGAATCCCACACAGAGGGTTTCCCTGCATCGGGCAAAAGATGTAGAGGTCGTATGTTTTACGACAGGGTTCGATCGCGTACGTGTACTTGTGCACGTATGATGATTCGAATAGATAATACTAGTGGGCTTTAGTTTAAACCAGATCCTAGTATTATATTGATGGATTATTTTCATCTCATTGTATTTGTATTTTTCGGAATACGGATACGGGTATGTATATACGGATGATGGGCATTCTCGTAATTTACTCGGGATTGTTTCTAGAAGAAGACACCTCATTTGGGTTTTAACCTTTTGATTAAAAGGTTAATGAGGTGGAGAAAATAAGGTGGAGGTTTGCATTAAGTGAGGCACGGCTACTTGGTGACTTATAGCACGACTCACTAGATGACTCATGAAGCATGCTAGATATTTTGCAAGGACGCTAGATATTTTGATTTGTGAATTATTGTATGCTTCATAAGTCATAAAGAGAGAGCCATCTTCATTATTATCTCTACACTACACTCTCTTTTCCTCAAGCTCCTTCTTCTTCCTCTAACCCTAAATGTCTCATGTGTTGAGAATCCTAGGATACTTAGAGACATACTAATCCATCTACACTCTTTACATCATTTAAGACATCTAGTTTAGCGAACTAGATGCCGTAGTTACCTCGAATTTAAGGTTGGAGCTCGGACTATAGACTTTCGGGTGGATCGTATTTGACTCAAGGAGGCTTCGATCCAAACGATCCTTGGAGCTTATGACGAGGAGGAGGACAGCGAAAAGAAGACCCGAAGGACATGGTAACGTGAGGTATAACTTCCTATCCGAGTAGTTAACCTCATACAGTTTTGTTAGCTAGGGTTTAGCATCGATCCTGGAGTTCAAGCCGGTGTTGCGACACCCGTAAAAATCGCGTTTACGTATTCCGCCTCCCCGCGAACCCGCGGAATGCATGACATCGACTTACAGTGATATCAGAGCATACTAAACCTTAGCTAAAAGTTTAGACAACGTGTAAAACTACGAAACCGAAATAACTCCGAAACACGAAACTAAGAATCCAAGTTTCTGTCAAATTTTACAGAGGCTCTAAATTTTTTTTAAACAATTGCAGAGTGCTCTTTTGCTTGTGAAATGAAAACAGAACAAAAACGAGGCAATTTCACCATGTTGTGGCCGGCCAAACACCCCAAATTACCGGCCCCACCAATTTTTGTGTGGGAAATTTCCTTGGAATTTTTTTTTATGTATTCTAGTCTCTTGGATTTAGGGTTTTAGGTGGTGTTTGATTTTGCCTATTTTGATTATACTGTTAATTCTCTGTTATGGCAATACGGAGTATTTCGAAGTCGTAGTTTTAACGTCGTTTAACATGTTTCAGTTTTTATATGTGTTTCGAAACGTCCGCTAATCGCTATACATCGATTAGTGGGGGTTGCATATATCTGTGTTGCTGCTATGTTGGTTTGTGTATATGGAATATTGGATCGTCGATGATGAACAGCCGGGGGATGTGAGAAGAGAGTTATCTTTCTTTCATTCAATGTAAATTGTAAAGTGATGTAATATTATTTTGCGGGGCACATCCAGGTTGAGGTTGTAGCCACCGTTGAATTATTTCTTTTACTGTTTTCTACTCCTAGGATAGACCCAAGGTGGGGTGCATAAACTACTGGGTTCTTTGAAGTGCCGAGTGACCTACTCATTTTATTGAGGGAGGTTGCTTCACTTCGTGAATTTGGCAGGTAGTTTGCCGAACCCGTAGGGGTCTGGGGTGGGTTTTGGCTATTCATCATGACCGTGGAATCCGTCTTTCGTTACAGGATTGAACGAAACACGGAATTCTTAGTATATTTAATATGTTTATCTGTGATCTGGAATGCCTATTATTGCATGAGACGAATGATTATTATATATATGCCATATAGTAGACGTTGCTTATGTTTTACATCCGCGCTAGTCCAGCCCCCGCTCTGGCGTTAATTATGTAACCTAACGGTGTTAGACGGGGCCCAGTGGTTAATGCGGATGGCATAAGCGTACGTGGTATTTTCGTTTCTCTCTGTGATGATATGTGTAAATGATGGTACTGCATTAGATTAATACAAAGCAAACAAATCAAAGCTGAATCGTTGGACAAATTTCAAAACCACTCGATTTTTTCAAAACAAAAACTTTTAAATGCGGAGCTTAAAACACTACTTTAAAAGCTACCAGGTTCCTTCGATTAAATCAAGTTCATTACATTCACGGTTTCGCCAAAACCAGCCGTAGCCCTCCGTCATTTCAGTTGAATATTCAGTAGTATTCAAGCTATGTATTTTGACCTTTGCCAATGCATAGTGATTGGTAGCTGCTGGATATTCATCTGTAGCATAGATAGATGCGTTGGTTTGGGACAGTCGTACTACTATTTTGGCCTTCGTCAAGGGTATGTACGGGTGGGTTCAAATTAATCTGGACAATGACGGGCAGAACTTGACATGTGACTTATGATATGTTGGCCTTCGTCAAGGTCATAAGAGCATGGGGCAAAAATCCACATCGGGAGTTTCTAAAGAAATTGAAACTTATTAGTGTTTTATACCATTTGGATTATGATAATTTTGGTAAGATTCCTTCAGGATTATCACACAATGATATTTGGATCCCGATCCTACTGTGAGTATTCGCTACTCTTCAAGAGATTTTTCACTAACAAAATCAATGCTATAAACCAAGTAGGTGTCTAAAAACAGTGTTAGCGGGGCTACGCCTTCAGGGAAAAGAGGTTATTTAATTAAGGAACTTTGCGAAACCGTTGTAAAAGCTCCCTCGAAGTACGACACCAGCCTGGCTGAAAGGTTAAGCAAGTATTGTAGGGTGAGATCAATCCTGACTAATTCTTCTTTATGGTTTGAGGAAGGATTCGAGAAACAGTGGGAGCCATCCTGTTTAGATAAACTAAAAACCAATCTAAACTTGCAAGAGTATCATGCTGAGAGTTTCTTCTCTCTCTCCTAATTGCAGCGACCAGGTGACAAAGATTAGGTTACAGTTAGATAATAAAATGACTAAGTTATACTATATTGACTGACAAAGGTTTGTCCAGATGTCCATTGCCTATGACAAGTTAGGCCACCTTCTTACTACTAAATCCCCCGCCGTCTCAGATCCAGATTCTACCATCGCGGATGATATCCATAAGACAAAAGAAAAAGACAGTGCGAATGCCAAGTGCCTCGTGTTGGCCTCAGTAGATGGTGAACACCAGAGGCAGCACGAGAAGATGGACTTAGCTTCCATCTTCCTGTAGGGTTCCTAGGCACTCTAGTGAAGTCTCACAAGTGATCAAACATGCACAAATCAAAATAATAATATGGATGTATTGACCGAACCCGCTTGTTATACTGAGCTGGGGAACGTTGGTCCCGCTCCAACTTATAATTGTTATAAGACAGAGCAGGAAATTGGGGAATACCAGAATTCCTATGCCGCCCAAACGAAGAAAGTGCATATGATGCATCTCCTTCGGGTGTGTTCATTATAAAGAACTGTTTCTCAGTCTCCTCTGCATCCTGGGTATATGATACCGGATCAGGATCCCCATCGCCCATCGCATGGGTCGAGAAGATATGCGCTAGTCTACTCTGGAATATCGATGCCCCGTCTCGATATTCCCTCGACTAGGAACATTTCAAGGATGTACTCATGGACTACCCAGGCCCCACTAGTATGATCTACATCATAGTCCTGGAAGTCGAGTACACATCCTATGGGCTTTATCAACATGTAATCAGAGAGACAGAAAGTATACACGTTAAGATAAAGAGCAACCAGATAGCGCACTATCATGTCGAGCAAGAAAGTCCTACCTATATATTGTTGGAGATAGTGCCCTCATAGTCAATTATTGGATCGCAGGTACGTGATTGCAATGATTACGGAGGACCTATCCCGGTAGGACAGTCTTACTCGAAATGATAGTATGCTATCTGGTTTGCCTTTATCAGTCGTGTACATGTTCAGGTGACTGATTGCATGTTACACTTTGATAGAGCCCTTAGGATCTTGCTTTACTACCAACAGTGTGATGGCGATCATATACGTGAGAGTTGGGTAGTTTATATGCATATCCTTAATTGTGGTCCCTAGTCGTGGGAGTTTCGAGACAGGGCATCGATACTCCGGAGTAGACTAGTGTGTACAGTCGAGACCCCGACGAGGGGCGGTGGCCGGTCTCACAAGCCACTGGTGTCAGTTGGATCACCTAAGATGTATACAGGTGCTCATTGGGTTATGAGTACACCGGACAGGACTCGCCGGGAATCTGCTAGTTAGTATTATATCTATCGTCAGATAGCAGTTCCCTGGTGACATGTGTACAGGTTAGTTCATCGACCTGAGGTCGTCATTTGTCTCGTGTGAGTTCCCACTGTGCTTTGATTTCTACCCTACCACGGCTCAAAGGAGTCGTGCAAACAGGTAGCTTTTGGGTACAGTCCCGAGCCACATGGAGGCACGTGAGCGGATCGGCAGAGGATTCGTCTCTCCCGGTATTGGGGGCGAGGTCGTGCTGTGTCTAGGAGAGCCATTACACAAATCCATGGCCATGGTAGGAGATTTACTGGTAGGTTCTCCAGTAGTATCTCAGGGTGTATTGAGGCTTCACTCCGACACGACTTATACTGCTATTGGGGGTCTGACGTTGCTAGCCCCCTAGGCAGATATGCGATACTCATTGACGAACGGACCGGACTGTATATACATTGTCACTGTTAGGCTCAGTAGGGTTTCTGGATGAGTTCGTTCATCGGCCACCCTTGAGTGCGCTCATCAGCCTCCCTTGAGGTCAGTCCGTGGGCAGCCGTTACGCATTGCTAGTGCCGCTGACGGTTTGTGATTAAACCCACTGCCAGGGTACTGACGAGTCATTAGAGTCCCCCACAGACAGTTTCCCAAGTTCGGGCGAAACGTTGTAGAGGCCGTATGGTTTTATGGCAGGGTTCGGAAAATGCACGTGCGTTTACGCACGTGTTATTTTTCGGGCAGATGATACTGGTCGGCTTTGGTTTAAGCCGGATCCGAGTATTATATTGAGTATGTATAATATCTTTGTCTCAGTTGCATTTGTATTCGGTCGTAATACAAATGCGGGTATATTTATACAGTTTCGGGGTTATCCTGAAAGTCGTTTCAGGATCACTTTTGGAAGTTGCCAGTTTCCAGTTTTCTATCAGCCGTCTTTTAACATTTGGTTAAAGACGGGTTTATTTTTTCTTGAGATGAGTGTGGATTCTTCTAGAAGATTCTAGATGAGGTGACTAGGATTATTGGTGTTGAGTTTTCATTGGTTGCATTTAAGGGTTCATTAATGCATGATGACTAGGTTTGTGAGTCATGCTTTAACCTTAATGCTTTTTGTTTTGGTTAAGATATTTGTTCATGATAAGCTTCTTGTTGTGGTCACCTCCCTCCTCCTACCATCACCAACCTCTTATCTATTTATTGGCCGGCCACTACTTGAAGAGAGGAAGTGAGAATGATTTCATTTTTGAGAGAAAATACTATGGTTTTTGGGTGCATGGAAATTTCATATTTCGGTTCGTTCCATCACCCGATTAAAAATGGCAACTTCATTAACCGATCGTCCACGGACTTGGACGAAGTGAGACAAAGTCATCTACTCATTCTCTACATCATTCTTGGTCGTCTCTTTTAGCAAACTTGACGATCGAGTTGCCTCGAGTCAGAGGCGGGAGCCCGTTTAAAGAATCGTCGACGTGGTGCCACCTCGACGAAGGAATCGGAGATCGACGAGATCGGAGCAGCCGCAACGGAGCGTGGGATGATGGTTGAAGAACGAAGGACTCGGATCGTTCGGTACAACCTTTCTACACTCTTTACTGTTTGTTAGTTTAGCAATAATGGCAGATCCGGGTTAAAGTATACGATAGCGCCAGTTAAAAAGTTTTTATTCCGCATTT
The DNA here is from genome assembly GCA_030015575.1 of Agapanthus africanus. Lineage (NCBI taxonomy): Eukaryota > Viridiplantae > Streptophyta > Magnoliopsida > Asparagales > Amaryllidaceae > Agapanthus > Agapanthus africanus. The sequence goes on from CM057337.1 coordinate 89,853,734, forward strand.
GGCGTCTGTAGACTGCCGGGGCGCTAGCGTAGACTTACATATATGTCCCAGCATCCACTACAATATACATCCAATGTACAGTAATGGCCTCTAGGGCATACATATAACTAACACTTTCTCCATAACAAAGATTTATATGGAGAGCTATCTCATATCACAAGATATGAGACCTCGAAGGAATTGTTTCAAGCGAGGTTGGCAGTCGGGTCATCTGTAGGGGACGACGTCCTTACGATGATTAGCTGTATTCAAAAGCTCACGGACCTAGAGACCACATTGAACGAATCATATGCTGACTTGATTCTACAGTCCCTACCTTCTACTTACGCCCATGTGAAGAAAGTTATACTTCCAGTTGAGGTCATGCTGAAGAAAACCAGGGAGACACCCATCTGCTTATTGGGGAATCTTCCTCTTCTGGATCCAAGGCGAAAGCCAAGGGTGAGAAGAAGAATACCTCCACAAAACCGATAGGCGGTGTTAGTAAGGTAGAAGGAAAGGGCAGGGCAAAAGTTTCGGGGCTAACAGTAGAGAAGGAGGGATGTTCCTATTGTCACGGGAAAAGGGCATTGGCAGAAGAAATGCAGGGCTTAGAAAGACAGAATCCAGGATCCGAAGTATGTTGTGGCTTCAATTTCGTGTGTGTTTGTGATTGAAAACTGTATGACAATTACTCTACTTCCTGGGTACTAGATATCGGATCAAGATCTCATATCTGTAATTCATTACAGGCTTTGAGAAACCGTAGAGTTATCAAGACAGGTGATATGACTCTTAGGGTTGCTAATGGAATGAGCGTGGACGCTGTATCCGTAGGGGAATATCACCTAGGATTGACAAGTGGACAGATATTGATTTTACATAACTGTTTGTGTGTACCTAGTCTAGCTTGTAATATCATATCTGTATCATTACTTTCTAAAGAAGGATATGATTTTATATTTGTAAGCGATGTGGTCCACATCCATCTTAATCATGGTTTGATTGGGTCAGGTACACTAGATAACGGTATATATGTATTAAATCAAGCTCAGGTTTTCAACGTCCAGAACACTCTTAAAAGAAAGTTTCTAGAATTAAATCAGGTTTTCTTATGGCATTGTAGACTGGGTCACATCAATGAAACACGGTTAATGAAGTTACATAGAGAGGGATATTTGGATTCGTTCGAATATCAGTCTTATGCAAACTGTCAATCTTATCTCATAGGAAAGATGACAAAGACTTCGTTCACTGGACATGGAGTAAGAGCGAGCGAGCTCTTGGGACTCATACACAGCGACGTGTGTGGTCAAATGTCTACACATACCCGAAGTGGTTATTCCTATTTCATTACTTTTACGGATGATTTTTCTAGGTATGGACATGTATTCTTGATGAAACATAAATCCGAGGCCTTTGAGAAATTCCGAGAATATAAGAAAGAAGTGGAAAAACAAACCAGCAAAAGTATCATAACACTGAGATCTGATCGAGGTGGTGAATACTTAAGTGTCGAGTTCCTGGGTTACTTAAAAAAGAATGGAATTCTCTCTCAACTTACTCCTCCATACACACCTTAAGACAACGGTGTATCGGAAAGGCGAAACAGAACCTTATTGGATATGGTACGTTCCATGATGAGTAACGCTGAGTTACCGCGATCCTTCTGGGGTTATGCATTAGAATCTACTACATATATTTTGAAGAAGGTTCCTACCAAGACTATGCCTACCACACCATATCAGATGTGGAGTGGGAAGAAACCCTATTTTCAGTATCTGAAGATATGGGGATGTCCAGCTTTTGTAAAAAAGTAGCATGCAGATAAGCTCGAGGCACGCTCAGTACTGTGTAAATTTATGGGATACTCAAAGAACTCCGGGGGTATCTTTTCTATTACACAGAGGAACAAAATGTTTTTTGTTTCTCATCATGCCCACTTTTTGGAAAATCAATTTTGGAAAAAAAAACTAGTGGGAGCGCAATAGAACTAGAAGAAATTCCAGAACTACAAGTTATTACTGAAAGCATGGTAGAACCAGAGGTTTCGAAAGAACAGGACATCCCCGCACTACTCCGTAGGACTAGTAGGCAGTCTCATCCGCCCGAGAGATACTACGGTTTTCTCATAGACGGGAATAGAGAGGATTGCATCATTGACAATGATGAGCCAACTAGCTTCCAGCAAACCATTCAGAGCGGCGACTCGGTAAAATGGCTGGATGCAATGCGGACCGAGATGAAGTCCATGTACATCAACAAAGGATGGACTTTGAACATTGCTCCAGAAGGGGCAATACCCATAGGCTGCAAATGGATCTTCAGAAAGAAGACTGGTGTAGATGGACAGGTTGAAACCTATAAGGCTAGACTTGTTGCAAAAGGTTTTCGTCAAAGACCTGGTTTGGACTATGATAAAACCTTTTTTCCAGTGGCTATGCTCAAATCCATTCAGATCCTTCTTGCCATTGCTGCCTTCTACGATTATGAGGCAGATGGACGTAAAGGCCTCTTTTCTAAATAGAAATTTAGAAGAGTGCGTCTATATGGATCAGCCAGAGGGTTTCATTCAGAGTGGGAGCAGCGGGAAAGTGTGCAAGTTGCTTAAGTCCATTTATAGACTAAAACATGCATCGCGGAGTTGGAACATCTGTTTTGATGAGACGGTTGAAGAATTCGACTTTATCAAAAATCCAGATGAACCATGCATTTATAGTAAGATTGTAGCGAGAACTGTGGTATTCCTCGTCTTGTACGTGGATAACATTCTCTTGATAGGAAATGACATTCCTATGCTACAACAGTCAAAAGGTTCTTGTCACAGAGGCTATCCATGAAAGACCTGGGTGATGCCTCTTACATTCTGGGGATCCAGATCTATCGTGATAGGTCAAAGAGGATGGTGGGACTTTCACAGCTAAGGAACATCGACACCATACTGAAAAGATTTAGTATGGAAGATTCAAAGCGCGGTAGTCTACCGACTTGTCATAGAATCACCCTCTCCAAAGAGAAGTCTCCCAAGACTGATTTGGAAAGGGCTCGCATGTTGATTATACCCTACGTTTCTGTGGTAGGTTCTATAATGTATGCGATGTTGTATACCAGACCATATGTTGCTTACATACTCAGCGTGGTAAGCGGGTATCAATCAAACCCAGGACAGAAGCACTGGATAGCAGTAAAGAACATTCTCAAGTACTTGAGAAGGACTTAGGAGATGTTCTTGGTTTATGGCGGAAAAGACCTCTAGATCGAGGCATTTGCTGACTCCAGCTTCCAGAGTGATAAGGATGACTCCAAGTCCATGCCGGGTTAGGACTTTACCCTCAATGGAGGGGCGGTCTGTTGGGAAAGCTCCAAGTAGGATACCGTTGCTGATTCGACGATGGAAGTAGAGTATATCGCTGCTTGTGACGCCGCAAAAGAGGAAGTCTGGATGATGAAGTTCTTAACTGAACTTCAGGTGGTTCCAACGATTGTTGATCCAATACCGCTGTATTGTGACAACAACGGCGCTATAGCTTTAGCAAAGGAACTCAGGCCCCATCAGAGATCCAGACATATCTTGAGGTGGTACCATATGGTCAGGGAGATCGTTGATCGCCGAGAGATCGAGGTGAAGAGAGTAGGTACGGAGAACAACACTACAAATCCACTCACAAAGGCCATCCCTCAGACACTGTTAGAGTGGCTATTCGAGATCATAGGTCTGCGGTATGCCAATATATGGGCTTAGTGCAAGTGGGAGATTGTTAGTGATATATGCCTTAGAGGCTATTATTGTATCATACTGGTTTGTATATTACTTGAGAAGCTTGGGATATACACGGATATAGTAACAGTCTTGCTCGAAATGGTAGTATGCTACTTGGTTTGTTTCTACCTTAATATGTGCATGTGCTTTTTTTAGCATATCTCTTATACATATTGGTAGAGCCCTTAGGATCTTGACTACCAGCATTGTGATGACAGTCACACTAGTGGGGGCTGGGTAGTTTATAAGCATGTTCATATCAGATTTTTGCATTTTTATACCGCCCAATTTTTATCACATTGCTTATCGGTAGGTACTCTTGAGCTGTGTTTGCTAGTCAATTGCAGGATACAGGTTCTCGGCTCTAAACGGTGAAATTCATGGAAAAGCAGGACAAATTCCGGATTACTGCCAACCACAGATAAAACACGGGTCTTCGCTCTCTATCCGTATGTTGCCACACACCAGTTTAAGAAGACAAAAGGGCAAATCGATTGTCATCTTCATGCACAAAGCACAATGGCAACACAAAGTCCAAGAAATCTACGCGGAGCTCAAGAAAATCATGACAAAAGATCCACATCCAATCACCTTTTGATCTACTAAAATTCTGGAAGAAATGTGAAAAGATTATCAGAAACAACATATACCAGACTGAAGGAAAGAGAAAACCGGAGAAAACCACAAAAACTTATGGCCCAACTCCCTACTATAGCCGCGGTTCCACGGCATAAGCAGGCTTAGGCCGCGGAACCGTGGCCATACTGGCTCAGTGGACGATCGTATTTTGGGGGCAGATTGGTAATTTCATATATGGCCTGAATGTTGGCCTAGAGTTTCAGTTCCCTGCCTATAAATAGTCCAGAACTTGCCAAAGCCAAGGGTGCTTATTCTTGTATTTAGGTTTTAGAATACATGTTGTTGTTCTTCTTCCTCTTCTCATCTCTTCTCCATTAAAATCTTGTAGTGAGCTTTTGTGAGTGAAGGATGAATAAAGAGTTCTTTTTGTTACCATGCTTGTCTTTTTATTAATTATAATTGCTTGTATTTTTCTTTTGCTAATCTAGTTGTTGTTATTTGCTGTTTCTTTATTTCTTGTTCTCTTTTTCTTTATCCTTAAACAATAATGATGCTTACGCTTGATCCTTGGCGAGGTGAGGTCGCAAATAGCTAGTTGTAATCTTCTAACCTCTTTCTTTCTATCTTTCTCCTTTGTTTTATTTTCATCTTTCTTGTAATGGGTGAGTAGTTTCCATACTTGTTAGGGTAGGATAAGAAAAGTTTGAGAGAAGGAAATCTCTCTCACTCTTTCCTTGCCTAATATCTTGATTCGGACTCCCGTTAATTAAACCACAATCCGCTCCCTACGGCACCCTATCCTACATGATAGCGGTGATTCCTTAGTGAGACCGGTTGTGGTTGAATTAACCGGAGGTTAAGGCTAAGAGCCAAGAACGGACGGACAAGCACCAAAAGGAAGAACTTAAGCGTTGGAAAGCCTAGCTTATACTCGCAAGTTCCTTTCTAGTCGTGCTAATCCCCGTTGTTGCCGATTACCGTAACATCGATATTAAGAGTGGCAACGAAAGAAGTGAGCGACTCCTAACTCAAACTAACCTAATCCTAACCCTAACAACCTCTCTTTACATATCATTTAAGCACATAGTTAATCTCAAAACAAATCTGGACATTTGGACTTAACTCGTTAAAGCACATAGAAAAAGATTCCCATCTCCCTGCGGACGACCCGTACTCAACCGGCTAGCTACAAGCGAAACCATCTTGATTGCGGTAATTAACTAAGCACGCAAAAACTCTACCAATCAAATGGCGCCGCTGCCAGGGAGACGATAGTTTATTTCTTTGTGTAATTTCGGGTTAATTTGTGAATATAAATCTAATCGAAAAAAAAATATACATTGTAAAAAAAAAATCATCTTGTTATTTTTGATTAGTTTTTGTGCAAGTGAGCAGGATAAAACGAAGGTCGAGTTCAGTGCCAAAGACGTGGGAAGTTAGACCCATATCTCGCGGCTACACCGCGACGGATCAAGACGAAGCAAACGGTCTACTGTAAAATTCTGGAGCAAACCCAGTAAGCAAATCAAGATTCAGGAGCTCCAGACAAGCAGAGGACACCCATCTTAGCATACCACAGAAATTTCAAAACCCACCTCCACCTTACTGCTGCGGAACCGCGGCATAAGCAGGCTTAGGCCGCGGAACCGCGGCCACTTGGTGCCGTCAAGGTCTAAAATTTTCTGTGAGTCTTTATTTCCCTCTCCCCACTCCTCTGAACTCCACTGAACTGTGTTTTCTGCAGCATTCTTTGCGCAAACTCTCTTCCCCCTTCCAATAAAATTGTTCTTGTGCAGGATTCTTTGCGCCGCGCTAAAAAAATAAAAATTGATTGCAGTTGATTGTTACTGCTTTGCATTTATTAATACGGACTTTAAGGGGCTTGAAACCAATCCAGATTGGGTGGGGATTTCATCACCCTTCCCAGGACCCCAAAAATCACAAAAAACATATGCATTGACCATTATTTAATTAAAAAATACTAGACTCAGCCCTAAGAATTTTGCGCTCAATAGGACAGAGGACTAGTTACAGGCATCGGCCGTTTATCCTATCCTGACTTTGCGGTGTCTAGGCAAGTGTGTCCAAGGCAAGTGGTTACTTAATTAGGACCACTACTTACGTAGTGGGGAGCCTCCCACTTACCTGGCACTTATCTGGCCGCAATTGGCGGAGAAGAGGCGGTTTGAGGTCCTATTTCTAGCCCTTTGGAACAGTTAGGAGCTGTCTAGCTGACCTAGGTGATCCTAGATCTAGGTGTGATTGTGCATATCTTGTTTGTGATTGCTTGAAGCCATAAGTTCGTGCATATTCTGTAAAGCTCTTTCTAAAAAAAAAAAGAAAAAAAAACACAAAAAAACCAAAAACTTTTATAAAAACTCGCCCTTTGTCGCCAAAATCCCATTTTTTCGCCCACCACCCATCGTATTTTTCCATTGACGTTTTCTTACCTTCAGCTTCTCCGTTTTGACTATACTAAACTCGTTTAGTGTATGTCCACTTGGACTCGGGACACTAGCGTCCGCCTAGTCCGCGTTACGTTAGTCGCTACCGACTACGCGATCGACTCAGACGTCGAAACTCCGTCCACGCCTCTTTCACCCTTACCTTTGCCGGCCAACTCCGACATTGACCGGAATTCTGTTCATACATCCTCACCTTCACTAGCACCAACCTCTTCTTCCGCGATGTCAGGATTTAATCCAAACATCCCTACAACTCCCCCGGGATTGATTCGACCTATGGATGCGAATAACCCATCACCACCGCCTGTCGTAGCGCCACAGCGAATCGCGCTCCAGGATCGTTTCTATCCCACCCGCTCTGCACTTTCCACCTGTCTTTCCCTTCCACCGGCCAATGGGGATAATTTTGAAATTAAGCCCCACTTCATTAACATGCTTCCAAAATTTCATGGGCTTGAATATGAAGATGCCTATATCTTCATCAACAAATTTCAAAACGTTTGTGCCATGATGAAAACGACCCAGCTGTCGGACGATGCTATACGGCTACGGGTCATTCCGTTCACTTTGTGCGATCTTGCTGAAAAATGGCTGTATAGCACCGCTTCCCACTCCATAACCAGTTGGGACGAGTTTGTGAAAGTGTTTCTCAAGAAATTCTATCCGAATCATAAAACCGCGAGGATCCGTAACGAAATCAACCAATTCTCCCAGCTTTCTACTGAACCCTTCTGGAAGTGCTTTGACCGGTATAAAGACCTTCTTGTTCAGTGCCCTCACCATGGTATTGAGAAATGGCAACTTTGCCAAACCTTATACGAGGGCCTGAACCCAGCAACCAAGCAGTTGTTGGAAACCATTTGTCAGGGCCACTTCCTATCGAAATCTGACGAGCAAGCGTGGCAGTTCTTCGACGACCTTGCGGAACAAACGCTTCAATGGGAGAGCACCAGACCAACTTCTTCTTCTTCTTCCTCCACTTCTACTGGTCAGTCTAGGGTAGGAATTCACCAACTCGATGTCTCTATTGTGATGAAAGCTGAAATGGCTGCAATAACGAGAAAACTTGAAGCGATAGAGAGCAAATTTTCATCTCCTTCTCCTGCCCCTGTTCTTCCCCTTCGTACCATTTATGCTTGTTGTTCCGATCCTTCTCACTTAACCGAAGAGTATCTTTACAATCCACCATCTCAAGGACAGGATCAGGTTAATGCTGCATTTCAGTAAAGACCGAGAAATGATCCATACTCTTCCACCTACAATCCCGGTTGGAGGAACCATCCCAATTTCGCCAGGAATCAGAATCAGCATCAATTCTAAGGCAACAATTTCCAAAGGCCCCCTCCGCCGCAACAACAAGCGCAACAACAAACTCAACATCAGTTTCAGCAGCCCTTTCAACCCCAACCTTTTCAAAATCAGACGAACAACTTTGCTCCCAACAATTCTTTTCTGCAAAACAACTTTGTTCCGTCAAACAACGATAAGGTTTCCTCGCTAGAACGTAGTCTGGAGGCGTTCGTTAAACAATCGACACAATCCACCGCCAACATCCAGTCGTCTATTCAGTCTTTGGTGCAACACACTGCTGCACACGGGCAAAGCATCAAAACCATCGAAGCCCAGATAGCACAACTGAATGCGGCTTTAAGCGAGCGAGAGAAGGGGAAGCTTCCGTCCCAACCACTCCCAAATCCCGGTCACCCACATAATGTACATGTTGCTCTTGAACAACAGGACCATAATGTGAGTGCCGTGACTACATTGAGATCGGGAAGGATGCTACAAAACAACATTGGCACACGGATCGACGATGACACCCCGGCCGCCGCTTCTTCTTCTTCTTCTTCTTCTCCTTCCTCATCTTCTGAGCCTATTCTTCATTCTTCAAAAGGCTCTTCTTCCTCTTCTTCTGCTCTGAACGGACCCACTTCTCACTCCACGAAAACACCAGCTCTGGGATCCGTTCCAACTCCACAATCTCCTCCACAAGCATTGGACTCAACCAATTTTAAAAACGTTCCATTTCCAAACCGGTTGAGGTCCAATAAACAAAATCCACAAATGGAGAAGATTTTGGAGTTGTTTAAACAGGTTAACATCAACATTCCCCTTTTAGATACTGTCCAACAAGTCCCGTCCTACACGAAAATCTTAAAGGGCTTGTGCACGAAAAAGAGGAAGTCTCAGGTATCCAAGAAAGTTTTCTTGGCTAGTGCTGTGAGTGATGCTCTTACCCAATCTTTACCACAAAAACGAAAGGATCCTGGCTGTCCTACGATTTCTATTACCATTGGGGATAAGAACATCAACCGCGCACTATTAGATCTTGGTGCCAGTGTTAACCTGCTTCCGTACTCAGTATATGAGCAACTAGGTGTAGGAGTAGGAGAGCTGAAACCCACACACTGCACTCTCCAAATGGCCGACCGATCAATCACCCATCCTAGGGGTGAGCTAGAGGATGTGTTAATCAAGGTTGGGGACTTCATATTCCCCGTTGACTTCATTGTTTTAGACACACAGCCGTAGCTAACCCCCGGAATCAAATTCCGGTGATACTCGGTCGCCCATTCCTTGCAACCTCAAATGCTGTGATCAATTGTCGAAATGGTTCGATGAACCTATCTTTTGAAAACACGACAATTGAACTCAACATTTTTAGGTTGGGGAATCAGCCCTCCGAATCTAATGCTCATATACTAGACGTTTGCTCGATCCAGGAGATCACCCCAGAAGAGTGTGAATTCGAGGAGTTTTTGTTCGATCACGATAACCTTAACGCCACTAGTGCGTTCCTCTTCGAACCTGCTGCTGTTTCTGCGCCCGACAATGACTACGAGTGTTTCACTTTCTCGAACGATCTTAGCCACTCACCACCCGAGTTTGAATCCTTCGAATTTCCGGATGAGTTACCTGAACCATCCAACTCGGTCGCTTACACTCGTTTTGAACCTTTGTTGGAATCCTTTGAGTTCGAGACCTTTTAACCAATCTTGCCTTCAATCGTTTCACCTCCAACGCTCGAACTCAAGCCTTTGCCGTCTTACCTTAAGTACGCTTACTTGGGTGAGAACGAGACCCTCCCTGTTATCATCTCGGCTTCTCTAGCTCAAGCAAGAGAAAGCCCTTCTTGCGGTCTTGCACAGCAATAGGCAAGCTTTTGGCTGGTCCATGGCGGACATACGGGGATTAGTCCCCTGATCGTTGAACATCACATTCATCTGATGGATGATGCCAAACCAGCCAGGGATCCCCAAAGGCGACTCAACCCAGTCATGAAGGAGGCTGTGAAAATGGAAATCGTAAAGTGTCTGGATAGTGGTATTATTTACCCTATCTCTGATAGCCAGTGGGTTAGCCCCATTCACGTTGTCCCCAAGAAATCAGGCATAACGGTCATCACTAACGAGGCGAACGAGTTAATCCCTACTCGCACCCAAACTGGGTGGCGAGTATGCATCGATTACAGAAAACTCAACGCCGCAACCCGGAAGGACCACTTTCCGCTACCTTTCATTGACCAAATGCTTGAACGATTGGCCGGACACGAGTACTACTGCTTTCTTGATGGCTACTCTGGCTATAATCAGATTCCCATCGCCGAAAAAGACCAGGACAAGACCACATTCACTTGTCCTTTCAGCACGTTTGCATATCGTCGCATGCCCTTTGGGTTATGCAATGCGCCCGCTACCTTCCAGCGGTGTATGATGGGAATCTTCTCAGACATGGTGGAAAAATTCCTGGAGATCTTCATGGACGATTTCTCCATCTTCGGCGATTCCTTCAATGAGTGTTTGCTGCATCTCGACTCTGTCCTTACCCGATGTAAGGACAAGAACCTCACTTTGAATTGGGAGAAGTGCCACTTCATGGTGCGCGAAGGTATTGTCTTAGGACATATCATTTCGCAAAATGGCATAGAGGTTGACAAAGCGAAGATTGAGGTCATTTCTAATCTCCCTCCTCCCAGATGCGTCAGAGACATCCGAGCCTTCCTTGGCCATGCTGGTTTCTATAGACGGTTCATCAAGGACTTTAGCAAGATTGCTAGGCCCTTGACTCTTTTGCTGGCCAAGGACACGCCATTCTACTTCAACTCGAGCTGTGTGACTGCGTTCGAGTCATTAAAAAGCTCACTCACTTCTGCTCCCGTTCTTTCTTCTCCTGACTGGACGCACCCATTTGAGATTATGTGCGATGCATCCGACTTTGCCATCGGTACTGTCCTTGGACAACACATCAACAAGATGCCGCACATAATCTATTATGCTAGCCGAACCCTGAACGATGCCCAACTGAATTATACAACAACTGAGAAGGAATTCTTGGCTGTTGTATTTTCTTTAGAAAAGTTCAGGCCCTACCTCATCGGCTCTCCAGTCATTGTCTACACAGACCATTCTGCTCTGCGCCATCTTTTTGCGAAGAAAGATGCAAAATCCCGGCTAATACGTTGGATCCTCTTGCTTCAAGAGTTTGACCTTGTTATCAAGGAAAAAAGAGGATGTGAAAACGTAGTCGCCGACCATCTCTCACGACTTCCTTCTTCGCCGTCGCTTCAAATTCCGATCAACGACGTTTTCCCGGATGAACAGCTCTTGACAGTATCTTGCGAACCCTGGTTCGCAGATATTGTGAACTATTTGGTCACAGGGTTACTACCGACTGAATGGTCAAGTCAGGACAGACTTCGATTCTTATCCCAAGTAAAACACTTTTACTGGGACGAACCCTATCTGTTCAAGTATTGTCCCGACCAGATTATTCGTCGGTGTGTCCCTGACGATGAATTCAAGAGTGTACTGTTATTTTGCCACGATCAAGCATGTGGCGGGCATTTTGGCCCCAGAAAGACAGCTGAGAAGATCTTGTAATGTGGTTTCTACTGGCCACAACTCTTCAAAGACGCTCATGACTACTGCAAGACTTGCTCCCGGTGCCAACACTTGGGCCGGATATCCAGGAGGAACGAGATGCCGCTCCAACCAATCTTGGTTGTGGAGATTTTCGACGTTTGGGGGATAGATTTCATGGGGCCGTTTGCCAGCTCTTTTGGGAACTTTTACATCCTTCTTGCTGTTGATTACGTCTCTAAGTGGGTCGAGGCTGTGCCCAGCCGGACTAACGACAACAAGGTTGTCGTTAGATTTCTTAAGGAATACATTTCTCCCGGTTTGGGCACCCCCGAGCGATCATTAGCGACAATGGAACTCATTTCTGCAATAAGACTTTCGAGGCCTTGATGCGGAAATATTCCATTAATCATAAGCTATCTACGCCCTACCACCCCCAAACCTGTGGGCAGGCCGAAGTTTCAAATCGGCAAATCAAGCAGATACTGGAGAAGACGGTTTCCAAGAACCGTAAGGATTGGTCGTTGAAACTCACTGATGCCCTTTGGGCATTTCGAACTGCTTATAAGACCGATCTTGGCATGTCTCCCTATCGGCTTGTGTACGGAAAGGCTTGCCACCTCCCTGTCGAAATAGAGCATCGCGCATTTTGGGCGATAAAAGAACTGAATCTGTCTCTCGAAGATGCGGGCAGCCATCGGAAGCTGCAGTTGAACGAATTAAGCGAGCTTAGGGATGAGGCTTACGATAACGCGGTTGTCGTTAAGAACCGAACGAAGGTGTTTCACGATAAACACCTTTTGCGCAAAACTTTCGTACCTGGTCAACAGGTACTGCTTTACGACACCCGGCTACACTTCCATCCAGGAAAGCTCAGATCTCGCTGGAAAGGGCCGTATTTTGTGCGGAATGTGTATCCGCATGGTGCTGTGGATTTGGAGAATCCAAAGGACGGTTCATTTTTCAAAGTAAACGGACACCGACTTAAACCGTACCTTAGTGTCGAACCAACAGAGGAGCTCCTGGTCTTACAGGAGCCGGTTTACTCTGCATAATCTTCCTCGGCCTACCTCCAAACTTCGGTTATCCAGCCAAGAACAGTGGACACTGTTCCAAATAAGTTTGGGGCTATGTATATACCTTTTTGTATATATTTGTGAATATTCTTTTCCATTTTTACTATTTTTTCTTTTCTTAAAACACAAAAACATAATTTTTTTTGTATATATCTAACCGACAATTTTGACCCTTCAATGATCTCTTCATGCAATGACAGTGAGGACACTGTCCAGTTCAAGTTTGGGGGTACGCTCGGTACGCATTTCTAACCTTCGCATTCATATGTATATTTTGCATCTGCATTCTAAAATCCATAAAATCCATAAAAATCAGAAAATTTTCTAAAACCATAAAAACTTTTCTGTCAAGTTAGCTAGTGGGAGAACTCTGATTCAACATTTCGACGGTTTTGTTTGATAAGATAAGAATAACTAAATCTTATTTTTAGATTTTGAAAACCTGAAAGATAACTCTCCTTTGAAGTTAACTATAGCTGATATACGTCTTTACATCACACTACACGTGTCGTGAGTTTTGGAAATTAGATGACAAGTCTTTTATGTCTAAAAACTTTTAAATGGATAAATGATTTTCTGAGGATCAAATAGGTTTGTTCTGAAATAAGTAATATCAAGAATAGTTTATGAAGTAAAGTGAATATGAAGGAATATTATTGATGCCTTAATTGGAACTAAGTCTGAAAAATAACCCATCTGAAACTTGATTGGAATGATTACATACCGAACTCACTAAACACGTCTTTTATCCAAAAAAATAATTGAACTGCCGGTTATATCTCCGTTCGTATTGAATCATCATGATTTTCACGCTAAATTGTCTTTTGTTTTTGGGCCTAGGTAACTTGAGTAATTAAGTCCGCTGGGGTGTCTCTACACCTAATGCTCTAAAGCTAACTGGTTTGGGTGCATTGGCCCAAAGCTCGTTAAGAAGCCTAGAAAGTCCAGATTAAAACAAAGTCAAGCAAGTGTTCTCTCCGAGTTAAAATTCCTAACGGTTCTTTGTGTGAGAATAATCTTGACAAAAGACAGGTTTTTGTAAAAAAATATTTCTAGCGGAGATATGAAGGTTTTATTCTATGATAAAGACTATTGTACGTTCACAGAGGTGTGTATGAAATGAAAACAAGAAAAAGGTGGAGTGAAAAATAAGACCTAGTTTCCTGTTAAGGAAGATAGAAATTCTGAAATTGAAACCTTACTGGAAAACGAAACTTGAAAAATACTTAACTCTTTATAAAACTTATGTGATCTTTTTAAAATTGTTATCTGGGCTTTATTGTGTGACATGATGACTTTAACCGATCCTTCTGGAACTTAACGACACTATTTGCACTGCATGTAAAGACATATAAAATCTTTAGTTAAATAAGAAGCGAGGTGTGAAAAATAAGGGTTCGATAGTCTAGACTTAGGATCATAGAATTGTTATTTTCTGAAACAAAACTTTAGGGTTTGAATCATAGTTATTTTGCAAAACTAGCTTGACCGGATTTTGTGGGTAGTATCCGTTGAAAATCCTCAGGAGACAACACTCCTCCTACTAGGGACACCTAGAGGTTTAACGGCTTGTTGCACATGCTCAGTGCAATCGCGTTCCCTGCGAAAGTGAGGTTAGGAACTTTTGTGAATAAATTGGCTTTGCTCGAGACGAGCAAATGATAAGTTTGGGGGTATTTGTTCATATCAGATTTTTGCATTTTTATACCTTCCAATTTTTATCACATTGCTTATCGGTAGGTACTCTTGAGCTGTGTTTGCTAGTCAATTGCAGGATACAGGCTCTCGGCTCTAAACGGTGAAATTCATGGAAAAGCACGACAAATTCCGGATCACTGCCAACCACAGATAAAACACGGGTCTCCGCTCTCTATCCGTATGTTGCCACACACCAGTTTAAGAAGACAAAAGGGCAAATCGATTGTCATCTTCATGTACAAAGCACAATGGCAACATAAAGTCCAAGAAATCTACGCGGAGCTCAAGAAAATCATGACAAAAGATCCACATCCAATCACCTTTTGATCTACTAAAATTCTGGAAGAAATGTGAAAAGATTATCAGAAACAACATATACCAGACTGAAGGAAAGAGAAAACCGGAGAAAACCACAAAAACCTATGGCCCAACTCCCTACTATAGCCGCGGTTCCGCGGCATAAGCAGGCTTAGGCCGCGGAACCGCGGCCATACTGGCTCAGTGGACGATCGTATTTTGGGGGCAGATTGGTAATTTCATATATGGCCTGAATGTTGCCCTAGAGTTTCAGTTCCCTGCCTACAAATAGTCCAGAACTTGCCAAAGCCAAGGGTGTTTATTCTTGTATTTAGGTTTTAGAATACATGTTGTTGTTCTTCTTCCTCTTCTCATCTCTTCTCCATTAAAATCTTGTAGTGAGCTTTTGTGAGTGAAGGATGAATAAAGAGTTCTTTTTGTTACCATGCTTGTCTTTTTATTAATTATAATTGCTTGTATTTTTCTTTTGCTAATCTAGTTGTTCTTATTTGTTGTTTGTTTCTTTCTTGTTCTCTTTTTCTTTATCCTTAAACAACAATGATGCTTACACTTGATCCTTGCCGAGGTGAGGTCGCAAATAGCTAGTTGTAATCTTCTAATCTCTTTCTTTCTATCTTTCTCCTTTGTTTTATTTTCATCTTTCTTGTAATGGGTGAGTAGTTTCCATACTTGTTAGGGTAGGATAAGGAAAGTTTGAGAGAAGGAAATCTCTCTCACTCTTTTCTTGCCCAACATCTTGATTCGGACTCCCATTAATTAAACCACAATCCGCTCCCTACGGCACCCTATCCTACATGATAGCGGTGATTCCTTAGTGAGACCGGTTGTGGTTGAATTAACCGGAGGTTAAGGCTAAGAGCCAAGAACGGACGGAAAAGCACCAAAAGGAAGAACTTAAGCGTTGGAAAGCCTAGCTTATACTCGCAAGTTCCTTTCTAGTCGTGCTAATCCCCGTTGTTGCCGATTACCGTAACACCGATATTAAGAGTGGTAACGAAAGAAGTGAGCGACTCCTAACTCAAACTAACCTAATCCTAACCCTAACAACCTCTCTTTACATATCATTTAAGCACATAGTTAATCTCAAAACAAATCTGGACATTTGGACTTAACTCGTTAAAGCACATAGAAAAAGATTCTCATCTCCCTACGGACGACCCGTACTCAACCGGCTAGCTACAAGCGAAACCGTCTTGATTGCGGTAATTAACTAAGCACGCAAAAACTCCACCAATCAAAGCACATCTTTATACAGGTCCCTAGTCATAGGATTATCGAGACGGGGCATCGATACTCTAGAGTAGACTAGTGTATACGCTTCTCATCCCAGCAGGGGAGATGGTCTGTCCCACAGCCATTAGTACGTCGTACTGGAGATAGTATGCAGGTGCTCATTGGGTTATGAGTACACTAGACATAACTCGTAGGGGACTGCTGGTAGGTATTATACTTATCATCAGGTAGTAGTGAAATTGTGCGTTAGCACCACCACATGGTTTTACTAGCATCAAGCATGCCGTTTTAAAAAATTTCGGGGTGCTAATCTACACTAACCAAGATCTTAAACTAGATGATTAGGGTTTAACTATGATATCATCTACTTTACACTAAGAGATGGATGGCTACAACCTTTGTAGACCGTGTCCTTCTCTTTTAAAGCTCCGGGTTGTAGTCCACGCAACTCCACTAGGCTCCACTTGAAGGTTGAACGAACTTGCTCCGATGACTTTCGTGCCGAAGATGATCCACCCGAAGTCTACTAATCCAAGGTACTTCTTCACTAAACTCTTTAGTGAAGTAACCACACTACACCAAAGCGCTAATCTAGTGTAGGATGGTTAAGTAAGGATATTGTTTTCTCACAAGCTCAAGAGTTCACAACTCATGTGAGGGATTGAGCTTGGAGGTGGAGGTGAAGAAGATGGAGAGAGCTAGATAGCAACTCAAGAAAATGGCTAAGTGTGGAATGAAGTGTAAAATGGCTCATCTAAAATTCATACATTATTGAAGCATACCATTTTTAACACTTAAAATTGTAGCTATGCTTCAATAGTGCAAGCAAATGAATATAAAATAAAATAAGCCATGCTATGCCCATCCCTCCAAAGTCTCCCCATTTTCCATCTTAATTTCTATTTTCTAAAAATAGAAATACCATTCCATGCTTCATATATATATATATATATCACACACACACACACACATATAAAGATAAGCATATAATTAGTGAGCAATAATATTAGTCAATATACAATTATATCAAATATAAATATATATCATATTATTAAATCAACACTTGATTTAATAATCCGGTTATATCACATATAACCGACTAATATCATTTATCTGTATACCACATTATCAAATTAGCACTTGATTCAACAATCCGGTTATATCACATATAACCTTACGGATAATAAATAGCCGCCAGATTACAATATGGTATCTCATACTCGTATTTTATCATGCCCCCGCACATATCAACATATATGCCCTACTCCGTTTCGCTTGAACCAGGAAACTTCTTTGTGGGACTCTAAACACTCGTCAATACGCCAGCAGTAGGTGATGATCATATCAGTCACCCACAAGCCGTCAGCGGTACTAGCTGGACGTAACGGCTACCCAAGTATTAAGCGAATAGAAAATCAACAAGCAAGCTTTTCCAAACTCCAATAAAGCCTATAGGTAACACCTACCGTACGGTCCGGTCTCTTCGTCTGATATGTCACATATCGAGTCTTGGGGTGGAATCGTCAGACCCTAATAACTTGATAAGTCATACCGATGTAAGTTCTATAACGGTATGAGAAACTACTGATAACACTTACCAGTAAATCTCATCAACAGCTCTGGCCAGGGACTTACTGTTATAGCCAATTGAGGATAGCGCAACATCAACACCCTGTACCGGGAGAGATGAAACCCCCTATCGCTCATTGCTTCCATGTGACTCGGGACTGTACCCAAAACCCACCTGTTTGCACGACTCCTTTGAGCCGTGGTAGGGAGGAAATCAAAGTACAGTGGGAACCACATAAGACTCTATGACGATCTCGGGTCTACAGAATAACCTGTACCAGTGTCACCAGAGAACTGCTATCTGACGATAGGTATATTACCATCTAGGAGTTCTCGATGAGTCCTGTTCGGTGTACCCATTCTCTAATGAGCACCTGTGTACAATCTTTGATGTCAAACACCAATGGATATGGAATCAACCATCGCCCCATACAGGGTCAAGAAACGTACACACTAGTCTATTCTGGAATATCAATGCCCTGTCTCGATATTCCCTCGACTAAGGGCTTTATCAACATGTATATGAGAGACAATATAATAATACCAGTGAACATGTTAAGATAAAAGAAACCAGATAACATACTATCATGTCGAGCAAGAAAGTCCTCCATATATATGTCTAAGCATCCACTATATCATACAATAATGGCCTCTAGGGCATACACATCATTAACAAGCAGTACCCAGGTGACATGAGTACAGCATAGTCTGTTGACTTGACACTGTTGCTTTGTCTCGAGTGTGTTCCCACTGTTCTTTAACTACTACCCTACCATGGCTCAAAGGAGTCGTGCAAACAGCTAATAGTTGGGTGCATTCCCGAAGCACTTGGAGGCATGGCGGTTAGATAGGATTCGTCTCTCCCGGTATTGGGGGTTGATACCGCGCTGTGTTCGGAAAGCCATTACACAAAGTCCTTGGCCAAGGCAAGCGAGATTTACTGGTAGGTACTCCAGTAGTTTCTCAGGATATTTTAGGCTACACTCCGGCACGACATATTGCGCTATTAGGGGTCTGACGATTACCGCCCCTAGGCCCGATATGCGATACTCTTAGATAAACAGACCGGACTGTACGGAGATTGTCATAGATAGGCTTAGTAGGAGTTCGGATAAGTTTTCTCATCGGCCTTCTTATCGATAGATACCTGCATAGCTGTTACGTGCAGCTAGTACCGCTGACGTGCTTGTGGTTAAACCCACTGCCAGCGTAGTTTCGAGTCTTTAGAGTCCCACACAGAGGGTTTCCCTACATCGGGTAAAAGATGTAGAGGTCGTATGGTTTTACGACAGCGTTCGATCGCGTACATGTACTTGTGCACGTATGATAATTTGGACAGATAATACTAGTGGGCTTTAGTTTAAGCCGGATCCTAATATTATATTGATGTATTATTTTCGTCTCATTGTATTCGTATTTTTTTGGAATACGGATACGGGTATGTATATACTGATGAGGGGCATTCTCGTAATTTACTCGGGATTGTTTCTAGAAGAAGACACCTCATTTGGGTTTTAATCTTTTGATTAAAAGATTAATGAGGTGGAGATAATAAGGTGGAGGTTTGCATTAAGTGAGGCATGGCTACTCGGTGACTCATGGCATGACTCAGTAGATCACTCATGAAGAATGCTAGATATTTTGTAAGGATGCTAGATATTTTGACTTGTGAATTATTGTATGCTTCATAAGTCACAAAGAGAGAGCCATCTTCATTATTATCTCTACACTACACTCTCTTTTCCTCAAGCTCCTTCTTCTTTCTCTAAACCTAAATGTCTCACGTGCTGAGAATCCTAGGGTACTTAGAGACATAATAATCCATCTACACTCTCTACATCATCCAGGACATCTAGTTTAGCGAACTAGATGCCGTAGTTACCTCGGATTTGAGGTTGGAGCTCGGACTATAGACTCTCGGGTGGATCGTCTTTGACTCAAAGAGGCCGATGAGGAGGCATCGATCCAAACGATCCTTGGAGCTTATGACGAGGAGGAGGATAGCGATAAGAAGACCCGAAGGACATGGTAACGTGAGGTATAACATCCTATCCGAGTAGTTAACCTCATACAGTTTTGTTAGCTAGGGTTTAGCATCGATCCTAGAATTCAAGTCGGTGTTGCGACACCCGTAAAAATCGTTTTTTACGTATTCCGCCTCCCCGCGAATTCGCGGGGTACGTGACATCGACTTACATGCTGTTAGTTAAGTAACCTAACGGTGCATTACGGGGCCCCATTGCGAATGCGGATGGCATATAAAAAGCATGCTATTTTGGTTGTTTCTTTTGTGGCTTGGAAACATAAAATGAGGGGAACGCATTATCAAAATAATAATGCAAGGAAAAATAAATCTAAATGATGTTGTTGGAACCAATTTTAAAACTACTCGGTTTTCTTCAAAACTCATAGTTATATTGTTTTGCTTTGCATAGTAGGAATACCCCGCACCTCATTCTATGAGGGAAGAGTCTTGATCCCTTCATCGGGAGTTCGCTCTTAAGCAAAAGTTTATGTTACCAGTTTTAAAAAGTGGAGCTTAAGCCACTCCATTTCAAAGCTACTCGAGTTCCTTCAATGATATTAAGTTCATCATGATAAAGGTTTTTCGCTAAAAACTAGCCGTAGCCCTCTGTCATTTCAGATTAGTATTGCTTAGTATCCGTGCTACGTATTTTGATCTTTAGTCGAGATGTAGTGTTCGGTAGCTATGTAATACTTTTCTGTTGCCTAGTAATGAGATTGGTTAGGATAGCCGTGCAGTAATTTTGATCTTTAGTCAGGTGTCATGTGGGTGGGTCTAATGCAATCAAAAGATAATGACGGGTAGAATTTGACTAGGACACTTTGGCATTTTGATCTTTAGTCAAGGTCACTTGGGTCCTAGGGAAAAAAACCATATCGGGAGTTTCAAACATAAGGGAAACTTGCTAGGCATGCGCATACCTTCTGGAGTGTGGTGACTTGAGTGGATTCCGTCAAGTTATCACATGATGATAGTTGGGTCCTAATTCCCACTGATGAGTATGTATTACTCCTCGGGAGATTTCTTCACTTCGCAATTAGCTAACCTATTAGGTGTCTAGAAAGTGTTAACGAGGTTATGTCTCTGCGGAAATGGGGTTATTAATTTGGTTCGTGCGAAAGCACGGGAGACCTCCCTCAGAGTACCAACACTGGTCTGGCTGAACGGTTAGCGAACTTGTAAAGTGTAAATGATCCCGACTAGTTCTCCTTTCAGGGTTTGAAGAAGAATTCAAGGAAAAAGTGGGAGCCATCCTAATCAGATAAAATGATAACCAATCTGATCTTGATAGAGTGCACGCTGAGTGTTTCTTTTCTCTCTCTCTGGTACAGCGACCCATGACTTACCTTAAAAATTCATGAACCAATTTGACCGAACCTTTTTACACCCTTGGCTTTGGCTTGTCTTGATTCGTGACAAAGTTGCACATATCCCTGCTGTTAGGAATATGTATGCCCTAAGAGGCCATTATTGATGATATAGTGGATGCTTGGACATATATATAGAGGACTTTCTTGCTTGATATGATAGTATGCTATTAGGTTACCTTTATCTTAACATGTAGACTAGTATTTATACTGTCTGTCTCTTTCATGTTGATAAAGCCTTTTGGATATGTACTTGACTGCCAGGATTATGATGAGATCATACTAGTGGGGCCAGGGTGGTCAACAAGTACATCCTTTAATCAGTTCCTAGTCGAGGGAATATCGAGACTAGGGCATCGATATTCCAGAGTAGACTAGTGTGTATGTTTCTTGTTCCTTAGAGGGTGATGGCTGATCCCACAGCTATTAGTATGTGACATCAAAGATTGTTCACAGGTGTTCATTGGAGAATGGGTACATCGAACATGACTCACCGAGGAATCCTATTTGGTAGTATACCTATCGTCAGATAGCAGTCCTCCGGTGACATTGGTACAGGTTAGTCTGTAGACCTGAGATCGTCATAGAGTCTTGTGTGGCTCCCACTGTGCTTTGATTTCCTCCCTACCATGGCTCAAAGGAGTCGTGCAAACAGGTGGATTTTGGGTACAGTCCCGAGTCACATGGAGGCAATGAGCGATAAGAGGGGTTTCGTCTCTCCCGGTATTGGGGGTTGATGTTGCGCTATGCTCGATTGGCTATAACTGGAAGTCCCTGGCCAGGGCTGCTGCCGAGATACACTGATAAGAGTTATCAGTAGTTTCTCGAATCGTTATAGGCCAGACATCGGCATGACTTATAACGTTACTGGGGACTGATATTTACCACCCCTAGACATGATATACGGCATATCAGACGAAGAGACCGGACTGTACGGTAGTGTTACTGATAGACTTCATGGAGACTATGAACAAGCTTGCTTGTTAATCTTCATATCGCTCAATACCCGGGTGGCCGTTACGTCCAACTAGTACCGCTGACGGCTTGTAGGTGACTGATGTGATCATCACCTACTGCTGGTGTATTGACGAGTCTTTAGAGTCCCACATAGAAGTTCCCTGGTTAAAGAGAAACGAAGTAGGACACATATGTCATATGTGTGTGGGCCTGATTAAATACGTGTATATGATACCGTATTGAAATCTGGTAGTTATCTGTTATCGGTTCGGTTATATGTGATATAACCAGATTATCGAATCAAGTGTTGATTTGATAATGTGATATACAGATATATGATATTAGTCGGTCATATGTGATATAACCGGATTATAAAATCAAGTGTTGATTTAATAATGTGATATACATTATATGTGATATAATTATATCTTAACTAATATCATTAGCTCACTAATTATTCTTCATTATATATATATATATATATATATATATATATATATATATATATATAATGAAGCATGGTTTGATTTTCTATTTTTGAGAAAAATAGAAATGCGGTGTAAGTTGAGAGCATGGTTGCAAGTATGGGAGTTATATTTGTTTATTCATCTTGACTCACTATTCAAGCATGGTTGTAATTTTATATTGCAAAATTCCATGCTTGAATGAGTGGGGGTCAAGAGTTGCCATTCATTCTTTGCTCATTCTCAATACTTAGCCATTTTCTTGAGTTGCTCCCATGGTTGCTCTCTAGCTTCTTCTTCTTTCTCAATTGCTATAGTTTAAGCTTCAACTCTCACATGTGATGTGAATCATGAAGCTTGAACAAAAACTTGTGAGCTTTTAACACCCTCTACTTCACCATCCTACACTTGACTAGTGATCGAGTGTAGGATGTTTACTACGCTAAAGTGTTTAGTATAGAGGTAGATTGAGGTGGATGGACTTCGCACGGATCGTCTTTGGCGCGAAGATCATGAAGGAGGTTTGTTCAACTCGAAAAGGAGCCTAGTGGAGTTGCGTGGACTTCAACCTGGAGCTATTAACTCGAACTACAAAGGTTGTATGCTCTTTTCTTCTCTTTAGTTCATCACATCACAAAAGGAAAACCCTAATATTCTCGTAAAGATCTTGTTAGTCTAACTTAGCACCTAATAAAATTAAAATTTGGCATGCTTGATGCCTCTAGAACCTCATGGTGGTGTTAAGGTCGACTTTCATGGTATCGGAGCCAAGCTAGAACATTAGGGTAACTTATAGCGATATTAGAAATCCGCCGTTTTAGTCGCGCAAAAACTACCGATAAAAACTGTTTTCCAAAATGATGTTTTGAGTTATTTGCACACCCCGCGGACTCACGGTTTGAACCGAGAAGCCGCGGGGTGGAGCGTGCGCACCTCGGGGACATGGGGGGGGGCCCGAACGGCTGGGTCCACTCCCCAAGACCACCACAAGGTGGTCTTGGCGGTGTGGATCCGAAACTGCCCCACCTTAGGCAGTTTCGGGTCTGCCTCACCCCCTGGCCACCTTGTGGTGGCCTTAGGGGTGGGGTACCCCTTTTAACCCCCCATTCGATAGTTAATTTTGGGATCTTCGCCCCCGCGAATATTCGGACGGGTTTCGAGTTCGTTTCGACTCCCGGATTGGCTTAAAACGATCGGTTTTGGAACTTTAGCTCACTGGATTTTTCATGTCTTGGAAAAATTGGTTTAGTTTGCTAATTGCGTGCGGAATTGTAATGTCGTGGTTACTTTACAAGCTTTGTGATGTGTGATACAATTATTAGAATCTGGATTAATTAGTTTTATGAAAACTAGTTAGTATATTATAAACCTAGCCGCTTAGTCTCAATTGATCGATTGCCACGAAGTTTTGATTCAAATCAAAACTCCGTCGCAATTGCGTATTGTACGCGATCACTAAGTCGGGAAGCTTGTTGAATTATCCAACAACCAATTAAAAAGAGTTTTTAATTTGAGACTAAAATGCAAGTTTTATAAGTTAGGCATAAAATTCGGAATATGAGATATTCCGGGTTTATGATGTCTAAGGATATGGCGGATTCTAATTATTGTAGTTTTCTGTTTTCTTTTCTGCGACCGTAAGTGTAATATGTAGGGTATCCCAATCTCGTTGCTATATGTCAATGAGTTTTAGAGATACGCATATTTGCTTACGTTGATGATATGTGATATCATGTGTTGCTGTTGATATGATTTATTGGATCGTCGTGAAAGAATAGCCCGGGGGTTCTATGTGAGATGAGAGTTTTTATTTTCATTCATGTAAAATCTGTATGTAATAATCTTTTATTTAGGCACTTCCGGGTTGAGGATGATGTCACCATTGTTGTTTATTATTTAATTTTCCGCATTAGAATAGACCCAAGGAGGAGAGCACAAGTAACCGGGTTCTAGAGTCCAGTGGGAGACCATCTCAAGGAGTTGAGACCGGGTCTTCTAGCTTAAGAATTGGCAGGGTTACTTGCCGCTCTCGTAGGGGTCTATGGGATGTGGGTTTGGCTATTCATCACGACCGTGGAATCCGTGTTTTACATTACTAGCTAAATTTAAAACACGGAAATCCTAGTATATCCAATATTTCATATGTTGCTTTTGCTGCTTGGTTCTGTGATGCGATCATATAACCGTGTGAGACGAATGTTGTATTATATATATGATATATAATAAACATTGCTTATGTTTTGCACCCGCGCTAGTCCATCCTCCACTCTTCCGGTAGTTAAGTAACCTAACGGTGCATGACGGGGCCCAGTGGCGAATGCGAATAGCATAAGCATACGTTCTATTTTCGTTTCACTTTTCTGTAATGTTTAGGAAACATTAAATGATGGGACTTCATTAATGAGATTAATGAAAAGAAAGAAACCAAAAGATATTCTAGAATCAAACTTTTAAAAAGGGTAGCACTAGTTTTTGCTTTGCATAGTGGTATTCCTTGATGAATATCTAGCACTTCATTCGATGAGGAAAGAGCCGAGATCCCTTCACTGGGAGTGACCTCTTTAGCGAAACTAGCAAATGCTGCAACCCACTCGATTTTTTCTTTTGACTGCTTCTCTAATTCGTGCTTTTCATAGTGGTATTCATGAATATCCATCACCTCATTCGATGAGGAAAGAGCTGAGATCCCTCACCGGGAGTGACCTCTTTAGCGAAGGTAGCAAAAGCCTAAAAAACACTCCTATTCTAAATCACTAGATTCTACAGCGATATCAAGTTCATTACGCTCATGGTTTTCTTAAAAATCTGCACAGCCCTCCGTCATTTCAGATAAGTACTTTAGTATTCGTGCTGCGTTTGTTGACCTTGTTAAGGCGTAGTGTGCGGTAGCTGATTAGTGCTTATCTGCTAGCATGAGATGCGATTGGGTTAGGGTAGTCGTGCGGCCTTGTTGACCTTGTCAAGGGTCGTGCGGATGAGTTTAATTCAATTAAGAAATGATGGGTAGAACTTGACTAGCACTTATGGTTTGTTGACCTAGTCAAGGTCATAAGTGGCTAGGGGTAAAAACATTATCAGGAATTTCAAGTGTTGAAATTTGCAATGAGATTGTATACCTTCTATATGATAGTTGGATCCCGATACCCACTGCGAGTAAGAGTTACTCCTGGGACATTTTTTCACTTTACAATTAGCTAATCAAGTAGGTGTCTAGAAAGGTGTCAACGAGGTTAAGCCTCTAGGGAAATGAGGTTTATTTTAATTAAGTCCGTGCGAAAGCACGGGGAATCTCCCTCGGAGTACCGATACCTGCCTGGCCGAACGATTGGCGAACCTGCAGGGTGTAATTAATCTCGGCTAATCTTACCTTTTAAGGTTTGAAGGAAGATTTGATAAAAACAATGGGAGCCATCCTGATTAGATAAAATAACCAATCTAATCTTGCAATGAGCGTACGCAAAGTGATTATCCTTCTCTCTCTCTTGGTAGCGACCAATGAAATGCCTTAATCAAGATAACAATATGGATGTTTTGAACGAACCTACTTATCCTACTAGGATAGGTTCCGCTCTATCTTATCATTGTCATAAGTCTGAGCAAGGAACAGGGGAATATTTGGATTCCCATGCCACCCAAACGAAGAATAAGCATGTTGATGCATTGTCTTCGGGTGTATGTTCGTAACCATGAACTTTTTCTCAGTTACCTCTACGTCCTGGGTATAGGATACCAGATCAGGATCCCATACATGTAATTTGTTACATGGGCTAAAGACAGGTAGAGAACTGGGAAAGGGTGATATGTCTATAGTAGTAGAGATGGTGCAATTGTTGTAGCCAAAGCAGTTGGCAAATATCACATAGTATTACCAATTGGTAATAGATTGATTCTGAGCAACTGTTATTTCGTACCAATAATATTGTGAATATTTTATTAGATCAAGTGTTGATTGGGTAAGGTACGTTGTATAACAGTATACATGTTCTGAATCAAAATACAGTTCCAAACATACAAAACACACACAAGAGGAATAGTTCAGAAATGAACGAAGTCTTCTTGTTGCATTGTAGACTAGGTCATATTGATGAAACAAGACTAGCAGAAGTTCCATAAGGATGCATATTTGAATCCGTTCAAATTTACATCTTATGAAACTTGCCAGTCATGTCTTAAAGACTAAGTGACTAGATCTCCGTTTATTAGAAACAGAGAAAGAGCTACTGAACTCTTGGATAGATACATAGTGATGTATGCGGTCCTATGTCTACATATGCCAGAGATGGTTCCACGTACTTTATTATCTTCACCGATTTTCTCTCAAGATACGGACATGCGTTCTTGTTGAAACACAAAACTGAATCTTTTGATAATTTCAAGTAATATAAGTACGAAGTTGAGAACCAGATGGGTAAAGGTATTCAAACCCTTCGATATGATCGGGGAGAAGAATACTGGAGCACAGAACCCCAAGACTATTTAAAAGAGAATGAGATTCTCTATCAGTTTACTCCTCCGTATACACCACAACACAACGGTATATCGAGGTGGAGGAATCGCACCCTATGAGATATGGTGCGCTCTATGATGAGTACTACTGAGTTACCTATTTTCTTTCAGGGACATGCACTTGAGAAGATGCATACCTATTGAATAGAGTTCCGATCAAATCCATTGCCTACCACTCCATATGAGATATGGAATGGGAAGAGACCATCTCTTAAACGAGTTAAGATATGGGTTGTCCGACCTATGTTGAAAAGCAAAATCCAGACAAGCTCGTGGCAATGTCAGTTCTGTGCAAGTTTGTAGGATATCCCAAACATTTGCGAGGGTATATTTTCTACCCCACCGAGGAACAAAAGGTGTTTTGTTTCTTGACATGCCACCTTTTTGAAAAAGGAATTTCTTGTGGAAGAAATTTGTAGCGATGAGTTAGAACTGGAAGTAGTTCTAGCAAACACAAACTATAACTGACGATTTGGTGGAACCAGAGGATTCAATAGTCCCTGACAAACCGCAGCCACTCCGCAGATCTAGTTGGGTTCCTTATCCACCTGAGAGATACTAAGGTTTTCTTGTAAACGGTGGGAGCGAGGATTGCATCATGGAGATGATGACCCAACTAGTTTCAAGCAGGCCATCACAAGTGGAGACTATATGAAATGGCTGGATGCTATGCGATCTGAGATGGAATCCATGTACACCAACAAAGTATTGACTTTGGATGTTGCTCCTGAAGGGGTAAAACCCATCCGGAGCAAGAGGACCTTTGAGAAAGATAATTTGGTGTAGATGGAAAAGTTGAGACTTTCAAAGCTAGACTTGTTGCTATGCTTAAGTCCATCAGGATCCTACTTGCCATTGCTGCATACCATGACAACGATATCTGGCAGACTGCACGTCAAAACCGCTTTTCTAAATGGTGATTTAGAAGAGAGCGTGTATATGGCACTTCCAGAGGGCTTTGTAGACAGTAGGAGCAGCGGAAGCATGTGCAAGCTGCTTAAATCCATCTACTGGTTAAAGCAGGCATCGCGGAGATGGAACATCTGTTTTAATGAAGCTGTCAAAGAGTTTGACTTCATCAAAAAGGTAGATGAACCATGTATAAATAAGAAGGTTGTAGAGAGTATGGTATTCTTCATCGTATTGTACGCGGATGACATACTCTTGATAGGAAAAGATGTTCCTATGCTACACTCGGTCAAGCACCTCTTATCACACAGGTTCTCTATGAAAGATCTAATCGATGTCTTCTACATCGTGGGGATATAGATCTATAGAGATAGATCTAAATAGATTTGGGATTGTCCCAATCCAGGTACATAGACACCATGTTAAAGGGGTTTAATATGGATGATTCTAAGTGTGGTAATGTACCCGCTTGTTCAGGAATCACTCTCTCGAAAGAGATGTCTCTCGAGACTGATTTGGAGAGGGCTCGCATGCAAGGAATGCCCTATGCTTTGGCAGAAGGGTCAATCATGTATACGATGTTATGTACCAGACCAGATGTACCTTACTCACTAGGTGTAGTAAATAAATATCGAAAAGATCTTTGGGAAAACCACTGGAAAGCTGAAGAACATTCTTAAGTGCTTGAGAAGGACTAAAGAGATGATCTTGGTGTATGGTAACGGTGAACTCCAGATGGAGTGCTTTACTGATTTGAGCTTCCAGAGTGATAAGAATGACTGAAAGTCGGTCTCGGGTTTTGTTTTTACCCTCAGTGGAGGGATGGTATGTTGGAAGGGTACCAAGTTATATACCGTAGCAGACTCGTTGATAGAGGCTAATTAAATCACTACCAACGATGCTGCCAAAGAGGTTGTCTGGATGAATAGAGTTCATGAGATGAACTAGGTTCCTATCATTGGGCATCCAATATCTATGTATTGTGATGACAATAGAGCTGTGGTTTTGGCCTAGAAACCCCGGTTCCGTCAGTGATCCAGACATATTCTTAGACAGTATCACCTGATCAGGGAGATAGTTGATCTCCGGGAGATCGAGGTCAGGAGAGTTGACACAGAGGATAACACAGCGGATCCACTCACCAAAGCCATCCCCCAGATGCTATTCGAGAGACTTCTGGGAATGTTGGGTATGAGAAACTACAACAACTGGCCTTAGTGCAAGTGGGAGATTGTTAGGAATATGTATGCCCTAAGAGGCCATTATTGATGATATAGTGGATGCTTGGACATATATATAGAGAGGGCTTTCTTGCTCGACATGATAGTATGCTATCAAGTTACCTTTATCTTAACATGTAGACTAGTATTTATACTGTCTGTCTCTTACATGTTGATAAAGCCCTTAGGATATGTACTTGATTGCCAGGATTATGATGAGATCATACTAGTGGGGCCAGCGTGGTCAACAAGTACATCCTTTAATCAGTTCCTAGTCGAGGGAATATCGAGACTAGGGCATCAATATTCCAGAGTAGACTAGTATGTACGTTTCTTATCCCTTAGAGGGCGATGGCTAATGCCATATCCATTAGTGTGTGATATCAAAGATTGTACATAGGTGCTCATTGGAGAATGGGTACATCGAACAGGACTCACCGAGGACTCCTATGTGGTAGTATACTTATCGTCAGATAGCAGTCCTCCAGTGACACTGGTACAAGTTAGTCTGTAGACCCGAGATCATCATGAGTCTTGTGTGGCTCCCACTGTGCTTTGATTTCCTTCCTACCACGGCTCAAAGGAGTCATGCAAACAGGTGGATTTTGGGTACAGTCCTGAGTCACATGGAGGCAATGAGCGATAGGAGGGGTTTCGTGTCACGACCCGAGAATTTCGACTCGTGACCGGCACTTAACCACGCAACGTCTATAGGCGTAACGCGGCTAAGTAAGCCGAACCCAGAAATCAAAACCAATAAATATAGAGTGATTTAAAACATTTTCGTAAAAACAGTCATACATGTCTGAGAAACTTCCATTTATTTAGTAGAAATCCTTTTTAGTTCAAGGGTTATAATTTTTATAATTTTGGCAACATTTCCCTTTTTAAGCATTTGTCCCGCAAGTCGGGTAAAAGCAAGGTGTCGCAGAAATAACAAGTGAAATGAATAAGCATCACAATATGATATACGACACCGTAGCGAAGAATACACAGTAAAGTAAGGACAAATATCACAAAGATAAGACTGCATAAAATCATACATAACGTCCTCACAACTGTCTCTAAGTCAATACAGAAAGGTAGATGGAGAATACTAGATACATCAATATACAACTGAAAGATAACAGATACCGTACAAAACCCACCTAACAGCAAAAAGGCTAACCCGCCTCAGAAATGGTATCTGTGCCAAAAGATGCGGTAAACAGCCAGCCGTGACTACTCCCAAGGGCAACCTGCAAATACTGTGGCACAACGGGGGTGAGTTGCCAACTCGTGAATAGAGATAACATATAAAGGTGATCGCGAGCATGCACATATAGCGCGGCTCTACTAATGCCAGCAGATGATGTCAATGCATGCCAAACAGTGGATGCAATAGTAATGCAAGTGCTCTATCAGGTAAATGCTACAGGATGAGGTATATAGTAATCAATACTGAGCATGGGATAAATAACATCTACATGGATATGTCAACATGGAAAGCAATAATCGGTGCCTCAGACTGCACCCACATCCCAAATACACTCAGGCGCCGGCACACCCATTGGCCCTCAAATCCTGTACATCTCTGAGAAATCACGAGTGCCCAACATCGGCACCCAAAATATCATAAAATACTCGTGTCCAGCATCGACACGCAAATCCTCGTATATCGGGCTCCGTCAGTCCGGATCGGCCCACGGGGTCCGTCTGCGGTATCGGCCCTCGGCCCCGGCAGTACGGATCATCCCGCATCCATCTCTCGACTCTGGTCAGTATCCTCCGGACAACTGCCAGGTCCAACCAATCACCGGTAGGCACTCGCCCGCCTCCAGGCTCAATCGGCAAAACCCATCGATCATCTCGCCGAGAGGAACCATACCGGGCCCACCACGAACCCGCAAACGGAACATCCACTTCTCGAATCGGGTTTCAAGCACACGTCTCAGCACCGAGAAAACACGTGGTGGACACACCAAAATATCATATCACGAGGTACCGGGTTTTTCAAAATAGTGCATCTTTTCTTAAATACTTCCACGGTCCTCAAAACCAGAAATCGCATGAAATCCAACACCAATAAGTAAATCCAATGCGAGGTACAATGTAAATCAATCCATGGTATGAGCATAAGGGGAAAACCGCTTTTAAAAATAGTTTCCGTTTTTAAAGATGTCATGCGGCTCCCAATTTCCAGAAAATCATAACCAATCATATGTAAGATGAACTACAATAATATAATCATGGCAGCTCTACAGTGAGTGTGGCATGGCAATTACTAACGGTGTGTGTGTAGCATGCAAATAGTGCCCGTGCAACATAAACCGTTAGTAATAGTGCGGTGTTCTATCAGTTCTAAGCATATATATATATGTAGCAGGGAATGCAATATGCGATGATAGTCTATGGGGTACATGCAACATATAATAATAAAGTCCTATCAGCCCTGACGCATAACGCCATGCGGGCGATATCCCCGTAGATGTGAAATCTACTCACCGAGTCTCGCGCTAAGTGTAGCCGACGACTTGCTTGCCCTTCTTCGCAGCGTCCGTCTCACTGGCCTGCGAACCTAGAATCACATAACATATATCACACATAAGCTCAATTTCACAGAAACGCGACATTACGGTCCAACTAGAAACCCGTGTCGCAAACCAATCGCGCGTGTGCGCGATACGCTAAAACGTGTGATCACGCGCCTGAAACTACCCCGACGCGTCGCGATACACAGAAACCCCAAACCTACTCACGTATCACGCATGTCGCGAAGGTTTAGAAAAACGGCAAAACAGGTATTTGGTCCCAGATTTCTATACAGAACTAAACTTACAAAAATATATATATCACAGCACCCTACACACTAGCATACACCTACAGGACCAAACCCTAACCCAAACCCTACCCATCTGGCCGCAAATTGCGGCCAGAATGAAGAAATTGGCGGCCAAAGGGGTGAATTAGGGGGTCGGGTTAAATCTGGGGTATCAGCATATCTCCACTATACTGCAGTCTTCCCAATTTCATTCTGAACTCATCGGGTCAAAAGCAGTTCCAAAAAAACTCAGTTTTTGCACAAAACGACGAATTTGCATCAATTAGGGAAACTGGTGGTATTTTAGTGCAATCGGGGTTAAACTAGGTTAATATGGTCTCAATAACCCACTAACAACCTACTGAAACCAATCCACACCACATTAGCACAAGATTCCCACTAAACACCTCATATCGCACCAAAACGCACTAAAAACCACTAACTGATGCAAAACTACACTAACCAAGCAAACTAGGGAATAAGTTTAGGAAATATACCTCATACTTAACCCTAGGGAGCTGGAGGAAGAAGAGGAGGTGCAGGGAAGGGCTGTGGTTGCTGCTGTGAGTGCTTGCTGCTCACTATTGCTCTCTGCTGCTGCTGCTACTGCCTCTTGCTGCTGCTGCTGTTTCTGGCTTCAGGTGCTGCTGTTGTGTTGCTGCTGAAGCTGAAGGTAAGTGTGTGTGTGAGTGTGTGAGGTTGAGAGAAAGAAACAAAGAATGAGAGGGAAAAATCATCACTCCAAATGTCAACCCCTCACTCTCTCTCTCTTCATTAATGGCAAGCATGGGCTAAGCCATGGTGCCCACTCCCTCTCTCAAGTCAACACACAAAAACAAATTCAAACTAAAACAACTACTAATTAACTAAATAACTTAATTTAAAACCAAAAGACTTAATCCCATGATTAGCTCACCATGGTTAATAATCATGGTAATAACTCATTTTAAAAACCCTAGTTTACATGCACATGTGTGTGCAAGCCTAGGAAAATTCTGGAAAAATATTTATTAAATTAGGAAAAATGTTTAAAACACAATTTGGTAAACTTTTTGTTAAAAACCCAGTATTTAAATATAATTATTCACTAAACTTATCCTAAGGTGTTACAATCTCTCCCCCTTAAAAAAATTCGTCCCCGAATTTCAAAAATCTAACTACACGTACCTTCAAAAAGATGGGGATACGTCTTCATCATCTCGCTTTCGGTCTCCCAAGTGACCTCCTCACGGTTCTGGCCACGCCAAAGTAGCTTAACTGATGGGATGTCCTTTGATCTCAATTTCTTCACTTGTCGATCCAAGATCATCACTGGCTGTTCTGCATAGGAAAGGTCGCGCTCCAGCTGGATCGTCGGGTGCTGAATCGCATGCGAAGGATCATGAAGATATCTGCGGAGCATCGAGACATGAAATACGGGATGCACATCTGAAAAGCTGGGCGGAAGGGCTAAACGGTATGCTACTGCACCAACACGCTCGAGGATCTCGAAGGGGCCCACATACCTGGGACTGAGCTTCCCCTTCTTCCCAAACCTCATCACACCTTTCATTGGGGAGACCCTCAAGAAAACATGATCACCAACAGAAAACTCAAGTCTGCGTCGTCGACGGTCCGCATAAGATCTCTGCCTACTCTGGGCTGCTCTCATCCTATCGCGAATCAACTGGATCTTCGCTGTCGTCTCCTCAGCGATCTGTGGCCCTAAGATACTGCTCTCAATGAGCTCTGTCCAACAAGTGGGCGACCTGCATCTCCTCCCATAAAGAGCCTCAAATGGTGCCATCTGAATGGTCTCCTGGTAGCTGTTATTGTAGGATAACTCTACTAAGGGCAAATGGTGATCCCAGCTACCTCCGAAATCCAATACACAAGCTCTGAGCATGTCCTCGAGAGTCTGAATGGTCCGCTCTGACTGTCCGTCGGTCTGCGGATGAAAAGCTGTGCTGAAACTCAAGCGAGTGCCCAAAGCCTCCTGAAGCCTCTGCCACAGTCTACTGGTAAACTGGGTGCCTCTATCGGACACAATACATGTAGGGACTCCGTGCAGTCATACTATCTCGTCAATGTAGATCTGGGCATACTGAGTAAATCCGAAAGTCGTCTTCACCGGTAGGAAGTGAGCCGCTTTCGTCAAACGATCCACGATCACCCAGATGGAGTCATACCCCCGACTAGTCCTGGGTAGTCCCACAATGAAGTCCATCGAAATCTGTTCCCATTTCCACTCCGGAATGGGTAACGGCTGTAGCTCTCCCGCGGGCCTCTGGTGTTCAGCCTTGACTTGCTGACAAGTCAGGCATCTCGACACAAAATCTGCGATGTCCCTCTTCATTCCGTCCCACCAGTAAAAACCTCTTATATCATGATACATCTTGGTGGAACCGGGATGGACGCTATATACCGATCGATGTGCCTCCTCAAGAATCTCGCGCCTCAGTCCCTCAGCATCAGGTACGCACAGTCTGACTCCAAATCGTAGTAACCCCTGATCATCGATCACGAATTCAGAAAATCTGTCCTGTCCAATCTGTGCCATGATCTCTGAACATCGGTCGTCACTGAGCTGTGCCTCACGTATACGATCGATCAACTGTGGGCGTGCATGGACATGCGCTATTTGTCCTCCACTCGGCGTAAATTCGAACTGTATCCGGCTGTCGCATAATATCTGCCAATCTGCTGACGACTGCCCCTGTACTGCGCTCAAACAAGATAGACTACCCCCGGGCCTCCTACTCAAAGCATCCGCCACCACATTTGCCTTGCCCGGGTGATATAAGATCTCACAGTCATAATCCTTCACTAACTCCATCCATCGGCGCTGTCGAAGGTTCAGATCCCGCTGCTGGAATATGTATTTCAGACTTTTGTGATCCGTGAATATCTGGCACGACTCGCCGTATAGGTAATGTCGCCAGATCTTAAGTGCGAAGACCACTGCAGCTATCTCCAAATCGTGAGTGGGGTAGTTCTGCTCATGTTTCTTCAATTGTCGCGAGGCATACGCGATCACCCTGTCATGCTGCATCAGTACGCACCCTAGCCCCACTCGAGAGGCATCACAAAAGACCACAAACCCGCCTGATCCGGAAGGTAAAGATAACACCGGTGCCGTCGTCAGCCGAGTCCGTAACTGCTGGAAACTGTGCTCGCACTCCTCCGTCCAATCGAAAGGAACTCCCTTCCGGGTCAACCCGGTCAACGGTGTAGCAATACGGGAGAAGTCCTGCACAAAACGTCTGTAGTAACCGGCCAACCCCAAAAAGCTGCGAATCTCCGTCACCGATGTGGGTCTGGGCCAACGCTGAACGGCCTCGATCTTCCTCGGATCTACACATATACCATCTCGTGAAATCACATGTCCCAAGAAGTCCACGCTGTCCAGCCAAAAAGCACACTTGGAGAATTTCGCATAAAGCTGGTGCTCACTCAAGGTCTGCAATGTAATCCGCAGGTGCTGCTCGTGCTCCTCACTACTCCGGGAATACACCAAGATATCGTCAATGAAGACTATGATGAACAGATCCAAATATGGCCAGAAAATACGGTTCATCAAGTCCATGAAGGCTGCTGGCGCATTGGTGAGTCCGAACGACATCACCAAAAACTCGTAATGGCCGTAGCGCGTACGGAAAGCTGTCCTGGGAATGTCCTCCTGTCGAACCCACAGCTGATGATAGCCCGATCGTAAATCGATCCTCGAAAAGTACCCTGCCCCCTGAAGCTGGTCGAACAAATCGTCGATACGCGGCAAAGGATACCTGTTCCGCACTGTCACCATGTTCATCTGGCGGTAGTCGATACATAGAAGTAAACTGCCGTCCTTCTTCTTAACGAACAGGACTGGAGCACCCCAAGGAGAAACACTGGGTCGAATAAGTCCCTTGTCCAGCAAATCTTGCAACTGACCCTTCAATTCTCTAAGTTCCGCCGGGGCCATCCGATAAGGCGGTATGGAAATAGGCCCCGAGCCAGGAACCAAATCAATGCAGAAAGAAATGTCGCGCTCGGGCGGTAACCCCGGAAGCTCGGCAGGGAACACATCAGGAAACTCGCTAACAACCGGAACCTGATCCAATGGAACCTCTGTAGCGCGAGCATCGCAAACATAGGCGAGAAATCCCTGGCATCCCTTCCTCAAAAGCTGTCCAGCGCGAAAAGAAGAAATCACACTGTGAGGGGTGGCACCATGGTCCCCCAACACAACAAAAACCGACTCACCGGGAAAACAAAATCTAACTGTCTTCTCACGGCAGTCCACAGAAGCATAGCACGTGGCTAACCAATCCATACCTAAGAGAACGTCGAAGTCCAACATCTCCAGAAGGATCAAGTCGACAGGCAACTCTCTCTCGCCAATACAGACGGTACAGGATCGGAACACGTGCCTAGCAACAAACGACTCTCCTACAGGAGTGGTCACCACAAGCGGCTGATCAAGCAAACCGGACTCTCTACCCAAACTCGGCACAAAGTGTGTGGATACGTACGAGTGTGTGGATCCGGGATCGAACAGCACGTGTGCATCAACTGAACATACAGGAAGGATACCTGAAACCACTGCATTGGACGCCTGCGCGTCCTGATGTGTCAAAGCAAAAACCCGCGCCTGTCCACCACCTGTAACTGACTGCCCTCTGCCTCGGTCATCTCGCCCTCTCTGAGCAACTCCTCCACGCCCACGACCTCTCTGTGCATGAGTCTGGCGCGGAGCAATGGTAGGTACAACGGGCAACGTCCTCTGGGGTGGTGAAGGTGGTAAGGTAACATGCGGTGCTGCCGCCTCCCTCCGGTGTGTCTCTGGACAATCTCGAATGAGGTGAAGTAGGCTGCCGCATCTAAAGCAACCCCGCGGCGACTGCTGACTTTCCTGGGGATACGAACTAAACATCCGGCCTCGTCCCGAATCTCTGCTACTCCTCGTACCAGAACGATACCTGTCGCGGCGTCTGAATGACTGCCTCCGTGCGGAAATACTGGTACGAACTCTCTTCGGCTTTGGAACTACCGAAGTCTCAGCAAGGTGCTCCTCCACTACTAGGGCTGCGTCTACAGCTGCTGCATAGGTCTCGTAGTGCTGCGCGCTGATCGAGAGGAACAGTGGTGTAAGCAAGCCTCGAACAAATCTCCTGACTCGTAACTCCTCGGTAGCCACTAAATATGGGGCGTAGACTGCTAGCTCTGTAAACAGCACGTCATACTCTGCCACTGTCATCACTGGCGTCTGGCGCAAGGACTCAAATCTGCGTGCTCGGGCATCCCTAACACTCTGGGGAAGGAAACGGGCTAGAAATATGGTCACGAACTCCGTCCAGGTCATAGGAGGAAGACCTGCTGCTCTGCCCTTCTCAACTGAATCACACCACTTCCGCGCAAGACCCTCCAGGCGAAAACTCGCGAACTCAACCCATCTCGCATCTGCGCATCTGAGGGAACGGCATATCCGGGCCATCCTGTCGATGAAAGACTGTGGGTCCTCGGCTGTATCGGTGCCTGTGAAGACCGG
Organism: Agapanthus africanus; assembly: GCA_030015575.1. Classification (NCBI taxonomy): domain Eukaryota; kingdom Viridiplantae; phylum Streptophyta; class Magnoliopsida; order Asparagales; family Amaryllidaceae; genus Agapanthus; species Agapanthus africanus. The sequence continues at coordinate 89,891,028 of CM057337.1, forward strand.
AGGCTTCAACCTCATGAACTCTGATAGCGATACTGTAATCACCTCCGTGGCTGCAGGGGCAACTGGCTGTGCGGTAGGTACCATCGCGGTCTCTGGAACGGGTGGAGCTACCTCTGGTCGCTGCGCTCGAAGCATCTCAACTAGCGACCCTATCATCTGGCGCATCTCCTGCATGCTAGATCCCACCGTCTGGCGCATCTCCTGCATACCAGCCCCTAGCGTGGCGATCTGATCTGTCACGGCAGGAACAGCCTGCTCGGGTACAATGGGTGCACTGCCCGGATCAGTCCTCGTCTCGGACGAGTCAACACAAATCTCGGCCCTCGCGGCCGCTCTCTGTGCCCTCGTAGTCTTAGGCGGCATAATGGCTGAAAGAAAATTTGGATTCGATAAGAACACGGAAATCGAATCGCAAGAATGCATGTATTCACAAGGAATTTAAATCAACAAGTCCTAAGGTCGCGTAGGCGGAGTACCGTGTCGTGAGTATGCCGCGGTACATACACACGCTACGCTACCCTGCTGCAGCTACCTACTCCATCATACCAGGGTCATCCTACACTCCGAAGGTAAAACCTACGCTCTGATACCAACTTTGTCACGACCCGAGAATTTCGACTCGTGACCGGCACTTAACCACGCAACGTCTACAGGCGTAACGCGGCTAAGTAAGCCGAACCCAGAAATCAAAACCAATAAATATAGAGTGATTTAAAACATTTTCGTAAAAACAGTCATACATGTCTGAGAAACTTCCATTTATTTAGTAGAAATCCTTTTTAGTTCAAGGGTTATAATTTTTATAATTTTGGCAACATTTCCCTTTTTAAGCATTTGTCCCGCAAGTCGGGTAAAAGCAAGGTGTCGCAGAAATAACAAGTGAAATGAATAAGCATCACAATATGATATACGACGCCGTAGCGAAGAATACACAGTAAAGCAAGGACAAATATCACAAAGATAAGACTGCATAAAATCATACATAACGTCCTCACAACTGTCTCTAAGTCAATACAGAAAGGTAGATGGAGAATACTAGATACATCAATAAACAACTGAAAGATAACAGATACCGTACAAAACCCACCTAACAGCAAAAAGGCTAACCCGCCTCAGAAATGGTATCTGTGCCAAAAGATGCGGTAAACAGCCAGCCGTGACTACTCCCAAGGGCAACCTGCAAATACTGTGGCACAACGGGGGTGAGTTGCCAACTCGTGAATAGAGATAACATATAAAGGTGATCGCGAGCATGCACATATAGCGCGGCTCTACTAATGCCAGCAGATGATGTCAATGCATGCCAAACAGTGGATGCAATAGTAATGCAAGTGCTCTATCAGGTAAATGCTACAGGATGAGGTATATAGTAATCAATACTGAGCATGGGATAAATAACATCTACATGGATATGTCAACATGGAAAGCAATAATCGGTGCCTCAGACTGCACCCACATCCCAAATACACTCAGGCACCGGCACACCCATCGGCCCTCAAATCCTGTACATCTCTGAGAAATCACGAGTGCCCAACATCGGCACCCAAAATATCATAAAATACTCGTGTCCAGCATCGACACGCAAATCCTCGTATATCGGGCTCCGTCATTCCGGATCGGCCCACGGGGTCCGTCTGCGGTATCGGCCCTCGGCCCCGGCAGTACGGATCATCCCGCATCCATCTCTCGACTCTGGTCAGTATCCTCCGGACAACTGCCAGGTCCAACCAATCACCGGTAGGCACTCGCCCGCCTCCAGGCTCAATCGGCAAAACCCATCGATCATCTCGCCGAGGGGAACCATACCGGGCCCACCACGAACCCACAAACGGAACATCCACTCCTCGAATCGGGTTTCAAGCACACGTCTCAGCACCGAGAAAACGCGTGGTGGACACACCAAAATATCATATCACGAGGTACCGGGTTTTTCAAAATAGTGCATCTTTTCTTAAATACTTCCACGGTCCTCAAAACCAGAAATCGCATGAAATCCAACACCAATAAGTAAATCCAATACGAGGTACAATGTATATCAATCCATGGTATGAGCATAAGGGGAAAACCGCTTTTAAAAATAGTTTTCGTTTTTAAAGATGTCATGCGGCTCCCAATTTCCAGAAAATCATAACCAATCATATGTAAGATGAACTACAATAATATAATCATGGCAGCTCTACAGTGAGTGTGGCATGGCAATTACTAACGGTGTGTGTGTAGCATGCAAATAGTGCCCGTGCAACATAAACCGTTAGTAATAGTGCGGTGTTCTATCAGTTCTAAGCATATATATATATATATATATATATATATATATATATATATATGTAGCAGGGAATGCAATATGCGATGACAGTCTATGGGGTACATGCAACATATAATAATAAAGTCCTATCAGCCCTGACGCATAACGCCATGCGGGCGATATCCCCGTAGATGTGAAATCTACTCACCGAGTCTCGCGCTAAGTGTAGCCGACGACTTGCTTGCCCTTCTTCGCAACGTCCGTCTCACTGGCCTGCGAACCTAGAATCACATAACATATATCACACATAAGCTCAATTTCACAGAAACGCGACATTACGGTCCAACTAGAAACCCGTGTCGCAAACCAATCGCGCGTGTGCGTGATATGCTAAAACGTGTGATCACGCGCCTGAAACTACCCCGACGCGTCGCGATACACAGAAACCCCAAACCTACTCACGTATCACGCGTGTCGCGAAGGTTTAGAAAAACGGCAAAACAGGTATTTGGTCCCAGATTTCTATACAGAACTAAACTTACAAAAATATATATATCACAGCACCCTACACACTAGCAGACACCTACAGGACCAAACCCTAACCCAAACCCTACCCATCTGGCCGCAAATTGCGGCCAGAATGAAGAAATTGGCGGCCAAAGAGGTGAATTAGGGGGTCGGGTTAAATCTGGGGTATCAGCACATCTCCACTATACTGCAGTCTTCCCAATTTCATTCTGAACTCATCGGGTCAAAAGCAGTTCCAAAAAAACTCAGTTTTTGCACAAAACGACGAATTTGCATCAATTAGGGAAACTGGTGGTATTTTAGTGCAATCGGGGTTAAACTAGGTTAATATGGTCTCAATAACCCACTAACAACCTACTGAAACCAATCCACACCACATTAGCACAAGATTCCCACTAAACACCTCATATCGCACCAAAACGCACTAAAAACCACTAACCGATGCAAAACTACACTAACCAAGCAAACTAGGGAATAAGTTTAGGAAATATACCTCATACTTAACCCTAGGGAGCTGGAGGAAGAAGAGGAGGTGCAGGGAAGGGCTGTGGTTGCTGCTGTGAGTGCTTGCTGCTCACTATTGCTCTCTGCTGCTGCTGCTACTGCCTCTTGCTGCTGCTGCTATTTCTGGCTTCAGGTGCTGCTGTTGTGTTGCTGCTGGAGCTGAAGGTAAGTGTGTGTGTGAGTGTGTGAGGTTGAGAGAAAGAAACAAAGAATGAGAGGGAAAAATCATCACTCCAAATGTCAACCCCTCACTCTCTCTCTCTTCATTAATGGCAAGCATGGGCTAAACCATGATGCCCACTCCCTCTCTCTCACAAGTCAACACACAAAAACAAATTCAAATTAAAACAACTACTAATTAACTAAATAACTTAATTTAAAACCAAAAGACTTAATCCCATGATTAGCCCACCATGGTTAATAATCATGGTAATAACTCATTTTAAAAACCCTAGTTTACATGCACATGTGTGTGCAAGCCTAGGAAAATTTTGGAAAAATATTTATTAAATTAGGAAAAATGTTTAAAACACAATTTGGTAAACTTTTTGTTAAAAACCCAGTATTTAAATATAATTATTCACTAAACATATCCTAAGGTGTTACATTTCGTCTCTCCCGGTATTGGGGGTTGATGTTGCACTATGCTCGATTGGCTATAACTGGAAGTCCCTGGCCAGGGCTGCTGCCGAGATTTACTGATAAGAGTTATCAGTAGTTTCTCGAACCGTTATAGGCCAGACATTGACATGACTTATCACGTTACTGGGGACTGACGTTTACCACCCTTAGAGATGATATGCGGCATATCAAACGAAGAGACTGGACTGTACGGTAGTGTTACTGATAGGCTTCATGGAGACTATGGACAAGTTTGCTTGTTGATCTTCATATCTCTCAATATCTGGATAGCCGTTACGTCCAGCTAGTACCGCCGACGGCTTGTAGGTGACTGATGTGATTATCACCTACTGCTGGCGTATTGACGAGTTTTTAGAGTTCCACATAGAAGTTCCCTGGTTCAAGCGAAACGAAGTAGGACACGTATGTGATATGTGTGTGGGCCTGATTAAATACGTGTATATGATACCGTATTGTAATCTGGCAGTTATCTGTTATCGGTTCAGTTATATGTGATATAACCAGATTGTCAAATCAAGTGTTGATTTGGTAATGTGATATACAGATATATGATATTAGTCGGTCATATGTGATATAACCGGATTATTAAATCAAGTGTTGATTTAATAATGTGATATACATTATATGTGATATAACCGGATTATTAAATCAAGTGTTGATTTAATAATGTGATATACATTATATGTGATATAATTATATCTTTACTAATATCATTAGCTCACTAATTATTCTTCATTATATATATTAATATATATGATATATATATATATATATATATATATATATATATATATATATATATAATGAAGCATGGCTTGATTTTCTATTTTTGAGATAAATAGAAATGAGGTGTAAATTGAGAGCATGGTTGCAAGCGTGTAAGTTATATTTGTTTATTCATCTTGACTCACTATTCAAGCATGGTTGCAATTTTATATTGCAAAATTCCATGATTGAATGAGTGGGGGTCAAGAGTTGCCATTCATTCTTTGCTTATTCTCAACACTTAGCCATTTTCTTGAGTTGCTCCCATGGTTGCTCTCTAGCTTCTTCGTCTTCCTCAATTGCTATAGTTCAAGCTTCAACCCTCACATGTGATGTGAACCATGTAGCTTGAACACAAACTTATGAGCTTTTAACATCCCCTTCTTCACCATCCTACACTTGACTAGCGATCGAGTGTAGCGTGTTTTCTACGCTAAAGAGTTTAGTGTAGAGGTAGCCTGAGGTGGAAGGACTTCGCGTGGATCATATTTGGCGTGAATATCAAGAAGGAGGTTCATTCAACTCGAAGAGGAGCCTAGTGGAGTCGCGTAGACTTCAACCCGGAGCTATTGAAGAGAAGGACTCAAACTACAAAGGTTGTATACTCTTTTCTTCTCTTTAGTTCATCACATCACAAAAGGCAAACCCTAATATTCTAGTAAAGATCTTGTTATTCTAACTTAGCACCTAATAAAATTAAAATTTGGCATGCTTGATGCCTTTAGAACCTCATGGTGGTGTTAAGGTCGACTTTCACCTGCCACTCCTACTCTACCCTTTGCATTTCTTCAGAACACATCGTATCACTACGATGATCCGTATTGCTTGGAACGACCATCGTATAGTTACATACGAACTCGAAGAATTTACTTCAGTCGAGGATGGCCACAGGTTCTGAAGAAATTGAATAGGATTATTCGGTTGTCTCTTCCCTTTACCTTCTCTCAGGTTGCGAAAGCTCCTTGATTAGTAGAGCACACCTGTTACGCTTATTGGACAGTCTTCTTCCAAACTTTAGGCTGGTGCCGAAAGGTAGGGAAGGAAGAAAACTAGTTAGCGCAGGGATGGTGTACAGAAGCTAAGAAGTAGAGACATATAAAGGGATTGAAGTGATGGCAAAGGAAATTGCAATTACTGTCATGAATCTGGCTAATGGAAGAGGCATTACTAGGAATACCTGACCATCCCCTATGAAACATTTTCATGTTTCAGTTTTTCCGTGTACATGTAATAGAGAACTGTTTTCCCAATCAATTTTGACTCCAGGGTATGTATTTACCAGTTTTGGATCTTGCATCTGTACGGTGTTACAGATGATGAATAGGAGTAGAATATTGGGAAATGGGCGATTTGATCCTTTATATCGGAATTCGTTGCAATTGGTGATATTGGATTAAATCGTCTGGCTTTTGCCTAACGACAAACATTTAGTTTCGAATAACCGTTGTTATGCACCAGATTTTAAAATGAAATATCTGTACCATTATTTTTATAAAGTGAGATATACATTTTGAAAATTGTGTTGTAAATATTTACCTTTATCAGTTTAGGATAAGGTAAGGTGCATTGAATAACGGTGTAAGACATTCTTAAGCAAAATACAGTTTTCAACTTACAACACACAAAATTTGAGTTGGTATACTCTAGGGACATATACATGGAGATGTATGTTGTCCAGTGTCTTTCGAAACAAGGGGTTGGTACACTTACTTAATTCAGGATTACCTATGAGTTCTCTGGTTTTAGACATGCATTTGTAGTAATGCATGGTCCAAAGATTTTGAGAAGTTTGTAGGTATAAGAATAAAGTAGAGAACTATACGTTGGAAGTATCGAGATTCTTCGAGATGATCGAAGATGTAGATACTTATACTAGGTATTTCATTATAGTAATATCGAGAACTTGATTCTCTCACAGGTTACTCATCGGTGGACGCACTCCATGATAAATAATGCTGTATTGGCCTTTTCCCATTAGGTAATATGCATTGGAAACAGCTGCATGACTTTTGAATCTGGTTCCATCTAAATTAGTACCTTGATTCTATATGGATATATAATGGTTATATATCTTCAGGTTGTTAAGATATGGAGTTATCCGGTTTCTGTCTAAAAGCAGAATCTGGACAAATTCGAGGCACGCTTTGGTAATGGCGGTTTGTGGATTATCCTTAACATTCGCTAGGATTTTGTTTCTACCATTTTCAAGGTCAATGGTTACATTGTTCTTGACTCGCCACCATTTTATAAAGGGACCTTTTTGCAAAAGAAACTAGTAGGAGTATGGTAGAATTGGAAGTGATTTCAGAACCACAAACGGTTACCGAAAATTTAGTAGAACCTAAGGATTCAATTGGACTTGACAAACCGTTAGCCACTCCATAGATTTTAGTAGGTGACCTCAGATGTAAGTCGATGTCACGCACCCTGCGGGTTCGCGGGGAGGCGGAATATGCAAAAAATGATTTTTTAAAGCTTCGCAACACCGACTAAACTCCAGGATCTTTACTTGAACCTTAACTAACTTCTAGAGATTTAACTACTATGTAAGAGTGTTATACCTCTGTGTACTAGTCCTTCAGATCTTCTTGTCCTCCTCTCCTTGGCTCCTCGAAGGTCGGATCGAGCTTGCAAGTTCGGCCTCCTCGCGTCAAAGACGATCCATCCGAGAGTCTATAGTTCGAGCTCCAACCTCTAAACCGAGGTAACTAGGGTACCTAGTTCACTAAACCAGATAGCCTAGAGGATGTAGAGAGTGATGATGGATTAATTTGTCTCAAAATACCCTAGGTTTCTCAACACATGAGTCATTTAGGGTTGAGAAAGAAGAAGAAAGCTTTTGGAGGAGATAGAGTGTTGAAGATGATAATGATATGAAGATGGCTAATTGTGATGACTATGAAGCAAATAATTCAACCAAAATATCTCAATGCCACCATGCCTCAATAGTCATCCCATGAGTCACCAAGTAGCCATGCTTCATTAATTGCCAAATAACACCACATCCTCCACCTCATTATCCATTTATCAAAATGGATAAATCAATAAATGATGTGTCTTCTTCTAGAAGCACTCTTGCACAAATTATAAGAATACCCCTCATCGTATATACATACCCGTATCCGTATTCCAAAAAATATGAATACAAAGAGACAAAAATAATCGAATAATCTAATACTAGGATCCGGCTTAAACCAAAGCCCACTAGTATTATTCGTCCGAATCATGATCCGTGGACAGGTACACGTATATGATCGAACCCTGCCGTAAAACCATACGACCTCTACATCGTTTTTTCCGAAAGAGGGAAACCCTCTGTGTGGGACTCTAAAGACCCGATAGTACGCTGACAGTGGGTTTAACCACAAGCACGTCACCGTTACTAGCTGCACGTAACGACTACCTAGGTATCTGTCGATAAGAAGGCCGATGAGCAAACTCATCCAAACTCCTACTGAGCCAATCTGTGACAATCTCCATACAGTCCGGTCTGTTCGTCTAAGAGTATCGTATATCGGGCCTAGGAAGGCAGTAACCGTCAGACCCCTAATAGCGCAATAAGTCGTGCCAGAGTAGAGCCCAAAACACCCTGAGAAACTACTGGAATACCTACCAGTAAATCTCGCTTGCCCTGGTCAGGGACTTTGTGTAATGGCTTTCCGAACACAGTGCGATACCACCCCCCAATACCGGGAGAGACGAATCCTATATAACCGCTGCCGCCTCTAAGTGCTTTGGGACTGCACCCAACCACTTCATATTTGTACGACTCCTTTGAGCCGTGGTAGGATAGTAATCTAAGAACAGTGGAAACACACTTGAGACGAAGTAGCGATGTCAAGTCAATGGACTAAGCTGTACTCATGTCATCTGGGAACTGCTACCTGACGATATGTACAATACCAACCAACAGTTCCCTACGAGTCCTGTCCAGTGTAACTCATAACCTAATGAGCACCTGTATACTATCTCCAGTACGACGTACTAATGGTTATGGGACAGACCATCTCCCCTGGTGGGATGAGAAGCGTATACACTAGTTTACTCTGGAGTATCGATGCCCCGTTTCGATAATCCTATGACTAGAGACCTGTAAAAGGATGTGCTTATAGACTACCCAACCCCCACTAGTGTGACTGCCATCATAACGCTGGTAGTCAAGCAAAGATCCTAAGGGCTCTACTAATATGTATAAGCGATATGCTAAAAGAAATATATACACATATTAAGATAGAATCAAACCAAGTAACACGTTACCATATCGAGCAAGACTGTTATTATATTCGTGTATACCCCAAGCTTCCAAAATGTAATATACAAACCAGTACTATACAATCATGGCCTTTAGGGCATATATCACTAACAATCTCTCACTTGCACTAAGGCCATGTATTAGCATATCGCAGACCTATCATCTCAATTAGCTTCTCGAACTGCTTCTGAGGGATGGCATTTGTGAGTGGATCTGCAGTGTTTTTCTCCGTGTCTACTCTCCGCACCTCGATCTTCCGGCGATCCATGATGTCCCTGATCAGGTGATACCGCCTCAAGATATGTCTGGACTTCTGATGGGACCTGGGTTCCTTCGCTAAAGCTATAGCCTCGTTATTGTCACAATACAGAGGTATTGGATCAACAATGGACGGAACCACCTGAAGTTTTGTTACGAACTTCCTCATCCAGACTGCTTCTTTTGCGGCGTCACAAGCAGCGATATACTCCGCTTCCATCGTCGAGTCAGCAACGGTGTCCTGCTTGGAGCTCTTCTAGCTGACCGCCCCTCCATTGAGGGTAAAGACATAACTCGACATGGACATGGAGTCATCCTTGTCACTCTGGAAGCTGGAGTCAGTAAAGGCCTTGATCTTGAGGTCTTTTACGCCGTACACCAAGAATATCTCCTTAGTCCTTCTCAGGTACTTGAGAATGTTCTTTACTGCTATCCAGTGCTTCTCCCCTGGCTTTGACTGATACCAGCTTACCACGCTGAGTGCGTAAGCAACATCTGGTCTGGTATACAACATCGCATACATTATAGAGCCTATCGCAGAAGCGTAGAGTATAATCGACATGCGATCCCTTTTCAAATAAGTCTTAGGAGATATCTCTTTGGAGAGGGTGATTCCATGACAAGCCGGTAAATTACTGCGCTTTGAATCTTCCATACTGAATCTTTTCATTATGGTGTTGATATACCTAGACTGTAAAAGTCCCAACATTTGTTTAGATTTATCACGATAGAACTGGATCCCCAGAATGGAGGAGGCATCACCCAGGTTATTCATGGAGAACCTTTTTGACAAGAATCCTTTGACAGATTGTAGCATAGGAATGTCATTTCGTATCAAGAGAATGTCATCCACGTACAAGATGAGGAAAACCATAGTTCTCGCTACAATCTTACTATAAATGCATGGTTCATCTGGATTTTTGATAAAGTCGAATTCTTTGACCGTCTCATCAAAACAGATGTTTCAACTCCGCGATGACTGCTTTAATTCATAAATGGATTTAAGCAACTTGCACACTCTTCCGCTGCTCCCACTCTCTATGAAACCTTCCGGCTGATCCATATAAACATACTCTTCCAAATTTCCATTCAGAAAAGCGGTCTTTACGTCCATCTACCAAATTTCATAATCGTGGAAGGAAGCAATGGCAAGAAGGATCTGAATAGATTTGAGCATAGCCACAGGAGAAAATGTTTCATCATAGTCCAAACCAGGTCTTTGACGAAAACCTTTTTCAACAAGTCCAGCCTTATAGGTTTCAACCTGTCCATCTACACCGATCTTATTTCTGAAGATTCATTTGCAGCCTACGGGTTTTACCCCTTTAAGGAGCAATTTCCAAAGTCCATACTTTGTTGGTGTACATGGACTCCATTTCGGTCCGCATTGCATCAAGCCATTTTACCAAGTCTCTACTCTGAATGGCTTTCTCGAAGCTAGTTGGCTCATCATCGTCGATGATGCAATCCTCTCTACCCCCATCTATGAGAAAATCGTAGTATCTCTCGGGCGGATGAGACTGCCTACTAGTCCTGCGGAGTGGCGCTAGGATGTCCGGTTCTTTCGAAACTTCTGGTTCCACCATGCTTTCAGTAATAGCTCATGGTTCTGGAATTTCTTCCAGTTCTATTGCGCTCCCATTTATCTCTTTTTCTAAAAATTGTTTTTTCAAAAAGCGGGCATGTCGAGAAACAAAAACCTTTTGTTCCTCTGCGTAATGGAAAAGATATCCCCTGAAGTTCTTTGGGTATCCCACAAACTTACACAGTACTGAGCGTGTCTCGAGCTTATCCGCATGCTGCATTTTTATAAAACTGGACATCCCCATATCTTTAGGTACTGACGGTAGGGTTTCTTCCCACTCCACATCTGATTTGGTGTGGTAGGCACTGTCTTGGTAGGAACCTTGTTCAAAAGATATGTAGCTGATTCTAGTGCATAACCCTAGAAGGATCGTGGTAACTCAGCATTACTCATCATAGAACATACCATATCCAATAAGGTTCGGTTATAGAACAAGCAACGGTAAGTCAACTACCAGGTAGCGCTAGCGCGATATTTGTTTCGCCTTTCCAATACACCGTTGTGTTGAGGTGTGTATGGAGGAGCAAGCTGAGAGAGAATTCCATTCTCTTTTAAGTAATCCAGGAACTCGACACTTAAGTATTCACCACCTCGATCAGATCTAAGTGTCTTGATACTTTTGCCGGTTTGTTTTTCCACTTCATTCTTATATTCCCGGAATTTCTCAAAGGCCTTGGATTTATATTTCATCAAGAATACATGTCCATATCTTGAGAAATCATCCGTAAAGTAATGAAATAGGAATAACCACTTCTTGCATGTGTAGACATTGGACCACACACGTCGCTGTGTATGAGTCCCAAGTGCTCGTTGTCACGACCCGTAATTTAGCACGCGATTGGCACTTAAATCACGCAACGTCAAAAGGCGTAACGTAATTCAAGTAAGCCGAAGCCCAGAAAATCTAAAACTTTTTGCAGAAAATAGTGGGGGATGCAGTTTTGAAATAAAGGTACAATGAAATAAAGTTTATCTATAAATGCATAACTAATGATATAAGAAAATGCAAGTAGAATGTACTAAAGTTAAGAACATTTTTCGTCCTTTAAAAATTTAGGCAGCACCTCCCTTATATATTTTGATCCAAAACCATATACATATAATAAAAGGCATCCCAAAACGGGAGCAAGCTCTTTGCCAACTGGCGGAATCACAACCACGCAATAACATAAATACGAAACCCAACGGCGAAGATCAACCCAGAAAGAACAAATAAATAAGCAGGACATCAAAATCTCAAGGAAAGTGAACATACACCCATCGTTCTAAGTCTCGCAAAATACCCAAGTCTGACTAAGTCTCCAAATATACAAATTCTAGTTTCTGATTAATGGAGTTTATCTAGATACAACAGAATAATATGTACGAGAGTGGGCACAGTCCAATATGTGTCCTACCTACCAAAGCAAAACACCCTGGATGAAGCTGTGTGCCAGCGATACTGCTACTGTCCCAAGTGGCCAAACCTGGAAGAACTGTGGCACAACGGGGGTGAGTTGCCAACTCGTGAGTAGAAAACATCAGTAGGCGATAATCGAATAAAACAACGATTTCCTAGGTCATACTATATCATGAATGTAATACTATGATATCTAGGGTGACCATGAATGCATATATGTCAACAATCGAATCAATGCAAATGACATATATATAAATAACATCTGAAACATATGCCTGCATGCATGTGGATATCATCCACGTGTGTCCATCAACGACATAATCAATATCATGGAACCTGAGTGTCCAACATCGACACTCGAAACATCATGAAAACATATGCCTGTATGTATGAGGATATCAACCACATGTGTCCATCAACGACACATCAAAATCATGGAACCTGAGTGTCCAACACCGACACTCGAAATATCATGAAACCCGTGTCCAGCATCGACACATAAATTCTCATATCTCAGACGCCGCATACTCAGATCGGCCCTCATATCTATCTTATCTTAGGCGCCGCATACTCAGATCGGCCCTCATGCGCCGCATACTCTGATCGGCCCTCATATCCATCCCACGACTCCGGCCGGTATCCTTCGGACAACCGCCGGGCCCAAACAATCACCGGTAGGTAGTGCTCCCCTGCCAGGCTCATCGTCTACTCCATAAAAACCATTTCTCGCCCCGGGGTACCTTACCGGGTCCACTATGTACCCGCAGACGGTGCCTCCCACTCCTCAAATCGGGTATGCTCATAACTCAGAACCGAGAAAACTCATGGTGGACACCTCGTAATATCATATCAAGAGAAACCGCATTTTTAAAACAATCCACAATTTCTTTTGAAATATAACCACGGTTCTTAAATCTGAGATCTCATAAAAACAGCATCTCAATGCATATAACCATAATGCACGATGTATGCAACATAGAACAGTAATGTGAGCATGTCAAATATATCATGCAAGCATGTCCTATGATAGTGCTGAACAATGAATGTACTATACAGTTAAGAATAATATCATAATGTGGCAGTTCTACCGTGTAAGTGGCATGGCAATTACCGAAGATGATTGTGTGTGAGCCGGCAAATCTGTGTAAGTGTAACATGCGCATCATCGATAATTGTGCAGGTGTACCAGTAGACGATATCATAAAGTGGTAAATACCGAAAACATAATATATCACGAGAGATAAACTAACATAAACATGAACTAATGAAAGGTATATAACTACACATGAACCATACGATCAGTTTCAAGGATACGGATCGTAGTTTTAAAAGTGGGGGCTATGGTGTTTTTGAGGAAATGACACAATTTGGAAATCCGTAGCGACCCTTAAGATATCCGTTTAAGAGATGCATACGATTCGTCAGTTTTGGAAATAAGTATGGTTTGGGTGACACTTTTACGTCGGCGATCCAGCCTCATAGTAACCGATATGGCAATATCCTCGAATATCATCCTCAAATCATGAGTGTGGATCATTCATCCGATATAACTCATCGTGTACGGTAATCTATCGTACGGCGGCATCAAACAGAATAAGGATCCTATCGTCCTATTCATCAATAAGAGTACGGACCTATGGTCTCGTACGTTATATCTTATCGATCTCATAACACCTCGATATCGATCTCATATCATATCACTATAATTCTCATACTTGTCCTCTTTCAATACATATTCATCATGATTAACACACACACACACACACACATACACACATAACATCAATCTCAATTCATCGCTATATTAATCTCACTATATATCTTGGCACATGTCTTTGTGCATCTATACCGCCTCACATCCTCGTATCAATCATATCCGCTCGTATCATCTTATATCGTCACATTGCTATCTCAATTCTCATCATCTTGCACTAGTAATAAGATCTTATATTAACTCTTTTGACTATATCCATAAGTTTCTAACATGGTTTCTACGACTATATTCTATATATCGGTTTCCATTTTATAATTGCGGGGGTGCTATATGCCATCCACCCGACTTCCCCCGTAGATATAAATCTACTCACCTGTTAAACCCCTTGTTGAGCCAAAATCGATGTGCTTTGTCATCTCGGAAATTCACGCGAAGGTACCTACAATCAAAACACATCGTAATGCTATTAAAATCAATGCCCGAGTACCGAAACGGCACACAAATTGCTTATAGGTTAGAACCTATAGCTTACGCATGCAACAATAACCAAGTAACTCTCGCCGTTGATGTACAAACGTCCAACGACCAAATCACATCAAGAAATCCATAAATCCAAGTTTCAATATCGGAAAACATAACCAAAACAACCCAAACAGCTCCCAGATTTTAGTTCAGGTCAATAGGAACAAAACTAACAATACAGAGGATAGGTTATAAGGAGTAAGAGTTACTGGTCAAAACCCAACACCAAGCTCAAGACTTAGCCCGGCGAGATTCCTAAACATTCCGGCGCCGCCGGGCCTATAGGGGAATTTTGGGTTCGTATTCTTATGGTGGTATTCTAATGGTTTATCTAGGTCAATGGACTTGTTTGATTTTCTTAAAAATATCCCAGATAGCTCCAGATACCCTGTAGGCCAACAAAACTTCACAAAACTGCACGGGACAAATTCTAAATGTTAGTGTATATGTCCTAGAGGCCATTACTGTATCATACTAGTTTGTATATTACTTAATGGAAGCTTGGGATATTCACAGTTGTAATAACATTCTTGCTCAAAATAGTAGTATGCTACTTGGTTTGTTTCTACTTCAATATGTACATATGTTTCTTTTAACATATCGACTATGCATATTAGTAGAGCCCTTAGGATCTATGCTTGATTACCAGCGTTGTGATGGCAGTCACACTAGTGGGGGCTGGGTAATCTACAAGCACATCCTTATACAGGTCCCTTATCACGGGATTATCGATATAGGGTATCGATACTCCAGAGTAGACTAGTGTATATGCTTCCCTTCCCATCTTGGGAGATGGTCTGTCCCACAGCCATCGGTACATCGTACTGGAGATAGTATGCAGGTGCTCATTAGGTTGTGAGTTACACTGGACGTACTCATTGGGAATTGCTGGTTGGTAATATACCTATCGTCAGATAGCAGTACCCAGATGACATGAGTACAGCTTAGTCCGTTGACTTGACACTGCTGCTTCGCCTCAAGTGTGTTCCCACTGTTCTTAGATTACTACCCTACCACGGCTTTACTGAGTCGTGCAAACAGGTAGTAGTTGGGTGCAGTCCCGAAGCACTTGGAGGCAGTGGCGGTTAGATAGGATTCGTTTCTCCCGGTATTGGGGGTTGATATCGCGCTGTGTTCGGAACGCCATTACACATAGTCCCTGGCCAGGGCAAGCGAGATTTACTGGTAGGTATTCCAGTAGTTTCTCAGGGTTTATTGGACCGTACTCCGACACGACTTATACTGCTATTAGGGGTCTGACGTTTACCGCACCCTTAAGCCAGATATATGATACTCTTAGACGGACAGACCGGACTGTACGGAGATTGTCACATACAGACTCAGTAGGAGTTCGGATGAGTTATGCTTATCGGCTTTCTTATCGACAATACCTGGGGACCGTTACGTATAGCTAGTACCGCTTGCGGCCTGTGGTTAAACCCACTGCCAGCGTAGAGTTGAGTCTCTAGAGTCCCACACAGAGCGTTTCCCTGCATCGGGCAAAACGTGTAGATATCGTATGGTTTTACGAAAGGGTTCGATTACGTGCGTACACTCGTGCACGCACGATGAGTCGGACGGACAATACTAGTGGGCTTTGGTTTAAGCTGGATCCTAGTATTGTACTGATGGATTGTCATCTTCGGTATTCGTATTTTTCAGAATACGAATACAGGTATGTGTATACGGACGAGAGGCATTTTCGTAATTTGTACAAAATGTATTTGTAGATGGCATGACCTAATTGTATTAATCATTTAGTTTTAAATAATTAATACATTTTAGGTAATTAAGAAATGATGTGTATTATGCATGAATAAGGACTTGGGTTTTAAGGACACATGTTGATCAATTGACCCATGAGTCATTTGTTTGACCATTCAACCTATTTTCTATTATTGAATTAGTTTTTCTAATTGATAATAGAGAAGAGTTCAGTTTAGAACAAGAGAGAGAAAACCCTAACCTTCTTCATCTCTTAGCTTATATCATTTCTTTTTCACCATCTCCAATTCCCTTAAGCTCAAGAACACTCATGCGTTGAGTAACCTTGAGCTAAATTAGACTCATCAATCCATCTGCATCATCTACACATACTAGATCATCTAGATTAGCAATCTACTTGATCTAGTTTCTTTGGTTTAGAAGATAAGCTTGGTGCACAAATGTTCGGGTGGATCATCAAGGATTTGAGCAAGCCGACGAGGAGGCGACATCCGTACCACTTCGAGGAGTTCGTGCAAGTGAGGAGGACAGCGAGATAAGGAGAAGAAGGACCAGGTTTCTTGAGGTATAATTTCTGTACTTTGTTTATACCTCTTTTTGATTTTGCTAGATACGGTTTAGATTACGATCAAGGCTTAAAGTCGGTGTTATGATACTAAAATTATCGTTTTTTACACCTTCCGCCTCCCCGCGATTCCGCGGGGTGCATAGCATTGACTTAAACTAAATTCGCGTATCGGGTTCTAATCTCTGGTCTAGGCCATTAAACATCACCAAGGTCAAGTAAAACACTCACTACGCCTCAAATATACCATCACAACTCAATTCAAGCCCTAAGCCTCATCTAAGAAATTCTAAGGTCATCAAACCATATCGGTTTAACTCTAAACTAATATAGGACATAAAAAAGCTAAAGACTTAACAACAAGAGTAGAAATATACCTCCTTTGGCAACTCAAGAAAATTCTTGGGTTGCCCAGAGTGCTCAAAATCCAAACTTGAATGGTCCATAGGGTTTAGGATGAGGTTGTGCATCTTTTTAAAGAAGGTGGCATAGGGTTTTGGTGAAGATTTAGGGGTGGTTGCTGATTTGATTAATTTCCGGATTGTGTAAGTAAAAGCAAGTATCGAATTAGTTGTTTCCCGATAACGGTTTCATTTGATCGATAACAGTATCTTGTATCGGTATTTAGAAAATTGTATATAGAAATCACAACCAAAGAATTATATTTGACCGCAATCAATTACGGTGTCGGTTGTAGATCGTAAGCGAGTGCAGATCGTCCATAGGGATTGTGCGATTCGTTTCAATGTTTGCTTTGTTTGAATTGAAAATTTAATCGAAAAGAAAAGAAAGCATGATTCAAGATTTATCAATTGTTTCAAGTGTCACTATTCTATTCAAGAATCAAGAAAATGATAAACAATCGAGAATCGGGTTTCGATGATATTTCCAACCAAATGTCAAGAATCTAAATGAGGCTCGTAGGAATCGATCGGATCTATAGATGTGATATAATCTCAAGATATCGTGTTCTTGTCCTTCGAAGAATTGATACTAGATCGATGATGATCGACGAGAGTTAGGGCTTTCTCGTGAAACTAGGGTTTCATCATTTAACCCTTGTTCTTTCGTCGATATCATTCACATTCTAGCCTCTAGCAATTTCAAGAAACGATCGTAACTCCCCAATTTCGAGCGATATCAATCAAGAAAGCATCGCAACAAAATTGGGTCGTCGATTCTTGAACTTGCTAGGGTTTACAAAACTTGTAGGAATCAAGAATCATTTTTAGATATATTACATCATCATTCTATTGATCGTCTCGACTCCTCGACGAGCGGAGTTTATTCACACATCATCACACAGAAAGCATTCAAGAATTGAAAAGATATCATGATGCAAGAATTTAAAGAAAACAAGATAAAAGAATATCACCTTTTATTTATATCAACAATTTGATTACAGTCGCTCAAGAACTACAAGAGGAAGAACTAAATTGTCGATCTGGCGTCGCTTTTCTCCGTGAGTCGTGGATCGGCTTGGACCACTTGTTCTGTTGAAGATCGGTTCCGCTCATAAAAGGTTGACGGGCATCTTTTTTGATTTAGTACTCGGGATCTTGGCTTTTGATTGGAATTAGGGTTAGGGTTTCACACAAGTCTTCTCACTAGACTTGTGGAAGAAGATGAAGAATAAGGTAGAATGGCTCTAGATTGGCTACTAAAATGAACTAATGGAGGGATCTCTTTACAAGTGAGCCTAGGGTCTTATTTATAGATCTCCCAAACCCTAGGTCTGGGTTTGAAATTACAATTCCCTCCAAAAGTTTGTTGAGGCTTCTAGAAGATAGTTTGTTAGGAGCTAGCTTAGGCTTTAAGCTAGGATTAATCAAGCATTAGAAACCCTAGTTTGCTGATCTGGCAGAAGTCTCTGGAGTCTTCTGGAACTTGAAGTATATGAGATGAATGTAGGCCCTGAATGAAGAATTTTGATGCAAAGCTTAGGTGCTGACGTGGCAGATCCGCCGCGGAACCGCGGCTTAAGCCGGCTCCGGCCGCGGTTCCACGGCCATGTGCTGGCTTCATGTCTTGGTTCTTCTGGTGTGGTCTTGAGCTAACATTTGGGGCTTTATCTGATGTGTTGATTTGTATTTTGCCCTTTGGATTGATACCAGAACTGAAATCATTGTGTTGGCGTATCTTTTAGCGGTGTAGATTTGAGCAAGCTTCTGATTTTCCTGCACAGACTTCGAAACACGGGTTGCGATATATAGAAATGATGCCATGTTATGAAATGCAGTCAATTTCTCTAGAAATGCCGGTTTTAAGGTCTAACACATGTAATCTGATATTTTGCGACAGATTTGCTAATATGTGAAATATGAATGCCGAACACTTCTATATGAATGCGAATGATAGGGAAATTGCCGGTTAAAAGATGCAATATTTTCGACTAATCAAATTCCCCCAAACTTAATTTCGATCGTCTCGAGCGAACTTTTTATTAAAAAGAGAAGGAGAAAATAAAGAAAGAGAAAAACTAACTAGCACACTTTCATAGGCAACACGATTGCACTGAGCACGTGCAACAAGCATTTAAACCTCTAGGTGTCCCTAGTAGGAGGAGTGTTGTCTCCTGAGGGTTTTCAGCGGATTGCACCCACAAAATCCAATAATAAAAGGAAGATCATGAATATTACATTTAAAGAAAAGAATTGTAAAATAAAAGCTTTGAAAATTAGGGTTTCCAACTAAGCTAGCTTTTCGGTTGTCATGAGCCCTATCTTAATGGTCATGAAAAGATGTCAGAAATCACGTCCTCCCTCAATAAAACATCGTCTTATTTTTCATTCCTATCTTTCTTCCAAAACATCGATCATATCACCCTGCGTGTGTGTAAAGGACATCCCTACACCCGGAGAATTCAATTCAAGCTATCATACTCTTGCCCATCAGCCTCAGTACTTTTTAATTAATGAATATTTAGATGAGATTGCTCACACACTTTCATGCGACCGTTAATACTTCTTGAGGTACTAACCGACCGATTACTCATGTGCTTGCTTATTTGGTGTATTTTCCTCGTCTTGCACCACCTCAGGCATAGCAGTGACTCCCAGACCAGTTGGCCTTAGGGCACTAGGTGAAGAGGCACCTTCGCTATATATTTTTTATTGCCTTTGGTGATAACAAAACCAGTGTTCATTTTTCTCACCACTTTATATTTTCTTCATTATTATTTATTTTTATTTTTTTTTATTTCCTTCATATTTTTGGCTTTAAGACAAGAGCATTTCAAGGTATCCTCTACTATCCCAGGTTTCAAGAAGTGTGTAAGTGGGAATAGCAGGGTATCAACGTTCAAAATGTTTGGCTTTCCAGAATAGAAATTATTTTTCAGACTTATTTTTATCCTCAGATTAGTGACTTCCTTCATCTTACTAACCCTTGGGACAACGGCTCATAACTACTTATTACTAGTTCGTATAAGAAAACTACTAATTTTCTTAGTTTTCTTAAATTTTTCTAATCTCATGGATGTAATTTTTCACTATCTAATCTTTTATTATCTTATTTATGTACAAAAATATTTTTATAGTTTTGAAATTTTTTAAATTTTTATAGTTTTTTCAAAAATGTTTTGTGCTTATGCAGATGATATGCAAATGATGTGAAAATAAGCACAAACCTCCCCCAAACTTGTTTTCAACAGTGTCCTCACTGTTGCCAACCGCTATACCTACAAAAACTGTAAGATTGGGGGGAATTATTAGTGGGGGCAAAATATATAAGCGAAGAGCTTCCCCCAAACTTATTCTTTTCACTCACCTTCATTCAAAACATGATGCAGTGATATACAGGACATGAAGGTGAGACGGAGGAATTTTAATCCAAATAAACTGGCTCTTGTAAGAACAAGAGCTCCTCCGTGGGGTCAGTGGAAAAATACGGCTTTAGTCTATGTCCATTCACTTTGAAAAATGTGCCGTTTTTAACATTTTCTACTTCCACTGCCCCGTGCGGGTATACAGACCGCACAACAAAAGGTCCCTTCCACCGAGATCGAAGCTTACCCGCGTGAAGGTGTAATCGTGAATCATAAAGAAGGACTTGTTGACCAGGTGAAAATGTTTTCCTCAAAATGTTTTTATCATGAAAAACCTTAGTCCTATTCTTTACAATTACAGCGTTATCATAAGCTTCATCGCGGAGTTCGCTTAGCTCATTTAGTTGCAGCTTCCGAAAGTTGCAGGCTTGGTTTAGATCAAAATTTATTTCCTTTATAGCCCACAATGCTTTATGCTCTATCTCGACGGGTAAATGACATGCCTTCCCAAACACTATCCTATATGGAGACATCCCTAGGTCGGTTTTATATGCAGTCCTGAATGCCCAAAGAGCATCCGTCAGTTTGGTCGACCAGTCTTTTCTATTCTTAGCAACAGTCTTCTCCAGGATAAGTTTGATTTGTCTGTTTGAGATCTCAGCCTGCCCGCTCGTTTGGGGATGATAGGGTGTAGAAAGTCGGTGGTTGATTCTGTATTTCCGCATCAGAGTCTCGAAAGATCTGTTGCAGAAATGTGTCCCATTATCGCTAATGATAGCGCGTGGGTGTCCAAATCGCGAAAAGATATTCTCTTTCAAGAACTTAATGACAACTTTCCTGTCATTAGTGCGACATGGAATGGATTCAACCCACTTTGAGACATAATCAACCGCCAGCAGTATGTACAAATTCCCAAAGGAGTTGGAAAAGGGACCCATAAAATCAATGCCCCAAACATCAAATATTTCAACAACTAGAATGGGTTGCTGAGGCATTTCATTTTCCAGGAGATTCTACCCGTGTACTGACACTGTGTACAGGTTTTGCAATACTCAAATGCGTCCTTGAATAAGGTCGGCCAATAAAAACCACATTGCAAAACCTTCTCCGCCGTCTTTTTAGGACCGAAGTGACCCCCACAGGCCTGATCATGACAAAAAGAAAGAACACTCTTGAACTCTTCTTTCGGGACACATCGGCGAATGATCTGATCAGGACAATACTTAAACAAGTATGGATCATCCCAGTAAAAGTGTTTTACTTGGGATAGAAAACGGTATTTGTCCTGTTTTGACCAATCGCTGGGTATAAGTCCCGTGACAAGATAGTTCACAATATCTCTGAACCATGGTTCAGCGGATACGTTCAATAGTTGTTCATCAGGGAACGAATCATTGATCGGCAGGGTCACAGGGGAAGAAATGATGCGTGAAAGATGGTCGGTTATGACGTTTTCACATCCTTTCTTATCTTTGATAACAAGATCAAATTCTTGTAACAGAAGGATCCAACGTATTAGTCGACCTTTTGCATCTTTCTTCGCCAGAAGATGTTTTAAGGCGGAATGGTCAGTGTACACAACTATAGGAGAGCCAATTAAGTAAGGCCTGAATTTTTCTAATGCAAATACAACCGCTAAAAGTTCTTTCTCGGTGGTTGTATAGTTGATTTGTTCATCGTTCAGGGTCTTACTTGCATAGTATATTACGTGTGGCATCTTTTCGATGTGCTGTCCTAAGACTGCACCTACTGCAAAGTCGGATGCGTCACACATCAGCTCAAAAGGGTAGTCCCAATTTGGAGACGATAGAACGGGGGCTGAAGTGAGTGAGTGTTTAAGTGAGTCGAAAGCTGTCTCACAGTCCGAGTCAAAGTGGAAGGTCGTATCCTTGGCCAGGAGAAGAGTTAAAGGTCTAGCAATTTTGCTAAAATCCTTAATGAATCTCCTATAAAAGCCCGCATGGCTAAGGAAAGATCGAATATCTTTGACGCTTTTGGGATGAGGGAGGTTTTGAATGACATCTATCTTAGCTCTGTCAACCTCAATGCCTTTCTGTGAAATAACATGTCCAAGTACAATTCCTTCTTGGACCATGAAATGGCATTTTTCCCAGTTCAAAGTTAAATTCTTCTCTTTGCAACGAGTAAGAACTGCGTCAAGATTCGATAGGCAATCAGAAAAAGAGTCTCCAAAAATCGAGAAATCGTCCATAAAGATCTCCAGAAAATTCTCTTCCATATCAGAGAATATCCCCATCATACACCGCTGAAAGGTAGCGGGAGCATTGCATAACCCAAAGGGCATGCGACTATAAGCAAAGGTACCAAAAGGACAAGTAAAAGTGGTTTTATCTTGATCCTTTTTGGCGATGGGGACCTGATTATAGCCTGAGTATCCGTCCATAAAGCAATAATACTCTCGTCCCGCTAAGCGTTCCGGCATTTGATCAATGAATGGTAGAGGAAAGTGGTCTTTCCTCGTGGCAGCATTGAGTTTTCTATAATCAATACATACACGCCACCCAGTTTGGGCGCGTGTCTGAATCAACTCATTTGCCTCATTGGTTATAACAGTGATGCCGGATTTCTTAGGTACGACATGTATAGGACTCACCCATTGGCTATCGGAGATGGGGTATATAATTCCATTATCTAGGCATTTGACGATCTCTTTCATCACCGCTTCCTTCATGACGGGATTTAACCGTCTCTGTGGTTCTCGGGTTAGTCTGGCATCATCCATCACATGTATATGATGTTCAACAATCAAGGGACTAATCCCTTTGATGTCCGCCATGGTCCAACCAAACGCCTCTTTATTAGATCTCAATACCGATAAAATTGCATTCTCTTGCTCTGATGCTAGAGAAGCGGATATGATAACCGGTAAAGACTCATTCTCACCTAAATAAGCATATTTAAGGTGAGAAGGTAAAATTTTGAGATCTAATGTGGGCGGAGAAATAATAGAAGGTGGGATCATCGAATGATTTTTGGAGTTACAAAGAAGCTCAGAGCCTGTGAAAGATACAGACTCGGGTGGAGAAAAGTCAGGAGTGCAGGACTCAAGTGTAGGAAAGGTGTCCTCACTAAGATCATGTGTAAGATCAAGCAGAGATGTGGTAATGTCGTCGAGATCTAGAAAGCAAATATCCTCAGCTCCACAACTATCGGGAGCGATCTCGTGGACAGAGCACACATCTAGAATATGAGCAGAGGGTTCTGATGGCTGACTTCCAACTTTGTAGATATTTAGTTCAATGGTCATATTTCCAAATGATAAGTTCATTGAACCATTTCTACAGTTTATAACAGCGTTGGAAGTGGCAAGGAAAGGACGACCCAGAATCACCGGAATTTGGCCCCGGGGGTTTGCTACAGGCTGTGTATCGAGTACAATGAAGTCTACAGGGAAAACAAATTCCCCGACCTTTATCAACACATCCTCTAGTTCACCCCTTGGTTTGGTGATTGAACGGTCTGCCATTTGGAGAGTGCAGTGAGCAGGTTTCAACTTTCCAATCCCTAATTGCTCATATATAGAATATGGAAGTAGGTTAACACTTGCGCCGAGGTCTAAAAGAGCATGATTTATGTTTTTACCCCCAATAAAATCGATATTGTAGGACATCCTGGGTCCTTACGTTTCTTTGGTAGCTGGGGAATAAAAGCAGTGCTAATATTATTAGACATAAAGACCTTCTTCGGCACTTGAGTCTTCCTCTTCCTAGTGCACAAGTCTTTAAGAATTTTCGCATAAGCGGGGACTTGTTGAATCGCATCTAGGAGAGGGATGTTGATGTTAACCTGTTTGAACATTTCCATAATTTTCTCCATATATGGACTCGTTCTGTTACCCCTTAACCGATTTGGGTAAGGTGCTTTCGCAATGAGCGGTGGGTCCATCATAGGAGAAGGAAGAGGGGGTAGACGAGATCCCAAAAGAGGTGTGGGGACCGTCTGTGGAGAACTAGAAGGGTTATACTGAGGTGTCGAGCCTAGTGGGAAATGGAGAATAGGCTCGCGAGAAGGCGGTGGGGTAGAAGAAGAAGGATCAGAAGGAGAAGTGTGTGTGTGTGGAAAGGTCTCAGCCGGGGTGTTGATATGATTTCCAATACCATCAACTTCTTCCCCGACATGATTATTCAGCACTCTTTCCGATCTCAATTTTGTGACTGCATTTACATTGTAATGCCCAGGATTCTGTAGGGGTTGAGAGGGAAGTTTCCCTTTTTCTCTCGCACTCATTTCGGCTTTAAGTCGTGCGATTTCAGCTTCCATCGATCCGATACTTTCAGCTTGGGACGCTGAGTTTTTCTTTATCTCACCGACGGAAGATCTAACCTCAGCCGAAACTTCTATGAAATTTGACAAAAGTGATTTCATGGTTTGAGTGAATTGAGAGAATTCGTCAGAACAAGTCATAGGATTAGACTGTGCAGGAGTGTTGACCTAGTTGTGGAAATTTTATGACTGGTAGGGGTGCTGAGTGATTTGAAGGGGTTGCTGTGGTGGAGGAAGAGCCCTTTGAAATTGATTCGTGTTTGGAACCGTGTTTTGATGGTTTTGGTTCCAAGCAAAATTCGGGTGATTCCTCCAACCCTGATTGTACGTGGAAGAATATGGATCGTTTCGAGGTCTTTGAAATGCGACATTAGAATGCTCGTGACCTTGAAACGCAGAGTTTAATGGACATTCTTCCGTTAAATGAGACGGATCAGAACAGCACCCACAAACAGTTTTGGGGAGCGACACCGGGTTTAGGGAGGCTGCTGCAAATTTGTCTTCCATAGCATCGAGCTTCTTTTGCATTGCTGCCATCTCAGCTCGAACACCTATGGACACATCTATTTGGTGTACGCCACCCCTATTCAATGGTTGGGTTCCACTCTCCCACTGTAGTAATTTTTCAGCGAACTCTTCTAAATACTTCCAAGCTTCCCCATCATCCTTAGTCATAAAAGTACCTTGACACATGTTTTCAAGGCTCTGTTTAGTGTTTGGGTTAATGCCCTCATAAATGATTTGGCAAAGCTCCCATCTCGGGATGCCGTGATGAGGACACTGAACCAATAGATCCTTGAAACGTTCAAAGCATTTAGAGAATGGTTCAGTAGGGAGCTGGGCAAATTGATTCAGTTCGCTACGGATTCGAGCTGTCTTTTGTATTGGGTAAAATTTCTTAAGGAATGCAGCGACGAATTCTTCCCAATTCGTAATAGAGTGTGCGGTAGTGTTATATAGCCACTTCTCGGCTATATCGCACAAAGTAAATGGAAGAAGTCGTAGACGCATAGCATCCACTGAAAGTTGTGACGTACCCATCTTGCGCATACGTTTTCAAATTTGGTAATGAAAACGTAAGCGTCCTCAGTCTCGAGTCCGTGGAATTTGGGTAAAAGATTGATATACTAGGGATTAATCTCAAAGTTATCCCCGTTGGCTGGTGGTGTGGATAAGCAGGTCGAAAGAGGACCTCGAATAGGGTAGCACCTCTCCTGGAGAGAGATGCGGGGTGGATTCTGCGCACCAACGGACGACGGCTGATTAGGGTTAAAGAAGTTTGATGGATTCAGATCCATCGGAGTGGGTGTGGTAGTGGGAAAGGAAAGGTAAATGGAGAAATATCGACTTCGGAGTCGATAAAGGGTACGCGGACTAAACGGGTACTAGAATCCCGTGTCCAGCCTATCTTGCACTAAAAAGGGTTAATACAAGTGGCAGCGTTGACTTATAATTAGGGGTAAATGAATGAATGCGATGTTTGCTTTTGAAAAAGGGACGGATTTTTTTTGAAAAATTGATGCGACACAACAAATGCAACACACAAAAACCCTAGAATCTAGTGGTCACCAAGGTCCGGCTCTAGACCGCTCCTAACTGCCAAAAGACAAGTCGCATGATAGAATCCTCCACTGTCTCCTTGTCCTCCTGTGGCCAGGTAAGTGCCAGGTAAGTGGGAAGGTACTCCACTACGTAAGTAGTGGGCCTAATTAATAACCACTAGCCTTCGACACACTTGCCTAGGCACCACAAGAAAACGCGGATAAGCAATGAATTACCCACGGCCTTCTTCTGTCCTAAGTGAGCGCGACGGTCCTTAGAGTCATCTCTAGATATTTTTTAGTTAATGTGGGTCAATACGGATGCCAGTTTTGCGATTTTCGGGGCCTAGGAAGGGTAATGAACTCCCCACCTAATTTGGATTTGGCCGTGCCCCTTAATTTCCGTATTTAGAATGCAAACAACCAAGAAACAAAATCACGCACAAATTTACTTTTGCAATTTGCGAGCTGCGATTATTTGCAAAGAATCCTGCAGAAAATTTGTTAGTTGGAGCTAAAAAGAGGAGAGAGGAGAAGGTAAGAAACTTACAGAGAAAGAATGGTGCAGTGAAGAGATAGTATCACCGCGGTTCCGCCGCAGTTGCAGTCTAATGCCGCGCTTCCGCGGTCTCGTGATGAGATCACTCCACCAAAATTTTTCAGAGAGGCTCTGTAGACTCCTTCTGCTCTCTGGTATATTCCAAATTTTTTTTCCAATTTCCAGCAAGCTCCAGATCTCCTTGCAATGAACCACAACAAATTGTTTAGGGTTTGCATGAATTTTGATTACAAAAATTACAATGGAATAAATCTTTCAATTCAAACTTTAATATGAAATGAATTAGTGTGCGATCCCTGGCAACGGCGCCATTTGATTTGATTAATTTCCGGATTGTGTAAGTAAAAGCAATTATCGAATCAGTTGTTTCCCAATAACAGTTTCATTTGATCGATAACAGTATCTTGTATCGGTATTTAGAAAATTGTATATAGAAATCACAACCAAAGAATTATATTTGACCGCAATCAATTACGGTGTCGGTTGTAGATCGTAAGCGAGTGCGGATCGTCCACAGGGATTGTGCGATTCGTTTCAATTTTGCTTTGTTGGAATTGAAAAGTTAATCAAAAAGAAAAGAAAGCATGATTCAAGATTTATCAATTGTTTCAAGTGTCACTATTCTATTCAAGAATCAAGAAAATGATAAACAATCGAGAATCGGGTTTCGATGATATTTCCAACCAAATGTCAAGAATCTAAATGAGGCTCGTAGGAATCGATCGGATCTATAGATGTGATATAATCTCAAGATATCGTGTTCTTGTCCTTCGAAGAATTGATACTAGATTGATGATGATCGACGAGAGTTAGGGCTTTCTCGTGAAACTAGGGTTTCATCATTTAACCCTTGTTCTTTCGTCGATATCATTCACATTCTAGCCTCTAGCAATTTCAAGAAACGATCGTAACTCCCCAATTTCGAGCGATATCAATCAAGAAAGCATCGCAACAAAATTGGGTCGTCGATTCTTGAACTTGCTAGGGTTTACAAAACTCGTAGGAATCAAGAATCGTTTTCAGATATATTACATCATCATTCTATTGATCGTCTCGACTCCTCGACGAGCGGAGTTTATTCACACATCATCACACAGAAAGCATTCAAGAATTGAAAAGATATCATGATGCAAGAATTTAAAGAAAACAAGATAAAAGAATATCACCTTTTATTTATATCAACAATTTGATTACAGTCGCTCAAGAACTATAAGAGGAAGAACTAAATTGTCGATCTGGCGTCGCTTTTCTCCGTGAGTCGTGGATCGGCTTGGACCACTTGCTCTGTTGAAGATCGGTTCCGCTCATAAAAGGTTGACGGGCATCTTGCTTGATTTGGTACTCGGGATCTTGGCTTTTGATTGGAATTAGGGTTAGGGTTTCACACAAGTCTTCTCACTAGATTTGTGGAAGAAGATGAAGAATGAGGTAGAATGGCTCTAGATTGGCTACTAAAATGAACTAATGGAGGGATCTCTTTACAAGTGAGCCTAGGGTCTTATTTATAGATCTCCCAAACCCTAGGTCTAGGTTTGAAATTACAATTCCCTCCAAAAGTTTGTTGAGGCTTCTAGAAGATAGTTTGTTAGGAGCTAGCTTAGGCTTTAAGCTAGGATTAATCAAGCATTAGAAACCCTAGTTTGCTGATCTGGCAGAAGTCTCTGGAGTCTTCTGGAACTTGAAGTATATGAGATGAATGTGGGCCCTGAATGAAGAATTTTGATGCAAAGCTTAGGTGCTGACGTGGCAGATCCGCCGCGGAACCGCGGCTTAAGCCGGCTCCGGCCGCGGTTCCACGGCCATGTGTTGGCTTCATGTCTTGGTTCTTCTGGTGTGGTCTTGAGCTAACATTTGGGGCTTTATCTGATGTGTTGATTTGTATTTTGCCCTTTGGATTGATACCAGAACTGAAATCATTGTGTTGGCGTATCTTTTAGCGGTGTAGATTTGAGCAAGCTTCTGATTTTCCTGCACAGACTTCGAAACACGGGTTGCGATATATAGAAATGATGCCATGTTATGAAATGCAGTCAATTTCCCTAGAAATGCCGGTTTTAAGGTCTAACACATGTAATCTGATATTTTGCGACAGATTTGCTAATATGTGAAATATGAATGCCGAACACTTCTATATGAATGCGAATGATAGGGAAATTGCCGGTTAAAAGATGCAATATTTTCGACTAATCAGTTGCCATGGGGTAGAGGAAGTGAAGGAGGAGGAGAAGAAGGAGTTGAGGTGAAGAAAAGAAGAAGGAAGAAAGAATGGATGAGGTCAAAGAGCCATGCTACTCTCTCTCAATATTTTCGACTAATCAGTTGCCATGGGGTAGAGGAGGTGAAGGAGGAGGAGAAGAAGGAGTTGAGGTGAAGAAAAGAAGAAGGAAGAAATAATGTGACCGTGGAGCTTCAAAACTCTTTCTCATGGCATGCCATGCCTCATGAGTGTTCCCCCTCGCTCTCTCTCTTCAATAAAGTGTCTCTTTTCCTTTTTTTCTTTCTTTTCTTTTATTTTATTTTCTCTTCTCACAAATAAAACCAAACACAATGAAAACAACATGCAACCAAAATGTAACATGACATGGTGCACTAGCCATGGAAAAATGTAAAAATACGGATTTGGCCTAATCGTAATTAGTAGTGCACTAATCAAGTTTAATTTAAACTTGCATATAATTAATTATAAAAATGCAAAATTTCGATAAATATCTTTATAGTAAATAAATCATTTTAATATCCACTTATATTCCAAATATTGGTATATAATTATACTATTTTACGAAAAACCCCTATTCGGAAATCGAATAGTTTTCACGAAATATATTATTTTAATATTTAAATTCCAAAAATAACATTTTATATTTCTGAAATGTTACACTCGCTCGCTCTTACTCCGTGTCCAGTGAACGGAGTCTTTGTCATCTTTCCTTCGAGACATGATTGACAAGTTGAATATGACTGATATTCGAACGGATCTAAATATCCCTCTTTATATAACTTTGTCAACCGTGTTTCATTGATGTGACCCAGTTTACAATGCAATAAGAAAGCCTGATTTAATTCTGGAGACTTTCTTTTAAGTGTGTTCTAGATGTTGAAAACCTAAGCTTGATTTAATACGTATATACTGTTATCTGGTGTACCTTACCCAATCAAAGTTTGATTTAGGTGGATGCGGACTACATCGCTTACAAATGTAAAATCATAACATTCTTTAGAAAGTAAAGATACAGAAATTATATTACAAGCCAGACTAAGTACACACAAACAGTTACACAAAATCAAAATATGCACACTTGTCAATCCTAGGTGATATCCCCTACGGATACAACATCCATGCTCATTCCGTTAGCAACCCTGAGAGTCATATCACCTGCCCTGATAACTCTACGGTTTCTCAGAGCCTGTAATGAATTACAGATATGAGACCCTAATCCGGTATCTAGTACCCAGGAAGTAGAGTTAATTGACAGACATTTTTCAATCATAAACACACCCGAAGCCGAAGCCACAACGTGCTTCGAATCTTGGTTTTTGGCTTTCTAAGCCCTGCGGTCCTTCTTCCAATGCCCTTTCCTTTGACAATAGAAACATTCCTCCTTCCCAACTGTTAGCCCCAAAACTTTTGCCCTGCCCTTTTCCTCTACCTTACTAACACCGCTTATCGGCTTGGTGGAGGCCTTCTTCTTCTCTCCCTTAACTTTCGCCTTGGATCTAGAAGAAGAAGATTGAGTGGGTGTCTCCCTGGATTCTTGCAGGATGCCCTCAGTGCTTCTCAACATGTTGAGGAGTTCTGGAAGTGAAACTTCCTTCCCTTGAATGTTGAAATTCAAGATAAACTAGGCATAGGTAGAAGGGAGGGACTGTAAAATCAAGTCAGTATATAACTCGATCTCTAACGTGGTCCCCAGGTCCGTGAGCTCCTCAATACAGCTGATCATCTTAAGGATGTGGTCCCCTATAGATGACCCGACAGTCAACCTCGCTTGAAATAATTCATTCGAG
This sequence comes from Agapanthus africanus, assembly GCA_030015575.1. Classification (NCBI taxonomy): domain Eukaryota; kingdom Viridiplantae; phylum Streptophyta; class Magnoliopsida; order Asparagales; family Amaryllidaceae; genus Agapanthus; species Agapanthus africanus. The sequence continues at coordinate 89,921,887 of CM057337.1, forward strand.
ATCTCATAACTTGCGATACGAGATTGCTCAAGATAAACTAGGCATAGGTAGAAGGGAGGGACTGTAGAATCAAGTCAGTATATAACTCAATCTCCAACATGGTCCCCAGGTCCGTGAGCTCCTCAATGTAGCTGATCATCTTAAGGACGTGGTCCCCTACAGATGACCCGATAGTCAACCTCGCTTGAAATAATTCCTTCGACATCTCATATCTTGTGATACGAGATTGCTTTCCATATAAATCTTTGGTATGGAGGAAGATAGAGGCAAGGTCCATCTTCTCGTGCTGCCTCTGGTGTTCTTAATCCATTGAGGCTAACATGAGGCACTTGGCTCTCGCACAATTCTTTTCCGATGTCTTACGGATATCAACATCCGCGACGGTGGAATCTGTACCTGGGATGACAGGGGCTTTAGAAGTAAGGAGATAGCCCGGCCTGTCATAAGTTATGGCCATTTGGACATTCCTGAGCCAATCTTTATAATTTGGCCCCGTCAATATGTTTTTATCTAATAGTAACTTAAGGCCGGTTATCTTGGTCACTGCAATTAGGAGAGAGAGAAGAAACACTTAGCATGATGCTCTTGCAAGTTTATATTGGTTTTAAGTTTATCTAAACAGGATGGCTCCTACTGTATCTCGAATCTTTTCTCAAACCATAAAAGAAGAATTAGTCAAGATTAATCTCACCCTACAATTCTTGCTTAACCTTTCGGCCAGGCTAGTGTTGGTACTTCGAAGGAGGTTTTCCAAAGCTTTCGCGAAGTTTCTTAATTACATAATCTCTTTTCCCTAGAGGTGTAGCCCCGCTAACACCGTTCTAGACACATACTTAGTTTATAGCATTGATTGTTTAGTGAAAAAATCTCCCGAGGAGTAGCGGATACTCACAGTAGGATCGGGATCCAAATATCATCGTGTTACAATCTTGAAGGAATCCTACCAAAATTATCACACTCCAAATGGTATGCAACACTAGAAAGTTTCAATTTCCTTAGAAACTCCCGATGTGGATTTTTGCCCCAAGCTCTTATGACCTTGACGAAGGCTAACATATCATAAATCACAAGTTCTACCCGTCATTGCCCAGATTAATTTGAACCCACCCGTACATACTCTTGACGAAGGACAAAATAGTAGTATGACTGTCCCAAACCAACGCATCTATCTATGCTACAGATGAATACTCATCAGCTACCAATCACTATACCTTGGCGAAGGTCAAAATACATAGCTTGAATACTACTGAATACCCATCTGAAATGATGGAGGGCTACGAGTGGTTTTGGTGAAACCGTGAACATAATGAACTTGATATAATCGAAGGAACCATGATAGCTTTTAAAGGAGTGATTTAGGCTCCGCATTTAATAATTGCTTTTTGATGAAAACAGAGTGGTTTTGACACTGTTCCAACGATTCAGCTTTGTATTGTTTTCTTTGCATTAATCAATTAATGTTGTCCCATCATTTAATCCTATCATTGTAAAAAAGAAACTAAAATATAACGTACGCTTATACCATCCGCATTTGCCACTGGGCCCCGTCATACACCGTTAGGTTACTTAACTAACGGCAGAGCAGGGGCTGGACTAGCTCGGGTGCAAAACATAAGCAACGTCTCTCTCTATATATATATATATTCGTCTCACGCAATAATAGGTATTCCAGATCACAGATGAACATATTGTATATACTAGGAATTCTGCGTTTCGTTTAAGCTTATGACGAAAGACGGATTCCACGGTCATGATGAATAGCCAAACCCCACCCTAGACCCCTAAGGGTGCGGCAAACTACCCGCCAAATTCCCGAAGTGAAGCAACCTCCCTCAGTAAAATGAGTAGGCCACTCGGCACTTCAAGAACCCGGTAGTTTGTGCACCCCACCTTGGGTCTATCCTAGGAGCAAAAAACAATAAATAAAATAATACAACGGTGGCTATAATCTCAACCTGGATGTGCCCCGCAAAATAATATTACATCAAATTACAAATTTACATGAATGAAAGAAAGAAAACACTCTTCTCACATCCCCCGGCTATTCATCCATGACGATCCAATACTCCATATCCACAAACCAACAACAAGATCATAGATATGTGCAACCCCCACTAATCGACGTATAGCGATTAGCAGACGTTAATAATCATATACAAACACAGAACAATACTTAGCTAAGAACTTTAGAATTTCGATCGAACATATTTTCCGTGTCTACCCCATGTATAAACCAGCACACAAACAATACTAGGTAGAAACCAAATATACCGGAAATCACAATTCCCTGTTAAAGACCCACAGAAGAAAATCGGAGCAACTCGGCCTCGATTCGGCCACGGAATCGCGGCGAAACACACTATTTTGCCACGCTACCGCGGTGGTCTTGGCGAGTTACCTCCTCATTTTTCTTCTATGTTCTTAAAATACCCTGCTTGTATTTTTAAGGCTACTGAAATTATTTTTTGATCAGATTTTAAAAACAACATCAAGCTTGGTTATGAAGTTGTGATTTCGGGTTTTTTCGACGATCGAAGTTCTAACTACTTGTTAACTAGCTAGTTAAGGTTTAATAGTCTCTAATACCACTGTAAGTCGATGTCGCGCACCCCGCGGGTTTGCGGGGAGGCGGAATATAAAAAAACGATGTTTTTCAAGCTTCGCAACACCGAATAAACACCGGGATCTTTACTTAAACCTTAACTAACTAACTACTAGAGGTTTAACTACTATGTAAGAGTGTTATACCTCCGTGTACTAGTCCTTCGGGTCTTCTTGTCCTCCTCTCCTTGGCTCCTCGAAGATCGGATCGAGCTTGCAAGGTCGGCCTCCTTGCGTCATAGACGATCCACCCGAGAGTCTATAGTTCGAGCTCCAACCTCTAAACCGAGGCAACTAGGATACCTAGTTCGCTAAACTAGATAGTCTAGAGAATGTAGAGAGTGATGATGGATTAATTTGTCTCAAAATACCCTAGGTTTCTTAACATATGAGACATTTAGGGGAGACATTTAGGGTTGAGAAAGAAGAAGAAAGCTTTTGGAGGAGAGAGAGAGTGTTGAAGATGATAATGATATGAAGATGGCTAATTGTGATGACTATGCAGCAAATAATTCAACCAAAATATCTTAATGCCACCATGCCTCAATAATCATCCCATAAGTCACCAAGTAGCCATGCTTCATTAATTGCCAAATAACACCTCATCCTCCACCTCATTATCAATTTATCAAAATGGATAAATCAACAAATGAGGTGTCTTCTTCAAGAAGCACTCTTGCACAAATTACAAGAATAACCCTCACCGTATATGCATACCCGTATCCGTATTCCAAAAAATATGAATACAAAGATACGAAAATAATCCAATAATCTAATACTAGGATCTAGCTTAAACCAAAGCCCACTAGTATTATTCGTCCAAATCATGATCCGTGCACAAGTACATGTATATGATCTGTTCATACCGGAATATTGCATTTAATACCGCCCATTCTTCTGCTCGTTTGTTTATAGGTAGGTGCTTTTGATCCATGTTGCTATATATTTACAGGTTACAGGTTCCCAGTTCAAAATAATGCAAATTATACAAAATCTCCATGGTTATGCCAAAATCCAGAACATCTGTCACAAACAGATAAAATCCGGGTTCTGGTCATTCGTATCTGTCCAGTGACGCTTACCAGTTCAAGAGACAAGACAAATAACGGTGGTCATTCGTATCTCAGACAAGCACAAAGCACGAGAGGGGCAGAACAAGATTCAATGGGTGCGCGAAGGTCGAGGGAGATAAAGGTCAAATGAATTAAAAGTAAACCCATTTTGGGCTGTTGCAAATCTAAAGAAATTTTGGAAGTATTTTGTAATTTGGGACATGTAGAACAACAGAAGAAAGAAACATGGAGATTCCCTAGAAAAACGACAAACCAATACCCCCAAAGAGCCGCGGAACCATGGACAATGTGGAAAATATGCGACGGTTCCGCGGCCGAGTTAACTCGGCGCCAGAAGATATTTTTTGGGGTGTTTTAGTAATTGCCTTTGGGCTCAGAATTTGGCCATAGGGTTTCAGCTCTCTGCCTATAAATAGCCCAGTTTTGTGCCAAGTAAAGGATGCTTCTTTTTAGTCATATTTTACTGTAGTTTAGTTTGTAGTTCTTCTTTTTCTTCATCTTTCCTCCATTAACGTGTAGTGAGAGCTCTTGAGTGGAAGTTAAATGAAGATGAGGGTGTTTTTATTATCTTGTATCTTTAATTTTCTTGTATTGTAATTTCATTTCTTGTCTTGTAATTTTAATTCCTAGTCTAACTTTTATTTCTTGTTGTTAAGTAGTTTTTGTTATTTCTTGTTCTTTTTTCTTCTCTTCTTATCCGTATTTTCAAGCCATGATACTCGACGGAGTCTCTTGCTAAGGTGATGGCCCAAGTAGTTAGCTTGCTACCATTTTGTAAAATTGTTTTTTCCTTTCTTTCTTTTCTTCTTTTCTTGTTTTCTTTTCCTTTCAAATGTGTGAATAATTTCCACACTTGTTAGGGGCTAAGGAAGGTTAGTATGAAGGAAGAAAAAATCCCTTGTGCTTCTCTTCGCCAAACATATTGAAACGAGTCTAGACCAAACAAACGCAACCCCCTCACTTATGCGCCCTATACATGACATATAGCCACGGTCTAAGTCGAGAAGTCCTTTGGGCATGTTGGGTTACGCCAGCACCCCGGCCATCAATCCATGGCCAAATGCGGAAGAAAAACTTTATAAACCCGGCGCTAACGGAACCCGATCTATGGATCGACCATTAACCCTAAACTAGCTATATGAAAAGGAGTTTAGAAAGGTTATACCGAATGATCCATGTCCTTTGGTCTTCAACCTCTATCCCAAGCTCCTCGTGACTTCCTCGATCATGTTTGATCTCCGGTCTCACCCATCGAAGACGATCCACCTCGAGAGTTTGTAATACGGGCTCCGACCTCAAAACCGAAGCAACTCGAGTATCTAGTTTGCTAACCTAGATAGCCAATATGAAGTAGAAAGTGTTTGTGATTACTTTGTCTCAATATACCTTAGGATTCTCAACTCATGAGACATATAGGGTGGAGGTTAAAGAAGATGCCAAGAGAGGAAAGTGTGAATCAAAAGAAAAAGCAAGTGAAGAAAAGAATTGTGTCTGCTTTTTTCTTTTGAGTGTTGTGTGAGTTTGTTGTGAGCAAGCAACTAAAGAAAAGCCTCACAAGAAAAGATCTGCCACTTGCTCACACAAATATCTCACAACACTCTAAACTAGTTATCATGCCACAATGACTCACTATATGACTCATGATCATGAGTCACAAGGCGAAAATGCTAGAACAATGACCCACAACAATGAGTCACACTCTCCACACAAATAAACATTTAACCTAAATGTTTATAACAAAAAGAAATGGCATCAACAAAAGTAATCTTGTAACAGAATTACAAGAATACCTCTCATCCGTATATACATACCCACATCCGTATTACAAAAGAATACAAATACTACGAGACGAAAATAATCCAACAATATAAAACTAGGATCCGGCTTAAACCAAAGCCTACTAGTATTATCTGTCCGAACATCATCCGTGCACAAGTACACGTATGTGATCGAACCCTTCCATAAAACCATACGGCCTCTACAACGTTTCGCCTGAAGCAGGGAAACCCTCTGTGTGGGACTCTAAAGACTCGTCAATACGTTGGCAGTGGGTTTAACCATAAGCGAGTCAGTTGCACTAGCTGTACGTAACGGCTACCCAGGTATTGAGCGAAAGGGAGGCCGACGAGCAAACTCATCCTGAAACCCTTACTGAGCCTGACAGTGACAATATCCGTACAGTCCGGTCCATCCATCTATGAGTATCGCATATCGAGTCTAGGAAGCTGGATAAAGTCAGGCCCCTAATAACGCGACATTTAGTGTTGGTGTGAAACTTATCACCACCTGAGAAACTACTAATCCTAGATCAGTAATTCTCGACTACCTTGGCCAAGAATTTCTGGTGATGGCCATCCGTGCACACCGCGACATCAACCCCCAATACCGGGAGAGACGAATCCCCTGACAATCTTCTCACTGCCTCCATGTGGCTCGGGACTGTACCCAACTAAAACCTGTTTGCACGACTCCTTTGAGTCGTGGTAGGGTAGTAATCAAAGCACAGTGGGAACTCACACGAGAAAAATGACGATCTCAGGTCGATAGACTAACTTGTACACATGTCACCAGGGAACTTCTATCTGACAGTAGGTATAATACCAACTAGCATGTTCCCGGCGAGTCCGTCCGGTGTACTCATAACCCAATGAGCACCTGTATACATCTTAGGTGAACAAACTAACACCAATGGCTTGTAAGACCGGCCACCGCCCCTCGTCGGGGTCTTGATCAGTATACACTAGTCTACTCTTAGAGTATCGATGCCCAGTCTCGAAATTCCCACGACTAGGGACATTTTAGGATGTGCTTATAGACCACCCAGCTCCCACGTATATGATCTCCATCATACTACCGGTAGTCAAGCATGAATCCTATAGGCTCTATCAACATGTAATAGTGATCTGTAATGTCACCTGAAGTATGTACATGATGATAAAGACAAACCAGATAGCATACTATCATCTCGAGTAAGACTGTTCTACCGGTATAGGTCCTTCCTCAACCATTGCAATCATATGCCTGCAATCCAATAATTGACTTGAGGGCACTATAGCTAACAATCTCCCACTTGCACTTAAGGCTAATTATTGCGGTGTCGCATATTCACTGTCCATGTGATACCGAACACCCAACTTCTCTACTAATCAGTTTCACAAAGCTCGTTTGTAAAACTATTGTGTTCGAGAATTAGCCTCAGTGAGTGGATCCGCTCCAATGTTTCTTTTTATGTCTCTCTTTATCTCAAGTTCACGGAGAAAGCTATCTCCTGAAATGAGCAATACCTGTCTTAGAATATGTCTGGATATCTGATGGGACCCAGTTCACAAATGAACTCCAAATTCAGCAAACTTCTTAGACTGTATCGTCCACTGAATTTAATCAGTATCTTGCGCCATGCCTTCCTCAGTATTCGCTTGGATCACCTGTCCAAACTACTGACCCTCAAAAGAGGGAAACCTATAACTCTGACAGTCTCTCTGTCATCCATGTCATCTTGGAAGCCTGGAATGATAACCATCTCCCGAAGGAGGCTGCCGTTACCATATCCCTAGAACATCCACTTATGTTCATAAACTGCTTCCGAATGTTTCTCCAAGATTGGATTAATATATAACCTTATTGCAACTAGTGCAAAAACAACATCTGGTGTGGTACTTGACATCTCATGATTGACTCAATTGCCTAAGTAAGTGATATGCCAATCATGCACATCCCTCTTCCTTTTAGTCTGTAAGACACCTTTAGAGAGGGTGACTCCATCACCTGCAGGTACAACACCATGCCAGGAGTCGTCCATTCTAAATCAACTTTAGAATAGTGTCAAAGTACCCAAATTGGGAAACTACCCAAATCTAGATCTAAAACCATATATCCAGTAATCAAAATGCCTGATATAATATCCATATCCTATGTGGAGAAACAAATATGTGACAACCACAGTATAACCGATCGTAGTATAGGAATTCACTTCCTACAAAGTGTATGTCATCCAAATATCAGGACATCACACCCTGCTACCTTCTTAACAGATCCATCTCTTGTTCTGATGAAGTCAAAGTCTATGACTGTCACATCAAAAATAGATGATTTTTCTCCGCTATACTTTCTTTAGTCTATAAATAGACACAAGCTACTTGTCCACTATGCTTCTGTTGCTCCCACTGATTATAACAACCCTCTGGCAGAGTCATATACACGTGCACTTCTAAAACTAGTTTAGAACGACGCTATACTCATCCTCCTGCCGAGTCTTATAGTCTAGAACAGCAATAATGGAAAGTCTGGGTAAACAAGAACCCCATTGTCAGCGTATTTGAGGATACCGAAATACCTCTCGGGTGCCTGAGGTTATCCACGATATATACGGAGTGGCTAATGGAATGTCAAACCCGATTGAATGTTTAGGTTCTATTAAATTTTCAGTAATCTTTCGTGGTTCTGAAATCACTTCCAATTCTACCATACTTCCACTACTGTTTTCTGAAAAAGTTTATTTTACTAAAACTGTGGAGAGTCAAGAACAATATCACTATTGATCTTCCAGATGGCAGAAAGTTAACCTTGGTCATAACCTGGGATAACCTACAAACTGCCATTACAGAAATGTGCCTTGAGTATGTCCAGAGTCTGGTTTTAAGCCTAAGCCGGACAACTCTATATACCTTAACATCGTTAAGATATGAACCATTCTATATACAATATAGAAACAGAGGTACTAATTTAATTGGAACCAGATTCAAATCATGCAGCTGTCTCCAGTGCATGTCAACTAAATACAGAACGGTTTATCTGCATTACTCAACTAGGAGTGCATCCAAATATGAGTAACCTGAAAGAGAAGCAAGATCTCAAAACCATTACTATCAACTGAATACCAAACATAAGTATCTACATCTTCGATCACCTTAAAGAATCCTGATACTTGCAACACGTGGTTCTTTACTTTATTCTTGTACCTATAACTTCTTAAAACTTGGACCTTGTATTTCAATAAAATACTTGTTTAAAACTGGAGAAGTCACAAGTAAACAGAATATAGTACGAGCACCAACCCCTTTGTCCTAATTGAAACTGGACAACATACAATACTTTGTATGAGTCCCCTGAGTTGAATAACTCAAACCCTGTGCGTCGTAGGTTGAAAACTGTACTATGGTTAAGAAGAATTACACCGCTGTTTAATACTCCTTACCCAATCGTCAATTGATATAGGTAAATGTCATGGACATAATTTCAAAAAGTTATATCCCACTTTATAAAATAAATGTACAGATATATCAGTTTGAAATTGGTGCATAACAACGGATATTCAAAACCAAATATTTGCCGTCAGGCAAAACCCCAGGTGATTTCCTTAAATATCACCAATTACAACGAATTCCGATATAAAGAGGACATAATCACCTAATTCCCAATAACCTACTCCCACTCATCATCTGTAAAACCATACAGATGTGAGAATCAAATCTGATAAATACATACCCTGGAGAAAGGATCTAATTGGGAAATCAGTTTTCAGTTAACAACGCATAGTGAACCTGAAACATGAAAATGTTTCAAAGGGGTAGCTGGGTATTCCTAGTAATACCTCTTCCATTATCCAGATTCATGACTGTAACCTTATATTTCTTTGTCATCTTTCCAAATCCCTTTATTTATCTTTACTTATTACCTTCTGTACACCACCCTTAGGCTAAATGGTTTTCTTCCTTCCCTACCGTTCGGCACCAGCCTATGGTTTGGAAGAAGACTATCCAATAAGCGTAATAGGTGTACTCTCCTAATCCTAGGAGCACTCGCAACCTGAGAGAAGGTAAAGATAAAAGACAACTGAATAATCCTTATTCTCCTTCTCCTGAACCAGAATCCATTCTCGAACTCGAACAAGTTCCTTTGAGTTCGTATGTAACCATACGATGGATTATCCAATAAATGTGGATCTTCGTAGTGATACAGAGTGTTCTGGAGAAATTTAAAGGTGAAGTAGGAGTGGTGATGATATATGCGGTTTCGTCGTGAATGATGGCAGGCACAATTTACTTTGCCCTCTTTCTAATCCCTTTATTTGTCTTTACTTATTACCTTCTGTACACCACACTTAAGCTAATTGGTTTTCTTCCTTCCCCACCTTTCGGCACCTACCTATGGTTTGGAAGAAAACTATCCAATAAGCGCAATAGGTATACCCTCTCCTAATTCTAGAAGCTCTCATAACCTGCGAGAAGGTAAAAGGAAAAGATAACTGAATAGTCCTTATTCAATTTCTCCAGAACCGAAAACCATTCTCGAATCTGAAACAAGTTTCTTTGAGTTCGTATGTAACTATACGATGGTCATATCCAATAAATGTGGATCTTCATAGTGATACGGAATGTTCCAGAGAAAAGCAAAGGGTAAAAGTAGGAGTGTCAATAAAGTATGCAACTCTGACAATCCAAAAGCCAATGTGTTTTAAGAAGGTTCAGTTAACTTGGTTTATGAGTTCTACTGTAGGGTCGGGCCATGGTCGCTGCCAAAGAGAGAGAGAAAAGAAACACTCAGCTTGCACTCTAACCTAGATCAGAATGGTTAATCACTTTATCTAATCAGGATGTCTCCCACTATATCATCAAATTCTCCTCCAAACCTGAAAGAAGAATTAGTCGGGATCATCTAAAATCAGCCGAGGAGTAAACCAACTCATCAGTAGGAATCAGGATCCAACTATCATCGCATGATAACTTGATGGAATCCACTCAAGTTATCACACTTTAGAAGGTATGCGCATGCCTGGCAAGTTTCCTGTATGTTTGAAACTCCCGATATGATTTCTGCCTAATGCTCTTATGACCTTGAAAAAGGCCAACATATCATAAGTCACATGTCAAGTTCTACCCGTCATTATCCAGGTTAATTTGAACCTACCCGTACATACCCTTGATGAAGGTCAACATAGTAGTACGACTGTCCCAAACCAACGCATCTATCTATGCAACAGAAAAGTAGCAAATAGCTACCATACACTATGCCATGATGAAGGCCAACAAACATAGCATGAATACTAAGTGCTACCCGTCTGAAATGACGGAGGGCTACGAATGGTTTTTGGCGAAAAACCTTTAACGTAATGAACTTGATATCGTTGAAGGAATCGGATAGCTTTACAAATATATAGTGACAAAAACTTTTGCTAAAGAGGTCATTCCCGGTGAAGAGATCTCGGCTCTTTCCTCATGGAATGAGGTGCAGGGTATTCTCAACTGAATACCTCGATGCAAAGAAAAAATGTAATCGACTATAGTGAAGTTATTACCCTGACGCAAACTTCTGCCCAAGAGATCACTCCCGGTGAAGGGATCTCAGCTCTTGCCTCGTGGAATGAGGTGCTGGATATTCATAACTGAATACCTCTGTGCAAAACAAAGGAAACGTCCTTGTAATAACAACTTTTGAAAATTGTTCCAACAACAACATATAGGTCTGTTTTCCTTGCATTGATCATAATCAATGCAGTCCCATCAATTAATCACACCAAAAAAGAACGAAAATATGATATACGGATATGCCATCCGCATTCGCCACTGAGCCCCGTCATCACCCGTTTGGTTACTTAACTAACGACAGAGTGGGGGCTGGACTAGCGCGGGTGAAAAACATATACAACATCTACTAGTATATATATAATAATATATAATAATCGTTCCAGGCATGATAAATGTAACATCACAGATAAGCGATAAGCATCACAGAATAATACTGATAATCTGGGAGCCCCGGGTTTCGTTTGAGCCACAAGTGAAACCCGACGTTCCCCTGGTCGTGTGGATAGCCTGTGCAATGAAAACCTAGACCCCTACGAGCGCGGCAAGTTACCCGCCAAAACCAGAAATGAGGCAACCCCCTTCATCAATGTGAATGGGCTACCCGGCACTTCACAGAATCCGATAACTTGAGCACCCCTCCTTGGGTCAACCTGTACCCCCTACGAGTGCAGCGAATAGCCCACCAATTCTAGAGTGAGGCCCCCTCCTTCTCAACGCTATAAGATACGGGCCCGTTGCCCTCTAGAACCCTGCTATTCGTGCACTCCATCGCGGGATAATCCTAGTACAGAAAAGAAAAATATGTACAACGGTGACATCAACCTCAACCCGGTCGCGCCCTAAACAAATAATATACAAACAGGCAGTGACGGCAGTCCACATGTCGGATGCTCACCTCGTTATCAAATGTACAAATGAAACTAAACTGTACTAAAATTGCATCCAAGCTATCCACCACGACGATTCCGCCACAGCACAACACAACACAGAACATCAACGTGAATGTCACGTTCGCAAACCCGTCTAAAAAACTATAGCAATTAGACAAGTTGTACCGCTCTAATGACATTCACGGTCGCAGATAATAATGCATGCACTGTAAAACTTTAAACAGTGTTAGAAATATCGATTTCGAAACACCCCAAATAGCCCCAAAACTTAAGGATAAATCCATATCCAAACTAGGAAAAACAAGCAATACCATTTAAACAATATTCCAGAGTCTAAATCACACCCAAAAAATCAAACCCAAACTCCAGAGGTAAACCGGCCAGGCCGGATTTATTGGCTTTCTGGCCGGTTCTGTAGTGGATTTTGGGGCTCGTATTTAGGTGGGGTTCTAGTTGTCATATAGGCAGTCTTCTGTAATTGCTAAAATATTTTTAGAAGACTAGATAAAATTCGACAGAAACTAGATAACAAGTTGGTATTGTTTCGGTTTCGATACTTTAATATTGTCTAAACTAACTAGTATGCGGTTAATGGCTTGGCTCTGATACCATGTTGGGTTGTGCCAGCGCTCCGGCCATCAATCCGTGGCCAAATGCGGAACAAAAACTTTATAAACCCGGCGCTAACGGAACCTGATCTACGGATCGACCATTAACCCTAAACTAGCTATATGAAAAGGAGTTTAGAAAGGTTAAACCGAATGATCCATGTCCTTCGGTCTTCAAGCTCTATCCCAAGCTCCTCGTGGCTTCCTCAATCATGTTTGATCTCCAGTCTCCCCGATCGAAGACGATCTACCTCGAGAGTTTGTAGTAGGGCTCCGACCTTAAAATCGAAGCAACTCGAGTATCTAGTTTGCTAACCTAGATATCCAAGATGAAGTAGAGAGTGTTTGTGATTACTTTTTCTCAATACACCCTAGGATTCTCAATCATGAGACATATAGGGTGGAGTTAAAGAAGATGCCAAGAGAGGAAAGTGTGAAGCAAAAGAAAAAGCAAATGAAGAAAAGAATTGTGTCTGCTCTTTTCTTTTGAGTGTTGTGTGAGTTTGTTGTGAGCAAGCAACTAAAGAAAGGCCTCACAAGAAAAGATCTGCCACTTGCTCATACAAATATCTCACAACACTCTAAATTAGTATCATGCCACCATGACTCACTATATGATTCATGATCATGAGTCGCAAGGCAAACATGCTAGAACAATGACCCACAACAATGAGTCACACTCTCCACACAAATAAACATTTAAGCTAAATGTTTATAACAAAAAAATGGCATCAATTAAAGTAATCTTGTAATAGAATTACAAGAATACCCCTCATCCGTATATACATACCCGCATCCGTATTCCGAAAGAATACGAATACTACGAGACAAAAATAATCCAATAATATAATACTAGGATCCGTCTTAAACCAAATCCCACTAGTATTATTCGTCCGAACATCATCTGTGCACAAGTACACATATGTGATCGAACCCTGCCATAAAACCATACGGCCTCTACAACGTTTTGCCCGAAGCAGGGAAATCCTCTGTGTGGGACTCTAAAGACTCGTCAATACGCTGGCAGTGGGTTTAACTAAAAGCACGTCAGTGGCACTAGCTGTACGTAACGGCTACCCAGGTATTGAGCGAAAGGGAGGCTGACGAGCAAACTCATCCTGAAACCCCTACTGAGCCTGACAGTGACAATATCCGTACAGTCCAGTCCGTCCATCTATGAGTATCGCATATCGAGTCTAGGGGGTGGATAAAGTCAGACCCCTAATAACACGACATTTAGTGTCGGTGTGAAACCTATCACCACCTGAGAAACTACCGATCCTAGATCAGTAATTCTCGACTATCTTGACCAAGGATTTCTGGTGATGGTCACCCATGCACACCACGACATCAACCCCTAATACCGGGAGAGATGAATCCCCTAACGATCCGCTCACTGCCTCCATGTGTTTCGGGACTGTACCCAACTAAAATTTTTTTGCATGACTCCTTTGAGCCATGGTAGGGTAGTAATCAAAGCACATTAGGAACTCACATGAGACAAATGATGATCTCAGGTTGATAGACTAACCTGTACACATGTCATCAGGGAACTGCTATCTGACAATAGGTATAATACCAACTAGCTTGTTCCCGGCGAGTCCGTCCGGTGTACTCATAACCCAATGAGCACATGTATATATCTTAGGTGAACAAACTAACACCAATGGCTTGTGAGATCGGCCACCGCCCCTCGTCGGGGTCTCGATCAGTATACACTAGTCTACTCTTGGAGTATCGATGCCCAGTCTCGAAACTCCCACGACTAGGGATATTTTAGGATGTGCTTATAGACCACCCAGCTCCCACATATATGATCGCCATCATACCGCTTGTAGTCAAGCATGAATCCTATGGGCTCTATCAACATGTAATAGTGATCTGTAATGTCACCTGAAGCATGTACACGATGATAAAGACAAACCAGATAGCATACTATCATCTCGAGTAAGACTGTTCTACCGGTATAGGTCCTCCCTCAATCATTGCAATTACGTGCCTGCGATCTAATAATTGACTTGAGGGCACTATAGCCAACAGGGCGCACTAAAATATGACATGTAGTTGTGACTTAATTGTTTACATGGTTGCGGGTGTTTGGCCTAGGGTTAGAAATAAGCGCACGTAGCGGAAGGATAAGGGGCACTAGGAATGGATTTAGCGTTGGAAAGCTTCCTTATAATCTTGCAAATCCCATTCCTATGTCCTCTTAATCCTCGCTATTTTCAATTATCCTAACTTCATTTTAAGAATGGAAAAAGAAAAGCGCAAGACTAATCCTAAATCTACTAACCAAACTTAACCCTAACAAGCTTACTTGAACATAAATACAAACACAAATGATAGACTTGAACATACACATATACTGTAAGTCTACGGTAGCGCCCCGGCCGTCTGTCTGAGGCCAAAATGCGGAAACGAAAACTTTTTCAAAACTTGAAACCGGCGCTATCGCAGACTTTAATCCCGGATCGAACCATTAACCTATAACTAGCTAACTAAAGAAGGGTTAGAAAAGCTATACCGATGGATCCGCGTCCTTCGGTCTTTGGCCACTAACCCAAGCTCCTCGCGGCATCTCCGATCTCCGGTCTCCTCATCGGAAAGGGTACCACATCTTCGAATCCTTTTACGGGCTCCTGCTTCGTCCGAAGCAACTCGGACATGAAGTTTGCTAGCCGACGTGTCCAAGGTGATGTAGAGAATGTGTGTGATCACTTTGTCTCAAGCATCCATTGATTCTTAACACATGAGAGTGTTTGGATGGAGGTTGAAGATGATGCCATTAATGGAAATGGTGAGCTAGAGGAAGAAGAAGAAGAGGAGCCTTTTCTTTCTTATGTTGTATGATAAAATGAGAGTGAGATAGAATGAATAACACAAGAGCAAACCCTCCCCTTGGCTGTCCCCCTCTCTCTTCTTATCATATCAACTCATAAATCAATCAATAATGTGACACATGCACAAAGAAAGAGACCATGAGTCATCACTTGTGCATGTGTCACAATTAATGCTCCTAATCATGACTTTTAGCTCATTATTTTCATTTGTAAACATTAACCAAAATGTTTACAACAATAAAAAGTACGTCAACATCTAAAGTAAACTCGTGACGGATCACAAGGATACCCCTCACCTGTATATACATACCTGTATCCGCATTCCGACTGAATGCGAATACGATGAGACTAAAGTAATCCAACAAATCTAATACTAGGATCTGGATTAAACCAAAGCCCACTAGTACGATCCGTCCGATCATGATCCGTGCACTACTGCACGTATATGATCGAACCTTGCCATATATCATACGGCCTCTACAACGTTTCGCCCGAAACTTGAGAAACTGTCTGTGGGGGACTCTAAAGACTCCTCAATACATTGGCTGTGGATTTAACCACTAGCACATCAGTGGTACTAGCCATACGTAACGGGCTACCAGGTATTGACCAAAAGGGAGGTCGATGAGCGAACTCATCCTGACACCCTACTGAGCCTGTCAGTGACAATATCCGTACAGTCCGGTCCGTTCATCTATGAGCATCGCATGTCGGGCCTAGGGGGTTGGTAAAAGTCAGACCCCCAAAAGAGGTACAAGTCGTGTCGGAGTGTAGCCCAGAACACCCTGAGATACTACTGGAATACTTACCGGTAAATCTCCTGCCTTGGCCAAGGACTTCGTGTAATGGCTCTCCTAGACACAGCGCGATCTCACCCCCAATACCGGGAGAGACAAAACCCCTGCCGATCTGCTCACTGCCTCCATGTGGCTCGGGACTGTACCCAACTAAAACCTATTTGCGCGACTCCTTTGAGCCGTGGTAGCGTAGTAATCAAAGCACAATGGGAACTCACACGAGACAAATGACGATCTCAGGTCGATGAACTAACCTGTACACATGTCACCAGGGAACTGATATCTGACGTCAGGTATAATACCAACTAGCATGTTCCCGGCGAGTCCTGTCCGGTGTACTCATAACCCAGTGAGCACTTGTATACATCTTAGGTGAAGCAACTGACACCAATGGCTTGTGAGACCGGCCACCGCCCCACGTCAGGGTCTCGAATGTATACACTAGTCTACTAATGGAGTATCGATGCCCAGTCTCGAAACATCCACGACTAGGGACCTTTTAAGGATGTGCTTATAGACTCCAGCTCCTACGTATATGATCGCCATCATACTGCTGGCCGTCAAGCAAGAATCCTATGGGCTCTATCAACGTGCAATGGTGACCTGTAATGTCACCTAAAGCATGTACACGATGATAAAGATAAACCAGATAGCATATTATCATCTTGAGTAAGACCGTCCTACCGGTTTAGGTCCTCCCTCAATCATTGCAATCACGTGCCTGTGATCCAATAATTGACCACTATATCCAACAATCTCCCACTTGCACTCAAGGCTAATTATTGCGATGTCGCATACTCATAGCCCGTGTGATACCGAACACCCAACTCCTCTACTAATCAGTTTCACAAAGCCCATTTGCGAAACTTTTGCATTCGAGGAATAGCCTCAGTGAGTGGATCCACCCTAATGTTTCGTTCTATGTCTCTCTTTATCTCAAGTTCACGGAAAAGCCATCTCCCAAAATGAGCAATACCTGTCTTAGAATATGTTTGGATATCTGATGGGACCTAGTTCATAAATGAACTCCAAATCCAAACTTCTTAGACTGTATCGTCAAATGAACTTAATCAGTATCCTGCGTCATGCCTCCCTCAGTGTCCGCTTGGATCACCTGTCTAAACCACTGCCCCTCGTCAGAGGGAAAACTACAACTCTGACAGCCACTCTGTCATCCAGGTCACCTTGGAAGCCTGGAATGATAACCGTCTCCTGAAAGAGGCTGTTGTTATCATATCCCTAGAACATCCACTTATGTTCTAGAACTGCTTCCAAATGTTTCTCCAGGATAGGATTAATATCAACTTATTGCATCTAGTGCAAAAAACAACGTATGGTGTGGTACTTGATATCTCATGATTGACTCAATTGCCTAAGCAAGTGATCTGCCAATCATGAACATCCCTCTCCCCTTTAGTCTGTAAGACACCTTTAGAGAGGGTGACTCCATCACCTGCAGGTACACTACCGTGCCAGGAGTTGTCCATTCTAAAACACCTATAGAATGCTGTCTAAGTACCCAGATTGGGAAACTACCCAAATCTAGATCTAGAACTATAGATCTAGTAACCAGAATATCTGATATAATATCCAAATCCTATGTGGAGAAAACTACTGTGTGACAACCAAAGTACAACCGATCGTAGTATAGGAATTTAACTTCCTACTCTGTGTATGTCATCTAAATACCAGGACATCACACCCTACTACCTTCTTAACAGATCTATCCCCTATTCTGATGAAGTCAAACCTATGACCGGCACATCAGAAATAGATGATCTATCTCCGCTATATCTGCCTTAGTCCATAAATAGACATAAGCTACTTGTCCACCATGCTTCCGCTGCTCCCACTGACTACGACAACCCTCTGGCAGAGTCATATACACATACACTTCTAGAGCTAGTTTAGAACGACGCTATACTCATCCTCCTGCCGGGTCTCATAGCCTGGAACAACAGTAGTGTCAAGTCTGGGTAAACAAGAACCTCCTTGTCACCGTCCTTGAGGCTATCGGAGTCCCTCTCGGGTGCCTGAGGTTACCCACCATATCTACGGAGTGGCTAATGGAATGTCAAACCAGATTGAATCTTTAGGTCCTATTAAATTTTCAGTAATCGTTTGCGGTTCTGGAATCACTTCCAGTTCTACCATACTCGCACTACTGTTTTCTGAAAAAGAATCCATTTTACTAAAACTGTGGCGAGTCAAGAACAATATCACTATCGATCTTCCAGATGATAGAAAGTCAACCCTCGTCATAGCCTGGGTCAACCTACAAACTGTCATTACAGAAACGTGCCTTGAGTTATCCAGAGTCCGGTTTTAAGCATAAGACGGAAAACTCCCCGTACCTTAACATTGTTAAGATATGAACTATTCTATATCCAATATAAAAACAGAGGCAATGATTTAATTGGAACCAGATTCAAATCATGCAGCTGTCTCCAGTGCATGTCAACTAAATGGAGAGATGCCGATCAGCATTACTCAACTTAGGAATACATCCAGATATGAGTAACTTGAAAGAGAAGCAAGTTCTCATAATCATTACTATCAACTGAATACCATACACAAGTATCTACATCTTCGATCACCTTGAAGAATCCTGATACTTGCAATACCTGGTTCTCTACTTTATTCATATACCTATAACTTCTCAAAACTTGAATCTTGTATTTCTACAAAACACATGTCTAAGAACTAGAGAAGTCACAAGTAAATAGAATATAGTATGAGTACCAACCCCTCTGCCCTAATGGACACTGGACAACATACAATACTCTGTATATGTCCTCTGAGCCTAATAACTCATTCCCTGTGTGTCGTAGGTTGAAAACTGTACTTATGGTTAAGAAGAATTACACCGCTGTTTAATGCTCCTTACCTAACCATCCACTGATATAGGTAAATGTCATAGACATAATTTCAAAAATTTATATCCCACTTTATAAAAATAAACGCACAGATATATCAATTTGAAATTGGTGCATAACAACGGATATTCAATACCAAATATTTGCCGTCCGGCAAACAACCCAGGCGATTTCCTCAAATATCACCAATTACAACGAATCCCGATATAATGAGGATGATCACCCAATTCCAAATAACTTACTCCCACTCATCATCTGTAAAACCATACAGATGTGAGAATCAAACCTGGTAAATACATACCCTGGAGCAAGGGCTAATTGGGAAATCGGTTTTCTTTTAACAATACACAGTGAAACTGAAACATGTAAATGTTTCGAAGGGGTATCCGGGTATTCTTAGTAATGCCTCTTCCATTATCAGATTCACAACTGTAACCGTATATTTCTTTGCCATCTCTCCAAATCCCTTTATATGTCTTTAGTCATTACCTTCTGTACACCCCTTTAGGCTAAATGGTTTTCTTCTTTCCTTATCGTTCGACACCAGCCTATGGTTTGGAAGAAGACTATCCAATAAGCGTAATAGGTGTACTGTCCTAATCCTAGGAGCACTCGCAACCCGAGAGAAGATAAAGATAAAAGACAACTGAATAAAACCTTATTCCTATTTCTCCTGAACCAGAATCCATCCCGAACTGGAACAAGTTCCTTCGAGTTCGTATATAACCATTCGATAGAGTATCCAAATGACTGTGGACCTTCGTAGTGATACGGAGTGTCCTGGAGAAATATAAAGGTGAAGTAGGAGTAGTGATGAAATACTTGGTTTGGTCGTGAATAGCAGTCGCAATTTACTTTGCTCTCTTACTAATCCCTTTATTTGTCTTAACTTATTACCTTATGTACACCATCATTAGGCTAATTGGTTTTCTTCATTCCCCACCGTTCGGCGCTTGCCTATGGTTTGGAAGAAGACTATCCAATTAGCATAATAGGGGTACCGTCCTAATCCAAGGAGCACTCGCAACCTGAGAAAAAGTAAAAGGAAAAGACAACTGAATAGTCCTATTCATTTTCTCCAGAACCGGAAACCATTCTCGAATCTGGAACAAGTTCCTTCGAGTTTGTATATAACCATACGATGGTTTTATCCAATGGAAGTGGACGTTCGTAGTGATACGAAATGTTCTGGAGAAAAAGGGTAAAAGTAGGAGTGGCAATGAGGTATGCAACTCTGACAATCCAAAAGCCAGTGTTTTAGGAAGGTTCGGTTAATCTTGGTCACTGAGTCATAGTTTAGGGTCGGGCCATGGTCGCTGCTAAAGAGAGAGAGAAAAGAAACACTGTGCGTGCACTCTAACCTAGATCAGAATGGTTATCAATTTATCTAATCAGGAAACCTCCCACTGTAACCTCAAATTCTCCTCCAAACCTGAAAGAAGAATTAGTCGGGATCACCCGAGAGTAAAACAACTCATCAGTGGGAATCGGGATCCAACTATCATCGCATGATAACGTGATGGAATCCACTCTCGCTATCACACTCCAGAAGGTATGCGTATATCTGGCAAGTTTCAGTTTCTTTAGAAACTCCCGATGTGATTTTTACCCCATGCTCTTATGACCTTGACGAAGGTCAACATATCATAAGTCACATGTCAAGTTCTACCCGTCATTGTCCAGGTTAATTTGAACCTACCCGTACAAGCCCTTGACGAAGGTCAACAAGGCTATACGACTGTCCCAAACCAACGCATCTATCTATGCAGCAGAAAAGTAACAAATAGCTACCATACACTATGCCATGACGAAGGCCAACAAACATAGTATGAATACTAAGTGCTACCCGTCTGAAATGACGGAGGGCTACGAATGGATTTTGGCGAAAAACCTTTAACGTAATGAACATGATATCGTTGAAGGAACCGGATAGCTTTTTATAAATATAGTGGCGAAAACCTTTACTAAATAGGTCATTCCCGGTGAAGGGATCTCGGCTCTTTCCCCTTAGAATGAGGTGCAGGATATTTCAACTGAATACCACGATGCAAAGCAAAAAGGCAATCGGCTATAGTGAAGTTATTACCCTGACGCAAACTTCTGTCCAAGGGGTCACTCCCGGTGAAGGGATCTCGGCCCTTGCCTCGTCGACTGAGGTGCTGGATATTCATAACCGAATACCACTGTGCAAAACAAAAGAGAACGTCCTTGCAATAACAGCTTTTTGAAAAATGTTCCAACAACTTCAGAATAGGTTTGTTTAGCTTGCATTGATCCGATTCAATGCAGTCCCATCAATTAATCACACCACAAAAGAACGAAAATATGATGTACGTATATGCCATCCGCATTCGCCACTGGGTCCCGTCATCACCCGTTAGGTTACTTAACTAACGACAGAGCGGGGACTGGACTAGCGCGGGTGTAAAACATATACAACATCTACTAGTATATATATCAATATATAATAATAATCGCTTATGTCATGATAAATGCAACATCACAGAGAGTAATAAGCATCATAGAACAATACAGATAATCTGGGATCCCCGAGTTTCCTTTGAGCTGCAAGTGAAACCCGACATTCCCCAGGTCGTGTGGATAGCCTGTGCAATGAAATCCTAGACCCCTACGGGCGCGGCAAGTTACCCGCCAAAACCTGAAGAGAGGCAGCCCCATACAGCAAAGTGAATGGACCACCCAGCACTTCACGGAATCTGGTAACTTGAGCACCCTTCCTTGGGTCAACCTATACCCCCTACGAGTGCGGCGAATAGCCCGCCAATTCTAGAGTAAATCCCCCTCTGTCTCAAAACCATGAGATGCGGGCTCGTTGCCCTCTAGAACTTGGCTATCCGTGCACCCCACCGCGGGGTAATCCTAGTACAGAAAGTAAAATATATACAACGGGTACATCGACCTCAGTCCGGTCGTGCCCCAAAAGAATAATATACAAACAGGCAGTGGCATCAGTCCACATGTTGGACGCTCGTCCCGCAATAACAAATGTACAAATAATACCAAACTGTACTAACATTGCACCAAGCTATCCACCACGACAAATCCGCAACATCACAGCACAACACAGAACATCAACGTGAATGTCACGTTTGTTAGTGTATATGCCCTAGAGGCCATTACTGTATCATACTAGTATGTATATTACTTGATGGAAGCTTGGGATATTCACAGTTGTACAGACAATCTTGCTCAATATAGTAGTATGCTACTTGGTTTGTCTCTGCTTTAATGTGTACATGTGTGTTTATTTATTATATCACCTATACGCATTAGTAGAGCCCTTAGGATCTTTGCTTGATTACCGGCGTTGTGATGGCGATCACACTCGTGGGGGCTGGGTAATCTACAAGCACATCCTTATACACATCCCTGGTCGTGGGAGTATCGAGATAGGGCATCGATGCTCCGGAGTAGACTAGCGTATGCGCTTCTCATCCCAGCACGGGAGACGGTCTGTCCCACAGCCGTCGGTACGTCGTACTTGAGATAGTATGCGGGTGCTCGTTAGGTTACGAGTACACTGGACAGGACTCGTCGGGAACTGACAGGTTGGTATTATACCTATCGTCAGTTATCAGTTCCCAGGTGACATGAGTACAGCTTAGTCCGCTGACTTGACACTGGCACTTCGCCTCGAGTGTGTTCCCACTGCATTTTGATCACTACCCTACCACCGGTCAAAGGAGTCGTGCAAACAGGTAGTGGTTGGGTGCAGTCCCGAAACACTTGGAGGCAGTGCCGGTTAGACAGGATTCGTCTCTCCCGGTATTGGGGGTTGACATCGCGCTGTGTCTAGGAGAGCCATTACACGAGTAGTCCCTGGCCAGGGCAAGCGAGATATACTGGTAGGTTTCCAGTGTTATCTCAGGGTGTTTTGGGCTTCACTCCGACACGACTTGTACCGCTATTGGGGGACTGACGTTTTACCGCCCCTAGGCCCGACATGCGATGTATCAGACGAACGGACCGGACTGTACGGAGAATGTCACATTCAGACTCAGTAGGAGTTCAGATGGGGTTCACCTCGTCAGCCTTCTTGTCGGCATCTACCTGGGGACCGTTACGCACAGCTAGTGCCGCTTGCGGTCTGTGGTTAAACCCACTGCCAGCGTAGTGTCGAGTCTTTAGAGTCCCACACAGAGGGCATTCGCCTCTGGGCAAAACAGAGTAGAGGTCGTATGGTTTTGCGACAGGGTTCGTTCTCATCCGCGCACTTGTGCACGTTTGGAGTCCGGACGGATTATACTGGCAGGCTCTGGATTGAGCCAGATACTGGTATATATATTTGGGGTTGCTTTTATATCTTGGTATTCTTGTTCCTCGGAACGAGAATGCAGGTGTGTATGCACAGTTGCTTGAGGCGGAGGATGAGGTATTTCATTAGGGTTTCGGAACGGGTGCGTATGCACAGTTGACAGTTATCATTTTCCAAACCCTAATGGATTTATGAATTATCTATTAATAATAGTAATTAAATGAGAATAATGTTATGGTTGATTTTGTTGACTTGTTGACCATGGTTGACTTGTTGACCATGGTTGAATGTTGACCACCATCATGCTTTGAAAAGTCCTCCTTGATTCATGCTTACATTTCATTAAATGAAGCATGGTAGTGGTCATTCCAAATTACCATCAACTATTCTTATTTTGAATTATTATTATTTAGATAATTCTTTTCTTTTGGCATTATGGTTGCAAGAAAGAAAAGCTTGCTCATTCTATCATTTAGTTTCTCTCTCCTCACTTCATCTTCTTCTTCCTCAAGCTCAAGGTGATTCCTTCTCATGTGTTGAGAATCCTTCACCTTGAAAAGAAAACAACCCCTAGACACTCTCTACTCTCTCTAGGGTTCAAGGTTTAGCAAGCCGGAAATCCTAGTTCACTCAAAGATCGAGGAAGAGCCCAAAGGATGAAGCCCTCAGGTGGATCTATCTTCGGCAAAGAGGAGGCGAGGAGGGGAAGCCATTCAAGCTACTACAAAGAACAAGAAAGAAGAACAACAACAAGAAGAGAAGGAGTTCAAGTTGAGGTATAACCACTTTGCATAGTAGTTAACTCTTCTTTGCAAGTATGCTAGTTTAGTTTAGCAAAGATCCGGCTTTTACGGTCCATGTTACAAAGTTTAGAAAAATTTTGATTTACCGTTTCCGCAACCCCGAAAGTACCGGGAGAGGTAACGTGGACCTAACAGTGGTATCAGAGCCAGGTTAAACTTAAACTAGCTTGGTAGCGAAGTGTATAGAAGTTCGAAACCGAAAAATCGCAAAACCGGAAAAACCAAAACCCTAAGTTTCTGTTGAATTTTTTTCTGCTCTAAATGAAAAACTTTATACTTGTAAATTCGGCTCAGGGTTTTGTTTGAACACACAAGAAATACGATGCCCTAATTCATTTAAACGGCCGCGCTTCCGCGGCACGAGGTAGGCATGTGCCGCGGAAGCGCCGCAGTTTGTTTTCCTCTCTGCATCGTTTTTCGTGCAGTGTTCTTCTGGTGGGATTTTGGGATTTTTCAGATATATTATATGTGCCCAGATTTTCCAGAACTGAAATTCACTTTTGGGGTCCTATAATTCCGTATTTTTCCGAACTTCACTGCACTTTGGCTATGTTGGTTATATCTGTGTTGCTTGCATGTATTGAACGTCGGCTAATCGCTATAAGTCGATTAGTCGGGGTTATACATGATCTGTGTTTGATATTGGAATGTGTATATGAATCTGTTGGACTGTCGCGGGTGAATAGCCGGGTTGGGTGTGAGATGAGCTTTTGTTTTTCTTTCATTCATTGTAAATGTAAATTGATGTAATAATATTATTTGTTTGGCCGCACAACCGGGTCGGGGTTGTAGCCGTCATTGTATAATTCTTTTTACTGTTTTTGCTCCTAGGATAGACCCATGGAGGGGGTGCACAAACTGCCAAGTACTTGGCGGGTAGTTTGCCGCACCCGTAGGGGTCTTGGGTGGGGTATTTGGCTATTCACCGCGACCGTGTAATCCGCTTTTCGTTGCAGGCTCGAAAGGATTGCGGATTGCTAGTATATCCAATGTATTCATCTGTGATCTGTAATGTCTATCATTGCTTTACTATTTAGGCGTTGCTTATGTTTTACAGCCGCGCTAGCCCAGCCCCCGCTCTGTCGTTAGTTAAGTAACCTAACGAGTGATGACGGGACCCCGTGGCGAATGCGAATGGCATAAGCGTACGTCATATTTTGGTTGTTTTCTGCAATGGTAGGATTAAATGATGGGACGCATTAAAAGAACTAATGCAAAAATATCACGCATTAAAAGAACTAATGCAAGAAAATAAACCTAAAAGACGTTGTTGGAACAAGTTTTTCAAAAAGCTGTTATTACAAGGACGTTCATCTTTTTGTTTTGCATCGAGGTATTCGGTTATGAATGCCCAGCACCTCAATCGACGAGGCAAGGGCCGAGATCCCCTCATCGGGAGTGACCCCTTGGACAAAAGGTTTTGCGTCAGGGTAATAACTTCACCATAGTCGATTATTCTTGTTTTGCATCGAGGTATTCATCTTACGAATGCCCAGCACCTCACTCGACGAGGAAAGAGCCGAGATCCCTTCACAGGGAGTGACCTCTTTAGCAAAAGTTTTTCGCTACTATGTTTTCAAAAGGATGTATCACGTTCCTTCAACGATATCAAGTTCATTACGTTAACGGGTTTTTCGCCAAAAACCCAGCCGTAGCCCTCCGTCGTTTCGGATAATTAATACTTAGTATTCGTGCTGCGTTTGTTGATTATTCGTCAAGACACAGTGAACGGTAGCTGAGTAGTAATTTTCTGTTACACTAAAAGATGTGATTGGTTAGGACGGTCACATGATTTTGTTGATTATTCGTCAAGGATCATGCGGGCGGGTCTAATGCAATCCTGAATAACGACGGGTTGAACTTGACTAGGACCTTTTGATTTGTTGATTATTCGTCAAGGTCACTTGGGTCCTAGGGGCGAAAACCACATCGGGAGTTTCAAAAGAACTGAAACTTGCAGATTTAGCATACCTTCTGGAGTGTGGTGACTAGAGTGGATTCCATCTAGGTTATCACACAATGACAGTTGGATCCCGATCCCACTGATGAGTTGGTTTACTCTCGGGAGATTATTTCACTTAACGATCAATGCTATAAACCTAGTAGGTGTCTAGAAAGGTGTTAGCGGGGTTACGCCCCCAGGGAAAAGAGGTTCTTTAATTAAGGAACTTCGCGAAAGCGTTGGAAAACCTCCCTCGAAGTACCGACACTAGCCTAGCTGAAAGGTTAAGCAAGTATTGTGACGTGAATTAAAACCCGGCTAGTTCTTCTTTTAAAAAGGTTTTAAGAAGAATTTGAGTAAACAGTGGGAGACATCCTGGTTAGATAAATTAATAAACCAATCTAATCTTGCAAGAGCATACGCTGAGTGTTTCTTTTCTCTCTCTCCAGGCAGCAACCTTTTCACGCCCTAATCAAGATAATAAAATGTATCGCTTGACCGATCCGAATTCTTATTCGGGACTGGGGAAAGTTGGTTCAGCTCTAACTTGTGACAACAGTCATGAGTATGAGAATGGGAAAGAGGAAAGTATGGATTTCCAGGATACCCAGTTGAAGAAGAAGCATGGTTTTGCATCTACTTCAGGTGTTCTTGTAATTGAGAACTGTTTTACGGTCAGCCCTACCTCCTGGGTACTTGATACCGGATCAGGATCTCATATCTGTAATTTATTGCAAGGACTGAGAAAAAGTAGGAAAGTTGCACCGGGTGATATGTCGCTCAGAGTAGCGAACGGAGCACAAGTTAATGCGGCAGCCGTCGGTGAATATCACCTAGTATTGCCAAATGGCAAGACTATGATTTTGAACAATTGCTACTATGTACCCTCCATGGTTTGCAACATCATATCAGTTTCTTTACTCGATAAAGATAGATATAAGTTTGTTCTTGAAAAGAATATCATGAACATTTACCTTGATAAGGTACTGGTTGCAGAGGGTACACTGTTTAATGGTATCTACGTTCTAAATCAGAACACAGTTCTCAATATACAAAACACACGCAAGAGGAAGAATTCAGATACAAATGAATCCTACTTGTGGCATTGTAGACTTGGTCATGTCGGAGAGAAAAGACTGAGTAAGTTGCATAAAGATGGACTCTTGGATGCGTTCGAGTTTTCATCTTATGAAACTTGTCAGTCTTGTCTCAAAGGGAAGATGACCAAATCTCCGTTCACCGGACATGGAGAAAGAGCAGCAGAGCTCTTGGGACTCATACATAGTGATGTATGTGGTCCGATGTCTACACATGCAAGGGGTGGGTTCTCGTACTTCATCACATTCACTGACGATCTCTCTAGGTTCGGATATGTGTATCTGATGAAACACAAATCTGAAGCTTTTGAGAAATTCAAGGAATTCAGAAAGGAAGTAGAGAACCAGACAGGCAAAAGTATCAAGATCCTCCGGTCTGACAGGGGAGGGGAGTACTTAAGCACGGAATTCCTAGATTACTTAAAAGAGAATGGTATTCTCTCTCAGCTTACTCCTCCTTATACACCACAGCACAACGGTGTTTCGGAGCGGAGGAATCGTACCCTACTGGATATGGTTCGCTCCATGATGAGTAGTGCTGAGTTACCTCTTTCATTCTGGGGACATGCGCTTCAGACAGCGGCATACCTTTTGAATCAAGTTCCGTCCAAATCTGTGCCTATAACTCCGTATGAAATATGGAGCAGTAAGAAACCATGTCTGAAGTTTATTAAGATATGGGGTTGTCCGGCCTATGTGAAAACACAGAAACCGGACAAGTTAGAGGCACGGTCAGTTCTCTGTAAATTTGTGGGATATCCTAAAGACTCACTAGGATATCTGTTCTACCATACTGAGGAACAGAAGGTGTTTGTATCTCGCCACGCCACCTTCTTAGAAAGGGAGTTTCTTGCAAAAGAAACTAGTGGGAGTTCGGTAGAACTGGAAGAAATTCAGCGACCACAAAATGTAACTGAAAATTTGGAGGAACCGCTAGATTCTATAACCCCAGACGAACCTCAGCCACTCCGCAGATCTGGTAGGATTTCTCATTCGCCCGAGAGATACTACGGTTTTCTCATAGACGGGGATCGAGAGGATTGCATCTTGGAAGAAGATGACCCTACCAGTTTCAGGCAGGCCATTATCAGTAGGGACTCTGATAAGTGGCAGGAAGCAATGCAATCTGAAATGGAGTCCATGTACGCCAATAAAGTGTGGACCATGGATATTGCTCCACCTGGGGTAAAACCCGTTGGATGCAAATGGATCTACAAAAGGAAACTTGGTGTAGATGGGCAGGTGGAAACCTATAAAGCTAGACTCGTTGCAAAAGGTTTTCGTCAAAGACCTGGTTTGGACTATGATGAAACTTTTTCTCCGGTGGCTATGCTCAAATCCATTCGGATCCTACTTGCCATTGCTGCCTTCCATGACTATGAAATCTGGCAGATGGATGTTAAAACGGCTTTCCTAAACGGTTGTTTGGAAGAGTGCGTTTACATGGATCAACCAGAAGGTTTCGTAGACAGTGGGAGCAGCGGAAAGGTGTGCAAGTTGCTTAAATCCATTTATGGATTAAAGCAGGCATCGCGGAGCTGGAACATCTGTTTTGATGAGGCAATCAAGGAATTTGATTTCATCAAGAACGAAGATGAACCCTGTGTATATAAGAAGATTGTAGGACGAACTGTCGTATTCCTAGTCTTGTACGTGGACGACATTCTTTTGATAGGAAATGATATTCCTATGCTACAATCGGTCAAGCTATTTTTGTCACAAAGGTTCTCCATGAAGGACCTGGGTGATGCCTCGTACATTCTGGGGATCAAGATCTATAGAGATAGATCCAAGAAACTATTGGGACTTTCGCAGTCCAGGTACATAGAGACCGTACTAAAGAGATTTAGTATGGAGGGTTCCAAGCGCGGTAACATACCCGCATTGCACGGAATTACCCTCTCCAAGAAGATGTCTCCTAAGACTGACGAGGAGAGGGTTCGCATGAGCACTATACCCTACGCTTCGGCGGTAGGATCTATAATGTATGCGATTCTATGTACAAGACCAGATGTAGCTTACGCGTTGAGCGCGGTAAGACGGTATCAGTCAGACCCAGGGGAGGACCACTGGACAGCAGTGAAGAACATTCTCAAGTACCTGAGAAGGACTAAGGAGATGTTCTTGGTTTACGGTAATGGAGACCTCCGGGTCGAGTCCTTTGCCGATTCAAGCTTCCAGAGTGACAAAGATGACAGCAAGTCCGTCTCGGGTTTTGTGTTTACCCTCAACGGAGGGGCGGTATGTTGGAGGAGTTCCAAGCAGGAAACCGTCGCAGACTCGACGATGGAGGCTGAATACATTGCTGCAAGCGATGCTGCAAAAGAAGCGGTCTGGATGAAGAAGTTCATTAGTGAACTTCAGGTGGTTCCGTCCATTGTTGACCCAATACCTTTGTATTGCGATAACAATGGGGCTATAGCTTTAGCGAAGGAACCAAGGTCCCATCAGAAATCCAGGCACATCTTAAGGCGGTATCACCTGATCAGGGAGATCATTGATCGACAGGAGATCGAGGTGCGGAGAGTAGACACAAAGGACAACACTGCGGACCCATTCACGAAGGCTTTACCCCAGACTCAGTTCGAGCGGCTGATCGAGATGATAGGTCTTCGATACGCCAGTACATGGCCTTAGTGCAAGTGGGAGATTGTTAGTGTATATGCCCTAGAGGCCATTACTGTATCATACTAGTATGTATATTACTTGATGGAAGCTTGGGATATTCACAGTTGTACAGACAATCTTGCTCAATATAGTAGTATGCTACTTGGTTTGTTTCTGCTTTAATGTGTACATGTGTGTTTATTTATTATATCACCTATACGCATTAGTAGAGCCCTTAGGATCTTTGCTTGATTACCGGCGTTGTGATGGCGATCACACTCGTGGGGGCTGGGTAATCTACAAGCACATCCTTATACACGTCCCTGGTCGTGGGAGTATCGAGATAGGGCATCGATGCTCCGGAGTAGACTAGCGTATGCGCTTCTCATCCCAGCACGGGAGACGGTCTGTCCCACAGCCGTCGGTACGTCGTACTTGAGATAGTATGCGGGTGCTCGTTAGGTTACGAGTACACTGGACAGGACTCGTCGGGAACTGACAGGTTGGTATTATACCTATCGTCAGTTATCAGTTCCCAGGTGACATGAGTACAGCTTAGTCCGCTGACTTGACACTGGCACTTCGCCTCTAGTGTGTTCCCACTGCATTTTGATCACTACCCTACCACGGCTCAAAGGAGTCGTGCAAACAGGTAGTGGTTGGGTGCAGTCCCGAAACACTTGGAGGCAGTGCCGGTTAGACAGGATTCGTCTCTCCCGGTATTGGGGGTTGACATCGCGCTGTGTCTAGGAGAGCCATTACACGAGTAGTCCCTGGCCAGGGCAAGCGAGATATACTGGTAGGTTTCCAGTGTTATCTCAGGGTGTTTTGGGCTTCACTCCGACACGACTTGTACCGCTATTGGGGGACTGACGTTTTACCGCCCCCTAGGCCCGACATGCGATGTATCAGACGAACGGACCTGACTGTACGGAGAATGTCACATTCAGACTCAGTAGGAGTTCAGATGGGGTTCACCTCGTCAGCCTTCTTGTCGGCATCTACCTGGGGACCGTTACGCACAGCTAGTGACGCTTGCGGTCTGTGGTTAAACCCACTGCCAGTGTAGTGTCGAGTCTTTAGAGTCCCACACAGAGGGCATTCGCCTCTGGGCAAAACAGAGTAGAGGTCGCATGGTTTTGCGACAGGGTTCGTTCTCATCCACGCACTTGTGCACGTTTGGAGTCCGGACGGATTATACTGGCAGGCTCTGGATTGAGCCAAATACTGGTATATATATTTGGGGTTGCTTTTATATCTTGGTATTCTTGTTCCTCGGAACGAGAATGCAGGTGTGTATGCACAGTTGCTTGAGGCGGAGGATGAGGTATTTCATTAGGGTTTCGGAACGGGTGCGTATGCACAGTTGACAGTTATCATTTTCCAAACCCTAATGGATTTATGAATTATCTATTAATAATAGTAATTAAATGAGAATAATGTTATGGTTGATTTTGTTGACTTGTTGACCATGGTTGACTTGTTGACCATGGTTGAATGTTGACCACCATCATGCTTTGAAAAGTCCTCCTTGATTCATGCTTACATTTCATTAAATGAAGCATGGTAGTGGTCATTCCAAATTACCATCAACTATTCTTATTTTGAATTATTATTATTTAGATAATTCTTTTCTTTTGGCATTATGGTTGCAAGAAAGAAAAGCTTGCTCATTCTATCATTTAGTTTCTCTCTCCTCACTTCATCTTCTTCTTCCTCAAGCTCAAGGTGATTCCTTCTCATGTGTTGAGAATCCTTCACCTTGAAAAGAAAACAACCCCTAGACACTCTCTACTCTCTCTAGGGTTCAAGGTTTAGCAAGCCGGAAATCCTAGTTCACTCAAAGATCGAGGAAGAGCCCAAAGGATGAAGCCCTCAGGTGGATCTATCTTCGGCAAAGAGGAGGCGAGGAGGGGAAGCCATTCAAGCTACTACAAAGAACAAGAAAGAAGAACAACAACAAGAAGAGAAGGAGTTCAAGTTGAGGTATAACCACTTTGCATAGTAGTTAACTCTTCTTTGCAAGTATGCTAGTTTAGTTTAGCAAAGATCCGGCTTTTACGGTCCATGTTACAAAGTTTAGAAAAATTTTGATTTACCGTTTCCGCAACCCCGAAAGTACCGGGAGAGGTAACGTGGACCTAACAACGTTCGCAAATCCGTCTAAAAGGGCTATAGCAATTAGACAAGATTTACCGATCAAATGACATTCACTGTCGCAGATATAATATAAGTACTGTAAACTAACGTATTTAAAATATTTGATCGACAAAATTTCCCGAAGTGGGCCCCAAGCACAAATCCAGTACTGTAGCAAATCTTGGCCCAAAAAAAATATTCCAAAAACCCCAATTCCAAGTTAAAGACCACTGTAGAAAATTTGGTGGAGAGAAGACACAAAATGACGGCGGAACCGCGGCCAAAACATGGGTATGGCCGCGGTTCCACTGCGGTACTGTAGCATCATGTTACCAAATTTTCACAGATGTCTTAGAGAAGCCTGCCTGATTTTCTGCAATACTCAAAATAATTTTTCGACGACAAAAAAAATTCGACAGAAACTGCATAAATTGGAATCGCGGTTTTGGAAATTTCGTTCGATCGATATTTTAAACACGTTACAACAAGCTAGTAAAGGTTAATGGCGTGTCTCTGATACCATGTAAGTCTACGGTAGCGCCCCGGCAGTCTGTCAGAGGCCAAAATGCGGAAACGAAAACTTTTTCATAACTTGAAACCGGCGCTATCGCAGACTTTAATCCCGGATCGAACCATTAACCTATAACTAGCTAACTAGAGAAGGGTTAGAAAAGCTATACCGATCGATCCGTGTCCTTTGGTCTTTGGCCACCAATCCAAGCTCCTTGCGGCATCTCCGATCTCCGATCTCCTCGTCGGAAAGGGCACCACATCTTCGAATCCTTTTACGGGCTCCCGCTTCGTCCGAAGCAACTCGGACACGAAGTTTGCTAGCCGACGTGTCCAAGGTGATGTAGAGAAAGCGTGTGATCACTTTTTCTCAAGCATCTATTGATTCTCTACACATGAGAGTGTATGGATGGAGGTTGAAGATGATGCCATTAATGGAAATGGTGAGCTAGAGGAAGAAGAAGAAGAGGAGCCTTTTCTTTCTTATGTTGTATGATAAAATGAGAGTGAGATAGAATGAAAAACACAAGAGCAAACCCTCCCCTTGGCTGCCCCCCTCTCTTCTTATCATATCAACTCATAAATCAATCAATAATGTAACACATGCACAAAGAAAGAGACCATGAGTCATCACTTGTGCATGTGTCACAATTAATGCTCCTAATCATGACTTTTAGCTCATTATTTCCATTTGTAAACATTAACCCAAATGTTTACAACAATAAAAAGATACGGCAACATCTAAAGTAAACTCGTGACGGATCACAAGGATACCCCTCACCTGTATATACATACCTGTATCCGCATTCTGACTGAATGCGAATACGATGAGACTAAAGTAATCCAACAAATCTAATACTAGGATCCGGCTTAAACCAAAGCCCACTAGTACGATCTGTCCGATCATGATCCGTGCACTACTGCACGTATATGATCGAACCCTGCCATATATCATACGGCCTCTACAACGTTTCGCCCGAAACTTGAGAAACTGTCTGTGGGGGACTCTAAAGACTCGTCAATACATTGGCTGTGGATTTAACCACTAGGACATCAGTGGTACTAGCCATACGTAACAGGCTACCAGGTATTGACCAAAAGGGAGGTCGATGAGCGAACTCATCCTGACACCCTATTGAGCCTGTCAGTGACAATATCCGTACATTCCGGTCCGTTCGTCTATGAGCATCGCATGTCGGGCCTATGGGGTTGGTAAAAGTCAGACCCCCAAAAGAGGTACAAGTCGTGTCGGAGTGTAGCCCAGAACACCCTGAGATACTACTGGAATACCTACCAGTAAATCTCCTGCCTTGGCCAAGGACTTCGTGTAATGGCTCTCCTAGACACAGCGCGATCTCACCCCCAATACCGGGAGAGACGAAACCCCTGCCGATCCGCTCACTGACTCCATGTGGCTCAGGACTGTACCCAACTAAAACCTGTTTGCACGACTCCTTTGAGCCGTGGTAGCGTAGTAATCAAAGCACAGTGGGAACTCACACGAGACAAATGACGATCTCAGGTCGATGAACTAACCTGTACACATGTCACCAGGGAACTGATATCTGACGTCAGGTATAATACCAACTAGCATGTTCCCGGCGAGTCCTGTCCGGTGTACTCATAACCCAATGAGCACCTGTATACATCTTAGGTGAACCCAACTGACACCAATGGCTTGTGAGACCGGCCACCGCCCCTCGTCGGGGTCTCGACTGTATACACTAGTCTACTAATGGAGTATCGATGCCCAGTCTTGAAACTCCCACGACTAGGGACCTTTTAAGGACGTGCTTATAGACTCCAGCTCCCACGATATGATCGCCATCATACTGCTGGCCGTCAAGCAAGAATCCTATGGGCTCTATCAACGTGCAATAGTGACCTGTAATGTCACCTAAAGTATGTACACGATGATAAAGATAAACCAGATAGCATACTATCATCTTGAGTAAGACCGTCCTACCGGTATAGGTCCTCCCTCAATCATTGCAATCATATGCCTGTGATCCAATAATTGACTTTGGGGGCACTATATCCAACATATACATTCTTGAATTGACCCGTCTAAGAAAAGAACGGACATACAACCATCTCCCTGTGGATCGAACCATACTTAACCGGCTAGTTACAAAGTGACACCGTCTTGATTGCGGTAAGTAGGGAACAAAGTAGAACGCATATCATAAAACGTATCGCGTTTCCACCTGTCAATCATGATCGAACCCTGCCGTAAAACCATACGGCCTCTACATCGTTTCGCCTGAAGCAGGAAAACCCTCTGTGTGTGACTCTAAAGACTTGAAACTACGCTGGCAGTGGATTTAACTACAAGCACGTCAGCGGTTCTAGCTCCACGTAATGGCTACCCAGGTATCTGTCGATAAAAAGGCCGATGAGCAAACTCATCAGAACTTCTACTGAGCTTATCTGTGACAATCTCCGTACAGTCCGGTCTATTCGTCTAAGAGTATCGCATATCGGGCCTAGGGGGAGGCAACCGTCAGACCCCTAATAGCGCAAGAAGTCGTGCTGGAGTAGATCCCAAAACACCCTGAGAAACTACTGGAGTACCTACCAGTAAATCTCACTTTCCCTAGCCAGGGACTTTGTGTAATGGCTTTCCGAATACAGCACGATATCAACCCCAATACCGGGAGAGACGAATCCTATCTAATCGCTACTTGCCTCCAAGTGCTTCGTGACTGCACCCAACTACTACCTGTTTGCACGACTCCTTTGAGCCGTGGTAAGGTAGTAATCTAAGAACAATGGGAACACACTCGAGATGAAATAGCGATGTCAAGTTAACGGACTAAGCTATACCCATGTCACTTAGGAACTGCTATCTGACGATAGGTATAATACCAACCAGCAGTTCTCCATGAGTCCTATCCAGTGTAACTCATAATCCAATGAGCACCTGTATACTATCTCCAGTACGGCGTACTAATGGCTGCGGGACAGACCATCTCCCCTGCAGGGATGAGAAGCATATACACTAGTCTACTCTGGAGTATTGATGCCCCGTCTTGATAATCCTATGACTAGGGATCTGTATAAGGATGTGCTTATAGACTACCTAGCCCCCACTAGTGTGACTGCCATCACAACGCTGGCAGTCAAGCAAAAATCCTAAGGGCTCTACCAATATGTATAAGCGATATGCTAAAAGAAACATATACACAAATTAAGATAGAATCAAACCAAGTAGCATACTACTATATCGAGCAAGACTGTTATTATATCCGTGTATATCCTAAGCTTCCAAAATGTAATATACAAACCGGTACTATACAATAATGACCTCTAGGGCATATATCACTAACATCAGACACTCGAGAGACACTTCGGTTTTCTCGTAGACGGTGACGGGGAGATCGGTATCATGGTGATGATGAACCTACTTGTTATCAGTAGGTCATAGGAAGTGGTAACTTCCAGGTGACCAGGCTTTTCATACCCAAGATGGACTCCCCGCACTTCAGCAAATCATGGATTTTAGACTTTGTTGGGTGCTCCTGAAGGGGTAAAGCCCATTAGGAGCAAGTAGATCTTGTGAGATCTATGCAGGTGGAAAGGTGCTAACCTAATAAGGCTAGACTTTTTGTAAAGAGTTTTCATCAAATACCCATTGTGGATTGTGATGTGACTTTTACTTCAGTGTCTATGCTGAAGTCCATATGGATATGTTTTCACGCTGATGCAGTTCATGGTTATGATATTTGGCAGGTGGGTGACTATAACGTCTTTCCAAATGGGATTTTGGAAGTGCACGTGTATATGACTCTGCCAGAGGGTTATCGTAGTCAGTGGGAGCAGCGGAAGGTGTGCAAGATGCTTATGTCATTCGTAGACTAAAGCAAGGATAGCGGAGACGGATCATCTATTATTGATGTGACAGTCAAGGTGATTGACTTCGTCAAAACAAATGTGAACCTAGTAAGAAGGATGTAGGGAGTATTGTCCATATTTTAGATGACATACTCTAAATAGGAAGTAATGTTCCTATACTACAATCGGCCATATTTTGGTTGTCACACAGTGTTTTCTCCACGTTAGATATAGATAGTATATCAGGAGTTCTGGTGACTAGATCTATGGTTTTAGATCTAGATTTGGGAAGTTTCCCAAATCGGGTACTTAGACAGCATTCTAAAAGTATTTTAGAATGGACGACTTCTGGCGTGGTGGTATACCAGCAGGTGATGGAGTCACCCTCTCTAAATGATGTCTTTTTGACTGATGAAGAGAGGGGAATGCATGAATGGCACATCATTTACTTAGGCAATTGAGTCAATCATGCAAAGTCTTATACAACTCCAAATATTGCTTTTGCACTAGTTGCAATAAGCATATATTAATCCAATCCTTAAGAAACAAAAGGAAGCAGTAAAGAACATAAGAGGATGTTCTTGGTATAGGATGGCGATAGCCTCCTCTTGGAGGCGGTTATCAGTTCAGGCTTCCAAGGTGACGTGGATGACAGAGATGCTGTTAGAGTTATGAGTTTAGCCTCTTCTGAGGATCAGTGTATTGGATAGCGTTCGAATAAGGATACTAAGGTAATCATGGTGCAGGATGCTGGTTATAACTTAACAGAGGATACAGCCTAAGAAATTTGTTGGATAGGAGTTGTTCATTGATGAACTTGGTCCGATCAGGTATCCAAAAAAATTCTTGTGGCGGGGTATTGCTCAGTTTGGGAGATTGTTGATCTCTGCAAAGTTGAGATATAGAGAGAAGAAGTTGAAACATTATAGCGGATCCACTCACTCAGGCTATTTCTCAAACACGGATGTTCCTCAAATGAGATTTGAGAAACTGATTAGGAGAGAAGTTGGGTATTCGATAGCACACGGGATGTGGGTATGCGATGCCACAATAATTAGCCTTAAGTGCAAGTGCGAGATTGTTGGATATAGTGCCTTCAAAGCAATTATTGTAATTGCATGCACGCGATTATGATAATTGAGGGGCGACCTATACAGGTAGAATAATCTTACTCGAAATGATAGTATGCTATCTGGCTTGTCTTTATCATTGATGTGTACACGTTTTACTTGTTATTACCGTAAGTCGATGTCGCGCACCTTGCGGGTCCGCGGAGAGGCGGAATATTTAAAAAATGATTTTTCAATGCTCACAACACCGACTCGAACTCTAGGATCGATGCTAAACCCTAGCTAACCAAACTTGTATGAGGTTAACTACTCGGATGAAAGTTATACCTCATGATACATGTCCTTCGGGTCTTCTTTGCTGTCCTTCTTCTCGTCATAAGCACCGAGGATTGTAACGGATCGATGCTTCCTCGTCGGCCTCCTCGAGTCAAAGACGATCCACCCGAGAGTCTATAGTCTGAGCTCCTACCTCAAATCCGAGGTTACTAGGGCACCTAGTTTGCTAAACTAGATGGCCTAGGTGATGTAGAGAGTGGAGATGGATTAGTATGTCACTATTAGCCTTAGGTTTCTCAACATATGAGACATGAAAGGCTAAGGGAAGAAGAAGAGGACTTGAGGAAAAGCTAGTGAAGAAAATAGCAAGTGAAGTGAGAATGGCTCAAGTGTTGTGATGAATAATGAAGCATACAAATAATTGATGAGATAAATATCTCACAAATATCAAGCATACTTCATAAATATCTTGTGAGTGAGTCATGCCATGAGTCACCAAAAGCCATGTCTCACTTAATGCAAACCTCCACCTTATTTCCTCCACCTCATAATTGTTTTAATCAAAAGATAAAAACCCTAATGAGGTGTCTCCTTCTAGAAGCAAACCCGAGAAAATTACGAGAATGCCCCTCATCCGTATATACATACCTGTATCCGTATTCTGAAGAATACGAATACAAAGAGACGAAAATAATCCATCGGTATAATACTAGGATCCGGCTTAAACCAAAGCCCACTAGTATTATCCGCCTGAACATCATACATGCACAAGTACATGTATGTGATCGAAGCCCTGCCGTAAAACCATACGGCCTCTACATCTTTTGCCTGATGCAGGGAAACCCTCTTCGTGGGACTCTAAAGACTCGATACTATGCTGGTAGTGGATTTAACCACAAGCTTCAAGCGGTACTAGCTGCATGTAACGGCTACGCAGGTATCTGTCGATAAGAAAGCCGATGAGCAAACACATCCGAAATCCTATTGAGTCTATCTGTGACAATCTCCGTACAGTCTGGTCTGTTCATCTGAGAGTATCGCATATCAGGCCTAGGGGGCAGTAATCGTCAGACCCCTAATAGCGCAATAAGTCGTGTTGGAGTGTAGCCCAAAAAATCCTGAGAAACTACTGGAGTACCTACTAGTAAATCTTGCTTGCCTTAACCAAGGACTTTGTGTATGGCTTTCCGAACACAGCGTGATATCAACCCCTAATACCGGGAGAGATGGATCCTATCTAACCGCCACTGCCTCCAAGTGCTTCGGGACTGCACCCAACTACTATCTGTTTGCATGACTCTTTTAAGCCGTGGTAGGGTAGTAATCTAAGAACAATAAGAACACGCTCGAGGCGAAGTAGCAGTGTCAAGTCGACGGACTAAGCTGTACTCATTTCACCTAGGAACTGCTACCCGAAGATAGGTATAACACCCACCAGCGCCCTACGAGTCCTGTTCGGTGTACTCATAACCCAATGAGCACCTGCATACTATCTCCAGTATGATGTACTAATGGCTTTGGAACAGACCATCTTTCCTACTGGGATGAGAAGCGTATACACTAGTCTACTCTGGAGTATCGATGCCCTGTCTCGATAATCCTACGACTAGGGACCTGTCTAGGATATGCTTATAGACTACCCAGCCCCTACTAGTGTGACTACCATCACAACGCTGGTAATCAAGCAAAGACCCTAAGGGCTCTACTAATATGTATAAGCGATATGCTAAAAACACATGCACATATTGAGGTAGAAGCAAATCAGGTAGCATACTACCATTTCTAGCAAGACTGTCACTATATCCGTGTATATCCCAAGCTTCCAATATGTAATATACAAACCAGTATGATACAATAATGGTCTCTAGGGCATATAACACTAACAATCTCCTACTTGCACTAAGGCCATGTATTGGCATATCACAGACCTATGATCTCGAATAGCTTCTCGAACCGTATCTGAGGGATGGCCTTTGTGAGTAGATCTGCAGTGTTTTTCTCCATATCTACTCTCCTCACCTCGATCTCCCGGCGATCAACGATCTCCCTGATCAGGTAGTACCGCCTCAAGATATGTCTGGATCTCTGATTGGACCTGGGTTCCTTCGCTAAAGCTATAGTGCCGTTGTTGTCGCAATACAGCGGTATTGGATCAACAATGGTTGGAACCACCTGAAGTTCAGTTAAGAACTTCCTTATCCAGACTGCTTCTTTCGCGGCGTCACAAGCAGCGATATACTTCGCTTCCATCGTCGAGTCAGCAACAGTGTCCTGCTTGGAGCTCTTCCAATATACCGCCCCTCCATTGAGGGTAAAGACATAACCCGACATGGACTTGGAGAAATCCTTATCACTCTGAAAGCTGGAGTCAGCAAAGGCCTCGATCTGGAGGTCTTTTCCGCCATACACCAAGAACATCTCCTTAGTCCTTCTCAGGTATTTGAGAATGTTCAAAACTGCCTCCCAATGCTTCTTTCTTGGGTTTGACTGATACCGGCTTACCACGCTTAGTGCGTAAGCAACATCTGGTCTGGTACACAACATCGCATACATTATAGAGCCTACCACAGAAGCGTAGGGTATAATCGACATGCGAGCCCTTTCCAAATCAGTCTTGGGAGATATCTCTTTGGAGAGGGTGATTCCGTGACAAGCCGGTAGACTACCGTGCTTTGAATCTTCCATACTAAATCTTTTCATTATGGTGTTGATGTACCTTGGCTATGAAAGTCCCACCATCCTCTTTGATCTATCACGATAGATCTGGATCCCCAGAATGTAGTTGGTATCACCCAGGTCCTTCATGGAGAACCTCTGTGAAAAGAATCCTTTGACTGATTATAGCATAAGAATGTCATTTCCTATCAAGAGAATGTCATCCACGTACAAGACGAGGAATACCATAGTTCTCTCTACAATCTTACTATAGATGCATGGTTCATCTGGGTTTTTGATAAAGTCGAATTCTTTGACCGTCTTATCAAAACAAATGTTCCAACTCCGCGATGCCTGCTTTAGTCCATAAATGGACTTAAGCAACTTGCACACTTTCCCGCTGCTCCCACTCTAAATGAAACCCTCTGGCTGATCCATATAGATGCACTCTTTCAAATGTCCATTCAGAAAAGCAGTCTTTACGTCCATATTCCAAATCTCATAATCGTTGAAGGCATCAATGGGAAGAAGGATCCGACTGGATTTGAGCATAGCCACTGGAGAAAAGGTTTCATTATAGTCCAAACCAGGTCTTTGATGAAAACTTTTTGCAACAAGTCTAGCTTTATAGGTTTCAACATGTCCATCTACACCAATCTTCTTTCTGAAGATCCATTTGCAGTCTACAGGTTTTACCCGTTCTGGAGCAACGTCCAAAGTCCATACTTTGTAGGTGTACATAGACTCCATCTCGGTCCGCATTGCATCCATCCATTTTATCGATTCTCTACTCTAAATGGCTTGCTGGAAGCTAGTTGTCTCATCATTGTCAATGATGCAATCTTCTCTATCCCCGTCTATGAGATAATCGTAGTATTTATCGGGCGGATGAGACTGCCTACTAGTCCTACGGAGTGGCGCAGGGATGTCCAGTTCTTCTGAAGCCTCTGGTTTTACCATGCTTTCAATAATAACTTGTGGTTCTAGAATTTCTTCTAGTTCTATTGCGCTCCCACTAGTTTTTTCCAGAAATTGATTTTCCAAAATAAATGGGCATGACGAGAAACAAAAACCTTGTTTCTCTGCGTAATAGAAAAGATACCCCTGGAGTTCTTTGGATATCCTACAAACTTACACAGTACCGAGCGTGCCTCGAGCTTGTTCGTATGCTACCTTTTTACAAAAGCTGGACATCCCCATATCTTCAGATACTGAAGATAGGGTTTCTTTCCACTCCACATCTGATATGGTGTGGTAGTCATAGTCTTGGTAGGAACCTTGTTCAAAACATATGCAGCCGATTTTAGTGCATAACCCTAGAAGGATCGCGGCAACTCAACGTTACTCATCATGGAATGTACCATATCCAATAGGGTTCTGTTCCGCCTTTCCGATACACTGTTGTTTTGTGGTGTGTATGGAGGAGTAAACTGAGAGAGAATTCCATTCTTTTTTAGGTAATCCAGGAACTCGGCATTTAAGTATTCACCACCCCGATCAGATCTTAGTGTTTTGATAATTTTGCTGGTTTGTTTTCCCACTTCATTATTATATTCCCAGAATCTCTCAAAGGCCTCGGATTTATGTTTCATCAAGAAGACATGTCCATACCTAGAGAAATCATCCGTAAAATTAATGAAATAGGAATAACCACTTCGTGTATATGTAGACATTGGACCACACACATCGCTGTGTATGAGTCCCAAGAGCTCGCTCGCTCTTACTCCTTGTCCAGTGAACAGAGTCTTTGTCATCTTTCCTATGAGACATGATTGACAAGTTGCATAAGACTGATATTCGAAAGGAACCAAATATCTCTCTCTATGTAACTTCGTCAACCTTATTTCATTAATGTGGCCCAGTCTACAATGCCATAAGAAAGCCTTATTTAATTCTGGAGGCTTTCTTTTAAGTGTGTTCTGGACGTTGAAAACCTGAGCTTGATTTAATACGTATATACCGTCCTCTAGTGTACCTGACGAAATCAAAATCTGATTAAGGTGGATGTGGACATTGCTTACAAATGTAAAATCATATCCTTCCTTAGAAATTAAAGATGCATATATGATATTACAAGCTAGACTAGGTACACACAAACAGTTACGTAAAATCAATATCTGCCACTTGTCAATACTAGGTGATATTCCCCTATGGATACAGCGTCCACGCTCATTCCGTTAGCAAACTTGAGAGTCATATCACCTGCTCTGATAACTCTATGGTTTCTCAAAGCCTGTAATGAATTACAGATATGAGATCCTGATCCGGTATCTAGTACCCAGGAAGTAGAGTTAATTGACATACAGTTTTCAATCATAAACACACCCGAAGAAGAAGCCACAACGGGCCTCGGATCCTGGATTCTGGCTTTCCAAGCCCTGCATTCCTTCTGCCAATGCCATTTCCCGTGACAATAGGAACATCCCTCCTTCCCTACTGTTAGCCTCGAAACTTTTGCCCTTCCCTGTCCCTCTACTTTACTGACACTGCGTATCGGCTTTGTGTAGGTCTTCTTCTTCTCACCCTTGGCTTTCGCCTTGGATCCAGAAGATGAAGATTCCCCAATAAGCAGAGCGGGTGTCTCCCTGGTTTCCTTCAGGGTACCCTCAACTGGAAGTATAACTTTCTTCCCCTGGGTGAAAGTAGAAGGTAGGGACTGTAGAATCAAGTCAGCATATGACTCGTTCTCCAACGTGGTCTCCAGGTCCGTGAGCTTTTAATATAGCTGATCATTATAGGGACATGGTCCCCCACAGATGACCCGACAGCTAACCTCGCTTAAAGCAATTCCTTCGAGGTCTCATATCTTGCGATACGAGATTGCTCTCCATATAAATCTTTGTTATGGAGGAAGATAGAAACTAAATCCATCTTCTCGTGCTCCCTCTAGTTTTCACCATCTACTGAGGCCAACACGAGGCACTTGGCATTCGCACTATCTTTTTCCTTTGTCTTATGGATATCATTATCCGTGACGGTGGAATCTGGACCTGGGATGGGGGTTGAGTAGTAATGAGGTGGTCCAGCTTGTCATAGGTAATAGACATCTGGAAAAACCTTTGCCAGTCAATATAGTATAATCTAGTCATTTTATTATCTAGCTGTAACCTAATCTTGGTCACCTGGTCGCTGCAATTAGGAGAGAG
This sequence comes from Agapanthus africanus, assembly GCA_030015575.1. NCBI lineage: Eukaryota > Viridiplantae > Streptophyta > Magnoliopsida > Asparagales > Amaryllidaceae > Agapanthus > Agapanthus africanus. The sequence goes on from CM057337.1 coordinate 89,965,231, forward strand.
AGAAGAAAACAGTCAGCATGATGCTCTTGCAAATTTAGATTGGTTTTTAGTTTATCTAAACAGGATGGCTCCCATTATATCTCGAATCCTTCCTCAAACCATAAAAGAATAATTAGTCAGGATTGATCTCACCCTACAATGCTTGCTTAACTTTTCAGCCAGACTGGTGTTGGTACTTTAAGGGAGGTTTTCCAACGCTTTCACGAAGTTCCTTAATTACATAACCTTTTTTCCCTGGAGGCGTATCCCTGCTAACACCGTTCTAGACACCTACTTGGTTTATAGCATTGATTGTATTAGTGAAAAAACTCCCGAGGAGTAGTGGATACTCACAGTAGGATCGGAATCCAAATATCATTGTGTGATAATCCTGAAGGAATCCTGCCAATATTATCACACCCCAAATGGTATGCAGCATTAGCAAGCTTCAGTTTTCTTAGAGACTCCCAATGTGGATTTTTGCCCCATGTTCTTATGATCTTGACGAAGGCCAACATATCATAAGTCACATGTCAAGTTCTGCCCGTTATTGTCCAGGTTAATTTGAACCCACCAGTACATACCCTTGACGAAGGCCAAAATAGTAATACGACTGTCCCAAACCAACGCATCTATCTATGTTACAGATGAATATCCAGCAGCTACCAATCACTATGCCTCAGCGAAGGTCAAAATACATAGCTTGAATACTACCGAATACTCAACTGAAATGACAGAGGGCTATGGCTGGTTTTGGCGAATCCGTGAACGTAATGAACTTGATTTAATCGAAGGAACCTGATAGCTTTTAAAGGAGTGGTTTAAGCTCGGCATTTAAAAGTCTGCTGTTTTTGAAAAAAAGAGTGGTTTTAAAAGTGTTCCAACGATCCAGCTTTGGTTTGTTTGCTTTGCAGTAATCTAATGCAGTCCCATCATTTACACCTATCATTATAGAGAGAAACGAAAATAACACGTTCTCTTATGCTATCCGCATTCGCCACTGGGCCCCGTCTAACACCGTTAGGTTACTTAATTAACGCCAGAGCGGGGGCTGGACTAGCGCGGGTGCAAAACATAAGCAACGTCTACCATATAGCATATATATAATAACTATTCATCTCACACAATAATAGGCATTCCAAATCACAGATGAACATATTAGATATACTAAGAATTCCGCGTTTCGTTTAAGCCTGTAACGAAAGACGGATTCCACGGTCATGATGAATAGCCAAACCCCACCCCAGACCCCTACGGGTGCGGCAAACTACCCGCCAAATTCCCGAAGTGAAGCAACCTCCCTCAGTAAAATGAGTAGGCCACTCGGCACTTCAAAGAACCCGGTAGTTTGCACACCCCACCTTGGGTCTAACCTAGGAGCAGAAAACAGTAAAAGAAATAATACAATGGTGGCTACAACCTCAACCCGGATGTGCCCCAAAAAATAATATTACATCACTTTGCAATTACATCGAATGAAAGAAAACCCTCTTCTTACATCCCCTGCTATTCATCCACGACGATCCAATAAATTTCATATACACAAACCACCAAGAACAACAACATAGATATGAGCAACCCATGCTAATCGACGTATAGCAATTAGCGGACGTTTCAAAACACATATAACAACAACTAAACATGTTAAACTACGTTAAAACCGAGACTTCGAAATATCCCGTATTGCCACAACACTATAATCAAAATTGGCAAAATCAAACACCACATGAAACCCTAAATCCAAGAAACTAGAACACAAACCAAAATTCAGAGCATTCTCATATACTAAAACCGGTGGGGCCGGTTTTTTAGCCATTGTGGCCGTCCAAAAACAGGTGAAAATGCCTCGTTTTTGGTGTGTTCATATCACAAGTAAAGGAGCACTCTGCAATTGTTTAAAAAAATTTTAGAGCCTCCGAAAAATTTGACAGAAACTTAGATTTTGATTTTGATGTTTCGGAGTTATTTCGGTTTCGGAGTTTTACACATTATCTAAACTATTAGTTATGGTTTAGTAGGCTCTGATACCACTGTAAGTCGATGTCGCGCACTCCGCGGGTCCGCAGGGAGGCGAAATATTAAAAAAAAAAACGATTTTTCAATGCTCGCAATACCGACTCGAACTCCAGGATCGATGCTAAACCCTAGCTAACCAAACTTGTATGAGGTTAACTACTCAGATTAAAGTTATACCTCACAATACATGTCCTTCGGGTCTTCTTTGCTGTCCTCCTCCTCGTCATAAGCTCTGAGGATCGTATTGGATTGATGCTTCCTCTTCGGCCTCCTCGAGTCAAAAGACGATCCACCCGAGAGTCTTTAGTTCGAGCTCCTACCTCAAATCCGAGGTAACTATGAAAGCTGGTTTGCTAAACTAGATGGCCTAAGTGATGTAGAGAATGAAGATGGATAAGTATGTCTCTATTAGCCTTAGGTTTCTCAACACATGAGACATGAAAGGCTAAAGGAAGAAGAAGAAGACTTGAGGAAAAGCTAGTGAAGAAAATAGCAAGTGAAATGAGAATGGCTCAAGTGTTGTAATGAATAATGAAGCATACAAATAATTGATGAGATAAATATCTCACAAATATCAAGCATGCTTCACAAATATCTTGTGAGTGAGTCATGCCATGAGTCATGCCATGAGTCACCAAGAACCATGTCTCACTTAATGCAAACCTCCACCTCATAATTGTTTTAATCAAAAGATAAAAACCATAATGAGGTGTCTCCTTCTAGAAGAAAACCCGAGCAAATTACAAGAATGCCCCTCATCCGTATATACATACCCGTATCCGTATTCCGAAGAATATGAATATAAAGAGACGAAAATAATCCATCAGTATAATACTAGGATCCGGCTTAAACCAAAGCCCACTAGTATTATCTGCCCGAACGTCATCTGTGCACAAGTATACGTATGTGATCGAATCCCTACCGTAAAACAATACGGCCTCTACATCTTTTTCCCGATGCAGGGAAATCCTCTGTATAGGACTCTAAAGAATCTACACTACACTGGCAGTGGGTTTAACCAAAAGCTGCAAGCGGTACTAGATGCACGTAACGGCTACCTAGGTATCTGTTGATAAGAAGGACGATGAGAAAACTCACCTGAACTCCTACTAAGCCTATCTGTGACAATCTCCGTACAGTCCGGTCTGTTCATGAAAGTTTTTACTAGCACCGCGACGGGGTTTAAACGGGCATCACACATGAAATTTTCAAAAATTCCGGGTGCTAATGAACACTAACCAAGATCTAACTAGAATATTAGGGTTTTACTATGATGATATGGTAAAACTATAAGAAGTGAAGGGGGCAACAACCTTTGTAGACCGTGTCCTTCTCTTCTAAAGCTCCGGGTAGTAGTCCACGCGATTCCACTAAGCTCCACTTGAAGGTTGGTGCAAGCTTCCTCCGATGACCTTCGTGCCGAAGATGATCCACCCGAAGCTCCACTAGTCCAAGCTACCTCTTCACTAAACTCTTTAGTGAAGATAACACCCTAAGTCAAAGTGCTAATCTAGTTTAGGATGGTGAAGTAGGGGTTTTTTTTTGCTCACTAGATTTATACAAAACCCTATGATTCACATCTCATGTGAGGGTTAGGGTTTTGTGTAGGAGGTAGAAGATGGAGAGAGCAAGAGAGCTTGAAGGAGATGAGCTCTCAAAATGGCTAAGGCAAATGAGCAAGGAAAAAACCCAAGTGTGTAATGGCTCACCTCTTGCCTTCACTTATTCATGCATGGAATAAAAATGCAATAACAAATTGCAACCATATTTGAATAGTGAGTCAAGAGTAATAAAGAAATAATAAAGCCCATGCCTCACCTATACCCAAAATATCTCCCCATTTACACCTCATTTTCTATTCTCCAAAAAATAGAAAATCCAAGCCATGCTTCATTATAATATATATATATATATATATATATATATATATATATATATATATATAATGAAGAACAATTAGTGAGCTAATAATATTAGTTAATATATAATTATATCAAATATAATATATATCAAATTATTAAATCAACACTTGATTTAATAATCCGGTTATATCACATATAACCGACTAATATCATTTATCTCTATATCACATTATCAAATCAACACTTGATTCGATAATCTGGTTATATCACATACAATCTAATCGATAACAAATAACTGCCAGATTAGAATACGGTATCACATACTCGTATTTAATCAAGCCCCCGCATATATCAATATATGTGCCCTTCTTCGTTTCTCTTGTACCAGGAAACTTCTGTGTGGGACTCTAAAGACTCATCAATACGCCAGCAGTAGGTGATGATCACATCAGTCACCCATAATCCGTCAGCGCTACTAGCTGGACGTAACGGCTACCCAGGTATTAAGCGATCAGAAGATCAACAAGAAAGCTTGTCCAAACTCCTATGAAGTCTATAGGTAACACTTACCGTAAAGTCCGGTCTCTTCGTCTGATATGTCGCATATGAATTCTAGGGTGGTAAACGTCAGACCCCGGTAACTTGATAAGTCATGACGATGTGTGGCTCATAACAGTTCGAGAAACTACTGATAACTCTTATCAGTAAATCTCAGCAACCCTGGCCAGGGATTTTATAGTTATAGCCAATTGAGCATAGCGCAACATCAACTCCCTATACCGGGAGAGACGAAACCCTTCCTATCGCTCACCGCCTCCATATGATTCGGGACTATACCCAAAATCCACCTATTTGCACGAATCCTTTGAGCCGTGGTAGGAAGGAAATCAAAGCACAGTGGGAATCACACAAGACACTATAACGATCTTCGGTCTACAGACTAATCTGTACCAGTGTCACCAGAGAATTGCTATCTGACGATAGGTATATAACCATCTAGGAGTTCTCAGCGAGTCCTGTTCGGTGTACCCATTCTCTAATAAGCACCTATGTACAATCTTTGATGTCAAACACCAATAGCTATTAGATCAACCATCACCCACATACAGGGTCAAGAAACGTACACACTAGTCTACTCTGGAATATCGATGCCCTGTCTCGATATCCCCTTGATTAGGAACAATTGAAGGATGTGCTTTTGAACTACCCTGGTCCCAGTAGTATGATCCGCATCATAGTCCTGGTAGTCAAGCACATATCCTAAGGGCTTTATTAACATGTAAGAGAAAGACAGTATAAGAATACCAGTCATCATGTTAAGATAAAGAGTAACCAGATTGCATACTATCATGTCGAGCAAGAAAGCCCTCTATATATATGTCCAAGCATCCACTATAATATACATCAATGTACAATAATGGCATCTAGGGCATACATATTCCTAACAATCTCCCACTTGCACTAAGGCCATGTGTTGTAGTATCTCATACCTAACATTCCAAAAAGTCTCTCAAACTGCATCTGGGGGAGGACCTTCGTGAGTGGATCCGCTACGCCGTCCTTCGTGTCAACTCTCCTGATCTCGATCTCCCGGCGATATACTATTTCCCTGATTAGGTGATACCGCCTAAGAATATGTCTGGATCTCTGATAGGACTAGGGTTCCTTGGCCAAAACCATAGCTCCATTGTTATCACAGTACATAGGTATTGGATGTTCAATGGATGGAACCACACCAAGTTCAGTAATGAACTTCTTCATCCAGACAGCCTCTTTGGTAGTATCGTTGGCAGCGATGTATTCAGCCTCCATCGTCGAGTCTGCTACGGTATCTTGCTTGGAACTCTTCCAACATACCGCCCCTCCGTTGAGGGTAAAGACAAAACCCGAGGCCGATTTACTGTTGTCCTTATCACTCTGGATGCTCGAATCGGTAAAAGACTCCACCTGGAGTTCACTGTTACTATACACTAAGAACATTTCCTTAGTCCTTCTCAAGTACTTAAGAATGTTCTGCACAGCTATTCAGTGGTTTTCCCTAGGATCTGATTGATACTTACTCACTACACCTATCGAGTAAGCTACATCCCATATGGTACACAACATCGCATACATGATTGTCCCGACTGCCGAAGCATAGGGTATCCCTTGCATGCGAACCCTCTCCTAATCAGTCTTGGGAGACATCTCTTTGGAGAGAGTGATTCCTGAGCAAGCGGCTAAATTACTACGCTTAGAATCTTCCATACTAAATCTCTTTAATTGGTGTCAATATACCTGGATTGGGACAATCCCAACATCCGTTTAGATCTATCTCTATAGATCTTAATACCCGAGATGTAGGATGCATCACCAAGATCATTCATGGAGAACTTGTGTGATAAGAAGAGCTTGATCGAGTGTAGCATAGGAACATCGTTTCTTATCAAGAGTATGTCATCCACGTACAATACGAGAAATACAACCTTACTTTCTACAACCTTCTTGTATATACAAGGTTCATCTATGTTTTTGATGAAGTCAAACTCTTTGACAGCTTCATCGAAACAGATGTTCCAGCTCCGCGACACCTTTTTTAATCCGTAGATTGATTTAAGCAGCTTGCACATGCTTCCGCTGCTCCCACTATCTACGAAGCCCTTTGTCTGTGTTATGAAGGGTTACACTAGCGCCCTGGCCAACCCCCGTGGCCAAATGTGGAACAAAATTTTTAATACGATACAAAAACTTGGCGCTAGAATAAACCAAAACCGGATCTTTACTATAAACCTAGTTATCTAGTTAGGGTTCTATCTACTATGATAGAAAATATACCTAACGGAAACAAGTCCTTCGGGTCTTCGATCCTCTCCTCAAGCTCCTCGATGGAAGTATGGATCGTGCTTGAACTCCGGCCTCCTTGTGTCAACGATGATCCACCCGAGAGTTCCAACCTTGAGCTAAACCTCTAACTTGAGGTAACTAAAATACTTAGCTTGATAATCTAAGTAGACTAGGGTGAGTAGAGTGTGATTTGAGTGGCTTAGTCTCATTAACCCTTGATTATCAACACATGATACACTAGGGTTTTAGAGAGGGAGGAGGAAAGAACCATGAAAGAGAATGAGAGTAAGAATAATGAAGAGAGCTCTCATATGAGGAAAAAGAATAATAAGTTTTATTAAGATAATTGTGATGGTTCATTTGATTTGACCATTATCATATCACAATTAATACTAAGAAAAATATCTTGTGCTGAACAAAAATATCTAAGTCAACAATGGTCAACAAGTCAAATGGTCAAACCAATTAACCATGACACAATTATCTCTAATAAAGATTAGTAAACAATTTGCTCCATCTCATTATGGTTTTAATCAAGTCAATGGTCAAAACCCTAATGAGGTGTCTCCTTCTCTGTCCATCTCAACCGTATATACATACCCGCATCCGTGTTCCGAGAAACACGAATACAATGAGACAAAGCCAATCCAATAATCAAATACTAGGATCCGGTTTAAACTAAAGCCCACTAGTATTGTCCGCTCGAGCACCACACGCGTACAAGTACACGTATGTGATCGAACCCTGTCGTAAAACCATACGACCTCTACTCGTTTCGCCCGAAACTGGGAAACCCTCTGTGTGGGACTCTAAAGACTCGACAGTACTCATGCAGTGAGTTTAACCACAAGCACATCAGCGGCACTAGCTGTACGTAATGGCTACCCAGGTACCTGTCGAAAGGAAGGCCGACGAGCAAATTTGTCCAAACTCCTACTGAGCCTATCTGTGACAATATCCGCACAGTCCGGTCTCTTCGTCAAAGAGTATCGCATACCGGGTCTAGGGGGTGGTGAACGTCAGACCCTAATAACCTGATAAGTCGTGCCGATGTGGCTCAGGACCAATCCAGGAAACTACTGATCAACCTATCAGTAAATCCCAACTGCCTTGGCCAAGGTCTTATGGTCCTGACCAATCGATCACTGTGCGATATCAACTCCCAATACCAGGAGAGACGAATCTCCAATAATCGCTCACTGCCTCCATGTGGCTCGGGACTGAACCTAACCAAACCTGTTTGCACGATTCAGTAGAGCCGTGGTAGGGTAGTGATCAAAACTCAGTGGGAACTCACACGAGAAAATGCCGATCTCAGGTTCAAAGACTAACTTGTACACATGTCACCTGAGAACTTCCATCTAACGATAGGTATAGTACTATTTGGAAGTTCTCAGCGAGTCCGTCCAGTGTACTCATCCCCAGTGAGCACCTGTATACGATCTTAGGTGCATCAGACCAATGGCTGCAGGACCAACCATCCCCCGACGGGGCTAGAAACGTATACACTAGTTTAGTATGGAGTATCAATGCCCAGTCTCGATACTCACACGACTAGGGACCATTTAAGGATGTGCTTATGGACTACCCTGCTCCCACAAGTATGATCGCCATCACAATGCAGGTAGTCAAGAAAGTTCCTAGGGGCTTTATCAACATTTAACCACAATATATAATAACGAGTATGACATATGCCATGTTACGATAAAGACAAACCATAATAGTATACTACCGTATTGAGTCTTTATCAATATATGCAAGCTAGATATAACAACAATAGAAATAAATACATATATCCTGACAAAGACAAGTCAAATAATATACTATAAAACTGAGCAAGATTGTCCTGTACATACATATCCCTACCATCCATATGCATACATATACAATACTGGCCTCTAGGGCATAAATATCCAACATGTCATGCACACGCTCTCTTCTAAATCACCATTTAGAAAAGCGGTCTTGACGTCCATCTGCCAGATTTCGTAGTCATGGTATGCAACAATGGCAAGTAAGATCTTGATGGACTTAAGCATAGCCAATGGAGAAAAGGTTTTATCATAATCGACACCAGGTCGTTGACGAAAAACTTTTGCAACAAGTCTAGTTTTGAAAGTCTCAACTTTTCCATCTACACCAATTTTCTTCTTAAAGATCCACTTACTCCCGATGGGTTTTACCCCTTCAGGAGCAACTTCCAAAGTCCATACTTTGTTGGTGTACATGGTTCCATCTCTGATCGCATAACATCCATCCATTTCACAGAGTCTCCACTTGTTATGGCCTGCTTGAAACTAGTTGGGTCATCATCTTCCATGATGCAATCCTCGCTCCCACCGTCTATGAGAAAACCGTAGTATCTCTCAGGTGGATGGGGAACCCTACTAGATCTGCGGAGTGGCTGAGGTTCATTGGGGACTATTGAATCCTCCGGTTCTACCAAATTGTCAGTTATAGTTTATGTAGCTGGAACTTCTTCCAGTTCTACCTCATTACCACTAATTTCTTTTACAAGAAATTTCTTTTCTAAAAAGGTGGCATATTGAGAAACAAACACCTTTTGTTCCTCAGTGTGATAGAAGATATATCCATGTGAATTCTTTGGATACCCCATAAAATTGGAAAGAAATGACCTTGCTTTGAGTTTTTCCGGATTTTGCTTTTTGACATAGGCCGGACAACCCCATATCTTAACTCGTTTAAGATATGGTCTTTTTCCACTCCATATCTCATATGGTGTTTTAGGCACAGATTTTGATGGAACTTGATTCAATAGGTATGCGGCTGTCTCAAGCGCATAACCCCAAAAAGAAATAGGTAACTCAACAGTACTCATCATTGAGCGCACCATATCTAATAGGGTGCGATTTCTTTGCTCCGGTACTCCATTGTGGGTGTATACGGAGGAGTAAGCTGAGAGAGAATCCTATTCTCTTTTAAATAGTCATGGAATTTCGTGCTAAAGTATTCTCCTCCTCGATCAGATCGAAGGATTTTAATACTTTTATCCGTTTGGTTATCCACTTCGCATTTATATTTCTTGAATTTCTCAAAAGATTCAGATTTGTATTTCATCAGGAACACATGTCCGTATCTTGAAATATCATCGGTGAATGTAATGAAGGACGAGGAACCATTCCTGGCATGCATAGACATAGGACTGCATACATTATGTATCAGTCCCAAGATTTCAGTAGCTCTTTCTCTGTGTCCAGTAAACGGAGTTTTGGTCATCTTACCTTTGAGACATGACTCGCAAGTTTCATAAGATGTAAATTTGAACGAATTCAAATATCCATCTTTATGTAACTTAGCTAGTCTTGTCGCATTGATATGACCTAGTCTACAATGCCACAAGTAGGCTTCGTTCATTTCTGAACTCTTCCTCTTGTGTGTGTTCTGTACGTTTAGAACCGTCGTTTGATTTAGAGCGTATATATTATTACATAACGTACCAAATCAAATCAACACTTGATTTAGGAAAATGTTCATAACATTATCCTCTAATGTGAAATTACATCCTTCTTTAGTTAGCAAAGAAACCGATATAATAATGCACATCATCTTTGGTATGTAGTAACAGTCATTCAGAATCAATGTATTATCAGCTGGTAACATTGGGTGATATTCGCCAACCGTTTTTGCTGCAACAATTGCTCCATTCTCTACTGTTAGAGACTTATCACCCTTTTCCAGTTCTCTACCTCTCTTTAGCCCATGTAAAAATTTACATACGTGGGATCCTGATCTGGTATCCAATACCTAGGACGTAGAGCAAACTGAGATACAGTTCTCGGTTACGAACACACCCGAAGATGATACATCAACATGCTTATTCTTCGTTCGGGTGGCGTGAAAATCCGGGTATTCCCCTATTCCTTGCTCAGATTTATGACAGTCATAAGATAGAGCAAAACCCAGCGCAGTATAATAAGCGGGTTCAGTCAATACATCCATATTATTATCTTGATTAAGGCGTGGCATTGGTCACTACTTGGAGAGAGAGAGAGAAGGAAACGCATTAGCGTGCGCTCTTTGCAAGATTAGATTTATTATTATCTTATTTAATCAGGATGACTCCCACTGTTTTTATCAAATCTTCCTTCAAACCATAAAAGGTAAGATTAGCTGGGATTAATTACACCCTATAAGTTCGCCAATCGTTCGGCCAGGCAGGTATTGGTACTCCGAAAGAGTCTCCCATGCTTTCGCATGGAACTAATTAAATAACCTCGTTTCCGTAGGGGCATAACCTCGTTTACACCTTTCTTAGACACCTAATGGATCGGCTAATTGTAAAGTGCAAAATTCTCCCAGGAGTAACTCTTACTCACAGTGGGTATCGGGATCCAACTATCATATAGAAGGTATGCAATCTCATTGAAAATTTCAACACTTGAAATTCCCAATATCTGTTTTTACCCCTAGCCACTTATGACCTTAACAAGGTCAACAAATCATAAGCGCTAACCAAGTTCAACCCATCATTTCTTGATTGAATTAAACCCACCCGTACGACTCTTAACAAGGTCAACAAAGCCGTATGACTACCCTAATCCAATCGTATCATATGGTTGCAGATAAGCAATAATTAGCTACCGCACACTATGCCTTAACATGGTCAACAAACGTAGCACGAATACTAAATAACACTTATCTGAAATGAAGGAGGGCTATGGCTGGTTTTGAAGAAAACTTTTAACGTAATGAACTTGATATCGTTGTAGAATTTAGTGATTTGAAAAGAAGTGTTTCTGTAGCTTTTGCTAGTTTCGCTAAAGAGGTCACTCCCGGTGAAGGGATTTAGGTTCTTTCCTCATCGAATGAGATGTTGGATATTCATCAAGGAATACCACTATGCAAAGCAAGAAGTAGAGAAGCTATAAAAATAAAACCGAGTAGGTTGTAGCATTTCCTAGTTTTTCCAAAGAGGTCACTCCCGGTGAAGAGATCTCAGCTCTTTCCTCATCGAATGAGGTGTTGGATATCCATCAAGGAATACCACCGTGCAAAGCAAAAACTAGAGCTACTTTTTTGAAATATTTGATTCTACAACATCTTTAGGTTTCTTTTTTTCATTAATCTCATTAATGAAGTCCTATCATTTAATGTTTCATAAACATCATAGAAAAAGAAACAAAAATAGAACGTTATGCCCTCCCCATTCGCCACTGGGCCCCGTCATGCATCGTTAGGTTACTTAACTAACGGCAGAGCGAGGGCTGGACTAGTGCGGGTGCAAAACATAAGCAACATTTTTTATATATCATATATATAATATAACATTTGTCTCATGCAGTTATATGATCAACATCACAGAACCAAGCAGTAGAAGTCAACATATGAAATATTGGATATATTAGGAAGTCCGTATTTTAAATTCATCAAGGAATGAAAAACACGGATTCTATGGTCGTGATGAATAGCCAAACCCATATCCCATAGACCCCTACGAAAGCAGCAAGTAGCCCTGCCAATTCTAGAGTTAGTAGACCCAGTCTCGACTCCTCGAGATGGTCTCCTACTGGACTCTAGAACCCGGTTACTTATGCTCCCCGCCTTGGGTCTATCCTAATGCGGACAAGTAAATAATATATATCAATGGTGACATCATCCTCAACCCGGAAGTGCCCCAATAAAAGAATATTACATACAGATTTTACATGAATGAAAATAGAAAAACTCACATTTTCCATAAAACCCCCGGCTATTCAATCACGACGATCCAATAAAACATATCTCAGTAACACATAACATCTCATGTCATCAACGTAAGTAAATACGCGTATCCTGAATGTCGTTGACATATAGCAACGAGATTTGGGATACGACACATATTACACTTACGGTCACAGAAAAGAAATGAAAAACTACAATAATTAGAATCCGTATTTTCTTAGACATCATAAAACCGGAATATCTCATATTCCGAATTTCATGCCTAACTTATAAACCTTGCATTTTAGTCTCAAATTGAAAACACTTCTCAATAAGCTGTCAAATAATTCAACAAGATTCCCGAATAAGTGATCGCATACTACACGCAATTGCGACGGAGTTTTGATCCGAATCAAAACTCCGTGGCAATCGATCAAATAAGACTAAACGGCTAAATTTACAATATACAAACTATTTTTCACAAAACTAATAATCCCGGATTATAACAATTGTATCACATATCATCAAGATCTATACAACGTCAAACTTTTCGATCGATTTATCGAATACCCACAAATTCCAGAGAGCTCAACAACTTGAGAAATATTAAAAACATCCAGAAAGTGACAAATGCCCAAATAAAGCAACACAAGAAATATGACACCTCAACCCCACTAACATGCCATGGAACCGCGGCCAAACATGTTGTTTGGCCGCGCTTCCGCGGCCGTTTGTTGGTGTTGGGTTCTCAAATTTCTTGAGGCACCATTAAAAAGCCTGCACGATTTTCTGCATATTTTTAATTTTGAAAATTTCAATATTTGAAAAATTCGACAGAAACTACACTTTTGCGAACTTTGAAAACCGATCGAACACTTTAATATCGTAAAGACCTACCCTAATGTTCTAACTTGGCTCTGATACCATGAAAGTGTTTACTAGTGAAAGTCAACCCTAGCACCACCATGAGGTTTTAGCAGTATCAAGCATGCCAAATTATAATTTTTATTAGGTGCTAAGCTAGACTAACAAGATTTTTACTAGATTATTAGGGTTTGCCTTTGTGATGTGATGAACTAAAGAGAAGAAAAGAGCATACAACCTTTGTAGTTCGAGTCCTTCTCTTCAATAGCTCCGGATTGTGGTCCACGCGAGTCTACTAGGCTCCTCTTCAAGATGAAAGAACCTCTTTCGTGATCTTCGCGCCAAAGACGATCCATCCGAAGTCCACAAGCTCAAGCTAACCCTTCACTAATCTCATTAGTGAAGCCAACACTCCACATCAAATTGCTAATCTAATGTGTGATGGTGAAGTAGGGGTTTAATTTGCTAACTAGGGTTTTCATAAGTTCAATGATTCACATCACATGTGAGGGTTTGAACTTGGAAGTGAGGTGAAGAAAATTGTAGAGAGCAAGAGGAAGCACGAGCTCAAGAAATGGCTAAGGCAAGAAGAATGAAAATGATGAGAGTAAACTCAAAATGGATCTCTCTTTCCTCACTTATTCAAGCATGGAATAAAATTGCAATTCTAAATTGCAACCATACTTGAATAGTGAGTCAAGACTAATATACAAATAATAAAACCCATGCCTTGCCCATTCCATAAATATCTCCACAATTTACACCCCATTTTTCTATTTTCTAAAAATAGAAAAACACGCCATGCTTCATATAATAATATATATATTTATATATATCAAATATACATTAATATACATATATATATATATATATATATATATATATAAAGCAATTAGTGAGCTAATGATATTAGTTAAGATATAATTATATTACATATAATATATATCACATATTAAATCAACACTTGATCTAATAATCCGGTTATATCACATATAACCGACTAATATTATTAATCTGAATGTCACATTATCAAACCAACACTTGATTCGATAATCTGGTTATATCACATAAAACCTGACCGACATCAGATAACTGCCAGATTATAATACGGTATCACATACTCATATTTAATCAGGCCAATGCACATATCAACATATGTGCCCTACTTCGTTTCGCTCGAACAAGGAAACTTATGTGTGGGACTCTAAAGACTCGTCAATACGGTAGCAGTAGGTGATGATCACATCAATCACCTACATGCCGTCAGTGGTACTAGCTGGATGTAACGGCTACCCGGGTATTAAGCGATATGAAGATCAACAAGCAAGCTCGTCCATACTCTCCATGAAGCCTATCAGTAACACTACCGTACAGTCCGGTCTCTTCATCTGATATGTCGCATATCATGTCTAGGGGTGGTAAACGTCAGCCCCCAGTAACGTGATAAGTCATGCCAATGTCTGGCCTATAACGGTTCGAGAAACTACTGATAACTCTTATCAGTAAATCTCAGCAGCAGTCATGGCCAGGGACTTCCAGTTATAGCCAATCGAGCATAGCGCAACATCAACCCCCAATACCGGGAAAGACGAAACTCTCCTATCGCTCATTGCCTCCATGTGACTCGGGACTGTACCTAAAATCCACCTGTTTGCATGACTCCTTTGAGCCATGGTACGGAGGAAATCAAAGCACAGTGGGAGCCACACAAGACTCTATGACGATCTTGGGTCTACAGACTAATCTGTACCAGTATCACTAAAGGACTGCTATCTGACGATAAGTATACTACCAACTAGGAGTCCTCGGTGAGTCCTGTTCGGTGTACCCATTCTCCAATGAGCACCTGTGTACAATCTTTGATGTCACACACCAATGGTTGTGGGATCAACCATCGCCCTCTAAGGGACAAGCAACATACACACTAGTCTACTCTGGAATATCGATGCCCTAGTCTCGATATTCACACCACTAGGAACAGATTAAAGGATGTACTTTTGGACCACCCTGGCACCACTAGTATAATATCATCATAATCTTGGTAGTCAAGTACATATCCTAAAGGCTTTATCAATATGTAAGAGACAGAAAGTATAAATACCAATCTACATGTTAAGATAAAGGTAACCTGATAGCATACTATCATGTCGAGCAAGAAAGTCCTCTATATATATGTCCAAGCATCCGCTATATCATCAATAGTGGCCTCTAGGGCATACATATTACTAACAGATTTGTGTACGAGGTAGAAGATGGAGAGAGCAAGAGAGCATGAAGGAGATGAGCTCTCTAAATGGCTAAGGAAAATGAGCTAGGAAAAAACCCAAGATTCCCTCACTTATTCAAGTATTGAATAAAAATGCAATAAGAAATTGCAACCATACTTGAATAGTGAGTCAAGAGTAATAAAGAAATAATAAAGCCATGCCTCACCCATACCCAAAATATCTCCCCACTTACAACTCATTTTCTATTTTCCAAAAATAAAAAATCCAACCCATGCTTCATTATATATATATATATATATATATATATATCATATATATTAATATATATAATGAAGATTAATTAGTGTGCTAATAATATTAGTGAATATATAATTATATCAAATATAATATATATCAAATTATTAAATCAACACTTGACTTAATAATCCGGTTATATCACATATAACTAACTAATATCATTTATCTGTATATCACATTATCAAATCAACACTTGATTCGTTAATCTGGTTATATCACATATAACCTAACCGATAACAAATAACTGCCAGATTAGAATACGGTATCATATACTCATATTTAATCAGGCCCCCGCATATATCAACATATGTGCCCTACTTCGTTTCGCTTGTACCAGGAAACTTCAATGTGGGACTTTAAAGGAACGTCAATACGCCAGCAGTAGGTGATGATCACATCAGTCACCCACAAGCTGTCAACGGTACTAGCTGGACGTAGAGCGATAAGAAGATCAACAAGCAAGCTTGTCCAAAATCCCATGAAGTCTATAGGTAACACTTACCGTACAGTCCGGTCTCTTCGTTTGATATGTCGCATATGAAGTATAGAGGTGGTAAACGTCAGACCCCAGTAACTTGATAAGTCATGCCGATGTGTGGCTCATAACAGTTCGAGAAACTACTGATAACTCTTATCAGTAAATCTCAGCAACCCTGGCCAGGGATTTCACAGTTATAGCCAATCGAGCAAGCGCAACATCAACTCCCTATACCGAGAGAGTCAAAACCCCTCCTATCGCTCACCGCCTCTTTTTGATTCGGGACTGTACCCAAAATCCACCTGTTTCATGCCTCCTTTGAGCCGTGGTAGGAAGGAAATTAAAGCACAATGGGAATCACACAAGACACTATGACGATCTAGGATCTACAGACTAACCTGTACCAATGTCATAAGAGAACTGCTATATGAAGATAGGTATATAACCATCTAGGAGTTCTCGGTGAGTCCTGTTCGGTGTACCCATTCTCTAATGAGCACCTGTATACAATTTTTGATGTCAAACACCAATGCCTATGGGATCAACCATCGCCCCCATACAGGGTCAAGAAACGTACACACTAGTCTACTCTGGAATATCGATGCCCTGTCTCGATATCCCCTTGACTAGGAACAATTAAAGGATGTGCTTTTGGACTACCCTGGTCCCAGTAGTATGATCCGCATCATAGTCCTGGTAGTCAAGCATATATCCTAAGGGCTTTATCAACATATAAGAGAAAGACTGTATAAGAATACCAGTCATCATGTTAAGATAAAGAGTAACCAGATAGCATATTATTATGTCGAGCAAGAAAGTCCTCTATATATATGTCCAAGCATCCACTATAATATACATCAATGTACAATAATGGCCTCTATGGCATGCATGTTCCTAACAGTTCGTCTAAGAGTATCTCATATCGAGCCTAGGGGCGGTAATTGTCAGATCCCTAATAGCGCAATAAGTCGTGTCAGAGTGTAGCCCAAAACGCCCTGAGAAACTACTGGAGTACCTACCAATAAATCTCGCTTGCCTTGGCCAAGGACTTTTTGTAATGGCTTTCCGAACACAGCGCGATATCAACTCTCAATACCGGGAGAGACGAATCCTATCTAACCGCCACTGCCTCCAAGTGCTTCAGGGCTGCACCCAACTACTACCTATTTGTATGACTCCTTTGAGCCGTGGTAGGGTAGTAATCTAAGAACAGTGCCAACACACTCGAGGCGAAGTAGCAGTGTCAAGTCGACGGACTAAGCTGTACTCATGTCACCTCGGAACTGCTACCCGATGATAGGTATAACACCCACCAATAGCTCCCTACGAGTCCTATCCGGTGTACTCATAACCCAATGAGCACCTGCATACTATCTCCAATACGACGTACTAATGGTTGTGGGACAGACCATCTCCCATGCTGGGATGGGAAGCGTATACACTAGTCTACTCTGGAGTATCGATTCCCTGTCTCGATAATCCTACGACTAGGGAACTGTCTAGGATGTGATTATAGACTACCCAGCCCCCACTAGTGTGACTACCATCACAACATTGGTAATCAAGCAAAGATCCTAGGGGCTCTACCAATATGTATAAGTGATATGCTAAAAACACATGCACATATTGAGGTAGAAACAAACCAGGTACCATACTACCATTTCGAGCAAGACTGTTATTATATCCGTGTATATCCCAAGCTTCTAATATATAATATACAAACTAGTATGATACAATAATGGTCTCTAGGGCATATAACACTAACAATTACGTGTCGCTAATACATAATGATGAAGCCCGCATGATTCTTCCTTAACCACCAGCATTATGATGGCGATCATATACGTGAGAGCTGGGTGGTCTATAAGCACATCCTTAAATGTCCCTATTGGGTTTCCTTAGCATGACCACTAGGTTATAGCAAGCATCGAGTATGCAATTTTAAAAAATCTAGAGTGCTAAGCAACATCAACCAAGAATCGAACTAGAGAATTATGGTTTTATAGCATGTAAACAAACTTTACACTAAGTGAAATTGGATTACAACCTTTGTAGACCGATCCTTCATTTCTTAAGCTCCGTATAGTATTCCCTTAGCTCCAAGTAGTGGTCCACGAACTCTTCTTAGGCTCCACTAGGCGAAAGGAACAAGCTTGCTTAAGGATCTTCGAGGCTGAAGATGATCTACGTTGAAGAATCTCTAACTCAAGCTACATCTTCACTAATTGAGGAATTAGTGAAGTAAACAACCTATACTAAATGACTAGTTTGGTATAGATTGATAAAGTAGGAATTTTCTCACTTTAGAATTATTTTTCTCTCTTTCTTTTTCACCTCACTCAAAAGCTAGAGAGAAAAGAAAGAGATGAAGAAGAAGATCAAGTATGAACCCTTGGGTGAAAAAAATATCTCAAGAGATATTAATAGAGAGTTAACCATAGCTAAAGATAATGGTTGGGTTAATAAATATCTAGAGTAAAACAAAATTAGTGGACTAAGTCAAGGCTTCTACATGCTTCCACAATTATCTTGTCACACCCCGCTTCCCGGTATACGGCAAGGGGACGCGACTGGGCCCGCTACGTATTTACTCCGAACTAAATACGCTAAGCGTATCTGAAGCTCGGGGTCAAAGGCTAACTGCTCTAAGTCTTCAGTACTAGGCTCGATCTCCAGTGAGTCCGATCCACCTGACAACATTCTAAAGAAGAAGAAAAGGAATGTCATCAACGAACAATCGCTCGATAAGTCCCAAAGGTAGTTAGAGATAGAATAGACAGAGAGAGTATAAATAGTAATGTTTAATTATATTCTTAACGCAGTTGTTTGTAGATTGGTACAGAATATGCCAGTGTATACAAGAGGAGTCCCACTATTCCGGAGAATAAGGTATACGGAGCACAAGGAACCGTTCAGCCACGGTACAATGGCAATGGATATTCAGGTTAGGTGTATTAAAGTGACAGCCACTTATAACACATTCCATACCAGTCTACCCCTTTATAAACCCCGTAATGTCTTTTGTATTGATTGTATTGTTTTGTTATACAGATGGATGACTTGCTGAAACCATGATATCAGTAAACGGAATGGATATAAATGGATATTCATGTAAACAGAGTATATTTATGGTTCGGTACAGTCAAAATAGATTGATATAGATTGGGTTCTGGTATAGACGGATTCATGTTGAATTCCAGTTATACTTGAATCATATTCAAGTCAGATTGATTGCAGATTTGATCATGACTCGAACTGAGTCAGACACATAAAAAGAAATTGAAGTCTTGATTGTTCTTGATATTATCGGTAACTGCTGCACATGGACGACAGGATTTGTGTCTTTTTTCAAGACAATTACCGTGTTGATAACACCGTTGTTAGATTGTCCACCTTAGATAGGCAAGCACCCATATTCTCCGGCTCTCTGAGACTCAAGAAAACCGGTCTCGCTTAAACCTATATTTATTAGGGTCCTTATTGTAATTTAGTATAACTTGAGGGGGTTTTATGTAAAAATAGTTTTGATATAATTTCAAAATACATCTCAAGTATTTAATTATCATCTTTAGAGTTTTCATAGATGTATATTTTATAAAAGTGAAATTTTCTAGTGAGCAGAACCTAGTTTTCATTGTATATGGTATTTTAATGAAATATTAGAATTTATATTGAATTGTAATGGTAGTTTCATGAACTTGTAATTCTTTTACTTTAGAAAACATGGAATATTCATATAATATATTTAAAATAGATATTTTGATAATAGTTATATATATATATAATAAAAATAAAAATAAAATTTATTTATTTTGTAGAAATCTCATTTTCTTAAAAATTGCATCAAAATTCCATCGAAATCGAATGCTCCTTGTGGAGGTCTACATCTCGCTCTACTAGGCCTGAGGATGTGCGATAGCCCACACCATCTTGACCGGGTTTCCCAAAATGAGTTGTAGAGGCGTAATTGCAAGGAATTTAATTAATACACTTTTTAAAGAAAACGGTTTTGAATATTTAAGATATTTATTCGTAATCTCGTTTTTTCCCATACACTAGAGTCCCAAAATTCATTGTGCTATATCAAGAATGTGTGTTGTGATGAGGTAGGTCATTATCTCGTGAATTATCTAAAGGAAATACGGTTAAATTGAACAATTATAAGTTGTATGCAACATGATGGTATTTTACTGTAAAAGTGAAATAAAAATTGCAACATGAATTATTTAAGAAAATTATGAGAGAATATGGTATTGTATGTTTGTTAAACATTATGAAAGAATATGTTATTTTATTATTTAAGAAAAATGGAGTTTTTAAAGAAAAACGAATCAGAAGTCGGAATAACTCCGCTTCCGACGAGTTTTGAAAAAGAGAAGTTTTAGAACAGAGATGAAGGAGGGGAATGGGGACTTACAAGATATAAAGAAAGAGGGGTGAAGGAGGAAGCTCTCGGAACCGTCGGGGCGTCGTTTCGCCGGAATCTCCTCGAAACTTCGTCGGAATATCGCCCTTTGCTAACTCCACTTGCACAACTTAGGACTTGGAAATTTTATAGAGTTTTTGTAATAGAATTCCGAGTAAGGAGGGGTAAAATGAAGTGCGGTATTTATAGGAAAAATTAGGGTTTTGAGAGTTAAAGAATGCATTAAAAATATGCATTAAAATTAGAATTAAAGAGTGAAATTACACTCTCTGGATGTTTTAAACAAACAATATGGGGTTAGTGGGTGTCACGTCCCGAAAGTACGGAACATGACCGACACTTAAACTACGAAATGTCTCGAGGCGTACGTAATCTAAGTAAGCTGAAAACCCAGAAATCCAAACCAAGAAAAGTAGTAGAGTGAAGGAAAAACCAACTTTAAACAAGTAGTTGAATTATGCGTTTTAAAAACACCAAGTATTTTCTGAAAATTTCGGCAGAGTCTCCTTTGTAAATACTGGCCCCCAAACGGGATACAACATGAATAGTATACGAAATCAATAAAAAGGGCATCCCTAAGCGGAAGCTAGCTCTTCGTCAATCGACGGTCACAACTACACAAGCAATATAATATACAACGCCAAGGACAAGGATCAAAAATCAAAAGGAAACTCAAAACAGCAAGAAATCCATAGAAATACAACGCGCGACTCTAAGGTCGAAAGAATAAACATCACTGGTCTCTATCTCTGAAATAAATACATGTTTGGTTGATGGAACTTCTAGATACCACAGAATAATAATATACAAAGTATAATGATGGGTACGAAACAAATAAATCCAACTACAAGCAAGTCACCCGAAAGAAGCAGTGCCAGTAAAGCCGTAAAGAAACCTGTACGGCAAAACTTGCAAGAAACTGTGGCACAACGGGGGTGAGTTGCCAACTCGTGAGTAGAAAAATATCTACGAACAGAAATCGCATGAACAACGCAATCCTAGGTCAACGATCATAATGTATCCTCAAATATATAACCAGCAGCCTATAACAAAGGCTAGGGTAAATGTCTAACCCAAGTGTAATCCCATGTGCCCGTGTCAGTGCCTCAGGTAGCAATATATCATATGGGTGATGTATGAATGCATGAAAACAGAATACATGTACTAAAGAATCTGCTTTCATAATTTAGTGAGATTTCCTTTGTATTTTTAAAATGAGGTATCATAATGAAATCAGCATAAACAGTGTCTAGAATCGACACAAAACATAAATCTCAATGTCTCAAAATCTCAGGCTCCGGCTATCCGGACTGGCCTGTATCATCAAATCTCAGTACCTCAATATCTCGAAATCTCAATATCTAGGGCGTAGTCAGTCCAGACCGGCCCCTACCATCCATCTCAAGACCACGACGGTATCCTCCGGATATCTGACGCGTCGGGTAAAATCACCGGTAGGCAGTCTCCCCCTGCCAGGCTCACATCGTCATCACCACGCGCTTCTTGCCCCTGGGTACCTTACCGGGTCCACCATGTACCCGAAACGGTTCCTCCACATCTCGAACTCGGGTCTCACATGTCGCTCTCAGCACCGAGAAAACATATGGTGGACGCACTGAAATATCATATCAAGGGTAACCGGGTTTTAAAAATAATTACATATTCTCTTTTGAAATCCCCACGGTTCCCAAATCCAGAAATATCATGAAAATCCGAATCCAAAACCTCAATAGCACGTAAACTAGTGAATATATGCATGAGAATCCATGAATGCGGCATAACAATGAATAATCAGTATGCAAGAAGTGACAAGTAATAACTACAATGTCTAAACTGGCATATAAGGCAAGTACACTAATATCATGTCAAAATTACTATCGAACAAGCTAAGTCAAGCAATAATATTCTCTAAGTGTACGTGACATGGCAATTACCGATGAAGATGTGTGTGAGCCGGCAAGTAAGTGTACGTGGTACATACGCATCATCGGTAATGGTGCTGGTGTCCTAACAGCATGATATCAATAATACAATATGAAATCACAATATAAATATGCGATGCGGAGTGAGCAGCAATAATGAGCGGGAGCTAATTACTAGACACAACAATGACAAATCTACATTTAATATAAATCTAGTCTAATAACTACACTAAACTATACGGCCGAGCTAACAAGCTAAACTAAGGTAAGGAAACCGCCTAACATCTGAGTCGATATATATATATATATATAGTTGGTGATCCTGCCTCGATAATATCACATCCGATACCATATCTATAATCAAATATTCCCAATTCAAGGGTACGGATCAATCAACAATATATAGCTCGTACGTAAATCCGTCGTACGACATCCCTAAATCTGGGTACGGGTCAATATCACATTCATCATATTAATCATCTGGTATCATCTTTATCAAGATCATCATCTGGGGTACTGTCCTACGTCTAGTACAATACTAATATAATCAATCTAATCATGATCCGACTGCTGATCTACAGCCTTATACAAACCGATATCATCATCATATATCGTCATAAAGAGGTATACATCGCCCAGTGCGACCTATTATGAACATCCTAACATATCATATCTCATAACACGATCACATGTCGATCATTTTATTGATATCACTATTCACATGGTATCGTCGTCCAACAATCCGCTATAATATCATGACGTATCTCAAATACGAATTCTGCTAAATCACCGATCTCCTGGTCTCAAATCAAATCTCATCGACTCATCTCAAATCCCAAACACTATCCTCAAATCCAGTATATGAACACATAGTCCCATACCCACGTGAACACATAAACACATATCCCCATATACGCACAGGTAATAACATAGATGTATGCATGTGTGTATGTGCGTGTGTGGGTGTAACAACTACTCTAGGGTTTCGCAACTAACACTAAACTAATCTATGAACACCTAGAATCTACCTTTATCATCAAAGTCTCATATCAACATAATATATATATATGTGTGAATACGTATTCGTATAAATCACTGCGAACTGCGGGGGTGCTATACGCCATCCACCCGATTTCTCCCCGTAGATATAAATCTACTCACCTTGCTTCTCGTGTGCCTATGCCGATGTCGCCACGCGCTTTCTTGTCATCTCGAAGTCCACATGGGGTACCTACATATCATAACGCACCGTATCGCATTAAAATCCGACTCATGACCAAAACGACACATGAATCCCACACAGGTCAAAACCTAGGGCTGCTTTCACAAATTAACCCAACAACCCTTGACGTCGACGTACAAACGCCAAACCATCGAGAAAAACCCAAATACACCCATTTACACATTCACAATCACTAATTATAATAAGAAATAGGTTGCAATTAACAAAAACCTCAAACTCACTTTAAAAGCTATTTTTCCGAAAATCTAGCAAGCAAAAATTTACCGTTTTAGTACAAAACTTGATGTTTTAACAATTCTAATGGCAATAATATTTATTAAACATCTTAAATAAGTCATAAAAACCATTTCCATAATTTAATCCCATTAAATTTCATTAGCCCCAAAATTCTAGTTTACAATTTAACCAATTTTAACAATTTTATAGCAAAAATGCACAAACAACAATTTAGCTTGGATTAGCATGGTCTAAGTTGCTAAACAACATATTAAAATGATAATAATGCCATGAATAACCTAATTGCATTTTTCTCTTAATCCAATTCATGGTTTACAAAAACCTAGTTAGCAATATAGCTTAAATATTACAATTCCAACCTAACAATTTGCAAACTATCAATTTGATTAGGTTTCACAAATCACAATATGATGAATCACACTTTGCAACCATAAACACACAACAAACCCTAACTAAGTTTTCACAAACCCTAACCTTTAACTTGAACTTGCAATTCAAAACCTAATTTAAACCACTCATTAACTTAATTTGAAGAAATAAACAAACAATTTAACAAAAAGTCAAGATTTATTATACCTCAAGAACCATGGGTCAAACATAGAACATGACCTCCAAATTGAAATCTTTGCACCAAGATCCATGCTATAGGGGCTAAGGAAAAATGGGTAGGAGCTTGATTTGGATTTTGGGATTTTTTTGTAGGGATCTTGAGGCAAAAATGGTGGATTTTTGATGAGGGAAGAGAGGAAGAAATGAAGGGTATAAAGGAAGGGGGCTTGGCCAGGTGCAGGTGGGGAAGTGTGGGGGGTGTGTGAGGTGGGGAAAAGTCAAGTGAGGAAAGTCCAAGTCCACCAAAGTCAAAGCCCATACTCCTTTTACCATTTCTCTCATTTCTTTTGTTTTCTTTGTTTTTGTGAGATGAGGGGCCAAAGATGTTGGGCTGTCAAGGGGGCTCGGCCATGAGAAAAATGGGTGTGTCTGTGAGTGCAAGTGGGGAAAACAAGAAGATAAATATTATACCTCCATTTCCATTAACACTAATTTCACTATTTAAGCATTTTTCTTCGATATTTTCTAAAACCGTTTGGCAGCTTCATTTCATTTCAAAAACAACATGTTAAAATTTTGTTTAATGTGTTATGATGCACAAAATTTGTTTCAACCCATTCCAATTTGTAATTTTCCCTAATTAAATGTATTAGTGACGGCTTAAAATAATATTAAAATAATTAATTTCGGAAAATTTTTCAGAAAATTTGAAATTTCACCAGTGGCTCAACAAACACTAAATACTAGCAATTACATAGCTAGAATATGTATATTTAATTTTTATATCAAAAATATTTGTATTTTGACGTTTTACAGAAAACCCCATTATTTTACCGATTTTTCCGAAATTCCACCGAAACGATTTTCAAAACGTTACAATCTTCCCCCCTTAAAGAAATTCGGTCCCCAAATTTAAATTAAACTCCCTCCAATTACTAAAACATCTAAGCAAAACCATCAAGTCGTCGGGGCTCCGAAATCATAAATACATAAAACAAATCGTAGCGCAACGCATGCGCATGAAAAATGAGCATATAACTCAAAATCAAAACTCCATCAAGCATCCCGCAATCATCGGAGTCATGGGGAAGACATCAATGTCAAGATCCAATACGAAAACCAACATGATATACATCATTAAAACATATAGAAGCAATGCATGCCAAACTTTTTTTTTTCAAATCGCCGTGCGATGTTCGCAACACTGCACAGTGGCGGACGTCTATTGTAAGAAAATAACTACATATATATATATATATATATATATATATATATATATATATTCTTTGTTTAATATGCAAGTCCCGCCATTTTGAAAGCAATTTAGAAGGGTTTCTTTGTTTAAAACGTTTCGTGTCCTATCAGACACGTAGGTAAATACTGAGACTATAGCTCGCTTTTTGGAAATCCCTTTGAAATCTATCAATGCATGCAAAATATACTCAGGTACTGTCATCTGACTAGTCCTGCTCAGTACGAAAACCATAATAAACATCCTAAAAATGTACTTCTCCATAATAAATCAATCCCCAAAGTATGCATATGAATACTACGTGCGTCTGGTGCGCACGGAAATCAAATTCCATGAATGTGCCATACTTGTGCACAGAAACAACATCTAGGTGCAACGGGTGTGCACGAAGCATCTGTCATAGGCAACGTGTGTGCCTGACAGCAAAAACAGGTGCATCTGACATGCACGAAGAATCTCGATTTAGTGCATCTGGTGTGCACCAAAATCGTATCTCATAACACACGCCCAACATGCGCAAAAACCCAAATCAGGTGCATCCATCATGCACGAAGTCATGAAATCCAATACCAAGCACCGAACATGAGCAAAATCCAATCAGGTGCACAAGGTGCACAAAACAAATATCGAATATCACAATCGAAATCGAAGTCCAGTGTATCTACGTGCACAAAATGCGTATCACTGCACTGCAAGCATATATGAACTATACCGAGTGCAAAAACCAAATTGTGTGCGTACATACGCACAAAATCAACTCAACTATATGAAACCCATAAAATCATAAACATGAGAAACCAAGGCACGAAAACGATATCAAGCGCAACACTGTGCAGAAATCATAAATACTCAGCAGGTGCATGAAAACAAATATCCTGAAACTCAATCATCAAAATCAGTACTCAATCATCAAAATCAGTCATGCGAATAGATCGCCCAAAATACCAAAATCAAATATGGCGGAATAGTCCCGCTCAAGCACATCCTCCAAGAATCTCTGGCCAACTGTCGTGGTCACTCATAGCATGTCTCGTCGACGATCCTGAAATCTGGCCTACTGGTGTGCGTAACATGACCACTCCTGGGTCCAAGTCTTCTCGTAATTTAATTCCAGAAAGGTCCTGTCGAGGTCTCTCCCAAATCTCGTCTCTGCCGAACTGTCCGGAAGTCATCGTCCTTTACTATATCTGTTTCTTATTCCGGAACGACTGCATACTCATCGCGACTCCTTCTGGAAGATATATCCAAGTATAATGCCTCGGCATGCGTATCGCATCTCTGCTGTCGGCGGAGTGGAACGTCATCTTATCCAGATCTTGTATGAACCTCTTACTCCGCTTTTCTCTAATGTCGACTGCTTCGGAATCGTCTCGTCGTGGCTGCATGGACTGAGCTCCAACGTCTATCCTCATATCTAGAGTCTCCCAAGAAGTGCATCTCACCACATAGCATCCGAAGGAAGTCGAACCATTTGATCGATTCGTTAAAATCTCATAATCCCCCAAGAGCTCAACATCTTGGGTACAGTTTAATGGTATCGAGTACATACCACAGTATCGGTGGTCCAGCCGTAGAAGGGCAAACCCAAGCCTCATTAATAGCGCCGCGGAACTGCCGCAAACCCTAAGGTTCAAAA
The DNA here is from genome assembly GCA_030015575.1 of Agapanthus africanus. Taxonomy (NCBI): domain Eukaryota; kingdom Viridiplantae; phylum Streptophyta; class Magnoliopsida; order Asparagales; family Amaryllidaceae; genus Agapanthus; species Agapanthus africanus. The sequence continues at coordinate 89,992,704 of CM057337.1, forward strand.
GCTTTCACACGGTCATTAAGTCGAGTTAGGGTTTCATTCTTCTAGAGGGTCCATAGAATTGCCTGCATGTCTTTCCGAATACTTTAAACTTGGAATAGTAGGTTTCTGACATTCGATCGTCTCTGTCGACTCTCAACGTCTCCGCGTAAAGTCGTCTCTGGCTGGAATCAATCTATCTGATGACCTCGCATCGGGTAGCGAACGAACCACATGTCCTAGTCATTCATCCTCGGGTGACTAGCGACCTTCTATCATCTCTTAGTACAACTCGTACTGCAGTAACTCCAACATCTGGGGCGATATCTCGTCGTTCGCAGCAATAACTGGCTCACTCGTCTGCACGCTGAACAGTGCCTCAATCATCAGGAGTAAGCAATACATCAACGGTCGTCAAAATCTGGCTGGCCTCTATCAGTGGCTCAATCCTCTGGTGCTAATCTGCACGTCCGAGTAATCTCATACAGCGATCCATCAAACGCTCGTAGCGCGAAAACACAATAAAAAGACACGTCTCTGCAATCGTGTGTTGCCGGAATTACGCCCTGGTCAGTCCTCGTCCGTAACGAGCTCGTGTTGACCGCAACTCTAGCCGTAGCTCTCCCTGCCCGTAGTCGTGGAAGTAAAACCATAACTGGTACCGATGAGGCTAGATCATAGGAAGTAATATAATACTGAACAAGGAAATGTACATCCTAAGGCTTCTTAAGTGGAGTAGCGTATCGTAAGTATACCGCGGAACATACCCACGGTACGTCACTCTACTTTAGTCACCTATACCATCAACCAAGGGTCATCCTACGCTCCGAAGGTAAAACCTAACGCTCTCATACCAACTTTGTCACGTCCCGAAAGTACGGAACATGACCGGCACTTAAACTACGAAACGTCTCGAGACGTACGCAATCTAAGTAAGCCGAAAACCCAGAAATCCAAACCAAGAAAAGTAGTAGAGTGAAGGAAAACCAACTTTAAACAAGTAGTTTTAATAGCATAAGCCGAATTATGCGTTTTAAAAACACCAAGTATTTTCTGAAAATTTCGGCGGAGTCTCCTTTGTAAATACTGGCCCCCAAACGGGATACAACATGAATAGTATACGAAATCAATAAAAAGGGCATCTCTAAGCGGGAGCTAGCTCTTCGTCAATCGACGGTCACAACCACACAAGCAATATAATATACAAAGCCAAGGGCGAGGATCAAAACTCAAAAGGAAACTCAAAACAGCAAGAAATCCATAGAAATACAACGCGCGACTCTAAGGTCGAAAGAATAAACATCACTGGTCTCTATCTCTGAAATAAATACATGTTTGGTTGATGGAACTTCTAGATACCACAGAATAATAATATACAAAGTATAATGATGGGTACGAAACAAATAAAACCACCTACAAGCAAGTCACCTGAAAGAAGCAGTACCAGTAAAGCCGTAAAGAAACCTGTACGGCAAAACCTGCAAGAAACTGTGGCACAACGGGGGTGAGTTGCCAACTCGTGAGTAGAAAAACATCTACGAATAGAAATCGCATGAACAACGCAATCCTAGGTCAACGATCATAATGTATCCTCAAATATATAACCAGCAGCTTATAACAAAGGTTAGGGTAAATGTCTAACCCAAGTGTAATCCCATGTGCCCGTGTCAGTGCCTCAGGTAGCAATATATCATATGGGTGATGTATGAATGCATGAAAAAAGAATACATGTACTAAAGAAACTGCTTTCATAATTTAGTGAGATTTCCTTTGTATTATTAAAATGAGGTATCATAATGAAATCAGCATAAACAGTGTCTAGCATCGACACAAAACATAAATCTCAGGCTACGGCTATCCGGACTGGCCTGTATCATCAAATCTCAGTACCTCAATATCTCAAAATATCAATGTTTCAATCTCAATATCTAGGGTGCCGTCAGTCCAGACTGGCCCCTACCATCCATCTCAAGACCACGACGGTATCCTCCGGATATCCGACGCGTCGGGTAAAATCACCGGTAGGCAGTCTCCCCCTGCCAGGCTCACATCGTCATCACCACGCGCTTCTTGCCCCGGGGTACCTTACCGGGTCCACCATGTACCCGAAACAGTTCCTCCACTCCTCGAACTCGGGTCTCACATGTCGCTCTCAGCACCGAGAAAACACATGGTGGACGCACTGAAATATCATATCAAGGGTAACCGGGTTTTTAAAACAATTACATATTCTCTTTTGAAATCCCCACGGTTCCCAAATCCAGAAATATCATGGAAATCCGAATCCAAAACCTCAATAGCACGTAAAATCGTGAATATATGCATGAGAATCCATAAATGCGGCATAACAATGAATAATCAGTATGCATGAAGTGACAAATAATAACTACAATGTCTAAACTGGCACATAAGGCAAGTACACTAATATCATGTTAAAATTACTATCCAACAAGCTAAGTCAAGCAATAATATTCTCTAAGTGTACGTGACATGGCAATTACCGATGAAGATGTGTGTGAGCCGGCAAGTAAGTGTACGTGGTACATACGCATCATCGGTAATGGTGCTGGTGTCCTAACAACATGATATCAATAATACAATATGAAATCACAATATAAATATGCGATGCAGAGCGAGCAACAATAATGAGCGGGAGCTAATTACTAGACGCAACGATAACAAATCTACATTTAATATAAATCTAGTCTAACAACTACACTAAACTATACGGCCGAGCTAATAAGCTAAACTAAAGGTAAGGAAACCGCCTAACATCTGAGTCGATATATATATATATATATATATATATATATAGTCGGTGATCCCGCCTCGATAATATCACATCCGATACCATATCTATAATCAAATATTCCCAAGTCAAGGGTACGGATCAATCATCAATATATAGCTCGTACGTAAATCCGTCGTACGACATCCCTAAATCTGGGTACGGGTCAATATCACATTCATCATATTAATCATCTGGTATCCTCTTTATCAAGATCATCATCTGGGGTACTGACCTACGTCTAGTACAATACTAATATAATCAATCTAATCATGATCCGACTGCTGATCTACAGCCTTATACAAACCGATATCATCATCATATATCGTCATAAAGAGGTATACATCGCCCAGTGCGACCTATTATGAACATCCTAACATATCATATCTCATAACACGATCACATGTCGATCATTTTATTGATATCACTATTCACATGGTATCGTCGTCCAACAATCCGCTATAATATCATGACGTATCTCAAATACGAATTCTGCTAAATCAATGATCTCCTGGTCTCAAATCAAATCTCATCGACTCACCTCAAATCCCAAACACTATCCTCAAATCCAGTATGTGAACACATAGTCCCATACCCACGTGAACACATAAACACATATCCCCATATACGCACAGGTAATAACATAGATGTATGCATGTGTGTGTGTGCGTGTGTGGGTGTAACAACTACTCTAGGGTTTCGCAACTAATACTAAACTAATCCATGAACACCTAGAATCTACCTTTATCATCAAAGTCTCATATCAACATCATATATATATATATATGTGTGTGTACGTATTCGTATACATCACTGCGAACTGCGGGGGTGCTATACGCCATTCACCCGACTTCTCCCCATAGATACAATTCTATTCACCTTGCTTCTCGTGTGCCGATGCCGATGTCGCCACGTGCTTGCTTTTCGTCTCGAAGTCCACATGGGGTACCTACATATCATAACGCACCGTATCGTATTAAAATCCAACTCATGACCAAAACGACATACGAATCCTACATAGGTCAAAACCTAGGGCTGCTTTCACAAATCAACCCAACAACCCTTGACGTCGGCATACGAACGCCAAACCATCGAGAAAAACCCAAATACACCCATTTACGCATTCACAATCACTAATTATAATATGAAATAGGTTGCAATTAACAAAAACCTCAAACTCACTTTAAAAGCTATTTTTCCGAAAATCTAGCAAGCAAAATTTACCGTTTTAGTACAAAACTTGATGTTTTAACAATTCTAATGGCAATAATATTTATTAAACATCTTAAATAAGTCATAAAAACCATTTCCATAATTTAATCCCATTAAATTTCATTAGCCCCAAAATTCTAGTTTACAATTTAACCAATTTTAACAATTTTATAGCAAAAATGCACAAACAACAATTTAGCTTGGATTAGCATGGTCTAAGTTGCTAAACAACATATTAAAATGATAATAATGCCATGAATAACCTAATTGCATTTTTCTCTTAATCCAATTCATGGTTTACAAAAACCTAGTTAGCAATATAGCTTAAATATTACAATTCCAACCTAACAATTTGCAAACTATCAATTTGATTAGCTTTCACAAATCACAATATGATGAATCACACTATGCAACCATAAACACACAACAAACCCTAACTAAGTTTTCACAAACCCTAACCTTTAACTTGAACTTGCAATTCAAAACCTAATTTAAACCACTCATTAACTTAATTTGAAGAAATAAACAAACAATTTAACAAAAATCCAAGATTTATTATACCTCAAGAACCATGGGTCAAACATAGAACATGACCTCCAAATTGAAATCTTTGCACCAAGATCCATGCTATAGGAGCTAAGGAAAAATGGGTAGGAGCTTGATTTTGATTTTTGGATTTTTTTGTAGGGATTTTGAGGCAAAAATGGTAGATTTTTGATGAGGGAAGAGAGAAAGAAATGAAGGGGCTAAAGGAAGGGGGCTTGGCCAGGTGCAGGTGGGGAAGTGTGGGGGGTGTGTGAGATGGGGAAAAGTCAAGCGAGGAAAGTTCAAGTCCACCAAAGTCAAAGCCCATACTCCTTTTACCATTTCTCTCATTTCTTTTCTTTGTTTTTGTAAGATGAGAGGCTCAAGATGTTGGGCTGTCAAGGGGGCTCGGCCTTGAGGAAAAATGGGGGTGTGTGTGAGTGCAAGTGGGGAAAATAAGAAGATAAATATTATACCCCCATTTCTATTAATACTAATTTCACTATTTAAGGTTTTTTCTTCGATATTTTCTAAAACCGTTAGGCAGCTTCATTTCATTTCAAAAACAACATGTTAAAATTTTGTTTAATGTGTTATGATGCACAAAATTTGTTTCAACCCATTCCAATTTGTAATTTTCCCTAATTAAATGTATTAGTGACGGCTTAAAATAATATTAAAATAATTAATTTCGGAAAATTTTTCAGAAAATTTGAAATTTCACCAGTGGCTCAATTAACACCAAATACTAGAAATTACATAGCTAGAATATGTATATTTAATTTTTATAATAAAAATATTTGTATTTTGACTTTTTATAAAAACCCCCCTTATTTTACCGATTTTTCCGAAATTCCACCGAAACGATTTTCAAAACGTTACAGTGGGGTAGGCGAAGAGGTGCCAGGGGAAAAAATTAGGGACCATCCCCTACGGGGGGCCCGGCGGTGCCGGTTTTGGGCAAAATCTCGCCGGCCAATTTCCGGTGGTGGGTGCTTGAGATTTTGACACGTGTCCCCGTCGCTTGGTATACTCCAGTGCACGTGTTTATTTAATCTGTGACTCTTCATTTTGTAGGATTGCTTGGCATGACAGCAAGGTTTTGGGAGGCATCGTCTGTACCATTTTCAAAAATTTGCCGTACAAAACAATCCTAATCCTAGAATCTTAACTAGTGATTTAGACGAAACAAAGTGTAAACTGCTTTACAACTAAGTGAACTAGGAATACAACCTTTGTAGACTGGTCCTTCACTTCAATAGCCCCGTGTAGTAGTCTTTTCGCTCCAAGTAGTGGTCTTGCGGACTCTAGAGTGGCTCTACAAGAAGAAAGCAACGAGCTTGCACGAAGTCTTCGAGGCCGAAGACGATCTACGTCGAGGAGACACTAACCCAAGCTACCTCTTCACTAATGTGGGATTAGTGAAGCTAACACCCTAAAATAAAGTGCTAATCTAATAGAGTATGATGAAGTAGGATTTTTACTCACTTTAGAATTAGTTTTCTCACTATTTTTATCACCTCTCATGAAACCTAGAGAGCTCTCTCAAGTGAAGAGGAAGAAGAAGAAAATAATAGAGGAGAGAGTGAATGGAAATCATGGATGAGAAAATATCGAATATATCTCATGTAGAGACTTAACCCTGAGTTTAGACAATGGTTGAGTTAACAAATATCTAGTATAAGACAAAATTAGTGGACTAGTCAATGGAACTCCAAGCTTCTACAAGCTTCATGCCATATGACCATTATCCAACTAATAATTGATTTACACTAAATAAATAAACCTTTCATTATCATTAGTATGGTGTAAGTCTCATACACCCATGTTGCATGTATCATCAACCATGACACAAAGAAAACACAATTAATATATATCACATATATATTAAGTGTGCACATGTGAGAAAAAGAAAAGCTTAAGTGAGCTAATATTATTTAATGTAAATTAATATATCAAATATATATAATTATACATTAAATCATTAAATCAACACTTCATTTAATAATCCGGTTATATCTCATATAACCGACCAATTTTATTTGTATCAACTTATCGAATCAACACTTGATTCAATAACCCGGCTATATCTCATATAACCGACCGATACTGTAACACCCGAGTTCATTTATACCAATTCCAGTTCTCGTATTTCTTTATTCGTGGTATTTCATGATTTAACGTATTTTGGGTGCGAATGATATTTTACACTTTACATTGCATTCGACCCGACCTGCTTGCTTGAAACTTGTTTGATTCATATTTATGAATCACCCTGACTTATTATGTAGACTTGTGCATTTTCAACTTTATCACATACTGGCATTTTATCTGGCATGGCAACTTTTACCGTATAACAATTTAAATCACGTAAAATATTTTAAAAATACATTTCATAGCCTGCATGATACCCTTAACCCCGTAGTAGCGTTCACACATCTTGTTCTCATCCCGTTCAGTGAAACAGACGTGTTTGGATGGCTACGCACGTACGTGCATCCGTTCTTGGGGGTATGCATTTTTGTTATCTGGGCATTCATTTTGAATTTTGAAAGTCGCATATATTTTTCATATTTTGAATCTGAATTTTTAGACCCAACCCGGGCGCGTTTTGAAATATTTTTGTATTCCGTCAAAATTCCAATTATTTAATATTTAATTTCCATCTAACAGTTTAAATTTTTATTCATACCTAACCATATATATTATTAAATTAAAATCTTAACGTTTAAATAAACCAAAATCTTTTTAACCAATCATCGCTTCTCTCCCTCTAACCCGGCCCCACCTTTCTCTCTCTTTTTCCTTCTTTTCCTTTCTCTCTATCTCTCCCTCATTCTTTCTCTCTCTTCCGCTAAAAACAATTTTCTCTCTCCACACTATTCCTCTCTCTCTCCTCTCGATCTATCTTATTCTCTCTATCTCTCTCCTCTCGATCTCTCTCATTCTCTCTATCTCTCTTCTCTCTCTCCCCTCTCGCGTCCTCTCTCTCCCTTTTCTTTCTCTGTTCTTTTCTTCTTCCTCCATTTTTTCCCCGCTGCCTTCGCCATGAGAAAACCCTGGCTCCTCGTCGCCGTCGTCGCTTCCATCGCCGCCTCTTTCATCACCCCCCTCCTTTCGTCTCCACTTTCTCTTTCTCCGCCTCAACCATCACCTACGACCACTGCACACCCGATCGCAACCTAACCCATGACCCTACCTCCACCTCGTCGCTGACGACAACCTCGTCGGCCTCACCTCGCCTTCATCATCATCTCCTTTCTCCTCTCTCTCCTTCCTCCTTCAACCATTACCTGCATACCCCGACACCTTGAAGCTGCACCCCTGCAACCCACGACCTCAACCCAAGAACCCATCGCTACCCTCATCGGCGCCATCCCAGTCTTGCTATCGCCACCACCATCATCCTCGTGACCACCTTCTCATTCTTCTGCCCTCTCTCCTCTCTCCTCCTCACCCTCAACCTTACATGAACCCTGCACCCTCAATCCTGGCGGCCCCGGCATCATCTGTACACCCCGCCTGACAGCCGACTACCATATCATCGTCACCTCCTCCTTCTCATCACCTATCTATCTTCCGATCTCCTGACACCACCACCACCAACATACACGACCCCGACCTCAAGAAAACCCTAGGACTCTAACCCAAGCCTTCGCCGCAGCCACTGCCATCGCCGCGGATCTCGCCGTCGACGGCCCATCATCGTCGTCGTCGTCTCTCTCGCCTCGTATCTTTCCACAACCACCGAGATCCCAGTCTTCTTCTTCTTCTTTATTCTTCTTCTTCTACTCCTTCTTCTCTTCCCTTTTTGTTTCCCGACCATCGCCGGCAAACCCCTCTCAGCCGGAGACCTTTTTCCGACGTCACCCCATGCCGCTTTCCTTGATCCCAGAGCACCACAGCGGCCTAACCCTACCCTTTCCTTCTTCTTCTTTCTTTTTTCTTCTTGTTCTTCTCTTCTTGCTTTTCTTGTTTGCGCCTTTCCGGTGATCGCCGGAGCCGTGCCCGTCGCTGTTGATCCGGGTGATCCAGAGGACGTTCCCTGATAGCACGGTCGTGTTCTTGCCTTACCTGGTTCTGTTCTGTGCTAGCGTGGACACATCGCGACGTTTTCCCGACATCCAACGTGTTGCACGTACCGCTTTGAGATCCAAGCAGGCAAGTAAAACTTGCTACATGCTATTTACATTATTTTTATACTTACTTAATTACATGTTAAACCTGTAGATTTAATCTAATGTCACATGTTCCATTTTAACATTCGATGTTCCATTATAACATTTTACATCTAGAACTTGAAACATATCATGTTGCATTTTAGTTTACAATACGTCGTACCCACGTCCATATTTAAATTACATAATAATTATTTGCACAGCCCATAGTACCCTTTAATAATTTATACTCTATTGGACACTCATTTCCATACATCTAGCCTAATATATATTCAATTTCATCCCTAGATTATTTAATACATATTAGTGTGATGTTAACATTCCATAATCGTTAAACTGTATCTAATTAATGTTGGAACTATCCCCTTAACCCAAATCGATAACTGTACATCCATATACTTTAATCTGTACTTATTTGCTTATAACATCACAATGTTCCATTTTTATTGTTCCATTAGTACCCATACTTGTTTTGTATACACATGCTTATTTTATAGTTTGATTACGAGCACCCACTTGTTACTTGCACACCCCTGACATGACTTGATACACTTACCACTTGACTTGACCTGATGTACCATGGCTTTACCTGTTACCTGATCTTGTTATTAATGCCAACAGCTTTGACAAGTTGTCCCTATGGACATTCCCTAATGTCTATCCAGACATACCTTACCTGCTGATCCTGTGTTGGCATTAGCTCTAGATTTATTAATACTTGACTTAAACACACAACTTGGGGGTATGGGGAAATCAATGATGAAACCTGACTTGTAACTCGACAGTTCGATACCTTTACTGATCAGTTTTAGAGGCTAGGCCAGCCTTGGGATGATGCTGCTGACATCATCCATCGTTACCCACTACCTTTTAGACGCTAGGCCAGCCTTGGGATGATGCTGTTGACATTATCCATCGTTACTCCTTTTCCTTTTAGTGCCTAGTGGCATGTCTCGGTTTCAGCCCGAGATCTTCACCGTGATCCCGGGCACGTACGGGATACTATTGAGTTACATCGATGATTCATCAAATTGATTTCAAAGACTTGAGAGTAGTTAACCCAATAGGCCAGTTTAGATTACTCACTACACACTACCCTCACTGTCCTCACTTATATCACTGTTATACCTGTTTTACCATTATACTCATACCTGTATGTATTGCTACCCCTTTTTATATTATTGCTTGATATTATGACGCACTGACGTTTGGGTTTTGCATGGCCCAGATCCTCTACCTTTGTTGCAGTTTGATCAGGAGTACTGCCGCTGTTAGACCGAGCGGTGAGGACCCTGTTGGTATCCAGATTTACTATTCCAGGTGTTTTATTTATTGGATCTTTTGCTTCCGCATTATTGTATTTCTTGACTCGTTTATTCTGGCTTATGGACATGTACTAGATAGTTTAGTTTACTTTCCTGTTCTTGATATCTCCACAGCCGTAATGTGACTGTGGAAGGATTTTTTCTATCCACGGTAGCATGGTTGGCTATGTTACGTGCTTATCTTAGCGTACTCTGGGAAGCGGGGCGTGACATGGTTCTTTTGGTATCAGAGCCATAGGATATAGGTTAATCGAGTTGATTCTTTTTGTAGTTGGGTATTGGACCCAATACACGAATCAGAATACTCGTGATTAGGAACATGTCCTGCCACATTGTTATCGTGATTCTTGAATCATATCTTTCTTTTGACCCTTGTCTTGACGATATGCAAACCACTTTGCATCTCGACTTGGAACCTTTTGGTTCCCTATTGTTTCTCCCTGTTCTTTGATTCTGATACTAGGATTTGGGCGAATTGAGTGGAGTTATGTAATTGTACCCATGAACTGCAGCATGGTTACAATGCGGTACTCTATTTAAGTAACTTGGAGTCCTGGTCTTAATTCACTTCCTTTTTCCATGGTCGTTATATTGCATTGCTTCTCTTGCTTTCCAGTTCATGTTTTATCGCAAGCTTGAATTCTGTTTACCGTGCTTACCTACTTCAGTGTTTGGCTTCAGGTGAAATCGTTTCAGGTATCCTACTTGTTCATGTCTCCCCGCATTAGAATTATTCAATTCTGGTGCATCCCTTTGTTTGTTGTTGTCTTGGGAATGGATTTTCTCGGCACTTTCCACGCTCACATTGAGTGTAGGATAAAGAAAGTGATTTTCCAGATTCCCGAACATCCAGAGTTTATCTTTGCTGGAGGAAGCATTTCTGTCGGGCCAGTCGAGTTTAGGGCTAGGCCGACAAACAATGTTCTTTCGTCGATGGAAGTTGATAAGGAGGAAGCGCCAGCGGTAGTTCGAGATTTCATGGACGTGGTCGAAGACATCTCGGGTTTACCACCAAAACGAGATGTGGAGTTCGTGATTGATTTTGTTTCTGGTGCAGCGCCGATTTCAAGGCGTATTATCCGATGGCACCAGTAGAGTTGGAAGAAGTCAAGAAGCAGGTTGCTGAATTACTTGAGAAGGGTTGGATTCGCAACAATCCACCTTGGGGAGCTCCCGTTCTTTTAGTCAAGAAGAAAGATGGCACAAGTAGGATGTGCATCGATTATCGAGAATTAAACCGGGTGACTATTAAGAACAAATACCCAATCCCTCGCATTGGTGAATTATTTGAGCAGCTTAGTGGCGCGAGGGTATTCTCGAAACTGGATTTGCGATCCGGATATCATCAGGTCCGAGTTAAATCAGAAGATATTTGCAAGAGTGCGTTCCGAACTCGGTATGGATATTACAAGTATTTAGTGATGCCATTCGGAGTCGCGAATGCGCCGGCAATATTTATGGACTTGATGAACCGAATCTTTCCAACGTTCTTGGACCAGTTTATAGTGGTGTTCATTGATGATATTCTGGTCTACTCGAGGAGTATTGAAGAGCATGCGGAACACTTAAAGATCGCACTGCAGACATTGAGGCAAGAAAGATTGTATGCAAAGATGAGCAAGTGCGAGTTTTGGCTTGAAGAAGTGAAGTTTTTGGGGTATGTCGTAGCTGGAGATAGAATCGCCGTTGATCCCGAAAAGATTGCAGCAGTTCAAGATTGGCCGATTCCGAAGAACGTTGCAGAGATAAGAAGCTTTCTTGAACTTACCGGGTATTATAGAAGGTTCATGGAGAATTTTGCTCGTTTGGATGAGCTTTTGACCAAGCATATGTGCAAGGAAGTACCATTTGTGTGGACGGAAGTGTGCGTCAGCTTTTGAGGCGTTGAAGCAGAGATTGATAACCGCTCCTATTCTGACCATGCCAGACAATTCCGGAGGATTGGTGATTCACAGCGACGCATCTGGGAAAGGATTGGGATGTGTTTTGATGCAGCATGGGAAGGTTATAGCGTACGCATCGAGACAGTTGAAGACCCATGAGAAGAATTACCCAACTCATGACTTGGATCTAGCAGCTGTGATCTTCGCTTTGAAGATTTGGAGACACTACCTTTTGGGCGAAAGGGTTGAGGTTTTCACCGATCATAAAAGCTTGAAGTATGTGTTCATGCAGAAGGAGCTTAATATGAGGCAGCGTAGATGGTTGGAACTGATGGCTGACTACGATCTTGATCTTAAGTACCTTCCGGGGAAAGTTAATGTTGTGCCGGATGCGCTTAGTCGGTTGCCAACAATTCAGATGTTGACTGCACAGAAGGAACTTATTGAAGACTTTCGAAAATTTGATTTGGAGATTGTGCTACCGCATTCTTCGGGACAGTTGATACAGCTGCAAGTACAATCGTCGTTGATCGAGAGTATTAAAACAGCGCAGATACAGGACCCTAGATTGCAAAAGTTTCGAGAACAGGTTGGAGCTGGATTTCGAACGGACTTGTTAATTCATGAAGATGGTTCGTTGCGATATGGTAGTCGTTTATGTGTGCCAAAAGGATATATTCGCGAAGAAGTTTTGAAAGAGGCGCGCAGTTCTGCATATTCCGTACATCTAGGAGGCATGAAGGTGTACCGAGATCTACGACAGCATTTCTGGTAGGAAGGCATGAAATGGGAAATTGCCCGCTTCGTAGTGAAGTGCTTGGTGTGTCAACAAGTTAAGGATGAACATCAAAGGGTTGCTGGTTAATTGCAACCACTTCCGATTCCTCAACGAAAATGGGAACATATAACCATGGATTTCGTGACGGCCTTACCGCGGAGTCCAAAGGCAACAATGCAGTTTGGGTGATTGTTGATCGATTGACTAGGGCAGCTCATTTCATACCATTTCGAGTTGGTCAATCAACGGAAGTTTTGGCAGAACGGTACATGCAGGAGATTGTAAGATTGCATGTAGTACCGACGACCATCGGGTCCCACTGTGACACTCGTTTCTTATCACACTTTTGGAGGAGCTTACAGGAAAGTTTGGGGACTCGATTGAAGTTTAGCACAGCTTATCATCCTCAGACAGATGGCCAGTTGGAGAGAACGATCTAAACTCTTGAGGACATGTTGAGAACTTGCATGTTAGACTTCAAGGGTTCATGGGAGGATCATCTACACTTAGTGGAGTTTTCTTACAACAACAGCTTTCAGGCGACTATTAAGATGGCTCCATTCGAAGCGTTGCATGGTCGCAAGTGTCGTTCACCTGTTTGTTGGGACGATATTGGAGAACGAAGATTGTTGGGACTGGATTTGATCGTGCAAACAGTTGAGAAGGTTAACACTATCCGGAATCACATGAAGGCAGCACAAGATCAACAAAAGAGTTGGGCCGATACATCGAGAAGACCTTTAGAGTTCGCCGTTGGTGATTTGGTGTTCTTGAAGATATCAACGACTAGAGGGGTGATTCGTTTTGGAAGTCGAGGCAAGCTTAGTCCTCGATTTGTCGGGCCTTTCGAGATTTTGGAGCGTGTTGGAGAAGTGGCGTATCGATTGGCTTTACAGCAATCTTTGGTGAATGTTCATGACGTGTTTCATGTATCTCAACTCCGTAAATATGTTCGAGATGAAACACATGTGCTGGATCATTAGGAGCTGACTGTACGTGAAGATTTGACTTTTGAGGAGCGACCGATGTCGATTGTGGATCGAAGAGAAAAGGTTCTTAAGAACAAAGTTATCTCTCTTGTACTTGTTTCTTGGGGTAATCGCTCATATGGAGAGTCAACTTGGGAACGAGAAGATGAGATCCGACAGAAGTTTTCACATCTATTCTTGTAATTTCTTATTCTTGGAATTTCAAGGACGAAATTCTTTTTGTAGTTAGGTATAATGTAACACCCGAGTTCATTTATACCAATTCCAGTTCTCGTATTTCTTTATTCGTGGTATTTCTTGATTTAACGTATTTTGGGTGCGAATGATATTTTACACTTTACATTGCATTCGACCCGACCCGCTTGCTTGAAACTTGTTTGATTCATATTTATGAATCACCCTGACTTGTTATGTAGACTTGTGCATTTTCAACTTTATCACATACTGGCATTTTATCTGGCATGGCATCTTTTACCGTATAACATTTTAAATCATGTAAAATATTTTAAAATACATTTCATAGCCTGCATGATACCCCTAACCCCGTGGTAGCGTTTGCATATCTTGTTCTCGTTCTGTTCAGTGAAACGGACGTGTTTGGATGGCTACGCACACGTACGTACATCCGTTCTTGGGGGTATGCATTTTTGTTACCTTGGCATTCGTTTTGAATTTTGAAAATTGCATATATTTTTCATATTTTTAATTTGAATTTTTATACCCGACCCGGGCGCGTTTTGAAATATTTTTGTATTCCGTCAAAATTCCAATTATTTAATATTTAATTTCCGTCTAACAGTTTAAATTTTTATTCATACCTAACCATATATATTATTAAATTAAAATCTTAACGTTTAAACAAACCAAAATCTTTTTAACCAATCATCGCTTCTCACTCTCTAACCCGGCTCCACCTTTCTCTCTGTCTTTCCTTCTTTTCCTTTCTCTTTATCTCTTCCTCATTCTTTCTCTTTTTCCCTCTCTTCCGCTAAAAACAATTTTCTCTCTCCACACTATTCCTCTCTCTCTCCTCTCGATCTCTCTCATTCTCTCTATCTCTCTCCTCTCTCTCTCGTCTCGATCTCTCTCATTCTCTCTATCTCACTCCTCTCTCTCTCCTCTAGCGTCCTCTCTCTCCCTTTTTTTCTCTGTTCTTTTCTTTTTCCTCCATTTTTTCCCCACTGCCTTCGCCACGAGAAAACCCTGGCTCCTCGTCGCCGTCGTCGCTTCCATCGCCGCCTCGTTCATCACTCCCCCTCCTCTCGTCTCCACTTTCTCTTTCTCCGCTTCAACCATCACCCACGACCACTACATACCCGATCGCAACCTAACCCATGACCCTGCCTCCACCTCGTCGCCGACGACAACCTCGTCGGCCTCACGTCGCCTTCGTCATCATCTCCTTTCTCCTCTCTCTCCTTCCTCCTTCAACCATTACCTGCACACCTCGACACCTTGAAGCTGCACCCCTGCAAACCATGACCTCAACCCAGGAACCCATCGCTACCCTCATCGGCGCCGTCCCAGCCTCACTGTCGCCGCCACCCTCATCCTCGTGACCACCTTCTCATTCTTCTCCCCTCTCCCCTCTCTTCTCTCTCCTCCTCGCCCTCAACCTTACATGAACCCTGCACCCTCAATCCTGGCGGCCCCGGCATCATCTGTACACCCCGCCTGACCGCCGACTACCACATCGTCGTCACCTCCTCCTTCTCATCACCTATCTCTCTTCCGATCTCCCGACACCACCACCACCAACAGACACGACCTCGACCTCAAGAAAACCCTATAACCCTAACCCAAGCCTTCGCCGCAGCCACTGCCATCGCCGCGGATCTCCCCGACGACGGCCCATCAACGTCGTCGTCTTCTCTCTCGCCTCGTATCTGTCCACAACCACCAAGATCCCAGTCTTCTTCTTCTTCTTCATTCGTCTTCTTCTACTCCTTCTTCTCTTCCCTTTTTGTTTCCCGACCATCGCCGGCAAACCCCTCTCAGCCGGAGACCCTTATCCGACATCACCCCATGCCGCTTTCCTTGATCCCAGAGCACCACAGCGGCCTAACCTTACCCTTTCCTTCTTCTTCTTTCTTTCTTCTTCTTGTTCTTCTTTTCTTGCTTTTCTTGTTTGCGCCTTTCCGGTGATCGCCGGAGCCGTGCCCGTCGCTGTTGATCCGGGTGATCCTGAGGACGTTCCCCGATAGCACGGTCGTGTTCTTGCCATACCTGGTTTTGTTCTGTGCTCGCGTGGACACATCGCGACGTTTTCCCGACATCCGACTTGTTGCACGTACCGATTTGAGATCCAAGCAGGCAAGTAAAACTTGCTACATGCTATTTACATTATTTTTATACTTACTTAATTACATGTTAAACCTGTAGATTTAATCTAATGTCACATGTTTCATTTTAACATTCGATGTTCCATTATATCATTTTAGATCTAGAACTTGAAACATATCATGTTGCATTTTAGTTTACAATACGTGGAACCCACGTCCATATTTAAATCACATAATAATTATTTGCACAGCCCTTAGTACCCTTTAATAGTTTATACTCTATTGGACACTCGTTTGCATACATCTAGCCTAATATATATTCAATTTCATCCCTAGATTATTTAATACATATTAGTGTGATGTTAACATTCCATATTCGTTAAACTGTATCTAATTAATGTTGGAACTATCCCCTTAACCCAAATCGATAACTGTGCATCCATATACTTTAATCTGTACTTATTTGCTTATAACATCACAATGTTCCATTTTTATTGTTCCATTAGTACCCATACTTGTTTTGTATACCCATGCTTATTTTATTGTTTGATTACGAGCACCCACTTGTTACTTGCACACCCCTGACATGACTTGATACACTTACTACTTGACTTGACCTGATGTACCATGGCTTTACCTGTTACCTGATCTTGTTATTAATGCCAACAGCTTTGACATGTTGTCCCTACGGACATTCCCTGTTGTCTATCCAGACAAACCTTACCTGCTGATCATGTGTTGGCATTAGCTCTAGATTTATCAATACTTGACTTGAATACACAACTTGGGGGTATGGGGAAATCAATGATGAAACTTGATTTGTAACTCGACAGTTCGATACCTTTATTGATCAGTTTTAGAGGCTAGGCCAGCCTTGGAATGCTGCTGCTGACATCATCCATCGTTACCCACTACCTTTTAGAGGCTAGGCCAGCCTTGGGATGATGCTGTTGACATCATCCATCGTTACCCCTTTTCCTTTTAGTGCCTAGCGGCATGTCTCGGTTTCAGCCCGAGAATCTTCACCGTGATCCTAGGCATGCACGGGATACTACTGAGTTACATCGATGATTCATCAAATTGATTTCAAAGACTTGAGAGTAGTTAACCCAATAGACCAGTTTAGATTACTCACTACACATTACCCTCACCGTCCTCACTTATATCACTGTTATACCTGTTTTACCATTACACTCATACGTGTATGTATTGCTACCCCTGTTTATATTATTGCTTGATATTATGACGCACTGACGTCTGGGTTTTGCATGGCCCAGATCCTCTACCTTTGTTGCAGACTGATCAGGAGTACTGCCGCTGTTAGACCGAGCGGTGAGGACCCTGTTGGTATCCAGATTTACTATTCCAGGTGTTTTATTTATTGGATCTTTTGCTTCCGCATTATTGTATTTCTTGACTCGTTTATTCTGGCTTATGGACATGTACTAGATAGTTTAGTTTACTTTCCTGTTCTTGATATCTCCACAGCCGTAATGTGACTGTGGAAGGATTTTTCCTATCCACAGGTAGCATGGTTGGCTATGTCACGTGCCTATCTTAGCGTACTCTGGGGAGCGGGGCGTGACATGGTTCTTTTGGTATCAGAGCCATAGGATATAGGTTAATCGAGTTGATTCTTTTTATAGTTGGGTATTGGACCCAATACACGAATCAGAATACTCGTGATTAGGAACATGTCCTGCCACATTGTTATCGTGATTCTTGAATCATATCTTTCTTTTGACCCTTGTCTTGACGATATGCAAACCACTTTGCATCTCGACTTGAAACCTTTTGGTTCCCCATTGTTTCTCCCTGTTTTTTGATTCTGATACTAGGATTTGGGCGAATTGAGTGGAGTTATGTAATTGTACCCATGAACTGCAGCATGGTTACAATGCGGTACTCTATTTAAGTAACTTGGAGTCCTGGTCTTGATTCACTTCCTTTTTCCATGGTCGTTATATTGCATTGCTTCTCTTGCTTTCCAGTTCATGTTTTATCGCAAGCTTGAATTCTGTTTACCGTGCTTACCTACTTCAGTGTTTGGCTTCAGGTGAAATCGTTTCAGGTATCCTAGTTGTTCATGTCTCCCCGCATTAGAATTATTCAATTCTGGTGCGTCCCTTTGTTTGTTGTTGTCTTGGGAATGGATTTTCTCGGCACTTTCCACGCTCACATTGAGTGTAGGATAAAGAAAGTGATTTTCCAGATTCCCGGACATCCAGAGTTTATCTTTGCTGGAGAAAGCAGTTCTGTCGGGCCAATCGAGTTTAGGGCTAGGCCGACAAACAATGTTCTTTCGTCGATGGAAGTTGATAAGGAGGAAGCGCCAGCGGTAGTTCGAGATTTCATGGACGTGGTCGAAGACATCTCCGGTTTACCACAAAAACGAGATGTGGAGTTCGCGATTGATCTTATTTCTGGTGCAGTGCCGATTTCAAGGCGTATTATCCGATGGCACCAGTGGAGTTGGAAGAAGTCAAGAAGCAGATTGCTGAATTACGTGAGAAGGGTTGGATTCGCAACAATCCACCTTGGGGAGCTCCAATTCTTCTAGTCAAGAAGAAAGATGGCACAAGGAGGATGTGCATCGATTATCGAGAATTAAACCGGGTGACTATTAAGAACAAATACCCGATCCCTCGCATTGGTGAATTATTTAAGCAGCTTATTGGCGCGAGGGTATTCTTGAAACTGGATTTGCGATTCGGATATCATCAGGTCCGAGTTAAATCAGAAGATATTTGCAAGACTGCGTTCCGAACTCGGTATGGATATTACAAGTATTTAGTGATGCCATTCGGAGTCACGAATGCACCGGCAATATTTATGGACTTGATGAACCGAATCTTTCCACCGTTCTTGGACCAGTTTATAGTGGTGTTCATTGATGATATTGTAGGGTTCCTAGGCATCCTAATGAAGTCTCACAAGGCATCAACCATGCCAATTTCAAAAATTATTGGTGCCGAGAAACCCTAACAAGGATCGTTGACTAGATGTTTAGGCGAAATGAGAATCTAGTTAACTACTTAACTAAAAGTTAGATGCTACAACCTTTGTAGATCCGGTTCCCCACTTCCTTAGCTCCACGTGGGTGTGCTCTAGCTGTCCATCACGAATCCTAGACTCATCCGTCGGCTTCATCGGAAAAACGGGCGAGCAAGGTCGTCGGCTTCGTGTCAAAGACGATCTACGTCGAGGTTGCACAAGTTCAAGCTCTGACTTCACCAAGTTGTGAAACTTGTGAAGAAAACACCCAAAACCACTTGGCAAGAGGTAGAGGATGAAGAAATAGGAGGTGGGTTCACTTTAGATTTGGATTTCTCACTCTAGAAATGAAGTTGCCATTGATGGCATCAAGCTTTTCCTTTTTGAAGTGAAGAAGAAGATGAAGCTAGAATTATGATAAGTCTTGTAAATATGAATAATAAAACAATACTTATCATAATGGGAACCATGGTTAGGTGTAGAGAATTGACCAAGATTAAAAGAGTGGTAAGGGTTAAGTATGAAGACAAATTGGTCACTTGGGTCAAAGCTTCATGAAGCTTTACAAAGGTTCAAGAAAGAAAGCAACCATTTTGTATTCATATGCCATTCTTTTTCTAAAATAAATAAATGAAAAGAATGGATAATAAAAACCCTAATTACTTACTTAACCTAGGTTTAATCCTTTACACTTAACCAAATGAGTATGCATCATCAAACATGATACAAATATGTGCACAAAAGCATATCACATATACAATGTGCAAAACAAGTGAGAAAATCCGTTTAAAGTGAACCTATACTAGTTAATTCAAAGTAATATATCAAATATATAATTATACATTAAATCATTAAATCAACACTTGATTCAATGATCCGGTCATGTCGCACATAACCGACTAGTATTCAATGCATCGATTTATCGAATCAATGATTCGATAACTAGGTCATATCTCATACAACCAATCGAAACATTAATCGCGAGAATCAAATACGGTATCATATACACGCATCATTCTCGGTCCCGCACATATCTCATATGCGCTCCTATTTCATTTCTCTTGAGCCAGGAAACCTCTGTGTAGGACTCTAAAGACTCGTCAATACGCCGGTAGCAGATGATGATCATATCAAGCACCAACAAGCCGCAAGCGGTCTGCTAAACGTAACGGCCACCCGGGTATTGAGCGATCAGAAGATCGACGAGCTAGCCCGCTCACACTCCTGCGAATCCGACCAGTAACACTTAACGTATAGTCCGGTCTGTTCGTCTGATATGTCGCATATCAAGTCTAGGGGTGGTATACGTCAGACCCTAATAACCGATAAGTCGTGCCGATGTGAGGCTCATAACGGGTCGAGAAACTACTGGCAACACTTACCAGCAAATCTCTGATCAGCCCTGGCCAGGGACTTCCCTGTTACGGCCAATCGAGCACAGCGCAACATCAACCCCCAATACCGGGAGAGACGAAACCTCTCCTATCACTCATTGCCTCCATGTGACTCGGGACTGTACCCAAAGACCACCGTTTTGCACGCCCTCATGGACGTGGTAAGGTGGAGATCAAAGCACAGTGGGAATCACACAAGACTCTATGACGATCTCGGGTCTACAGACTAACCTGTACAAGTGTCACCTGAGAACTGCCATCTGACGTGAGGTATAATACCATCTGGGAGTTCTCGGTGAGTCCGTCCAGTGTACCCAGTCTTCACTGAGCACCCGTATACCATCTCTGATGTCAAACACCAATGGATATGGGATCATCCATCGCCCATCTCATGGGTCGAGAAGCGTATACGCTAGTCTACACTGGTATATCGATGCCCCGTCTCGATACACCCACGACTAGGGACCATGAAGGATGTACTTATGGACTACCATGTCCCCACTAGTATGATCTGCATCATAGTCCAGGTAGTCAAGTACACATCCTAAGGGCTTTATCAACATGTAACTATAAGACAGTTTAAAGAGACAAGTGTACATGTTAAGATAAAGAGTAACCAGATAGCATACTATCATATCGAGCAAGAAAGTCATCTCTATATATGTCCAAGCATCCAATATAATATACATCATCTGTACAATACTGGCCTCTAGGGCATACATACAACTAACAATCTCCCACTTGCACTAGGGCCAGCTGCTGTAGTATCGCATACCGAGCATCCCGAAGAGTCTCTCAAACTGTATCTGGGGAATGGCCTTCGTGAGTGGATCCGCCGTGTTGTTCTTCGTGTCAACCCTCTTGACCTCGATCTCCCGGCGATCAACTATCTCCCGGATCAGGTGATACCGCCTCAGAATATGCCTGGATCGCTGATGGGACCTGGGTTCCTTGGCCAAAGCCACCGCTCCATTGTTATCGCAATACAAAGGTATTGGGTGCTCAATGGATGGAACCACTCCAAGTTCAGTAATGAACTTCTTGATCCAGACAGCTTCTTTAGCAGCATCGTTGGCAGCGATGTATTCAGCCTCCATCGTCGAGTCTGCCACGGTTTCCTGCTTGGAACTTTTCCAGCTAACCGCCCCTCCGTAAAGGGTAAAGACAAAACCCGACTGCGACTTAGAGTCGTCCTTATCACTCTGGAAGCTCGAATCGGAAAAGGACTCCACTTGGAGTTCTCCGTTACCATACACCAAGAACATATCTCTAGTCCTTCGCAAGTACTTGAGAATGTTCTTCACAGCTGTCCAGTGACTCTCTCCAGGATCTGCTTGATACCGACTCACTACACTTAATGAGTATGCAACATCGGGTCTGGTACATAGCATCGCATACATGATAGAGCCTACTGCCGAAGCATAGGGTATCCCTTGCATGCAAGCTCTCTCCAAATCAGTCTTGGGAGACATCTCTTTGGAGAGAGTGAGTCCAGAGATCGTGGGCAAGTTCCCACGCTTGGATTCTTCCATACTAAACCTCTTTAGTATGGTGTCAATGTACCTGGATTGGGACAATCCCAATATCCGTTTGGATCTATCTCTATAGATCCTAATTCCCAATATGCAGAAGGCATCACCAAGATCTTTCATTGAGAATCTTTGTGATAAGAAAAGCTTGACCGATTGCAGCATAGGAATATCATTTCCTATCAAGAGTATGTCGTCCACCTACAATACGAGGAAGACAACCTTACTCTCTGCCACCTTCTTGTAGATACAAGGTTCATCTGGATTTTTGACGAAATCAAACTCTTTGATAACGACGTCAAAGCAGATGTTCCAACTCCGCGATACTTGCTTTAATCCATAAATGGATTTAAGCAGCTTGCACACCTTCCCGCTTCTCCCACTGTCTACGAAGCCCTCTGGCTGAGTCATGTACACGCACTCTTCTAAATCACCATTTAGAAAGGCGGTCTTAACATCCATTTGCCAGATTTCGTAGTCATGATATGCAGCGATGGCAAGCATGATCCGGATGGATTTAAGCATAGCCACTGGAGAAAAGGTCTCGTCATAGTCCACACCTGGTCTTTGACGAAAACCCTTTGCTACAAGTCTAGCTTTGAAAGTCTCCACTTTCCCATCTACACCAAGTTTTTTCTTGAAGATCCACTTGCTCCCAATGGGTTTTACCCCTTCAGGAGCAACTTCCAAAGTCCATACTTTGTTGGTGTACATGGATTCCATCTCGGACCGCATAGAATCCAGCCATTTCACTGAGTCCCCACTCGTGATGGCCTGCTCGAAACTAGTTGGGTCATCATCCTCCATGATGCAATCCTCACTGCCACCATCAATGAGAAAACCATAGTATCTCTCAGGTGGACGAGAAACCCTACTAGATCGGCGGAGAGGCTGGGGTACGTCGGACACCACTGAATCCTCTGGTTCTACTAAATCGTTAGTTGCAGTTTGTGGTGCTGGAACTTCTTCCAGCTCTACCTCTTTGCCATTAATTTCTTTTGCAAGAAATTCCCTTTCCAAAAAGGTGGCATGTTGAGCAACAAACACTCTTTGTTCCTCAGCTTGGTAGAAAAAATATCCTTGAGAATTTTTAGGATATCCCACAAACTTGCAAAGGACTGACCGTGCCTCGAGTTTGTCCGGATTTTGCTTTTTAACATAGGCCGGACAACCCCATATCTTAATACGTTTAAAATATGGTCTCTTCCCACTCCATATCTCATATGGTGTGGTAGGTACAGATTTAGACGGAACCAGATTCAATAGGTATATGGCTGTCTCAAGCGCATACCCCCAAAAGGAAATAGGTAACTCAGAATTACTCATCATTGAACGCACCATATCTAATAGGGTGCGATTCCTTCGTTCCGATACACCGTTGTGCTGTGGTGTATAAGGAGGAGTAAGCTGAGAGAGAATTCCATTCTCTTTTAGATAATTCAGGAATTCACTGCTTAAGTATTCACCTCCTTGATCAGATCGAAGAACCTTAATACTTTTGCCCGTTTGGTTCTCTACCTCGTGCTTATATTCTTTGAATTTCTCAAAAGCTTCAGACTTGTGTTTCAACAGGAACACATGCCCGTATCTAGAGAGATCGTCAGTGAATGTAATGAAGTAGGAAGAACCATTTCTGGCGTGTGTAGACATTGGACCGCATACATCACTATGCACCAGTCCCAAGAGTTCAGTAACTCTTTCTCCGTGTCCCGTAAACGGAGTTTTGGTCATTTTTCCTTTGAGACATGAATGGCAAGTGTCATAAGATGATAATTCGAATGAATTCAAATATCCATTCTTATGCAACTTAGCTAGTCGTGTCTCATTGATATGGCCAAGTCTACAGTGCCACAAGAAGGATTCGTTCATTTATGAGCTTTTCCTTTTGTGTGTGTTTTGTATATTGAAGACTGTATTTTGATTGAGAATGAATATGCCATTATGTAGCGAGCCTGATGCAATCAACCTTTGATCCAGGAATATGTTCATAACATTATCCTTTACTACAAAATTATATCCTTCTTTACTTAATAAAGAAACTGATATAATGTTGCACATCATGTTCGGTATATAATAGCACTCATTCAGGACTAGTGTATTACCATTTGGTAATACCAGGTGATATATGCCAACTGCTTTGGCTGCAACATTTGCTCCATTCCCTACTTGAACGGAATGATCACCTTTTCCCAGTTCTCTACCTTTCCGTAGCCCATGTAACTGCTTACATATGTGGGATCCTGATCCGGTATCTAATACCCAGGACGTAGAGTGAACTGAGAAACAGTTCTCAATAACAAACACACCCGAAGAAGGTGCATCAACATGCACGTTCTCCGTTTGGGCGGCTTGAGAATCTAGATATTCTCCTGTTTCCTGTTCAGTCTTATAACATTTATAAGATAGAACGGGTCCAACTTTCCCCTGCACAGTATAACATGCGGGTTCGGTCAATACATCCATATTATTATCTTTATTAGGGCATGAAATGGTCGCTACCTGGAGAGAGAGAGAAGAAAACACTTTAGCGTATGCTCGTGCAAGATCAGATTGGTTATTATCTTATCTAATCAGGATGGCTCCCACTGTTTTTATCAAATCTTCCTTCAAACCCTAAAAGGAAAGACTAGCCGGGATTAATTACACACTACAAGTTCGCCAATCTTTCAGCCAGGCCAGTGTCGGTACTTTGAGGGAGGTCCCCCGTGCTTTCGCACGAACCTAATTAATGTAAACCTCGTTTTCCCAGAGGCGTAACCTCGTTAACACCTTTCTAGACACCTACTTGATCGGCTAATTGTAATGTGTAAAACTCTCCCAGGAGTAACTCTTACTCGCAGTGGGTATCGGGATCCAACTATCTCATAGAAGGTATGCAATCTCATTGCAAATTTCAACACTTGAAATTCCCGATAATGCTTTTGCCCCTAGCGATCTATGACCTTGACTAAGTCAACAAACCATAAATCGCAAGTCAAGTTCAACCCGTACATTTCCCGATTGAATTAAACCCACCCGTACGACCCTTGACTGAGTCAACAAGGCCGTGCGAATGCTCTAATCCAATCACATCTCATGTTGTTACAGATAAACATAATTTAGCTACCATACACTATGCCTTGACTAAGTCAACAAACATAGCACGAATACTAAATAATATCTATCTGAAATGACGGAGGGCTACGTGGGTTCTTTCAGAAAAAACCATGAGCGTAATGAACTTGATATCGTTGTAGAATCAAATGAAGTTTTGAAATGGAGTGATTTTGAGGCTTTTCTAGTTTTGCTAAAGGAGTCACTCCCGGTGAAGGGATCTCGGTCCATTCCTCGTTGAATGAGGTGCGGGATATATCATATATATCGCTGTGCAAAGCAAAAACCCAAAAGCAGTCAAAAGCCAACCGAGTGTGTAGCATCTGCCAGTTATTGCTAAAGGAGTCACTCCCGGTGAAGGGATCTCGGTCCTTTCCTCATCGAATGAGGTGCGGGATATATCATATATATCGCTGTGCAAAGCAAAAACTGTAGCTACCTGTTTTTATTTTGAAATTCGATTCCACAACATCTTAGGTTTCTTATCTTTCATTAATCACATTAATGAAGTCCCATCATTTAAATACCTAAACATCACAGATAGATATGACGTACACTTATGCCATCCGCATTCGCCTCGATGTCCCCTCGTGCACCGTTAGGTTAGGTAACTAACGACAGAGCAGGGCAGGGCTAGCGCGGGTGTAAAACATAAGTAACGTCTATATAATATATCATATATACTATATACTATATCCATCACAGAACATCACATGATCACATCACAGATATCGCAGCAGAAGAAACATATGAAACATTGGATATACTAGGACGTCCGTGTTTTCAATACGAGCCAGTATAAAACACGGATTCCACGGTCGTGATGAATAGCCAATCCCACACCCCTAGACCCCTACGAGAGCGGCAAGCAACCCTGCAAATTCTAGGGTTAGGAGACCCGGACTCGACTCCTCGAGTTGGTCTCCCACTGGACCCCAGAACCCGGTTACTTGTGCTCCCCTCCTTGGGTCTATCCTAATGCGGAAAAGTAAATAATATACAAAAGGTGACAACTTCCGCTACCTGGAAGTGCCCCAAATAAAAGAATATTACATACAAGTTTTTACATGAATGTAAATGAAAAACACTCATCTCACATAAAAACCCCCGGCTATTCAAACACGACGATCCAATATAACACATCCAGCAACACATAACATCACATGTCATCAACGTAAGTAAGTATGCATACCCCAATTGTCGTTGATGTATAGCAACGAAACCGGCGATATGAACATACTACATTTACGGTCACAGAAAAGAAAGTGTAAAACTACAACAATTGGAATCCGCAACCTCTTTAGACATCATATGCCTAACAGTTATAAACCCCGCATTTTAGTCCCATTATCGAAAACTCTTTTCGATATCAAGTGAAACTAAACCGCTAGATTTATAACATTCATCCAGTTATCTCATAACTGTTTGTGAATTCCAATTATTGTATCCAATTCCGGATAAATAGAATATATTAAACTTTCCGATCGAACATTCGAACACCCAAGTTTTCCCGACACCGATCAACACATGAAATAGGTTCAAAGACATTCACTTCATGCCTCAGTACCAACGGTCCAGCCGTAGAAGGGTCAAGCCAACGCCTCACATGTGGCACGCCGTACTGCCCCAAACCCGAAGGTTCAAAGGGCAGTTCAAGACGGTCACATAATCGAGTTAAGGTTTGTTGTCTTCTAGAGGGACCATCGCGTTACTTGCACTACTCAGAACGTGTTTAAACCACAGAAAAAACCAACACTTGGAATTTTTCCGGCAGGGAAAAAGTTGGGTATTTAAATCCGGTCAAACTTTTTAACATATTCTAAAGTTATCCGGAAAGCCACATAGACAAAATCTGATAACCCGAACGAATAATTGAATCCCCAAAGCAACCCCAAAATACTCTTCTGTAGAGTCACAATAAAAATACCCAGAAAATATAATATCTGAATTCATGAATTACTGTGAAAAAATCACCAGAAAAGGGGACAGTACGGCCGCGGAACCGCCGCGCATGCATAGCTCATGCCGCGGTTCCGTGGTGGAAAAGTTGAATCAGGCCCTCGTATTTCACAGTATTTCATATAAGACCCTGCATAATTTTCTGCATATTTTTAATTGACAAAAATCCAAAATTTCAGAAAATTTCCAGAGAGCACCTTGGAATTGGGGTTTCGGGTTCGTTCGGACTTCAAACTCCGTCTAGACTTCGCCTAAGGCTCTAGCTAGGCTCTGATACCACTGTAGGGTTCCTAGGCATCCTAATGAAGTCTCACAAGGCATCAACCATGCCAATTTCAAAAATTATTGGTGCCGAGAAACCCTAACAAGGATCGTTGACTAGATGTTTAGGCGAAATGAGAATCTAGTTAACTACTTAACTAAAAGTTAGATGCTACAACCTTTGTAGATCCGGTTCCCCACTTCCTTAGCTCCACGTGGGTGTGCTCTAGCTTTCCATCACGAATCCTAGACTCATCCGTCGGCTTCATCGGAAAAACGGGCGAGCAAGGTCGTCGGCTTCGTGTCAAAGACGATCTACGTCGAGGTTGCATAAGTTCAAGCTCCGACTTCACCAAGTTGTGAAACTTGTGAAGAAAACACCCAAAACCACTTGGCAAGAGGTAGAGGATGAAGAAATAGGAGGTGGGTTCACTTTAGATTTGGATTTCTCACTCTAGAAATGAAGTTGCCATTGATGGCATCAAGCTTTTCCTTTTTGAAGTGAAGAAGAAGATGAAGCTAGAATTATGATAAGTCTTGTAAATATGAATAATAAAACAATACTTATCATAATGGGAACCATGGTTAGGTGTAGAGAATTGACCAAGGTTAAAAGAGTGGTTAGGGTTAAGCATGAAGACAAATTGGTCACTTGGGTCAAAGCTTCATGAAGCTTCACAAAGGTTCAAGAAAGAAAGCAACCATTTTGTATTCATATGCCATTCTTTTTCTAAAATAAATAAATGAAAAGAATGGATAATAAAAACCCTAATTACTTACTTAACCTAGGTTTAATCCTTTACACTTAACCAAATGAGTATGCATCATCAAACATGATACAAATATGTGCACAAAAGCATATCACATATACAATGTGCAAAACAAGTGAGAAAATCCGTTTAAAGCGAACCTATACTAGTTAATGCAAAGTAATATATCAAATATATAATTATACATTAAATTATTAAATCAACACTTGATTCAATGATCCGGTCATGTCGCACATAACCGACTAGTATTCAATGCATCGATTTATCGAATCAATGATTCGATAACTAGGTCATATCTCATACAACCAATCGAAACATTAATCGTGAGAATCAAATACGGTATCATATACACGCATCATTCTCGGTCCCACACATATCTCATATGCGCTCCTATTTCGTTTCGCTTGAGCCAGGAAACCTCTGTGTAGGACTCTAAAGACTCGTCAATACGCCGGTAGCAGATGATGATCATATCAAGCACCCACAAGCCGCAAGCGGTCTGCTAAACGTAACGGCCACCCGGGTATTGAGCGATCAGAAGATCGACGAGCTAGCCCGCTCACACTCCTGCGAATCCGACCAGTAACACTTAACGTATAGTCCGGTCTGTTCGTCTGATATGTCGCATATCAAGTCTAGGGGTGGTATACGTCAGACCCCAATAACCGAAAAGTCGTGCCGATGTGAGGCTCATAACGGGTCGAGAAACTACTGGCAACACTTACCAGCAAATCTCTGATCAGCCCTGGCCAGGGACTTCCCTGTTACGGCCAATCGAGCACATCGCAACATCAACCCCCAATACCGGGAGAGACGAAACCCCTCCTATCGCTCATTGCCTCCATGTGACTCGGGACTGTACCCAAAGACCACCGTTTTGCACGCCCTCATGGACGTGGTAAGGTGGAGATCAAAGCACAGTGGGAATCACACAAGACTCTATGACGATCTCGGGTCTACAGACTAACCTGTACAAGTGTCACCTGAGAACTGCCATCTGACGTGAGGTATAATACCATCTGGGAGTTCTCGGCGAGTCCGTCCAGTGTACCCAGTCTCCACTGAGCACCCGTATACCATCTCTGATGTCAAACACCAATGGATATGGGATCATACATCGCCCATCTCATGGGTCGAGAAGCGTATACGCTCGTTTACACTGGTATATCGATGCCCCGTCTCGATACACCCACGACTAGGGACCATGAAGGATGTACTCATGGACTACCATGTCCCCACTAGTATGATCTGCATCATAGTCCAGGTAGTCAAGTACACATCCTAAGGGCTTTATCAACATGTAACTATAAGACAGTTTAAAGAGACAAGTGTACATGTTAAGATAAAGAGTAACCAGATAGCATACTATCATATCGAGCAAGAAAGTCATCTCTATATATGTCCAAGCATCCAATATAATATACATCATCTGTACAATACTGGCCTCTAGGGCATACATACAACTAACAGATATTCTAGTCTACTCGAGGAGCGTTGAAGAGCATGCGGAACACTTAAAGATCGCACTGCAGACATTGAGGCAAGAAAGATTGTATGCAAAGATGAGCAAGTGCGAGTTTTGGCTTGAAGAAATGAAGTTTTTAGGGTATGTCGTAGCTGGAGATGGAATCGCCGTTGATCCAGAAAAGATTGCAGCAGTTTAAGATTAGCCGATTCCGAAGAACGTTGCAGAGATAAGAAGCTTTCTTGGACTTGCCGGGTATTATAGAAGGTTCGTGGAGAATTTTGCTCGTTTGGCTAAGCTTTTGACCAAGCTTATGTGCAAGGAAGTACCATTTGTGTGGATGGATAAGTGTGCGTCGGCTTTTGAGGCGTTGAAGCAGAGATTGATAACCGCTCCTATTCTGACCGTGCCAGACAATTCCGGAGGATTGGTGATTCACAGCGACACATCTGGGAAAGGATTGGGATGTGTTTTGATGCAGCATGGGAAGGTTATAGCGTACGCATCGAGACAGTTGAAGACCCATGAGAAGAATTACCCAACTCATGACTTGGAGCTAGCAGCTGTGATCTTCGCTTTGAAGATTTGGAGACACTACCTTTTGGGCGAAAGGGTCGAGGTTTTCACCGATCATAAAAGCTTGAAGTATGTGTTCATGCAGAAGGAGCTTAATATGAGGCAGCGTAGATGGTTGGAGCTGATGGCTGACTACGATTTTGATCTTAAGTACCATCCGGGGAAAGTTAATGTTGTGCCGGATGCGCTTAGTCGGTTGCCAACAATTCAGATGTTGACTGCACAGATGGAACTTATTGAAGACTTTCGAAAATTTGATTTGGAGATTGTGCTACCGCATTCTTCGGGATAGTTGATGCGGCTGCAAGTACAATCGTCGTTGATCGAGAGTATTAAAGCAGCGCAGTTACAGGACCCTAGATTGCAAATGTTTCGAGAACAGGTTGGAGCTGGATTTCGAACGGACTTGTTAATTCATGAAGATGGTTCGTTGCGATATGGTAGTCATTTGTGTGTGCCAAAAGGATATATTTGCGAAGAAGTTTTGAAAGAGGCGCGCAGTTCTGCGTATTCCGTACATCTAGGAGACACGAAGGTGTACCGAGATCTACGACAGCATTTCTGGTGGGAAGGCATGAAACGGGAAATTGTCCGCTTCGTAGTGAAGTGCTTGGTGTGTTAGCAAGTTAAGGATGAACATCAAAGGGTTGCTGGTTTATTGCAACCACTTTCGATTCCTCAATGAAAGTGGGAACATATAACCATGGATTTCGTGACGGCCTTACCGCGGAGTCCAAAGGCAACAATGCAGTTTGGGTAATTCTTGATCGATTGTCCAAGGAAGCTCATTTCATACCATTTCGTGTTGGTCAATCAACGGAAGCTTTGGCAGAACGGTACATGCAGGAGATTGTAAGATTGCATGGAGTACCGACGAGCATCGGGTCCGACCGTGACACTCGTTTCTTATCACACTTTTGGAGGAGCTTACAGGAAAGTTTGGGGACTCGATTGAAGTTTAGCACATCTTATCATCCTCAGACAGATGGCCAGTTGGAGAGAACGATCCAAACTCTTGAAGACATGTTGAGAACTTGCATGTTAGACTTCAAGGGTTCATGGGAAGATCATCTACACTTAGTGGAGTTTTCTTACAACAACAGCTTTCAGGCAACTATTCAGATGGCTCCATTCGAAACGTTGCATGGTCGCAAGTGTCGTTCACCTTTTTGTTGGGACGATATTGGAGAACGAAAATTGTTGGGACCGGATTTGATCGTGCAAACAGTTGAGAAGGTTAACACTATCCGGAATCACATGAAGGCAGCACAAGATCAACAAAAGAGTTGGGCCGATACATCGAGAAGACCTTTATATTTCGCTGTTGGTGATTTGGTGTTCTTGAAGATATCAACGACTAGAGGGGTGATTCGTTTTGGAAGTCGAGGCAAGCTTAGTCCTCGATTCGTCGGGCCTTTCGAGATTTTGAAGCGTGTTGGAGAAGTGGCGTATCGATTGACTTTACCGCAATCTTTAGCGAATGTTCATGACGTGTTTCATGTATCTAAACTCCGTAAATATGTTCGAAATGAAACACATGTGCTGGATCATTAGGAGCTGACTGTACGTGAAGATTCAACTTTTGAGGAACGACCGATGTCGATTGTGGATCGAAGAGAAAAGGTTCTTAAGAACAAAGTTATCCCTCTTGTACTTGTTTCTTGGGGTAATCGCTCACATGGAGAGTCAACTTGGGAACGAGAAGATGAGATCCGACAGAAGTTTTCACATCTATTCTTGTAATTTCTTGTTTGTTTATCCTTTCTTGTTCTTGGAATTTCGAGGACGAAATTCTTTTTGTAGTTGGGTATAATGTAACACCCGAGTTCATTTATTCCAATTCCAGTTCTCGTATTTCTTTATTCGTGGTATTTCTTGATTTAACGTATTTTGGGTGCGAATGATATTTTACACTTTACATTGCATTCGACCCGACCCGCTTGCTTGAAACTTTTTTGATTCATATTTATGAATCACCTTGACTTGTTATGTAGACTTGTGCATTTTCAACTTTATCACATACTGGCATTTTATCTGGAATGGCATCTTTTACCGTATAACATTTTAAATCACGTAAAATATTTTAAAAATACATTTCATAGCCTGCATGATACCCCTAACCCTGTGGTAGCGTCCGCACATCTTTTTCTCGTCCTGTTCAGTGAAACGGACGTGTTTGGATGGCTACGAGCACGTACGTGCATCCATTCTTGGGGGTATGCATTTTGTTACCAGGGCATTCGTTTTGAATTTTGAAAGTCGCATATATTTTTCAGATTTTGAATCTGAATTTTTAGACCGGACCCGGACGCGTTTTGAAATATTTTTGTATTCCGTCAAAATTCCAATTATTTAATATTTAATTTCCATCTAACAGTTTAAATTTTTATTCATACCTAACCATATATATTATTAAATTAAAATCTTAACGTTTAAACAAACCAAAATCTTTTTAACCAATCATCGTTTCTCTCTCAAACCCGGCCCCACCTTTCTCTCTCTCTTTCCTTCTTTTCCTTTCTCTCTATCTCTTCCTCATTCTTTCTCTCTCTTCCGCTAAAAACAATTTTCTCTCTCCACACTATTCCTCTCTCTCTCTCATTCTCTTTATCTCTATCCCCTCTCTCCTCTCGCTTCCTCTCTCTCCCTTTTCTTTCTCTATTCTTTTCTTCTTCCTCCATTTTTTCCCCGCTGCCTTCGCCACGAGAAAACCCTGGCTCCTCGTCGCCGTCGTCGCTTCCATCGCCGCCTCGTTCATCACTCCCCCTCCTCTCGTCTCCACTTTCTCTTTCTCCGCGTCAACCATCACCCATGACCACTGCATACCCGATCGCAACCTAACCCATGACCCTGCTTCCACCTCATCGCCGACGACAACCTCGTCGGCCTCACCTCGCCTTCGTCATCATCTACTTTCTCCTCTCTCTCCTTCCTCCTTCAACCATTACCTGCACACCCCGACACCTTGAAGCTGCACCCCTGCAACCCACGACCTCAACCCAGGAACCCATCGCTACCCTCGTCGGCGCCGTCCCAGCCTCGCTGTCGCTGCCATCCTCATCCTCGTGACCACCTTCTCATTCTTCTCCCCTCTCTCCTCTCTC
The DNA here is from genome assembly GCA_030015575.1 of Agapanthus africanus. Classification (NCBI taxonomy): domain Eukaryota; kingdom Viridiplantae; phylum Streptophyta; class Magnoliopsida; order Asparagales; family Amaryllidaceae; genus Agapanthus; species Agapanthus africanus. The sequence continues at coordinate 90,025,785 of CM057337.1, forward strand.
CTCCTCGCCCTCAACCCTACATGAACCCTGCACCCTCAATCCTGGCGGCCCCGGCATCATCTGTACCCCCTCCTGACCGCCGACTACCACATCGTCGTCACCTCCTCCTTCTCATCACCTATCTCACTTCCGATCTCCCAACACCACCACCATCAACAGACACGACCCCGACCTCAAGAAAACCCTAGAACCCTAACCCAAGCCTTCGCCGCAGCCATTGCCATCGCCGCGGATCTCGCTGTCGACGGCCCATCATCGTCATCGTCATCTCTCTCGCCTCGTATCTTTCCACAACCACCGAGATCCCAGTCTTCTTCTTCTTCTTCATTCTTCTTCTTCTACTCCTTCTTCTCTTCCCTTTTTGTTTCCCGACCATCGCCGGCAAACCCCTCTCAGCCGGAGACCCTTTTCCGACGTCACCCCATGCCGCTTTCCTTGATCCCAGAGCACCACAACGGCCTAACCCTACCCTTTCCTTCTTCTTCTTTCTTCTTTCTTCTTGTTCTTCTCTTCTTGCTTTTCTTGTTTGCGCCTTTCCGGTGATCGCCGGAGCCGTGCCCGTCGCTGTTGATCCGGGTGATCCTGGGGACGTTCCCTGATATCACGGTCGTGTTCTTGCCTTACCTGGTTCTGTTATGTGCTCACGTAGACACATCGCGACGTTTTCCCGACATCCGACGTGTTGCACGTACCGCTTTGAGATCCAAGAAGGCAAGTAAAACTTGCTACACGCTATTTACATTATTTTTATACTTACTTAATTACATGTTAAACCTGTAGATTTAATCTAATGTCACATGTTCCATTTTAACATTCGATGTTCCATTATATCATTTTAGATCTAGAACTTGAAACATATCATGTTGCATTTTAGTTTACAATACGTGGTACCCACGTCCATATTTAAATCACATAATAATTATTTGCACAGCCCATAGTATCCTTTAATAGTTTGTACTCTATTGGACACTCGTTTTGTTAGTGTATACGCCCTAGAGGCCATTACTGTATCATACTAGTTTGTATATTACTTAATGGAAGCTTGGGATATTCACCTTGTATAAACAATCTTGCTCAATATAGTAGTATGCTACTTGGTTTGTTTCTACTTCAATGTGTACATGTGTTTATTTTAGTATATCACCTATAGACATTAGTGGAGCCCTTAGAATCTTTGCTTGATTACCAGCTTTGTGATGGCAGTCACACTAGTGGGGGCTAGGTAATCTATAAGCACATCCTTATGCAGGTCCCTAGTCGCAGGACTATCGAGACAGGGCATCGATACTCCGGAGTAGACTAGCGTATGCGCTTCTCATCTCAGTGTGGAAGATGGTCTGTCCCACAGCCATCAGTACGTCGTACTGGAGATAGTATGCGGGTGCTCATTGGGTTACGAGTACACTGGACAGGACTCGTCGGGAACTGTTGGTTGGTACTTTACATATCGTCAGTTATCAGTTCCCAGGTGACATGAGTACAGCTTAGTCCGCTGACTTGACACTGTCACTTCGCCTCGAGTGTGTTCCCACTGTACTTAGATTACCCTACCATGGCTCAAAGGAGTCGTGCAAACAGGTAGTAGTTGGGTGATGTCTCTAAGCACTTGGAGGCAGTGACGGTTAGACAGGATTCGTCTCTCCCGGTATTGGGGGTTGACATCGCGCTGTGTCTAGGAGAGCCATTACACGAGTAGTCCCTGGCCAGGGTAAGCGAGATATACCGGTAGGTTTCCAGTGTTATCTCAGGGTGTTCTGGTCTTCACTCCGACACGACTTGTACCACTATTGGGGGACTGACGTTTACCGCCCCCTAGGCCCGTCATGCGATGTATCAGATGAACAGACCGGACTGTATGGAGATTGTCACAGTCAGACTCAGTAGGAGCTCAGATGGGTTTCACCTCGTCAGTCTTCTTGTCGGCATCTACCTGGGGACCGTTACGCACAGCTAGTGCCGCTTGCGGTCTGTGGTTAAACCCACTGCCAGCGTAGTGTCGAGTCTTTAGAGTCCCACACAGAAAGCTATTCGCCTTTAGGCAAAAGAGTAGAGGTCGCATGGTTTTGCGACAGGTCGCATGGTTTTGCGACAGGGTTCGGTCACATCCGTGAACTTGTGCACGTACAGTGTCCGGAAAGTTAACACTAGCGGGCTTTGGTTTAAGCCAGATCCTAGTGTACGTTTTGGGATTGGTTTTATCTCGTTTGTATTCGTGTTCCTCGGAACGCGGATGCGGGTGTGTATGCACAGTTGACAGAGAGACAGAGGCAGAGTATTCTCATTGGGGTTGTTGACTGTTGACTGTTGACAGTTGACAGTTGACTGTTGACCATTGACTTTTGCTTAACCCTAATGAGAATAAGATATATGATTAACATTAATATTAATTAAGTATTATAGTGACATGGTTGTTGAGGGGTTGACTTTGTTGACTTGTTGACTTTGTTGACCGGTTGACTAGGTTGGACTAGTTGACCATCATCATGACAATGGCTATCATTCCATGGAAAAGACTTTTGCTTGCTTGTTTATTTATGCAAAATGAGTGCATGAAATGATATAGCCATTTTGACTTAAACCATTTACACAATACTTGATTACTATTTTTGTTATGATGGCTTTTGGATTATGAGAGATGAGAATGAGAAGAGTATGGTTGATTCTATCATTTTCTTTCTCTCTCTTGAGCTCTCTCATTCTCAAGCTCTCCCTCTTCCTCTTGCTCTCTCTACCTCAAGGCAAACCATTCTCATGTGTTGAGACTCATTGCCTTAGAGATAAAAAGACACCAAAACATTCCTCTACTCATTCTAGTTCACAAGGCCTAGCAAGCTAAGTGATCTAGTTTCTTCAAAGTTCGACAAAGAAGCCAAAGGTAGAAGCTTTCGGGTGGATCCATCTTCGGCGCAAGGAGACGACGAGGTGAGGCCGATCCGTACACCGGGAGGAGTCGAAGACGAAGGAGTTCAAGAAAGGTATAGCCCCCTAACCGAGTAGGTAAACTCTTGTTAGGTTGTTAGTTAGTAGTTTAACAAAGATCCGTATTGGTAGTCCATGTTACCACCTTCTTGAAAATCATTTTTCACCAATTCCGCAACCCCGTAAGTACCGAGGAAGGGTAGCATGGACTTACAGTGGTATCAGAGCCTAGTTAAACACTACCTAACATGTTAGCATAGTAACTAGAAATTCGATCGGAGAAAAAGTCATGAAATACACCCCGATTTCAAACTTGCTGTCAATTTTTAAAGTGCTGTAAAAATAATAAATCATGCTTTAAAAATCGACTCAGGGTTTTTATAGTCTACTGTAGAAAAACGGTCCAGTGAACCCATCAAACCGCCGCGGAAACGCGGCAATAGCTTGCTATTGCCACGGTTCCGCAGCCGATTTAACTCGGCTGTGGATCGTCTTGTCTGCAGAATACTTAGTGGGGTATTTTGGGATTTTTGGTATATGTTTTTTCAGCCCAGATTTTCCAGAAAGAAAAATTTGTTTTTGGGGCTTTAAAAACCGTATTTTGATCGAACTTCTAAAGACTAATGCTAACGGGTTTATATCTGTGATGTGATATTTGTATTGAACGCCTGCTAATCGCTATATGTCGATTAGTGGGAGTTATACAAATCTGTGATCTGTAATGCTGATGGTATGTGTATATGAATTCATTGGATTGTTGCGGGTGAATAGCCGGGGGTTGTGAGATGAGAGTTTTCTTTTCTTTCAATTCATGTAATATGTAAATTGATGTAATATTATTTTTGGCCGCACAACCGGGTCGGGGTTGTAGCCGTCATTGTATAATTTCTTTTTACTGTTTTTGCTCCCAGGCTAGACCCAAGGTGGGGTGCACAAACTACCGGGTATCTCGAAGTGCCAAGTGGCCTACTCACGTCGTTGAGGGAGGTTGCTCCACTTCGGATATTTGGCGGGTAGTTTTCCGCACCCGTAGGGGTCTAGGGTGGGGTATTGGCTATTCATCGCGACCGTGTAATCTGCTTTTCATTACAGGCTCGTACGAATTGCGGATTCCTAGTATATCCAAAGTGTTCATCTGTGATCTGAAATGGCTATCATTGCAATATATCTATATATGATATTATTTTTGCGTTGCTTATGTTTTGCAGCCGCGCTAGCTCAGCCCCCGCTCTGTCGTTAGTTAAGTAACCTAACGGGTAATGACGGGGCCCCGTGGCGAATGCGAATTGCATAAGCGTACGTCATATTTTGGTTGTTTTCTGCAATGGTAGGATTAAATGATGGGACGCATTAAAAGAACTAATGCAAGAAAAATACGCATTAAAAGAACTAATGCAAAGAAAAATAAACCAAGTAAAAGTCGTTGGAACACTTTCAAAAACCACTCGGTTTCTTTTCAAAATAACTTTTAAACGCGGAGCTTAAGCCACTCCTTTTAAAAGCTATCTCGTTCCATCGATTATATCAAGTTCACTATGTTCACGGTTTCGCCAAAACCATTCGTAGCCCTCCGTCGTTTCACATGGATGGTCAATAGTATTCAAGCTATGTTTGTTGGCCAAAGTCAAGGCATAGTGATTGGTAGCTATTGGGTATTCATGTGCAGCATAGATAGATGTGTTGGTTTGGGGCAGTCGTTCTACCTTGTTGGCCAAAGTCAAGGGTATGTGCAGGTGGGCTCAAATTAACCCGGAGAATGACGGGTAGAACTTGACATGTGACTTATGATTTGTTGGCCAAAGTCAAGGTCATAAGAGCATGGGGCAAAAATCCACATCGGGAGTTTCAAAAGAACTGAAACTTGCTAGTGTTGCATACCATTTGGAGTGTGATGATTCTGGTAGGATTCCTTCAGTTTCGTCACGCGATGATATTTAGATCCCGATCCTACTGTGAGTATATGCTACTCCTCGGGAAATTTCTCACTTAACGATCAATGCTATAAACCAAGTAGGTGTCTAGAAAGGTGTTAGCGGGGCTACGCCCACAGGGAAAAGAGGTTATTTAATTAAGGAACTTCGCGAAAGCGTTGGAAAACCTCCCTCGAAGTACCGACACCAGCCTGGCCGAACGGTTAAGCAAGTATTGTACGGTGAGATTGATCCTGACTAATTCTTCCTTTATGGTTTGAGGAGGAATTCGAGAGACAGTGGGAGCCATCCTGTTTAGACAAACTAAAAACCACTCTAAACTTGCAAGAGCATCATGCTGAGTGTTTCTTCTCTCTCTCCTAATTGCAGCGACCAATCGACATGATTGGACTTAAGTTACTTCTAGATAAAAACATACTGACAGGGCCAAACTACAAAGATTGGCTCAGGAATGTCAAAATGGCAATCACTTATCACAAGTTGGGGTATCTCCTTACCACCAAAGCTCCCCCTGTCCCAGGTCCCACCTCCAGCGTCGCGGATAAGGAAATCCGTAAGACTTGGAAGATCGATTGCGCGAAGGCCAGGTGCCTTGTGCTTGCCTCTATGGACAACGAACATCAGAGGAGGCACGAGAATATGGACCTTGAATCCATATTTCTCCTTACAAAAGAACTGTATGGAGAGCAATCTCGTATCGCAAGATACGAAGTGTCGAAGAAGTTATTTTCGGCAAGGTTGGCCATCGGATCATCGGTAGCGGAACACGTGCTTAAGATGATTGGCTTCATTGAGGAGCTCGCGGAACTTGGGACCACGTTAGAGAACGAGCTCTATACGGACTTGATTCTCCAGTTCCTTCCTTCCACTTATGCCCAGTTTATCCTGAACTTCAACTTACAAGAAAAAGAAGTTGAACTTTCAGAGCTCCTCAACATGCTGAGGAGTGCAGAGGGCACCCTACAGAAAGGTAGGGAAACATCCACTTTGTTTGTAGGAGGATCTTCCTCTTCTAGGTCCAAGGCGAAAGCCAAGGGAAAGAAGAAGAAAGCCTCTGCCAAACCAAGGGACGGTGTTAGTAAAGTGGATACGAAGGGAAAGGCAAAAGAAACAAAGATAGCGGGGAAGCTTATAGGGAAGGAAGAGTGCTTTTTCTGTCATAAGAGTGGTCACTGGAAGAAAGATTGCAGGGCTTGGAAAGCCAGGACACAGGAACTAAAGCAAGTTGCGGCTTCAGCTTCAGGTGTGTATGTTATTGAAAACTGTCTATCAATAAACTCTACTTCCTGGGTATTGGATACCGGATCAGGATCTCATATCTATAATTCTTTGCAGGCGTTGAGAAACCGTAGGGTTTTGAAGGCAGGTGACATGACTCTCAAAGTTGCAAACGGAGCTAGCATGGATGCTAAGGCCATGGGGGACTATCACCTGGGAATGTCAGATGGACATGTTTTGGTTTTACGTAATTTCTTTTTTGTACCCAACGCAACTTGTAATATCATTTCTATATCTTTGATCTCTAAAGAACGTTATGAATTTGCGTTTGTAAGTAATGTTGTAAACATTCACCTAAATCAAGTTCTGATTGGGTCAGGAACATTAAGCAATGGTATATACGTACTAAACCAACCACAGATTTTCAATGTCCAGAATACACACAAAAGAAAGTCTCCGGAAATAAATCAGACTTTCTTATGGCATTGTAGACTGGGTCACATCAATGAGAGAAGATTGACGAAGTTACATGCAGAAGAATATTTGAATCCGTTCGAATATCAATCGTATGCCACTTGTCAATCCTGTCTCAAAGGAAAGATGAAAAAGACTCCGTTCACTGGACACGGAGTAAGAGCGAGCGAGCTCTTGGGACTCATACACAGCGACGTGTGCGGTCCAATATCTACACATGCGCGAAGCGGTTATTCTTACTTCATTACTTTTACGGATGACTTTTCAAGGTACGGTTATGTCTTCTTAATGAAACATAAGTCCGAAGCCTTTCGAAAATTCCAGGAATATAAGAATGAAGTAGAAAAACAAACCGGCAAAAGTATCAAGATTCTAAGATCGGATCGAGGTGGTGAATACTTGAGTGCCGAGTTCCTGGACTATTTAAAAGAGAACGGAATTCTCTCTCAGCTTACTCCTCCATACACTCCGCAACATAACGGTGTATCGGAGAGACGGAACCGAACCCTATTGGATATGGTACGGTCCATGATGAGTAACGCTAAGTTACCGCGATCATTCTGGGGATATGCACTAGAATCAGCTGCATACCTTTTGAACCGAGTTCCAACTAAGACTGTGCCTACTACACCTTATGAGATGTGGTGTGGGAAGAGACCCTATCTTAATCACATTAAGACATGGAGATGTCCAGCTTTTGTCAAAAAGCAGCATGCGGACAAGCTCAAGGCACGCTCAGTACAGTGCAAGTTTGTGGGATATCCAAAGAACTCCAAGGGATATTTCTTCTAATGCGAAGAGGAACAAAAGATTTATGTTTCTCGTCATGCCCACTTCTTGGAAACTGAATTTTTGGAAAATCAGATAAGTGGGAACGCAATAGAACTGGAAGAAATTCCAGAACCATGAGCTATTACTGAAAGCTTAGTAGAACCAGAGGGTTCGAAAGATCAGGACATTCCTACGTCGCTCCGCAGAAGTAGTAGGCAGTCTCATCCGCCCGAGAGATACTACGGTTTTCTCATAGATGGGGATAGAGAGGATTGCATCATAGATTATGATGAGCCGACTAGCTTCCAGCAGGCCATTCAGAGCGTTGACTCGGTAAAATGGCTGGATGCAATGCGGACCGAAATGGAGTCCATGTACACCAAAAAAGTATGGACGTTGGACGTTGCTCCAGATAGGGTAAAACCCGTAGGATGCAAGTGGATCTTCAAAAGGAAGATTGGTGTAGATGGACAGGTTGAGATCTATAAAGCTAGATTGGTTGCAAAGGGTTTTCATCAAAGACCTGGTTTGGACTATGACGAGACCTTTTCTCCAGTAGCTATGCTGAAATCCATTCAGATCCTTCTTGTCATTGCTGCCTTCCACGATTATGAGATTTGGCAGATGGACTAAAAGACCGCTTTTCTAAATGGAAATTTAGAGGAGTGTGTTTATATGGACCAGCCAGAGGGTTTCATTCATAGTGGGAGCAGCGGAAAGGTGTGCAAGTTGCTTAAATCCATCTATGGACTAAAGCAGGCATCGCGGAGTTGGAACATCTGTTTTGGTGAGACGGTCAAGGAATTTGGATTTATCAAAAATCCAGATGAACCATGCATCTATAGTAGATTTGTAGCGAGAACTGTAGTATTCCTCGTTTTATACGTGGATGGCATTCTCTTAATAGGAAATGACATTCCTATGCTACAATCTGTCAAGGGGTTCTTGTCACACAGGTTCTCCATGAAAGACCTGGGTGATGCCTCATACATTCTGGGGATCCGGATCTATCGTGACAGATCCAAGAGGATACTGGGACTCTCACAGTCTAGGTACATCGACACCATACTGAAAAGATTCAGTATGGAAGATTCCAAGCGCGGTAATCTACCGGCTTGTCACGGGATCACCCTCTCCAAAGAGATGTCTCCCAAGACTGATTTGGAAAGGGATTGCATGTCTATTATACCCTACGCTTCTCGGTAGGCTCTATAATGTATGCGATATTGTGTACCAGACCAGATGTAGCTTATGCACTGAGTGTGGTAAGCCGGTATCAGTCAAACCCCGGGGAGAAACATTGGATAGCAGTAAAGAACATTCTCAAGTACCTGAGAAGGACTAAGGAGATGTTCTTGGTGTATGGCGGAAAAGACCTCCAGATCGAGGCCTTTGCTGACTCCAGCTTCCAAAGTGACAAGGATGATTCCAAGTCCATGTCGGGTTATGTCTTACCCTCAATGGAGGGGCGGTGTGTTGGAAGAGTTCCAAACAGGAAACCGTTGCTGACTCGACGATGGAAGCGGAATATATCGCTGCTGCAGATGCCGCAAAAGAAGCTGTCTGGGTAAGGAAGTTCTTAACTGAACTTCAGGTGGTTCCGTCCATTGTTGATCCAATACCTCTGTATTGCGACAACAACGGGGCTATAGCTTTAGCGAAGGAACCAAGGTCCCATCAGAAGTCCAGACACATCTTGAGGCGGTATCACCTGATCAGGGAGATCGTGGGTCGCCAAGAGATCGAGGTTCGGAGAGTTTCTACGGAAGATAACACTGTAGATCCACTCACAAAGGCCTTACCCCAGACTCAGTTCGAGCGGCTGATCGAGATGATAGGTCATCGATACGCCAGTACATGGCCTTAGTGCAAGTGGGAGATTATTAGTGTATATGCCCTAGAGGCCATTACTGTATCATACTAGTTTGTATATTACTTAATGGAAGCTTGGGATATTCACCTTGTATAAACAATCTTGCTCAATATAGTAGTATGCTACTTGGTTTATTTCTACTTCAATGTGTACATGTGTTTATTTTAGTATATCACCTATACACATTAGTGGAGCCCTTAGGATCTTTGCTTGATTACCAGCGTTGTGATGGCAGTCATACTAGTGGGGGCTGGGTAATCTATAAGCACATCCTTATGCAGGTCCCTAGTCGCAGGACTATCGAGACAGGGCATCGATACTCCGGAGTAGACTAGCGTATGCGCTTCTCATCCCAGTGTGGGAGATGGTCTGTCCCACAGCCATCAGTACGTCGTACTGGAGATAGTATGCGGGTGCTCGTTGGGTTACGAGTACACTGGACATGACTCGTTAGGAACTGTTGGTTGGTACTATACCTATCGTCAGTTATCAGTTCCCAGGTGACATGAGTACAGCTTAGTCCGCTGACTTGACACTGTCACTTCGCCTCGAGTGTGTTCCCACTGTACTTAGATTACTACCCTACCACGGCTCAAAGGAGTCGTGCAAACAGGTAGTAGTTGGGTGCAGTCCCGAAGCACTTGGAGGCAGTGACGGTTAGACAGGATTCGTCTCTCCCGGTATTGGGGGTTGACATCGCGCTGTGTCTAGGAGAGCCATTACACGAGTAGTCCCTGGCCAGGGAAAGCGAGATATACTGGTAGGTTTCCAGTGTTATCTCAGGGTGTTCTGGGCTTCACTCTGACACGACTTGTACCGCTATTGGGAGACTGACGTTTACCGCCCCCTAGGCCCGCCATGCGATGTATCAGACGAACAGACCGGACTGTATGGAGATTGTCACAGTCAGACTCAGTAGGAGTTCAGATGGGTTTCACCTCGTCAGTCTTCTTGTCGGCATCTACCTGGGGACCGTTACGCACAGCTAGTGCCGCTTGCGGTCTGTGGTTAAACCCATTGCCAGCGTAGTGTCGAGTCTTTAGAGTCCCACACAGAAAGCTATTCGCCTTTAGGCAAAAGAGTAGAGGTCGCATGGTTTTGCGACAGGTCGCATGGTTTTGCGACAGGGTTCGGTCACATCCGTGCACTTGTGCACGTACAGTGTCCGGACAGTTAACACTAGCGGGCTTTGGTTTAAACCAGATCCTAGTGTACGTTTTGGGATTGGTTTTATCTCGTTTGTATTCGTGTTCCTCAGAACGCGGATGCGGGTGTGTATGCACAGTTGACAGAGAGACAGAGGCAGAGTATTCTCATTGGGGTTGTTGACTGTTGACTGTTGACAGTTGACGTTGACCATTGACTTTTGCTTAACTCTAATGAGAATAAGATATATGATTAACATAAATATTAATTAAGTATTATAGTGACATGGTTGTTGAGGGGTTGACTTTGTTGACTTGTTGACTTTGTTGACCGGTTGACTAGGTTGGACTAGTTGACCATCATCATGACAATGGCTATCATTCCATGGCAAAGACTTTTGCTTGCTTGTTTATTTATGCAAAATGAGTGCATGAAATGATATAGCCATTTTGACCTAATCCATTTACACAATACTTGATTACTATTTTTGTTATGATGGCTTTTGGATTATGAGAGGTGAGAATGAGAAGAGTATGGTTGATTCTATCATTTGCTTTCTCTCTCTTGAGCTCTCTCATTCTCAAGCTCTCCCTCTTCCTCTTGCTCTCTCTACCTCAAGGCAAACCATTCTCATGTGTTGAGACTCATTGCCTTAGAGATAAAAAGACACCAAAACATTCCTCTACTCATTCTAGTTCACAAGGCCTAGCAAGCCAAGTGATCTAGTTTCTTCAAAGTTCGAAGAAGAAGCCAAAGGTAGAAGCTTTCGGGTGGATCCATCTTTGGCGCAAGGAGACGACGAGGTGAGGCCGATCCGTACACCGGGAGGAGTCGAAGATGAAGGAGTTCAAGAAAGGTATAGCCCCCTAACCGAGTAGGTAAACTCTTGTTAGGTTGTTAGTTAGTAGTTTAACAAAGATCCGTATTGGTAGTCCATGTTACCACCCTCTTGAAAATCGTTTTTCACTAATTCCGCAACCCCGTAAGTACCGGGGAAGGGTAGCATGGACTTACACGTTTGCATACATCTAGCCTACTATATATTCAATTCATCCTTAGATTATTTAATACATATTAGTATGATGTTAACATTCCATATTCGTTTAAACTGTATCTAATTAATGTTGGAACTATCCCCTTAACCCAAATCGATAACTGTGCATCCATATGCTTTAATCTTTACTTATTTGCTTATAACATCACAATGTTCCATTTTTATTGTTCCATTAGTACCCATACTTGTTTTGTATACCCATGGTTATTTTATAGTTTGATTACGAGTACCCACTTGTTACTTGCGCACCCTTGACATGAGTTGAAACACTTACTACTTGACTTGACCTGATGTACCATGGCTTTACCTGTAACCTAATCTTGTTATTAATGCCAACAGCTTTGACATGTTGTCCCTTTGGACATTCCCTGTTGTCTATCCAGACAAACCTTACCTGCTGATCCTGTGTTGGCATTAGCTCTAGATTTATCAATACTTGACTTGAATACACAACTTGGGGGTATGGGGAAAATCAATGATGAAACCTGACTTGTAACTCGACAGTTCGATACCTTTACTGATCAGTTTTAAAGGCCAGGCCAGCCTTGGGATGATGCTGCTGACATCATCCATCGTTACCCACTACCTTTTAGAGGCTAGGCCAGCCTTGGGATGATGTTGTTGACATCATCCATCGTTACCCCTTTTCCTTTTAGTGCCTAGCGGTATGTCTCGGTTTCAGCCCGAGAATCTTCACCGTGATCCCGGGCATGCACGGGATACTATTGAGTTACATCGATGATTCATCAAATTGATTTCAAAGACTTGAGAGTAGTTAACCCAATAGACCAGTTTAGATTACTCACTACACATTACCCTCACTGTCCTCACTTATATCACTGTTATACCTGTTTTACCATTATACTCATACCTGTATGTATTGCTACCCCTGTTTATATTATTGCTTGATATTATGACGCACTGACATCTGGGTTTTGCATGGCCTAGATCCTCTACCTTTGTTACAGACTGATCAGGAGTACTGCCGCTGTTAGACCGAGCGGTGAGGACCCTGTTGGTATCCAGATTTACAATTCCAGGTGTTTTATTTATTGGATCTTTTGCTTCCGCATTATTGTATTTCTTGACTCGTTTATTCTGGTTTATGGACATGTACTAGATAGTTTAGTTTACTTTCCTGTTCTTGATATCTCTACAGCCGTAATGTGACTGTGGAAGGATTTTTCCTATCCACAGGTAGTATGGTTGGCTATGTCACGTGCCTATCTTAGCGTACTCTGGGAAGCGGGGCGTGACAGATACAGTATCGACTTATCGAATCAACATTTGATTCGATAATCCGGTTATATCTCATATAACCGATCGATACCTTATATCGCGAGAATAGAATACGGTATCACAAACTTGTATTAATCTCAGTACCGCACATATCACATATGTGCTCCTACTTTATTTTTCCTGAGCCAGTGAAACCTCTGTGTAGGACTCTAAAGACTCGTCAATACGCCGGCAGTAGGTGATGATCATATCAAGCACCCACAAGCCATCAGCGGTACTAGCTGGATGTAATGGCTACCCGGGTATTGAGCGATCAGAAGATCAACAAGCAAGACTACTCCTACTCCTGAAAAGCCTGTCAGTAACACTACCGTATAGTCCGGTCTTTTCGTCTGATATGTCGCATATCTAGTATAGGGGTGGTAAATGTCAGACCCCAATAACCGATATGTCGTGTCAATGTGAGGCTCATAACGGGTCAAGAAACTACTGATCACACTTATCAGTAAATCTCCGTAGCAGCCCTGGCCAGGGACTTATCATTATGGCCAATCGAGCACAGTGCAACATCAACCCCCTATACCGGGAGAGACGAATCCCTTCCTATCGCTCATTGTCTCTATGTGATTCGGGACTGTACCCAAAAGCCACCGTTTTGCACATTCTATTGAACGTGGTAAGGTGGAAATCAAAGTACAGTGGGAATCACACAAGACTCTATGACGATATCGGGTCTACAGACTAAGCTGTACCATTCTCACCAGAGAACTGCTATTTGACGATAGGTATAATACCAACTAGGAGTTCTCGGCGATTCCGTTCAGTGTACCCAGTCTCCACTGAGCACCCGTATACCATCTTTGATGTCAAACACCAATAGATGTGGGATCATCCATCGGCCATCATATGGGTCAAGATGCGTATATTCTAGTCTACTCTGGAATATCGATGCCCTGTCTCGATACACTCTCGATTAGGAACAATTATAGGATGTACTTATGGACTACCCTTAGCCCCTACTAGTATGATCTCCATCATAGTCCTGGTAGTCAAGTACACATCCTAAAGGCTTTATCAACATGTGAGAGCAAGATAGTATCACATATACAAGTCAACATGTTAAGACAAAGAGCAACCAGATAGCATACTATCATGTCGAGCAAGAAATTCCTCTCTATATATATCCAAGCATCTACTATAATATACATCACATGTACAATAATGGCCTCTAGGGCATACATATAACCAACACATTTTACATGTTGTGCACTTGTAAACTTTTGGGCTTCTAAAAAATTAAAAAAAATAAATAAAAAGAAAATGTGGCTGGGGGGATTCGATCACAGGGGCTACATCACAGCAGTGCAAGACTTTACCAATGAGCTACAAGTTGTTTCTTGCTGTTCAAAAGCAAATCAAATACTAATAGCATACACAGGATTGCAAATACTCCATTTGTACATTAACTTTTTTTAAAAAAAATTCTGTACACTGAAAATAGAGATGTTACACATCTTAAGCCATGACATTTTCCACCTAATTTTGATTTATCCCTTAATTATTAATCACCCAAATTATCTTTAGTTTGGTATGAGTCTCATACACCCATGTCCAATGTATCATCTAGCATGACACAAAAATAAACACATTAATATACATCTCATATATATTTATATGTATTTGTAGAAAACCAATTCTTAAGTGAGCTAATATTAGTTAATATATATTAATATATCAAATATATAATTATATATTAAATTATTAAATCAACACTTGATTTAATAATCCGGCTATATCACATACAACCGACTAATATCATTTATATGTATATCAAATATACATATAACAAATTATTGAATCAATACTTGATTCAATAATCCGGTTATATCACATATAACCTATATCGTGAGATTAGAATACTGTATCACATACACGTTTTAATCTCGGTCCCGCACATATCACATATGTGCCCTACTTCGTTTCGCTTGAGCCAGGAAACCTTTGTGTCGGACTCTAAAGAGACGTCAATACGCCAGCAGTAGGTGATGATCATATCAGTCACCCACAAGCCGTCAGCGGTACTAGCTGGATGTAACGGCTACGCAGGTGTTGAGCGATCACAAGATCAATAAGCAAGTTTGTCCAAACTCCCATGAATCCAGTAAGTAACACTACCGTACAGTTCGGTCTCTTCGTCTGATATGTCGCATATTGAGTCTGGGGGCGGTAAACATCAGACCCCAATAACGGGTCAAGAACTACCGATAACACTTACCAGTAAATCTCATCATCAACCCTAGCTAAGGACTTCCTGTTATAGCCAATCGAGCATAGCGCAACATCAATCCCCAATACCGCCAGATGAAACCCCTCCTATCGCTCATTGCCTCCATGTGACTCGGGACTGTACCTAAAATCCACCTGTTTGGATGCTCTCTTAAGCGTGGTAGGGAAGAAATCAAAGCACAGTAGGAATCACACAAGACTCTATGACGATCTCGGGTCTACAGACTAACCTGTACCAGTGTCACCAGAGGACTGCTATCTGACGATAGGTATAATACCATCTAGGAGTTCTCGGTGTACCCATTCTCCAATGAGAACCTGTGTACAATCATTGATTTCAAACTTCAATGGCTGTGGGATCAACCATCGCCCTATACAGGGTCAAGAAACGTATACACTAGTCTACTCTGAAAAATCGATGCCCTATCTTAATACTCCCTCGACTAGGAACAATTAAAGGATGAACTTGTGGATTATCCTGGCCCCGCTAGTATGATCTGCATCATAGTCCTGGTAGTCAAGTACACATCCTAAGGGCTTTATCAACATGTAACGGAGAGACAGTATAATGATACAAGTGTACATGTTAAGATAAAGAGCAACTGGATAGCATACTATCATGTCGAGCAAGAAAGTCCTCTCTATATTTGTCCAAGTATCCACTATAATATACAATCATGTACAATAATGGCCTCTAGGGCATACATATAACTAACAATCTCCCACTTGCACTAAGGCCAATTGTTGTAGTATCTCATACCCAACATCCCAAGAGTCTCTCAAATGGCCTTCATGAGTGGATCCGCCGTGTTATTCTTCGTGCCAACTCTCCTGACCTCGATCTCCCGGAGATCAACTATCTCTCTGATCAGGTGATACCGCCTAAGAATATGTCAGGATCACTGATAGGACCGGAGTGTCTAGGCCAAAGCCACAACTCCATTGTTATCACAATACATAAGTATTGGATGCTTAATGGTAGGAACCTCACCAAGTTCATCTCATGAACTTGTTCATCCAGATAGCCTCTTTCGCAGCATCGTTGGTAGCGATGTATTCAGCCTTCATCGTCAGGTCTGCTACGGTATCTAGCTTGGAAGTCTTCCAACATTCCGTCCCTCCACTGAGGGTAAAGACAAAACCCAAGACTGACTTACAGTCGTCCTTATCACTCTGGAAGCTCGAATCGGTAAAGGACTCGACATGGAGTTCACCGTTACCATATACCAAGAACAATTCTGTAGTGCTTCTCAAGTACTTAAGAATGTTCTTCACGGCCGTCCAGTGCTTTTCCCAGGATCTGATTGACACCTACTCACTACACCTAGTGAGTATGATACATCCGCTTAAATCTATCTCTATAGATCTCAATCCATGGATGTAGGAGGCATCAGCCAGATCTTTTATGGAGAAACCGTGATAAGTAGAGCTTGACCGAGTGTAGCATAGGAACATCATTTCCTATCAAGAGTATGTCATCCACGTACAATACGAGGAAGACAGCCTTACTCTCTACAACTTTCTTGTATATACAAGGTTCATCTACGTTTTTTATGAAGTCAAAATCTTTGAATGTCATATCAAAATAGACGTTCCAACTCCGCGATGCCCGCTTTAATCCATAGATTTATTTAAGCATCTTGCACACCTTTTCGCTGCTCCCACTATCTACGAAGCCCTCTGGCTGTGTCATGTACTCACTCTCTTCTAAATCACCATTTAGAAAAGCGGTCTTGACGTCCAACTGCCAGATTTCGTAGTCATGGTATGCAGAAATGGCAAGTGGAATCCTAATGGACTAAGCATAGCCATTGGAGAAAAGGTTTCAACCTAATCCACACCTGGTTGTTGATGAAACCTTTTGCTACAAGTCTAGCTTTGAAAGTCTCAACTATTCCATCTACACCAATTATCTTCTCAAGATCCACTTGCTCCCGATGGGTTTTACCCCTTCAGGAGCAACTTCCAAAGTCCATACTTTGTTGGTGTACATGGATTCCATCTCAGATTGCATTGCACCAGCCATTTCACAGAGTCCCCACTCGTGATGGCCTGCTCGAATTGGGTCATCATCTTCTATGATACAATCCTCGCTCCCACTGTCTATGAGAAAACCATAGTATCTCTCAGGTGGATGAGAAACCTTACTAGATCTGTGGAGTGGCTGAGGTTCGTTGGAGACCATCGAATCCTCCGATTCCACCAAATCATCAGCTGTAGTTTGTGTAGCTGGAACTTCTTCCAGTTCTACCTCATGACCACTAATTTCTTTTACAAGAAATTCATTTTCTAAAAAAGTGGCATATTGAGAAACAAACACCTTTTGTTCCTCAGTGTGGTAGAAGATATATCCATAGGAATCCTTTAGATATCCCACAAACTTGCACAGAACAGACCTTGCCTCGAGCTTGTCTCGATTTTGTTTTTCTTTAACATAGGCCAGACAATCCCATATCTTAACTCGTTTAAGAGATGGTCTCTTCCCATTCCATATCTTATATTGAGTGGTAGGCACTGATTTGGTTGGAACTCTGTTTAATAGGTATGTGGCTGTCTCAAGCGCATAACCCTAAAAGGAAACAGGTAACTTAGCAGTACTCATCATAGAGCGTACCATATCTAATAGGGTGCGATTCCTCCGCTCCGATATACCGTTGTGCTGTGGTGTATACGGAGGAGTAAGCTGAGAAAGAATCCCATTCTCTTTTAAATAATCCAGGAATTCCGTGCTCAAGTATTCTCCTCCCCGATCAGATCGAAGGATTTTAATACTTCTACCCGTTTGGTTCTCTACTTCTCACTTATATTCCTTGAATTTCTTAAAAGCTTCAGACATGTGTTTCAACAGGAACACATGTCCGAATCTTAAGAGATCATCGGTGAATGTAAAGAAGTATGAAAAACCATTCCTGGCATGTGTAGACATAGGACCACATACATCACTATGTATCAGTTCCAAGAGTTCAGTAGCTCTTTCTCCGTGTCCACTAAACAGAGTTTTGGTCGTTTTACCTTTGAGACATGACTGACAAGTTTCATAAGATGTAAATTCAAACGGATTAAAATATCCATCCTTATGTAACTTAGCTAGTCGTGTCACATTGATATGATCTAGTCTATAATGCCACAAGAAGGATTCGTTCATTTCTGAACTTTTCCTCTTGTGTGTGTTCTGCATATGTATAACCGTGATTTGATTTAGAACGTATAAACCGTTACATAACGTACCAAACCCAATCAACACTTGATTTAGAAAAATGTTCATAACATTTTTCTCTACTGTGAAATTATATCTTTCTTTATCTAATAAAGAAATTGATATAATATTGCACAACATTTTTGGTACGTAATAACAGTCATTCAGAATCAATGTATTACCATCAGATAATACTAGGTGATATACGCCAACTGCTTTGGTTGGAACCATTGCACCATTCCCTGCTCTGGGAGAATGATCACTCATTCCCAGTTCCTTACCTTTCTTTAGCCCATGTAACATATTACATGTGTGGGATCCTGATCCGGTATCTAATACTCAGGACGTAGAGTACACTGAGAAACAGTTCTAGATAATGAACACACCCGAAGAAGATGCATCTGCAGGGTTCCTAGGCACACTAGTGAGGTCTCCCAAGCCATCAACCATGGCAATTTCAAAAATTATGGTGCCTACAAACCCTAAAGTACGGATCGTTTGCTAGATATCTAGGCGAACAAGAACTAGTTAACAGTTAACTAAATAAAATACGGAAATACAACCTTTGTAGATCCGGTGCTCCACCTCCATAGCTCCGCAACGAGGTCCTCTCCGCTGTCCAAATCAAATCCGGGCTCTAGGATCGGCTTCGTCGGAGAATGGGCAAGCTAGGTCGTCGATGTCCATGCCGAAGATGATCTACGTCGAAGCATCGATGAATCAAGCTCCACCTTCACCAAACCGTGAAAAGTTGTGAAGGAAACACACTCTACTACTTGGCAAGAGGTAGAGGATGAAGAAATAGGAAGTGGGTAGACTTTAGAATTGGATTTCTCACTCATTTCCAACAATCACCATTGATGGACCTTGCTTTTCTTCACTTGAAGAATGAAGAAGAAGAAGAAAGATATTATGATAAGTTAATAGAAAAAGAAAAGAAAATGAATTCTTATCATAATTCTAACCATGGTCAAGTGTAGAGAATCAATCATGGTTAGTGTGAATGGTTAGGGTTAAGGATGAGATAAGTATGGTTGACTTTATCAAAGCTTCATGAAGCTTCAACTAAACTCCAAATCTAGCAACCATTCTTTTCTCTTTTCTTTTTATTTTCCAAAGTGAATAAACAAATAAATAAATGAATAAATAAGTAATGGAAAATAAAACCCTAACCATTCTTTTAACCATGGTTTATTCTTTGCACTTAACCAAGTAAACTTGTATCATCAAACATGATACAATCAAGTGCACAAAATCATATCGCATATGTAATGTGCACACCCGAGCGAGAAAATCCATCTTAAGTAAACCGATACTAGTTGATGCAAAGCAATATATCAAATATATAAATATGCATTAAATCATTAAATCAACACTTGATTCAATGATCCGGTCATGCGCACATAACCGACTGGTATCTGATATATCGGCTTATCGAATCAACGCTTGAATCGATAACTAGGTTATATCGCATACAACCATTCGATATATTTATCGCGAGAATAGAATACGGTATCACATACACGCATTATTCTCGGTCCCGCACATATCTCATATGCGCTCTTATTTCGTTTCGCTTGAGCCAGGAAACCTCTGTGTAGGACTCTAAAGACTCGTCAATACGCCGGCAGCAGGCGATGATCATATCAAACACCCACAAGCCGCAAGCGGTCTGCTAAACGTAACGGCCACCCGGGTATTGAGCGATCTGAAGATCGACGAGCAAGCCCGCTCACACTCCAGTGAATCCGACCAGTAACACTACCGTACAGTCCGGTCTGATCGTCTGATATGTCGCATATCTCGCCTAGGGGTGGTAAACGTCAAACCCCATTAGCTCAATAAGTCGTGTCGATATGAGGTCTATAACTGTTCGAGAAACTACTGGTAACACTTACCAGTAAATCTCAGCAACCCTGGCAAGGGATTTCCTGTTATAGCCAATCGAACACAGCGCAACATCAACCCCCTATACCGGGAGAGACGAATCCCCTCCTATCGCTCATTGCCTCCATGTGACTCGGGACTGTACCCAAAAACCACCGTTTTGCACGCCCTCTTGGACGTGGTAAGATGGAAATCAAAGCACAGTGGGAACCACACAAGACTCTATGACAATCTCGGGTCAACAGACTACTCTGTACCAGTGTCACCAGAGAACTGCCATCTGACGTGAGGTATAATACCATCTGGGAGTTCTCGGCGAGTCCGTCCAGTGTACCCAGTCTCTACTGAGCACCCGTATATCTCCTCTGATGTCAAACACCGATGGATATGGGATCATCCATCGCCCATCTGCATGGGTCGAGAAGGTATACGCTAGTCTACTCTGGTATATCGATGCCCCGTCTCGATACACCCACGACTAGGGACTTTGAAGGATGTACTTATGGACTACCATGTACCCACTAGTATGATCCGCATCATAGTCCAGGTAGTCAAGTACAGATCCTAAGGGCTTTACCAACATGTAACAGAGAGACAATCAGCATACATGTTAAGGTAAAGATCAACCAGATAGCATACTATCATGTCGAGCAAGAAAGTCCACCCTATATATGTCCCAGCATCCACTACAATATACATCCTATGTATAGTAATGGCCTCTAGGGCATACATATAACTAACAATCTCCCACTTGCACTAGGGCCATCTGTAGCAGTGGTTTGAAGTATCTCATACTCAACCATCCCATGAAAGTCTCTCTCTGGGAACAGGCCTTTGTGAGTGGATCCGCTGTGTTGTCCTCTGAGTCTACTCTCCAAACCTCGATCTCCCTGGAGATCAACCATCTCCATGATCAGGCGATGCTGCCTTAGAATAAGTTTGGATCACTGATGGGACCGGCGTTCCTTGGCATAAGCCACAACTCCATTGTCACACAATGGTAGGAACATAGTTCATCTCATGAACCAATATACACCCAAACAGCCTCTTTGGTAGCATCTTAAGTAGCGATGTATCCTGCCTTTATCGTCTAGTATGTCACGGTATCTAGCTTGGAACTCTTCCAACATACCGTCCCTTTACTTAGGGTAAAGACAATGCCTGTGACTGACATTCAGTCGTCTTTATCACCCTGGAACACTTCCAGTGATTCTCCCCAGGATCGATTGATACCATCTCACTACAACTAGTGAGAATCCTAACATCCAATTAAATCTATCTCATAGATCCAAAATCCAGGATTTAGGAGGTATCACTTTGATCCTTTGTGGAGAATCATTGTGATAAGCGGAGATTGATCGAGCGTAGCATAGGAAACTCCTTTCTTATCAAGAGTATGTCATCCACGTACTCTACGAAGATCGTCACCATACTCCCTACTACCTTTTTGTATATACAAGGTTCATCTACCATTTTGATGATGTCAAACTCTTTGACTAATCCATCAAAACAGACGTTCCAACTCCGCGATGCCTGCTTTATCCTATAAAGCATCTTGCACACGTTTCCGCTGCTCCCACTGTCTACGAAGCCCTCTGGCTGTGTACTTATAGACACACTCTTCTAAATCATCATTTAGAAAAGCAGTCAAGACACCCAACCGCCAGATATCGTAGTTATGGTATGTAGCCGTGGCAAGTAGGATCTGGATGGACTTAAGCATAGTCACTTGAAAAGGTTTCATCATGATCCACGACTGGTCAATGATGCAAACCTTTAACAAGTCTAGCTTTGAAAGTCTCAACTTTTCCATGTACACCAAGTAATCTTCTCAAGATATACTTGCTCCTGATGGGGATTTAACCCTTCAGATATAGCAACTAAAGTCCATACTTTGTTGGTGTATAAGGATTCCATCTCAGATCGATAAACATCCAGCCATTCTTACAGAGTCTTACTCCTGATGGCCAGCTCGAAACTAGTTGGGTCATCATCTCATGATGCAATCCTCGCTCCCACTGTCATAGAGAAACCGAAGTATCTCTCAGGTGGGTGAGGAATCATACTAGATCGGCGGAGAGGCTGAGGTTCGTTGGTATCTACTGAATCCCTTGGTTCTATCAAATCATCATCTGCAGTTTGTATAGCTGGAACCTTTCCAGTTTTACATTACAGTCCTTGCCTCGAGCTTGTCCGGATTTTGCTTTTAGACATAGGCCGGGCAACCCCAAATCTTAACTAATTTAAGATATGGGCTCTTCCCTTTCCATATCACATATGAAGTGGTAGGCAACTGATTTGATTCGAACCCTATTCAATAGGTATGCAACTTCATAAGTGCATAACCCCCAAAAGGAAACAGGTAACTCAGTAGTACTCATCATAGAGCACACCTTATCACATAGGGTGTAATTGCTCCACCCCGATACACCATTGTGCTATGGCGTATACGGAGGAGTAATACTGAGAGAGAATCTCATTCTCCTTTAGAATAGTCCAGGATTTCCGTGCTCAAGTATTCTCCTCCTTGATCTCATCATAGGACATAATACTTATACCCGTATTAGTTCTCTACTTCTAACTTATATTCCGTGAATATCTCAAAAGGTTCGGACTTGTGTTTCAACAGGAACATAGGTCTGAATCTAAAGATCATCAGAGAACGTAATGAAGTATAAGGAACCATTCCTGGCATATGTAGACAGGGGACCTACATACATCAACATGTATCATCCCAAGAGTTCAATAACTCTTTCTCTGTTTCCAGTAAACGGAGCTATGGTCATCTTATGTCTGTGACATGACAGGCAAGTTTCACAAGATGTAAATTCAAACTAATTTAAATATACATCTAAATGTAACTTCAGCTAGTCGGGTCACATTGATCTGACCTAGTCTACAATACCTCAAGAAGAATCCGTTCATTTCTGAACTCTTTCTCTTGTGTGTGTTCCATATACTAAGAACTGTAGTTTGATTTAGAACATTAATGCTTTTAGATAACGTGCCTGAACCGATCAACTTTTGATATAGGAAATGTTCAAAACATTATCCAACAATACAAAATTTTATCATTTCTTTACTGATAAAGAGACTGATATGATTTTGTATATCAGGTTCGGTATCTAATAACATTCGTTCAGAATCAATGTATTGGTAATACAGGGTGACAGTGACCAACAGACTTGGCTGCAACTCTTGCCCCGTTTTCTGCCTCATGAAACTTATCACCCGTTCTCAGTTCTCTACCTTTCTGTAGCCCTATGTAACAGATTACATATCTGGGATCCTGATCTGGTATCACATACCCAGGACGCGGAGGATACTGAGAAACAGTTCTTTGTAACGAACACACCCGAAGATGATGCATCAGCATGCACTTTCTTCGTTTGGGCGGCACGGGAAATCTGGTATTCCCCAATTTCCTGCTCTGTCTTATAACAATTTAAGTTGGAGCGGGACCAACGTTCCCCAGCTCAGTATAACAAGCGGGTTCGGTCAATAATCCGTATTATTATCTTGATTAAGGCGTGATATGGTCGCTACCTTGAGAGAGAGAGAAGAAAACACTCAGCGTGCGCTCTGTCAAGAATAGATTGGTTATTATTTTATCTAATCAGGATGGCTCCCACTGCTTTTTATCAAATCTTCCTTCAAACCCTAAAAGGAAAGACTAGCCGGGATTAATTACACACTACAAGTTCGCCAATCTTTCAGCCAGGCCAGTGTCGGTACTTTGAGGGAGGTCCCCCGTGCTTTTGCACGAACCTAATTAATGTAAACCTCGTTTTCCCAGAGGCGTAACCCCGTCAACACCTTTCTAGACACCTACTTGATCGGCTAATTGTAATGTATAAAACTCTCCCAGGAGTAACACTTACTCGCAGCGGGTATCGGGATCCAACTATCTCATAGAAGGTATGCAATCTCATTGCAAATCTCAACACTTGAAATTCCCGATAATATTTTGCCCCTAGCGTCCTATGACCTTGACGCAGGCCAACAAACCATAGTCCGCTAGTCAAGTTCAACCCGTCATTTCCTGATTGAATTAAACCCACCCGCACGACCCTTGACGCAGGCCAACAAAGTCGCACGACTACCCTAATCCAATCACATCATATGCTTATGCAGATAAGCACCAGTTAGCTACCGCACACTACGCCTTGACGCAGGCCAACAAACGTAGCACGAATACTAACTACTACTTATCTGAAATGACGGAGGGCTACGACAGGTTTTTCTGAAAACCTATTGCGTAATGAACTTGATATCATTGTAGGATCGAATGATTTTTGAAATGGAGTGTTTTTGATGCTTTTCTAGTTTTGCTAAAGGAGTCACTCCCGGTGAAGGGATCGTCGGTCCTTTCCTCGTCGAATGAGGTGCGGGATATATCATATATATCACTGTGCAAAGCAAAAACACTTAAAAGCGAACAAAAGACAAACCGAGTGTGTAGCATCTGCCAGTTATTGCTAAAGGAGTCACTCCCGGTGAAGGGATCTCGGTCCTTTCCTCATCGAATAAGGTGCAGGATATATCGCATATACCGCTGTGCAAAGCAAGAACTGTAGCTACCTGTTTTATTTTGAAATTCGATTCTACAACATCTTAGGTTTCTTTTATTTCATTAATCACATTAATGAAGTCCCATCATTTATGTACCTAATCATCACAGATAAATACGACGTACACTTATGCCATCCGCATTCGCCTCGATGTCCCCTCGTGCACCGTTAGGTTAGGTAACTAACGGCAGAGCAGGGCAGGGCTAGCGCGGGTGTAAAACATAAGTAACGTCTATATAATATATCATATATACTATATACTATATCCATCACAGAAACATCACATGATCACATCACAGATATCGCAGCAGAAGAAATATATGAAATATTGGATATACTAGGACGTCCGTGTTTTCTATACGAGCCAGTATAAAACACGGATTCCACGGTCGTGATGAATAGCCAAACCCACACCCCTAGACCCCTACGAGAGCGGCAAGCAACCCTACCAATTCTAGAGTTAGGAGACCCAGACTCGACTCCTCGAGTTGGTCTCCCACTGGACTCCAGAACCCGGTTACTTGTGCCCTCCTCCTTGGGTCTATCCTAGTGCGGAAAAGTAAATAATATACAACAGGTGACAACTCCCGCAACCTGGAAGCGCCCCAATAAAAAAAAATATTACATACAAGTTTTTACATGAATGAAAATGAAAAAACACTCATCTCACATAAAAACCCCCGGCTATTCAAACACGACAATCCAATATAACATATCCAGCAACACATAACATCACATGTCATCAACGTAAGTAAATATGCGCATCCCAATTGTCGTTGACATATAGCAACGAAACCGGCGATATCACATATTACACTTACGGTCACAGAAAAGAAAGTGTAAAACTACAACAGTTGGAATCCGCAACCACCTCAGACATCGCATGCCTGACCAAATGAATTACTTAGACATCGCATGCCTAACAATTATAAACCCCGCATTTTAGTCTCAAAATCGAAAACACTTTTCAATATCAAGTCGGGCAATTCAACAGGATTCCCGACATTTTGATCGAATGCTCGTCGCAAACTTCAGTAGACGGCTGCACCCCCGATACCGTCGACGAAGTGCACCAAGGCGGAACACCGCTGCCGCGAGCACCCGAACGGATGCTTTCGGCGACGGGGTTCTCCTACAGTCACTTGGTCGGGGCTATGGAGTGAGGCTGTCTATTAAGTTTACCCGGCGAGTATCCGCGTACGCTACGTGATTGCGACGGACTTTTGATCACATCAAAATTCCGTGGCAACCGATCAAGTGAGACTAAATTGCTATGTTTATAACATTCATTCAGTTATCTCATAACTTATTGTGAATTCCAATTATTGTATCCCATTCCAGATAAACAGAAAATGTTAAACTTTTCGATCAAACAATCGAACACCCAACTTTTCCCGATACAGATCAACACATGAAACAAGTCTAACAATATTCCGTTCGTGCCTCAGTACCAACGGTCCAGCCGTAGAAGGGTCAAGCCAACGCCTCACATGTGGCACGCCGTACTGCCCCAAACCCGAAGGTTCAAAGGGCAGTTCAAGACGGTCACATAATCGAGTTAAGGTTTGTGTCTTCTAGAGGGACCATCGCGTTACTTGCACTACTTAGAACGTCGTCAAACTACGGAAAATCCAACACTTGAAAATTTCCCGACAGGGGAAAAATTGGGTATTTATATCCGGTCGAACTTTTTAACATATCCTAAAATTTATCCGGAAAGCCACACAGACAAAATTTGATACCCGATCGAAATACCGAATCCCCAAATCAACTCAAATTATTCAACACTTGAATAAAATTTTAAAAATATCCAGAGAACTCAGCATTGTTAAATAGGAGTTACTGTGCAAACAACCCCACATAAAACGACAAAACGGCCGCCCTTCCGCCGCATGAGGCAGGCTCGTGCCGCGGAAGCGCGGCGCTCTAAGGGAATTAGGGCTACGGGTTGTACAGTTACTCTTATATTTTCCTGCATGTTTTTCTGAATATTTTTAATGTTGAAAAATCCCAGATTTTAAAAATTGTACAGAGAGCAACTTTGAATCGGGGTTTCGAGTTCGTTCGGACTTCAATTTCCGTCTGGACTTCGCCTAAGGCTCTAGCTAGGCTCTGATACCACTGCAGGGTTCCTAAGCACACTAGTGAGGTCTCCCAAGCCATCAACCATGGCAATTTCAAAAATTATGGTGCCTACAAACCCTAAAGTACGGATCGTTTGCTAGATATCTAGGCGAACAAGAACTAGTTAACAGTTAACTAAATAAAATACGGAAATACAACCTTTGTAGATCCGGTGCTCCACCTCCATAGCTCCGCAATGAGGTCCTCTCCGCTGTCCAAATCAAATCCGGGCTCTAGGATCGGCTTCGTCGGAGAATGGGCAAGCTAGGTCGTCGATGTCCATGCCGAAGATGATCTACGTCGAAGCATCGATGAATCAAGCTCCACCTTCACCAAACCGTGAAAAGTTGTGAAGGAAACACACTCTACTACTTGGCAAGAGGTAGAAGATGAAGAAATAGGAAGTGGGTAGACTTTAGAATTGGATTTCTCACTCATTTCCAACAATCACCATTGATGGACCTTGCTTTTCTTCACTTGAAGAATGAAGAAGAAGAAGAAAGATATTATGATAAGTTAATAGAAAAAGAAAAGAAAATGAATTCTTATCATAATTCTAACCATGGTCAAGTGTAGAGAATCAATCATGGTTAGTGTGAATGGTTAGGGTTAAGGATGAGATAAGTATGGTTGACTTTATCAAAGCTTCATGAAGCTTCAACTAAACTCCAAATCTAGCAACCATTCTTTTCTCTTTTCTTTTTATTTTCCAAAGTGAATAAACAAATAAATAAATGAATAAATAAGTAATGGAAAATAAAACCCTAACCATTCTTTTAACCATGGTTTATTCTTTGCACTTAACCAAGTAAACTTGTATCATCAAACATGATACAATCAAGTGCACAAAATCATATCGCATATGTAATGTGCACACCCGAGCGAGAAAATCCATCTTAAGTAAACCGATACTAGTTGATGCAAAGCAATATATCAAATATATAAATATGCATTAAATCATTAAATCAACACTTGATTCAATGATCCGGTCATGCGCACATAACCGACTGGTATCTGATATATCGGCTTATCGAATCAACGCTTGAATCGATAACTAGGTTATATCGCATACAACCATTCGATATATTTATCGCGAGAATAGAATACGGTATCACATACACGCATTATTCTCGGTCCCGCACATATCTCATATGCGCTCCTATTTCGTTTTGCTTGAGCCAGGAAACCTCTGTGTAGGACTCTAAAGACTCGTCAATACGCCGGCAGCAGGCGATGATCATATCAAACACCCACAAGCCGCAAGCGGTCTGCTAAACGTAACGGCCACCCGGGTATTGAGCGATCTGAAGATCGACGAGCAAGCCCGCTCACACTCCAGTGAATCCGACCAGTAACACTACCGTACAGTCCGGTCTGATTGTCTGATATGTCGCATATCTCGCCTTGGGGTGGTAAACGTCAGACCCCATTAGCTCAATAAGTCGTGTCGATATGAGGTCTATAACTGTTCGAGAAACTACTGGTAACACTTACCAGTAAATCTCAGCAACCCTGGCCAGGGATTTCCTGTTATATCCAATCGAACACAGCGCAACATCAACCCCCTATACCGGGAGAGACGAATCCCCTCCTATCGCTCATTGCCTCCATGTGACTCGGGACTGTACCCAAAAACCACCGTTTTGCACGCCCTCTTGGACGTGGTAAGATGGAAATCAAAGCACAGTGGGAACCACACAAGACTCTATGACGATCTCGGGTCAACAGACTACTCTGTACCAGTGTCACCAGAGAACTGCCATCTGACGTGAGGTATAATACCATCTGGGAGTTCTCGGCGAGTCCGTCCAGTGTACCCAGTCTCTACTGAGCACCCGTATATCTCCTCTGATGTCAAACACCGATGGATATGGGATCATCCATCGCCCATCTGCATGGGTCGAGAAGGTATACGCTAGTCTACTCTGGTATATCGATGCCCCGTCTCGATACACCCACGACTAGGGACTTTGAAGGATGTACTTATGGACTACCATGTACCCACTAGTATGATCCGCATCATAGTCCAGGTAGTCAAGTACAGATCCTAAGGGCTTTACCAACATGTAACAGAGAGACAATCAGCATACATGTTAAGGTAAAGATCAACCAGATAGCACACTATCATGTCGAGCAAGAAAGTCCTCCCTATATATGTCCCAGCATCCACTACAATATACATCCTATGTATAGTAATGGCCTCTAGGGCATACATATAACTAACAGCATCAACATGCTCATTCCTTGTTCGGGTCGCGTGGGAATCCAGGTATTCCCTTATTTCCTGCTCAGGCTTATAACAATTATAAGGTAGAGCAGAACCAACGTTCCCCAGCTCAGTATAATAAGCGGGTTCGGTCAATATTATTTTCTTTGATTAAGGCGTGTCATGGTCGCTACCAGGAGAGAGAGAAGAAAACACTTTAGCGTGTGCTCTTGCAAGATTAGATTGGTTATTATTTTATCTAATCTGGATGGCTCCCACTATTTTTATTAAATCTTCCTTCAAATCCTAAAAGGTAAGACTAGCCGAGATTAATTACACCCTAAAAGTTCGACAATCGTTCAGCCAGGCAGGTATTGGTACTCCAAGGGAGTCTCCCCATGCTTTCGCATGGAACTAATTAAATAACATCGTTTCTGCAGGGGCATAACCCCGTTAACATCTTTCTTAGACACCTACTGGAGTAGCCAATTGTAAAGTGCAAAACTCTCCCAGGAGTAACTCTTGCTCGCAGTGGGTATTAGGATCCAACTATCTCATAGAAGGTATGCAATCTCATTACAAATTTCAACACTTGAAATTCCCGATACGGTTTTTACCCTTAACGGCTTTTGACCTTAACTATGGTCAACAAATCATAATCGCTAGTCAAGTTCTACCCGTCATTTCGTGATTAATTAGACCCACTCAAATGAACCTTAATTATGGTCAACAAAGTCATATGAATGTCCTAATTAATCTCATCATATGAAGTATAGGAAGACATCACTTAGCTACCGTACACTACGCCTTAACTATGGTCAACAAACGTAGCACGAATACTAAGTACTTTACTTCCTAAAATGACGGAGGGTTACAAATGGTTTTTATGAAAACCTTTAACGTTTTGAACTTGATATCGTTGTAGAACCAAATAATTTAAAAAGGAGTGGCTTAAACTCCGCATTTTGAAACTTTTTTTCTTCATAAAAAGGCCGAGTAGGTTTCAAATTTGATTCTACAACCTCTTTAGGTTTCTTTCCTTTTCATTAATCTCATTAATGAAGTCCCATCATTTATGTTTCCTAAACATCACTGAAGAAACGAAAATAGAACGTACGCTTATGCCATCCGCATTCTCCGTGGGGTCTCGTCATGCACCGTTAGGTTACTTAACCAACGACAGAGTGGGGGCAGGGCTAGCATGGATGCAAAACATAAGCAACGTTTATGATATATCATATATATTATATAAATCATTCTTCTTATGCAGTTATATGATCTCATCACAGAATATTGCAGCAAAAGTCAACATATGAAATATAGGATATACTGGAAGGTCCGTGTTTTAAATCAAGCCAGTAAAAAAGTACGGATTCCAAGGCCGTGATGAATAGCTAAGCCCACATCCCTAGACCCTTACGAGAGTGGCAAGAAACCCTACCAATTCTATAGTTAGGAGACCCGGTCTTGATTCCTCGAGATGGTCTACTACTGGACTCTAGAACCCGGTTACTTGTGCTCCCAGCCTTGGGTCTATCCTAATGCGGAAAAGTAAATAATATACATCAATGGTGACATCATCCTCTACCCGGAAGTTTCCCAATAAAAGAATATTACATTCAAATATTTACATGAATGAAAATGAAAAACTCTCATCTCACGCAAAAAACCCCGGCTATTCAAACACAACGATCCAATATATCATATCACAGCAACACATAACATCACATGTCATCAACGTAAGTAAATATGCGTATCGCAATTGTCGTTGATGTATAGTAACCAAACCGGCGATACACCACATATTACACTTACGGTTGTAGAAAAGAAATGAAAACTACAATAATTAGAATCCCCAACATCCTTAGACATCATAAATCCGAAATATCACATACTTCGGATTTCATGCCTAACCGTATAAATTCCTTAGACATCATAAACCCGGAATATCACATATTCCGAATTTCATTCCTAACGTTATAAACCCGGCATTTTAGTTTCAAATTGAAAATGCTTTTCAATAACTAGTCGGGCAATTCAATAAGAATCCTGACAACTGATCGAATGCTCGTCGGAAACATTAGTAGACAGTCGCACCCCTGATGTCGTCGAAGAAGTGCACATAGGCGGAACACCGTGGCCACGAGCACCCGAGCGGATACTTTTGGCAACGGGGTTCTCCTACAGTCACTTAGTCGGGCCTATGGGGCGTGGCTATCTAGTAGTATTACCCGACGAGTGTTCGCGTACTATATGCGATTGCGATGGAGTTTTGATCCGAATCAAAACCCCATGGAAACTGATCGATGAGACTAAATTGCTAGATTTACAAAACACCAATTAGTTTTCATAAAACTAATTATTGTGGATTCTAAATATTGCATCACATATCTCAGATATCTAGACGATTTTAAACATTTCGATCGATTTATCAAACACCCACAATTTCCAGAGAGCTCAACACTTGAGTCTCACTTAAAAATACCCAGAACATGCCACAAGTACCTACGGATCGGCACAAGAAGGCACAGTCCCTGCCTCACCAACTACGCCGCGGAATCACGTCTAAATCCATGGTTTGGCCGCGGTTGCGCGGCTGTTTGTTTAAGTTGGGCGCTCGTTCTTCTTAGGAATCCATATAAAACCCTGCACAATTTTCTGCATATTTTAAATTCAAAAATTCCACCTTTTGAAAATTTTTCCAGAAACTCGGATTTTAGGGTTTCGAAAAGTCGATCGAACACTTTAACTTCGCCTATTTGACTTCTAATGCTCTAGCTTGGCACTGATACTGATTGATCTTAAGATTCGCTTCTTTGTTTTGAAGAAAAAATGTAGTGGTAAAGAAGTGATGAAATGTTTAAATCGTATAATAACCGCAATCAATAACGGTGTCACGTGTAGCGAGCGTTAGTGAGTACGGGTCGTCCTCTGGGATTCGTGGAACTCATAAATTCTTGCTTTAGTTGAGTCGAAAGAACTAGTAAAGAAAATCAAGAAATTGTTTTAAGATTTGATTGAAGTTATCATTTCAAGAAACTTAAGAAATCGTTTTCAAGAAAGAGAATTCAAGATAATGTTCAAGATTTAGTTATCAAGAAAATTATAGAAGAATCGTAGGATTCGAACAGAATTAGTAGCCAATGATGATGATTCAAGATGATTCATCTTATCTATTGATAGAATTACTACTAGATCGATGACTATTAATGAGAATTATGGATCTTTTGAAGAAACTAGGGTTTCTCCTTACCCCTTGTCCTTTCATTAATTGTCATTCACATCTAGCCTTTAACAAGAAAGATCATCAATCTAATCCCCAAATTATGATGAAATTCTCAATAAATTGATCTCACTCACAATTTGGACATTAATGATTCTTTTTGCTAAAGTTTATAATCTTCAAAAGACTTAAGATGAAGATAGAATTCTCTCACCATTAGATCTACCAAATTCCTTCGAATCCTTAGCAAGCGGAGATTTATTCACACATTATGAAAATAGAAGAATCGACAAATAGAGATTTCATAATGCAAAAATTTAAAGAAAGCAAGATTAAGAGTAATGATCACCTTTATTATTCAACTTCAAATTACAACATCTCCAATCCGAGATTACAAGAAGAATAGCTCTCGATCACTCCCTTGAAGAGGTAATTTCTCCGTCGATCTTCGCTTCACTCGATCACTGTGAGTCTTGGATCTATCGAGGATCAAGTGCTCTTGATGACGATCGGCTTCGCGTAAAGGATCTTGAATGATCCCGCTCAATGAATTTCTCACGATTCTTGATTTTGGATCTTGATTTGGAGTTGAATCTTGATTTGGTTTTTGGATCAAAAGTGTCGAACTCAAAAAATCAACAACCTTTTAATGTAGGCTTAGGTCCCTTTTTATAGCCCTTAATCAAGCTTGCCCCATAAGCTAGGTTGTTACAAGGAGGCTTCTAGAATAAGCTAGGTAGTTATCAAGCTTTGTCAACAAGTTAGGCTGTTATAGAGAAGTTTCTAGAACGAGGTTGTTACAATGAAGCGTCCTCAGCAAGCTAGGATGTTGCAATGAAGCTTCTGGAGAATTCTCGATCGCCGAAGCCTTGACTCGGCCGCGGATCCGCGGTGACTCGGCCTGACTCGGCCGCAGATCCGCGGTCGATTAGTGAGATCATGTCATCAATTCTCTGTGGTCTGCTGGTGTTCATCTCTAGGTTTATATTTGATAACTGGAATCTTTTTATCTCTACTGAATCTCTGCCAGAATTTAACTCTTTGATTTCCTGTATTTTATCGGCGAATTTGTGATTCCGATATCTGATCTGGGCTAATTTCTGCACAAGATTTTAATGAAGAATGTTAGAGATGTACAATATTATGCGTGAAATAATAAACATATAATTTCCTTCAAGAATGTTGATTATAATGACACATGGTAATTGATATTTTCCAGAAGAACTTGTAATATGTGTTATATTTATATCAAACATCCTTAGATGATTAGAAAGGTGAGGAAATTGTTATGTTAAGAATTGCAATAATTTTGACTGAACAGATACCACTATTTGGTTTCCTTAGCACGACCACTAGGTTATAGCAAGCATCAAGTAGGCAATTTTAAAAAATCTAGAGTGCTAAGCAACACCAACCAAGAATCGAACTAGAGAATTAGGGTTTTATAGTATGTAAACAAACTTTACACTAAGTGAAATAGGAATACAACCTTTATAGACCGGTCCTTCATTTCTAAAGCTCCGTGTAGTAGTCCCTTAGCTCCATGTAGTGGTTCCCGAACTCTTCTTAGGCTCCACTAGGCGAAAGGTACAAGCTTGCTTAAGGATCATCGAGGCCAAAGATGATCTACGTCGAAGAATCTCTAACTCAAGCTAACTCTTCACTAATTGAGGAATTAGTAAAGTAAACAACCTATACTAAATGGCTAGTTTAGTATAGATTGATGAAGTAGGAATTTTTCTCAGTTTAGAATTATTTCTCTCTCTTTCTTTTTCACCTCACTCAAAAGCTAGAGAGCAAAAAAGAAGATGAAGAAGATGATCAAGTGTGAACTCTTGGGAGAAAAAAATATCTCAAGAGATATTAGTAGAGAGTTAACCATGACTAAAAATAATGGTTGAGTTAATAAATAACTAGAGTAAAATAAAATTAGTGGACTAAGTCAAACATGCTTCCACAAGTATCTTAAGCCATGACATTTTCCACCTAATTTTGATTTATCCCTTAATTATTAATCACCTAAATTATTTTTAATTTGGTATGAGTCTCATACACCCATGTCCAATGTATCATCTAGCATGACACAAAAATAAACACATTAATATATAAATATCTCATATATATTTATATGTATTTATAGAAAACCAATTCTTAAGTGAGCTAATATTAGTTAATATATATTAATATATCAAATATATAATTATATATTAAATTATTAAATCAACACTTGATTTAATAATCCGGCTATATCACATACAACCGACTCATATTATTTTTATGTATATCAAATATACATATAACAAATTATTGAATCAACACTTGATTGAATAATCCGGTTATATCACATAGAACCTATATCGCGAGATTAGAATACCGTATCACATACACGTATTAATCTCGGTCTCGTACATATCACATATATACCCTACTTCATTTCACTTGAGCCAGGAAACCTCTGTGTAGGACTCTAAAGACTCGTCAATACGCCAACGGTAGGTAATGATCATATCAGTCATCCACAAGCCGTCAGCGGTACTAGCTAGACATAACGACTACTCAGGTATTGAGCAATCAGAATATCAAAAAGTAAGCTTGTCCAAACTCCCATGAATCCAGTAAGTAACACTACAATACAGTCCGGTCTCTTCGTCTGATATGTCGCATATCGAGTCTAGGGGTGGTAAACGTCAGACCCCAATAACTTGATAAGTCATGCCGATGTGAGGCTCATAACAGGTTGAGAAACTACTGATAACACTTACCGGTAAATCTCATCATCAGCCATGGCCAGGGAATTCCTGTTATAGCCAATCGAGCATAGCGTAACATCAACCCCCAATACCGGGAGTGACGAAACCCCTCATATCGCTCATTGCCTCTATGTGACTTGGGATTGTACCCAAAGTCCACCTATTTTCACGCTCTCTTGAGCGTGGTAGGGAGGAAATCAAATCACAGTGGGAATCACACAAGAATTTTTGACGATCTCGGGTCTACAGATTAACCTGTACCAGTGTCACCAGAGAACTGCTATCTGACGATAGGTATAATACCATCTAGGAGTTCTCGGCGAGTCCTGTTCGGTGTACCCATTCTCCAATGAGCACATGTGTACAATCTTTGATGACAAACACCAATGGCTGTGGGATCAAGCATCGCCCCATATAGGGTCAAGAAACGTACACACTAGTCTATTCTGGAATATCGATGCCCTGTCTCGATACTCCCTCCACTAGTAACAATTAAAGGATGAACTTGTGGACTACCCTGGCTCCACTAGTATGATCTGCATCATAGTCCTGGTAGTCAAGTACACATCCTAAGGTCTTTATCAAGATATAACGGAGAGACAGTATAATGATACAAGTGTACATATTAAGATAAAGAGCAACCAGATAGTATACTATCATGTCGAGTAAGAATGTCCTATCTATATATGTCCAAGCATCCACTATAAAATACAATCATGTACAATAATGGCCTCTAGGGCATACATATAACTAACAGTCCCTAGTCATGGGAGTATCGAGACTGGGCATCAATATTCCGGAATAGACTAGTGTAAATGTTTCGAGACTCCGTCGTAGAGCGGTGGCCGGTGTTACAAGCTATTGGTGTTATTTCACCTAAGATAGTATATAGGAGCTCACTAGAGGTGAGTACACTAGACGGACTCACCGAGAACTTATAGATGGTATTATAATTATCGTCAGATGGAAGTTTAGGTGGCATGAGTACAGGTTAATCCTTTGACCTGAAGTCGTCATTTGTCTCGTGTGAGTTCCTACTACTTTGATTACTATCCTACCACGGCTCAAAGGAGTCATGCAAATTGGTTTTAGTTGGGTACAGTCCTGAGCCAGGCAGTGGTTGACTGTCAGGGATTCGTCTCTCCTGGTATTAGGAGTCGATGTCACGCTGTGTTCGGTTGGCTATCACCAGAAATCCATAGCCACGGTAGGGGAGATTTACTGATAGTTGATCAGTAGTATCTCAGTTGGTGATGAGCTTAACTCAGACACGACTTATTAGGTTAGTAGGGGTCTGACGTTATCCACCCCCTAGACTCGATATGCGATACTCTTTGATGAAGAGACCGGACTGTACGAAGATTGTCGCATTCAGAATCAGTAGGGTAAGGACGTACTTGATTGTCGACCACTTTTTCGACAAATGCCTGGATAGCCGTTACGTACAGCTTGTGCCGTTGACGTGCGTGTGGTTAAACCCACTGCCGGCTTATTGTCGTGTCTTTAGACTCCCACACAGAGGGTTTTCCCAGTTCAGGCGACACATGTAGGAGCCATACGATGCTACATGCAGAGGTCCGATTAAATACGTGTACGCGATATACGGACTTTAATCGGACGGTTGATAATACTAGCTGGCTTTGGATTAAGCCGGATTATTAAATCAGGTTTTGATTTAATAATTTATATATGTATTTTGATACATATATTTTAGTATTATTTTTCACTATTTATTTTCTCTTTTTGGTGCTATCCGTATTTTTATACGGATACGCATATATATAGTGATACATATACCAGGTGAAGTATTACGTATTTATACGGGAATACTTCTAGAAGAAGAACACCTCATATTTATTTTTCTATTTAGAAAAATAAAAGGGAAATGAAGTGGACAAGAGGTGTAAAGTGAAGCATGGTTCATTGCATGTAGAGAGGGATGGCTTTGGATTTTAAATTAATAAAATCCATTTGTGTTCACTATTTGGTGCATGGTTGATATTTATATAACCATTCCTTTTTATTTGAGAACTTGATGATTTTCTTCATCTCTTCCTAGCATGCTTCATGCTCTCCTCTAGCTCTTCTCCTTCTTCTTCTTGCTCTCATTTTGAGCATGGTACAAGAGAGAGAAATTTAGTGGAGTATTCCTATATCACCGACCATCCAAACCTAGCGAGCTTGGATCCTCTGTTAGAGCCTCCTCCGCATTCCCTCGGATGGATCATCTTCGGCATGGGTGGTCGATTCTTAAGCGCGATCCCGGCGGTTACGAGCTTGGAGGGGTCTTCCATAATTGGGTGGACACGCGACAAAGTTGTATTTCACAAACCTTGCATATTTTAGATTTCTAGTTTAGGGTGTTTGGATCGAATCTTCGGGTTTGCGTGTCCGGTGCCCCCAAAAAGTTTTTGTTTTCGCTTCCACCTTGCCCGCAGCGCGGGTGCCGGATCCCAACACTAGGTTCATCTGTTTTTTTGATGAAGTCAAACACCTTAACTATCACTTCAAAACAGATGATCCATTTCCGCTATACTTGCTTTAGTCTACAAATAAACATAACCTACTTGCACACCTTCCGCTGTTCCCACTTTCTATGATAACTCTTTTGCAGATCCATATACACGCGCACTTCTGAATTCTCATTAGAAAGACGTTATACTCATCTACCTGCCAGTTCTCACAGTCATGAATAGCAGCAGTGGCAAGTTAGTTCATCATTGCTATGATGCAAACCTCCCTGTCACTGTCTATGAGGAAACCGAAGTTCTACTCGGATGGCTGAGGGCACCCATTAAATCTGTGGAGTGACTAATGTTTGTCAAGTTCAATTGAATCTTTAGGTTCTACCAAATCTTCAGTAACCATTTGTGGTTCTGGAATCACTTCCAGCCCTACCGTACTCCCGCTAATTTCTTTTGCAAAGAATTCCTTTTTATAAAAAGGCGGAGACTCAAGAACAATGCAACT
The DNA here is from genome assembly GCA_030015575.1 of Agapanthus africanus. Lineage (NCBI taxonomy): Eukaryota > Viridiplantae > Streptophyta > Magnoliopsida > Asparagales > Amaryllidaceae > Agapanthus > Agapanthus africanus. The sequence goes on from CM057337.1 coordinate 90,063,623, forward strand.
ATTGATTTTGAAAATGGTAGAAGTTAAACCCTTGCGTATGCTTGGGATAACCTACAAATTGCTATTACTGAAATGTGCCTTGAGTATGTCCAGATTTTGCTTTTAAATAGAATCAGATAACTATATATCTTAATAAATCAAGATATGCCACCATTCTATGCCCATATAGAACCAAAGGTACTAATTTAGATGTAATGTTGGGACTTCACCCCCGCACGCAAACATGCATGTTTTGGAAAAGGGATTGTTTTTATGAAATAGTTGCGCATGCGAGCTCGGTCTCGTTTTAAAATTTATAAAACCGCAAGTGCACGGCGCGTTGTAGCGAGCCGGCAAGTACGGGTCGATCCGCAGGGAATTAGTGATTAGGTTTTGTTGCTTAAGGTTCGAGAATAAAAGAATTAGGTTTGTGTTACAAAATATAAAAATACGAAAATATAGAAACAAGTAAAAGAAGAAAGGTGGTCATGGCTTTAGCTCGGATGGTTGAATCGCGGCGATTTCTTCGACGCTCCCTTAATCATGAGTTGTCCATCCTTATGTCGATCCCGACGTGAAGCATGACTTGTCAAGGCAGTTGCGAAGCACAAGTCATCAAGTTGTCGATATTCGACGCAAAACATGAAACGAATCCTTTTTGTTCACTTACCGTTTGTATTTCCAAGCTTAAAGTATCAACACTAAGCACAAAGGTTAGCAAGTATACAACAACATCAAATACACAAATTAGCGAGTGTGAGCAAGTAGTTTTAGTGTTAAGTTTGCTAAGTGCTTGTGATAGTATAGGGTATATGAAAACAAGAAGTGTGTCAAGTAACTTGTAACAAAATACCATATCTAAACTTAACAACCTCAACACTAAATTTATTCTAACCTTAAGCTTGCAAAATGGGTATTTTTGGAGAGAGTATGGTATGTGATGAGGTTACCAAGTAACCATGGAATCAACATACCATATCAAACCAATTCAAGTTACAATCCTAAGTTTAGAATCAATTTATAAGCACATTAAACATTCACAAGATGAGGAGGAAGGAAAAGCCATTCATCTCACATTCTTACCATAACCACAACCAAAGATTACTCAAACGTAATTAAAAAGAAAAGAAAACAACAAAAGAAAATAATCAAAGCAAAAAGAAAGCAATTATATTAAACACTTGAATGAGTTGAGATACAAGGTGTTGGTTACCAACCTCCATAATGAAGCTCTCAAAAGAAAGCTCCAAAAGGGAAGAAGAAGAAAAAAACCAAGCATAGGCTCACACAACTCTCAAGCTAAACCAAAAACTAAGTCTAAAACTAAAGAATGGAATTAGATATTTACATATGCCCCTCTCTTTAAATCTGTTCTGGTATTTATAGGCATCAAAATAGAATAAACAAACAATATAAATGGGATGATGTGATGCTTATAAATTGCCAGAAGAAAAATAGGGCATTTTTGAGCAAGGGGGCCCGGTGATGCCGGTCTTTATGGGGAGTCTCCCCTGTCGGGTGTGGAGCAATGGGTCTCGTCTTGGTGTGTGATCTCGAGTGTACTCCAGTATCTCCCTGATGCTGTTTGATTTGTTTATTTATCCCTGGTTTGCACTCAGTGGAATTGGAGGAAAACTTGATACTTTATATCACATCATATCTTTTAGCATTTAACACTCACACATGTCCACTTGCACAAGTCATGATGTGCCCACTTGTGCCAAGGCAGCCCCCACCATGGTCCATGCACCAAAGAGTTATGTGCACAATTGTATTGTGTTGGACCAAAATTGTGTACACTTATTTGTTGCAAAAGAACTCTTTGAATATCATCGGTTTTCTGTTTTGATTGCAGCGTCGGCTCACAAATGTCATTTCCGTCACTTTGAGTATGTTTTCCAGTGTTTTGTCACGAATACCTGTAATCTGTATTTACTGAGCAGACAGTGGTTAATAATACCGATATATAACAAAATTGATAATGAATGAGCGTATTAAAATGCAGTTTTCTGTGATGAACAAATACCCCCAAACTTATCTTTTGCTCGTCCCGAGAAAAACAAAAATCTTAGCCACACTTTCGTAGGGAACACGATTGCAATGAGCATGTGCAACAAATCGTTAAACCTCTAAGTGTCCCTAGTAGGAGGAGTGTTGTCACCTGAGAGTATTCAGCGGATTGCACCCACAAAATCCTGTCAAGTTAGCGTCGTGAAGAAACTGTTGATTCTAATCTTAAGGTTAAGGATCAAAGCTAGAAGTTCTATCACCCTAGTTAGAAACGTCCAACCCTTATTTTTCACTCCTCGCATTTTATTTAACATAAGCTCATACACATCTTTATGTGGTTGTGCGAATAGTGTTGATAAGTTTTTAAGAATCTCGATTAGGGTCATCATGTCATAATTACGGACCAGAATAGACTTCTAAAGCATCATACGAATTTGAAAAGACTTAAGATTTTCTCAAATTTCGTTCTCCAGTTAAGTTTCAAGTCAGAATTTCTATCACCTTTAACAGAGAACTAAGTCTTATTCTTCACTCTTACCCTTCACCTATTGTTGTTCATACACACCTTTCGTGATCGTGTATAAAGTCTTTATAAATATAAACCTTCATATCTCCGCTAAAAAACTGTTTATAATCGAAAACTGGTCTCCGCCAAGATTATTCTCCCACAAAGAACCGTGAGGACTTTTAACTCGGAGAGAACACTTACTTAGCTTATTTTATTTGGTGATTGGAAACTTAACGAGTTTTGGGTCAATGACTTCCAAACCAGATGGTTTTAGGGCATTAGATGTGGAGACACCCCCAAGGACTTAATTACCTAAGTTACCAAGGCCACAAAATGAAAGACTCATTTTGTTTGCGTTTAAAATATTCTGAAAGCAGTGAAAACGGAGATATTGCCAGCTTTTTCTTTTTAATCCCAAAGACGTGTTCATGTAGATAATGTGTGTAATCACTCCAATAAGGTTCCAGATGGGTTATTTTTCAGACTTTTAGCTTCTATTAAAACCTCAATAATATCCTTCATATCTACTTCACATTGTGAACTCTTCTTGATATTACTTAATTTAGAACAAACCTGTTTGATTTTAAAGATGTTTTTCAATTTTCAAAAAGTTTGAAGACATGTTAGACATTCATCTAATTCTTAAGAACTCATGATAATTGTAAACTGATATAAAAGAAGTATATTAGCTACGGCTAAACTCAAAGGAGGGTTATCTTTCAAGTTTTCAATCTCTCGAAAATGACTTAGTTATTTCTATCTTATCAACCGAACCGTCAGACATCAAATCTAGGTTTCCCCGCTAGCTAACATGACGAAAAAGATTTTATGTTTTGAAAAAAACTTTCAATTTTTTTGGGGTTTTAGAATATATGCAATGCAGAATATATACTTGATGCGGTAAAATAAACCCAGTGCTCACCCCAAACCTGAGTTTTACAATGTCATCATCGTTGCCCCTGTCTCTGGTAGCTAGACTTAGACATCAGGGTGAGAATTTATTCATAAAAAATAAAATCTAAGAAATAACTATAGTATTCACAAGTTAAGAGATTGCGTTAGTCTAGAAATTAATACCAGCCATTTAAAAATTTTGTCGATATATGGCCAGGGCTGGTAAAAGAAAAAATATATAACAAAGAAAAAGAAAAAGAAAATGTATATATTAGATGTTAGTGAAGGGCATGGGTGTGTGAAAATAGGGATCAGAAGATGCTGAATGCAAAGATGAAGTTTTGAAGGAGTCAAAGAATTGTTGCCCGAATGAATTCAATGTTCAAGAAGTATGTGTTGAGTTTCGACATCAGGTTCGTTTAAAAACTGGAGTTCATCCCTAAAAAGTTCAGCAAAAGAAAGGTTCGTAGGATGTTCCCAAATTGTTTCTGACTCAAACTTACCAATAATACCAAGTTCATCTGCAAATATCTCCTCAAAACTCTGCATGAAAGACTGTTTCTCAAGGCTGTCTTCCTCTCTATGATCCTCCACAATCCTACTCTCATCGCTACAACTCACAACTCCCAAAACTTGATTTCCCTCATCACATTCATATATGGGTAGGTTCATGTCATCTAAAAAAGAAGGTTCCCATATTAACGTTTCTTCCGAAACAATATCAATATGTGATACAAAAATTGTGGGATCCTGATCCTTGGTTTCCTCTAACAATCTATCCCTACTATACCTATCAAATTCACAAGCTCCCTCCTTTAAAATTGGAGTGCAAAAATCAGTCGGTGCAAGAATTTCTTCTTCAAGTAGTATATCGGTTAAATCAACCTCAAGATTATAAGTGGCAAGAGGCTCGGTAGGTACCTGAAGGCTAGTGTTGGACTGACTTACAGGGTTTTCTTGTTTGCCCTGATAACACTCAGTCAACTCAATTGCATCATCATCTAAGAAATAATCAAAATTTGTTTGATCGTTTATCTCACTCAGGTGACTTCCTAGATGATAGATATTAACATTATTGGGTTCCGATTGACAGTGTTCACCGTCTAGAATCCTCACAGCTAAATGTTTCACTTGTTCTTCGATTCTAGCCAATGATTGAGCTTGAGCAAGAAACAATTGCTCAGATTGTTGCATGAACAGGGCTAGCATCACAGCTATTTGATTCTCGACTGCAGTCATCACTTCAATACCTTTCTCTAAAGCGGTCAACCTAGCATCCATCTCACTATCATACCCTAATGGAGTGTCAGTCGTTTCATGTTGGGGGGTTGTGATGGTGGTGGTGCTAAACCAGTCATCCTGTCGACCTCTTTCTCTAAATTTTCAATCATTTGATCTATGTTTGAAGTGGGACTGGGATCAAGAGTGTTAGGTGGGTGACCGATATCAAAATTCTGGGACGGTTGGCTACCCCCCTAGGAAATGACAGTTTTTATGAATGTGGGAAGAATTATGGCAATTTGAACAAAAGAATTGGGTATGAGTATAAAAAAAAGAATGTGGATCGTGAATAATCAAATCAAACTGTGTATCACCCATATCAAAAATAACTCACAAAATCAGAAAAACAAAGAATATCATACCCCTAGCGGTCTATGTTATGCTAAGTCAACTAGAGCTGCTCAAGAACCTGATTGTCGAAGTAAAACTGTGTCGAGAAATGAGCTCAAGATATACAGATCACAAAACCAGGTAAGTGCAGAGATAAGGGGAGGTTATCCAACGCTTTCACGAAATTCCTTAATTAGAAGAATCCTTTCTCTTTTGGCAGTTTCGCCGTGAACACTTACCTAGACACCTTGTGAACAATATACCGTTAAGCGGTGTTATAAACACAATTAACTTCTCCTAATGAGCGCGAAGTCCTTAAAGTCAGAGTTCTAATTGATTTTAAAATTATTGGGGGTATGCAAGAATGCGGTTTTTTGATTTGTGGGCTACGGAAAAAGGTGATGAAATCCTTTACCGTATCTTGTTTGGTTTCGTGCCCTTAATATCCGTATTAAGATGCAAATGTGGAAATCAATAAAAGAATTTAAGAAATCAATCAATCAAGCAATTCTTTTTCCGTTTTAAGCTTAAGCGCTGCAATAAATACGGGTTAGTTCTCTGTTCAATTAGTGGAAAATTGTGCGAAGAATCCTGCAGAAGATAATATTGGAATGCGTCGGATTTGAGCGAAGGTGTTAGAAAAATACGTACCAATGTGATTTTGGGTTTAGAAACCCCCTTTGAAGTGATTACGGGTATTTGAATGTTCGCTTGCGCGGGTCAAACAACCTGGATCTTTGGCACTGTGCTTCATTAACGTCTTGTTATTGAATTTGAACTTTACTCCGCACGATCGCTCCTCATAATTCCTGTTAAAACCCGAAAATGTTGGAAAATACGATATTTAGTGCCAAAAGCGATATATCTACCCCAATTCCCGCACACAAAAAATTATAAAAATCAAACAATACCAACAGAGCACTGAAAAAGCACTGGAGACACTACAAAAAGAAAACACCCAAAATACCACAAGGGGACCGGCGGCGCCGGATTTTTCTTGAATGTCGCCGGCCAAAAAATCCAATGGTGCTAAAATTTTGTGTGGCTTCTCTTGGCTATATTAGTATTCTACTTGTATACTTTGATTTTTTAGTTTAATTGTAGGGTGATAGCAGGTCACATCACAACAACATAGAGCAAAGTTAGAAAATTAGTGTTGTATTAGTTTTAAAAAAAAATTGCATTAATAGTTAGTTTGTTTAACGCAGTCCCATCAATTAATCCATATCACACCAGTAAAGAATGAAAATAAAATGTATGTATATACCATCCGCATTCGCCACGGGGCCCCGTTATGCACCGTTAGGTTACTTAACTAACGGCAGAGCGGGGGCTGGACTAGCGCGGATGCAAAACATATACAACATCTACTAGTATATATATACATATATATACATATATGTATACACACACACATATACATATACATATACATATACATATACATACATACATACATACATACACACATATATATATATTATAACATTCTTCCCAGGCATGATATAAGCAACATCACAGAAAAGCGATAAGCAACACAGAATAACAGATAATCTAGGAGCCCCGGGTTTCCTTTGAGCCGCAAATGAAACCCGACGTTCCCCGATCGTCTGGATAGCCTGTGCAATGAAAACCTGGACCCCTATGAGTGCAGCAAGTTACCTGCTAATCTCAGAAGTGAGGCAACCCCAATCAACAAAGTGAATGGGCCACCAAGAACTTCACGGAATCTGGTAACTTGAGCACCCCACCGTGGGTCATCCCATACCCCCTACGAGTGCAGCGAATAGCCCGCCAATTCTAGAGTAAGGCCCCCTCCATCTCAACACCATGAGATGCGGGCCTATTGCCCTCTAGAATCCGGCTACTCGAGCACTCCACCATAGGGTAATCCTAGTAGAGAAAAGAAAAGAATATATACAATGGCGACATCGACCTCAACCCAGTCGTGCCCCAACAAAAGAATATACAATATGGAGGAAACGGCAGTCCACATATCGGACGCTCACCTCGCAATAACGAATATACAAATGAATCTAAACTATACAACTACCATTGCACAAGAGGATATCCTATACGACAATCCGAACATAGCCATCACAGATATCAACATCACAACAATATAAGTATGTGCAATCCCGTCTAAACGACGTATAGCAAATAGACGACGTTTGAAAAACACATACACTACATCACAGATATCAAAGATGAAAAATTTAAAGTTTTGAAACTTTCCATGTTCCCCCCAAAGCAAAAACAACACTAAGTGAAATCTGGGGAAAATAAACAAGACCAAAAATAACAATTTACAAAACCCAAGACACAGAATGAAAATGGAGCCCACGGTGAATAGTAAAAAAGGTGAGGCCGGTTTTTTCATGGATCTCGCCGGCCAAGTTTGCATGGAATTGCCTCGTTTTCATTTTATATCATTCTCATGTCTAGACTAAGTCTCTGCACTTGTTTAAAATACTTTTAGAGATCAAAATTTTTTCAGAATAGAGAGTGGGTTTTGAAATCGCAGTTTTTCGGTTTTGAAACTAATGCATCGTCAACTACTAGTTCCTAATGTTTGGGTGACTCTGATACTATGTTGGGTTTCTTAGTACCTTGGCCATCTACCGTGGCCCATTGCGGAACAAAAATTTTGGCGTTTAGAAAACTTGGCGCTAGAAACAAGTACCTAGAATCGAATCCAAACATGAAACTAGTAATCTAAAGGAGTCTAACTACTGTGATAGAGTGTTATACCGAACGAACCATGTCCTTCGGTCTTCCACCATCTCCCTTAGCACCTTAAGGTCCTTTGGATCGAGCTTAGCCGCCGGTCTTCCTCCGTCGAAGATGATCCACCCGAGGGATGTAGCTCATGGCTCTAGCTCCACATAAAAGATCAAGTGAAGAAACTAGGGATTCTTGATGGCTAGTCTAGAATGCTTAGGATGTAGTGGAGTGTTCTAAGTGTATCTTTACCTTACTTTCTCTCTTGATTCTCAACACATGAGAGAATAGAGAGGAGGTTGAAAATGAAGGTGGAGGAAGCTCAAGAAATCTAGAGAGGGAGTGAAGCTAATGGTGAGGAGAATGCTATCTCAAAATGAACCATGCAACCATTTCATCAACTAAGAAAAAAAGAAATGAAGCATTGTTTTATAAAACACATTTTTCCATTTTAATATTCAACCCATGTTTGAATAGTTTGCACATTCATTTGTGCACACTATGCAAGCATGATTCTCACCATACTCCCCTCTCTCAATTATCCACCTCATTATCCATTTAAAATAAATGGTCAAATCCAAAATGAGGTGTCTACCTTCTAGAATGTTTTTCGGATAAATACGGATTGCATTCTACTGTATATACATACATGTATTCGTACCGAAATACGAATACCTAAGAGATAGAATAACACAAAGAACATAATATTAGAATATACAAATCAAAATACATATATGTAAATTAATAAATCAATACTTGATTTAATAATCCGACTCAATCCCGAGCCGGCTAGTATTATCAACTGTCCAATCGAAAGTCCGGGTATATAGTACAATCAATCAATCGGAACCCTGCACGTATACAATACGGCTACTACATTGTTTCGCCTGAACCAGGGAAACCTTCTATGCGGGACTCTAAAGAGTTGTCAATACACTGGCAGTGGGTCTAATTACTAGCACGTCAGTGGCACTAGCTGTACGTAACGGCTACCCAGGTATTAAGCGAAAGGAAGGCCGACGAGCAAACTCATTCGAACCCCTACTTAGCCTGTCCGTGAAAATCTCCATACAGTACGGTCTGTTCATCTAAGATTATCACATATCGAGTATAGGGGTTGGATAAAATCATACCCCTAATAACGGGATATTTCATGTCGGTATGAAGCCCATCACCCACTGAGAAACTACTGATCCAAATCAGTAATTCTCGTCTACCTTGGCCAAGAATTTCTGATGATGGCCACCCATGCACCGCGCGACATCAACCCCTAATACCGGGAGAGACGAATCCCCGAAGATCCGCTCATTGCTTCTATGTGGCTCGGGACTGTACCCAACTAAAACCTGTTTACACGACTCCTTTTAGCCGTGGTAGGGTAGTAATCAAATCACAATGGAAACTCACACGAGATAAATGACGATCTCAGGTCGACAGACTAACCTGTACTCATGTCACCTGGGAACTGCTATCTGACAATAGGTATAATACCACTAGCATGTTCCCGGCGAGTCCGTCCAGTGTACTCATAACCCAATGAGCACCTGTATACTATCTTAGGTGACTAACTGACACCAATAGCTTGTGGGACCTACCACCACTCCTCGTCGGGGTCTCGATAAGTATATACTAGTGTACTCCGGAGTATCGATGCCCAGTCTCGATACTCCCTCGACTAGGGACATTTAAGGATATGCTTATAGACCACCCAGCTCCCACGTATATGATCGCCATCATAATGCTGGTAATCAAGCAAGAATCATATGAGCTCTATCAACATGTAATAGTGATCTGTAATATCACATATTGCGTGTACATGATGTTAAAAACAAACCAGATAGCATACTATCATCTTGAGTAAGACTGTTTTACCCGTATAGGTCCTCCATCAATCATTACAATCGCGTACCTGCGATTACAATAATTGACTTGTGGGCACTATAGCCAACAATTTTATGAAGGGTTGTGGTGTGCATGAGGTATAATATAAGCTAACATATCCCCCCTCTCTCACAAAACTAATAAAACCTACAAAAATCACTTAAATCACGTATCTTTTCTCAAAACAAAATGAACGCCATCTTTAAAATATTTCATATTTTTCATTTTTCCTAAATAATTATATTTTTATGGATACCGATCTAAAAATCCGAAATCCATACATGATATCATTTTTGTAAACTCATAATATCCATATTTAAATTATAAAATAATATTTATAATTTTCAAAACGTTACATTCAGCCTCTGAAGCCCAGTTCAGTGGGTCATCTTCCTCTTCATCGGCTTCTGATAGCCGACAAAGTTCTTCTTTCTTCCTCCGCATCGGGTTCGCCCCCAAGGGGTGGTGATACCCTTGTTCTTCATCATCAGGGGGCCAAAAGGGCCCCCAAGGTGCATATCGATAATACTTGTGATGCGCCTTCGATGCTGAACAGGTCAGACGAGCTTTCCGATACCCGGGCTTGTTTTCATATCCTCCCTAGCTACTCGCTCCATCTAGCCCGGGAGGGTGAACGGGCAGACCAGGTACATGTTGGTGTTAGGTGCTCGCACTGCAGAAGTCACGACAAAGGAGGAAGTGATAACAAAAATTTTATGCAAGCACAAAACACACTAACCCAAGAATTCATTCCAAACACCTAAACTAGAAAATTAAACAAGCGAGGGTTTAGAAAATAACAACCTTCAACGCGTGTCCACCTAATTGTGGAAGACTTCTCCAAGCTCGTAGACGTCGGGAACATGCTTGAAAGGCGACTACCCTTGCCGAAGAAGATCCACCAAAGGGAAACCGGAAAAGGCTCTGACCGACGCTCCGAACTTGCTAAGGAAGGATTGTGGGTGATGTAAGAATTTTTCCACTTACTTTTCTCTCTAAAAACCATGCTCAAGAAAGAAAGAAGAAGAAAGAGAATGAGGTGAGGAAATGGCTAAGTGTTTTAACCATGAATCAACTCAAGAATAATGTGGAATAAAAACTCAAGTGTAGAAAAATGAACCGCTTTGCATTTTTACAACCATAGTTCAAATAGTGCATACAAATCATTTCATCATTTAATGCCAAAGCCATACTCTTCTACATGCACAACCATACTTCATGCCACCTCACTTTCTACCTCATTTCCATTTAATTTTCTAAATAGAAAAATAAATATGAGGTGTCCTTCTTCTAGAAGCATTCCGTATAAATACGGATTACTTCACCCGGTACATGTATCGCTACATATACGTATATCCGTATAAAAATACGGATAGCACCAAAGAGAGAAAATGAATAGTGAATAATAATACTAATATATATATATATATATAAATTATTAAATCAAAACCTGATTTAATAATCCAGCTTAATCCTAAGCCAGCTAGTATTATCAAACGTCCGATTAAAGACCGTGTATCCCGTACACATATTTAATCGGACCCCTACATGTACCAACATATGGCTCCTACATCTATTTCCTGAACTGGAAAAACCCTTTGTGTAGGACTCTAAAGACTCGACAATACGATGGCTGTAGGTTTAACCATAAGTACGTCAGCGGCACCAGCTGTCCATAACGACAACCCAGGTTTACGTCCTTACCCTACTGAACCTGAATGTGACAATCTCCGTACAGTCCGGTCTCTTCGTCTAAGAGTATCGCATATTGGATCTAGGGGGTGGATAACATCAGACCCCTATTAACTTGATAAGTCGTGTCTGAGTCAAGCTCATCACCAACAGAGATACTACAGATCAACTATCAGTAAATCTCATCCACCGTGGCTACGGATTTCTAATGATAGCCAACTGAACACAGCGCAACATCGACTCCTAATACCTGGAGAGACGAATCCCTGACAATCGACCACTGCCTCCATGTGGCTCAGGACTGTACCCAACTAAAACCTGTATGCACGACTCCTATGAGCCGTGGTAGGGTAGTAATCAAAGTACAGTAAGAACTCGCACGAGACAAATGACGATCTCAGATCAAAGGACTAACTTGTACTCGTGCCACCTGAGAACTTCCATCTGACGATAGATATAATACCATCTAGAATTTCTCGGTAAGTCTGTCCGGTGTACTCACCTCTAGTGAGCACCTGTATAATATCTTAGGTGACACAACACTAATGCCTTGTGAGACCAGCTACCGCCTCTTGTCGGGGTCTAGAAACGTATACGCTAGTCTACTCCGGAATATCGATGCCCAGTCTCGATACTCCCATGACTAGGGATATTTAAGGATGTGCTTATAGACAACCCAGCTCCCACATATATGATTGCTATTATAATGCTGGTAGTCAAGAAAGAATCCTATGGGCTTCATCAATGATGAAGACAAACCAGATAGCATAATATCATCTCGAGTAAGTCTGTTACATGTATATGTCCTCCCTCAATTATCATAATCACTTACTTGCAATCACAATAATTGTCTTGAAGGAACTATATCCAATAGTACAGGGTAATGAGATTGCTCTGTACTTGGAAGCATTCGGAGCAGGGATGTGTCTGCCATTTTCACCCGAGATTTGTGTCGTTCTTCATTGTTTCCAACTTGTCCCGGGCCAGCTAGCACCGAATTCATGGAGGATCCTCCTCGGGTTCCTGGTCCGGCTGAAAATTAATCGGATCCCCTTCAACCTAGGTCTTCTTCTATCCTTCCTCTACTATAAAAATCACCCGGGTATTCAAAAGAATGAGCCGAGTTGTGTTTACTTCTCCTTTAAAAAGCATAAGGGTAGGACAGCCAGGTCGGGATAGTGGTTGTCCCTTCTTCCATCCATGAGTGGAAGGAGAAGTTCGTGTTCGTCCGACCTCCGAAGGGAGAGGAATGACGAGTGCCCGCCAAGTGGCACAGGGCAGAGTGCCCGAGGGCCAAGCAGTCAAGTGCCTCGGAGGTAGAGGTCGTGTCGCGGTAGGAGCCGATCCAGCATACCGACACCTTGCTTTCTGAGCAGGCCTTGAGCTGGGCAGGACTCAGTCCCGTGCGCTTTATGGGTAAGTTAGGACTTCGCCGACTAATTTAGACTTAACATAATTTGTCGTTCCTATTGCTAACCCTTTCTTTCGTTTTCTTTTGCAGAACCTATGGATCGATCAAAGATCAAGGCCGCCCTAATCGCCAAGGTGCAGGGAAGGAAGGGCGGCGGCGGCAGTTCGTCCAAGTCCGCGTCGGACGTAGAGCCCCAGCAAGGTCCACCCGCCAAGGTCGTCGTCACTCCTCCCGTCCCGAAGGAGCGCAAGAGTGGAGGGCAAAAACATGACCAAGAACAAGCTCCCAGGGTGAGACTGGAGGAACCTTCCTCCACCGAGTCTTCGGCCAAGAGACTCAAGAATGTGGTTTTCTGGCCGCCCCAGCTGGGACACAGGTGCAGGAGGGTGACATCTGCATCAAGGTGCCGTCGGGGCTTTTCATGGCCGAAAGTCTGCTGGCAGACAAGGAGAAGACAGCGGGGTCCAAGATTCCCTGGGGAATCATGAAGGCCCAGGTTGTGGCGATAGCTCAAGAGGCCGTCTAGATTAGTGATCCTTCCTTAAATTTTCCAAGTGATTTTTCCTTTGTTTTAATTCCTGAAGAATGTTGTTCACGTTGTTCTGCAAGTCCTTCAACATTGCGCTCTCCTAGCTGCCATGGAGACTGAAGAAGTTGCCCCGGCAATGAAAAAGGCCGGGAAGACATCGTCCCATGAGGAAGAACTCCTTGCCAAATTGAAGGAGGCCGGGGGCAACGCTACCTCCCTTGAGTCGAGGTTGGTCTCAGAAGGCGTGAATGCCACAAGGATGAAGGAGTCTCACCGAGCCCTGACTGGGTCTAACAGGGCTATCCAGGCCCAAGTTGGTGAGATTAACGAGCTCTTCGAAGCCATGAGGAAGAAGAGAGACTCGTTCAAGGGCGATGCTCGGGCAGCCCATGAGGCGGCGAAGCGGGCCGAGGAGAGGATGGAAAATGCCATGAAAGACTACAAAGCGTCCGACCAATTCTACATCGACCTTGCTGATTCCACGACCATCGGGTGGCATAATACCCTCGACATCGTTAAGGAGGTGGTGCCCTGGTTCGATGACTGGGAGGTTCGCATGGGGTATCCCCTCACGAAGGAAGAACCCAATGGTGGTAGCACCGGGCTAGCGGGTGGAGGCGAGCACGCTGGCGGAGGGGCCGAGCAGGCGGACGGCCGGGAGGCCTTGGCTGAGAAGGTGACTTGAAGCCGCTGCTTTCTCTTATTCCCTCTTTTTACTTTGTAATACTACGGGCAATTTTGTAGCTATTTTGCAGAGCTGAGGAGCTCATAATACCTTGTACATAACCTTGAAATTAATAAAATATTTTAGCTCATTTTTTATATTCCTGATTGGAATGTACATGTTTTTGTTTCTCTTTTTCCAAGTGTGAATAGAACGTTGTCCCTCCTCACTCTGGAGTCGAGATGACATAAGACGAGTGAACACTAGGTTTATTCTTCCAAGTATAGATTGGTCGGTACCCCCATTCACCCCGGAGATGAGGTGTTGCACGAGTCTAGTGCACTTAGCACAGCTTAGCGCTATCAATTCTTTGGATTCGAGTGGGGTTGCAGTTCAGCTGGATATTGACTGAACCCGAACTTTATTAGTCCATCTAGGTTAGGAGTTTGCCTACTTAGAATACAAGCGCCGGATAGAGGTTGGCTTGCTGGTTTTAACACGAGGCCTTAGGATCCACCGTTGAGGCCGAGTAGGAAGCTATCCGGTGGCCTTGTGATGATTTCTTTGGATCCACGGTGATGTTGGGCAGGAAGCTGCCCGCTGTGGATAGGCCGGGCAGGAAGCTGCCCGCTGTGGATAGGCCGGGTAGGAAGCTGCCCGGCTACCTCATGAAGAGGGCTTTGGATCCATGGCGTCGTTGGGCAGGAGGCTACCCGTTGTGGATGGGCCGGGTAGGAAGCTACCCGGTTGCCTCGTGATAAGGGCTTTGGGTCCATGGTGTCGTTGGCCAGGAAGTTACCCATGATGGATGGACCGGGAATGAAGCTGCCCGGCTGCCTCATGAAGAGGGCTTTGGATCCATGATATTATTGGGCAAGAAGCTACCCGCTGTGGATGGGCTGGGCAGGAAGCTACTCGACTGCCTCATGAAGAGAGCTTTGAATCCATGGTGTCATTAGGCAGGAAGTTGCCCGCTGAGGATGGTCCGGCCAGAAAGCTATCCGGCTACCTCATGAAGAGGGCTTTGGATCCACGACATCGTTGGGCAGGAAGCTGCCCGCAGTGATGGGCCGGGCAGGAAGTTATCCAGTGGCCTCGAGATAAAGGCTTTGGATCCATGATGTCATTGGGCAGGAGCTACCCGCAGTGGATAGGCCGGGCAGGAATCTACCCTATTTCTTTATGAAGAGGGCTTTCAGATCAGGAATTTATTCGCGTTGATTGGTAAATGATGGTGGGATTGCCATGATGCCAATATTTGCACACCCCAATTCCCGATGCCATGTAGCATGTGGCGAGTATCTCGAGATCCATACGAATCTCCCGAAGACGTCGTTCAATCTTCCCAGATGCATCTAAAAAGGAGGGGGATAATAGTCGGTTGCCGTGTGGCGACGCCATATCAAGTGGTGTGATACGTATGATGATACTCCATAATTCGCGCCTTGGTAGGAGAGGATCTCGACCATTGAGGTATTTTTGTTGAGGCTATAAATAAGGGTGCCTCAACCCCCTCTCAAGCACTCCTGTCGATTTTCTTTTGGATGTCTTCGTCTCCTCCCTTTTTTCTTTGGCCGATCTCCGTAGTTCATTGTTTCCTGATGGCCAGCAATACGTACAACATCCGAGACATCGTGAAACGCAATGACATCTACCATTACGACTTTGATGGTTTCAACGCGACATACGAGGCGATAATAGGTCGCCTAGAGTGTCATTACGGGCGTTTACTCCCATGCCGATTTTCTCTCCTGCAGATGCTCATTTACGCGATCTGGAGGTCCTCTCTAGGCCTTTTCAGGGCATTGTCCCCATAAGCACGGGTGGAGGCCATTGAAAAGATGCGCACATCCCATAGGTTAGGTCTGATCTCGAAGAGCAGGCGGGACCGCTCGATAGATATCCTTCACTGATCTTTATAACAATGGCTGATCATAGCTTCATGCTCGGCAGTGGAAGTCCCCGGCAGAACCGTAGCCACTTGGGTCCACGGGCATAGGCAGACAGAGCGATCAGATGTTGCCTGGACTCGGCTGTTGGATCTCAGGTTTGAGTACCATGGTCAATGCTCTAAGGACCCCCTTACCCCTTTGCTGTAATAGTTAAGGAGTATTTTTTCTTTGTGAGCCCCGGGGCAGTTTTATAAGGCTAAGGAGCCGAGAATACCTCTTATCAATAAAATTTTATCTTTTGATTATCAATTTCTCCTCGCTCAGAGCATCGATCGTTGAAAATTTTCGTTTTTCTTTGTAAGTGCATATAGATCGGTGCTCCTCCCTCCCTCATTCTCCCGGAGTCGAGGTAAGGAGGGTGGAGCGGTACTTAGGTCGGCTACCTATAGACATGCCCACATTTTATTCATATGAGTGAAAGGATGGTCCAGGGTACTTCACTTTTCTTCGAGCCAGGATGGAGAGGTAGCTCACAGGCTCGTGAGAGGGCTTAGGATTCACAGGTTTAGTTGGGAAGGAAGCTACCCGCTGTGGTTAGGTCGGGCAGGAAGCTACCCGGTTGCCTCATGAAAAAGGCTTTGCACCCATGGCATCGTTGGGTAGGAAGCTACCCACTAAGAACGGGCTAGGCAGGAAGCTACCCCGTTACAACGAACAGGAGGTTGTCCGCAGGCCTCGAAACCGAGTAGGAACCTACTCGCGTGAAGGCTAAGCTCGGAAACTGAAACAAACTTAAATGACAGAAAAAGAGGAATCTCATTATTCAAGAGAGTACAAGTTCATCTATACAATTTAAGCTTTTCGGTGTTATACGGTCGTGGAAAGTTGCGCCCTAAGGAATCTTAGAGGTGGTAGGCTCCTCCGGGCAATGCCTCGGTCATGAAGAAGGGACCTTCCTACTTCAGGAAGAACTTGTGCAGTTTCCCTTAGTCCTCGAATTCATTTCGTTGAAGGACAAAGTCTCCTATTTTGAATGCTCGGTGTTTAACTCAGGCATTGTAATATCGGATGGTCTGTTGCTGATATTCGGCCATCCTTATTTATGCCCGGTCACTCTTTTCCAATAGGATGTCCAAGTTGCTTCGAAGGGCCAAGATGTTGGCCTCGTCGTCGAAGTGTTCGACTCGATAACTGGGTAGGTCGATTTCCTCGAGGACCGTCGCCTCGGTGCCATAACAGAGACTGAACGGGGTTTCTCCCGTCGGTGTCTTCTTTGACGTAAGCAATGCCCACAGCACCCGTGGCAGTTCCTCGACCCATCCTCCCTATCTTCCTTCCAGGCGGTCTTTGAGGCCCTAGATGACACCTCGGTTTGCTACATCGGCTTGCCCGTTGCACTGGGGGTGTGCGACCGCGAAGAACTTAATTAATATGTGATAGTTACTGTAGAATTCTTTGACTTTGTCGTTTTCAAAGTTGGTTCCATGGTCGGTGATGAAGCACCTCGGAATTCCAAATCGGGCAATTACATTATTTTGTAGGAACTTCACCGTAGAGGCGGCATCTGGCTTCCTGATCGGCGTAGCTTCGACCCATTCCATAAAATAGTCCACGGCAACAAGGATATATTTATGCCCCCCTGTACCGGTGGGGAGTTGGCCAATCATGTTCATTCCCTTTTATATGAATGGCCAAGGGGAACTCAGTGGTGTTAACTTGATAGCTGGTAACTGTTCACACCATAATATTGCATTATTATATTCCCCATTTTTATTCTTTTTATAAATAAACAGGTGCTTTTGACGCATGTCTGCAACATATTACAGGTTACAGGTTCTTGGACAGGAAACAGTGAAAACGATGAAAAGACGACGTAAAAGTGAGACTTTGACCGACAAACAGAGAATCTTGATCAAGCCTACATAAGGAACAATTCACAAAGCAAGATTCATGACATCGACTCAAAGCGAACGGGTAGAAGTCCACTACAATGTTCACTGGAAATCTGGAAGAGAACCAGAAGCTAAATTGAGAAAAGATATATAGAAATAAGAAGCCCAAGCCAACAGAAATCAGCCCAGGAAAATTCGTAGCCCAATTCCATCTTTTGGCCGCGGAACCGCGGCCAAACCAGGCCTTGGGCCGCGGTTCCGCGGCGGTCTTGAGCGATCAGAGGAAATAATTTTTACCAAATGTTTGGCGGCGCTGAATAGTCAACCTTAGGGCTATATTTGTAATTGTAGACATGCGAATCAAAATGTAACCTAGGGTTTCTATTTCCTATAAATAGAACTCTAAAGATTGTAATTTCTTATGCCTCATTTTAAATAATAAATTCAGATCTCTTAATGGAGAGCATCGGTGTTTCTTTTCAACTCATGGATTCAAATCTGACAAACCTGCGTTGATGATTGGAGAGATGCATCTGTAAGTAGATTTAATTCCTTGCTCTAGTTTAGATTTCAATTCTTTGCCCTAGGTAGATTTAATTTCTTGCTGTAGATAAATTGTTTAGAGTTAGCGTTGGGGAAGGCTTTTGAGAGATGAGATCTCTCATCCCTTTCTTACCCATAATATATTTTCAATAGGACTCCATGCATACACGCACACACCGCGTCCTACGGCACCCTACCCCTCGAGGTAGCGGTGACACCGTAGTATAAAGGCCCGGTTGCGCGCGTTTTCCATGGAGGTTAGGGTAAGGATCTCTAAAGGAAGGACAAGAACCTAGAGGAAGAAACACCTTCCCGAATGGATCTAATCCCCTTTATTGATAATTACCATAACTCCTCATAGATCTTCATTCGGGTATAGAAAGCGTTGAGATTTACTTGCATTTCCAAACCATTCCTAAACCTAACCCTAGCAAGACTAGATCTAGATAATCGTAGATAGGGAGGGTGATATAACTTTCCTCTTTGCAATTTCGGGTTAATCTTAAATTAAAAAAATCATAAAAATTTGAAAAAATCATAAAAAATATATAAATACTTCATCTGTTATTTTTGGAAGGGATACTTTGTTGTTTGAATTTTGCAGGATATACAAAAATCGGATCTGGAAATTTCCAAAAAGCGAAACAGAAAACGGGATATTGGAACAGAAGGGAAATTAAAATTAAGAGCATCACAATTTTTTCCAAGATCCGAGCCCTCCATTTCACCGCCCTTCCGCGGCCAAAACCCACCTTAGGCCGCAGAACCGCGGTCGCCTTGTCGAATCAGAACGTAAGAAAATGTTTGGGGATCCACACCGGTAACTTGACCGCCTTTCCGCGGTGGAATCAACGTTAGGACCGTGGAAACGCGGTGTCATGGTGTATTCAGTTCGTAAAAATGGCTCTGTAAGTTTCTCTGTTCCTCATCTGTAATTTTTGAAATATCTTTTTTGAAAATACCTGCAGGATTCCGTGCGCTATAAAAATATTTTCCCCTTCCAAATAACAATTTTGTGCAGGATTTTTGCGCCCCGCTTAAATTAGAAATAAATTGCAAGTAATATTTTTCTGTTGCATATCTTTTATCAAAATCTTTTTGCAACAATTTCCAAATAAAAAGAAAAAGAAAAAAAAAGACAAATCTTTTATAGAAACTTGCAAAAATGTTTTGCCGCAAATAAATCCTTGCACCACAATAAACTTTCTTTCTTTCACCCTTCCTTCCAATATGGGTACCCCACATAATAAATCACTTGCCGAACTTTGGTATCCCGAACCTAATTTTGCGTCGTATGTCAATTTGTTCGGTAAATTTAAAGACGATCCCTCCTTACCAAAAATATCTTTGAAAGATCAAATAGAGGCATCTAGGAGAAACAGTTTGACTTTTCAACCCACTTTGTGTCAACCAAGTCAACCTTTACCACCTCCATATGTTGACACCACTTTTTCGAGTCCTTCTGTCACTCCTAAGACGATGTCCATTGCTGAGCATATTGCTCAATCTCGCAGCCGATCTTTCACCCCTCTCCACTCATCTAGTTCTAGGGATCCACACGATTATTCACCTTGTTATCCATATGTTGACCCTACCCCTGTCCAATCACCCATTTCCTACCAGTCCTACCCGACCTTCCCACCTTCACTAGACACCGTTTCTATACAGTCTGTTGGGAGTTTTGCATATCCACACGATTTCGAATCTTTTACCAACCCCCTCACCACCCAAGTCTAGTTTGGAAGAGTCGTTGGAGGCATATATCGCAGCAACAAACAAAATGACTAAGAATGTGGAAGCGTCCGTGACCGCCCTTATGCAACCTAGTGAACCAGTAGTTAGTTTCCCGCTAGCTCAAAAATTTTCAATATATAAGGAGGCGGTTGGACAGAGTGAGAATGTGAGAGGATTTCCAAATCAAACCTACCCCTACCCAATTGAATCCGACAACTCCAATTTTCAAACATGTGTCCAAAATGATGAGTTGTGCGATTTTGTAGTGTTTGATTTACCAAATTGTGAGGAACCCCTTTCGAGTGAAACCGCACCTAATCCTTTCGATCTTTACACCTCCCATCTAGAACCTAAATCGATAGATATCCATGCTTTTGATGTGGTGTCTAAGAAAATTGATTTTCACTTGATTGAGGATATAGACGCCGGGAATATTTCGGATGATGAACCTGTCGATTTAATTGAGATTTTATGTTCAAATCATCATCCCGAGTTATTAAATGTTTCTCCCGAATCTCATATGCGTCTTGAATTTGATGATAATGGCATGGATGAGTTGAATCTTGAGGAGAATTATAAGGATAGTATTGAGGAGAGTTTTGAGGATCATATTGAGGTTGGACTATTTTTGTTTGATATGTCTGATTTTCCAATTCAGCCTCCTGAACTTTTGACTGTTATATTACCCTCCCTCCTTTCCATCATTCCGACCACGCTTGAAGACTGTGAGCTTGAAAAATTTTCCTTTGAATCTGACACAGTTCTCACAGCCGATAACACGTACGAGTGTTTCACTTTTTCGAACGATGTTGATGACTCACCGCCCGAGTTTGAGTCCTTTACATTTTCAGATGAGTTAGTTGAACCATCAGACTCGGGTGCTTACAGTAGTTTCGAACCATTAATGGAATCTTTCAAGTTCGAGACAGTTTACTACGGTGAGAATGATACTATCCCTAGTTCACTTCCTTTCGTCTTTCCCATTGTTCCGACCGTACAAGAGACCGTTACGCTTTCATCTCCAATACCAAGTTCGGCGTACCCATGTTTTCTTGCGAATCTTGAGGGATTTGATCCCATTTCTCGACAGGTTGATAGGTTAGCGCAATCGCTTTTAACACATCGGTCATCACAAATTGCGCTAATTTATTCACTCGATTTACACCCTCAAGATCGCGCGACCCTTCTTTCTCCTTTCCGCCATTCTTCTCCCCCACCGAGACCGTATTCTACCCTTCTTCCCACATGGTCTCGTGTGTTTCTCATTTCTTTCGTCTACACCCCATCATTTCACCAACTTGGCCATTACCACGATAAGATTTTTGAATGGTTGGTGCTAATCTTTGGCTTGTGTAAGGCCAAGCTTAAGTTTGGGGGGAACCTTGTTGTATATATGTATATATTTTTGTTTCATTTTTCTATAAAAAATAAAAACAAAAAAAATAAATTCAAAACATTAAAAATATAAATAAAAAAAATTGTAAATAAATAAACAGGGGAGTGCCGACAATTTTGACCCTCTTGGTGTAGCATTACAGTGAGGACACTATCAAGTTTAAGTTTGGGGGTATACTCGGTACGTCTTCTTCCTTCGCATTCATGTGTATATTTTTGCATTTGCATACTTATTTTAAAATCCATAAAAATTTAAAAATTTAAAAAATTATAAAAATTATTGTATTCAATTTTGGCTAATTGACTTATGTTTGATAAATAGGTTAACTAGCTAGGAACAACTAGATCTTAGACTTAGTAAATTAAAAACCCTAAAAATAACCTTTCTTAAAGTTTAACGGTAGAAAGTATATGCCTTTGTAGTTTATTTAGAAATAGGCGAATTTTGAGTTCACTTCTTGGGCTAAGTCGAAACAAAGGAAGAGTATTGTTGTTCTTATTAGAGTATAAGTTCGAAAAATAATTCCTAGCTTAAGTCTAGATTCTGAAAATGTATACCCTACAATTTGCACAATCATGCACCTTGAAACTTGGAATAGTAGAGGAGACCTTGAAATGCTCTTGTCTAAAGTCCTTAGTACAATGAAAATGAAAAAAAATATATATAAAAGTGTGAATAAAGAATAAAAAAAATGAACACTGGTTTTTGTGATTACTTAAGGCTGCAAAAATAGAAAATATTTAGCGAGGGTGCTTCATCACCTAGTGCCTTAGACCAACTGGTTTGGGAGTCACTGCTAAAAGCCTTGGGTGTTGCAAGACTAGGAATTACGCTTTAAAAGTGCAAACATATCTTGTAATCGGTTGTTGGTACCTCAAGAAGTATTAACGATCGCATGAAGGATGTGTAAGCAAAATTCATTTAAATTCACCAATTAATAAGTGCTTTGGACAACGGACAAGGGTATGATTGCTTGATTTGAATTTCCAAGTGTAGGGGTAATTTATACACACACGTGGGGATATGTGATTGGAGTTTAGATGAGAGAAAGGAGTGAAGAATAGAACTTGTATCTTTAGTAGAGTTGATAGAAATTCCTAAGTGGACATGGAACCCTAGAAGGAAAACTTAAGAAATGCCGAAAGCTAAGTAAGTCTGCATAACATATATAATCTTAAGTTAAATGATGAGGAAGTGTGAAGAATAAGGGTGGATAATTTACGAGTCGACGATAATAGAATTTCTTGTTAGAAAACCTAATTGGAGAACAAAAGTCGAAAGGCCGAATTGATAGGATTTTGTGGGTGTAATCCGCTGAAAACCCTCAGGAGACAACACTCCTCCTACTAGGGACACCTAGAGGTTTAACGGCTTGTTGCACGTGCTCAGTGCAATCGCGTTTCCCTGCGAAAGTGCGGCTAGGTTAGATTTTTATAGAGAATAAAAAATAAGTTTGCTCGAGGACGAGCAAAAGATAAGTTTGGGGGTATTTGTTCACACCATAATATTGCATTATTATATTCCCCATTCTTATTCTTTTTATAAATAAACAGGTGCTTTTGACGCATGTCTGCTACATGTTACAGGTTACAGGTTCTTGGACAGGAAACAGTGAAAACGATGAAAAGACGACGTAAAAGTGAGACTTTGACCGACAAACAGAGAATCTTGATCAAGCCTACATAAGGAACAATTCACAAAGCAAGATTCAAGACATCGACTCAAAGCGAACGGGTAGAAGTCCACTACAATGTTCACTGGAAATCTGGAAGAGAACCAGAAGCTAAATTGAGAAAAGATATATAGAAATAAGAAGCCCAAGCCAACAGAAATCAGCCCAGGAAAATTCTTAGCCCAATTCCATCTTTTGGCCGCGGAACCGCGGCCAAACCAGGCCTCGGGCCGCGGTTCCGCGGCGGTCTTGAGCGATCAGAGGAAATAATTTTTACCAAATGTTTGGCGGCGCTGAATAGTCAACCTTAGGGCTATATTTGTAATTGTAGACATGCGGATCAAAATGTAACCTAGGGTTTCTATTTCCTATAAATAGAACTCTAAAGATTGTAATTTCTTATGCCTCCTTTTAAATAATAAATTCAGATCTCTTTATGGAGAGCATCGGTGTTTCTTTTCAATTCATGGATTCAGATCTGACAAACCTGCGTTGATGATTGGAGAGATGCATCTGTAAGTAGATTTAATTCCTTGCTCTAGTTTAGATTTCAATTCTTTGCCCTAGATAGATTTAATTTCTTGCCGTAGATAAATTGTTTAGAGTTAGTTTTGGGGAAGGCTTTTGAGAGATGAGATCTCTCATCCCTTTCTTACCCATAATATATTTTCAATAGGACTCCATGCATACACGCACACACCGTGCCCTACGGCACCCTACCCCTCGAGGTAGCGGTGACACCGTAGTATAAAGGTCCGGTTGCGCGCGTTTTCCATGGAGGTTAGGGTAAGAATCTCTAAAGGAAGGACAAGAACCTAGAGGAAGGAACACCTTTCCGAATGGATCTAATCCCCTTTATTGATAATTACCATAACTCCTCATAGATCTTCATTCGGGTATAGAAAGCGTTGAGATTTACTTGCATTTCCAAACCATCCCTAAACCTAACCCTAGCAAGAGTAGATCTAGATAATCGTAGATAGATAGATTTAGATTTTAGATTTAATTATCAATCCGAACACCCTTCGGAATTAACTCGTTAGCACAACTAGGAGATTCACAACATCCCTGTGGACCGACCCGTACTCACCGGCTAGCTTCATGCGACGCTGTTATTGATTGCGGTTTAGAAATAGTTTTTGAGAACAAATCAGTAACCGAGGAGTGCTGCTGAAGAGTTGACATGTCATGCAGCTTCATACGAGCTTTTCTGCATCACCGTAGATAGTCCACCAATAATATCCCTGCACAGTGTCTTTTTAACTATACTGCGGGCCCCCTGATGTGCACCGCCGACTCTTTCGTGTATCTCGTAGAGAACGTACTCTTCTTCATCGGAATCGACGCATATGAGTAGAGGTTGGGTGTACGACTTCTTGTACAAGTTTCCTTTGCTCCATATAAAGTGGCGAGCTTTCATGCGGAGCTGGCGCGCCTCGATTAGGTCTTCGGAGAGAACTCCATTCTTGAGGAACTCCACTATGGGCTTTCTCCAATCCGAGATACTCCCGTGAGTGGTGTAGATCCGGTGTATCACTTCTTTATCTTCAATGCCGGGTCGCTATAAGACTTCGAAGAGGATGTTCCTCTAGTGATTTGCCGAATAGAAAGAGGCAAGTTTGCTCAAAGTGTCTGCCTCGACGTTCATACTCTTGAGAATCTGTTCCACTTAAACCTCGTTGAAATTTTTACGAAGCCTTTTTACCTTGGCTAGGTATTTCATCATTAGAGGTTCCCGGGCTTCGAATCGTCTGGTCACTTGGCCGATGACCAATGCAGAGTTGCTGTGAATTCTAATTCTTTTCAGCCCCACTCCTAAGGTGATTCATAGACCGGCCAATAAGGCTTCATATTCTGTGGCATTGTTTGAGGCCTTGAAGTAGAGATGCAGAGAATATTCCATCTCGGCTTTATTAGGGCCGCGGATGACCAGCCCAGCCCAGCCCCACTCCCTTCCTCTGTGTTAGTTGTATGTATGCCCTAGAGGCCAGTATTGTACAGATGATGTATATTATATTGGATGCTTGGACATATATAGAGATGACTTTCTTGCTCGACATGATAGTATGCTATCTGGTTGCTATTTATCTTAACATGTACACTAGTCTCTTTATACTGTCTTATAGTTACATGTTGGTAAAGCCCTTAGGATTTGTACTTGACTACCTGGGCTATGATGCAGATCATACTAGTGGGGACATGGTAGTCCATAAGTACATCCTTCAAGGTCCCTAGTCGTGGGTATCTCGAGACGGGGCATCGACATACCAGAGTAGACTAGCGTATACGCTTCTCGACCCATGTGATGGGCGATGGATGATCCCATATCCATTGGTGTTTGACATCAGAGATGGTATACGGGTGCTCAGTGGAAACTGGGTACACTGGACGGACTCGCCGAGAACTCCCAGATGGTATTATACCTCACGTCAGATGGCAGTTCTCAGGTGACACTTGTACAGGTTAGTCTGTAGACCCGAGATCGTCATAGAGTCTTGTGTGATTCCCACTGTGCTTTGATCTCCACCTTACCACGTCCATGAGGGCGTGCAAAACGGTGGTCTTTGGGTACAGTCCCGAATCACATGGAGGCAATGAGCGATAGGAGGGGTTTCGTCTCTCCCGGTATTGGGGGTTGATGTTGCGCTGTGCTCGATTGGCCGTAACAGGGAAGTCCCTGGCCAGGGCTGATCAGAGATTTGCTGGTAAGTGTTACCAGTAGTTTCTCGACCCGTTACGAGCCTCACATCGGCACGACTTATCGGGTTATTGGGGTCTGACGTATACCACCCCTAGACTTGATATGCGACGTATCTGACGAAGAGACTTGACTGTATGGTAATTGTTACTGGTCGGATTCGCAGGAGTGTGAGCGGGCTAGCTCGTCGATCTTCTGATCGCTCAATACCCGGGTGGCCGTTACGTTTAGCAGACCGCTTGCGGCTTGTGGGTGCTTGATATGATCATCATCTGCTACCGGCGTATTGACGAGTCTTTAGAGTCCTACACAGAGGTTTCCTGGCTCAAGCGAAACGAAATAGGAGCGCATATGAGATATGTGCAGGACCGAGAATGATGCGTGTATGTGATACCGCATTTCATTCTCGCAATATATGTTTCGATTGGTTATATTCGATATGACCTAGTTATCGAATCATTGATTCGATAAATCGATGCATTGAATACTAGTAGGTTATGTGCGACATGACCGGATCATTGAATCAAGTGTTGATTTAATGATTTAATGTATAATTATATATATTTGATATATTACTTTGCATTAACTAGTATTGGTTCACTTTAAACGGATTTTTCTCACTTGGATTGCACATTGTATATGTGATATACTTTCGTGCACTTTTTTGTATCATGTTTGATGATACTTGATCATTTAGTTAAGTGTATAAAATTAATCCATGGTTAATATGATAATTAGGGTTTTGCATTTTCATTTATTTATTTATTTGTTTATTTATTTATTTGAAATTAGTTTTGATAAGAATGGTGGCTAAGTTTGTTTTATATTGAAGCTTCATGAAGCTTTGACTTTGCTAACCATCCTTATCTTCATGCTTAACCCTAACCCATCAAAGTGACCATGGTTAATTCTCTACACTTAACCCTAGTTCAAGTTATGATAAGTATTTGATTTTATATTTATTTTTATAATAAGACTTATCATAATCTTTTCTTGAGCTCATCTTCTTCTTCTTCTTCAAGCTTGCTACAAAAATGGCAAGTTGAGATCTAGTGAGTTAAATCCAAATCTAAAGTGAACCCACCTCCTATTTCTTCACCCTCTACCTCTTGCCAAGTTGTTTTGGGTGTTTACTTCACAAGTTTCACAAGTTTGTGAAGTCGGAGCTTGAGTTTGTGCAACCTCGACGTAGATCGTCTTTGACACAAAGCCGACGAGCTATTCCGCTTGCTTTCCCGATGAAGCCGATGATCGAGTCGAGGATTCATGATGGACAGCGAGGACATGACGTTGTGGAGCCGTGGAGGTGGATATCCGGATCTACAAAGGTTGTAATTTCCGTATCATAGTAGTTAACTGTTAACTAGCTTCTTTTTCGCCTAAACATCTAGTTAAAGATCCGTAGTCTAGGGTTTCTCGGCACTAAAAATTTTAATTTGGCATGTTCGATGCCTTGTGAGAACCCACTAGGGTGCCTAGGAACCTTTCACTGGTATCAGAGCCTAGCTAGAGCCTTAGGCGAAGTCCCGACGACATTTGAAACCCGATCGAACCGAAATCCAAAACCTAAAAATGCTCTCTGGACTTTTTCTAAAAATTCGGATTTTTGTCAATTAAAAATATGTAGAAAATCAAGCAGGGTGTTATATGAATTACTGTGAAACACGAGGACTTGATTCAATTTTTCCACCGCGGAAGCGCGGCACATGCTAGGCATGTGCGGCCCTTCCGCGGCCGTACTGTTCCTTTATGGGATTTTTCCTGCACAGTAACTCATATAATTCAATGCTGAGTTTTCTGGGATATTTTTATTGTGACTTTACAGAAGAGTATTTTGGGGTACTATTGGGAATCAGTGTTTCGACCGGATTATCAAATTTCGTCTTTTGTGTTTTTCCAGATAACTGTAGAATATGTTAAAGAGTTCGACCGGATATAAATACCCAGGTTTTCCCCTGCCGAATAATTCCAAGTGTTGGACTTTTCTGTGGTTAAAAGACGTTCGAAGTAGTGCAAGTAACGCGATGGTCCCTCTAGAAGACACAAACCTTAACTCGATTATGTGACCGTCTTGAACTGCACTTTGAACCTTCGGGTTTGGGGCAGTACGGCGTGCCACATGTGAGGCGTTGGCTTGACCCTTCTACGGCTGGACCGTCGGTGCTGAGGTATGAAGTGAATGTCTTTGAGCCTATTTCATGTGTTGATCGGTGTCGGGAAAACTTGGATGTTCGAATGTTCGATCGGAAAGTTTGATATATTCTATTTATCCGGAACTGGATACAATAATTGGAATTCACAAAAAAGGTTATGAGATAACTGGATGGATGTTATAAATCTAGCGGTTTAGTTTCATTGGATATCGAAAAGAGTTTTCGATAATGGGACTAAAATGCGGGATTTATATCTGTTAGGCATGCGATGTCTAAAGTAGTTGTGGATTCCAATTGTTGTAGTTTTACACTTTCTTTTCTGTGACCGTAAGTGTAGTATGTTCATATCGCCGGTTTCGTTGCTATACGTCAACGACAATTGGGGTATGCATACTTACTTACGTTGATGACATGTGATGTTATGTGTTGCTGGATATGTTATATTGGATCGTCGTATTCGAATAGCCGGGGGTTTTTATGTGAGATGAGTGTTTTTCATTTTCATTCATGTAAAAACTTGTATGTAATATTCTTTTATTCGGGGCACTTCCAGGATGCGGGAGTTGTCACCCTTTGTATATTATTTACTTTTCTGCACTAGGATAGACCCAAGGAGGGGAGCACAAGTAACCGGGTTCTGGGGTCCAGTGGGAGACCAACTCGAGGTGTCGAGTCCGGGTCTCCTAACCCTAGAATTGGCAGGGTTGCTTGCTGCTCTCGTAGGGGTCTAGGGGTGTGGGATTGGCTATTCATCACGACCGTGGAATCCGTATTTTATACTGGCTCGTATTGAAAACACGGACGTCCTAGTATATCCAATATTTCATATGTTTATTCTGCTGCGATATCTGTGATGAGATCATGTGATGTTTATGTGATGGATTTAGTATATAGTATATATGATATATTATATAGACGTTACTTATGTTTTACACCCGCGCTAGCCCTGCCCTGCTCTGTCGTTAGTTACCTAACCTAACGGTGCACGAGGGGACATCGAGGCGAATGCGGATGGCATAAGTGTACGTCATATCTATCTGTGATGTTTAGGTATTTAAATGATGGGACTTCATTGTGATTAATGAAAGAAAAGAAACCTAAGATGTTGTAGAATCAGATTTTAAAATAAAACAGGTAGCTACAGTTCTTGCTTTGCATAGCGGTATATATGATATACCCTGCACCTTATTCGATGAGGAAAGGACCGAGATCCCTTCACCGGGAGTGACTCCTTTAGCAGTAACTGGCAGATGCTACACACTCGGTTTGGTTTTGATTGCTTTTAAGAGTTTTTGCTTTGCACAGTGATATATATGATATATCCCGCACCTCATTCGACGAGGAAAGGACCGAGATCCCTTCACCGGGAGTGACTCCTTTAGCAAAACCAGAAAAGCCTCAAAATCACTCCATTTCAAAACTCCATTTGATTCTACAACGATATCAAGTTCATTACGCTCATGGTTTTTATGAAAAACCTGCGTAGCCCTCCGTCATTTCAGATAAAGACTAGTTAGTATTCGTGCTGCGTTTGTTGACCTTAGCCAAGGCGTGGTGTACGGTAGCTAATTAGTATTTATCTGCTAAAACATGAGATGTGATTGAGTTAGGGTAGTCGTGCGACTTTGTTGACCTTAGCCAAGGGTCGTACGGGTGGGTTTAATTCAATCAGGAAATGACGGGTTGAACTTGACTAGCGCTTATGATTTGTTGACCTTAGCCAAGGTCATAAGTTGCTAGGGGCAAAATATTATCGGGAATTTCAAGTGTTGAAATTTGCGATGAGATTGCATACCTTCTATGAGATAGTTGGATCCCGATACCCGCTGCGAGTAAGAGTTACTCCTGGGAGAGTTTTACACATTGCAATTAGCCGATCAAGTAGGTGTCTAGAAAGGTGTTAACGAGGTTACGCCTCTGGGAAAACGAGGTTTACATTAATTAGGTTCGTGCGAAAGCACGGGGGACCTCCCTCAAAGTACCGACACTGGCCTGGCTGAAAGATTGGCGAACTTGTAGTGTGTAATTAATCCCGGCTAGTCTTTCCTTTTAAGGTTTGAAGGAAGATTTGATAAAAAGCAGTGGGAGCCATCCTGATTAGATAAGATAATAACCAATCTGATCTTGCACGAGCTTACGCTAAAGTGTTTTCTTCTCTCTCTCTCCAGGTAGCGACCATTTCATGCCTTAATCAAGATAATAATATGGATGTATTGACCGAACCCGCATGTTATACTGTGCTGGGGAAGGTTGGTTCCGTTCTTTCCTATAAGAGTTATAGGAATGAACAGGATATAGGGGAATACCAGGATTCCCATGCCACCCGAATGAAGAAAGTACATGTTGATGCATTTTCTTCGGGTGTGTTCGTTACTGAGAACTGTTTCTCCATTTGCTCTACGTCCTGGGTATTGGATACCGGGTCAGGATCCCATATATGTAATCAGTTACATGGGCTTAGGAAAGGTAGAGAACTTTGAGAAGGTGATAAAGACATTAGAGTTGGAAATGGTGCAATTGTTGCAGCTAAGACTGTCGGGGAATATCACCTTGTATTACCAACTGGTAATACATTGGTTCTGAACGAATGCTATTACATGCCGAACCTGATATGCAACATTATATCGGTTTCTTTATTAAGTAAAGAGGGATATAATTTTGTATTACAGGACAATGTTATGAACATTTTCCATAACCAAAAGTTGGTTGGATCAGGCACGTTGTGCAATGGCATTTATGTTCTAAACCAATCAACAGTCCTGAGCATAACAAACACACACAAGAGGAAGAGTTCTGAACTCAACGAATCCTTCTTGTGGCATTGTAGACTGGGTCACATCAATACGACACGATTGGCTAAGTTGCATAAGGATGGATATTTAAATCCGTTTGAATTTTCATCCTATGACACTTGCCAGTCATGTCTCAAAGGCAAGATGACCAAGACTCCGTTTACGGGACACGGAGAAAGAGTTACCGAACTCTTAGGACTGATACATAGTGATGTATGCGGTCCCATGTCTACACATGCCAGGGATGGTTCTTCATACTTCATTACATTCACTGACGATCTCTCTAGGTTCGGGTATGTGTTCCTGATGAAACACAAATCAGAAGCTTTTGAGAAATTTAGGGAATATAAGCAAGAAGTTGAGAACCAAACCGGAAAAAGTATTAAAATCCTACGATCTGATCGAGGAGGGGAATACTTAAGCAATGAATTCCTGGACTTCCTAAAAGAGAATGGGATTCTCTCTCAGCTGACTCCTCCTTATACACCACAGCACAACGGTGTATCTGAACGGAGAAACCGCACCCTATTAGATATGGTGCGCTCTATAATGAGCACAGCTGAGTTACCTATTTCCTTCTGGGGATATGCGCTGGAAACAGCAACATACCTATTGAATCGAGTTCCAACTAAATCTGTGCCTACCACTCCATATGAGATATGGAATGGAAAGAGACCATCTCTTAAAAGAGTTAAGATATGGGGTTGTCCGGCTTATGTTAAAAAGCAAAACCCGGACAAACTCGAGGCACGATCAATTTTATGTAAGTTTGTAGGATATCCAAGCAATTCGTATGGATATCTATTCTACCACAGTGAACAACAAAAGGTGTTTGTTGCTCAACATGCCACCTTTTTAGAAAAGGAATTTCTTGCAAAAGAGATTAGTGGCTCTGAGGTAGAACTGGAAGAAGTTCCAGAAACACAAACTATAACTGAAGATTTAGTGGAACCAGAAGATTCGGTAGTACCCGACCAACCCCAGCCTCTCCGCCGATCTAGTAGGGTTTCTCGTCCACCTGAGAGATACTATGGTTTTCTCATTGATGGTGGTAGCGAGGATTGCATCATGGAGGATGATGACCCAACTAGCTTCGAGCAGGCCATCACTAGTGGGGACTCAGTGAAATGGCTGGATGCTATGCGGTCCGAGATGGATTCCATGTACACCAACAAAGTATGGACTTTGGAAGTTGCTCCTGAAGGGGTAAAACCCATTGGGAGCAAGTGGATCTTTAAGAAGAAACTTGGTGTAGATGGGAAAGTGGAGACTTTCAAAGCTAGACTTGTAGCAAAGGGTTTTCGTCAAAGACCAGGTGTGGACTATGACGAGACCTTTTCTCCAGTGGCTATGCTTAAATCCATCCGAATCATGCTTGCCATTGCTGCCTTTCATGACTACGAAATCTGGCAAATGGATGTTAAGACCGCCTTTCTAAATGGTGATTTAGAAGAGTGCGTGTACATGACTCAGCCAGAGGGTTTCGTAGACAGTGGGAGCAGCGGGAAGGTGTGCAAGCTGCTTAAATCCATTTATGGATTAAAGCAAGCATCGCGGAGTTGGAACATCTGCTTTGACATCGTTATCAAAGAGTTTGATTTCGTCAAAAATCCAGATGAACCTTGTATCTACAAGAAGGTGGCAGAGAGTAAGGTTGTCTTCCTCGTATTGTACGTGGACGACATACTCTTGATAGGAAATGATATTCCTATGCTGCAATCGGTCAAGCTCTTCTTATCACAAAGATTCTCAATGAAAGATCTTGGTGATGCCTCCTGCATATTGGGAATTAGGATCTATAGAGATAGATCCAAACGGATTTTGGGATTGTCCCAATCCAGGTACATTGACACCATACTAAAGAGGTTTAGTATGGAAGAGTCCAAGCGTGGGAACTTGCCCACGATCTCTGGAGTCACTCTCTCCAAAGAGATGTCTCCCAAGACTGATTTGGAGAGAGCTCGCATGCAAGGGATACCCTATGCTTCGGCAGTAGGCTCTATCATGTATGCGATGCTATGTACCAGACCCGATGTAGCATACTCACTAAGTGTAGTGAGCAGGTATCAAGCTGATCCTGGAGAGAGTCACTGGACAGCTGTGAAGAGCATTCTCAAGTACTTGCGAAGGACTAGAGATATGTTCTTGGTGTATGGTAACGGAGAACTCCAAGTGGAGTCCTTTACCGATTCGAGCTTCCAGAGTGATAAGGACGACTCTAAGTCGCAGTCGGGCTTTGTCTTTACCCTTTACGGAGGGGCGGTTAGCTGGAAGAGTTCCAAGCAGGAAACCGTGGCAGACTCGACGATGGAGGCTGAATACATCGCTGCCAACGATGCTGCTAAAGAAGCTGTTTGGATCAAGAAGTTCATTACTGAACTTGGTGTGGTTCCATCCATTGAGCATCCAATACCTTTGTATTGCGATAACAATGGAGCGGTGGCTTTGGCCAAGGAACCCAGGTCCCATCAGCGATCCAGGCATATTCTGAGGCGGTATCACCTGATCCGGGAGATAGTTGATCGCCGGGAGATCGAGGTCAGGAGAGTTGACACGAAGAACAACACGGCGGATCCAC
Organism: Agapanthus africanus; assembly: GCA_030015575.1. NCBI lineage: Eukaryota > Viridiplantae > Streptophyta > Magnoliopsida > Asparagales > Amaryllidaceae > Agapanthus > Agapanthus africanus. Next base: position 90,096,873 of record CM057337.1, read on the forward strand.
TCACGAAGGCCATTCCCCAGATACAGTTTGAGAGACTCTTCGGGATGCTCGGTATGAGATACTACAGCAGCTGGCCCTAGTGCAAGTGGGAGATTGTTAGTTGTATGTATGCCCTAGAGGCCAGTATTGTACAGATGATGTATATTATATTGGATGCTTGGACATATATAGAGATGACTTTCTTGCTCGACATGATAGTATGCTATCTGGTTGCTATTTATCTTAACATGTACACTAGTCTCTTTATACTGTCTTATAGTTACATGTTGGTAAAGCCCTTAGGATTTGTACTTGACTACCTGGGCTATGATGCAGATCATACTAGTGGGGACATGGTAGTACATAAGTACATCCTTCAAGGTCCCTAGTCGTGGGTATCTCGAGACAGGGCATCGACATACCAGAGTAGACTAGCGTATACGCTTCTCGACCCATGTGATGGGCGATGGATGATCCCATATCCATTGGTGTTTGACATCAGAGATGGTATACGGGTGCTCAGTGGAAACTGGGTACACTGGACGGACTCGCCGAGAACTCCCAGATGGTATTATACCTCACGTCAGATGGCAGTTCTCAGGTGACACTTGTACAGGTTAGTCTGTAGACCCGAGATCGTCATAGAGTCTTGTGTGATTCCCACTGTGCTTTGATCTCCACCTTACCACGTCCATGAGGGCATGCAAAACGGTGGTCTTTGGGTACAGTCCCGAATCATATGGAGGCAATGAGCGATAGGAGGGGTTTCGTCTCTCCCGGTATTGGGGGTTGATGTTGCGCTGTGCTCGATTGGCCGTAACAGGGAAGTCCCTGGCCAGGGCTGATCAGAGATTTGCTGGTAAGTGTTACCAGTAGTTTCTCGACCCGTTACGAGCCTCACATCGGCACGACTTATCGGGTTATTGGGGTCTGACGTATACCACCCCTAGACTTGATATGCGACGTATCTGACGAAGAGACTTGACTGTATGGTAAGTGTTACTGGTCGGATTCGCAGGAGTGTGAGCGGGCTAGCTCGTCGATCTTCTGATCGCTCAATACCCGGGTGGCCGTTACGTTTAGCAGACCGCTTGCGGCTTGTGGGTGCTTGATATGATCATCATCTGCTACCGGCGTATTGACGAGTCTTTAGAGTCCTACACAGAGGTTTCCTGGCTCAAGCGAAACGAAATAGGAGCGCATATGAGATATGTGCAGGACCGAGAATGATGCGTGTATGTGATACCGCATTTCATTCTCGCAATATATGTTTCGATTGGTTATATTCGATATGACCTAGTTATCGAATCATTGATTCGATAAATCGATGCATTGAATACTAGTAGGTTATGTGCGACATGACCGGATCATTGAATCAAGTGTTGATTTAATGATTTAATGTATAATTATATATATTTGATATATTACTTTGCATTAACTAGTATTGGTTCACTTTAAACGGATTTTTCTCACTTGGATTGCACATTGTATATGTGATATACTTTCGTGCACTTTTTTATATCATGTTTGATGATACTTGATCATTTAGTTAAGTGTATAAAATTAATCCATGGTTAATATGATAATTAGGGTTTTGCATTTTCATTTATTTATTTATTTGTTTATTTATTTATTTGAAATTAGTTTTGATAAGAATGGTGGCTAAGTTTGTTTTATATTGAAGCTTCATGAAGCTTTGACTTTGCTAACCATCCTTATCTTCATGCTTAACCCTAACCCATCAAAGTGACCATGGTTAATTCTCTACACTTAACCCTAGTTCAAGTTATGATAAGTATTTGATTTTATATTTATTTTTATAATAAGACTTATCATAATCTTTTCTTGAGCTCATCTTCTTCTTCTTCTTCAAGCTTGCTACAAAAATGACAAGTTGAGATCTAGTGAGTTAAATCCAAATCTAAAGTGAACCCACCTCCTATTTCTTCACCCTCTACCTCTTACCAAGTTGTTTTGGGTGTTTACTTCACAAGTTTCACAAGTTTGTGAAGTCGGAGCTTGAGTTTGTGCAACCTCAACGTAGATCGTCTTTGACACAAAGCCGACGAGCTATTCCGCTTGCTTTCCCGATGAAGCCGATGATCGAGTCGAGGATTCATGATGGACAGCGAGGACATGACGTTGTGGAGCCGTGGAGGTGGATATCCGGATCTACAAAGGTTGTAATTTCCGTATCATAGTAGTTAACTGTTAACTAGCTTCTTTTTCGCCTAAACATCTAGTTAAAGATCCGTAGTCTAGGGTTTCTCGGCACTAAAAATTTTAATTTGGCATGTTCGATGCCTTGTGAGAACCCACTAGGGTGCCTAGGAACCTTTCACTCTGTGGAGGAACCGTCTACATAGAGTACCCAGTCCAGAATCGGACTGATCTTTTCTTCAATTGAGTATTGTGGTTTTGGATCTCGCGTTAATGCTTCTGTTAGGAATAGTGCATTCAACCATGAAATCGGCGAGGGCTTGGGCTTTGACGGCTTGCTTTGTTTGGAATCAGATGTCATACGACAACTCCCATCTCTACTTTTCCAAGCGACCTGATGACTCAGAGGAACCAAAGATGTTTTCCAGGGGTCGGTTGGTGAGAATGATGATGGTATGAGCCTGGAAATAGTGCCGATATTTCCTGAATGTGACGATGAGCGTGTTGGATATGTATTCCCTAGAGGCCATTATTGTAATGTACACAAGTGGATGCTTGGACATATGTATGTATAGGACAATCTTACTCGATATGATAATATGCTATTTGGTTTGTCTTTATCTTAACATGTGTTTATGTATTACTTGTTATTATGTATCGTTAATACATGTTGATAAAGCCCGTAAGATCATTGCTTGATTACCAGCGTTGTGATGGCAATCATACATGTGGGAACTGGGTAGTCGATAAGCACATCCTTAAATGTCCCTAGTCGTGGGAGTATCGAGACAGGGAATAGATACTCCAGAGTATACTGGTGTATACGTTTCTAGACCCCGAAGAGGGGCAATGGTTGGTCTCGCAACCATTGGTCTTTAGCACCTATGATCGTATACAGGTGCTCACTGAGGGTGAATACATTAGACGGATTCATCGAGAACTGGCTAGATGGTATTATACCAATCGTCAGATAGTAGTTCTCTGGTGACATGAGTGCAGATAGTCTGTCAACCCAAGGTCGTTATTTTTCTCATGTGAGTTCCCACTGTGCTTTGATTACTACCCTACCACGGCTCTACTGAGTCATGCAAACAGGTTTTAGTTGGGTACAATCCTAAACCAAATGGAGGCAGTGAGCGATTGTCGGGGATTCGTCTCTCTCAGTATACGGAGTCGATGTCGTGTTATGTTCGGTTGGCCAACACCATATGTCCTTGGCCAGGGCGGATTGAGAATTACAGATAAATAGATCAGTACATTCTCGGATTGTTTTGAGCCACATCTACATGACTTGTCAGGTTATTAGGGGTTTGACGTTTTCCACCCTCTAGACCCGGCATGCGATATTCTTAGACGAACAGACCAGACTGTACGGAGATTGTCACAGATAGGCTCAGTAGGAGTTTGGTTGAGTTTGCTCGTTGGCCTTCTTTTCGACAGGTACCTGAGTAGCCGTTACGTACAGCTAGTGCCGCTGACGTGCTTATGGTTAAACCCACTGACAGCAAACTGTAGAGTTTTTAGAGGCCCACACAGAGGGTTTCCCTGGTTCAGGCAAAATGATGTAGAGGCCGTATGGTTTTACGTCCAGGGTTTCGATCATATACGTGTACTAGCTACACGAATTTTGTTCGGACGGATAATACTAGCGGGCTTAGGATTAAGCCGTATTTTTGAATCATGTATTGATTTAATAATGATCTAGTATTATATTATTGGATTATTTTATCTCTTGGTATTCGTATTTTTTGTAGTACGAATACGGGTATGTATATACGGTGAGGGTATTCTTGTATTTATACTAGAATGCTTCTAGAAGAAGACACCTCATTTTGTTTTAAATCTATTTGTTTAAATAGATAATGAGGTGGAGGGAAGAGGTGTATTAAAGCATGGTTCAAGTATGGCTACTTGATTTTATTTATTCATTTGTTCTAACTATTTAAGCATTGTTGCATTATTTCTATTGAAAATGATATGCTTGATATTTTGAAAGACTTAGTCATTCTTCACTTGATGCTTCATTCTACACTTAGCTTTCTCTTTCCTCCTTTTCTCTCTTCTTCCTCAAACCTTAACCCTCTCATGAGTTGAGAAACCTAGGGTTTACGAGATAATCCAATCCAATTAACACTTTACATATTCTAAGCTATCTAAATTATCAAACTAGGTACTTTAGTTATCTCAAGTTTGAGGTTGGAGCTTGAACTATAGACTCTCGGGTGGATCGTCTTCGACGTGAGGAGGCCGATGACCAAGCTCGATCGCGAGGGATGAGGAGCCTAAGAAGGAGATTAAAAAGACCCAAAGGACTTGTTCATTTAGGTATAATCACTTTCACAGTAGATTATTACCTTTGCAAGTTTTGTTATCCAGAGCTTACGGTAGATCTTAGGATTAGTCGGTGTTGCCCACTTAAAAATTGTTTTTTGAAAACTCTGCCTCTTTACGAACCTAGTAGAGTGTGTGACACCGCCAAACATGGTATTAGAGACACTCCATAAACCTTAGATAGCTCGTAGCGACGTTTGAAATCCGCAATTTTTGTCACGCACGAACTGTCAACAAAATCAGTCCCTAAAAATGATGTTTTGAGATGTTTGCACACCCTGCGGGCTCACGGTTTGAACTGAGTAGCTGTAGGGTGAAATATGGACACCCCGGGGATACCTTGAGGAGGACTGAAGGTTGGGCCTACACCCCAAGATCACCACAAGGTGGCCTTGGTGGGTGGTGACCCGAGAGCAACCCCAAAGGTTGCTCTCGGGTCCGCCTACTGAAGGGGGCCGCCTCGTGGTGGCCCCCAGGGGTGGGTATCCCCTTAGGCCCCTTATTCGATAGTTAATTTTATCCCCTTTGCCTTTATGAAGATTCGGACAGGTTTCGAGTTTGTTTCGACTCTCGGATTGGCTTAAAACGATTTTTTTAGGGACTTTAGCTCACTGGATTTTCAAGTCTTGGAAAATCGGTTTCGTTTTCTATTTGTGCATGGAATTCTAACATTGTGGTTTTCTTTACTTGCTTCTGTGATGCGTATATGTGTTTTTTATGTAAGTGATATGCCCTAGAGGCAATTATTGTATAGTACTGGATTGTATATTACATTTTGGAAGCTTGGGATATACACAGATATAATAACAGCCTTGCTCAAAATGATAGTATATTATCTGGTTTGATTCTATATTAATATATGTATATGTTTCTTTTAATATATCGCTAATACATATTGATAGAGCTCTTAGGATCATTGCTTGACTACCAGCGTTGTGATGGCAGTTACACTAGTAGGGGCTGGGTAGTCTATAAGCACATCCTTAAGACTGTCCCTAGTCGTAGGATTATCGAAGCTGGGCATCGATACTCGTAGACTAGTGTATACGTTTCTCATCCCAACAAGGGAGATGGCCTGTCCTACAGCCATTGGTATGTCATACCGGAGATAGTATACAGGTGCTCATTGGGTAATAAGTTACACTGGATGGACTCGATGAGAACTGCTGGTTGGTATTATACCTATCATCAGTTAGCAGTTCCAGGGTGGCATGAGTACATGTTAGTCCATTGACTTGACATCACTATTCGTCTCGAGTGTGTTCCCACTGTACTTTGATCACTACCCTACCATGGCTCAAATGAGTCGTTGATTGATCTATTTTAAAGAAGTGTGTAGTAACCGCAATCAATAATGGTGTCGCATGTAGCTAACCGAGATGAGTACGGGTCGTCCTTGGGGATATGTGGAATCATTCAATCTTACTTTAGACGTGTTGATTAGAAAAGAGGAAGGAGAATAGTGAATAGTAAAGAATAGTTTCTAGAACTACGTCAAACACGGATGTAGAATACAGTTCTGGTTTAAATACGGATGTAGATTTTATAAGAAGAAGGCTTGTAGGGTTCGTTAGGATTTAGTAGTCATGGATGACTAATAAAGATTACTCCTTTTATCTATTGATAGATTTAAAACTAGATTGATAGTGATGAATGAAAATTAGGGTTCTTGGAAGAAACTAGGGTTTCCACACTATTGACCCTTGTCCTTTCATTGATCTCTATTCATGTCTAGCCCTTAACAAAACAATAGTTAATCTGATCTCAAATCGCGGTCGAGACTAGCAATAAATTGGTAGCGCGCCCGATAAGGATGTTAACGATTATTTTGCTAAACTTTATAAACTTCATAAGACTTAAAAGAAGGAAAGAAATTTTTCATCTTCCATTGATCTACCATAATCCTACGAACCCTATCAAGCGGTGAATTACTCGCGCATGATGGAGATAGAAGAACGGATAGAGATCATGATGTAAAGAAAATAAATGCAATAAACCAACTACCTTTATTAATCAACTTGATCAATTATACTTTTTGTTCCTTTAGAAAGTGGAATACAAAACCCTAGTTTGCTTCTCGATTTATCTTGAAGGAGGTAAATGAACAGCCGATTGATCAACGTGGATGCGTGAGTCAACTTGAATTTCGTGATCTCTTCGGTTTGATGAACTTCCAAGAGGGGCTCTGAGTTCTATTTATAGTCACAGAACTTGCAATCCCTAGATTCCATAAATTAGGGTTTGTTGAGGCGATCTTACACAGAAAATCCTACATCCCAACTCCCCTATATAGCCGTGGATCCGCCGCATTAGGTAGGGTTTGGCCGCGGTTGGGTGGCACTCTGGTGGGGTCTTGGATGCAAATTTCTGGAGCTTCAACTTGTTGACATGTGGTGATCTTTTGAATATCTGGATTTTGGAAATTTTCTCTAAGTCTCTTCCAGAATTGATTTCATGATTTATTTCAATATTTCGGCAGATTTGATCTCGATATCTCGGATTTTCTTGATTCCGGTCCTGATGTAATTTCTGCACAATATCTCAATGAATAATGTTAGTAATATTTGGTATTTGTTTGAGATATTATCCTAGCCATTTTATATGATATTATATTTTAAGAATATTGATTAAGGATATTTGGTATGATATGCATATTTAAATTATCAAAATATTATATGCATACATTTTCCATCATAATGTTAATTATAATATATAAACATATGAAAATAGTATTTTTACAGATAAACCCCATATGTGTCATATTTATAATAAATATCTTTAGATATTTAAGAAAAGTAAGGAAAATATCATATCAAATGCGCGATATTTTTGACTGAACAAATATCCCCAAACTTAACTTTGATCTTCCTGAGCAAACTAGTTATTCAAGAGAAGGAGAAAAAGAAAAAGAAAACCTAATAGCACACTTTTGTAGGAAACACGATTGCACTGAGTATGTGCAACAAGCCGTTGAACCTCTAGGTTTCCCTAGTTGGAAGAGTGTTGTCTCCTGAGAGTTTTCAGCGGATTACACCCACAAAATCCTATAATAAAAGAAAGATGGTGAAAGTTACATACAAAAATAAGAACTATAAAAGAAATAACTTGAAAATAAGAGTTTCTAACTACACTAGCTTTTCGGTTGCTATGAGCCCTATCTTAATGGTCGTGAAAAGATGTTAGAAATCACATCATCCCTCAATAAAACATCGCCTTTAGTTTTCCACCCTGTCTATCTTCCAAAAATCGATCATATACCCCTACGTGTGTGTAAAAGACATCTCTACACTTAGAGAATTCAATTTAAGCTATCATACTCTTGTCCATCTTCATCAGGACTTTTTAGTTGGTAAATATTTTAGATGGAATTGCTCACACATCTTTCATGTGACCGTTAATACTTCTTGAGATACTAACCAACCGGTTACAAAATGTGCTCGCGCATTTAGGCGTAATTGCTCGTCATGCAACACCTAAGACTTAGTAGTGGCTCCCAAACCAGTTGGTCTAAGACACTAGGTGATAAAGCACCCTTGCTATATTTTTTTGCTGCCATGGTAATTACAAAAACAATGTTCATTTTTTTCCTTCACCATTTTTTTATTTTACTTCATACCAAGGCTTTTAGACAAGAGCATTTCAATGTATCCTCTACTATCCCAAGTTTCTAGATGTGTGACAGTGCGTATAGTAGGGTATCGACGTTCAAATGTTTGGCCTCAAGAATAGGGACTATTTTCAGACTTATTTTTATCCTTAGATTAGTAATTTCTTTCATCTTACTAACCCTTGGGACAACGGCTTATAACTACTTATTACTAGCTTCGTTTAAGAAAACATCTAACTTTCTTGCTTTTCTCAAACTATTCTTATCTTTAATATGTAATTTTTCACTTTCTAATCTTTTATTATCAAAATTTTTTTTTGTATAATGCCTAGTGCCAAAAGATAATTCATTGAATAGAAACCTCCCCCAAACATGTTTTCAGTAGTGTCCTCACTGATGTTGTTCTTTGAGCGCATAGACCTGTAGACTTGGGAAGAGAAAATGATAGGGGTAAAATAATAGTTAAATGAAAACTACTCCCAAACTTGTACTTGGCATGCACGGATATTCACTACTACAAATAAGGGTTGCCCCTATAGATATATGCGTAGGGGCGAAAAAATACCCCGTAGGTGCAAAGGCCGCAGGTGCAAGTTGAGGCCCTGAACTTGCCCCTACGGGTAAATTCTTGCCCCTACGGATTTCTGTGTAGGTCCTGTTGCCCCTACGGAGTAATCCGTAGGGTATAAAATTTTATATTATTTACGGTTTTTTTTAATATATTACATGTACCTACGGACACAACCGTAGGTCCATGTACTACCCCCTACGGATATATACGTAGGTACCTATCCGTAGGGGCAAAATATCAGGATTCCTGATATTTTGCCCCTACGGATAACGCCGTAGGGGAGAGGCAGTGGCCCCTACGGATATGTCCGTAGGGGCACTCCCAACCCACTGGTAGGGGAAATATCAGTTACTGCTGATATTGTGCCCCTACGGATATAACCGTAGGGGCAACATGTATACCTACGGATTAATCCGTAGGTACATATTATCTGTATTTTTTTTTAAAAATGGGCTGCTTGATTTTTTCCCGCCCTGTGCACAATAATATATACATCAATCAAATATAAAATTAATCATCACACAACATATATTGCAATATTCATAATCACATCTCACGCATATATATAATATACAAAAGAAACCCAAAAAATGAATATGATATAAATATAAACCAATATCAATATAGTTTCAAAATGTAGTACAATGTGTATGATATAAATAAATACATGTTTCAAAAAATAAGAACCAAAAAGCTACCCTAGTTCGGTCCATCTCCACTTCCGAATAACGATAGAATAATGCGCGCCTGCTCCTCGGTCAATAAACTCTGCAATTCATCGCGAGCGGGAGTCTGAGCGGCATGTGGAGCTGGCGATGTGGTCTGCGCAGCCGCCGTCGAGGTAGTCGCTTGCGGAGCCGCGGCTGCGGGAGTCTGAGTGGGCGGTGGAGCTATAGGAGCTGTCTGCGGAACCGCAGCCGATGTAGTGGCTTGCGGAGCCGCAGCCGAAGGAGATGCATGTGGAGGCTCGGCCGATGTACCCTATCGCGTCTGGACCTAATGTGTCTAATAAGCATGTAAGAACTGTGTATTATTCGAATTCGTATCATTATTAAGTTATTTCGAAACCCCGTTTGGATATCTAGTTTGTTGTTTATTTTAATTACATCTGTATGTATGATTAATCAAACTTAAGTCTAAAACCAAATAAGCTTAAGCTACGTACTAATTATGGATATGTTGATATCTATATAATATGACATGATATTTTACTATAAAGCAGAATACATACCAGCATCTCCTTCAACTCCTGAACGGTGGCCCTCAAGCTCTCCAGTTCCTGATGGACACGTCGGTCACTGGAGACGGAGGAAGTAACCGCCGGGGTGGAGTCCAACCTCATATGGGCCCTGCTAGGGCCCAGTCCCCGGCCTCTCTCCCAACCTCTGTGGTGCCTTCCGTGTGCGGCGTCCAGAACTGGGGTTAGCAGCCTCGGATCGCTCTGTCCGGTAAAATCGATCCCCGAGGCCTGGGCCTGCTCAACCACCCGCTCCTACACCCACATTAAGCAGTAAAGTATAAGTATAAAATTTAAACTTGAACCTTCCAAAACTAAAATTTCAAATTTGGGTACAAAAAATATTAACACTTACGCAGTACTCCTGGGTAGCGACGTCGGGATATCGAAGCTCGCCCGTGGCGGGATCTGTCGAGGTGCCGTGGACGGCAAGATATGCGGACAGCACGCTCGGTGTACCACCTGACGCCATGGTCCGAGATGTCTGCAATATTAGAAAGTAACTCTTAATATTAGAAATATTAGAAAATAACTCTTAATATTGCAGAATATCACAAAGGTCGATCTATTGTAATTTACCGATAACTCCATAGCTCTAGTAATGTTCCTCGAGCCACCTGTGTAAGTGGGGCGACCCCTCTTCGCCGACTTCCTGTTCTCTGTATTCTGAGCGGCCTGTTTCTGCACAACGCATTAACATTTAGTTTTCTAATTAAGAAACACAAAGAAGTAAATTATATCATAAATAATGAATTACATTTAAAATACATACCTGTTTGCGTTGGGAGTCGAAATAAGCGCACAATAGAGGCCATGTCTCTACGTCGACTCTCGCAAACACCGGAGTAGATAGGAGGGCCGCTCTCTCTGCCTCGGGGGTCGCCATCCACAGGGAGTAGCAGTCGGCCTTCAGTTCATTCCTGTTGTATCGGACCTTGGCCTGCATGTTCTTCATCAGGCCATTGTACAGAGCATGAAGGTCGAGCACCCTCCCCGGGTGATCAGGGTCGGCTACAGGCTGAAAATCGTAATCCAACTGAAAATACAAAAAAACATTGTTATTAGATTGCAAGTGTTAATAATAAATATATTGGATAGATCAAATGAAAATATATATTAATACATACCCGAGCCTGATCAAAGAAGAGGGCGAATGAGCGCTGGTGCTGCTCGCCCCACTCAACGTGAAGTGGATAGTTCTTCACGAGCCGGCTCTCGTCCTCCAAATACCGGCCGAACCTCTCGGCATGAGGACCGGTATAGCGATAGTCAAGGGTAAAAAAAAGGGGGAATGCTGCCTCCCCCCTAGCTCTGTCAGGCCTCAGCCTATGGGACTGATTCGGGCCTCGAGTCCCCCTCTGGGGATGGGGAGGCCCTGCGTCTGCACAAAATATCAAGACAATCAATAATAAGACAAAGTTGTATTAAGAAATCAAGGTTAAACGAAAATTCAAGTGTGATATATACCTCCGGTGACTATCGCACGAGCCTGGGCCCGGGCAGCAGCACGAGCGGGACGATAGTTCCTCCGGTGAGGAACAACCGGGATCCCGGATGCGGACGCATCCCCTCCAACTAGAAAATAAACATCGACGCTAAATTTCCATGAAGTTCATATTTATTCTATAAAGCATATGTAAAATGAATAAATATTTTAAATTTATTCATACTAACCTGCAGACGATACGAAGGGTATGGAAGCGGCAGGAGTGGCCCCTGCGGAAGATGTGGACGCACCACCTATAATTAGACAATTAAAAATAGATTATATAAGTAATTGCAAAAAGAATGTGTAGATCAATAATATAACGTTCTAAATCAATATGCATGCACTATAGGATATATAAACATACCCGCAGGTGCGGTGGTGTCACCACCTACAGCTAGACAATAATAAAAATTGCTAAGTAAGAGCAAAAGGAATGTGTGTATTTATGATATAGCATTCTAAATCAATATACATACACTATATGATATATAAACATACCTGGAGGAGCGGGGGTGGCCTCTGTCCCAGATGTGGACGCATCACCAACAACTAGACAATCAAACATTGACAATATAAGTAATTTTGACATAAACAGGCATGGATATCTATAATATTACATTCAAAATGGATATGCGTGCAGTATATCTGGAGGTGTGGCAAAATTCACACGGAAGGAGGCATCCGAAGGGGTCTCCGATCTAGGTGCAAGACCGGCCCTCTGAAGCTCCCTACGGAGCTCTCCGGGCGGCAGAACCGCTCTGCCTCTGCCGCGGCTGGAGCTCCTGCCGCCCCTCGCTGCTCCCGACATCGTCATCAAATCTAGATAAACGGTTCGTGGATGCATTAGACAATCATTAAAAGCATTGACTATATATGTATAGAGCGTAAAATGTGAAGTAATAATATAACATTACCGATAACCTTTTTCGTTTCGTGGGCGCATCATACATATCTACTTGGATTTCATCGTCGATGTCATTTCTAACCCACGTAACTTCATGATCGGTCGAAGACAACCCGTCCTTCGAAACAGACGGTCGGAGCACTTTAAGCCTTCTCTCTTCTTCGTCCTCATCGCTGTCCTCGTATTCTGGGACATCGTAGACATCTCTGGGTTTCCATCGGCATACAACACTCCACCCCAGATGCTTCAAACACTGTGAGTAGTATACTTGGAACGCTTGGTTCGGAAGGATAAATGGATCGTCCTGACCGTAAAATCGAAGTGTGTTCACACTGGTCAACCATATTCATCTTTCCAAGTCCCAAGACTGCTTCTCCACCTGTCCGTATCGGTTCGCGGATCGTACCAAGTACACTGGAATATATAAAAGGGTTCTGATCGTCCGGGATAGTGGATGCCGAGTATACAATTTAAGTACACATAGTAAATCACACCGTCCGATCCTACCATCGCAATCCCACTATTCTGAGTGGTTCTAGATGTTTCTATGTCTTTAACTTCGAATTTGTATCCAAGGACACCAAATCCTTTGTAATATGCAACCTCCATACTAGGAAATTGAGCTAAACATCTTGAATCACTCTCAAATGATGCAGACAAGTTTGGATCGTGGATCTAACAAAACAAATTTTACGACAAATACATAACGATACAAGTTTAGATTAAAACTGATAGCAATAAAATGTTATTCGAATAACTTACATGATCTGTGACCCAATCACAAAAATTATCCTGATGGTATTTTTCCAAACGTTCTTCGTTCCAATCAGGATGCCCCTCACGTACCTCGTTAAAATGAGTTCTGTTTTCGACAAATAATTATGACATTAATATTATGTCATTTCATACACACACAAACACAGATATAACAATTAATCCAAAAGAACTTACTCTCTAATTTGTTCAAGACATGCGCAATTAAGCAAGATAAACCGGTATATCTTGTTGATAAACATAATGTCTACCCTCTTATACCCGGCTTTACCATATGGCCCGTCTTGAATTCTTCGTGGTCGGTTAAGCCTTGTCTCAATGTTCTCGTCCAGATAGCGGGAACAAAATGTGGTTGCTTCATCAAGAAGATAACCTTGCATGATATAACGCTCTGGTCGATTTTTATTGCGTATATACTTCTTAAGAGTATAGAGGTACCTAATGAGAATATGTTGAATAAATAAATACGGGCATACAGGACAACAATAAATTTATAAATTGCACGAAACGAAAAATTACACGTACCTCTCGACGGGATACATCCATCGATATTGTACCGGTCCGGCTAACTTCGCCTCAGTTGCAAGATGAACCGTCAAGTGTATTATGATATCGAAGAATGACGGTGGGAATATACGTTCAAACTTGCAAAGTATCAACGCAATAGAATTTTCTATTTTATCCAGCGTCGCAACCTCTAGTGTTTTAGCACACAACTCCCTGAAAAAACAACATAGGTCGTTGATTACTAGACCAACCGAGTCAGGGAGAGAAGTCCTGAGGGCTAATGGAAGAAGGTGCTCCACAATAACATGGTGATCATGACTTTTCAGCCCATCGATCTTGCCCTTCACAATTTTTATTTTCTTGCTGAATGATCCTGAGAAACCTGTGAGGACTTTCAAATCATGCAACACCTGCAGGAATCTTTTCTTCTCCGGTTGTGACATATGATAAGCGGCATTGGGAAGTACAAACTTGTCCGGTTTACCCGCTACCGGTCTAGGGTGCAATTCACTTCTTATTCCCCACTCTTGTAGATCCATCCGAGCATTCATGTTGTCTTTCAATTTTCCGTCTTTACACAGAAGCAAGTTAAGTATGTGCTCTGATACTCCCTTCTCTATATGCATGACGTCCAGACAATGACGCACTGAATTTGTAGACCAGTACGGAAGCTCGAAGAAAATGCTTAACTTGTTCCAATATTGTGGTTTGACCTGTTTCGTCGGATCCATCCCGAAGGTCACGTTATTGTAACCATCCCATTTAGCAGTCACGTCCTCTCCGGACAATGGGGATGGAGGTTCAAGAACCTCCTGATGACCATCAAAGTGAACCGTGTCTAACCTATAGGGGTGGTCTGGAGGCAGAAAACGTCGATGGCCGTAATAACAAACCTTCCTGCTAAAATTCAAAAATTTTGATGTTGTGTGTTCATGGCAATGAGGACATGCTTTGTGACCATGTACGGACCAACCTGATAGCATTCCATACGCAGGAAAGTCATTAATTGTCCACATTAAAGCCGCACGCAGTATGAAGGTTGTATTTGTGTTTGAATCATATGTCTCTACACCATCAATGAACAAAGTTTTCAGCTCCTCGATTAGAGGTCGGAGATAGACGTCGATATTGTTCCCCGGTGAGTTTGGTCCGTCGATAAGAAGAGGCATCATAAAGTATGATTGGTCCATAGCCAACCAAGGCGACAGATTATAAATTATCATTACAACGGGCCATGTACTGTGACTTCCAGCCATATAGTTGAATGGGCAGAAGCCATCGATAGCCAGTCCGAGCCGGACATTGCGAGGATCGCTACTGAATATTGCGTGCCTCCTATCGAAATCCTTCCATGCCGGTGAATCTCTTGGATGGCTCATTTTTCCATTTTCGCTTGGAGGAGCACGGTGATGCCAAATCATTGCCTCGGCTGTTTTCGTGCACCTGAATAGCCTCTGTAGCCTCTGTGTTATGGTAAAGTATCGTGCTATCTTCACAGGTATATCGGGCTTCTTATCAGAATCTTTCGGCTTATACCTGGCCTCTCCGCATGTTGGACACTCTTTCAAATCTGAATTCTCTTTCCGATACAACACGCAATTTTTAGGACATGCTTGAATCTTCTCGCACTTTAGACCCAAATCAGACATCATCTTCTGGGCTTCGTACCAGCTTTCGGGCACATTATTTCCCGGAGGCATAGAATCTTTCAAGAATGAAAGAAGCATTGTGAATGACTTGTTGCTCCATCCATTTTGGCACTTAATCTGGAAAAGTTGGACGAACCATGAGAGGGTGGAATACTTCGCATTCTCATAAATTGGTTTCCTAGCATCATTCATGAAATTTTCATATTTATCCGCACGCGGTCCTTGACCGGAAGGAATGTCATCTTCGGTACGAATAGATTCACCTAGGGCAGCCTCTACCATATCCTCCATTTCTTCTGATGGAAATAAATTTCCGTCTCCTGCCGCATTACCGAATTCTTCTTCTTCTCCTGCCGCATTATCATGTTCTCCTTCTTCTTCTACCGCAGTACTGCATTCTTCTCCTTCCCCGTGATATTTCCAGGTTGTATAAAGTCTAGTAAACCCATGTTTTACAATATGAAGCTCTGCCAATTCTACCTTCTGCCAGTACTTATTGCCACATCTATTGCACGGACAGAGAATCTTCTCTATTATGATCTTATTATGTGCGCGTGCAAATTCAAGGAAAGCAGCAACTCCTGCGACAAACTTAGGTTGCATACGTTGTTTCCAATCCACATACATCCAGTCCTTAACTCTGACGTACTCATGGGCCATGTTAGACTGTATAACATATAAATTGTAGGTTATGCTGACTATATTGAGAAATATAAGAACGGGATAGTTACTGACAAAGGAGAAAATCCGTGTATATGCTTTGTGTGTGCGTTTGTCGTTGAAAAGAATAAATTATCGCACGTATGTTAACCGATAGACGGGGACTAAGTGGCGCTTTTAGTTTCATATATGAGTATCGATGGGAATATGAAGGTTTCATATTATCATATATTGGTTTTAACCCGAACATCTCGAATCGCTCTCTAATTATGCGTTTATTGTGTATTCTTGTTGTATGTGTGTGTTCCGGCTGTCGGGGGTAGGCTTCTATCCCATTAAGAATGTATAGAGCGAACGCCCATCACTTGTGCTTTCAACCGTTTCGAGTAAATTTCGGCAGCACCTCCCCGCTGTTCTCCGAGTACACTGTAATAGAATAAATAATCATTTCAAAGCTGTGAAACAACGTTGAAATGAATATCTAATCTATCTTTGTACACGGAGAGCCAGCGGAAAGGTACCGACGAAATATCTCAAAACGGATGAAAACACAAGTGAATGAAGGCGTTTGCTTTATACATTCTTAACTTGTCCACACGGGACAAATCTATGGGTTACCATACGATTGAATTTTCTCGTCGCGTTGACTATACGACGGTTGTTAGTATCGAGCTATACTGTCCGATATTTAACAACCTTCGTATAGTTCTAGGTCACGATGAGCATCGTACGTATGTTAACCGATAGACGGGGACTAAGTGGCGCTTTTAGTTTTATATATGAGTATCGATGGGAATATGAAGGTTTCATATTATCATCGAGTATCATATATTGGTTTTAACCCGAACATCTCGAATCGCTCTCTAATTATGCGTTTGTTGTGTATTCTTGTTGTATGTGCGTGTTCCGGTTGTCGGGGGTAGGCTTCTATCCCATTAAGAATGTATAGAGCGAACACCCATCACTTGTGCTTTCAACCGTTTCGAGTAAATTTCGGCAGCACCTCCCCGCTGTTCTCCGAGTACACTGTAATAGAATAGATAATCATTTCAAAGCTGTGAAACAACGTTAAAATGAACATCTAATCTATCTTTGTACACGAAGAACCAGCGGAAAGGTACCGACGAAATATCTCGAAACGGATGAAAACACAAGTGAATGAAGGCGTTTGCTTTATACATTCTTAACTTGTCCACACGGGACAAATCTATGGGTTACCATACGATTGAATTTTCTCGTCGCGTAGACTATACAACGGTTGTTAGTATCGAGCTATACTGTCCGATATTTAACAACTTTCGTATAGTTCTAGGTCACGACGAGCATCGCACGTATGTTAACCGATAGACGGGGACTAAGTGGCGCTTTTAGTTTCATATATGAGTATCGATGGGAATATGAAGGTTTCATATTATCATCGAGTATCATATATTGGTTTTAACCTGAATATCTCGAATCGCTATCTAATTATGCGTTTGTTGTGAATTCGTGTTGTATGTGTAACATGATTTTAAACCATTGAGATCAAGATTGATAGAACTGATCATCCTATATTGCAATAGCATTTATCAACCAAAAACTATTGTTGCAATGGTATTCATCTATAACAATCAACAATTAAAACTACAAATGTAGAATACTGATATCATAAAGCGTTATACGCAACATTGATCGGTATTCATCATTTTCTTCGTTATCATCTAAGATGTGGATACATCAAATTTCATGTGATTCTATAACTTTTTCATCGTTGATTTAGCAATGTAAAAATTTTTATTGCCCTTAATTTTAAACCCACTAAATCAACGGTGAAAAGTTGTAGAATCACATGAAATTTGTTGTACCCACATCTTAGACGATAACGAAGAATATGATGTATGTCGATCGTCGGAAAAAATAAGGAAGGACGTATTTTTTCGACGCTATAAGAGAAAATTCCCTCCTTCATTATATATATATATATATATATATATATATATAATTTTCCAACAAGGGGTTAGGATATCATCAAGTCATGTGACAACACTAGATAAATTAATCTTAATGGAGTTTTTGTCTAATCAAATTCAACTCCAACCATCATTTTAAAAGAACGAACCAACATCATTAAAAAAATGTAAATACCAACTCCAAATTCCCAAAAAAGTAACGAGTAGGATGAAAATAAAGCCTATCCGTGCTTTTTGTTCTCTTTGTAAGCAGCATTATAAATGGCCGAGTTACGAAATATGTTGTTAGGCATGAGTTAATCCGATAAACAAATTCAGATCATTTAATCATATTTATCTTCCTAAAAACCCGTCATTGATTAAAAGTTGATAGCAATGATCAAGCAACACGGGAATTTAACCAACACTGTTCACGTATAATCAATCTTGCACCACTAATCATTCCTACGACAACCGTTAGTCGACAATCAGATGGATCTCTCTCTAAATCATAACCTGCTGTCAAACGTTTTTCTCCCATCAAATCAATTATACTAGTATAGGTCGCGATGAGTACAACCGTCAAAACCAATCACACCGCCCACACACGAAAACTAGCCATGCTCATAACATTTACATATCCTCAACTAACCCATTAAAACTCTCTCCAAGTTGGATATTAGTTGACCAACCACCATTAAACCGCCCACACACGAAAACTTGCCATGCCCACCCTAGCCCCAGCCCCAACCCCAACCTAGCCCCAGCCCCAGCCCCAGCCCCAGCCCAGCCCTGCCCCAACCTAACCCTAACCCCAGCGCGGCCAGCTAAACCCGAACCCCAACCCTAAGCCAAACCCTAACCACAGCCCCAGCCCCAGCCGCAGCCGAACCCTAACCCTAACCCTAACCCCGACCCCGACCCCGACCGCGACCCCTGCCGAACCCCAACTCGCGCGCGCAACCTCAGACCCAGCCATGAACCCTAGCCCTAAATAATCAAAAAATTCTTTAATTTACATGAAGATTTACTCACCTGAACGGAGGTAGCGACGACCTGAACGGCGGAGGCGACGACGAGAACGGCGGTGGCGACGAGAACGGCGGTGGCGACGAGGAGAACGGCGGTGGCGATGACGAGAACGGCGGTGGCGATTTGGGGATTTTCTTTCACGTGCGATCGAGAGAGGAAGAAAGTGAGCGTAGGCGATCGATCTGTGCCTTTATTAAATCGATATTTAGTTTCCCCTACGGATTTGTTGGTAGGTCCTTGGTTTGCGGCTCCGTAGGGGCAAACACCAAATTAAGAATTAATATTTTTATTCTTGGACGTTTGGGCCCGTAGAGGCAACCTTTTAGCCCTACGGATTAATCCGTAGGGCCTACTTAAATCTGCCCCTACGGATTTCAATATCCGTAGGGGCAACCCCGTATTTTAGTAGTGATTCAGTTAAGTCATTTTTCACTCACCTCCATTCTTAAGACGAGACAATGTTATCGAGACATGGAGATGAGGCGGAGGAAATTTAGTTATAATAAAGCGACTCCTGTAAAAACAGGAGCTCCTCCACTGGGTCAGCAGAAAAATTGTTAGTTATATGTATGCCCTAAAGGCCATTACTATACATGTGATGTATATTGCAGTGGATGCTTGGACATATATAGAGAGGACTTTCTTGCTCGACATGATAGTATGCTATCTGGTTACACTTTACCTTAACGTGTACACTGATTCTCTCTCTTTTACATGTTGGTAAAGCCCTTAGGATGTGTACTTGACTACCTGGACTATGATGCGGACCATACTAGTGGGGACATGGTACTCCATAAGTACATCCTTCAAGATCCCTAGTCATGGGTGTATCGAGACGGGGCATCGATATACCTGAGTAGACTAGCGTATACCTTCTCGACCCATACAGATAGGCGATGGATGATCCCATATCCATTGGTGTTTGACATCAGAGATGATATACGGGTGCTCAGTATAGACTGGGTACACTGGACAGACTCGCCGAGAACTCCCAGATGGTATTATACCTTACGTCAGATGGCAGTTCTCTGGTGACACTGGTGCAGGTTAGTCTGTAGACCCGAGATCGTCATAGAGTCTTGTGTGATTCCCACTGTGCTTTGATTTCCACATTACCACGTCCAAGAGGGCGTGCAAAACGGTGGTTTTTTGGGTACAGTCCCGAGTCACATGGAGGCAATGAGCGATAGGAGGGGTTTCGTCTCTCCCGGTATTGGGGGTTGATATTGCGCTATGCTCGATTGGCCATAACAGGGAAGTCCCTGGCCAGGGCTGGTTTAGAGATTTACTGGTAAGTGTTACTATTAGTTTCTCGACCCGTTATGAGCCTCGCATCGGCGTGACTTATCGGTTATTGGGGTCTGACGTTTACCACCCCTAGACTTGATATGCGACATATCAGACGAGGAGACCGGACTGTACGGTAGTGTCCCTGTCAGGATTTTTGCAGGAGTTGGAGCGGGCTTGCTTGCTGATCTTCTGATCGCTCAATACCCGGGTAGCCGTTACGTCCAGCTAGTACCGCTGACGGCTTGTGGGTGCTTGATATGATCATCACCTACTGCCGGCGTATTGACGAGTCTTTAGAGTCCTACATAGAGGTTATACTGGCTCAGGCAAAATGAAATAGGAGCGCATATGTGATATGTGCGGGACCGAGAATAATGCGAGTATGAGATACCGTATTCTATTCTCGCGATGATTGTATCGATCGGTTATATGCGATATAACCGGGATATCGAATCAAGTGTTGATTCGATAAATCGATACATTGGATGTTAGTCGGTTATATGTGATATAGCCGGATTATTAAGTCAAGTGTTGATTTGATAATTTAGTGTATAATTGTATATGTGATATACTAATTTACATTAACTAACATTGGCTTGTTAGTTATATGTATGCCCTAGAGGCCATTACTGTACATAGGATGTATATTGTAGTGGATGCTGGGACATATATAGGGAGGACTTTCTTGCTCGACATGATAGTATGCTATCTGGTTACACTTTACCTTAACGTGTATACTGATTATCTCTCTGTTACATGTTGGTAAAGCCCTTAGGATGTGTACTTGACTACCTGGACTATGATGCGGATCATACTAGTGGGGACATGGTAGTCCATAAGTACATCCTTCAAAGTCCCTAGTCGAGGGTGTATCGAGACGGGGCATCGATATACCAGAGTAGACTAGCGTGTACCTTCTCGACCCATACAGATGGGCGATGGATGATCCCATATCCATTGGTGTTTGACATCAGAGATGGTATACGGGTGCTCAGTGGAGACTGGATACACTGGACGGACTCGCCGAGAACTCCCAGATGGTATTATACCTCACGTCAGATGGCAGTTCTCTGGTGACACTGGTACAGAGTAGTCTGTTGACCCGAGATCGTCATAGAGTCTTGTGTGGTTCCCACTGTGCTTTGATTTCCATCTTACCACGTCCAAGAGGGCGTGCAAAACGGTGGTTTTTGGGTACAGTCCCGAGTCACATGGAGGCAATGAGCGATAGGAGGGGATTCGTCTCTCCCGGTATAGGGGGTTGATGTTGCGCTGTGTTCGATTGGCTATAACAGGAAATCCCTGGCCAGGGTTGCTGAGATTTACTGGTAAGTGTTACCAGTAGTTTCTCGAATTGTTATAGACCTCATATCGACACGACTTATCGAGCTATTGGGGTCTGACGTTTACCACCCCTAGGCGAGATATGCGACATATCAGACGATCAGACCGGACTGTACAGTAGTGTTACTGTTTGGATTCACTGGAGTGTGAGCGGGCTTGCTCGTCGATCTTCAGATCGCTCAATACCCGGGTGGCCGTTACGTTTAGCAGACCGCTTGCGGCTTGTGGGTGTTTGATATGATCATCACCTGCTGCCGGCGTATTGACGAGTCTTTAGAGTCCTACACAGAGGTTTCCTGGCTCAAGCGAAACGAAATAGGAGCGCATATGAGATATGTGCGGGACCGAGAATAATGCGTGTATGTGATACCGTATTCTATTCTCGCGATGGATGTATCGATTGGTTATATGCGATATAACCTAGTTATCGAATCAAGGATTGATTCGATAAATCGATACATTGGATATTAGTCGGTTATATGCGATATGACCGGATCGTTAAATCATATGTTGATTTAATGATTTAATGTATAATTATATATTTGATATATTACTTTGCATTAACTAGTATCGGTTCACTTTAAATGGATTTTCTCGCTCGGATGTGCGCATTGCATATGCGATATGATTTTGTGTACTTGCTTGTATCATGTTTGATGATACATGCCTTTTGGTTAAGTGTAAAGAATTAAACCTTGGTTAATGAAATGGTTAGGGTTTACTTTTTCCTTATTCATTTCATTCATTTATTAATCTTTTTTCTTTTTGGAAAAAGGAAAAGATATGAGAAGAAATGGTGGCTTTTATTTGTTTGCACTTGAAGTTTCTTGAAGCTTTCATAAAGTAACCATTTTTGTCTCATGCTTAAACCTAACCATTCCACTAAACCATGATTCACTCTCTACACCTAACCATGGTTCTATTATGATAAGAATGGATTATTCTTTTCTTTTCTAATTATTCTTATCATAACAATAATCATCATCATCTTCTTCTTCTTGAAAATGAAAGCTTACTTCATCAATGGTGTTTTGAGCATAAGTGTGAGAAATCCAAATCTAAATTGAACCCACTTCCTATTTCTTCATCCTCTACCTCTTGCTAAGTAGTAGAGTGTGTTTTCTTCACAAGTTTCATCACTTGGTGAAGTTGGAGCTTGATCTAGCGATGCCTCGACGTAGATCATCTTCGGCATGGACATCGATGACCTAGCTTGCCCATTCTCCGACGAAGCCGACGCTAGAGCCCGGGAACTCATTTGGACAGCGAGGGGACTTCGTTGCGGAGCTATGGAGGTGGAGCACCGGATCTACAAAGGTTGTATTTCCGTATTCTTTATAGTTAAGTTGTTAACTAGTTTCTAGTTTCGCCTAAACTTTAGCCAACGATCCGTATTAGGGTTTCTTGGCACCTAGATTTTTTGAAATTGACATGGTTGATGCCTTGTGAGACCTCTTGGGAGTGCCTAGGAACCCTGCAGTGGTATCAGAGCCTAGCTAGAGCCTTAGGCGAAGTCTAGACGGAGTTTGAAGTCCGAACGAACCCGAAACCCCAAACCAAAAATGCTCTCTGTCCTTTTTTCAAAAACGTGGTTTTTCCAACATTAAAAATGCTTAAAACATTCAGCAGGGAAATATAAGAATTACGGCGCAAAAAGTTTCTGATGAACAGTACATATTGCTGCGGAACAGCGGTTCCGCGGCAAAAATGTGACATCATCAATTCCTGTTTGCACAGTAACTCCTATTTTATTATGCTGGATTTTCTGGGAATTTTTAATTTTTATTCAAGAGTTGAATTTTCAGGGGTTGTTTTGGGGATTCGGTGTTTCGATCGGAGTATCAAATTTTGTCTGTGTGGCTTTCCGGATAATTTTTAGAATATGTTAAAAAGTTCGACCGGATATAAATACCCAATTTTTCCCCTGTCGGGAAATTTCCAAGTGTTGGATTTTTCCGTAGTTTAACGACGTTCTAAGTAGTGCAAGTAACGCGATGGTCCCTCTAGAAGACAACAAACCTTAACTCGATTATGTGACCGTCTTGAACTGCCCTTTGAACCTTAGGGTTTGGGGCAGTACGGCGTGCCACATGTGAGGCGTTGGCTTGACCCTTCTACGGCTGGACCGTTGGTACTGAGGCACAAACTGAATATTGTTAGACTTATTTCATGTGTTGATTTGTATCGGGAAAACTTGGGTGTTCAATTGTTCGATCGGAAAGTTTGACATTTTCTATTTATCCGGAATGGGATACAATAATTGGAATTCACAAGTAGTTATGAGATAACTGAATGAATGTTATAAACATAGCAGTTTAGTCTCACTTGATCGGTTGCTACGGAATTTTGATGTGATCAAAAGTCCGTTGCAATCACGTAGAGTACGCGGATACTCGCCGGGTAAACTTAATAGACAGCCTCACTCTATAGCCCCGACCAAGTGACTGTAGGAGAACCCCGTCGCCGAAAGCATCCGTTTGGGTGCTCGCGGCAGCGGTGTTCCGCCTTGGTGCACTTCGTCGACGGTATCGGGGGTGCGGCCGTCTACTGAAGTTTGCGACGAGCATTCGATCAGGATGTCGGGAATCCTGTTGAATTGCCCGACTTGGTATTGAAAAATATTTTCGATTTTGAGACTAAAATGCGGGGTTTATAATTGTTAGGCATGCGATGTCTAAAGAATTCATTTGGTCAGGCATGCGATGTCTGAGGTGATTGCGGATTCCAACTGTTGTAGTTTTACACTTTCTTTTCTGTGACCGTAAGTGTAATATGTGATATCGCCGGTTTCGTTGCTATATGTCAACGACAATTGGGATGCGCATATTTACTTACGTTGATGACATGTGATGTTATGTGTTGCGGGATATGTTATATTGGATCGTCGTGTTTGAATAGCCGGGGGTTTTTATGTGAGATGGGTGTTTTTCATTTTCATTCATGTAAAAAACTTGTATGTAATATTCTTTTATTGGGGCACTTCCAGGTTGCGGAAGATGTCACCGTTTGTATATTATTTACTTTTCCGCACTAGGATAGACCCAAGGAAGAGGGCACAAGTAACCGGGTTCTGGAGTCTAGTGGGAGACCAACTCGAGGAGTCGAGTCCGGGTCTCCTAACTCCAGAATCGGTAGGGTTGCTTGCCGCTCTCGTAGGGGTCTAGGGGTGTGGGTTTGGCTATTCATCACGACCGTGGAATCCGTGTTTTATACTGGCTCGTATTGAAAACACGGACGTCCTAGTATATCCAATATTTCATATGTTTCTTCTGCTGCGATATCTGTGATGTGATCATGTGATGTTCTGTGATAGATACATTATATAGTATATATGATATATTATATAGACGTTACTTATGTTTTACACCCGCGCTAGCCCTGCCCCGCTCTGCCGTTAGTTACCTAACCTAACGGTGCACGAGGGGACATCGAGGCGAATGCGGATGGCATAAGTGTACGTCGTATTTATCTGTGATGTTTAGGTATTTGAATGATGGGACTTCATTAATGTGATTAATGAAATAAAAGAAACCTAATGATGTTGTAGAATCGAATTTCAAAATAAAAAGGGTAGCTACAGTTCTTGCTTTGCACAGAGGTATATGTGATATATCCTGCACCTTATTCGATGAGGAAAGGACCGAGATCCCTTCACCGGGAGTGACTCCTTTAGCAATAACTGGCAGATGCTACACACTCGGTTTGTCTTTTGATTGCTTTTAAGAGTTTGTGCTTTGCACGGTGATATATATGATATATCCCGCACCTCATTCGACGAGGAAAGGACCGACGATCCCTTCACCGGGAGTGACTCCTTTAGCAAAACTAGAAAAGCCTCAAAAACACTCCATTTCAAAATTCATTCGATCCTACAACGATATCAAGTTCATTACGCAATAGGTTTTCAGAAAAACCTGTCGTAGCCCTCCGTCATTTCAGATAAATCCTGTTTAGTATTCGTGCTGCGTTTGTTGACCTTGTCAAGGCGCAGTGTGCGGTAGCTAACCAGTATTTATCTGCTTATGCATATGATGCAGATTGGGTTAGGGTAGTCGTGCGGCCTTGTTGACCTTGTCAAGGGTCGTGCGGGTGGGTTTGATTCAATCAAGAAATGACGGGTTGAACTTGACTTGCGGTCTATGGTTTGTTGACCTTGTCAAGGTCATAGATCGTTCGGGGCAAAATATTATCGGGAATTTCAAGTGTTGAAATTTGCAATGAGATTGCATACCTTCTATGAGATAGTTGGATCCCGATACCCACTGCGAGTAAGAGTTACTCCTGGGAGAGTTTTACACATTACAATTAGCCGATCAAGTAGGTGTCTAGAAAGGTGTCAACGAGGTTACGCCTCTGGGAAAACGAGGTTTTACAGTAATTAGGTTCGTGCGAAAGCACGGGGGACCTCCCTCAAAGTACCGACACTGGCCTGGCTGAAAGATTGGCGAACTTGTAGTGTGTAATTAATCCCGGCTAGTCTTTCCTTTTAAGGTTTGAAGGAAGATTTGATAAAAAGCAGTGGGAGCCATCCTGATTAGATAAAAATAATAACCAATCTGATCTTGCAAGAGCGCACGCTGAGTGTTTTCTTCTCTCTCTCTCCAGGTAGCGACCATATCACGCCTTAATCAAAATAATAATACGGATTATTGACCGAACCCGCTTGTTATACTAAGCTGGGGAACGTTGGTCCCGCTCCAACTTATAATTGTTATAAGACAGAGCAGGAAATTGGGGATTACCAGAATTCCCGTGCCGCCCAAACGAGGAGAGTGCATGATGATGCATCATCTTCGGGTGTGTTCATTATATAGAACTGTTTCTCAGTGTCCTTTACGTCCTGGGTATGTAATACCAGATCAGGATCCCAGATATGTAATCTGTTACATAGGGCTACAGAAAGGTAGAGAACTGAGAACGGGTGATAAGTTTCATGAGGCAGAAAACGGGGCAAGTGTTGCAGCCAAGTCTGTTGGTCACTGTCACCCTGTATTACCAATACATTGATTCTGAATGAATGTTATTAGATACCGAACCTGATATACAAAATCATATCAGTCTCTTTATTAATAAAGAAAGGATATAATTTTGTATTGTTGGATAATGTTTTGAACATTTCCTATATCAAAAGTTGATCGGTTCAGGCACGTTATCTAAAAGCGTTGATGTTATAAATCAAACTGCAGTTCTTAGTATATGGAACACATAAGAGGAAGAGTTCAGAAATGAACGGATCCTTCTTAAGGTATTGTAGACTAGGTCAGATCAATGTGACCCGACTAGCTGAAGTTACATGTAGATGCATATTTAAATCAGTTTGAATCTACATCTTGTGAAACTTGCCAGTCATGTCACAAAGATATAATGACACTAGCTCTGTTTATTGGAAACAGAGAAAGAGTTAGTGAACTCTTGGGATGATACATGTTGATGTATGTAGGTCCCATGTCTACACATGCCAAGACCGGTTCTTTGTACTTCATTACATTCTCTGATAATCTCTCAAGATTCAGACACATGTTCCTGTTGAAACACAAGTCCGAACCTTTTGAGATATTCATAGAATATAAGTTAGAAGTAGAGAACCAATAAGGGTATAAGTATTATATCCTTTGATGTGATCGAGGAGGAGAATACTTGAGCACGGAAATCCTGGACTTTTCTAAAGGAGAATGAGATTCTCTCTCAGCATTACTCCTCCGCATACACCATAGCACGATGGTATATCGGGGAGGAGCAATTACACCCTATGTGATAAGGTGTGCTCTATGATGAGTAATATTGAGCTACCTATTTCCTTTTGGGTGTTATGCACTTGAGAAGCTGCATACCTATTGAATAGGGTTCTAATCAAATCAGTTGCCTACCGCTTCATATGTGATATGGAATGGGAAGAACCCATGTCTTAAGTTAGTTAAGATTTGGAGTTGTCCGGCCTATGTCTGAAAGCAAAATCCGGACAAGCTCGAGGCAAGGTCTGTAATGTAGAACTGGAAAGGTTCCAGCTATACAAACTGCAGCTGATGATTTGAAAGAACCAAAGGATTCAATAGTTACCAACGAACCTCAGCCTCTCCTCCGATCTAGTAGGGTTCCTCACCCACCTGAGAGATACTTCTGTTTCTCTATGACAGTGGGAGCGAGGATTGCATCATGAGATGATGACCCAACTAGTTTCGAGCTGGCCATCAGGAGTAAGACTCTGTAAGAATGGCTGGATGCTTAGTGATCTGAGATGGAATCCATATACACCAACAAAGTATGGACTTTGGTTGCTATATCTGAAGGGTTAAATCCCCATCAGGAGCAAGTATATCTTGAGAAGATTACTAGGTATAGATGGAAAAGTTGAGACTTTCAAAGCTAGACTTGTTAAAGGATTGCATCATTGACCAGGTGTGGATCATAAGGAAACCTTTTTCTAAGGAGCTATGCTTAAGTCCATCCAGATCCTACTTGCCACGGCTACATACCATGACTACGATCTCTGGTGGTTGGGTGTCTTGACTGCTTTTCTAAATGATGATTTGGAAAAGAGCGTCTATAAGTACACAGCCAGAAGGCTTCGTAGACAGTGGGAGCAGCGGAAACGTGTGCAAGATGTTTTATAGGATAAAGCAGGCATCGCGGAGTTGGAACATCTGTTTTGATGGATAAGTCAAAGAGTTTGACATCATCAAAATGGTAGATGAACCTTGTATAAACAAAAAGGTAGTATGGAGTATGGTGATGATCCTCATAGAGTACGTGGATGACATACTCTTGATAGGGAAAGAGTTTCCTATGCTACGCTCGATCAATCTCCGCCTATCACAATGATTCTCCGTGTAGGATCAAAATGATACCTCCTAAATCCTGAGTTTTAGATCTATGAGATAGATTCAAATGGATGTTAGGATACTCACTAGTTGTAGTGAGATGGTATCAATTGATCCTGGGAAGAATCACTGGAAGTGTTCCAGGGTGATAAAGACGACTGAGTGTCAGTCACAGGCATTGTATTTACCCTCAGTAAAGGGACGGTATGTTGGAAGAGTTCCAAGCTAGATACCGTGACATACTAGACGATAAAGGCTGGATACATCGCTACTTAAGATGCTACTAAAGAGGCTGTTTGGGTGTATATTGGTTCATGAGATGAACTATGTTCTTCCCATTGTATGACAATGGAGTTGTGGCTTATGCCAAGGAACGCCGGTCCCATCAGTGATCCAGACATATTCTAAGGCAGTATCACTTGATCATGGAGATGGTTGATCTCCAGGGAGATCGAGGTTAGGAGAGTAGACTCAGAGGACAACACAGCGGATCCACTCACAAAGGCCTGTTCCCAGAGAGAGACTTTTATGGGATGGTTGACTATGAGATACTGCAACCACTGCTACAGATGGCCCTAGTGCAAGTGGGAGATTGTTAGTTATATGTATGCCCTAGAGGCCATTACTGTACATAGGATGTATATTGTAGTGGATGCTGGGACATATATAGGGAGGACTTTCTTGCTCGACATGATAGTATGCTATCTGGTTACACTTTACCTTAACGTGTATACTGATTGTCTCTCTGTTACATGTTGGTAAATCCCTTAGGATGTGTACTTGACTACCTGGACTATGATGCGGATCATACTAGTGGGGACATGGTAGTCCATAAGTACATCCTTCAAAGTCCCTAGTCGAGGGTGTATCGAGACGGGGCATCGATATACCAGAGTAGACTAGCGTGTACCTTCTCGACCCATACAGATGGGCGATGGATGATCCCATATCCATTGGTGTTTGACATCAGAGATGGTATACGGGTGCTCAGTGGAGACTGGGTACACTGGACGGACTCGCCGAGAACTCCCAGATGGTATTATACCTCACGTCAGATGGCAGTTCTCTGGTGACACTGGTACAGAGTAGTCTGTTGACCCGAGATCGTCATAGAGTCTTGTGTGGTTCCCACTGTGCTTTGATTTCCATCTTACCACGTCCAAGAGGGCGTGCAAAACGGTGGTTTTTGGGTACAGTCCCGAGTCACATGGAGGCAATGAGCGATAGGAGGGGATTCGTCTCTCCCGGTATAGGGGGTTGATGTTGCGTTGTGTTCGATTGGCTATAACAGGAAATCCCTGGCCAGGGTTGCTGAGATTTACTGGTAAGTGTTACCAGTAGTTTCTCGAATTGTTATAGACCTCATATCGACACGACTTATCGAGCTATTGGGGTCTGACGTTTACCACCCCTAGGAGAGATATGCGACATATCAGACGATCAGACCGGACTGTACGGTAGTGTTACTGGTTGGATTCACTGGAGTGTGAGCGGGCTTGCTCGTCGATCTTCAGATCGCTCAATACCCGGGTGGCCGTTACGTTTAGCAGACCGCTTGCGGCTTGTGGGTGTTTGATATGATCATCACCTGCTGCCGGCGTATTGACGAGTCTTTAGAGTCCTACACAGAGGTTTCCTGGCTCAAGCGAAACGAAATAGGAGCGCATATGAGATATGTGCGGGACCGAGAATAATGCGTGTATGTGATACCGTATTCTATTCTCGTGATGGATGTATCGATTGGTTATATGCGATATAACCTAGTTATCGAATCAAGGATTGATTCGATAAATCGATACATTGGATATTAGTCGGTTATATACGATATGACCGGATCGTTAAATCATATGTTGATTTAATGATTTAATGTATAATTATATATTTGATATATTACTTTGCATTAACTAGTATCGGTTCACTTTAAATGGATTTTCTCGCTCGGATGTGCGCATTGCATATGCGATATGATTTTGTGTACTTGCTTGTATCATGTTTGATGATACATGCCTTTTGGTTCAGTGTAATGAATTAAACCTTGGTTAATGAAATGGTTAGGGTTTACTTTTTCCTTATTCATTTCATTAATTTATTAATCTTTTTTCTTTTTGGAAAAAGGAAAAGATATGAGAAGAAATGGTGGCTTTTATTTGTTTGCACTTGAAGCTTCTTGAAGCTTTCATAAAGTAACCATTTTTGTCTCATGCTTAAACCTAACCATTCCACTAAACCATGATTCACTCTCTACACCTAACCATGGTTCTATTATGATAAGAATGGATTATTCTTTTCTTTTCTAATTATTCTTATCATAACAATAATCATCATCATCTTCTTCTTCTTGAAGATGAAAGCTTACTTCATCAATGGTGTTTTGAGCATAAGTGTGAGAAATCCAAATCTAAAGTGAACCCACTTCCTATTTCTTCATCCTCTACCTCTTGCCAAGTAGTAGAGTATGTTTTCTTCACAAGTTTCATCACTTGGTGAAGTTGGAGCTTGATCTAGCGATGCCTCGACGTAGATCATCTTCGGCATGGACATCGATGACCTAGCTTGCCCATTCTCCGACGAAGCCGACGCTAGAGCCCGGGAACTCATTTGGACAGCGAGGGGACTTCGTTGCGGAGCTATGGAGGTGGAGCACCGGATCTACAAAGGTTGTATTTCCGTATTCTTTATAGTTAAGTTGTTAACTAGTTTCTAGTTTCGCCTAAACTTTAGTCAACGATCCGTATTAGGGTTTCTCGGCACCTAGATTTTTTGAAATTGGCATGGTTGATGCCTTGTGAGACCTCTTGGGAGTGCGTAGGAACCCTGCATGGTTCACTTAAGCATTTGTTTTTCTCACTTATGCACAAGTTAATATATATGTGATATATATTTATTTGTGTTCTTTTTTGTATCATGGTTGTTGATACAACTATCACGGGTGTATAAGACTTATACCATACTAATTATAGGTTTAGGTTTTTATATTTAAAGTAATTCTAAAACAAATGGATAATGAGCTCACATGCATGAAGCTTCATGAAGCTTATGGTTGCATTTGACTTAGTCCACTAGTTTTGTTTTACTTAAAATATTAGTTAACCTAACCACTATAATTAGCCATGGTAATGTCTCTACATGAGTTAGTATATGATACTCACTCACCATGGTTAGCTCTCTCTCTCTCTCTCTCTATTCATTAGTTTGATTCTCATTTTGAGCTCATCTTCTTCCTCCTTCAATTTCTTTCTAGGGTTTGAAAAAGAGAGAGAATCAAAGTGAGAAAAGAAATTCTAAAGTGTACCCATTTCCTATTTCATCATCCTCTACTAGACTAGCACTTTAGTTTAGGGCGTTTGCTTCACTAATTCTCTAGTTAGTGAAGCAGAAGCTTGAGTTCGTATTCCCTCGACGTAGATCATCTTCGGCCTCGAAGACTTCAAGCAATACCATTGCAATTTTCTCATGGAGCCGTCCGAGAGTCCGGGAGTTCGATGATCGCAGAGAAGGGACTACAACAAGGAGATTTAGAAGTGAAGGACCGATCTACAAAGGTTGTATTTCGTATTCACTTAGTGATAAATGTGATTTACTTGCATCTTTTCGCCTAATAGTCTAGCAAAGATCTTGTTTAGAGTTATTCGGCACGGCTAAAATTTTAATCCGGCATGGTTGATGCCTTGTAGAACCTTATTAGAGTGCCTAGTAACCCTACAGTAGTATCAGAGCCTAGCTAGAGCATTAAGCGACGTGTATACAAAGTTAAAACTCCGAACGAACCCGTAATCCCCCGATTTTACCCCTCTTTGGACATTTTCTGAAAATGTGATTTTTTCCAAATTAAAAATGCTTAAAAAAATCAGCTGGCAATTATAAGGGAAACTGTGCAAAACGACAACGTTTGGCGACCAAAGCGCCGCGGAACCGCGGCACGAGCAGGCTCCCGCGGCGGTTCCGCGGCCATAATATGACGTCACACTTATCTGTTTGCACAGTAATGTTCCTATTTAATTTCCTGATGTTTCTGAGTATTTTTAATTTATACTCAAGTGTTGAGTTTTCTGGGTTGTATTGGGAGCTCATTGATTCGATCGGAAAGTTTAACTTCGTCTATGTGTTTTTCGGATAATTTAGAAAGTATTAAAAAGTTCGACCGGATATCAATAACTCACTTTTTCCCGACCCGGAAAATTTCCAAGTGTTGGATTTTTTCCGTAGTTTAAGAACGTCTAAATTGTGCAAGTTACGCAATGGACCCTCTAGAAGACAACAAACCTTAACTCGATTATGTGACCATCTTGAACTGCCTTTTGAACCTTAGGGTTTGGGGCAGTACGGCGTGCCACATGTGAGGCGTTGGCTTGACCCTTCTACAGCTGGACCACTGGTACTGTGGCATGTGATGGATGTTTTAAAACTAATTTTAAGTGTTGAGAACTATTTGGGAAAACTTGGGTGTTTGATCATTCGATCGGAAAGTTTAACATTATCTATTTATCTGGAATGTGATACAATATTTGGAATCCACAAGTAGTTATAAGATAACTAATTTGGATGTTATAAACATAGCAGTTTAGTCTCAAATGATCGGTTGCCACAGAATTTTGATTCGATCAAAAGTCCGTCGCAATCACGTAGCGTACGCGGATACTCGCCGGGTAAACTTAATAGACAGCCATGCCCCATAGCCCCGACCAAGTGACTGTAGGTGAACCCCGTCGCCAAAAGCATCCATTCGGGTGCTCGCGGTAACGGTGTTCTGCCTTAATGCACTTCGTCGACGGCATCGGGGGTGCGGCCGTCTACTAAAAGTTTGCGACGAGCATTCGATCAGGATATCGGAAATCTTGTTGAATTGCCCGACTAGATATTGAAAAGTGTTTTCGATATAGAGACTAAAATGCGGGGTTTATAATTGTTAGGCATGCGATGTTTAAGGAGGTTGCAGATTCCAACTGTTGTAGTTTTACACTTTCTTTTCTGCGACCGTAAGTGTAATATGTGTTATCGCCGGTTTCGTTGCTATATGTCAATGACAATTGGGATGCGCATATTTACTTACGTTGATGACATGCGATGTTATGTGTTGCTGGATATGTTATATTGGATCGTCGCGTTCTGAATAGCCGGGTTTTTTTTATGTGAGATGAGAGTTTTTATTTTCATTCATGTAAAATTAAATGTATGTAATATTCTTTTATTGGGGCACTTCCTGGATGAGGTCGATGTCACCATTTGTATATTATTTACTTTTCCGCACTAGGATAGACCCAAGGAGGAGAGCACAAGTAACCGGGTTCTAGAGTCCAGTGGGAGACCAACTCGAGGAGTCGAGTCCGGGTCTCCTAACTCTAGAATTGGTAGGGTTGCTTGCCACTCTCGTAGGGGTCTAGGGGTGTGGGTTTGGCTATTCATCGTGACCGTGGAATCCGTGTTTTATAGAGGATCAAAATAAAACACGGACGTCCTATTATATCCATTATTTCATATATTTCTTCTGCTGCGATATCTGTGATGTGATCATTTGATATGTTGTGATAGATATTGTATATAGTATATATGATATATTATATAGACGTTACTTATGTTTTACACCCGCGCTAGCCCTGCCCCGCTCTGCCGTTAGTTACCTAACCTAACGGTGCACGAGGGGACAGAATGCGGATGGCATAAGTTTACGTCGTATTTATCTGTGATGTTTAGGTACTTAAATGATGGGACTTCATTAATGTGATTAATGAAAGAAAAGAAACCTAAAAGATGTTATGGAATCGAATTTTCAAAAACAGGTAGCTACAGTTCTTGCTTTGCATCGCGGTGTTCCTTGTAGAACATCCTGCACCTTATTCGATAAGGAAAGGGCCGAGATCCTTTCACCGGGAGTGACCCCTTTAGCAATAACTGGCAGATGCTACAACACTCGGTTTGTCTTTTGATTGTTTTTGGAGTTTTTTCTTTGCATAGCGATATATATGATATATCCTGCACCTTATTCCATAAGGAAAGAGCCGAGATCCCATCACCGGGAGTGACCTCTTTAGCGAAACTAGTAAAAGCCTAAAAAACACTCCATTTTAAAATCATTTGATTCTACAACGATATCAAGTTCATTACGCAATAGGTTTTCAGAAAAACCTGTCGTAGCCCTTCGTCATTTCAGATAAGTAGTAATTAGTATTCGTGCAGCGTTTGTTGGCCTTTGTCAAGGCGTAGTGTGCGGTAGCTGACTAGTGCTTATCTGCTTATGCATATGATGCAGATTGGGTTAGGGTAGTCGTACAACCTTGTTGGCCTTTGTCAAGGGTCGTGCGGGTGGGTTTAATTTAATCAAGAAATGACGGGTTGAACTTGACTAGCATCCTATGGTTTGTTAGCCTTTATCAAGGTCATAGGAGGTTAGGGGCAAAATTATCGGGAATTTCAAGTGTTGAAATTTGCAATGAGATTGCATACCTTCTATGAGATGGTTGGATCCCGATACCCACTGCGAGTAATTGTTACTCCTGGGAGAGTTTTACACATTACAATTAGCCGATGAAGTAGGTGTCTAGAAAGGTGTCAACGGGGTTACGCCTCTGGGAAAATGAGGTTTACTTTAATTAGGTCCGTGCGAAAGCACGGGGAACCTCCCTCAAAGTACCGACACTGGCCTGGCTGAAAGATTGGCGAAGTTGTAAGGTGTAATTAATCCCGGCTAGTATTTCCTTTTAGGGTTTGAAGGAAGATTTGATAAAAACAGTGGGAGCCATCCTGATTAGATAAAATAATAACCAATCTGATCTTGCAAGAGCGCACGCAGAGTGTTTTCTCTCTCTCCAGGTAGCGACCATATCACGCCTTAATCAAGATAATAATACGGATGTATTGACCGAACCCGCTTGTTATACTGAGCTGGGGAACGTTGGTCCCGCTCCAACTTATAAATGTTATAAGACAGAGCAGGAAATAGGGGATTACCAGAATTCCCGTGCCGCCCAAACGAAGAAAGTGCATGATGATGCATCTTCTTCGGGGGTGTTCATTACAGAGAACTGTTTCTCAGTATCCTTTACGTCCTGGGTATGTGATACCGGATCAGGATCCTACATATGTAATTTGTTACATGGGCTACAGATAGGTAAAGAACTGAGAACGGGTGATAAGTTTCATGAGATAGAAAACGGTGCAAGTGTTGCAGCCAAGTCTGTTGGTAACTATCACCCTGTATTACTAGAATACATTGATTCTGAACGAATGTTATTAGATACCGAACCTGATATACAAAATCATATCAGTCTCTTTATTAGTAAAGAAATGATATAATTTTGTATTGTTGGATAATGTTTTGAACATTTCATATATCAAGAGTTGATCGGTTCAGGCACGTTATCTAAAAGCATTGATGTTCTAAATCGAACTACAGTTCTTAGTATACAAAACACACACAAGAGGAAGAGTTCAGAAATAAACGAATCCTTCTTGAGGTATTATAGACTAGGTCATATCAATGCGACCCGACTAGCTGAAGTTACATAAAGATGCATATTTAAATCAGTTTGAATTTACATCTTGTGAAACTTGCTGGTCATATCACAGAGATAAGATGACCATAGCTCTGTTTATTGGAAACGGAGAAAGAGTTAGTGAACTCTTGGGATGATACATGTTGATGTATGAAGGTCCCCTGTCTACACATACCAAGACTGGTTCTTTGTACTTCATTACATTCTCTGATGATCTCTCAAGATTCAGACATATGTTCCTGTTGAAACACAAGTCCGAACCTTTTGAGATATTCATAGAATATAAGTTAGAAGTAGAGAACCAAAAACGGGTATAAGTATTATGTCCTTTGATGTGATCAGGGAGGAGAATACTTGAGCACGGAATTCCTGGATTATTCTAAAGGAAGAATGAGATTCTCTCTCAGCATTACTCCTCCGTATACACCACAGCACGTCGGTGTATCGGGGCGGAGCAATCACACCCTATATGATATGGTGTGCTCTATGATGAGTACTACTGAGTTTCCTATTTCCTTTTGAGAGTTATGCGCTTGAGAAGCAGCATACCTATTGAATAGGGTTCAAATCAAATCAGTTGCCACCACTTCATATGTGATATGGAATGGGAAGAGCCCATATCTTAAGATTTGGGGTTGTCTGGCCTATGTCTAAAAAGAAAAATCCGGAAAAGCTCGAGGCAAAGTCAGATCTGTGGAAGTTTGTTGGATATCCCAAGCATTCGCAAGTGAATATCTTCTACCAAACCGAGGAACAAAAGATGTTTTGTTTCTCAGCATGCCACCTTTGTGAAAGGAAATTTTTTGTGGAAAAATTAATGGTCATAAGGTAGAACTGGAAAGAGTTCCAGCTATACAAACTGCAGCTGATGATTTGGTAGAACCAAAGGATTCAATAGTGACCAACGAACCTCAGCCTCTCCGCTGATCTAGTAGGGTTCCTCACCCACCTGAGAGATACTTTGGTTCCTCTATGACAGTGGGAGAGAGGATTGCATCATGAGATGATGACCCAACTATTTTCGAGCAGGCCATCAGGAGTGGGACTCTGTAAGAATGGCTGGATGCTTAGCGATCTGAGATGGAATCCTTATACACCAACAAAGTATTGACTTTGGTTGCTTTATCTGAAGGGTTAAATCCCCATCAGGAGCAAGTATATCTTGAGAAGATTACTTGGTGTACATGGAAAAGTTGAGACTTTCAAAGCTAGACTTGTTTAAGGTTTGCATCATTGACCAGGTATGGATTATGATGAAACCTTTTCTAAGTAGCTATGCTTAAGTCCATCCAGATCCTACTTGCCACGGCTACATACCATGACTACGATATCTGGTGGTTAGGTGTCATGACTGCTTTTCTAAATGTTGATTTGGAAGGGAGTGTTTATAAGTACACAGTCAGAGGGCTTCGTAGACAGTGGGAGCAGCGGAAACGTGTGCAGGATATTTTATGTGATAAAGCAGGCATCGCGGAGTTGGAACGTCTGTTTTGATGTAGTAGTCAAAGAGTTTGACTTCATCAAAATGGTAGATGAACCTTGTATATACAAAAAGGTAGTAGGGAGTATGTAGGTAATCCTCGTAGAGTACGTGGATGACATACTCTTAATAGGGAAGGAGTTTCCTTTGCTACGCTCGGTCAATATCCGCTTATCACAATGATTCTCCATATAGGATCAAAGTGATATGTACTAAATCCTGGGTTTTGGATCTATGAGATAGATCTAAAAGGATGTTAGGATTCTCACTAGTTGTAGCGAGATGGTATCAATTGATCCTGGGGAGAATCACTGGAAGGGTTCCAGGGTGATAAGGACGAGTGAATGTCAGTTACAGGCTTTTCTTTACCCTCAGTAAAGGGACGGTATGTTGGAAGAGTTCCAAGCTAGATACCGTGGCATACTAGACGATAAAGGCTGGATACATCGCTACCAAAGATGCTACCAAAGAGGCAGTCTGGGTGTATATTAGTTCATGAGATGAACTTCGTTCCTACCATTGTGAGACAATGGAGTAGTGGCTTATGCCTAGGAACGTCCGTCCCATCAGTGATCCAGACATATTCTAAGGCAGTGTCACCTGATCATGGAGATGGTTGATCTCCAGGGGATCGAGGTTAGGAGAGTAGACTCAGATAACAACACGGCGGATCCACTCACAAAGGCCTTTTCCTAGAGAGAGACTTTTATGGGATGGTTGAGTATGAGATAATTCAACCACTGTTGTCAGATGGCCCTAGCGCAAGTGGGAGATTGTTAGTTATATGTATGCCCTAGAGGCCATTACTATACATGTGATGTATATTATAGTGGATGCTTGGACATATATAGGGAGGACTTTCTTGCTCGACATGATAGTATGTTATCTGGTTACACTTTACCTTAACGTGTACACTGATTGTCTCTCTGTTACATATTGGTAAAGCCCTTAGGATGTGTACTTGACTACCTGGACTATGATGTGGATCATACTAGTGGGGACATGGTAGTCCATAAGTACATCCTTCAAGGTCCCTAGTCGTGGGTGTATTGAGATGGAGCATCGATATACCAGAGTAGACTAGCGTATACCTTCTCGACCCATACAGATGGGCGATGGATGATCCCATATCCATTGGTGTTTGATATCAGAGATGATATACGGGTGCTCAGTATAGACTGGGTACACTGGACGGACTCGCCGAGAACTCCCAGATAGTATTATACCTTACGTCAGATGGCAGTTCTCTGATGACACTGGTGCAGGTTAGTCTGTAGACCCGAGATCGTCATAGAGTCTTATGTGATTCCCACTGTGCTTTGATTTCCACCTGACCACATCCAAGAGGGCGTGCAAAATGGTGGTTTTTTGGGTACAGTCCCGAGTCACATTGAGGCAATGAGCGATAGGAGGGGTTTCGTCTCTCCCGGTATTGGGGGTTGATGTTGCGCTATGCTCGATTGGCCATAACAGGGAAGTCCCTGGCCAGGGCTGGTTTAGAGATTTACTGGTAAGTGTTACCAGTAGTTTCTCGACCCGTTATGAGCCTCGCATCGGCGTGACTTATCGGTTATTGGGGTCTGACGTTTACCACCCCTAGACTTGATATACGACATATCAGATGAGGAGACCGGACTGTACGGTAGTGTCACTGTCAGGATTTTTGCAGGAGTTGGAGTGGGCTTGCTTGCTGATCTTCTGATCGCTCAATACCCGGGTAGCCGTTACGTCCAGCTAGTACCGCTGACGGCTTGTAGGAGTAGGGTTCCTAGGCACACTAAGGAGGTCTCACAAGGCATCAACCATGCCAATTTCAAATTTTACGGGTGCCGAGAAACCCTAATACGGATCGTTAACTAGATTTTTAGGTGAAACAAAAACAAGTAAACGAATTTACTCTAAGTGAACGGAAATACAACCTTTGTAGATCCGGTTCTCTACCTCCATAGCTCCGTGATGAAGTCCCCTCGCTGTACAAATCGCATCCTGGACTCTAGCATCGGCTTCATCGGAGAAATGGGCGGGCTTGGTCGTCGGCTTCGATGCCGAAAATGATCTACGTCGAGGCATCACAAGATCAAGCTCCTACTTCACCAAGTCATGAAACTTGTGAAGAAAACACCCTATACTACTTGGCAAGAGGTAGAGGATGAAGAAATAGGAGGTGGGTTCACTTTAGAATTGGATTTCTCACACTTTTGCTCAAATCACCATTGATGAAGCAAGCTTTTCTTCAAGTGAAGAAGAAGAAGAAGAAGATGAATATTATGATAAGTATATTTGAAAAAGAAAATAAAATGTATACTTATCATAATCCAACCATGGTCAAGTGTAGAGAATAAACTAGGGTTAGGTCAATGGTTAGGGTTAAGTATGAAGACAAAAATGGTGACTTAGTCAAAGCTTCATGAAGCTTCAACATGCATCCAAAGAAAGCCACCATTTTTCTTTTCATTTGCCAAAAAGAAATAAATAAATGAATGAATAAATAGATATGAAAAACAAAACCCTAACCATTTAAATAACCATGGTTTAATCTTTACACAAACTCAAGTAAGCATGTATCATCAAACATGATACAATCAAGTGCACAAAAGTATATCACATATACAACTTGTGAACTTCAAGTGAGAAAATCCATTTAAAGTGAACCAATACTAGTTAATGCAAAGTAATATATCAAATATATAATTATACATTAAATCATTAAATCAACACTTGATTTAACGATCCGGTCATATCGCATATAACCGACTAGTGTCCTATGTATCGGCTTACCGAATCATTCCTTGATTCGATAACTAGGTTATATCGCATACAACCTTTCGATACATTCATCGCGAGAATGAAATACGGTATCACATACACGCATTATTCTCGGTCCCGCACATATCTCATATGCGCTCCTATTTCGATTCGCTTGAGCCAGGAAACCTCTGTGTAGGACTCTAAAGACTCGTCAATACGCCGGCAGTAGGTGATGATCATATCAAACACCCACAAGCCGCAAGCGGTCTGCTAAACGTAACGGCCACCCGGGTATTGAGCGATCAGAAGATCGACGAGCAAGCCCGCTCACACTCCTGTGAATCCAACCAGTAACACTTACCGTACAATCCGGTCTGATCGTCTGATATGTCGCATATCTTGCCTAGGGGTGGTAAACGTTAGACCCCAATAGCTCGATAAGTTGTGTCGATATGAGGTCTATAACAGTTTGAGAAACTACTGGTAACACTTACCAGTAAATCTCAGCAACCCTGGCCAGGGATTTCCGGTTATAGCCAATCGAACACTGCGCAACATCAACCCCCTATACCGGGAGAGACGAATCCCCTCCTATCGCTCATTGCCTCCATGTGACTCGGGACTGTACCCAAAAACCACCGTTTTGCACGCCCTCTTGGACGTGGTAAGATGGAAATTAAAGCACAGTGGGAACCACACAAGACTCTATGACGATCTCGAGTCAACAGACTACTCTGTACCAGTGTCACCAGAGAACTGCCATCTGACGTAAGGTATAATACCATCTGGGAGTTCTCGGCGAGTCCGTCCAGTGTACCCAGTCTCCACTGAGCACCCGTATATCATCTCTGATGTCAAACACCAATGGATATGGGATCATCCATCGCCCATCTGTATGGGTCGAGAAGGTATACGCTAGTCTACTCTGGTATATCGATGTCCCGTCTCCATATACCCACGACTAGGGACTTTGAAGGATGTACTTATGGACTACCATGTCCCCACTAGTATGATCCGCATCATAGTCCAGGTAGT
Source organism: Agapanthus africanus (assembly GCA_030015575.1). Taxonomy (NCBI): domain Eukaryota; kingdom Viridiplantae; phylum Streptophyta; class Magnoliopsida; order Asparagales; family Amaryllidaceae; genus Agapanthus; species Agapanthus africanus. The sequence continues at coordinate 90,137,906 of CM057337.1, forward strand.
CAAGTACACATCCTAAGGGCTTTACCAACATGTAACAGAGAGACAATCAGTGTACACGTTAAGGTAAAGATCAACCAGATAGCATACTATCATGTCGAGCAAGAAAGTCCTCCCTATATATGTCCAAGCATCCACTACAATATACATCCTATGTATAGTAATGGCCTCTAGGGCATACATATAACTAACAATCTCCCACTTGCACTAGGGCCATCTGACAGCAGTGGTTGTAGTATCTCATACTCAACCATCCCATAAAAGTCTCTTTCTGGGAAAAGGCCTTTGTGAGTGGATCCGCCGTGTTGTCCTCTGAGTCTACTCTCCTAACCTCGATCACCCTGGAGATCAACTATCTCCATGATCAGGTGACACTGCCTTAGAATATGTCTGGATCACTGATGGGACGGGTGTTCCTTGGAATAAGCCACAACTCCATTGTCACACAATGGGAGGAACTAAATTCATCTCATGAACAAATATACATCCAGACTGCCTCTTTGGTAGCATCTTAAGTAGCGATGTATCGAGCCTTTATCGTCTAGTATGCCACGGTATCTAGCTTGGAACTCTTCCAACATACCGTCCCTTTACTGAGGGTAAAGACAATGCCTGTGACTGACTTTCAGTCATCCTTATCATCCTGGAACCCTTCCAGTGATTCTCCCCAGGATCGGTTGATACCATCTCACTACAACTAGTGAGAATCCTAACATCCAATTAGATCTATCTCATAGATCCAAAACCCAGGATTTAGGAGGTTTCACTTTCATCCTATCTGGAGAATCATTGTGATAAGCGGAGATTGACCGAGCGTAGCATAGGAAACTCCTTCCCTATCAAGAGTATGTCATCCACGTACTCTACGAGGATCATCACCATACTCCCTACTGCCTTTTTGTATATACAAGGTTCATCTACCATTTTGATGATGTCAAACTGTTTGACTACTACATCAAAACAGATGTTCCAACTCCGCGATACCTGCTTTATCTTATAAAGCATCTTGTGTACGTTTCCGCTGCTCCCACTGTCTACGAAGCCCTCTGGCTGTGTACTTATAGACTCTCTCTTCTAAAACATCATTTAGAAAAGCAGTCATGACACCCAACCGCCAGATATCGTAGTCATGGTATGTAGCCAGGGCAAGTAGGATCTGGATGGACTTAAGCATAGCCACTTGAAAAGGTTTCATCATTATCCACGCCTGGTCGATGACGAAAAAGCTTTAACAAGTCTAGCTTTGAAAGTCTCAACTTTTCCATCTACACCAAGTAATCTTCTCAAGATATACTTGCTCCTGATGGGGATTTAACCCTTCTGATATAGCATCCAAAGTCCATACTTTGTTGGTGTACATGGATTCCATCTCAGATCGCTAAGCATCCAGCCATTCTTACAGAGTCCCACTCCTGATGGCCAGCTCGAAACTAGTTGGGTTATCATCTCATGATGCAATCCTCGCTCCCACTGTCATAGAGAAACAGAAGTATCTCTCAGGTGGGTGAGAAACCCAACTAGATCGGCGGAGAGGCTGAGGTTCGTTGGTAACTATTGAATCCTTTGGTTTTATCAAATCATCTGCTGTAGTTTGTATAGCTGGAACCTTTCCAGTTCTACATTACAGACCTTGCCTCGAGCTTGTCCGGTTTTTTCTTTTCAGACATAGGCTGGACAACCCCAAATCTTAACTAACTTAAGAGATGGGCTCTTCCCTTATCATATCAAATATGAAGTGGCAGGCAACTGATTTGATTTGAACCCTATCCAATAGGTATGCAGCTTCTCAAGCGCACAACTCCCAAAAAGGAAACAGGTAACTCAGTATTACTCATTATAGAGCACACCTTATCACATAGGGTGTGATTGCTCCACCCCGATATACCATCGTGCTATGGTGTATACGGAGGAGTAATGCTGAGAGAGAATCTCATTCTCCTTTAGAAAAGTCCAGGAATTCCATGCTCAAGTATTCTCCTCCTTGATCTCATCAAAGGACATAATACATAATACTTATACCCGTATTGGTTCTCTACTTCTAACTTATATTCTGTGAATATCTCAAAAGGTTCGGACTTGTGTTTCAACAGGAACATATGTCTGAATCTAAAGAGATCATCAGAGAATGTAATAAAGTACAAAGAACCGGTCTTGGCATGTGTAGACAGGGGACCTTACATACATCAACATGTATCATCCCAAGAGTTCACTAACTCTTTCTCTGTTTCCAGTAAACGGAGCTACGGTCATCTTATCTCTGTGACATGACTGGCAAGTTTCACAAGATGTAAATTCAAACTGATTTAAATATGCATCTAAAATGTAACTTCAGCCAGTCGGATCGCATTGATATGACCTAGTCTACAATGCCTATAGAAGGATTCGTTCATTTCTGAACTCTTCCTCTTGTGTGTGTTCCGTATACTAAAGAACTGTAGTTTGATTTAGAACTTCAATGCTTTTAGATAACGTGCCTGAACCGATCAACTTTTGATATAGGAAATGTTCAAAACATAATCCATCAATACAAAATTTTATCATTTCTTTACTTATAAAGAGACTGATATGATTTTGTATGTCAGGTTCGGTATCTAATAATATTCGTTCAGAATCAATGTATTTGGAATACAGGGTGACAGTGACCAACAGACTTGGCTGCAACACTTGCCCCGTTTTTTGCCTCATGAAACTTATCACCCGTTCTCAGTTTTTCTACATTTTTGCAGCCCTATGTAACTTATTACACATCTGGGATCCTGATCCGGTATCATATACCCAGGATGCAGAGGATACTGAGAAACAGTTCTTTGTAACGAACACACCCGAAGATAATGCATCAGTATGCACTCTCTTCGTTTGGGCGGCACGGGAATTCTGGTAATCCCCAATTTCCTGCTCTGTCTTATAACAATTATAAGTTGGAGCGGGACCAACGTTCCCCAGCTCAGTATAACAAGCTGGTTCGGTCAATATTCCGTATTATTATCTTGATTAAGGCGTGATATGGTCGCTACCTGGAGAGAGAGAGAGAAGAAAACACTCAGCGTGCGCTCTGTCAAGAATAGATTGGTTATTATTTTATCTAATCAGGATGGCTCCCACTGCTTTTTATCAAATCTTCCTTCAAACCCTAAAAGGAAAGACTAGCCGGGATTAATTACACACTACAAGTTCGCCAATCTTTCAGCCAGGCCAGTGTCGGTACTTTGAGGGAGGTCCCCCGTGCTTTCGCACGAACCTAATTAATGTAAACCTCTCTTTCCCAGAGGCGTAACCCCGTTGACACCTTTCTAGACACCTACTAGATCGGCTAATTGTAATGTGTAAAACTCTCCCAGGAGTAACTCTTACTCACAGCGGGTATCGGGATCCAACTATCTCATAGAAGGTATGCAATCTCATTGCAAATTTCAACACTTGAAATTTCCGATAAACATTTTGCCCCTAGCGTGCTATGACCTTGACGCATGCCAAACAACCCATAGTCCGCTAGTCAAGTTCAACCCGTACATTTCTTGATTGAATTAAACCCACCCGCACGACCCTTGACGCATGCCAAACAACGCCGTACGAATACCCTAATCCAATCGCATCGTATGCTAGCAGATAAGCGCTAGTTAGCTACCGTACACTACGCCTTGACGCATGCCAAACAACCGCAGCACGAATACTAACTAGTACTTATCTGAAATGACGGAGGGCTACGACAGGTTTTTCTGAAAACCTATTGCGTAATGAACTTGATATCGTTGTAGAATCAAATGATTTTAAAATTGAGTGTTTTTTAGGCTTTTCTAGTTTTGCTAAAGGAGTCACTCCCGGTGAAGAGAACATCGGTCCTTTCCTCGTCGAATGAGGTGCGGGATATATCACATATATCACTGTGCAAAGCAAAAACTCTTAAAAGCAATCAAAATACAAACCGAGTGTGTAGCATCTGCCAGTTATTGCTAAAGGAGTCACTCCCGGTGAAGGGATCTCGGTCCTTTCCTCATCGAATAAGGTGCAGGATATATCATATATACCGCTGTGCAAAGCAAGAACTGTAGCTACCTGTTTTAATTTTGAAATTCGATTCTACAACATCTTAGGTTTCTTTTATTTCATTAATCATATTAATGAAGTCCCATCATTTAAGTACCTAAACATCACAGATAAATACGACGTACACTTATGCCATCCGCATTCGCGTCGATGTCCCCTCGTGCACCGTTAGGTTAGGTAACTAACGGCAGAGCGGGGCAGGGCTAGCGCGGGTGTAAAACATAAGTAACGCCTATATAATATATTATATATATACTATATACTGTACCTGTCACAGAACATCACATGATCACATCACAGATATCGCAGCAGAAGAAACATATGAAATATTGGATATACTAGGACGTCCGTGTTTTCAATACGAGCCAGTATAAAACACGGATTCCACGGTCGTGATGAATAGCCAAACCTACACCCCTAGACCCCTACGAAAGCGGCAAGCAACCCTATCAATTCTAGAGTTAGGAGACCCGGACTCGACTTCTCGAGTTGGTCTCCCACTGGACTCCAGAACCCGGTTACTTGTGCCCTCCTCCTTGGGTCTATCCTAGTGCGGAAAAGTAAATAATATACAAAGGGTGACATCTTCCGCAACCTGGAAGTGCCCCAATAAAAGAATATTACATACAAGTTTTTACATGAATGAAAAGGAAAAACACTCATCTCACATAAAAATCCCCGGCTATTTAAACACGACGATCCAATATAACATATCCAGCAACACATAACATCACATGTCATCAACATAAGTAAATATGCGCATCCCAATTTTCGTTGACATATAGCAACGAAACCGGCGATATCACATATTACACTTACGGTCACAGAAAAGAAAGTGTAAAACTACAACAGTTGGAATCCGCAATCTTTTTAGACATCACATGCCTAATCAAATGAATTCCTTAGACATCGCATGCCTAACAATCATAAACCCCGCATTTTAGTCTCAAAATCGAAAACACTTTTCAATATCAAGTCGGGCAATTCAACAAGATTCCCGACATCCTGATCGAATGCTCGTCGCAAACTTTAGTAGGCGGCCGCACCCCCTGACGCCGTCGACGAAGTGTACCAAGGCGGAACACCGCTGCCGCGAGCACCCGAACGGATGCTTTCGGCGACGGGGTTCTCCTACAGTCACTTGGTCGGGGCTATGGAGCGAGGCTGTCTATTAAGTTTACCCGGCGAGTATCCGCGTAAGCTACGTGATTGCGACGAACTTTTGATCACATCAAAATTCCATGGCAACCGATCAAGTGAGACTAAACTGCTATGTTTATAACATTCATTCAGTTATCTCATAACTCCTTGTGAATTCCAATTATTGTATCACATTCCGGATAATTAGAAAATGTTAAACTTTCCGATCGAACATTCAAACACCCAAGTTTTCCCAATACAGATCAACATATGAAACAAGTCTAAAAACATTCAGTTCGTGCCTCAGTACCAACGGTCCAGCCGTAGAAGAGTCAAGCCAACGCCTCACATGTGGCACGTCGTACTGCCCCAAACCCTAAGGTTCAAAGGGCAGTTCAAGATGGTCACATAATCGAGTTAAGGTTTGTTGTCTTCTAGAGGGACCATCGCGTTACTTGCACTACTTAGAACGTCATTAAACTACGGAAAGATCCAACACTTGGAAATTTCCCGACAGGGGAAAAATTGGGTATTTATATCCGGTCGAACTTTTTAACATATTCTAAAATATCCGGAAAGCCACATAGACAAAATTAGACAATCCGATCGAAACACCGAGTCCCCAATACAACCCAGAAAACTCAACTCTTGAGTTCAGAAAAAAAATATCCCAGGAAAACCAGCACTGCAAAATAGGAATTACTGTGCAAAATTCAATGGGAGAAGAGACAAAATGGCCGCGGAACCGCCGCATTAGCACGCTAATGCCGCGGTTCCGCCGCACTTTAGACAGATCATTAGGTAATTTTTGCACCGTAATTCTTAGAATTTCCTGCTGAATTTTCTGCATATTTTTAATATGGAAAAAACCCAATTTTTGGAAAAAGTCCAGAGAGCAAATTTGTGTTAGGGTTTCGGTTTAATCGGACTTCTAACTCCGTCTACGCATCGCCTAAGGCTCTAGCTAGTCTCTGATACCACTGTAGGGTTCCTAGGCACACTAAGGAGGTCTCACAAGGCATCAACCATGCCAATTTCAAATTTTACGGGTGCCGAGAAACCCTAATACGGATCGTTAACTAGATTTTTAGGCGAAACAAAAACAAGTAAACGGCTTTACTCTAAATGAACGGAAATACAACCTTTGTAGATCTGGTTCTCCACCTCCATAGCTCCGTGATGAATTCCACTCGCTGTACAAATCGCATCCCGGACTCTAGCATCGGCTTCATCGGAGAAATGGGCGGGCTTGGTCGTCGGCTTCGATGCCGAAGATGATCTACGTCGAGGCATCACAAGATCAAGCTCCTACTTCACCAAGTCATGAAACTTGTGAAGAAAACACCCTATACTACTTGGCAAGAGGTAGAGGATGAAGAAATAGGAGGTGGGTTCACTTTAGAATTGGATTTCTCACACTTTTGCTCAAATCACCATTGATGAAGCAAGCTTTTCTTCAAGTGAAGAAGAAGAAGAAGAAGAATATTATGATAAGTATATTTGAAAAAGAAAATAAAATGTATACTTATCATAATCCAACCATGGTCAAGTGTAGAGAATAAACTAGGGTTAGGTCAATGGTTAGGGTTAAGTATGAAGACAAAAATGGTGACTTAGTCAAAGCTTCATGAAGCTTCAACATGCATCCAAAGAAAGCCACCATTTTTCTTTTCATTTGCCAAAAAGAAATAAATAAATAAACGAATAAATAGATATGAAAAACAAAACCCTAAACATTTAAATAACCATGGTTTAATCTTTACACAAACTCAAGTAAGCATGTATCATCAAACATGATACAATCAAGTGCACAAAAATATATCACATATACAACTTATGAACTTCAAGTGAGAAAATCCATTTAAAGTGAACCAATACTATTTAATGCAAAGTAATATATCAAATATATAATTATACATTAAATCATTAAATCAACACTTGATTTAACGATCCGGTCATATCGCATATAACCGACTAGTGTCCTATGTATCGGCTTACCGAATCATTCCTTGATTCGATAACTAGGTTATATCGCATACAACCTTTCGATACATTCATCGTGAGAATGAAATACGGTATCACATACACGCATTATTCTCGGTCCCGCACATATCTCATATGCGCTCCTATTTCATTTCGCTTGAGCCAGGAAACCTCTGTGTAGGACTCTAAAGACTCGTCAATACGCCGGCAGCAGGTGATGATCATATCAAACACCCACAAGCCGCAAGCGGTCTGCTAAACGTAACGGCCACTCGGGTATTGAGCGATCAGAAGATCGACGAGCAAGCCCGCTCACACTCCTGTAAATCCAACCAGTAACACTTACCGTACAGTCCGGTCTGATCGTCTGATATGTCGCATATCTTGCCTAGGGGTGGTAAACGTCAGACCCCAATAGCTCGATAAGTCATGTCGATATGATGTCTATAACAGTTTGAGAAACTACTGGTAACACTTACCAGTAAATCTCAGCAACCCTGGCCAGGGATTTCCGGTTATAGCCAATCGAACACTGCGCAACATCAACCCCCTATACCGGGAGAGACGAATCCCCTCCTATCGCTCATTGCCTCCATGTGACTCGGGACTGTACCCAAAAACCACCATTTTGCACGCCCTCTTGGACGTGGTAAGATGGAAATCAAAGCACAGTGGGAACCACACAAGACTCTATGACGATCTCGGGTCAACAGACTACTCTGTACCAGTGTCACCAGAGACTGCCATCTGACGTAAGGTATAATACCATCTGGGAGTTCTCGGCGAGTCCGTCCAGTGTACCCAGTCTCCACTGAGCACCCGTATATCATCTCTGATGTCAAACACCAATGGATATGGGATCATCCATCGCCCATCTGTATGGGTCGAGAAGGTATACGCTAGTCTACTCTGGTATATCGATGCCCCGTCTCGATATACCCATGACTAGGGACTTTGAAGGATGTACTTATGGACTACCATGTCCCCACTAGTATAATCCGCATCATAGTCCAGGTAGTCAAGTACACATCCTAAGGGCTTTACCAACATGTAACAGAGAGACAATCAGTGTACACGTTAAGGTAAAGATCAACCAGATAGCATACTATCATGTCGAGCAAGAAAGTCCTCCCTATATATGTCCAAGCATCCACTACAATATACATCCTATGTATAGTAATGGCCTCTAGGGCATACATATAACTAACAGTAGGTGCTTGATATGATCATCACCTACTGCCGGCGTATTGACGAGTCTTTAAATTCCTACATAGAGGTTATACTGGCTCAGGCAAAACGAAATAGGAGCGCATATGTGATATGTGCGGGACCGAGAATAGTGCGAGTATGAGATACCGTATTCTATTCTCGCGATGATTGTATCGATCGGTTATATGCGATATAACCGGGATATCGAATCAAGTGTTGATTCGATAAGTCGATACATTGGATGTTAGTCGGTTATATGTGATATAACCGGATTATTAAGTCATGTGTTGATTTGATAATTTAGTGTATAATTGTATATGTGATATACTAATTTACATTAACTAACATTGGTTCACTTAAGCATTTGTTTTTCTCACTTATGCACAAGTTAATATATATGTGATATATATTTATTTGTGTTCTTTTTTATATCATGGTTGTTGATACAACTATCATGGGTGTATAAGACTTATACCATACTAATTATAGGTTTAGGTTTTTATATTTAAAGTAATTCTAAAACAAATGGATAATGAGCTCACATGCATGAAGCTTCATGAAGCTTATGGTTGCATTTGACTTAGTCTACTAGTTTTGTTTTACTTAAGATATTAGTTAACCTAACCACTATAATTAGCCATGGTAATGTCTCTACATGAGTTAGTATATGATACTCACTCACCATGGTTAGCTCTCTCTCTCTATTCATTAGTTTGATTCTCATTTTGAGCTCATCTTCTTCCTCCTTCAATTTCTTTCTAGGGTTTGAAAAAGAGAGAGAATCAAAGTGAGAAAAGAAATTCTAAAGTGTACCCATTTCCTATTTCATCATACTCTACTAGACTAGCACTTTAGTTTAGGGTGTTTGCTTCACTAATTCTCTAGTTAGTGAAGCAGAAGCTTGAATTCGTATTCCCTCGACGTAGATCATCTTCGGCCTCGAAGACTTCAAGCAATACCGTTGCAATTTTCTCATGGAGCCATCCGAGAGTCCGGGAGTTCGATGATCGCAGAGAAGGGACTACAACTAGGAGCTTTAGAAGTGAAGGACCGATCTACAAAGGTTGTATTTCGTATTCACTTAGTGATAAATGTGATTTACTTGCATCTTTTCGCCTAATAGTCTAGCAAAGATCTTGTTTAGAGTTATTCGGCACGGCTAAAATTTTAATCCGGCATGGTTGATGCCTTGTAGAACCTTATTAGAGTGCCTAGTAACCCTACAAAAATACGGTTTCAATCTATGCCCATTTACTTTAAAAATTGAACCGTTTTTAATATTTTCAATTTCTACTGCACCGTGCGGATATACATATCGTACCATAAAAGGTCCCTTCCAATGAGATTTTAGCTTACCCGGATGAAGATGAAGACGGGAATCGTAAAGAAGGACTTGTTGTTCCGGTGTGAAGGTTTTTCTAAAAAGGTTTTTATCATGGAACAATTTAGTCCGGTTCTTCACTATAACCGCATTATCGTAGGCTTCATCGCGAAGTTCGCTTAGCTCTTTTAATTGCAGCTTCCGATAGCTGCTAGCTTGATCAAAATCGAAGTTAAGCTCTTTAATATCCCACAATGCTTTATGTTTGATCTCTACAAGAAGGTGGCATGCCTTTCCAAACACTAGGCAGTATGGAAACATACCAAGATCGGTCTTATAAGCGGTACGAAATGCCTAAAGAGTATCCGTCAATTTAGTTGACCAATCTTTACGGTTCTTAGAAACCGTCTTCTCCAAAATTTGTTTGATCTGCTAATTGGAAATCTCAGCTTGCCCGCTCGTTTGGGGTTGATACGGAGTAAAAAGTTTGTGGTTGATTGAATATTTCCGCATCAAAATCTCGAAATACCGATTACAGAAATGCATCCCGTTGTCGCTAATTATAGCGCGAGGGTGCCCGAATCGCGAAAAAATATTTTCTTTAAGGAACTTAATAACAACCTTGTTGTCATTAGTACGACACGGTATTGCTTTCACCCATTTTGATACATAATCAACCGCTAACAAGATATATAAATTCCCAAAAGAGTTGGGAAAATGACCCATAAAATCAATATCCCAAACATCGAATATCTCCACAACCAAGATAGTCTGGAGCGGCATCTCATTTCTTCATGAAATCTGACCCATATGTTGACCCCGTGGACAAGTTTTGCAATGATCATATGCGTGTTTAAATAATATTGGCCAATAAAAGCCACATTGCAAAATTTTCTCTGCCGTTTTACGTGGACCTAAGTGACCGCCACATGCCTGATCATGACAAAAAGACAATACACTCTTGAATTCATCGTTAGGGACACATCTGCAAATGATTTGATCAGAACAATACTTAAACAAATAAGGTTCATCCCAGTAAAAGTTTTTTACTTAGGATAGAAATCGAAGATTGTCTTGTTTCGACCAATCGTTAGGAATAAGTCCCGTCGCTAGATAATTCACAATTTTCATGAACCAAAGTTCACAGGATACGGGCAAGAGCTGTTCGTCATGGAAGGAGTCATTTATTGGCACGGTCAATGTCGGTGAAGAATTGATGCATGAATGATGGTCGGCTACAACGTTTTCACATCCACTCTTATCTCGTATGACAAGATTAAATTCTTGTAACAACAGGATCCAATGTATTAGCCTGGCCTTAGCATCCTTCTTCGATAAAAGGTGTCATAGGGCGGAGTGATCGGTGTAAACCACTATTGCCGAGCTAATCAAGTAGGGCCTGAATTTTTCTAATGCAAATACAATTTCCAAAAGTTCTTTCTCGGTAGTTGTGTAATTAATTTGGGCATCGTTCAAGGTCCTACTTGCATAGTAAATTATATGTGCCATCTTATCAATGTGCTGTCCTAAGACCGCACCAATAGTAAAATCCAATGCATCACACATAAGCTCGAACGGATGGTTCCAATCCGGAGATGATAGAACGGGGGCTGTAGTGAGAGATCTTTTAAGCAATTCAAAAGCAGCCTCGCAATCCGAATCGAAGTGAAATGTTGTATTCTTGGCCAAGAGAAGAGTTAAGGGTCTTGCAATTTTGCTAAAGTCCTTAATGAATCTCCTATAAAATCCTGCATGACTAAGGAAGGATCGTATATCTTTGACGCATTTGGGAGGAGGAAGGTTATGGATGACATCAATTTTAGCTCTGTCTGCCTTAATGCCTTTTCGTGAAATAATATGTCCAAGGACAATACTTCTTGGACCATGAAATGCATTTTTCCTAATTCAAAGTTAAGTTCTTATCCTTACAGCGGGTAAGAACCGCATCAAGATGATGTAGGCATTCCTCAAAGGAGTCCTCAAATATGAAGAAATCGTCCTTAAATATCTCCAGAAAATTCTCGACTATGTCTGAGAATATCCCTATCATACACCGCTAAAATGTAGTGGGAGCGTTGCATAATCCAAAGGGCATGCGTTTATAAGAAAAAGTACCGAAAGGACAAGTAAGTGTCGTTTTATCTTGACCCTTTTCAGCGATGGGGATCTGGTTATAGCCAAAGTATCCGTCCAAAAAACAATAGTACTCATGTCCAGCTAATCGTTCTAACATCTGGTCAATGAAAGGTAGAGGGAAGTGATCTTTCTTCGTTGCGGCATTGAGTTTTCTGTAATCAATACATATGTGCCACCCAGTTTAGGTGCGTGTTTGGATCAATTCATTAGCATCATTAGTTATGACCGTGATGCCAGACTTTTAAGGACCACATGAATAGGACTTACCCATTGGCTATCAGATATTGGGTAAATTATACCACTATCTAGGCACTTGATGATTTCTTTCTTTACCGCCTCCTTCATGACAGGATTCAACCGTATTTGTGGGTCTCAGGTTTGTTTGGCTTCATCCATCAAATGTATATAATGTTCAACAATCAAGAGACTAATCCTTTTGATGTCACCCATTGTCCAACCAAATTCTTGCCGATTTGATCTCAATACCGCCAAAAGTGTGTTCTCTTGCTCCAAAGATAGAGAAGCGGATGTGATCATGGGAAAAGAATCATTCTCACCTAAATAAGCATATTTAAGATGAGAAGGTAGCAATTTGAGATCTAGTGTCGGTGGAGAGACGATAGAAGGTGGGGTAAGGGAATGATACTCGGACTCCCTAAAAGATTCATAACTTCCATAGGATATTGACTCGGAAAGCGCTACTGAATTTTTCGACGAGTCAACGGATTCAAACTTAGGGCTGGACTCATCGAAGGTATCCTCACTATAATAATTTTCCAGATCAAACAATGTCGCACTGGTGTTGTCGAGATCATCATAGCAAAGTACTTCAGCTTTGCAGCCGTCGGAAGCTATCTCGTTGATAGAACAGACATCGATTAACGAGCAAAAGGTTCAGATGGTTGACTTCCTATCTTGTAAATATTAAGCTCAATTGTCATCTTCCCAAAGGATAAGTTCATAGAATCGTTACGACAATTAATGACAGCGTTGGAAGTTTCTAGAAAAGGTTGACCGAGTATCACCGGGATTTGATTACGTGGGTTCGCCACAGGCTGTGTATCTAAAACAATAAAGTCCATAAGGAATATGAATTCCCCGACTTTGATTAACACATCCTCTAGCTCACCCTAAGGTTGGGCGATAGATCGATCAACCATCTGGAGAGTGCAGTGGGCAGGTTTCAACTCTCCTCTACCTAGCTGCTCATAGACGGAATATGGAAGCAAGTTAACATTAGAGTCGAGGTCAAGTAGAGCATAATTGATGCTTTTCCCCCAATAGTTATAGATATTGTAGGATAACGGGGGTCCTTACGTTTCTTAGGCAATTGTTAGGTAAAAGCTGTGCTCACGTTACTTGTCATAAATACCTTTTTCGGCACTTGAGTTTTTCTCTTCCTAGTGCACAAGTTCTTAAGGTTTTTTGCATAAGACAGAACTTGTTGACTAGCATCTAGGAGAGGAATATTTATGTTAACTTGCTTAAACATTTCACAATCTTCTCCATTTGTGCGTTAGGTTTGTTAGCCCTTAACCTGTTTGGAAACGGAGCTTTATCAATAAGTTTTGGGTCCAACATTTGTGGAAAAGTTTGTGGAGATGGAATCGATCCCAGAATTGGAGTGGGGATCATTTTAGGTAGATTCGAGGAAGTGGAAGGAGTGTTCGGGCCTTGGGGAAAACAGAGAATATGCTCGGAAGAAGGTGGGAGACTAGACGAATTAGGGCAAGAAGTGGAAGCCGGGGTTTCAATTGATTCCTCATCATCAATCTGTTCACCCACTTGGTTGTTCCACACTCTTCCTGATCTCAACGTAGTAACGGCACTCACATTATGACTTTGTGAGTGGCAAAAATTCGGTAGGGGTTGAGATGTATGTTTCCCTTTTTCTCTCGCACTCATCGCGGCATTTATTTGTGCAAGTTGTGATTGTATCGATTTTATACTTCACCGTGGGTGGTGGTGGTCTGTGTTAAAGCTCGGATATAAGACTTTATATCATCCGTAGATTGCATGGAATATTTAATAAACATACCCACGCTTCGTTCGAGTGCAGATGAGTTTTTGTTACCGGCCGTTTGGAAGGAATTATTATAAGGTCTAGAATTGTAGGCGGGATTTTGAAAAGGTTGCGATTGAAAAGGGTGCTGACTCTGTGGGTGTGGTTGCTGCTACTGTGGAGGAGGTCTTTGATAATTGCTTTGGAACTGGTTTTTGATTTTGGGTTTGGTTTTGGTTCCAAGCAAAATTAGGATGATTCCTCCATCCCTGATTTTAAGTGGAAGAATAAGAATCGTTTCGAGGTCGCTGCTGAAAAGTAGTATTAGTGACTTATTGACTTTGAAATGGTGCATTCACAGGACATTCTTCCGTCATATGTGATAGATCGGAACAGCAACCATACATAGTTTTGGGAAGCGTAACCTAGTTTAGGGAGATTGATAAGAATTTGTTCTCCATAGCGTCGAGTTTCTTTTGCATTGTTGCCATTTCGTCTTTTACTACGATGGAAACATCGAGCTGATGGATACCTCCCCTAGATGATGGTCTAACACTTTCCCACTGCAAAGTGTGTTCAGCGAGATCTTCCAGAAATTTCCAAACTTCACCATCGTCTTTGGACATGAAATGGCATTGACACATGGTTTCAAGCATCTGCTTTGTCACTGGAGTAATGCTATCATATATAATTCGGCATAGATCCCATCTATTTATTCCATGATAAGGACATTGGACAAGCAGATCCTTAAACCGTTCAAAGCATTTCCAAAATGGTTCATTGGGAAGCTGGGTAAACGGGTTGATTTCGCTCAGAACACGGGCGATATGATTGGGGTAAAATTTCATAAAGAATGCTATAAAGAATTCATCCCAATTGGTAATAGAGTGTGCGGCAGTGTTATAAAGCTATTTTTCTTCTAAATCGCATAAACTGAAAGGGAGAAGACGAAATCTCATAGCATCCACTGAAAGTTGTGACGTACCCATCATTGTGCATACGTTTTCGAATTTGGTGATAAAAATGTATTCGTCATCAGACTCAAGCCTATGAAATTTGGACAACAGGTTGATGAATTAGGGTTTAATTTCAAAATTATCCTCATTGGCTGTGGAAGGGATAGACAGGCAGGAAGGGGACCGCGTATAGGATAACATCTATCTTGGAGAGAGATGCGCGGTGGATTCTGTGCACTGATGGGTGGTGGCAGGGTGATGTTATAATCTGATGGAAAACCGTCCATCTCGGTCGATGTGGTGGGTGGAGGGGAAAAAGGTGATGAAGAAGTACCGACTTCGGAGTCGACAGCAAAATCGCGGACAAGACGGGCACTAGAATCCCGTGTCCAGCCAAGCATACATTAAGCGGGTTTAGCGCAAGTGGCAGCGTGTGTGTGATTTAAAAATTGGTTTGTTTTGAAAAGTGTCGGAAGTGAGACAAATCACATAAAATGCATAATCAACCCTAGAACTAAGGTCACTTAAGTGAAGTCACTAGACCGCTCATAGATTTCCAAAGGAAAAGCCGCAGGATCAATCCTCTGACACCTCTTTATTACTCGTGTGGCCAGGTAAGTGCCAGGTAAGTGGGAGGTATCCGCTATACGAATCACCGAAAATAGTGGGCCTAATTAAGTAACCACTTGCCTTAGTCACACTTGCCTAGACACCACAAAAGAAATGCGGATAAGCGATAGATTACCCATGACCTTCCTCTGTCCTTATTGAACGCGACGGTCCTTAAAGTCTTGGTCTAGATGTTTTTTAATTAATGTAGGGTGATGCGGATGCTCGTTTTGTGATTCTTAGGGCCTAGGAAGGGTGATGAAATCCCCACCTAATCTGAATTTGGTCTTTGCCCCTTAATGTCCGTATTAAAATATGCACAAACCAATTACAAAACAAGCAAAAAGATTTTTTTTAAGGGACGATATTTTGCAAAGAATCTTGCAGAAAAATATATTATTGGATTTTCTAAATGAGAGAAAGTACAGAGGAATTTACCAGAGAAGTTTGGAAGATCTATTCCCCAATTCCGCCGCGGTTCCGTCGCAATTAAGGTGCTTTGGCCGTGGAAGCGCCGCAGGAAGGAGGGTTCGCTTGAAAAAAAATTCACTATGGCCTCCTTTACTCCCATGGTCCTCTCTGAAGGTCTCAGAATCTCTGTTTCCTCGTTCTATTTTCTTCAGATCCCCTCGCAAAACTCACACACTAATTGTTAAATACACAATTTGCTATTTTGTTTTATTTATGATATTGATTGAATAAGAATTCAACACGAATAGTAAGAAAAAAAATTACGCACGTATCCCCAGCAACGGCGCTATTTGATTGATTTCTATTTTAGAGAAGTGTGTAGTAACCACAATTAATAACGGTGTCGCGTGTAGCTAACCGAGATGAGTATGGGTCGTCCTTGGGGATATGTGGAATCATTTAATCTTACTTTAGACGTGTTGATTAGAAAAGAGGAAGGAGAATAGAGAATAGTGAAGAATAGTTTCTAGAACTACGTCAAACACGGATGTAGAATACAGTTCTAGTTTAAATACGGATGTAAATTTTATAAGAAGAATGCTTGTAGGGTTCGTTAGGATTTTGTAGTCATGAATGACTAATAAAGATTACTTCTTTTATCTATTGATAGATTTAAAACTAGATTGATAGTGACGAATGAGGATTAGGGTTCTTGGAAGAAACTAGGGTTTCCACACTATTGACCCCTTGTCCTTTCATTGATCTCTATTCATGTCTAGCCCTTAATAAAACAATTGATAATCTGATCTCAAATCGCGGTCGAGAGTAGCAATAAATTGGTAGCGCGCCCGATAAGGATGTTAACGATTCTTTTGCTAAAGTTTATAAACTTCATAAGACTTAAAAGAAGTTAATAGATTTTTCATCTTCCATTGATCCACCCTAATCCTACAAACCCTATCAAGCGTTGAATTACTCGCGCATGATGGAGATAGAAGAACGGATATAGATCATGATGTAAAGAAAATAAATGCAATAAAACAACTACCTATATTAATCAACTTGATCAATTACACTTTTTGTTCCTTTAGAAAGCGGAATAAAAAATCCTAGTTTGCTTCTCAACCTATCTTGAACGAAGTAAATGAATAGCCGATTGATCAATCTGGATGCATGAGTAAATTTAAACTTCGTGATCTCTTCGGTTTTATGAACTTTCAAGAGGGGCTCTGGGTTCTATTTATAGTCACAGAAGTTGCAATCCCTAGATTCTATAAATTAGGGTTTGTTGAGGCGATCTTACACAGAAAATCCCACATCCCAACTTCCCCATATAGCCGCAGATCCGCCGCATTAGGTAGGGTTTAGCCGTGGTTGGGCGGCACTCTAGTGGGGTCTTGGATGAAAATTTCTGGAGCTTCAACTTGTTGACATATGGTGATCTTTTGAATATCTGGATTTTAGAAATCTTCTCTAAGTCTCTGCCAGAATTGATTTCATGATTTACTTCAATATTTCGGCAGATTTGATCTTGATATCTCTGATTTCCTTGATTCCAGTCCTGATGTAGTTTCTGCACAATATCTCAATGAATAATGTTAGTAATATTTGGTATTTTTTTGAGATATTATCCTAACCATTTTATATGATATTATATTTTAAGAATATTGATTAAGGATATTTGATATGATATGCATATTTAAATTATCAAAATATTATATAAATATTTTATGCATACATTTTCCTTCATAATGTTAATTATAATATATAAACATATGAAAATAGTATTTTTACAGATAAACCCTCATATGCGTCATATTTATAATAAACACCTTTAGATATTTAAGAAAAGTAAGGAAAATGTCATATCAAATACGCGATATTTTCAACCGAACATTCGTGCAAACAGGTAGTAGTTGGGTGCAGTCCCGAAGCACTTAGAGGCAGTAGGGGTTAGATAGGATTCGTCTCTCCCAGTATTGGGAGTTAATATCACACAGTGTTCAGATAGCCTTACACAAAGTCCTGGCTAGGGCAAGCGAGATTTACTGGTAGGTACACCAATAGTTTCTCATGGTGTATTAGGCTCTACACCGGCATGACTTATTGCGCTATCAGGGGTCTGATGGTTACCACCCCCTAGGCCCGATATGTGATACTCTTAGACAAACAGACCAGACTCTACGGAGATTGTCCCAGATAGGTTCAGTAGGAGTTCAGATGAGTTTGCTCATCGGCCTTCTTATCAACAGATACCTGGGTAGCCGTTACGTACTACTAGTTAGCAAGTGATTAGAACTTTGTGGGTAGCCATTACACAAAGTCCTCCTCACAAGTGCATGGGGTGTGCGACATCGACTTACAATGATATCAGAGCCTACTAAAGTTTAACTAGCTTGTTAGCAAGTGATTAGAACTTCGTGTAGGGTGTTTTTCGTTACCCTATTGAGATGGGAATACACGCGCGCTTGTCAGGCGCATTACAGATTCCCCCTGTCTAGGGTAGGCCGGGATTTAATGATTGTGGGGATCTGAATCTCCGGCAGCCGCGGACTAAGCTGCCGTTAATTACCACTCGCCTTTGGGGCGAGGGAACCTCCGATTAACGGGTTAAACTGGTCATGCGAACTCAATGTGCAGTGTACGTGTGTTTTGTTTTGGAGGGAGAGGTTTGGATATATCGGGAGCCACGCAGAGTTTTTACGGGGGTCCCGCTATCCGGATAGTGGGCTGGGGGTCAAGGAGGTTAGCAGCCCCCTTGCGGGGTGCGGGGCAGCGTCCCGGCCCAAAAATTTTTTTGCGGGGACAGTGTTGTGGAGTGTGTGTGTATCTGTACATATATATACATGTATATATATAAAAAGGGGAAAAAGCGCCCAAAGGACGCTTAGGGTCAGCGCCTTGAGCGCTATGCGCTTAGGTGCTGTGTGCTTAAGCGCTAGCGCGCCACGTGTCGGCATGTGGGCGCTTTGGGCTTGAGCGCTGGGCGCTGGAGCGCAAGCGCGCCACGTGTCGGCTGTAGGGTTTCTAGGCACACTCAAGAGGTTTCACAAGGCATCAACCATGCCAATTTCAAAAATCTAGATACCGAGAAACCCTAATGAAGATCGTTAACTAGAAAAATAGGCGAAACTACAAGCTAGTTAACAACTTAACTACTAAGTGAATGGAAATACAACCTTTGTAGATCCGGTCCTCCACTTCCTAAGCTTCGTGTTGACGTCCCTTCGCTGCGATCATCAGATCCCGGACTCTAGTAATGGTTTCATCGAAGAAATGATCGGGCTAGGTTGTCGACTTTGATGCCGAAGATGATCTACGTCGAGGCAACACAAGATCAAGCTCCAACTTCACCAAGCCATGAAACTTGTGAAGAAAACACCCTATACTATTTGTCAAGTGGTAGAGGATGAAGAAATAGGAAGTGGGTTCACTTTAGAATTGGATTTCTCACTCTTTTTCTCAATTTACCATTGAAGCTAGCAAACTTCTTTCTTCTTGAAGAAGAAGAAGAAAAAGAAAAAGAAAATGATAAGAATAATGAATAATGGAAATAAAGTCATTCTTATCATTTTAGCAACCACGGTTAAGTGTAGAGAATGAACTAGGGTTCAGTTAAAGGGTTAGGGTTTAGGAAAGAAACAAAATGGTTTGACTTTCAAAGCTTCATGAAGCTTCAAGTGAAATCCAAATAAAGTCACCATTTTATTTCTAACCAAAATGAATAAATAAATAAATGAATAAGTAAATAAAACAAATGGAATGAAACCCTAACCATTTACTAAACATGGTTCAAATCAAACATACACCCAAGTTTGCATGTATCATCAAACATGATACAAACTTGTGCACAAAAATATATCACATATACAATGTGCACAACAAGTGAGAAAATCCATCTTAAGTGAACCAATACTAGTTAATGCAAAGTAATATATCAAATATATAATTATACATCAAATCATTAAATCAACACTTGATTTAACGATCCGGTCATATCGCATATGACCGACTAATATCCAATGTACCGAATTATCGAATCAATCCTCGATTCGATAACTAGGTTATATCGCATACAACCAATCGATACATTTATCGCGAGAATAGAATACGGTATCACATACACGCATTATTCTCGGTCCCGTACATATCTCATATGCGCTCCTATTTCGTTTCGCTTGAGCCAGGAAACCTCTGTGTAGGACTCTAAAGACTCGTCAATATGCCGGCAGCAGATGATGATCATATCGAGCACCCACAAGCCGCAAGCGGTCTTCTAAACGTAACGGCCACCCGGGTATTGAGCGATCAGAAGGTCGACGAGCAAGCCCGCTCACACTCCTGTGAATCCAACCAGTAACACTTACCGTACAGTCCGGTCTCGTCGTCTGATATGTCGCATATCTCGCCTATGGGTGGTAAACGTCAGACTCCAATAGCTCGATAAGTCGTGTCGATATAAGGTCTATAACAGTTCGAGAAACTACTGGTAACACTTACCAGTAAATCTCAGCAACCCTGGCCAGGGATTTCCGATTATAGCCAATCGAACACAGCGCAACATCAACCCCCTATACCTGAAGAGACGAATCCCCTCCTATCGCTCATTGCCTCCATGTGATTCGGGACTGTACCCAAAAACTACCATTTTGCATGCCCTCTTGGACGTGGTAAGGTGGAAATCAAAGCACAGTGGGAATCACACAAGACTCTATGACGATCTCGGGTCAACAAACTACTCTGTACCAGTGTCACCAGAGAACTGCCATCTGACGTAAGGTATAATACCATCTGGGAGTTCTCGGCGAGTCCGTCCAGTGTACCCAGTCTCCACTGAGCATCCGTATATCATCTCTGATGTCAAACACCAATGGATATGGGATCATCCATCGCCCATCTGTATGGGTCGAGAAGGTATACGCTAGTCTACACTGGTATATCGATGCCCTGTCTCGATACACCCACGACTTGGGACCTTGAAGGATGTACTTATGGACTACCATGTTCCCACTAGTATGATCTGCATCATAGTCCAGGTAGTCAAGTACACATCCTAAGGGCTTTACCAACATGTAACAGAGAGACTATCAGTGTACACCTTAAGGTAAAGAGCAACCAGACAGCATACTATCATGTCGAGCAAGAAAGTCATCCCTATATATGTCCAAGCATCCACTACAATATACATCCTATGTATAGTAATGGCCTCTAGGGCATACATATAACTAACAATCTCCCACTTGCACTAGGGCCATCTGATAGCAGTGGTTGCAGTATCTCATACTCAACCATCCCATAAAAGTCTCTCTCTGGGAAAAGGCCTTTGTGAGTGGATCCACCGTGTTGTCCTCTGAGTCTACTCTCCTAACCTCGATCACCCTGGAGATCAACCATCTTCATGATCAGGTGATACTGCCTTAGAATATATCTGGATCACTGATGGGACGGACGTTCCTTGGCATAAGCCACAACTCCATTGTCACACAATGGGAGGAACTAAGTTCATCCCATGAACCAATATACACCCAGACTGCCTCTTTGGTAGCATCTTAATTAGCGATGTATCTTGCCTTTAATCGTCTAGTATGCCACGGTATCTAGCTTGGAACTCTTCCAACATACCGTCCCTTTACTGAGGGTAAAGACAATGCCTGTGACTGACATTCAGTCGTCCTTATCACCCTGGAATCTTTCCAGTGATTCTCCCCAGGATCAACTGATACCATCTCACTACAACTAGTGAGTCTCCTAACATCCAATTAGATCTATCTCATAGATCCAAAATCCAGGATTTAGGAGGTATCACTTTGATCCTATATGGAGAATCATTGTGATAAGCGGAGATTGATCGAGCGTAGCATAGGAAACTCCTTCCCTATCAAGAGTATGTCATTCACGTACTCTACGAGGATCGCCACCATACTCCCTACTACCCTTTTGTATATACAAGGTTCATCTACCATTTTGATGAAGTCAAACTATTTGACTACTACATCAAAACAGATGTTCCAACTCCGCGATGCCTGCTTTATCCTATAAAGCATCTTGTACACGTTTCCACTGCTCCCACTATTTTCGAAGCCCTCTGAGTGTGTACTTATAGACGCTTTCTTCTAAAACATCATTTAGAAAAGCAGTCATGACACCCAACCGTCAGATATCGCAGTCATGGTATGTAGCCGTGGCAAGTAGGATCCGGATGGACTTAAGCATTGCCATTGGAAAAGGTTTTATCATTATACACGCCTGGTCGATGACAAAAACCTTTAACAAGTCTAGCTTTGAAAGTCTCAACTTTTCCATCTACACCAAGTAATCTTCTCAAGATATACTTGCTCCTGATGGGGATTTAACCCTTCAGATATAGCAACCAAAGTCCATACTTTGTTGGTGTATAAGGATTCCATCTCAGATCGCTAAGCATCCAGCCATTCTTACAGAGTCCCGCTCCTGATGGCCTGCTCGAAACCAGTTGGGTCATCATCTCATGATGCAATCCTCGCTCCCACTGTCATAGAGAAACCAAAGTATCTCTCAGGTGGGTGAGGAACCCTACTAGATCGGCGGAGAGGCTGAGGATCGTTGGTTACTATTGAATCCTTCGGTTCTACCAAATCATCTGCTGTAGTTTGTATAGCTGAAACACTTCCAGTTCTACATAACTGACCTTGCCTCGAGCTTGTTCGGATTTTGCTTTTAGACATAGGCCGGACAACCCCAAATCTTAACTAACTTAAGATATGGGCTCTTCCCTTTCCATATCACAAATGAAGTGGTAGGCAACTGATTTGATCGGAACCCTATTCAATAGGTATGCAACTTCATAAGTGCATAACTCCCAAAAGGAAATAGGAAACTCAGTAGTACTCATCATAGAGCGCACCATATCATATAGGGTGTGATTGCTCCGCCCCGATACAACGTTGTGCTGTGGTGTATTCGGAGGAGTAATGCTGAGAGAGAATCTCATTCTCCTTTAGAATAGTCCAGGAATTCCATGCACAAGTATTCTCCTCCCTGATCTCATCATAGGACATAATACTTATACCCGTATTTTGGTTCTCTACTTCTAACTTATATTCTGTGAATATCTCAAAAGGTTCGGACTTGTGTTTCAACAGGAACATAGGTCTGAATCTCGAAAGATCATCAGAGAATGTAATGAAGTATAAAGAACCAGTCCTGGCATGTGTAGACAGGGGACCTTACATACATCATCATGTATCAGTCCCAAGAGTTCACTAACTCTTTCTCTGTTTCCAGTAAACAGAGCTATGGTCATCTTATCTCTGTGACATGACTGGCAAGTTTCACAAGATGTAAATTCAAACAGATTTAAATATGCATCTATGTGCAACTTAGCTAGTCGGGTTGCATTGATATGACCTAGTCTACAATACCTCAAGAAGGATCCGTTCATTTCTGAACTCTTCCTCTTGTGTGTGTTCCGTACACTAAGAACTGTAGTTTGATTTAGAACATCAATACTTTTAGATAACGTGCCTGAACCGATCAACTTTTGATATAGGAAATGTTCAAAACATTATCCAACAATACAAAATTTTATCGTTTCTTTACTAATAAAGAGACTGATATGATTTTGTATATCAGGTTCGGTATCTAATAACATTCGTTCAGAATCAATGTATTGGTAATACAGGGTGACAGTGACCAACAGACTTGGCTGCAACACTTGCCCCTTTTGCTGCCTCATGAAACTTATCACCCGTTCTCAGTTCTCTACCTTTCTGTAGCCCTATGTAACATATTACATATATGGGATCCTGATCCGGTATCAAATACCCAGGACGTAAAGAATAGAGAAACAGTTCTGTATAAAGAACACACCCGAAGATGATGCATCAGCATGCACTTTCTTCGTTTGGGCGGCACGGGAATTCTGGTAATCCCCTATTTTTTGCTCGGTCTTATAACAATTATAAGTTGGAGCGGGACCAACGTTCCCCAGCTCAGTATAACAAGCGGGTGCGGTCAATAATCCGTATTATTATCTTGATTAAGGCGTGATATGGTCACTACCTGGAGAGAGAGAGAAGAAAACACTCAGCGTATGCTCTTGCAAGATCAGATTGGTTATTATTTTATCTAATCAGGATAGCTCCCACTGTTTTTATCAAATCTTCCTTCAAACCCTAAAAGGAAAGACTAGCCGGGATTAATTACACGCTACAAGTTCGCCAATCTTTCAGCCAGGCCAGTGTCGGTACTTTGAGGGAGGTCCCCCGTGCTATCGCACGAACCTAATTAATGTAAACCTCGTTTTCCCAGAGGCGTAACCTCGTTGACACCTTTCTAGACACCTACTTGATCGGCTAATTGTAATGTGTAAAACTCTACCAGGAGTAACAATTACTCGCAGCGGGTATCGGGATCCAACTATCTCATAGAAGGAATGCAATCCCATTGCAAATTTCAACACTTGAAATTCCCGATAATATTTTGCCCCTAACGTGCTATGACCATGACGAAAGCCAACAAACCATAGCCCGCTAGTCAAGTTCAACCCGTACATTTCTTGATTGAATTAAACCCACCCGCACGACCCTTGATGAAAGCCAACAAAGCCGCACGACTACCCTAATCCAATCGCATCATATGCAGCAGATAAGCAGCATATAGCTACCGCACACTACACCTTGACGAAAGCCAACAAATGTAGCACGAATACTATATACAACTTATCTGAAATGACGGAGGGCTACGACAGGTTTTTCTGAAAACCTATTTCGTAATGAACTTGATATCATTGTAGAATCAAATGATTTTAAAATGGAGTGTTTTTAAGGCTTTTCTAGTTTTGCTAAAGGGGTCACTCCCGGTGAAGGGATCGTCGGCCCTTTCCTCGTCAAATGAGGTGCGGGATATATCATATATATCGCTGTGCAAAGCAGAAACTATAGAAGCAATCAAAGGACAAACCAAGGGTTGTAGAATCTGCCAGTTATTGCTAAAAGAGTTACTCCCGGTGAAGGGATCTCGGTCCTTTCCTTATCGAATAAGGTGCAGGATGTTCTACAAGGAACACCGCGATGCAAAGCAAGAACTGTAGCTACCTGTTTTATTTTTGAAATTCAATTCTACAACATCTTTAGGTTTCTTTTCTTTCATTAATCACATTAATGAAGTCTCATCATTTAAGTACCTAAACATCATAGATAAATACGACGTACACTTATGCCATCCGCATTCGCCTCGATGTCCCCTCGTGCACCGTTAGGTTAGGTAACTAATGACAGAGAGGGGCAGGGCTAGCGCGGGTGTAAAACATAAGTAACTTCTATATAATATATCATATATACTATATACTGTATCTATCACAGAACATCACATGATCACATCACAGATATCGCAGCAGAAGAAACATATGAAACATTGGATATACTAGGACGTCCGTGTTTTCAATACGAGCCAGTATAAAACACGGATTCCACGGTCGCGATGAATAGCCAAACCCACACCCCTAGACCCCTACGAGAGCGGCAAGCAACCCTACCAATTCTAGAGTTAGGAGACCCGGACTCGACTCCTCGAGTTGGTCTCCCACTGGACTCCAGAACCCGGTTACTTGTGCCCTCCTCCTTGGGTCTATCCTAGTGTGGAAAAGTAAATAATATACAAAAGGTGACATCTTCCGCAACCTGGAAGTGCCCCAATAAAAGAATATTACAAACACGTTTTTACATGAATGAAAATGAAAAATACTCATCTCACATAAAAAAAACCCCGGCTATTCAAACACGACGATCCAATATAACATATCCAGCAACACATAACATCACATGTCATCAACGTAAGTAAATATGCCCATCCCAATTGTCGTTGACATATAGCAACGAAACCGGCGATATCACATATTACACTTACGGTCGCAGAAAAGAAAGTGTAAAACTACAACAGTTGGAATCCGCAACCTCTTTAGGCATCGCATGCCTAATCAAATGAATTACTTAGACATCGCATGCCTAACAATTATAAACCCCGCATTTTAGTCTCAAAATCGAAAACACATTTCAATACCAAGTCGGGCAATTCAACAAGATTCCCGACATCCTGATCGAATGCTCGTCGCAAACTTTAGTAGACGGCCGCACCCCTGATACCGTCGACGAAGTGCACCAAGGTGGAACACCGCTACCGCGAGCACCCGAACGGATGCTTTCGGCGACGGGGTTCTCCTACAGTCACTTGGTCGGGGCCAATGGGTGTAGTTGTCTATTAAGTTTATCCGGCGAGTATCCGCGTACACTACGTGATTGCGACGGACTTTTGATCACATCAAAATTCCGTGGCAACCGATCAAGTGAGACTAAACTGCTATGTTTATAACATTCATTCAGTTATCTCATAACTACTTGTGGATTCCAAATATTGTATCACATTCCGGATAAATAGAAAATGTTAAACTTTCCGATCGAACAATCGAACACCCAAGTTTTCCCGAAACAGTTCAACACATGAAATAAATTTAAAAAACATTCACTTCGTGCCTCGGTACCAACGGTCCAGCCGTAGAAGGGTCAAGCTAACGCCTCACATGTGGCACGCTGTACGGCCCCAAACCCTAAGGTTCAAAGGGCAGTTCAAGACGGTCACATAATCGAGTTAAGGTTTTTTGTCTTCTAGAGGGACCATCGCGTTACTTGCACTACTTAGAACGTCATTAAACTACGGAAAGATCCAACACTTGGAAATTTCCCAACAGGGGAAAAATTGGGTATTTATATCCGGTCGAACTTTTCAAGATTTTCTAAAATTATCCGGAAAAACACAGACGAAGTGAAACTTCCCGATCGAAACACCGAGTCCCCAATACAACCCAGAAAACTCAACTCTTGAGTAGAAGTTAAAAATTCCCAGAAAATACAGCACTAAAAGTTAGGAATTACTGTGCAAATTTCAAATGCTGAAGTGACTATATGGCCGCGGAACCGCCGCACGAGGCATGCTCGTGCTGCGGTTCCGCCGCGCTTTGGTTGAATCAGGAGCACGTGCTTCACAGTAATTAATAAAAAAGCCTGCTGATTTTTCTGCATATTTTTAATTCTCAAAAATCCCCGATTTCAAAAAATGTAGAGAGAAGGGTTCCAGATCAGGGTTTCGGGTTCGTTCGGGTTTCTAACTTCGTCTACTCATCGCCTAAGGCACTAGCTAGTCTCTGACACAACTGTAGGGTTCCTAGGCACACTCAAGAGGTCTTACAAGGCATCAACCATGCCAATTTCAAAAATCTAGGTGCCGAGAAACCCTAATGAAGATCATTAACTAGAAAATTAGGAGAAACTACAAGCTAGTTAACAACTTAACTACTAAGTGAATGGAAATACAACTTTTGTAGATCCGGTCCTCCACTTCCTAAGCTCCGTGTTGACGTCCCTTCGCTGCGATCATCGGATCCCGGACTCTAGTAATGGTTTCGTCGAAGAAATGATCGGGCTAGGTCATCGACTTTGATGCCGAAGATGATCTACGTCGAGGCAACACAAGATCAAGCTCCAACTTCACCAAGCCATGAAACTTGTGAAGAAAACACCCTATACTACTTGGAAAGTGGTAGAGGATGAAGAATAGGAAGTGGGTTCACTTTAGAATTGGATTTCTCACTCTTTTTCTCAATTCACCATTGAAGCTAGCAAGCTTCTTTCTTCTTGAAGAAGAAGAAGAAGAAGAAAAAGAAAATGATAAGAATAATGAAGAATGGAAATAAAGTCATTCTTATCATTTTAGCAACCATGGTTAAGTGTAGAGAATGAACTAGGGTTTAGTTAAAGGGTTAGGGTTTAGGAAAGAAACAAAATGGTTTGACTTTCAAAGCTTCATGAAGCTTCAAGTGAAATCCAAATAAAGTCACCATTTTATTTCTAACCAAAATGAATAAATAAATAAATGAATAAGTAAATAAAACAAATGGAATGAAACCCTAACCATTTACTAAACATGGTTCAAATCAAACATACACCCAAATTTGCATGTATCATCAAACATGATACAAACTTGTGCACAAAAATATATCACATATACAATGTGCACAACAAGTGAGAAAATACATCTTAAGTGAACCAATACTAGTTAATGCAAAGTAATATATCAAATATATAATTATACATCAAATCATTAAATCAACACTTGATTTAACGATCCGGTTATATCGCATATGACCGACTAATATCCAATGTACCGAATTATCGAATCAATCCTCGATTCGATAACTAGGTTATATCGCATACAACCAATCGATACATTTATCGCGAGAATAGAATAGGTATCACATACACGCATTATTCTCGGTCCCGCACATATCTCATATGCGTTCCTATTTCGTTTCGCTTGAGCCAGGAAACCTCTGTGTAGGACTCTAAAGACTCGTCAATACGCCGGCAGCAGATGATGATCATATCAAGCACCCACAAGCCGCAAGCGGTCTGCTAAACGTAACGGCCACCCGGGTATTGAGCGATCAGAAGATCGACGAGCAAGCCCGCTCACACTCCTGTGAATCCAACCAGTAACACTTACCGTACAGTCCGGTCTCATCGTCTGATATGTCGCATATCTCGCCTAGGGGTGGTAAACATCAGACCCCAATAGCTCGATAAGTCGTGTCGATATGAGGTCTATAACAGTTCGAGAAACTACTGGTAACACTTACCAGTAAATCTCAGCAACCCTGGCCAGGGATTTCCGGTTATAGCCAATCGAACACAGCGCAACATCAACCCCCTATACCGGGAGAGACGAATCCCCTCCTATCGCTCATTGCCTCCATGTGATTCGGGACTGTACCCAAAAACCACCGTTTTGCATGCCCTCTTGGACGTGGTAAGGTGGAAATCAAAGCACAGTGGGAATCACACAAGACTCTATGACGATCTCGGGTCAACAGACTACTCTGTACCAGTGTCACCAGAGAACTGCCATCTGACGTAAGGTATAATACCATCTGGGAGTTCTCGGCGAGTCCGTCCAGTGTACCCAGTCTCCACTGAGCACCCGTATATCATCTCTGATGTCAAACACCAATGGATATGGGATCATCCATCGCCCATCTGTATGGGTCGAGAAGGTATACGCTAGTCTACACTGGTATATCGATGCCCTGTCTCGATACACCCACGACTAGGGACCTTGAAGGATGTACTTATGGACTACCATGTCCCCACTAGTATGATCTGCATCATAGTCCAGGTAGTCAAGTACACATCCTAAGGGCTTTACCAACATGTAACAGAGAGATTATCAGTGTACACGTTAAGGTAAAGAGCAACCAGATATCATACTATCATGTAGAGCAAGAAAGTCCTCCCTATATATGTCCAAGCATCCACTACAATATACATCCTATGTATAGTAATGGCCTCTAGGGCATACATATAACTATCATCGGCACGTGAGTGCTTTGCGCTGGAGCGCAGGGCGCTGGAGCGCAAGCGCGCCACGTATCGGCATGTGGGCGCTTTGCGCTTGCGCTGGGCGCTTGAGCGCAAGCGCGCCACGTGTCGACACGTGGGCGCTTTGCGCTTGAGCGCAGAGCGCTAGAGCACAAGCGCGCCATGTGTCGGCATGTGGGCGCTTTGCGCTTGCGTTGGACGCTTGAGCGCAAGCGCACCACGTGTCGGCACGTGGGCGCTTTGCGCTTGAGCGTAGGGTCCTGGAGCGTAAGCGCGCCAAACCATCATACTTGCTGTCCATCGATGAACTGATCAGATTAACCAACCAAAGTTGGCCTCAGATGTGGTTGCTTGAGCGCAAGCGCGCCACGTGTCGGCACGTGGGCTCTTTGCGCTTGCGCTGGGCTCTTGAGCGCAAGCGCGCCACGTGTCGGCACGTGGGCGCTTTGCGCTCGAGCGCAAGCGCGCCTCGTGTCGGCACGTGGGCGCTTTGCGCTCGAGCGCTAGCGCGCCATGCGTCGGCGCTTGAGCGCTTGGCGCCGGCGAGAAAAAGAGGCTTTTAGCCCCAGAAATTCTCGAAAGAGAAATCAGAGTGGAGTTAAACTCCTAAGATGTTTTGGGGTTGATGAAATGGGTTCTTCTGCTTTCTCCTCTGGTTGCTGGATCTTGAAGATCAAGAGATATGAGATTTTAAAAATCTCTTCGTTTTGAGATCTAATGGAAGATCTGAGTTCCTCTTTATGGGTTTTGTGGTGAAAAACTATTTAGTTTTATAAAATGAAGAGTAAAACTCTTGATTTAATTCAAAAGAAAGAAGAAGGTTTTGGAACCTTGAGGAAGGAGAAAAGATCTCAGATCTAAATTTTTTTTTTTGGAGAGAGAAAAAGTTCTTGGGATATTTTCATTATCCTTGCCTTTATAGACTACACACTTTACATATAGCCTCTTGGGCTTTACAAAAATGGCATTTTAGCCATCTCATGGCTCATATGCCATTTCTTTTTGCAAATAAACCATGGGCTTACAAAAATTTAGCTTTATGCCCATTCATGCATAAAAAATTACATAAAAATTATTTACTACATGATTTCGTTGTTGGCGTGGGGAGGTTTGGCCGCGGACTTGGCTTGGGCATGGGCCCGCTTGACTTGAGCTTAGGCCGACCTGGCTTGGGGTTGACCTTGACTTTGACTCGGTCAACCGGGGTGTAAATTTTGACCCCAACAAAGTGCCCCCATCAATAAATGCACACCACATATGTAGTTCGTGTGCATGAAATTGATGGATCTTCTTTCATATGGAGGCGACTTGCTTTGGTTCCCACTTTTTGGGATGCACTGCCCTTTTTACGACATGGATAGTCGACGCTTGACGCGTCTCCGAGACGGAGTGTCCGTGGTAGACGTTTCCCTGGCCCAGAGTGATTTGGTAGACGTGCCCCCGGCACGGAGTGTCGTTGGTCGACGTTTCCCCGAGATGGAGCGTCTGTTGTCGATGTGCCCTCGGCACGGAGTGTCTGCTTGACGTTTCCCCGAGGCGGAGTATCGGCTGGTTGACGTATCCCCGAGACGGAGTGTCTGTTTGTGACGTTTCCCCGGTACGGAGTGTCGCTGGTCGACGTGTCCCCGAGACGGAGTGTCTACTGTCGATGTGCCCCCAGCACGGAGTGTCTGCTTGACGTTTCCCCGAAGCGGAGTATCGGCTGGTTGACGTGTCCCCGAGACGGAGTGTCTGTTGTCGATGTGCTTCCAGCACGGAGTGTCTGCTTGACGTTTCCCCAAGGCGGAGTATCGGCTGGTTGACGTGTCCCCGAGACGGAGTGTCTGTTTGTGACGTTTCCCCGAAATGGAGTGTCGGCTGGTTGACGTATCCCCGGGATGGAGTGTCTGTTGTCGATGTGCCCCTAGCACGGAGTATCTGCTTGACGTTTCCCCGAGGCGGAGTATCGTCTGGTTGACGTATCCCCGAGACGGAGTGTTTGTTTGTGACGTTTCCTCGGTACGGAGTGTCGCTGGTCGACGTGTCCCCGAGATGGAGTTTCTGCTGTCGATGTGCCCCCAGCATGGAGTGTCTACTTGACGTTTCCCCGAGGCGGAGTATCGGCTGGTTGACGTGTCCTCGAGACGGAGTGTCTGTTGTCGATTTGCCCCCAGCACGGAGTGTCTGCTTGACGTTTCCCCGAGGCGGAGTATCGGCTGGTTGGCGTATCCCCGAGACGGAGTGTCTGTTTGTGACGTTTCCCCGGTACGGAGTGTCGGCATTGGACGTTTCCCCGGTATGGAGTGTCGCTGGTCGACGTATCCCCGAGACGGAGTTGTAAGTGCATGGCGGCGCCCCGGCCTCCATCCCGAGGCCAAATGCGGAAGCGATGGTTAACTTTAATTTTTCTTGAACCGGCACCACCGCGCACTAAAACCCGGATCGGGCCATTAACTAGTCCTAGCTAACTACAAGATGGGAAGGAGAGATATACCGACTGATCCGTGTCCTCCGGTCTTCTCGTCGTCGTCCCGATCTCCCGCGGAAGCTCCGGTCTCCACCTCGTCGCCGGAAGGGCAGCACGTCGCCGGCTTCTTTTACGGGCTCCCACCTCTATACCGAGGCAACTCGGGCATGAAGCTAGCGAGTCGACGTGCCCAAGATTTGCTGTAGAATATAGTGTAGAACCATGTCTCATTTTGGGGTTATGGAGTTTGCCTTTTGGTGGAGGAAATGAACTAAGCTTTTGGAGATGGTGTTGTGGGATTTTTCCAACATGAAATGAACCAAAATCCCCCCACCAAAATGTTTGGACAGCCCCCCATGAGAAGTGGCCGGCCATGCTCATTTGGGAATGAGAGAGAGAGGGAAAAATGAGAGTGGGGGTGAGTGAATAATGCAAGAGAGAGGGAAAAAGAAATCAAGTGTAGAAATGATCACCAATCAAAAACAACACTCTTCCAACCTCATCATAACCCATCACCATCAACAATCATGACTTTTAAAAGTCAAGCCATGATGGAACAATCAAGTCAATGTATGGTGCACCCATCATGACACAAAAGTATGCAAAGAACACCCTCCATATTGCTTATTTGCACAAATGCAAATAAGCCCTCCTCCACCAATCTTCGGCCAATGAAAGATACAAACGAAAATGGCCGAAACGGAAAGCAAACTGGCAACTCCAGAAAACTGGTCCCGTAATAAATTACAGGAAAACCCCGATACTGTGTATACACACCCGCATTTGTATTCCGACCGAAATACAAATGTAATGAGACAAAATCTACACTGTACTATACTAGGATCCGGCTTAAACCAAAGCCGGCTAGTATTATCCGTTCGATCCTGATCCATGCAATACCGCACGTATCTGATCAAACCCTGCCATATATCCATACGGCCTCTAGTACTATCCGTCCAATCCTGATCCGTGCAATACCGCACGTATCTGATCGGACCCTGCCATATCTCCATACGGCCTCAACAGCGTTTCGCCCGAAAACTTGAGCAACTGAATGTGGGGGACTCTAAAGACTCGTCAACACCTTGGTTGTGGATTTAACCACTAGCACGTCAGAGGTATAAGCCAATACGTAACGGGCTACCAGGTATTAACCAAAAGGGACGTCGATGAGCGAACTCATCCTGACACCCCACTGAGCCTGTCAGTGACAATATCCGTACAGTCCGGTCCGTTCATCTATGAGCATCGCATGGCGGGCCTAGGGGGTTGGTAAAAGTCAGACCCCCAAAAGCGGTACAAGTCGTGTCGGAGTGTAGCCCAGAACACCCTGAGATACTACTGGAATACCTACCAGTAAATCTCCTGCCTCGGCCGAGGGCTTTGTGTAATGGCTCTCCTAGACACAGCGCGACCTCACCCCCAATACCGGGAGAGAAGAACCCCCAAAGATCCGCTCACTGCCTCCATGTGGCTCGAGACTGTACCCAACTAAAACCTGTTTGCACGTCTCCTTTGAGCGTGGTAGGGTAGTAATCAAAGTACAGTGGGAACTCACACGAGACAAATGACGATCCTCAGATCGATGAACTAACCTGTACACATGTCACCAGGGAACTGCTATCTGACGTCAGGTATAAGACCAACTAGCATGTTCCCGGCGAGTCCTGTCCGGTGTACTCATAACCCAATGAGCACCTGTATACATCTTAGGTGATCCAACTGACACCAGTGGCTTGTGAGACCGGCCACCGCCCCTCGTCGGGGTCTCGACTGTATACACTAGTCTACTCTGGAGTATCGATGCCCTGTCTCGAAACTCCCACGACTAGGGACCATTTAAGGATGTGCTTATAGACTACCAGCTCCCACTTATATAATCGCCCTCATACTGCTGGTGATCAAGCAAGAATCCTATGGGCTCTATCAACGTGTAATAGCGACGTGTCAGGTCACCTAAAGCAGTACACGATGATAAAGATAAACCAGATAGCATACTATCATCTCGAGTAAGACTGTCCTACTGGGACAGGTCTTCCCTCAATCATTGTAATCACGTGCCTGTGATCCAATAATTGACTCTGAGGGCACTATCTCCAACAATCTCCCACTTGCACTTAAGGCTAATTATTGCGATGTCGCATACTCACAGCCCGTGTGATACCGAACACCCAACTCCTCTACTTGTCAGTCTCACAAAGCTCGTTTGCGAAACTATTGCGTTCGAGGAATAGCCTCAGTGAGTGGATCTGCTTTGATGTTTCTTTCTATGTCTCTCTATATCTCATGTTCACGGAGAAAGCCATCTCCCGAAATGAGCAATACCTGTCTTAGAATGTGTCTGGATGTCTGATGGGACCTAGCTCATAAATGAACTCCAAATCCAAACTTCTTAGACTGTATCGTCAACTGAACTTAATCAGTATCCTGCGCCATGCCTCCCTCAGTATTGCCTTGGACCACCTGTCCAAAATGCTGCCCCTCATCAGAAGGAAAAACTATAACTCTGACAACCTCCTTGTCGTCCATGTCACCTTGGAAGCCTGGAATGATAACCGTCTCCAGAATGAGGCTGTCGTTATCATATCCCTATAACATCCACTTATGTTCTAAAACTGATTCCGACTGTTTCTCAAGGATAGGATCAATGTCAACTTATTGCATCTAGTGCAAGAACAACATCTGGTGTGGTACTTGACATCTCATGATTGACTCAATTGCCTGAGCAAGTGATCTGCCAATCATGCACATCCCTCTCCACTTTAGTCTGTAAGACACCTTTAGAGAGGGTGACTCCATTACCTGCAGGTACACTACCGTGCCAGGAGTCGTCCATTCTAAATACTCTTAGAATGCTGTCTAAATACCCTGATTAGGAAACTACCCAAATCTAGATCTAAAACCATAGATCTAGTAACCAGTATGTCTGATATAATGTCCAAGTCCCATGTGGAGAAACCACTGTGTGACGACCAAAGTATAACCGATTGTAGTATAGGAATATCACTTCCTACTCTGTGTATGTCATCCAAATACCAGGACATCACACCCTACTACCTTCTCAACAGATCCATCCCCTATTCTAATGAAGTCAAACCTATGATTGTCACATCAGAAATTGATGATCTATCTCCGCTATATCTGCTTTAGTCTATAAATAGACATAAGCTACCTGTCCACCAATGCTTCCGCTGCTCCCACTGACTACGACAACCCTCTGGCAGAGTCATATACACGTACACTTCTAAAGCTAGTTTAGAACGACGCTATACTCATCCTCCCGCCGGGCCTCACAGTCTGGAACAACAGCAATGGCAAGTGTGGGTAAACAAGAACCTCCCTGCCACCGTCCTTGAGGCTACCGGAGTACCTCTCGGGTGCCTGAGGTTACCCACCATATCTGCGGAGTGGCCAATGGAATGTCAAACCAGATTGAATCTT
Organism: Agapanthus africanus; assembly: GCA_030015575.1. Lineage (NCBI taxonomy): Eukaryota > Viridiplantae > Streptophyta > Magnoliopsida > Asparagales > Amaryllidaceae > Agapanthus > Agapanthus africanus. The sequence goes on from CM057337.1 coordinate 90,173,007, forward strand.
TAGGTTCCTATCAAATCTTCAGTAATCGTTTGCGGTTCTGGAATCACTTCCAGTTCTACCATACTCCCACTACTGTTTTCTGAAAAAATTCATTTTTGTTAAAACTGTGGCGAGTTAAGAACAATATCACTATTGATCTTCCAGATGGTAGAAAGTCAACCCTCGTCATAGCCTGGGTCAACCCACAAACAGCCATTACAGAAACGTGCCTTGAGTTATCCAGAGTCTTGTTTTAATCATAAGCCGGACAACTCCCCGTACCTTAACATCGTTAAGATATAAACTGTTCTATATCCAATATAGAACTAGAGGCACTGATTTAATTGAACCAGATTCAAATCATGCAACTGTCTCCAGTGCATGTCAACCAAATGGAAGGAGGCCGATCAGCGTTACTCAACTTAGGAATGCTTCCAATTATGAGTAACCTGAAAGAGAAGCAAGGTCCCTTAATCATTACTATCAACTGAATACCATACTCAAGTATCTACATCTCCGATCACTTTGAAGAATCCCGATACCTGCAATATCTGGCTCTCTACTTTATTCAAATACCTATAACTTCTCAAAATTCGGACCCAGTGTTTCCACGAAACACCTGTCTAAAAACTAGAGAAGTCATAAGTAAACCGAATATAGTACGAGGACCAACCCCTCTGTCCTGATGGACCCTGGACAACATACAATACTCTGTATAAGTCCCTTGAGTCTGATAACTCATTCACTGCGTGTCGTAGGTTGAAAACTGTACTATGGTTATGAAGAATTACACCGCTGTTTAATGCTCCTTACCTAACCATCCACTGATATAAGTAAATGTCACAGACATAATTTCAAAAAGGTATATCTCACTCTATGAAAATAGACGTACAGATATACCAATTTGAAATTGGTGCACAACCACGGATATTCAAAACCAAATATTTGCCGACCGGCAAACAGCCCAGATGATTTCCTCAAATATCACCGATTACAACGAATCCCGATATAATGAGGATGATCACCTAATTCCCACTAACCTACTCCCACTCATCATCTGTAAAGCCATACAGATGTGAGAATCATACCTGGTAAATACATACTCTGGAGCAAGTGTCTAATTGGGAAATCAGTTTTCTTTTAACAGTACACAGTGAAACTGAAACATTGAAATGTTTCGATGGGGTATCCCGGTATTCCTAGTAATGCCTCTTCCAGATTCACGACTGTAACCGTGTAATTCTTTGCCACCTCTCCAAATCCCTTTTTATGTCTTTAGTCATTACCTTCTGCACACCCCTTTAGGCCAAATGGTTTTCTTCCTTCCCTACCGTTCGGCACCAGCCTATGGTTTGGAAGAAGACTATCCAATAAGCGTAATGGGTATACTGTCCTAATCCTAGGAGCACTCGTAATGCGAGAGAAGGTGAGGATAAAAGACAACCGAATAAACCTTATTCCTATTTCTCCTGAACCAGAATCCATCTCCGAACTGGAACAAGTTCCTTTCGAGTTCATATATAACCATACGATGGAGTATCCAATAAACTGTGGATCTTCGTAGTGATACGGGGTGTCCTGGAGAAATACAAAGGTGATTTAGGATCGACGAAGAAATACTTGGTATGGTCGTGAATAGCAGTCGCAATTTACTTTGCCCTCTTACTAATCCCTTGCTTTGTCTTAACTTAATACGTTCTGTATACCATCGTTAGGCTAATTGGTTTTCTTCATTCCCTACCGGTCGGCACCAGCCTAAGGTCTGGAAGAAGACTATCCAATTTGCGTAATAGGTGTACTATCTCATAAACCAAGGAGTACTCGCAACCTGAGAGAAGGTAAAAGGAAAAGACAACTGAATAATCCTATCCGTTTTCTCCAGAACCGGAAACCAACCTCGAATAAATTCCTTCGAGTTCGTATCTAACCATACGATGGTTTTGTCCAATGGAAGTGGACGTTCGTAGTAATACGGGGTGTCCTGGAGAAAAGGGTAAAAGTAGGAGTGGCAATGAGGTTTGCAACTCTGACAATCCAAAAGCCAGTGTTTAAGAAGGTTCGGTTAATTTTGGTCTCTGAGTCATAGTCTTAGGGTCAGGACAATGGTCGCTGCCAAAGAGAGAGAGAAAAGAAACACTCAGCGTGCACTCTATCCTAGATCAGAATGGTTACCAATTTATCTAATCTGGAAACCTCCCACTGTCATCTCAAATTCTTCTCCAAACCTGAAAGAAGAATTAGTCGGGATCACCCGAGGAGTAAACCAACTCATCAGTGGGAATCGGGATCCAACTATCACCGCATGATAACGTGACGGAATCCGCTCACGTCATCACACTCCAGAAGGTATGCGCATATCTGGCAAGTTTCAGTTCTTTTGAAACTCCCGATGTGATTTTTACCCCATGCTCTTATGACCTTGACTTTGGCCAACAAATCATAAGTCACATGTCAAGTTCCACCCGTCATTCTCCAGGTTGATTTGAATCCACCCGTACCTACCCTTGACTTTGGCCAACAAGGCAGTACGACTGTTCCAAACCAACGCATCTATCTATGCTGCATATGAATAACCAACAGCTACCAAACACCGTGCCTTGACTTTGCCCAACAAACACAGCTTGAATACTATTGACTACCCATATGAAACGACGGAGGGCTACGAATGGTTTCTGGCGAAAACCTTTAACGTAATGAACTTGATTTCGTTGAAGGAACGGATAGCTTTTTAGAAAAATATAGTGACGAAAACCGTTGCTAAAGAGGTCACTCCCGGTGAAGGGATCTCGGCTCTTTCCCCGTAGAATGAGGTGCAGGATATTCCAACTGAATACCACGATGCAAAGCAAAAGTAATCGGCTATAGTGAAGTTATTGCCCTGACGCACACTTCTGTCCAAGGGGTCACTCCCGGTGAAAGGATCTCGGCCCTTGCCTCGTCGACTGAGGAGCTGGATATTCCAACTAAATACCACGATGCAAAGCAAAAGTAATCGTCTTTGCAATAACAGCTTTTTGAAAAGTGTTCCAACAACATCAGATAAGGTTTGTTTTTAACTTGCATTGATCCGAATCAACGCAGTCCCATCAATTGATCACACCACAAAGAACGAAAATAATATGACGTACGTATATGCCATCCGCATTCGCCACTGGGTCCCGTCATTACCCGTTAGGTTAGCTAACTAACGACAGAGCGGGGACTGGACTAGCACGGATGCAAAACATATACAACAACTACTAATATATATACCAATATATTATATTTCGCTCAAGGCGTGATAAAATGCAACATCACAGAAATGTACAGCATCACAGAATAATACAGATATCTGTGATCCCCGGGTTTCACAGAGCCGCCGAAACCCGACGTTCCCCTGGTCGTGTGGATAGCCTGTGCAATGAAATCCTAGACCCCTACGGGCGCGGCAAGTTGCCCGCCAAAACCTGAAGCGAGGCAGCCCCCTTCAGCAACATGAATGGACCACCCAGCACTTCACGGAATCCGGTAACTTGGGCACCCCTCCTGGGTCAACCTGTACCCCCTACGAGTGCGGCGAATAGCCCGCCAATTCTAGGGTAAAGCCCCCTCCGTCTCAATGCCATGAGATGCGGGCTTGTCGCCCTCTAGAACCCGGCTATCCGTGCACCCCTCCGCGGGGCAAGCCTAGTACAAAAAGTAAAATATACATACAACGGGTACATCGACGACAACCTGGTCGTGCCTCAAAATAATAATACAAACAGGCAGTGACGGCAGTCCACATGTCGGACGCTCGCCCCGCAATATCAAATGTACATAATACAACCACAACTGTACTAGCATTGCATCCAGGCTATCCCCCACGACCAATCCGCAACATCACAGCAAAATCACAGAACATCAACGTGAAAGTCACGTTCGCAAATCCGTCTAACCGGGCTATAGCAGTTAGACAGGATTTACCGATCAAGTGACATTCAAGGTCGCAGATATAATGTAAATACTGTGAACTAATGTGTTTAAAATATCCGATCGATTAAATTTACCAAGTGGGCCCCCAAGCACTACTGTAGCACATCAAGAAATCTGGGCCCAAAAAATAACATTCCAGAAAACCTATTTTCCACTCAGGAGCATACTGTAAAATTTTGGAGCCATGAACAGTTAAAAGAGCGGCGGAACCGCGGCCCAAGCATGGGTTTGGCCGCGGTTCCGCGGTGGTATAGACAGTTCACGAAACCAAATTTTCCCAGAACTCTTAGAATTTTCTACACATCATTCTGAAACAACCTGAAAAATTTTTGGACTTCAAAAAATTTCGACAGAAACTGATGTGAAGAAAAATACGGTTTTTGGAAAATTGTTCGATCGGAAATGTAAGCACATTAGACAAAGCTAGACTATGTTAATGGCGAGGCTCTGATACCAATGTAAGTGCACGGCGGCGCCCCGGCCTCCATCCCGAGGCCAAATGCGGAAGCGATGGTTAACTTTAATTTTTCTTGAACCGGCACCACCGCGCACTAAAACCCGGATCGGGCCATTAAATATTCCTAGCTAACTACAAGATGGGAAGGAGAGATATACCGACTGATCCGTGTCCTCCGGTCTTCTCGTCATCGTCCCGATCTCCCGCGGAAGCTCCGGTCTCCACCTCGTCGCCGGAAGGGCACCACGTCGCCGGCTTTTTTTACGGGCTCCCACCTCCATACCGAGGCAACTCGGGCAAGAAGCTGGCGAGTCGATGTGCCCAAGATTTGCTGTAGAATATAGTGTAGAACCATGTCTCATTTTGGGGTTATGGAGTTTGCCTTTTGGTGGAGGAAATGAACTAAGCTTTTGGAGATGGTGTTGTGGGATTTTTCCAATATGAAATGAACCAAAATCCCCCCACCAAAATGTTTGGACAGCCCCCCATGAGAAGTGGCCGGCCATGCTCATTAGGGAATGAGAGAGAGAGGGAAAAATGAGAGTGGGGGTGAGTGAATAATGCAAGAGAGAGGGAAAAAGAAATCAAGTGTAGAAATGATCACCAATCAAAAACAACACTCTTCCAACCTCATCATAACCCATCACCATCAACAATCATGACTTTTAAAAGTCAAGCCATGATGGAACAATCAAGTCAATGTATGGTGCACCCATCATGACACAAAAGTATGCAAAGAACACCCTCCATATTGCTTATTTGCACAAATGCAAATAAGCCCTCCTCCACCAATCTTCGGCCAATGAAAGATACAAACGAAAATGGCCGAAACGGAAAGCAAACTGGCAACTCCAGAAAACTGGTCCCATAATAAATTACAGGAAAACCCCGATACTGTGTATACACACCAGCATTTGTATTCCGACCGAAATACAAATGTAATGAGACAAAATCTACACTGTACTATACTAGGATCCGGCTTAAACCAAAGCCGGCTAGTATTATCCGTTCGATCCTGATCCGTGTAATACCGCACGTATCTGATCGAACCCTGCCATATATCCATACGGCCTCTAGTACTATCCGTCCGATCCTGATCCGTGCAATACCGCACGTATCTGATCGGACCCTGCTATATCTCCATACGGCCTCAACAGCGTTTCGCCCGAAAACTTGAGCAACTGAATGTGGGGGACTCTAAAGACTCGTCAACACCTTGATTGTGGATTTAACCACTAGCACGTCAGAGGTGTAAGCCAATACGTAACGGGCTACCAGGTATTGACCAAAAGGGACGTCGATGAGCGAACTCATCCTGACACCCCACTGAGCCTGTCAGTGACAATATCCATACAGTCTGGTCCGTTCATCTATGAGCATCGCATGGCGGGCCTAGAGGGTTGGTAAAAGTCAGACCCCCAAAAGCGGTACAGGTCGTGTCGGAGTGTAGCCCAGAACACCCTGAGATACTACTGGAATACCTACCAGTAAATCTCATGCCTCGGCCGAGGGCTTTGTGTAATGGCTCTCCTAGACACAGCGCGACCTCACCCCCAATACCGGGAGAGACGAACCCCCGAAGATCCGCTCACTTCCTTCATGTGGCTCGGGACTGTACCCAACTAAAACCTGTTTGCACGTCTCCTTTGAGCGTGGTAGGGTAGTAATCAAAGTACAGCGGGAACTCACACGAGACAAATGACGATCCTCAGGTCGATGAACTAACCTGTACACATGTCACCAGGGAACTGCTATCTGACGTCAGGTATAAGACCAACTAGCATGTTCCCGGCGAGTCCTGTCCGGTGTACTCATAACCCAATGAGCACCTGTATACATCTTAGGTGATCCAACTGACACCAGTGGCTTGTGAGACCGGCCACCGCCCCTCGTCGGGGTCTCGACTGTATACACTAGTCTACTCTGGAGTATCGATGCCTTGTCTCGAAACTCCCACGACTAGGGACCATTTAAGGATGTGCTTATAGACTACCAGCTCCCACTTATATGATCGCCCTCATACTGCTGGTGGTCAAGCAAGAATCCTATGGGCTCTATCAACGTGTAATAGCGACGTGTCAGGTCACCTAAAGCAGTACACGATGATAAAGATAAACCAGATAGCATACTATCATCTCGAGTAAGACTGTCCTACTGGGACAGGTCCTCCCTCAATCATTGTAATCACGTGCCTGTGATCCAATAATTGACTCTGAGGGCACTATCTCCAACAGGAGTGTCTGCTGTCGATGTGCCCCCAGCACGGAGTGTCCGCTTGACATTTCCCCAAGGCGGAGTATCGGCTAGTTGACGTGTTCCCAAGACGGAGTGTCTGTTGTCGATGTGCCCCCAGCACAGAGTGTCTGCTTGACGTTTCCCCGAGGCGGAGTATCGGCTGGTTGACGTGTCCCCGAGACGGAGTGTCTGTTTGTGACGTTTCCCCAAGGTGGAGTGTCGTTGTTGGACGTTTCCCTGATGTGGAATGTCTGTGTTGGACGTTTCCCCGATGCAGAGTGTCGGTGGTTGACGTGTCCCCGGCACGGAGTGTCTGCTTGATGTTTCCCCAGTGCGGAGTGTCGCCGTTGGACGAAAAGGTCGATGTTGGAATTGGTTGGTTTGATTTGTTTGATTTCAGTTGATATCAGCATCGCTATACTGGAATATGGTACCAGGAGCGAATCATCATCTGTCATCAGAGGATTTGGGGATTGGTTTTTTTGTTTGGCATCTGCATTGCTGCACTAGAATAATGCCAGGAGCAACTTATCATTTTCCCTGAGAGGATTTGGGAATTGGTGGCTTAGGAGACAGGTTTAGATCCCTATCACCTAAGGCTTTTCAATTTTATGGGCCGTAAGGGTCCTATAAAAGCATTTTCTCCCTACGAGTCGAAAGGATCTCATAGGTGTTTTTTTTTCTCCTTAGGAGTCGTGGGGACTCCTAAGTGTGTGGCTCCTTTGTGAGTCGTAAGGATCTCACGCGGGAATTTTCTACTCACAAAGTCGAGAGGACTTTGCGAGTGCATTTCATCTTTTTTTTTTTACGAGTTTGTGCCCTTTCGGGTTTTCACAAACTCTCCGGCAGTCCTGTTGTTTTTACTCACGGAGCCCTTTCGGGTTTTCATCCGTGCCCATTTTGCTTGTGGACATACCAAATTTTTTTTTGAATGTGGTCTCACCGATAGGACTTGGGAGAGATTGGGGTTGTTTTACTCCCGTGAATTGTATACGGTTTTGCAGGATGTATGATCCAGACCGTAGGGCTGGAAAAATTTTGGGACTTTGTTGGCGTCTGCATCGCTGCACTGGAATATGGTACCAGGAGCGACTCATCATTCGCCGTTGGGGTATGGAAGTTGGAATTTGGTTGGCGTCTGCATCGCTGCACTGGAATATGGTACCAGGAGCGACTCATCATTCGCCACTTGGGAATTTGAGTTTGGAATTTGGTTGGCGTCTGCATCGCTGCACTGGAATATGGTACCATGAGCGACTCATCATTCGCCCCTTGGGGATTAGGGAGCGATGGCTTAGGAGACAGGTTTAGATCCCTATCATCTAAGGCTTTTCAATTTTATGGGCCGTGAGGGTCCTATAAAAGCATTTTCTCCCTACATGTCGTAAGGATCCCATAGGTGTATTTTCTCCTTAGGAGTCGTGAGGACTCCAATGTGTGTTTCTCCTTTGTGAGTCGTAAGGATCCTACGAAGGTTTGTCCTTCTCATGCATCGTGAGGACACATGAGTGGGTCTTTCCAATGGACCATAATTCCAAGGGCGGGATCGACCGCTGGACTAGTGATTGCAGTGGGGCATGAGTGTGATAAGAATTATTTGAGCCCATGGATTGTATACGGTAGTCAATTTGGGGACTAACGGTAGGGCCGAAATTTTTTTGAAAATTTGAATTTTTGTTGGCGTCTGCATCGCTGCACTGGACTATGGTACCAGGAGCGACTCATCATTCGCCTTTTTTTTGTTTGTTTTTTTTTGTTTTTGTTTTTGTTTTACCGCGATTGCTCTATCATTTCAGCTTTTCTCATCGCGAAGGTCACGATTGTCCTATCATTTCGGCTATTTATTCGCGGTTGCCCCATCATTTCGGCTTTTCTTTTTATTTATTTATTTACACATTTTTTTTACATTCCCAGTTTAATGACTTAGAGGTCGATTGTTCCCAGTTTAATGACATGGTGGTCGATTATTCGCAGTTTAATGACATGGTGGTCGACTGTTCCCAGTTTAATGACGTGGTGGTCAGCTTGCTTATCCCAGCTCCTTGAACTTTGATCTTGGCGGAGTTGTGTTGTTGACCATAGCTCTGTGGCTCGTCGGTACATCTGACGACTGTGGGGCTTTCCCAAGTTTGTATTGGTTCTCCACCCAATCTTTGAAAATATAGCAGTCTTTGATGGTATGACTCACCATTCTATGATATGGGCAGTATATGGGATTGTCGGTCATATTCATTTCATGTGGCCTCTTTGGAACAGGCAGTTGCATGCCGTTGTCCAAGGCGTCCGCGAATATTTTGCGGACCTCATCCCTCCTGAAGGAGTATACCTTCTTCTTTCTCTCCAATGGAGCAGGTGCCCTTATTGATGCTGGACCCCGAGGACGACCAGTCTTTGGTTCTCCTACTGTCCGCTTACCATGTTCAGTGTACGCATCGGAGGGACTGGAGGCTGATCGCGTCCGTTTTTCACAAAGTTGTTCCGCTCTCGGGATGGAGGGAGCATCGGTTGGCTGCTTCCGGATATCAATCCCCAGCTCACGAACCAAAATTTGATTTTGCTGTAATTGCAATCGGGCGACTTGGGTCGTGAGATCCGCCACGACATTTTCCAGCTTGTCGACTTTAGAATGGACCTTGGACATCTTCTCATCCCTGTCCTGAAGCTGCCTTTGAAGCCATTGGAACAATGCTTGTTCTATAGTTCCGGGTGTGACAACGGGGTCATCCCTACCGCCTGAACTTGATTCAGCATGAACCACGGGTTCCTTTAGCTCAATGGCCTGAGGGAGCTCTTCATCATTTGGATCGGGCCGATGTTGGGTGGAAACAACCACGTCATTGTCATGGTTATAAGGCGTGGGAGGACTTGTTCCTCTGAGCTCCATCATATAGACCGTATGAGTTGTGTACCCGCCTATTGCTTCTTCATTGGCAATGTGGCTCGCTTAGCTCTTAGCTTGTTGCCTTGGTCCGCTCTTTTTAGAGAAAGGCAGGTGTCTGAGAGAATCAGGTCCCCGAAGGACTTCGGTCTCCGTTTGTATGAAATTGGCGGTCGCAGCTTGATTGTTTGTTAACACGCCAGGGGACAATGATATTTCTCCCGCCTTGTATTGTTTCTCGACCCAATCTTTGAAGATGCAACAATCTTCAATAGTGTGTCCCAGCACTCGGTGGTATGGGCAAAAGTTGGGATGATCAGTTCTGTTCGCTTCACTTAGCCTTTTTGGTTCTGGTAGCCGCAGGCCATTCTTCAGAGCATCTTTGAAAATTTTGTGGAACTTGTCCCTTCGGAATGAGTAGACCTTATTTCTTCTTTCCTCCAAAGTTAGCTCTCAAGATTTGTTAGTTTTTGCTCCACCCGCTCTCTGCTTATTTAGAGAATCGGTGCTGTTAGAACTTCCGCCTTTTCGGTTGTCGTCCCTCCCAGGTTTCGGTCTGTTTGCGAACTGAAGATCCTGAGCAGACTCGGACTTTGAGCGTTCCAATGTTTGGACCTTTTTGGTCAGCTCTTGGAATTTTTTTAGGCCTGCGGTGCACAGGAAAGGTTTCATCCAGTCCTTCAGATTTTCTATAAGAAGACTGACGGATTGGTCTTGCTCCAACGGAGGTTCGCATTTGACAGAGAGATTGCGCCATCGGACTATAAAATCCATGTTGCTTTCGTTGTTCTTTGGCTCTGTCCTTACGAGGTCAGCAATGGTGATTTTATCACTGACACTCATGAACCTTTGCTTGAAGATAGATTCTATTTGAGCGAACGTCGTGATCGAGTCATCTGGTATGCTTGCATAGCAATCGAAAGCAACATCCGTCAAGCTATTAACAAATTGACGGAGAAGGAGCGCATCATTGCCCCCAGTATTTGCGCACGATGCTTTAAATTGGGCAATGTGCCGGTTCGCATTTCCCGTCCCATCGAACCTTTCAAATTTGGGGACGACATAGCCAGTGGGAAACTCCACAAGATCGTACTGAGCAGGATATGGTCTCCCTCTACTGCCGGTGTCTTTTTGCTCTCCGGCTTCGGCTACCAATGTTTTGACTTTGTTGGCAACCAAATCCATGATTTGATCTTGAGTTAGCGGGTTGCTGTCGTCGGCCGCCAAGACATTTCCCGAGATAGGATGCGACTGGCCTTCATGCGGTCCGCCCACCTTTGGATTTGAGGGAATAGGCGTCGGCTGTATCGGGACACCGTTTCCCGGTCCATGAGTAGAACCATGCACTTGATTGGGTGGCTGAGAGGCAAGTTGGGCCGTGAGCTATAAGACGACGTTTGTCAAGTCGTCAATTTTTTAGTAAAGCTTGGCCATCTCCTTGTCTTTGTTTCTGAGCTGCTTTCAGAGCTCTTGGAGAAGTTGCTGCTCTGCATTCTTAGGACGGAAAATTGGCTCATCTTCGCTTTCCGAGCCCGACTCCTCATGGACCGAAGAGTCTTTCCTCCTATCATCCTCATCGAGAAGGTTTTCATCACCCAGCGGAGGCGGCTGTTCTTGGGAAGCGGCAACCACATTCAAGCCAGATTGGATTTGAGATGTGGTGGCCCCATCCTTGCTCTTGCTGCGCGTGCCCACCATGTAGACAGTGTGCACCACATATCCAGCCATTTCCTCATCTTTGGCGGGGTGACCCTGTTCTTCGAACCTCATGAGGTTCAGCCTAGCAGGAGCCATAACCCTTTTGTTGGCTCTATATCTAAGCCTTTTCTACCTTAGCTTCTCAATTTTAAGGGCATGGCGGGCATCTGTTTCCTGGGAAGCCACCGTGAGTCGATTAGCGGGGAGCTTAGAGAAGACACCCGATCGAGCAGTTGTTAGGGGCATCACCGGAGCTTTCTCGAGATGCCCTGTTGCTCTGTTGGTGTTGATGGCCTTACCCCCAGCTGGGACTAAGGAGAGTCGTTCAAACACCGACTTGCGTTTGGGTTGGGGCGCCCTCGCGACCATGACATTCGGCCTTTTCCCCTTTGAGACCGCTTTGTCTGTTACCGGAGCTTGAGGAGCTGGGACGGCGTTAGCTGACACGAACATGATAGAGCCAAATGGTAGCGGCTCCTCCTCCCATTGTCGCCCGAGACTTGCCGGGAGGACCGTCTTGGAGTCTATCTTCATTGTGTAGGAGACGGGAGCCGTGCTGAGAGCTGAGCTGATCCTTGGAGACATCTTTGCTGCGTCCGAAGATTGCAATTGGAGAACGTTAACCTGCACAACAAAAAAAAACATGATTTTAGTACAGGCAATTGATATGCATATCAATTGAGTTCGCATGAAAGCTTAACCCGAAATATGGGAGGAGAGATTGGTCCCATCGGACGTACCAGAATCTGTAGGGTGTTTTTCGTCACCCCATTGAGATGGGAATACGCGCACACTTGTCAGGCGCATTACAGATTCCCCCTGCCTAGTGTAGGCCGGGGTTTAATGATTGTGGGGATCCGAATCTCCGACAGCCGCGGACTAAGCTGCCGTTAATTACCCCTCGCCATTGGGGTGAGGGAACCTCCGATTAACGAGTTAAACTGGTCATGCGAACTCAATGTGCAGTGTACGTGTGTTTTGTTTTGGAGGGAGGGGTTTGGATATATCGGGAGCCACACAGAGTTTTTACGGGGGTCCCGCTACCCGGATAGCGGGCTGGGGATCAAGGGGCTAGTAGCCCCCTTGCGGGGTGCGGGGCAGCGCCCCTGCCCAAAATTTTTTTGGCGGGGACAGTGTTGTGGAGTGTGTGTGTATCTGTACATATATATACATGTATATATATAAAAAAAAAAGGGAAAAAGCGCCCAAAGGACGTTTGGAGTCAGCGCCTTGAGCGCTGTGCGCTTAGGTGCTGTGTGCTTAAGCGCTAGTGCGCTACGTATCGGCATGTGGGCGCTTTGCACTTGTGCTGGGCGCTTTAGCGCAAGCGCGCCACGTGCCGGCACGTGGGCGCTTTGCGCTTGAGCGCAGGACGCTGGAGCGCAAGCGCGCCACTTGTCGGCACGTGGGCGCTTTGCTCTTGCGCTGGGCGCTTGAGCGCAAGCGCGCCACGTGTCGACACGTGGGCGCTGGAGCACAAGCATGCCACGTGTCGGCATGTGGGCGCTTGAGCGCAAGCGCACCACGTGTCGGCACGTGGGCGCTTTGTGCTTGCTCTGGGCGCTTGAGCGCAAGCGCGCCACGTGTCGGCATATGGGCGCTTTGCGCTCGAGCGCAGGGCGCTGGAGCGCAAGCGCGCCACGTGTCGGCACGTGGGCGCTTTGCGCTCGAGCGCAGGACGCTGGAGCGCAAGCGCGCCACGTATCGGCACTTGGGCGCTTAGAGCTTGAGCGCTTGGGCGCCGGCGAGAAAAAGAGGCTTTTAGCCCTAGAAATTCTCGAAAGAGAAATCAGAGTGGAGTTAAACTCCTAAGATGTTTTAGGGTTGATGAAAGGGGTTCTTCTGCTTTCTCCTCTGGTTGCTGGATCTTGAAGATCAAGAGATATGAGATTTTAAAAATCTCTTCTTTTTGAGATCTAATGGAAGATCTGAGTTCCTCTTTATGGGTTTTGTGATGAAAAACTATTTAGTTTTATAAAATGAAGAGTAAAACTCTTGATTTAATTCAAAAGAAAGAAGAAGGTTTTGGAACCTTGAGGAAGGAGAAAAGATCTCAGATCTAAAAAAAAATTTCTGGAGAGAGAAAAAGTTTTGGGATATTTTCATTATCCTTGCCTTTGTAGGCTATACACTTTACATATAACCCCTTGGGCTTTACAAAAATGGCATTTTAGCCATCCCATAGCTCATGTGCCATTTCTTTTTGCACATAAGCCATGGGCTTACAAAAATTTGGCTTTATGCCCATTCATGCATACAAAATTACATAAAAATTATTTACCACATGATTTTGTTGTTGGCGTGGGGAGGCTTGGCCGCGGGCTTGGCTTGGGCATGGGCCCACTTGACCAGGGCTTGGGCCCACCTAGCTTGGGGTTGACCTTGACTTTGACTCGGTCAACTGGGGTGCAAATTTTGACCCCAACACTTTGATCAACGAAAAATTGCCCGAAATCACATTTCAAAACATGCTTGCTGTCGATTTTCAAAAATGTTTCAAAAATCATTTCAGTAACCTTAAAAGTAAATGCATGCTTTTATAAGAGCAAGAAAAAATTTTGAGGCCATAATCCCTCAACTAAACTGCGGAACCGCGGCCAAACATGTCATTTAGCCACGGATCCGCGGCCGAGTTAGAGCCGATTTGCTCACAATTTTTTCTGTGATTCTTGTACTTGGAAATATGATTTCTAGCATATTTGGCTTTTGCCTAGATTTGTTTGTGTACTGGTTTGTGCATGGAGAAAACACGGATAGTGATTATCGATCGAAATTCTAAGTTCTTGACTAATTGGTGAATCTGTGTTTGTATATGTATTGTTAAATGTCTTCTAATTGCTATATGTCGATTAGTGGTGGTTGCACATATCCGTATCTTGTTGATGGTTTGTGTATATGAAGTATTGGATCATCGTGAATGAATAGCCGGAGGATGTGAGAAGAGTGTTATTTTCTTTCATTCATGTAAATTTGTAAATTGATGTAATATTATTTTTGCGGGGCACATCCGGGTTGAGATTGTATCCACCGTTATATTATTTCATTTACTTTTTCTTGCACCTAGGATAGACCCAAGATGGGGTGCAAAAACTACCAGGTTCTTGAAGTGCCGAGTGGCCTACTTATTTTATTGAGGGAGGTTGCTTCATTTCGGAAATTTGGCGGGTAGTTTGCCGCAACCATAGGGGTCTAAGGTGGGGTTTGGCTATTCGTCACAACCGTGGAACCCGTTTTTCGTTCTAAGCTAAAACGAAACACGGAAATCCTAGTATATCTAATATATTCATCTGTGATCAGTGATCTGGAATGCCTATTATTGCGTGAGACGAATGACTATATATATATATATAATAAACGTTGCCTATGTTTTGTATCCGTGCTAATCCAGCCCCCGCTCTGTCGTTAATTAAGTAACCTAATGGTGCATGACGAGGCCCCGTGGCGAATTCAGATGGCATAAGCGTACGTTATATTTTCGTTTCTTTTGCAATGATAAGGTAAAATGATGGGACCGCATTAATATTGATTAATGCAAAGAAAATAAACCAAAGTTAAATCGTTGGATCAATTTCAAAACGACTCGGTTTTCTTGAAAAACAACTTTTAAATGCGGAGCATAAACCACTCCTTTTAAAATCTATCATGGTTCATTCGACTATATCAAGTTCATTATGTTCACGGTTTTGCCAAAACCAGCCATAGCCCTCCGTTATTTCAGATGGGTATTCAATAGTATTCAAGCTATGTATTTTGACATTCACCAAGGCATAGTGATTGGTAGCTGTTGGGTATTCATCTGTAGTATAAATAAATGAGTTAATTTAGGACAGTCGTACAACTATTTTGGCCTTCGTCAAGGGTTTGTACGAATGTGTTCAAATTAACCTGGACAATGATAGGTAGAACTTGACTTGCATCTTATGATATGTTGGCCTTCGTCAAGATCATAAGCGCCTAGGGCAAAAATCCACATTGGGAGTTTCAAAAATAAAAGAAACTTGCTAGTTTTGCATACCATCTGAAGTGTGATGATTTTGGCAGGATTCCTTCAAAGTTGTAACACGATGATATTTGGATCCCGATCCCACCGTGAGTTTTGTTATTCCTCACGAGAGTTTTTCACTAAACAATCAATGCTATAAACTAAGTAGGTTCCTAGAACGGTGTTAGCGGGGCTACGCCTCCAGTGAAAAGAGATTATATAATTAAGGAACTTCGCGAAAGCGTTAGAAAACCTCCCTCGAAGTACCAACACTAGCCTGGCCGAAAGGTTATGAAAGAATTCTAGGATGAGATTAATCCTGACTAATTCTTCTTTTATGGTTTGAAGGAGGACTTGAGAAACAGTGGAAGCCATCCTATTTAGATAAACTAATAACCAATCAAAACTTTCAAGAGCATCATGCTGAGTGTTTTCTTCTCTCTCTCCTAATTGCAGTGACCAAAATGACCGGGCTTAAGTTACTGCTAGAAAAAAATAAATTGACGGGGCCAAACTATAAAGATTGGCTAAGGAATGTCCAGATAGACATTACCTATAACAAGCTGGGCAACCTCCTTACTACTAAAGCCTCCGCCGTCCCATATCCAGATTCCACTGTCGTGGATGTTGAGATCCGTAAGACATGGGAAATAGATTATACGGGAGTTAAGTGCCTCATGCTGGCCTCAATGGATAATGACCACCAAAGGCGGCACGAGAAGATGGACTTAGCTTCTATCTTCCTCCATACCAAGGATTTATATGGAGAGCAATCTCGTATCGTAAGATATGGGACCTCGAAGAAATTGTTTCAGACGAGGTTGGCTGTCGGATCGTCTGTAGGGGGCCACGTCCTTAAGATGATCAGCTATATTGAAGAGCTCACGGGCCTTGCGACCACGTTGGAGAACGAGTTATATACATACTTGATTCTACAGTCCTTCCCTTCTACCTATGCCCAGTTTATCTTGAATTTCAATATTCAAGGGAAAGAAATTACACTTCCAGGACTCCTCAACATGATGAGGAGTGCAGAGGGCACCCTACAGAAAACCGGAGAGACACCCGCTCTGGTTATTGGAGAATCTTCCAATTCTGGATCCAAGACGAAAGCCAAGGGAAAGAAGAAGAAGGCCCCTACCAAGCCGAAAGACGGTGTCAGTAAGGTAGAGGGAAAGGGCAAGGCAAAAGTTTCGGGACCGACAGTAGGGAAGGAGGAATGTTTCTATTGTTATAGGAAAGGATATTGGAAGAAGGTCTGCCGATTGGTCGTTTGCGAAAAAGTGTTTTATAAATAACCACAATTAAGACGATGTCGCTAGTAGCTAGCCGCGATGAGTGCGGGTCGTCCGCAAAGAAACGTGAACTCTTTTCTTATTTTAGACGAGTTGATAAAAGATGGTTGATTGTTTGTCGTTCTATTCTAATACGGATGTAAAATTTATAATAAAAAGGCTTGTAGGGTTCATAGGACTTAGTAGTAATGGACGAACAATTAAAAATGACTCCTTTTATCTTTTAATAGTTTAAAACTAGAGCAATAGTGATGAATGTAGATTAGGGTTCTTAGAGGAAAATAGGGTTTCTCCACTACTAACCCTTGTCCTTTCATTGGTCTTTATTCATGTCTAGCCTTTAACAAAACAAGTGTTTAACCTATCTCAAATCGCAGTCGAGACTATCAATGAATTGATAGCACGCCCGATAAGGAGGTGAACATTTATTTTGCTAAAGTTTATAAACATTAAAATGTATAAAAGAAATTAAAAGGTTTTCTCATCCATTATCCTGCCCTATCCTACAAACCCTAGCAAGTTAGGAATTACTCGCTCATGGTTAACTTAGAAGAAAGTATGAAGGTGAATGAAAGCATAATGAAGATGCAGAAAAGTAAGTGCAGAAATTAAATGCGGAAAATAAATACAAAGAAAATTAAAACTAAAAACTACCTTTATTAATCAACTATTGCATTTACAATTCTCCTTAGAAAGTCGATTAAAAGAACCCTAGTTTGCTCTAGATCTCTCTCTTTATGGAGGTAGATGAATAGATGATGATCACTCGGATATGTGGTTCTCTTAGATCTCTTGATCTCTTCGATCATGATTTTGAATGTGCAGCTCTCGGTCCTTTATATAGTCCCTGAAACAAGAAACCATTGATGCCATCTATGAATGTTATGATTCAAACCACAAAATCGCACAACCTACGGCTCTAATTGCGCCGCGGTTCCGTCGCATATCACCCTATTTGGACGCGGTTCAGCCGCAACTTGGTGGAATCATGATTTGACATTTCTTCTGGTCTCTTATGTTGACATGTGGAGATCCTTTTGATGTCTAGATTCTAAAAATAATGCTTTGAGTCTCTGCCGTTGCTAGATCTATCGATTTTCTTCTATATTTTGGATGATTCGGTTCCGATATCCCGATTTGACTTGGATCTCTTGCTTGGATTCCAGACCAGAGCTAATATCTGTACAATATCTTAAATCAAAGTGTTTAGTAGCATTTTATATTTTTGAGATATTAGCCCAATCATTTAAATAATATAACGTCTTTAAGAATATTGATTAGAATTATTTGATATGATATGCATATTTTAATTATTAATATTTCATTTAAATATTATATGCATATATTTTCCCTCATTATATTAATTATAATGTAGAAACATATGATAATAAACATTTTACAAATAAACCCTCGTATGTTCTATATTTACAATAAACATCTTTTAGTACTTAACACTAGTAGGGAAAATATTCATTCAAATGTGCAATATTTTAGACTAATCAAATACCCCTAAATTTATCTCTGATCGTCCTGAGCAAACTGTAAGTAGATGTTGCACACCACTACATGGTTTGTAGGGAGGTGGAATAAGCAAATAACAATTTTGAAGCAAGCAACATTGACTTAAACACCCGGATCTTATCCTAAACCGTAACTAGTAAAACTATCTAGGAGATTTAACTACTGTGAAAGATGTTATACCTCCTTGAACCGGTCCTTCGGGTCTTCTTTCCGCTTCCTTGCTCCTCTTCTTAGGTCCTTGGGTGCTTGGATAGAACTCGATCTCCGGTCTCCTCTATGCCATAAATGATCCACCCGAGAGCCTATGAATTAAGCTACAACCTCAACTATGAGGTTACTAAGAAGCCTAATTTGCTAAAAGAGTCTACTTAGAGGATGTAGAGAATGATTAAGGAATTATTTGATCTCAAAAACCCTAGGGATCACAACTCATGTGAGGGTCAGGGTTTGATGTAGAGGGAGGAGAAAACTTGGAGAGAGAATAAGAAGATGAAAAATGAGCTAAGTCTTGTGATGAATGATTGAATGGCTATGGCTTCAATAATTCAAGCATAGATTATTTTTCTCAAAAATAATCAATCATGCTTCAATAGTGAAGCCAAATGAATAAAAATATATATTTAGCCATCCTTTCATCCATGCCTCAAATATCACCAAATTCCACCTTATTAACCATTCTGCACAAAAGGAAAATCCATTAATGAGGTGTCTCCTTCTAGAAATATGTCTTGTACAATTACAAGAATGCCCCTCACCGTATATATACCCGTATTCATATTCCGAAAAATACGAATACAATGAGATAACAATAATCCAATAATATAATACTAGCATCCGGCTTAAACCAAACCCTACCAGTATTATCCGTCCGAACATCATTCGTGTAGCCGGTACACGTATATGATCGAAACCCTATCGTAAGACCATACGGCCTCTACATCATTTTTCCTGAACCAGGGAAACCATCTGTGTGGGACTCTAAAGACTCGACAGTACGCTGGTAGTAGGTTTAACCACAAATTCGTCAGCGGCACTAGTTGTACGTAACGGTTACCCCGGTACATGTCGAAAAGAAGGCCGACGAGCGAACTCATCCGAACCCCAATAAGCCTATAAGTAACACTTGCCATACAGTCCGGTCTCTTCATCTGATATGTCACATATCAAGTCTGGAGGTGGAATCGTTAAACCCCAATAATTTGATAAGTTATGCCGATGTGTGGCCTATAACCTTTCGAGAAACTACTGATAACACTTATTGGTAAATCTCACCAGCCCTGGCCAAGGACTTGCCGTTATAGTCAATCGAGTATAGCGCAACATCAACTCCCAATACCGGGAGAGACGAAACCCCTCATATCGCTCACTGCCTCCATGTGAATTCGGACTGTACCCAAAATCCACCTATTTGCACGACTCTGATGAGCCGTGGTAGGGAGGAAATCAAAGCATAATGGGGAACCACACAAGACACTATGACGATCTCGGGTCTACAGACTAACCTGTACAAGAGTCACCAGAGAACTGCTATTTGACGATAGGTATGGTACCATCTAGGAGTTATCGATGAGTCCTGTTCGGTGTACCTATTATCTAATGAGCACCTGTGTACAATCTTTGATGTCAAACACCAATGGTTATGAGATCAACCATCGCCCCTATACAGGGTCAAGAAACGTACACACTAGTCTACTCTGGAATATCGATACCCTGTTTCAATACTCCCTCGACAAAGAACTGTTAAAGGATGTTCTTGCAGACTACACTGGCCCCACTAGTATAATTTGCATCATAGTCCTAGTAGTCAAACAGATATCCTAAGGGCTTTACCAACATGTATACAAAATATGAAATACTAAGTAAAAAACATCACTTGCTAAGATAAAGACAAACCAAATAGCGTACTATCATATAGAGCAAGATTGTCCTATACATACATATCCCTAGCATCCTATACAATGAAGGCCTCCAGGGCATACATATCCGGTAATCTCCCACTTGCACTAAGGCCTGTCATTGGCGCAATAAGTACCCACTGTCTACACTAGAGCCAGTTGCTGGCATACCGCATGTTGAATATATGTATGCCCTAGAGGCCATTATATGTATAGTGGATGCTTGGACATGTATATATATAGATTACTTTCTTGCTCGACATGATAGTATGCTATCTGGTTTACTTTATCTGATATGTTGACTTGATCATGCTTTTATTCATTTGCACATGTTGATAAAGCCCTGAGGATATTTGCTGGACTACTGTGACTATGATGCGGATCATACTAGTGGGGCACGTGTAGTTTATAAGCATATCCTTGAACTGTTCCTAGTCGTGGGTGTATTGAGACGGGGCATCGATATTCTAGAGTAGACTAGCGTATACCATTCTTATCCCATGTGATGGGCGATGGATGATCCCATATCCATCTGATGTGCTGACACCAAAGAATGTATGCGGGTGCTCAGTGGAGACTGGGTACACTGAATGGACTCACAGAGAACTCCTGTGTGGTATTATATCTATCGTCGGATAGCAGTTCTCAGGTGACACTAGTACAGGTTAGTCTGTAGACCAGAGGTCGCCATAGAGTCTTGTGTGTCTTCCTACTGTACTTTGATCTCCACCCTACCACGGCTCTACTGAGTCATGCAAACAGGTGGTCTTTGGGTACAGTCCCGAGGCACATGGAGGCGATGAACGATAGGAGGGGTTTTGTCTCTCCCGGTATTGGGAGTTGATGTTGTGCAATACTCGATTGGCTATAACAGGAAGTCCCTGTCCAGGGCTGCTGAGATTTACTAATAAGTATTATCAGTTGTTTCTCGATCTGTTATGAGCCACACACTAGCATGACTTATTGAGTTATTGGGGTCGAAGATACCATCCCTAGACTCGATATACAACATATCTGACGAGGAGACCAGACTGTACGGTAAGTGTTGCCAGATGGCTCGACAGGAGTTTTGACAGCTTTGCTGGTTTTTTTCTGATCGCTCAATACCTGGGTGGCCGTTACGTTTAGCTGACCGCTTGCGGTTTATGGGTGTTTGATATGATCATCACCCACAGCCGGCGTATTGACGAGTCTTAGAGTCCCACACAGAAGTTTCCTAGCCCAGGCGAAAAGATGTGGTGTGCATATGAGATATGCGCGGGGACCCGATTGAATACGACTATGTGATACCGTATGTTAATCGGGCATTTTTCTATTGGTCGGGTCATATGTGATATGACCGGATTGTTAAATCAATTGTTGATTTAACATTTTGACTTTTAGTTTTATTCTTATTCTTTATTCAAACCCTTTTTATTAAAGAGGAAGAATGCATGCATGTATGCATATGTTGATGTGCATGTATGCACATGATGATGTGCATAGGATACATACATGCAAAGTATCATGGTTAATGATACATCTTTGAAGGCAATATAAGACTCACATGGAACTATAATATATGGATATATATTTGTATTTGTTTTAAAACAAAAGAAAAGAAAATATTAATCCATGGTTATCTTTCTACACTCTTCTTGAAGTTGACCATACTTCACCAACCTTTTAACCTTGGATTAGTTTTTCTTTTGGCTTTTAACTCACTTACTAAATATCTAGATATCATTAGAACCATGGTTGGATGAGAGATAGAAAATATATATACTATCTTTTCTATTTTCTCATTCAAGTTTTTATCATTTTATTTTGACAAAAGCTTTTGCCTTCATTTTCTTCTTCCTCTAAGCTCTCTTGATTTTTCCAAAGTGAGAGATAGTTAAAAAGAAAGGGTTTTGACAAAACAAAACACACCACCTCGTCATTCTACTCTAATCTAGCCAATTAGTTTAGAGTGTTTAGCTTCATCTTCTTCTTGCATCAAGTGAAGCTAGAAGCTTGGACCAAGTGGACTTCGGGTGGATCATCATGGACAAAGGAGCTCACTAGCAAGCCTTTCCAACCTCTCAACGATCCTAGGAGTCATATCAAGAGGACTATAAAGGTTGTATTCCTTTCACTTAGTGATAGAATGGTTTTTGTATGAGATACATGTTAGTTATATGTATGCCCTAGATGCCATTACTGTACATATGATGTATATTGAGTGGATGCTTGGACATATATAGGGAGGACTTTCTTGCTCGACATGATAGTATGCAATCTTGTTACTCTTTATCTTAACATGTAGTCTGATTGTCTCTATGTCACATGTTGATAAAGCCCTTAGGATGAGTACTTGACTACCAGGATTATGATGCAGATCATACTAGTGGGGGTAGTGCAGTCGCCAAGTACATCCTTCAAATGTTCCTAGTCGTGGGAGTACCGAGACAGGGCATCGATACTCCAGAGTAGACTAGCGTATGCGCTTCTTGACCCATATGATGGGCGATGGATGATCCCATATCCATTGGTGTTTGACATCAGAGAAGGTATACGGGAGCTCAGTGGAGACTGGGTACAGTGGACGGACTCGCCGAGAACTCCCAGATGGTATTATACCTCACGTCAGATGGAAGTTCACTGGTGACACTGGTACAGGTTAGTCTGTAGGCCCGAGATTGTCATAGAGTCTTGTGTGATTCCCACTGTGCTTTGATTTCCATCATACCATGTCCAAGAGGGCGTGCAAAAAGGTGGCTTTTGGGTACCGTCCCTGTTGGGATAAAAATTTACACCCCGGTTGACCAAGTCAAAATCCAAGTCAACCCCAAGCCAAGTGGACCCAAGCCCAGACCGAGTGGGCCCATACCCGGGTCGAGCCCGAACATGAAGCGGCCGGCCTCCCCCCACGCCAAGATAAAATTTTTGTAATAAACAATTTTGTTGCATTTCTTTTATTTTATTTTATGGATAAATGTAAGAAAAATAGGCATAAAGCCAAATTTTTGTAAAGCCCATGGCTTATGTGCAAAAAGAAATGGCACATGAGCCATAGGGTGGGCAAAATGCCATTTTTGTGAAGCCCAAGGGGCTATGTGCAAAGTGTATGGCCTATAAAGGCAAAGATAGTGAAATATCTCAACAACTTTTTCTCTCTCCAGAAATTTTCTAGATCTGAGATCTCTTCCTCCTTCCTCAAGGTTCTAAAACCTTCTTTTTCCTTTTGAATTAAATCAAGAGTTTAACTCTTCCTTTTCTAAAAATAAGTAGATTTCTACCACAAAACCTACGAAGGGGAGCTCGGATCTCCAATCAGATCTCGAAAAGGGGAGGCTTTTAAGACTCATCCCCTTTTCTCCAAGATCCCGCCGGTCAAGAGCAAGAAGAAGGAGACCCATCTCCAAAAATCTAACTTTGGACAGACCCAAGGCTCAAAAGAAGAGCAATAAATCCACAGGAGTTTAACTCCTTTCTAAAGTTGCTGGAGTTTAACTCCATAAATTAATTTCTGTTGGAGTTTAACTCCATAAAATTTGTTTCTGTTAGGAGTTCAACTCCAAAAATTCCCTTGGGAGTTCAACTCCCCAGCCTATGGGCTAGGCTTCCCTTTCCGCGGGTTTTTCCCGCGGTCACGTGTGCCCACGTGACCCCGGGGCGCTAAGGCGTCCATCGGTCACGTGTGCGCATGTGACCCCGGGGCGCTAAGGCGCCCATCGGTCACGTGTGCGCACGTGACCCCCGGGGCACCAAGACGCTCATCGGTCACGTGTGCGCACGTGACCCTTGGGGTGCCAAGACGCCCATCGGTCACGTGTGCCCATGTGACCCCTGGGGCGCCAAGGCGCCCATCGGTCACGTGTGCCCACGTGACCCCGGGGCGCCAAGGCGCCCATCGGTCACGTGCGCGCACGTGACCCCGGGCATTAAGGCGCCCATCTGCCGTGCGAGCGTCCTTTAGACGCCATTTTGTTTTCTTTTCTCCTCGTTTTACGTGCACTCCCCAACAAAATCCCTTCTGGAGTTTAAACCCCTTTTAAAAATATATATATATTCTTTGGAGTTTAACTCCACAATAAAGTTCTATTTTAGGAGTTTAACTCCGCATAAAATTCTTTTAGGAGTTTAACTCCATTTGAAATTCTTTGGAGTTTAACTCCACAATAAAATCCCTTTTGAAATTAAGCTCCACTTTTAAAAAAAAGGGGGGGAAACATATACAGACTCCAAGACACTGTCTTCCGTTAGAAAAATTTCTAACGGGGCGCTGCCCCTCACCCCGCAAGGGGGCTGCTAGCCCCCTTGACCCCCAGCCCGCTATCCGGGTAGCGGGACCCCCGTAAAAACTCTGCGGAGCCCTCGATATTTCCAAAACCCCTTCAAAACACGATACTGCACATTGAGTTTGCATGACCAGTTTAACCCGTTAATCGGAGGTTCCTTCGCTCCAAATGTGAGGGGTAATTAACGGTAGCTTAGTCCGCGGTTGCCGGAGATTCGGATCCCCACAATCAATAAACCCCGGCCTACCTTAGGCAGGGGAAATCTGTAATGCGCCTGACGAGCGCGCGCGTATTCCCATCTCAATGGGGTGACGAAAAACACCCTACAGATTCTGGCACGCCCGGTGGGACCATCTCTCCTCCCATATCTCGGGTTAAGCGTTCATGCGAACTCATTTAACATATACGCCGATGTTTGTACTGAAATAATTTCTTTCTTTCGTGCAGGAATCAACTTTCAATGACGATGTCTCCCAAGACGAATTCGGCTTACGACGCGACCCCGATCTCGTACGTAGTCAAGATCAATGCCCGCGTGGTTCTCCCCGCAAGCCTCAGTCGACAGTGGGAGCAACCGCCCCGCCAGTTTGGCTCCGTCATCATCTACCATGCCAGAAGCGCTCATCTGGCGGAGATCCCGGCGGAACAGGTGGCCAAGCCGGTCTCAAGGGGTAAGAGGCCAAATGTTGTGATCGCCAAGGCACCACAACCGAAACTTAAGACGGTATCTGAACGATTCTCTGGTGCTCCTGCGGGGGGAAAGAACTTCGGTACAAAGGGCAACATCAAATGATGCGGACGAGCTCAGGAGATGACTCCAACAAATGCATGATCGAGCGTATCTCCAAGGCCTTTCATCGCCCGGTCTGCGGCGTCTTCCCAAAGAGCCGAAGTCTGCCAGGTGCTTAGAACAGAAAAGTTAAGGCAGAAGCGTCTCAGGTATCGAGCCAACAAGAGGGCCAAAGCTTCGGCCAAATGGAATTGTGTGAAGTTCTAAGTGCAGGGTTTCCCCGTGACGACGGCTGAGTCGGACGTAAAAATCAGCAATTCCTTCGAGCCTCTGAATTGGGTTCAGAAAAACGCCATGACCGCCAGAATCAAGAAGACAGCGGTCCGAATAGTGCCACAAAGAGACGTGTCCCGGCCCCAAAAGAAAAAGTATGACACTGTCTCTTCGAGAGTCTATCAGGCGCTCTGTGCCGCACGAAAGCAGTGTGGCAAATCCAGAAAAGAAGCGCCAGCACCATTCAAGAAGCTGGTTAGGCCAGCCGCCTTCAATCGCCTACCAGCTACCGAAGCAAGGGGGTCAAGACAGCGATCCGTGAAATCAGCCGCCAATGATCGAAAGACGGCCGGATATATCATCCATACAGTCTATATGGCGGGCGGGCGACCCAGCGACAACCTTCGCAGCAAAAGCAAGGATGGGGCCACCACATCCCAAGCCCAATCTAGCCTGAATGTGGTTGCCGCCGCCCAAGAACAGCCGCCCCCGCTGGATGAAGAAAACCCTCTCGATGAGGATGATAGGCAGAAAGACCCCTCGGTCCATGCCGAGTCAAGCTCGGACAGCGAGGAAGAGCCGACTTTCCGCCCCAGGACCGCGGAGCAAGAGCTGCTTCAAGAGCTTCGAAAACAGCTCAGGAGAAAAGATAAGGAGATGGCCAAGCTCTATTCGAAGATTGACGACTTAACGAACGTGGTGATGCAGCTTACGGCTCAAATTGCTCGAGCGCCTCCCAATCAAGCACAAGCCGCTACTAATCAGCCGGGTGATGACAATCCGAGGCAGCCAATGCCTGTTCCTTCGGGTCCAAGACTGGTCGAGCCACATGAAAGCCGGCCACACTCCGCTTCTGGGGACGCCTTGGCCCCAGATAGCACTATCCCTCTAACACAGGATCGGATAATGGATTTGGTCACCAGCAAGGTTAAAACATTAGTGGCCGAAGCTGAAGCTCAGAAAGAAATCGGCAGTAGTGGGCGGCCATATCCCACGCAGTACGATCTGATTGAGTTCCCAAGCGGCTACGTCATTCCTAAGTTCGGAAGATTTGATGGAACGGGGAATGCAAATCAGCATGTCGCCCACTTCAAAGCATCGTGCGGAAATACAGGGGGCAATGACGCGCTCCTTCTTCGTCAGTTTGTCAACAGCCTGACCGGTGTCGCCTTCGACTGGTATGCGAGTATACCGGACGGGTCCGTCATTACCTTCGCCCAAATAGAGTCCCTGTTTCGGCAAAGGTTCATGAGTGTCAGTGATAAAATCTCCATTGCCGACCTTGTGAGGACCAAGCCGGGGAAGAATGAAAGCAACACCGACTTTATCGCCCGATGGCGTAATCTCACAGTCAAATGCAAACCGCCGCTGGAGCAGGACCAGTCCGTCAGCCTTCTCATTGGGAACCTCAGCAATTGGATGGTCCCATTCTTGTGTACAGCGGGCGTCAAGACATTTCAGGAGCTAACCAAGAAAGTCCAAATGCTGGAACGCTCAAAGCAGGAGTCCCCGCCGGATTCTCAGAGAGACAAAACTTGGAAAAGCAAGCGGGACGACAACCGTAGAAGCGGGAGTTCCAGCAGTACCAATGTCTTCAATGCCTCCGACAATGAAGAAAAGCGAAGGGCGGGCGAATCCAAAACCAACCGGTCTCGAAAGCCATTGCTGGGAGGAGATGGGCCTTCCCTAGAGGAGAAAAAGAACAAGGTTTACTCTTTCAGAAGGGACAAGGTCCGCAAGATATTTAAAGATGCCTTGAACAACGGCCTACAATTGCCGGAGTCGAAAAGACCCCAAGAAGCAAAAATGACCGACAATCCTCTGTATTGCCCGTACCACCGAGTAGTGAGCCATGCGATCGAGGATTGCTATATCTTCAAGGACTGGGTCGAGAAGCAGTACAAAGCTGGAGAGATCGAGCTATCCAAAAGCGTGTTGGTAAACAATCAAGTTGCAACCGCCAACTTTATACAGACAGAAGCTGAAGCCTTCTGGGAGCAGACAGCCGAACCCGCTGCCCTGACAAACGAAACTGACTCATCGCGGCCTCCGTGGAGTACGCACATATCTAATAAGACGAAGAAGATGCTAAAGCTGCTTCAGAAAGAGCCCACGATGGAATGGGAAGGACAGAAGAAGCCTACCAGTCCAGCCACCAATGCGGCTCCGTCAGGCTCAAAATCCAAGAAGCTCAAGAAGAAGAAAAGTGCAACTCGGCGTGAAAAAGAGTCTGAAGGGAGATCGACCATTCAAAAATATATCGATTCCCTTGAAGAATATGAACAAAAGGAAAGAACATTGATTCAATTGAATGAGTTCTTCCCTGTACAAGCGGCTGAAATTCTGGAGGAGTTAGAAGAAGACTCCAATGAAGGGATCCCAATAGTGACCTGCTACGCCATCCATCTTGGCAGCGACTCGGAAGAGGAGCTTTGTTTTCCCGAAGAGGACGAGGAGCTCGCCACAACGACCAATCAAATCCAGCTCAGAAGCGGCAGGGCTCTACCGCCAAATCAGGGCAACGCCCCAAAAGGGAAGGAAAAATAAGTCGCTAATGAAGAAGAGGGCAGAGAACCGGCTGATGAAAACATAAGTCCTTCCTCGGTGGACTATAATGTCTTGGCACATCTCCGGAAGCTTCCGTCTCTCCTGAGCATCTACGACGCCTTGGTCCTATCTAAAGAGCTTAGAGATGTTCTCATCCATGCTCTACAAAACCCCGAGCGGTATCAGGCTCACTTTGCGGAAATCAATATGAAAGAAGCCCAGCACGCTTTGCATGCCGCCGCAGTCACATTTAAGGATGAAGACTTGCTACTGGGAACGGCTGAGCATAATCGGCCGCTTTACGTGACCGAGTACAGCGACGGAGATCGAATTAATCGTATATTGATTGATCCGGGGTCCTCAGTGAACATCATGAACTTGCGAACTCTGAAGAGTTTGTCAATGGACGTCCGACACCTGTCAAGGGAAAGGATTGTCATTCAAGGCTTCAACCAAAATTGCCAGCAAGTTCTGGGGTCTATAGCTTTGCCAATCAAATTCGGGGACCTGCAAACTGAAGCTAAGATATACGTGATCGACGCCGACACGTCTTATAAAATTCTCTTGGGGCGGCCGTGGCTCCACGATTACGGCATAATTCCGTCAACTCTCCATCAATGTATGAAGTATACTAAAAATGGCGAAGAAAGACGCATTGACGGAGACATCCAGCCGTTCGGTGTGCATGAAGTCCGCTATGAAGATTCTCAGTACTTTATGAACCACCAAAATGCTAAGCCACAACTGACTGAGGATAGACCGGCCCCAAGACTCAAAAGAAAATCTGCGCCGGCTGTCACTTTCAAAAGCAAAAATACCCAAGTGCTCCCGCATTTCGGCAGCGACACTGATGAGTCCGATGCTGGAAGCCCGTCCTTCCACAAAACTCGCCCTCATTTCGGCAGCGATACGGACGAATCTATTACTGAAGGCCCATCTAGCAGCAATGTCCGCCCTCATCTTGGCAGTGACACTGAAGAGTCAGAAGAAGAGGACCTGCCATGCAACAGCTGTGCAGATTGGCCCCCCATGCAGCAAGCGAAACTACGAGAGACCTTCGAAGTCGCAGAAGGGTCCCTGGCCATCACAAGGGTGCCGGAACAGATGTGCAAAGAGCTTGATGCATTGTCAGTCTCTACCGTGGACCAGCTGAAAACTTTCTACGTGCCCGGGAGGAAAAATAGGCAGAAGGGCATCCTGTTTTACAGGTCGAACCCCGTTGTGCACTCGGACTACCTTTCTGTCGTGTGCCTTCCCTATGAGAGAGGCATAAGAGCCGTCCTCAATCCCAGATACTATGCGCCCGAGATGCGGGAATACTTTAAGAAGTGCGGATGCCGGCTATATCAAACGGAGTCCGAAGCAAAGTTTTACGAAGGGCTATGGTATCCGCCCCAGGTCCGAGCACTCATCGATGGACGAATTCCAGATAGACGGGGCATAGGCTACATTCAACCTGATTCCAAAGCGTGCTGCATGATCCATG
Source organism: Agapanthus africanus (assembly GCA_030015575.1). NCBI lineage: Eukaryota > Viridiplantae > Streptophyta > Magnoliopsida > Asparagales > Amaryllidaceae > Agapanthus > Agapanthus africanus. The sequence continues at coordinate 90,202,199 of CM057337.1, forward strand.
TTGGTGGGGCCAGCGAAAGATCAAATGATGATGACGAGATAGCCGAGCCAGAAGAAGCTCCTCAAGAGCTCGAAGATGGCGGACAAGCAACCTTTGATGAGCTAGCCGAGATTGACTTAGGAACGCCCGATAATCCGAGGCCGACCTATATCAGCTCACTCTTTTCGGAGGAAATGAAAGAGCAGATAATTGCCCTGCTGCGTGAGTTCGTCGACTGCTTCGCGTGGACGTACAAAGAAATGCCTGGCCTTTCCCCTGAGGTAGCCGTGCATAAGCTGGCTATATCTCCTGATGCTAAGCCAGTCAAACAAGCTCCTCGAAGAATGAGAAGGGAGTTGGAAGAAAAGGTCATTGAGGAAACCAAGAAACTCATCGATGCCGGCTTCATCAGGGAAGAGAAATATGCAGACTGGATCGCATGCATAGTCCCAGTGAAGAAGAAAAATGGGCAGATCCGAGTCTGTGTCGATTTCAGGGACCTCAATAAGGCATGTCCTAAAGAGGACTTCCCGCTATCGGTCATAGAAATGATGGTCGATGACACCTCAAATTACGAACTGTTCACCTTTATGGATGGCTCGTCTGGATATAATCAGATCAAGATGTCGCCTGAGGATGAGAAGCACACAGCATTTCGAACCCCGATCGGAATATATTGCTACAAGGTAATGCCATTCGGACTGAAGAACGCAGGTGCTACATATCAAAGGGCGATGACTAATATCTTTGATGACCTAATCCATAAAGTCGTCGAATGTTATGTTGATGATCTGGTCGTCAAGACTAAAGCCAAGGCCGATCATATCCAAGATCTCAGGACCGTTCTCACCAGACTGAGGGAATACGATCTGAAGATGAATCCTCTGAAGTGCGCTTTTGGCGTGTCATCGGGAAAATTCCTGGGCTTCATAGTCCGACATCGAGGGATCGAAGTTGACCCATCAAAGATAAAGGCCATCATAGAGATGCCCACTCCGAAAAGTCTGACACAGCTAAGATCTTTTCAAGGCAAGCTTGCTTATATACGGAGGTTTATCTCAAATTTATCGGGGAGATGTAGGCCCTTCTCAAAGCTCATGAAGAAAGGAGCTCCTTTTATCTGGGATGCCGAATGTCAAGCAGCGTTCGAAAGCATCAAAGAATACTTGTTGCACCCTCCAGTGCTGGCCGCTCCCATTCCAAATAAACCGCTGATTCTCTACACTGCCGCGCTGGACGAGTCACTCGGTGCGCTCCTTGCCCAGAATAACGAGGAAGGAAAAGAAAATGCCCTCTACTACCTCAGTCGAACTCTAGTCGGGGCGGAACACAACTACTCCCCAATCGAAAAGCAATGTCTGGCTCTAATATTTGCTGTGAAGAAGCTGAGGCACTATTTGCTCGCTCATCGGGTTATGCTGATCTCCAAGGTCGACCTGCTCAAACACTTGATGACCAAAGCAAGCCTAGCCGGCAGAATGGCAAGATGGGCTGTCATGCTACTTGAGTTTGACATAGTTTATACCCCTCAGAAAGAAGTAAAAGGGCAAGCTATTGCAGACTTTCTCGCTGCTCATCCCATACCAGAAGGGTCGCCGCTAAATTGTGAGTTACCCGATGAACAAGTGCTGCACCTCGAGGAAGATGAGCCATGTTGGGAGCTCTACTTCGATGGAGCCTCGTCAATAAGGACCTCCAGTAAATCAGGCATCCCGGAGATAAAAGCAGGGATAGGATTGGTGTTCATCACACCATCAATGGGAACCCTACGGCGTTCTTTTGCTCTCACCGAGCCTCGGACAAACAATGAAGCTGAGTATGAAGCTCTGATAGCTGGTTTGGAGCTTGCCGTAGAAATGGAAATCCGTCGGCTACGAATCTACGGTGACTCCCAACTTGTCGTCAACCAAGTAAGCGGCGACTATAAGATATACAAACCCGAGTTAGCCCGGTACAGAGGTCGAGTGGTGGAACTCATGAAACGGTTCACTCATATTGAACTAACGAGAGTCCCTAGAGCGTTGAACGGAAAGGCTGATGTACTCGCTCGCTTGGCTAAGGAGCTGGCTGATCCTGACATGGACGAAATTCTGATCACAGTCAGGAGCCGGCAAATTCTACCCCCAGTCTCTCTACGAAAAGAGGAAAGCGCGGAACAGAAGAGCAGTCCTGCGGAAGAAGCTTCGATCATCCAAGACGAGCCCGATTGGAGAAAACCCTTCATAGAGTACCTCCGATACGACAAGCTGCCTGTAGAAAAATCTGCGAGGATTCAGCTGAAGAAAAGAGCTCTCCGATACGTGTTTGTAAATGACACGTTATACCGCAGGTCATATGACCAACTCTGGCTCAGGTGTCTGTCAGTGGCCGAAGCCCAAAAGGTCATGAAAGATGTCCACTCGGGCGTTTGCGGTGCTCACCAATCTGGCCCCAAGATGCGACTTCAAATCAAACGGCTTGGGTATTACTGGCCCACCATGATACGAGATTGCGGAGAGCATGCAAAGAAATGTTATATCTGCCAAATTCACGGTGATTTTATTCACAAGCATCCCAATCCATTGTATCCTACGGTGGCATCGTGGCCCTTCGAAGTTTGGGGCACCGACATTGTTGGCCCAATTGATCCTCCGTCATCTAAAGGCCACCGGTTTATACTGGCCGCGACAGACTACTTCTCTAGATGGGCTGAAGCTGTCCCGCTAAAAGAAGTTAAGACAAAGGATATTCTGACATTCTTCCAGCATAATATTCTATACCGCTTCGGTACACCAAGAAGAATCATTTCTGACAACGGGCCTTCTTTCAAGAGCTTCAATGTCTCAAGGTTCGCTACTCAGCACAAGATAGACTGGAGATATTCCTCTATCTATAATCCAAGAGCCAATGGGCTAGCCGAAGCCTTCAATAAGACTCTATGCAAGCTCATGAGGAAAAATGCTTCAGCCAACAAGAGAGACTGGAATCTCAAGCTTCACGAGGCATTGTGGGCATATCGTACCACGCACCGTACTCCAACTCAGTCCACTCCATACTCATTGCTCTTCGGAGTGGAGGCGGTCCTCCCCCTCGAAGTCGAAGTTCCAAGCTTAAGAATGGCCGTTCAGCATGAGTTGACAGAAGAGGAAAACGTGCTCCTTCGACTTGAAGAACTCGATGCCCTCGAAGAAAAGAGGCTCGCGGTACAGCAAAATCTAGAGCTATACCGAGCCCAAATGTCACGGGCCTATGACAAGATAACTCGTCTCCGCGCCTTCAAGAAAGGTGAATTGGTGTTTGTCCTCAAAAGACCGATCATCCCCAATCGACATGCCAAGGGAAAATTCGAGCCGAACTGGGAAGGACCATACGTCATCGAGAAAGTGTTCGACGGAGGATCCTACCAACTAATAAGTGCCGAGGGAGAAAGGCCTATGCCACCCATCAATGGCCGATATCTTAAGAAATACTACACATGAATGCTCCAAGTCGCAGGCGAATTGAGCACATCAGCCCTACGGTCTGGATCAGACATCCTGCAAAACCGTATACAATCCACGGGCGTAAATGACCCCTATTTCTCCTAAATCCTGCCGGTGAGACTACTTTAAAGTCCCACCAGCGGCAAAAAAAAAGAAAAAAAAAAGAGAAAAGGAAAAAAAAAAGAAGAAGAAGAAATAAACGGTATGTCCACAAGCAAAATGGGCACGGATGAAAACCCGAAAGGGCTCCGTGAGTAAAAACAGCAGGACTACCGGCGAGTCTGTGAAAACCCGAAAGGGCGCAAACTCGTGAAAAGAGATGAAATACACTCGCAAAGTCCTCTCGACCTTGTGGGGAGAAACCCCCTGCGTGAGATCCTTACGACTCACAAAGGAGCAACACACTTAGGAATCCTCACGATTCCCAAGGAGAAAATACACCTGCGGGATCCTTACGACTCGTAGGGAGAAAATGCTTTTATGGGACCCTCACGGCCCATAAAATTGAAAAGCTTTAGGTGATAGGGACCCAAACCTGTCTCCTAAGCCATCGTTCCCCAACGGGCAACGGCAAATGATGAGTCGCTCCTGGCATTTTTCTTCAGTGTTAGCGGTGCTGATGCCGACCAAAAACCCAAATCCCAAGTCCTCCCAAGGCAAATGATGAGTTGCTCCTGGCATTATTCCAGTGCAGCAATGCTGATGCAAAAAAAAAGATTCAAATCCCAAGTCCCCAAATGGCGAATGATGAGTCGCTCCTGGTACTATATTCCAGTGCAGCGATGCAGACGCCAACCAAATTCCAAATCCCATACCCCAACGGTGAATGATGAGTCGCTCCTGGTACCATATTCCAGTGCAGCGATGCAGATGCCGACAAAGTCCCGAAATTTTTCCGGCCCTACGGTCTGGATCATACATCCTGCAAAACCGTATACAATCCACGGGCGTAAAACAATCCCAATCTCTCCCAGATTCTCTTGGGGCAAATGATGAGTTGCTCCTGGCATTATTCCAGTGCAGCAATGCAGATGCTAAACAAAAAGCAAAATCCCAAAATCCTCTCAATGACAGATGATGATTCGCTCCTGGTACCATATTCCGGTATAGCGATGCTGATGTCAACCCAAATCAAAATCAATAAGTCAACTTCCACTCCGACACCGCAGAAAGCGGAGCAAGTCAGAATCCAATCTCGACACCGCAAGAAGCGGAGCTAGTCAAGTCTACCCCTGACACTGCAAGAGGCAGAGCAAGTCAAATCAAGCACCGACCGTCTAAGTCGCTAAAAGGGTAGCATCGACCGTCCACGTCGCTAAAAGGGCAGCACCGACCGTCCAAGTCGCAAAAAGGGCAGAACCGACCGTCCACGTCGCTAAAATGGCAGCACCGACCGTCCAAGTCGCAAAAAGGGCAGAACCGACCGTCCACGTCGCTAAAATGGCAGCACCGACCGTCCAAGTCGTAAAAAGGGCAGAACCGACCGTCCACGTCGCTAAAATGGCAGCACCGACCGTCCAAGTCGCAAAAAGGGCCGAATCGACCGTCCACGTCGCTAAAAGGGTAGCACCGACCGTCCAAGTCGCAAAAAGGGCAGAACCGACCATCCACGTCGCTAAAATGGCAGCACCGACCGTCCAAGTCGCAAAAAGGGCAGAACCGACCGTCCACGTCGCTAAAATGGCAGCACCGACCGTCCAAGTCGCAAAAAGGGCAGAACCGACCGTCCACGTCGCTAAAATGGCAGCACCGACCGTCCAAGTCGCAAAAGGGGCAGAACCGACCGTCCACGTCGCTAAAATGGTAGCACCGACCGTCCAAGTCGCAAAAAGGGCAGAACCGACCGTCCACGTCGCTAAAATGGCAGCACCGACCGTCCAAGTCGCAAAAAGGGCAGAACCGACCGTCCACGTCGCTAAAATGGCAGAACCGACCGTCCAAGTCGCAAAAAGGGCCGAATCGACCGTCCACGTCGCTAAAAGGGCAGCACCGACCGTCCAAGTCGCAAAAAGGGCAGAACCGACCATCCACGTCGCTAAAATGGCAGCACCGACCGTCCAAGTCGCAAAAAGGGCAGAACCGACAGTCCACGTCGCAAAAAGGGCAGCATCGACCGTCCAAGTCGCAAAAAGGGCAGGACCGACCGTCCACGTCGCAAAAAGGGCAGCATCGACCGTCCAAGTCGCAAAAAGGGCAGAACCGACCGTCCACGTCGCTAAAATGGCAGCACCGACCGTCCAAGTCGCAAAAAGGGCAGAACCGACCGTCCAAGTCGCAAAAAGGGCAGCATCGACCGTCCAAGTCGCAAAAAGGGCAGTGCAGGATTTCTACAAAGCGGGAACCAAATCAGGTCGCCTCCAAGTAAAAGAAGATCCATCAATCTCATGCACACGACCCACATGCGTGGTGTGCATTTATTGATGGGGGGCAATTTGTTGGGGTAAAAATTTACACCCCGGTTGACCAAGTCAAAATCCAAGTCAACCCCAAGCCAAGTGGACCCAAGCCCAGACCGAGTGGGCCCATGCCCGGGTCGAGCCCGAACATGAAGCGGCCGGCCTCCCCCCACGCCAAGATAAAATTTTTGTAATAAACAATTTTGTTGCATTTCTTTTATTTTATTTTATGGATAAATGTAAGAAAAATAGGCATAAAGCCAAATTTTTGTATAGCCCATGGCTTATGTGCAAAAAGAAATGGCACATAAGCCATAGGGTGGGCAAAATGCCATTTTTGTGAAGCCCAAGGGGCTATGTGCAAAGTGTATGGCCTATAAAGGCAAAGATAGTGAAATATCTCAACAACTTTTTCTCTCTCCAGAAATTTTCTAGATCTGAGATCTCTTCCTCCTTCCTCAAGGTTCTAAAACCTTCTTTTTCCTTTTGAATTAAATCAAGAGTTTAACTCTTCCTTTTCTAAAAATAATTAGATTTCTACCACAAAACCTACGAAGGGGAGCTCGGATCTCCAATCAGATCTCGAAAAGGGGAGGCTTTTAAGACTCATCCCCTTTTCTCCAAGATCCCGCCGGTCAAGAGCAAGAAGAAGGAGACCCATCTCCAAAAATCTAACTTTGGACAGACCCAAGGCTCAAAAGAAGAGCAATAAATCCACAGGAGTTTAACTCCTTTCTAAAGTTGCTGGAGTTTAACTCCATAAATTAATTTCTGTTGGAGTTTAACTCCATAAAATTTGTTTCTGTTAGGAATTCAACTCCAAAAATTCCCTTAGGAGTTCAACTCCCCAGCCTAGGGGCTAGGCTTCCCTTTCCGCGGGTTTTCCCGCGGTCACGTGTACCCACGTGACCCCGGGGCGCTAAGGCATCCATCGGTCACGTGTGCGCACGTGACCCCGGGGCGCCAAAGCGCCCATCGGTCACGTGTGCGCACGTGACTCTTGGGGTGCCAAGACGCCCATCGGTCACGTGTGCACACGTGACCCTTGGGGCGCCAAGACGCCCATCGGTCACATGTGCTCACGTGACCCCTGAGGCGCCAAGGCGCCCATCGGTCACGTGTGCCCACGTGACCCCAGGGGCGCCAAGGCGCCCATCGGTCACGTGTGCCCACGTGACCCCGGGGCGCCAAGGCGCCCATCGGTCACGTGCGCGCACGTGACCCCGGGCATTAAGGCGCCCATCTGCCGTGCGAGCGTCCTTTAGACGCCATTTTGTTTTCTTTTCTCCTCGTTTTACGTGCACTCCCCAACAAAATCCCTTCTGGAGTTTAAACCCCTTTTAAAAATATATATATATTCTTTGGAGTTTAACTCCACAATAAAGTTCTATTATAGGAGTTTAACTCTGCATAAAATTCTTTTAGGAGTTTAACTCCATTTGAAATTCTTTGGAGTTTAACTCCACAATAAAATCCCTTTTGAAATTAAGCTCCACTTTTAAAAAAAAGGGGGGGGAACATACACAGACTCCAAGACACTGTCTTCCGTTAGAAAAATTTCTAACGGGGCGCTGCCCCGCACCCCGCAAGGGGGCTGCTAGCCCCCTTGACCCCCAGCCCGCTATCCGGGTAGCGGGACCCCCGTAAAAACTCTGCGGGGCCCTCGATATTTCCAAAATCCCTTCAAAACACGATACTGCACATTGAGTTCGCATGACCAGTTTAACCCGTTAATCGGAGGTTCCTTCGCTCCAAATGCGAGGGGTAATTAACGGCAGCTTAGTCCGCGGTTGCCTGAGATTCGGATCCCCACAATCAATAAACCCCGGCCTACCCTAGGCAGGGGGAATCTGTAATGCGCCCGACGAGCGCGCGCGTATTCCCATCTCAATGGGGTGACGAAAAACACCCTACAGTCCCGAATTACATGGAGGCAATGAGCGATAGGAGGGGTTTCGTCTCTCCCGGTATCGGGAGTTGATGTTGCGCTGTGTTCGATTGGCTATAACTGGAAATCCCTGTCCAGGGTTGCTGAGATTTACTGGTAAGTGTTATCAGTAGTTTCTCGAACTGTTATGGACCTCATATCGACACGACTTATCAAGCTACTGGGGTCTGACGTTTACCACCCCTAGGCGAGATATGCGACATATCAGACGAAGAGACCGGACTGTACGGGAGTGTTACTGATTGGATTCGTGGGAGAATGTACAGGCTTGCTTGTTGATCTTCTGATCGCTCAATACCTGGGTGGCTGTTACGTTTAGCTGACCGCTTGCAGCTTATGGGTGTTTGATATGATCATCACCTACTGCCGGCGTATTGATGATTCTTTAGAGTCCTACACAGAGCTTTCCTGGCTCAGGCAAAATGGAGTAGGAGCACATATGTGATATGTGCGGGACCGAGAATAATACGTGTATGCGATACCGATTAGATTCTCACGATATTAGATATCGGCCGGGTATATGTGATATAGCCGGGTCACCGGATCAAGTGTTGATTCGATGAACTGATACAGATTATATTAGTCGGTTATATGCGATATAACCGGATTATCGGATCAAGTATTTGTAGGGTTCCTAGGCACACTAAGGAGGTCTCACAAGGCATCAACCATGCCAATTTCAAATTTTACGGGTGCCGAGAAACCCTAATACGGATCGTTAACTAGATATATAGGCGACAAATGCAACTAGTTAACAAATAAACTAAAAGAACGGAAATACAACCATTGTAGATCCGGTCCTCCACCTCCATAGCTCCGCAATGAAGTCTCCTCACTGTACAAATGGAAACCCGGGCTCTAGCGTCGGCTTCATCGGAGAAATGGGCGGGCAAGGTCGTCGGATTCGTGCCGAAGATGATCTACGTCGAGGCATCACAAGATCAAGCTCCACCTTCACCAAGCCATGAAAGCTTGTGAAGGAAACACCCTATACTACTTGGCAAGAGGTAGAGGATGAAGAAATAGGAGGTGGGTTCACATTAGAATTGGATTTCTTACTCAATTGCTCAAGTTGCCATTGATGAAGCAAGCTTTTTCTTGAAGTGAAGAAGAAGAACAAGAAGCAAGAATATCATATATTATGATAAGTATTTCCAAAAAGGAAAATAAAATGAATACTTATCATTTAGCAACCATGGTCAAGTGTAGAGAATGAACTAGGGTTAAGTGGAATGGTTAGGGTTAAGCATGAGACAAAATGGTCACTAAGTCAAAGCTTCATGAAGCTTCAACAACAAACAAAGTTAGCCACCATTTTCTCTTTATGCTTTTCATTTTCCAAAAAGAATAAATAAATAAATAAATATATAAGAAAATGAAAACCCTAACCATTACACAACCATGGTTTAATCTTTACACAAACCCAAGTCAGCATGCATCATCAAACATGATACAAACTTGTGCACAAAAACATATCACATATACAATGTGCACAAACAAGTGAGAAAATCCATTTAAAGTGAACCAATACTAGTTAATGCAAAGTAATATATCAAATATATAATTATGCATTAAATCATTAAATCAACACTTGATTCAATGATCCGGTCATGTCGCACACAACCGACTAGTATACAATGTATCGTTTTATCGAATCAACCCTTGATTCGATAACTAGGTTATATCGCATACAACCATTCGACACATTCATCGCGAGAATGAAATACGGTATCACATATACGCATTATTCTCGGTCCCGCACATATCTCATATGCGCTCCTATTTCGTTTCGCTTGAGCCAGGAAACCTCTGTGTAGGACTCTAAAGACTCGTCAATACGCTGGTAGCAGATGATGATCATATCAAACACCCACAAGCCGCAAGCGGTCTGCTAAACGTAACGGCCACCCGGGTATTGAGCGATCAGAAGATCGACGAGCAAGCCCGCTCACACTCCTGTGAATCCAACCAGTAACACTTACCGTACAGTCCGGTCTGATCGTCTGATATGTCGCATATCTCGCCTAGGGGTGGTAAACGTCAGACCCCAATAGCTCGATAAGTCGTGTCGATATGAGGCCTATAACAGTTCGAGAAACTACTGGTAACACTTACCAGTAAATCTCAGCAACCCTGGCCAGGGATTTCCGGTTATAGCCAATCGAACACAGCGCAACATCAACTCCCTATACCGGGAGAGACGAATCCCCTCCTATCGCTCATTGCCTCCATGTGATTCGGGACTGTACCCAAAAACCATCGTTTTGCATGCCCTCTTGGATGTGGTAAGATGGAAATCAAAGCACAGTGGGAACCACACAAGACTCTGTGACGATCTCGGGTCAACAGACTACTCTGTACCAGTGTCACCAGAGAACTGCCATCTGACGTAAGGTATAATACCATCTGGGAGTTCTCGGCGAGTCTGTCCAGTGTACCCAGTCTCTACTGAGCACCCGTATATCATCTCTGATGTCAAACACCAATGGATATGGGATCATCCATCGCCCATCTGTATGGGTCGAGAAGGTATACGCTAGTCTACTCTGGTATATCGATGCCCCGTCTCGATACACCCACGACTAGGGACCTTGAAAGATGTACTTATAGACTACCATATCCCCACTAGTATGATCCGCATCATAGTCCAGGTAGTCAAGTACACATCCTAAGGGCTTTACCAACATGTAACAGAGAGACAATCAGTGTACACGTTAAGGTAAAGGGTAACCAGATAGCATACTATCATGCCGAGCAAGAAAGTCCTCCCTATATATGTCCCAGCATCCACTACAATATACATCCTATGTATAGCAATGGCCTCTAGGGCATACATATAACTAACAATCTCCCACTTGCACTAGGGCCATCTGATAGCAGTGGTTGTAGTATCTCATACTCAACCATCCCATAAAAGTCTCTCTCTGGGAAAAGGCCTTTGTGAGTGGATTCGCCGTGTTGTCCTCTGAGTCTACTCTCCTAACCTCGATCATCCTGGAGATCAACCATCTCCATGATCAGGTGATACTGCCTTAGAATATGTCTGGATCACTGACGGGACGGACGTTCCTTGGCATAAGCCACAATTCCATTGTCACACAATGGGAGGAACTATGTTCATCTCATGAACAAATATACATCCAGACTGCCTCTTTGGTAGCATCTTAAGTAGCGATGTGTCGAGCCTTTATCGTCTAGTATGCCACGGTATCTAGCTTGGAACTCTTCCAACATACCGTCCCTTTACTGAGGGTAAAGACAATGCCTGTGACTGACTTTCAGTCGTCCTTATCACCCTGGAACCCTTCCAGTGATTCTCCCCAGGATCGGTTGATATCATCTCACTACAGCTAGTGAGTCTCCTAACATCCAATTAGATCTATCTCATAGATCAAAAATCCAGGATTTAGGAGGTATCACTTTGATCCTATATGGAGAATCATTGTGATAAGCGGAGATTGACCGAGAGTAGCATAGGAAACTCCTTCCCTATCAAGAGCATGTCATCCACGTACTCTATGAGGATCGTCACTATACTCCCTACTACCTTTTTGTTTATACAAGGTTTATCTACCATTTTGATGATGTCAAACTCTTTGACTAACACATCAAAACAGATGTTCCAACTCCGCGATGTCTGCTTTATCCTATAAAGCATCTTGTACACGTTTCCGCTGCTCCCACTGTCTACGAAGCCCTCTGGCTGTGTACTTATAGACGTTCTCTTCTAAAATATCATTTAGAAAAGCAGTTATGGCACCCAACCACCAGATATCATAGTCATGGTATGTAGCCGTGGCAAGTAGGATCTGGATGGACTTAAGCATAGCCACTTGAAAAGGTTTCATCATTATCCACGCCTGGTCGATGACGAAAAAGCTTTAACAAGTATAGCTTTGAAAATCTCAATTTTTCCATCTACACCAAGTAATCTTCTCAAGATATACTTGCTCCTGATGGGGATTTAACCCTTCAGATATAGCATCCAAAGTCCATACTTTGTTGGTGTACATGGATTCCATTTTAGATCGCTAAGCATCCAGCCATTCTTACAGAGTCCCACTCCTGATGGCCAGCTCGAAACTAGTTGGGTCATCATCTCATGATGCAATCCTCGCTCCCACTGTCATAGAGTAACCGAAGTATCTCTCAGGTGGGTGAGGAACCTCACTAGATCGGCGGAGAGGCTGAGGTTCGTTGGTAACTATTGAATCCTTTGGTTTTACCAAATCATCTGCTGTAGTTTGTATAGCTGGAACCTTTCCAGTTGTACATAACAGACCTTGCCTCGAGCTTGTCCGGATTATGCTTTTAGACATAGCCCGGACAACCCCAAATCTTAACCAACTTAAGATATGGGCTCTTCCCTTTCCATATCTCATATGAAGCGGTAGGCAACTGATTTGATTCGAATCCAATTCAATAGGTATGCAGCTTCTCAAGTGCATAACTCCCAAAAAGGAAATAGGAAACTCAGTAGTACTCATCATAGAGCACACCATATCATATAGGGTGCACCTGTTCCGCCCCGATACACCGACGTAATGTGGTGTATACGGAGGAGTAATGCTGAGAGAGAATCTCATTCTCCTTTAGAATAATCCAGGATTTTCGTGCTCAAGTATTCTCCTCCTCGATCACATCAAAGGACATAATACTTATACCCGTATTTTGGTTCTCTACTTCTGGCTTATATTCTGTGAACATCTCAGAAGGTTCGGACTTGTGTTTCAACAGGAAGATATATCTGAATCTTGAGAGATCATCAGAGAATGTAATGAAGTACAAAGAACCGGTCTTGGTATGTGTAGACAGGGGACCTTCATACATCAACATGTATCATCTCAAGAGTTCACTAACTCTTTCTCTGTTTCCAGTAAACAGAGCTATGGTCATTTAATCTTTGTGACATGACTGGCAAGTTTCACAAGATGTAATTCAAACTGATTTAAATATGCATCTACATGTAACTTCAGCTAGTCGGGTCGCATTGATATGACCTAGTCTACAATGCCTCAAGTAGGATTCGTTCATTTCTGAACTCTTCCTCTTGTGTGTGTTCCGTATACTAAAGAACTGTAGTTTGATTTAGAACATCAATGCTTTTTGATAACGTGCCTGAACCGATCAACTTTTGATATAGGAAATGTTCAAAACATTATCCAACTATACAAAATTTTATCATTTCTTTACTAATAAAGAGATTGATATGATTTTGTATATCAGGTTCGGTATCTAATAACATTTGTTCAGAATCAATGTATTTGGAATACAGGGTGACAGTGACCAACAGACTTGGCTGCAACACTTGCCCCGTTTTCTGCCTCATGAAACTTATCACCCGTTCTCAGTTCTCTACCTTTCTGTAGCCCTATGTAACAGATTACATATCTGAGATCCTGATCTGGTATCACATACCCAGGACGTAGAGGATACAGAGAAACAGTTCTTTATAACGAACACACCCGAAGATGATGCATCAGCATGCACTCTCTTCGTTTGGGCGGCACGGGAAATCTGGTATTCCCCAATTTCCTGCTCTGTCTTATAACAATTATAAGTTGGAGCGGGACCAACGTTCCTCAGCTCAGTATAACAAGCGGGTTCGGTCAATATTCCGTATTATTATCTTGATTAAGGCGTGATATGGTCGCTACCTGGAGAGAGAGAGAAGAAAACACTCAGTGTATGCTCTTACAAGAATAGATTGGTTATTATTTTATCTAATCAGGATGGCTCCCACTATTTTTATCAAATCTTCCTTCAAACCCTAAAAGGAAAGACTAGCCGGGATTAATTACACGCTACAAGTTTGCCAATCTTTCAGCCAGGCCAGTGTCGGTACTTTGAGGGAGGTCCCCCGTGCTTTCGCACGAACCTAATTAATGTAAACCTCGTTTTCCCAGAGACGTAACCTCGTTAACACCTTTCTAGACACCTACTTGATCGGCTAATTGTAATGTGTAAAACTCTCCCAGTAGTAACTCTTACTCGCAGCGGGTATCGGGATCCAACTATCTCATAGAAGGTATGCAATCTCATTGCAAATTTCAACACTTGAAATTCCCGATAATATTTTGCCCCTAGCACCCTATGACCTTGACGGAGGTCAACAAACCATAGGCTACTAGTCAAGTTCAACCCGTCATTTCTTGATCGAATTAAACCCACCCGCACGACCCTTGACGGAGGTCAACAAGGCCGCACGACTACCCTAATCCAATCTGCATCATATGCATAAGCAGATAAATACTAGTTAGCTACCGCACACTACGTCTTGACGGAGGTCAACAAACGTAGCACGAATACTAACTACCACTTATCTGAAATGACGGAAGGCTACGACAGGTTTTTCTGAAAACCTATTGCGTAATGAACTTGATATCGTTGTAGAATCAAATGATTTTAAAATGGAGTGTTTTTTAGGCTTTTCTAGTTTTGCTAAAGGAGTCACTCCCGGTGAAGGGATCGTTGGTTCTTTCCTCGTCGAATGAGGTGCAGGATATATCATATATATCACTGTGCAAAGCAAAAACTCTTTAAAAGCAATCAAAAGACAAACCGAGTGTGTAGCATCTGCCAGTTATTGCTAAAGGAGTCACTCCCGGTGAAGGGATCTCGGTCCTTTCCTCATCGAATAAGGTGCAGGATATAACATATACCGCTGTGCAAAGCAAGAACTGTAGCTACCTGTTTTATTTTGAAATTCGATTCTACAACATCTTAGGTTTCTTTTATTTCATTAATCACATTAATGAAGTCCCATCATTTAAGTACCTAAACATCACAGATAAATACGACGTACACTTATGCCATCCGCATTTACCTCGATGTCCCCTCGTGCACCGTTAGGTTAGGTAACTAACGGCAGAGCGGGGCAGGGCTAGCGCGGGTGTAAAACATAAGTAACGTCTATATAATATATCATATATACTATATACAGTATCCATCACAGAACATCACATGATCACATCACAGATATCGCAGCAGAAGAATCATATGAAATATTGGATATACTAGGACGTCCGTGTTTTCAATACAAGCCAGTATAAAACACGGATTCCACGGTCGTGATGAATAGCCAAACCCACACCCATAGACCCCTACGAGAGCGGCAAGCAACCCTACCAATTCTGGAGTTAGGAGACCCGGACTCGACTCCTCGAGTTGGTCTCCCACTGGACTCCAGAACGCGGTTACTTGTGCTCCCCTCCTTGGGTCTATCCTAGTGCGGAAAAGTAAATAATATACAAAAGGTGACATCTTCCGCAACCTGGAAGTGCCCCAATAAAAGAATATTACATACAAGTTTTTACATAAACGAAAATGAAAAACCCCCATCTCATATAAAAAACCCCGGCTATTCAAACACGACGATCCAATATAACATATCCAGCAACACATAACATCACATGTCATCAACGTAAGTAAATATGCGCATCCCAATTGTCGTTGACATATAGCAACGAAACCGGCGATATCACATATTACACTTACGGTCACAGAAAAGAAAGTGTAAAACTTCAACAGTTGGAATCCGCAACCTGCATAGACATCGCATGCCTAATCAAATGAATTCCTTAGACATCGCATGTCTAACAATTATAAACCCCGCATTTTAGTCTCATTATCGAAAACACTTTTCAATATCAAGTCGGGTAATTCAACAAGATTCCCGACATCCTGATCGAATACTCGTCGCAAACTTTAGTAGGCGGCCGCACCCCCGATACCGTCGACGAAGTGCACCAAGGTGGAATACCGCTGCCGTGAGCACCCGAACGGATGCTTTCGGCGACGGGGTTCTCCTACAGTCACTTGGTCGGGGCTATGGAGTGAGGCTGTCTATTAAGTTTACCGGCGAGTATCCGCGTACGCTACGTGATTGCGACGGACTTTTGATCGCATCAAAATTCCGTGGCAACCGATCAAGTGAGACTAAACCGCTAGATTTATAACATTCATTCAGTTATCTCATAACTACTTGTGAATTCCAATTATTGTATCCCATTCCAGATAAATAGAAAATGTTAAACTTTCCGATCGAACAATCGAACACCCAAGTTTTCCCGATACAGATCAACACATGAAATAAGTTCAAAGACATTCACTTCATGCCTCAGTACCAACGGTCCAGACGTAGAAGGGTCAAGCCAACGCCTCACATGCGGCACGCCGTACTGCCCCAAACCCGAAGGTTCAAAGGGCAGTTCAAGACGGTCACATAATCGAGTTAAGGTTTGTTGTCTTCTAGAGGGACCATCGCGTTACTTGCACTACTTAGAACGTCGTTAAACTACGGAAAAGTCCAACACTTGGAAATTTTCCGGCAGGGGAAAAGTTGGGTATTTATATCCGGTCGAACTTTTTAACATATTCAAAAATTATCCGGAATCCACATAGACAAAATCTGATAATCCGATCGAATCATCGAATCCCCAAAACAACCCCAGAAAATTCAACTCTTGAATAAATATTAAAAATTCCCATAAAACTCAGCATTTAAATAAAGAAGTTACCGTGCAAAAATGGTTGACTGAAGAGACTAAATGAGCGCGGAACCGCCGCAATAGGCGGCTAATGCCGCGGCTCCGCCGCGCTTTAGACAGATCATTAGGTAATTTTTGCACCGTAATTCTTAGAATTTCCTGCTGAATTTTTTAAGCATTTTTAATTTGGAAAAAACCACTTTTTCAGAAAAAGTCCAGAGAGGGTTAAAAGTTAGGGTTTCGGGGTTCGATCGGGTTTCTAACATCGTCTACGCATCGCCTAAGGCTCTAGCTAGGCTCTGATACCACTGTAGGGTTCCTGGGCACACTAAGAAGGTCTCACAAGGCATCAACCATGCCAATTTCAAATTTTACGGGTGCCGAGAAACCCTAATACGTATCGTTAACTAGATATATAGGCGACAAATGCAACTAGTTAACAAATAAACTAAAAGAACGGAAATACAACCTTTGTAGATCCGGTCCTCCACCTCCATAGCTCCGCAATGAAGTCTCCTCGCTGTACAAATGGAAACCCGGGCTCTAGCGTCGGCTTCATCGGAGAAATGGGCGGGCAAGGTCGTCGGCTTCGTGCCGAAGATGATCTACGTCGAGGCATCACAAGATCAAGCTCCACCTTCACCAAGCCATGAAAGCTTGTGAAGGAAACACTCTATACTACTTGGCAAGAGGTAGAGGATGAAGAAATAGGAGGTGGGTTCACATTAGAATTGGATTTCTTACTCAATTGCTTAAGTTGCCATTGATGAAGCAAGCTTTTTCTTGAAGTGAAGAAGAAGAAGAAGAAGCAAGAATATCATATATTATGATAAGTATTTCCAAAAAGGAAAATAAAATGAATACTTATCATTTAGCAACCATGGTCAAGTGTAGAGAATGAACTAGGGTTAAGTGGAATGGTTAGGGTTAAGCATGAGACAAAATGGTCACTAAGTCAAAGCTTCATGAAGCTTCAACAACAAACAAAGTTAGCCACCATTTTCTCTTTATGCTTTTTATTTTCCAAAAAGAATAAATAAATAAATAAATATATAAGAAAATGAAAACCCTAACCATTACACAACCATGGTTTAATCTTTACACAAACCCAAGTCAGCATGCATCATCAAACATGATACAAACTTATGCACATAAACATATCACATATACAATGTGCACAAACAAGTGAGAAAATCCATTTAAAGTGAACCAATACTAGTTAATGCAAAGTAATATATCAAATATATAATTATGCATTAAATCATTAAATCAACACTTGATTCAATGATCCGGTCATGTCGCACACAACCGACTAGTATACAATGTATCGTTTTATCGAATCAACCCTTGATTCGATAACTAGGTTATATCGCATACAACCATTCGACACATTCATCGCGAGAATGAAATACGGTATCACATATACGCATTATTCTCGGTCCCGCACATATCTCATATGCGCTCCTATTTCGTTTCGCTTGAGCCAGGAAACCTCTGTGTAGGACTCTAAAGACTCGTCAATACGCCGGTAGCAGATGATGATCATATCAAACACCCACAAGACGCAAGCGGTCTGCTAAACGTAACGGCCACCCGGGTATTGAGCGATCAGAAGATCGACGAGCAAGCCCGCTCACACTCCTGTGAATCCAACCAGTAACACTTACCGTACAGTCCGGTCTGATCGTCTGATATGTCGCATATCTCGCCTAGGGGTGGTAAACGTCAGACCCCATTAGCTCGATAAGTCGTGTCGATATGAGGCCTATAACAGTTCGAGAAACTACTGGTAACACTTACCAGTAAATCTCAGCAACCCTGGCCAGGGATTTCCGGTTATAGCCAATCGAACACAGCGCAACATCAACTCCCTATACTGGGAGAGACGAATCCCCTCCTATCGCTCATTGCCTCCATGTGATTCGGGACTGTACCTAAAAACCACCGTTTTGCACGCCCTCTTGGACGTGGTAAGATGGAAATCAAAGCACAGTGGGAACCATACAAGACTCTGTGACGATCTCGGGTCAACAGACTACTCTGTACCAGTGTCACCAGAGAACTGCCATCTGACGTAAGGTATAATACCATCTGGGAGTTCTCGGCGAGTCCGTCCAGTGTACCCAGTCTCTACTGAGCACCCGTATATCATCTCTGATGTCAAACACCAATGGATATAGGATCATCCATCGCCCATCTGTATGGGTCGAGAAGGTATACGCTAGTCTACTCTGGTATATCGATGCCCCGTCTCGATACACCCACGACTAGGGACCTTGAAGGATGTACTTATAGACTACCATATCCCCACTAGTATGATCCGCATCATAGTCCAGGTAGTCAAGTACACATCCTATAGGCTTTACCAACATGTAACAGAGAGACAATCAGTGTACAGTTAAGGTAAAGGGTAACCAGATAGCATACTATCATGTCGAGCAAGAAAGTCCTCCCTATATATGTCCCAGCATCCACTACAATATACATCCTATGTATAGCAATGGCCTCTAGGGCATACATATAACTAACAGTATTGATTTGATAATTTAATGTACAATTATATATGTGATATATTAAGTTACATTAACTAATATAAGCTCACTTAAAGATTCTTTTTCTCACTTGGATAATACATTGATATATATGTGATATATGTTAATTGTATTATTTTATTTTGTTACAAAAATATATTATATATGTGATATATAATACTGTAACAAGTCAGGCTTACAAATGCAACTTGATTTGTGGAGTTTAAACAAGTTAGGGTTTGATTTGGGTTAGCTTTTAGGTTAGCTTTTGCATGAAGCTTCAAGAAGCTTCCTTTTGTTTTTTGCTAAGATATTTTGTGTTGATATTTTCTAACCCAACCCAAACCCTTTACTATAGTTAACTCTCTACATGGGTTAAGTCTTCATTCTTAACCCATGGTTGATTTGTAACCATAACAAATTAATTCATTATTCATCAGAAAAGGATTTTGCTTCTTCTTCTTCCTTCTTCTTGCATGAAAAAGCTTACTAGCTTTTTGGTATGTGATGATTTTGAGTGAGAAATTGAAAACAAATGAGAGCTAAATTCCTACTTCATCATCCTCATCTATTCTAGCCACTTAGATTAGGGTGTTAGCTTTGCTAATACTTGATTAGTGAAGTAAGAGCTTGGGCTTGAGTTTCTTCAAGGTAGATCATCTTTGTTGTTGAAGATTGGAAGCAAGCTTGCATCTTTCTCTTCATGGAGCCTCTCTTGAGTCCGGGTACTCGATGATCCCAGCGAAGGGACCTCAGCACGGAGTTTTAGAAGTGAAGGAACGGACTATAAAGGTTGTAATCTCTAACTCTTAGATGTAAAGTTGTTTACATGCTTGTTTATCCTAATACTCTAGTGAAGATCTTGGTTAGGGTTTGTTTAGCACCCCAAAAATTTTAAAGTAGCATGATTGATGCTTGCTAAAACCTTCACAAGGTGCTAAGCTAACCCTACAGTGGTATCAGAGCCAAGCTAGAGCTTTAGGCGTTGCCTAGACGAAGTTTGAAGTCCGATCGAACTCCGAAACCCCGTAAAAACCTAGTTTCTGGAAAAAAATTCAAAAGTTGAAATTTTTCATATTAAAAATACTCCGAAAATCATGCAGGGAACTTTAAGAATTACTGTGAAGTACGAAGCCCTAACTCCCTCAAAGGACCGCGGAACCGCGGCCAAATCATGCGTTTGGCGGCGATTCCGCGGCCAACTTTGGGAGTTGGAGGCTAATACTTCATGGTTATATTCTTGGGTATTTTTCATGCTTCTGGGAATTTTTAGTTCTATTCAAGTGTTGAGCCTTCTGGGATATATTGGGAACTCGTTGGTTCGATCGGATAATTTAACTTCGTTTATGTTTTCCGGGTAATTTGGAACGTGTTAAAAAGTTCAAACGGATATCAATAACTCACTTTTCCCCTGCCGGAAAATTTCCAAGTGTTGGATTTTTCCTTAGTTAAAGAACGTTCAAAGTCGTGCAAGTAACGCGATGAACCCTCTAGAAGAACACAAACCTTAACTCGATTATGTGACCATCTGAACCGCCTCTAAACCTTAGAGTTTGGGGCAGTACGGCGTTGCCACATGTGAGGCGTTGGTTTGACCCTTCTACGGCTGGACCATTGGTGCTGTGACATGTTCTGGGACATTTTGAACTCCGCTCAAATGTTGAGCTATTTGGGAAATCTTGGGTGTTTTTTTATTCGATCGGAAAGTTTAACATTGTCTATTTATCTGGATTGTGATACAATATTTGGAATCCACAAGTAGTTATGAGATAACTAGATTGAGTGTTATAAATCTAGCAGTTTTTAGTCTCATTTGATTGGTTGCCACGGGATTTTGATGTGATCAAAAGTCCGTCGCAATCATGTAGCGTACACGGATACTCGTCGAGTAAACTTATTAGATAGCAACGCCCCATAGCCCCGACCAAGTGACAGCAGGAGAACCCCGTCGCCAAAAGCATCCGTTCGGGTGCTCGTGGCAGCGGTGTTCCGCCTTGGTGCACTTCGTCGACGGCGTCGGGGATGCGGCCGTCTATTAAAGTTTCCGACGAGCATTCGATCAGGATGTCGGGAATCTTGTTAAATTTCCCGACTTGATATTGAAAAGAGTTTTTGATATTGAGACTAAAATGCGGGGTTTATAATTGTTAGGCATGCGATGTCTAAGGAATTCGTTTAGTTAGGCATGTGATGTCTAAAAAGGTTGCGGATTCCAACTGTTGTAATTTTACACTTTCTTTTCTGCGACCATAAGTGTAATATGTGGTGTATCGCCGGTTTCGTTACTATACATCAACGACAATTGGGATACGCATATTTACTTACGTTGATGATATGTGATATTATGTGTTGTTGTGATATGTATATTGGATCGTCGCGTTTTGAATAGCCGGGGGTTTTATGTGAGATGAGGGTTTTTATTTTCATTCATGTAAAATTCATTGTATGTAATATTGTTTTATTGGGGCACTTTCGGGTTGAAGATGATGTCACCATTGTATATTATTTACTTTTCCGCATTAGGATAGACCCGAGGAGGGGAGCACAAGTAACCGGGTTCTAGGGTCCAGTGGGAGGCCATCTCGAGGAGTCGAGACAGGGTCTCCTAACCCTGGAATTGGCAGTGTTACTTGCCGCTATCGTAGGGGTCTAGGGATGTGGGTTTGGCTATTCATCGCGACCGTGGAATCCGTGTTTTATACAGGCTCGTATTAAAACACGGACCTCCTAGTATATCCAATATTTCATATATGTTCTTCTGCTGCAATGTTCTGTGATGAGATCATATTACTGCCTGAGAAAAATGTTTATATTATATATATGAGATATATATTGTATATTGT
Source organism: Agapanthus africanus (assembly GCA_030015575.1). Lineage (NCBI taxonomy): Eukaryota > Viridiplantae > Streptophyta > Magnoliopsida > Asparagales > Amaryllidaceae > Agapanthus > Agapanthus africanus. The sequence continues at coordinate 90,223,846 of CM057337.1, forward strand.
TGATTTTGTTTCAAATGTGATGCTTGTGAAGCATAATAAAATGGGACTTCATTAATGAGATTAATGAAACTAAAAGAAAGCTAAAGATATTGTAGAAACTTATTTCAAAACTAGTAGCTCTAGTTCTTGCTTTGCATAGCGGTGTTCCTTGTAGAACATCCAACACCTTATTCAATAAGGAAAGAGCCGGGATCCCTTCACCGGGAGTAACCTCTTTAGCGAAACTAGCAGATGCTACAAACTCGGTTTGTCTTTTGATTGTTTTTATAGTTTTTGCTTTGCATAGTGATATTTGTGAAATATCCTGCACCTTATTCGATGAGGAAAGAGCCGAGATCCCTTCACCAGGAGTAACCTCTTTAGTAAAACTAGAAAAGGCCTCAAAAACATTCCATTTAAAATCACTCGATTCTACAACGATATCAAGTTCATTACGCAAAGGGTTTTCTTAAAAACCTGTCGTAGCCCTCCGTCATTTCAGATAAGTAGTATTTAGTATTCGTGCTGCGTTTGTTGACTTAGTCAAGGCATAGTGTGCGGTAGCTGATTAATACTTATCTGCAAAGCATATGATGCGATTGGATTAGGGTAGTCGTGCGGCCTTGTTGACTTAGTCAAGGGTCGTGTGGGTGGGTTTAATTCAATCGGGAAATGACGGGTTGAACTTTACTTACGGTCTATGGTTTGTTGACTTAGTCAAGGTCATAGATCGCTTCGGGCAAAATATTATTGGGACTTTCAAGAGTTGAAATTTGCAATGAGATTGCATACGTTCTATGAGATAGTTGGATCCCGATACCCGCTGCGAGTAAGAGTTACTCATGGGAGAGTTTTACACATTACAATTAGCCGATCAAGTAGGTGTCTAGAAAGGTGTCAACGGGGTTACGCCCCTGATAAAACGAGGTTTATTTTAATTAGGTCCGTGCGAAAGCGCGGGGAACCTCCCTCAAAGTACCGGCACTGGCCTGGATGAAAGATTGGCGAACTTGTAGGGTGTAATTAATCCCGGCTAGTCTTTCCTTTTAGGGTTTGAAGGAAGATTTGACTAAAACAGTGGGAGACATCCTGATTAGATATATTAATAACCAATCTAATCTTGCAAGAGCATACGCTGAGTGTTTTCTTCTATCTCTCTCCAGGTAGTGACCATGTCATGCCTTAATCAAGGTAATAATATGGATGTATTGACCGAACCCGCTTATTATACTGAGCTGGGTAACATTGGTCCCGCTCCAACTTATAATTGTTATAAGACAGAGCAGGAAATAGGGGATTACCAGAATTCCCGTGCCGCCCAAACGAAGAAAGTACATGCTGATGCATCTTCTTCGGGTGTGTTCATTATCGAGAACTGTTTCTCAGTATCCTTTACGTCCTGGATATGAGATACCGGATCAGGATCCCGCAAATGTAATTTATTACATAGGCTACAGATAGGTAGAGAACTGAGAACGGGTGATAAGTTTCAAATGTTGGAAATGATGCAAATGTTGCAGCCAAGTCTGTTGGCAGTTATCGCCCTGTATTACCAGAATACATTGATTCTGAACGAATGTTATTAGATACCGAACCTGATATACAACATCATATCAGTCTCTTTATTAGTAAAGAAGGATATAATTTTGTATTGTTGGATAATATTTTGAACATTTCCTATATCAAGAGTTGATCGGTTCAGGCACGTTATCTAAAAGCATAGACGTTCTAAATCAAACCACAGTTCTTAACGTACAGAACACACACAAGAGGAAGAGTTCAGAAATGAACGAATCCTTCTTGAGACATTGTAGACTAGGTCATATCAATGTGACCCGACTAGCTAAGTTACATAGAGATGCATATTTAAATCTGTTTGAATTTACATCCTGTGAAACTTGCCAGTCATGTCACAAAGATAAGATGACCACAGCTCCGTTTATTGGAAACAGAGAAAGAGTTAGTGAACTCTTGGGATTGATACATGATAATGTATGATAGTCCCATGTCTATATATGCCAGGACAGGTTCTTTGTACTTCATTACATTCACTGATGATCTCTCAAGATTCAGACATATGTTCCTGTTGAAACACAAGTCCGAAACTTTTGAGATAATCACGGAATATAAGTTAGAAGTAGAGTACCAAAAATAGGTATAAGTATTATGTCCTTTGATGTGATCAAGGAGGAGAATACTTGAGCACGGAATTCCTGGACTATTCTAAAGGAGAATGAGATTTTCTCTCAGTATTACTCCTCCGAATACACCACAGCATATCGGTGTATCGGGGCGGAGCAATCGCACCCTATGTGATATGGTGTGCTCTATGATGAGTACTACTGAGTTGCCTATTTTCTTTTGGGGTTATGCACTTGAGAAGTTGCATACCTATTGAATAGGGTTCTAACCAAATCAGATGCCTACCACTCCATATGTGATATGGTATGGGAAGAGCCCATCTCTAAAGGAAGTTAAGATTTGGGGTTGTCCGTCCTATGTCAAAAGCAAAATCAGGACAAGCTCGAGGCAAGGTCAGTTCTGTGGAAGTTTGTTGGATATCCCAAGCATTCGCAAGGGAATATCTTCTATAACACCGAGAAACAAAAGATGTTTTATTTCTCGGCATATCACTTTTTGAGAAAAAGGGAATTTCTTGTGAAGAAATTAGTGGTCATGAGGTAGAACTGGAAGGAGTTCCAGCTATACAAACTGCAGCTGATGATTTGGTAAACCCGGAGGATTCAATAGTTTCCAACGAACCTCAGCCTCTCCGCCGATCTGGTAGGGTTCCTCATCCACCTAAGAGATACTTCGGTTTCTCTATGACAGTTGGAGCGAGGATTGCATCATGAGATGATGACCCAACTAGTTTCGAGCAGGCCATCAGGAGTGGTGACTCTGTGAGAATGGCTGGATGCTTAGCGATCTGAGATGGAATCCTTATACACCAACAAAGTATGGACTTTCGTTGCTTTATCTGAAGGGTTAAATCCCCATCAGGAGCAAGTATATCTTGAGATGATTACTCGGTGTACATGGAAAAGTTGAGACTTTCAAAGCTATGCTTAAGTCCACCCAGATCCTACTTGCCACTGCTACATACCATGACTACGATATCTGGCGGTTGGGTGTCATAACTGCTTTTCTAAATAGTAATTTGGAAGAGAGTGTCTATAAGTACACAGCCAGAAGGCTTCGTAGACAGTGGGAGCAGCAGAAACGTGAGCATGATGTTTTATGGGATAAATCAGGTATCGTGGAGTTAGAACGTCTGTTTTGATGTAATAGTCAAAGAGTTTGACTTCATCAAAATGGTAGATGAACCTTGTATATACAAAAAGGTAGTAGGGAGTATGGTGGTGATTCTCGTATAGTACGTGGATGACATACTCTTGATATGGAAGGAGTTTCCTATACTACGCTCGGTCAATCTCCTCTTATCACAAAGATTCTCTATATAGGATCAAGGTGATACCTCCTAAATCCCGGGTTATGGATCTATGAGATAGATCTAATTGGATGTTAGGATTCTAACTAGTTATAGTGAGATGGTATCAATCGATCCTGGGGAGAATCACTGGAAAGGTTCCAGGGTGATAAGGACGACTGAATGTCAGTCGCAGGCATTGGCTTTACCCTCAGTGGAGGGATGGTATGTTGGAAGAGTTTCAAGCTAGATACCGTGACTTACTAGACGATTAAAGGCAAGATACATCGTTACCAAGGATGCTACCAAAGAGGCAGTCTGGATATATATGAGTTCATGAGATGAATTTCGTTCCTACCATTGTGTGACAATGGAGTTGTGGCTTAGGCCTAGGAACCCCCGTCCCATTTGTGATCCAGACATATTCTTAGGAAGTATCACCTGATCATGGAGATGGTCGATCTCCAGGTAGATCGAGGTTAGGAGAGAAGACACAGAGGACAACAGCGCGGATCCACTCACAAAAGCCTATTTCCCAGTAGAGACTTTTATGGGACGGTTGAGTATGGGATACTTCAACCACAGCTTATTTTTGAGTATTAGATACTACAACAGATGGCCCTAGTGCAAGTGGGAGATTGTTAGTTATATGTATGCCCTAGAGACCATTACTGTACATACGATGTATATTGTAGTGGATGCTTGGACATATATAGGGAGGACTTTCTTGCTCGACATGATAGTATGCTATCTGGTTACTCTTTATCTTAACATGTACTCTGATTGTCTCTATGTCACATGTTGATAAAGCCCTTAGGATGAGTACTTGACTACCAGGACTATGATGCAGATCATACTAGTGGGGACAGTGCAGTCGCCAAGTACATCCTTCAAATGTTCCTAGTCGTGGGAGTACCGAGACAGGGCATCGATACTCCAGAGTAGACTAGCGTATGCGCTTCTTGACCCATATGATGGGCGATGGATGATCCCATATCCATTGGAGTTTGACATCAGAGAAGGTATACGGGAGCTCAGTGGAGACTGGGCACACTGGACGGACTCGCCGAGAACTCACAGATGGTATTATACCTCACGTCAGATGGCAGTTCTCTGGTGACACTGGTACAGCTTAGTCTGTAGACCCGAGATCGTCATAGAGTCTTGTGTGATTCCCACTGTGCTTTGATTTCCATCATACCACGTCCAAGAGGGCGTGCAAAAAGGTGGCTTTTAGGTACAGTCCCGAATCACATGGAGGCAATGAGCGATAGGAGGGGTTTCGTCTCTCCCGGTATAGGGAGTTGATGTTGCGCTATGTTCGATTGGCTATAACTGGAAATCCCTGGCCAAGATTGCTGAGATTTACTTGTAAGTGTTATCAGTAGTTTCTCGAACTGTTATGGACCTCATATCGACACGACTTATCAAGCTACTGGGGTCTGATGTTTACCAGCCCTAGGCGTGATATGCGACATATCAGACGAAGAGACCGGACTGTACGGGAGTGTTACTGATTGGATTCGCCGAAGAATGTACAGGCTTGCTTGTTGATCTTCTGATCGTTCAATACCTGGGTGGCTGTTACGTTTAGCTGACCACTTGCAGCTTGTGGGTGTTTGATATGATCATCACCTACTGCCAGCGTATTGACGATTCTTTAGAGTCCTACACAGAGCTTTCCTGGCTCAGGCAAAACGCAGTAGGAGCACATATGTGATATGTGCAGGACAGGGAATAATACGTGTATGCGATACCGTATTACATTCTCGCGATATTAGATATCGGCCGGGTATATGTGATATAGCTGGGTCATCGGATCAAGTGTTGATTCGATGAACCGATACAGATTATATTAGTCGGTTATATGCGATATAGCCGGATTATCGGATCAAGTGTTGATTTGATAATTTAATGTATAATTATATATATGATATATTAAGTTACATTAACTAATATAAGCTCACTTAAAGATTCTTTTTCTCACTTGGATAATACATTGATATATATATGTGATATATGTTAATTGTATTATTTTATTTTGTTACAAAAATATATTATATATGTGATATATAATATTGTAATCAAGTTAGGGTTATAAATGCAACTTGATTTGTGGAGTTTAAACAAGTTAGGGTTTGATTTGGGTTAGCTTTTGGGTTAGCTTTTGCATGAAGCTTCAAGAAGCTTCCTTTTGTTTTCTGCTAAGATATTTTGTGTTGATATTTTCTAACCCAACCCAAACCCTTTACTCTAGTTAACTCTCTACATGGGTTAAGTCTTCATTCTTAACCCATGATTGATTTGTAACCATAACAAATTAATTCATTATTCATCACAAAAGGATTTTGCTTCTTCTTCTTCCTTCTTCTTGCATGAAAAAGCTTACTAGCTTTTTGGTATGTGATGATTTTGAGTGAGAAATTGAAAACAAATGAGAGTTAAATTCCTACTTCATCATCCTCATCTATTCTAGGCACTTAGATTAGGGTGTTAGCTTTGCTAATACTTGATTAGTGAAGCAAGAGCTTGGGCTTGAGTTTCTTCAAGGTTGATCATCTTTGTTGTTGAAGATTGGAAGTAAGCTTGCATCTTTCTCTTCATGGAGCCTCTCTTGAGTCCGGGTACTCGATGATCCCAGTGAAGGGACCTCAACACGGAGCTTTAGAAATGAAGGAACGGACTACAAAGGTTGTAATCCCCAACTCTTAGATGTAAAGTTGTTTACATGCATGTTTGTGTAAGTGCACGGCGGCGCCCCGGCCGTCAATCCGAGGCCAAAATGCGGAAACGATAATTTTACGGAACTTGTAAACCGGCACTACCGTGCACTAGAAAACCCAGATCGGGCCATTAACCTAATGCTAGCAAACTATAGAAAGGGTAGAATGCTATACCGAGCGATCCGTGTCCTTCGGTCTTCGGCTTCCACTCCGATCTCCTCGCGGAATCTCCGGTCTTCATCTCCTTGTCGGAACGGGCACCACATCGCCGGGTTCTTTTACGGGCTCCCATCTCTGGACCTAGGCAACTCGGGCACGAAGTTGGCGAGTCGACGTGTCCAAGAATGCTGTAGGCAAAGTGTAGTAAGGTTTGTCTCAAGCGGGTATGAAGTTGCCTTAATGGATGGAGGTGAAGAATGAACTATGGAGAGAGGTGAGGAAATTTGCAATGAGCCAAATGATATGAATAATTTCCTCACACCAAAAATGAAAATCCCTCTCCTCTCAAAAGTGGCCGGCCTCTCTCATGGTGGAGGGAAAAATGAATCATGATGCAAGAGAGAAAATGAGAGTGATATCAAAGAAAAAGATCACATCAATTTCAAATCCCATCCTTTCATAATCAAATCAACTCCTTTCTCATTAATATAAACCATCATGAGAAAAATGGAATCAAATGTGCTAGAATACTCATGAAGCCCCCATTTACAAATAAACCCCTCCACAATTGCTAATTTGCACATTTGCAAATTAGCCCCTCCATCAGAAAAATCCGGCCGTGAAGGAATAAAGGAAAACTGGCCGAAACGGAATACAAACTGGCAACTTCAAAAAACTGATCCCGTAATAAATTACAGGAAAACCCCGCGACTGTATATACATACCAGCATTTGTATTCCGACCGAATACAAATGCAATGAGACAAAATCTACACTGTACAATACTAGGATCCGGCTTAAACCAAAGCCCGCTAGTATTATCCGTCCGATCATGATCCATGCAATACCGCACGCATAAGATCGAACCCTGCCATATCTCCATACGGCCTCTACAGCGTTTCGCCCGAAACTTGAGAAACGGTCTGTGGGGGACTCTAAAGACCCGTCAATAGTTTGGCTGTGGATTTAACCACAAGCACGTCAGAGGTATTAGCCATACGTAACGGGCAACCAGGTATTGACCAAAAGGGACGTCGATGAGCGAACTCATCCTGACACCCTACAGAGCCTGTCAGTGACAATATCCGTACAGTCCGGTCCGTTCATCTATGAGCATCGCATGGCGGGCCTAGGGGGTTGGTAAAAGTCAGACCCCCAAAAGCGGTACAAGTCGTGTCGGAGTGTAGCACAGAACACTCTGAGATACTACTGGAATACCTACCAGTAAATCTCCTGCCTTGGCCAAGGACTTCGTGTAATGGCTCTCCTTGACACAGCGCGACCTCACCCCCAATACCGGGAGAGACGAACCCCTGCAAATCCGCTCACTGCCTCCATGTGGCTCGGGACTGTACCCAACTAAAACCTGTTTGCATGTCTCCTTTGAGCGTGGTAGGGTAGTAATCAAAGTACAGTTGGAACTCACACGAGAAAAATGACGATCTCAGGTCGATGAACTAACCTGTACACATGTCACCAGGGAACTGCTATCTGACGTCAGGTATAAGACCAACTAGCAAGTTCCCGGCGAGTCCTGTCCGGTGTACTCATAACCCAATGAGCACCTGTATACATCTTAGGTGAACCAACTGACACCAATGGCTTGTGAGACCGGCCACCGCCCCTTGTCGGGGTCTCGACTGTATACACTAGTCTACTCTGGAGTATTGATGCCCTGTCTCGAAACTCCCATGACTAGGGACCTTTTAAGGATGTGCTTATAGACCCCAGCTCTCATGTATATGATCGCCCTCATACTGCTGGCAGTCAAGCAAGAATCCTAGGGACTCTATCAACGTGCAATAGTGACTTATAAGGTCACCTAAAACAGTACACGATGATAAAGATAAACCAGATAACATACTATCATCTTGAGTAAGACTGTTCTACCGGTATAGGTCCTCCCTCAATCATTGCAATCACGTGCCTGTGATCCAATAATTGACTCTGAGGGCACTATCTCCAACAATCTCCCACTTGCACTCAAGGCTAATTATTGCGATGTCGCATACTCACAGCCCGTGTGATACCGAACACCCAACTCTTCTACTAATCAGTCTCACAAAGCTCGTTTGCGAAACTATTGCGTTCGAGGAATAGCCTCAGTGAGTGGATCCGCCCTGATGTTTCTTTCTATGTCTCTCTTCATCTCAAGTTCGCGGAGAAGCCCATCTCTCGAAATGAGTAATAACTGTCTTAGAATATGTCTGGATGTCTGATGGGACCTAGTTCATAAATGAACTCCAAACCCAAACTTCTTAGATTGTATCGTCAACTGAAACCAATCAGTATCCTGCGCCATGCCTCCCTCAGTATCCGCTTGGACCACCTGTCCAAAAAACTGCCCCTGGTGAGAGGGAGAACTATAACTCTTACAGTCATTCTGTCATCCAGGTCACCTTGGAAGCCTGGAATGATAACCGTTTCCTAAAGGAGGCTGCCGTTATCATATCCCTAGAACATTCACTTATGTTCTAAAACTGCTTCCGAATTTTCTCCAGGATTGGATCAATATCAACTTATTGCACCTACTGCAAAAACAACATCTGGTGTGGTACTTGACATCTCATGATTGACTTAATTGCCTAAGCAAGTGATCTGCCAATCAAGCACATCCCTCTCCCCTTTAGTCTGTAAGACTCCTTTAGAGAGGGTGACTCCATCACCTGCAGGTACACTACCGTGCTAGGAGTCGTCCATTCTAAATATCTTTAGAATGCTGTCTAAGTACCCTGATTGGGACACTTCCCAAATCTAGATCTAAGACCATAGATCTAGTAACCGGCATGTTTGATATAATATCCAAGTCCCATGTGGAGAAACCACTGTGTGACAACCAAACTATAACCGACCGTTGTATAGGAATTTCACTTCCTACTCTGTGTGTGTCATCCAAATACCAGGACATCAAACCCTACTACCTTCTTAACAGATCCATCCCCTATTCTGATGAAGTCAAACCTATGACTGTCACATTAGAAATAGATGATCAATCTCCGCTATATCTGCTTTAGTCTATAAATAGACATAAGCCACTTGTCCACTATGCTTCCGCTGCTCCTACTGACCACGACAACCCTCTGGCAGAGTCATATACACGTACGCTTCTAAAGCCAGTTCAGAATGACGCTATACTCATCCTCCTGCCGGGTCTCATAGCCTGGAACAACAGTAGTGTCAAGTCTGGGTAAACAAGAACCTCCCTGTCACCGTCCTTGAGGCTACCAGAGTACCTCTCGGGTGCCTGAGGTTACCCACCTTATCTGCGGAGTGGCCAATAGAATGTCAAACCAGATTGAATCTTTAGGTTCTTATCAAATCTTCAGTAATCGTTTGCGGTTCTGGAATCACTTCCAGTTCTACCATACTCCCACTACTGTTTTCTGAAAAAATCCATTTTTATTAAAACTGTGGCTAGTCAAGAACAATATCACTATTGATCTTCCAGATGGTAGAAAGTCAACCCTCGTCATAGCTTGGGTCAACCCACAAACAGCTATTACAGAAATGTGCCTTGAGTTATCCTGAGTTTGGTTTTAAGCATAAGCCGGACAACTCCCCGTACCTTAACATCGTTAAGATATGAACTGTTCTATATCCAATATAGAACCAGAGGCACTGATTTAATTGAACCAGATTCAAATCATGCAGCTGTCTCCAGTGCATGTCAACTAAATGGAAGGAGGCCGATCAGCGTTACTCAACTTAGGAACGTTTCCAATTATGAGTAACCTGAAAGAGAAGCAAGTTCTTTTAATCATTACTATTAACTGAACACCAGACACAAGTATCTACATCTTCGATCACCTTGTAGAATCCCGATACTTCCAACGCCTGGTTCTCTACTTTATTCTTATACTTATAACTTCTCAAAACTCAGACCTTGTGTTTCCACGAAACACATGTCTAAGAACTAGAGAAGTCATAAGTAAACAGAATATAGTGCGAGGACCAATCCCTCTGTCCTCATGGACGCTGGACAACATACAATACTCTGTATAAGTCTCTTGAGTCTAATAACTCATTCCCTGTGTGTCGTAGGTTGAAAACTGTACTTATGGTTAAGAAGAATTACACCGTTGTTTAATGCTCCTTACCTAACCATCCACTGATATAAGTAAATGTCATAGACATAATTTCAAAAAGTTATATCTCACTCTATAAAAATAGACGTACAGATACATCAACTTGAAATTGGTGCATAGCAACGGATATTCAAAACCAAATATTTGCCGACCGGCAAACAGCCCAGGCGATTTCCTCAAATATCAGCAATTACAACAAATTCCGATATAATGAGGATGATCACCTAATTCCCATTAACTTACTCCCACTCATCATTTGTAAAACCATACAGATGTGAGAATGACACCTGGTAAATATATACCCTGGAGCAAGTGCTAATTAGGAAATCAGTTTTCCTTTAACAATACACAGTGAAATTGAAACATGTAAATGTTTCGTAGGGGTATCCGGGTATTCCTAGTAATTCCTCTTCCATTATCCAGATTCACAACTGTAACCGTATATTTCTATGCCATCTCTCCACATCCCTTCATATGTCTTTAGTCATTACCTTTTGTACACCCTCTTAGGCTAAATGGTTTTCTTCCTTCCCTACCGTTCGACACCAGCCTATGGTTTGGAAGAAGACTATCCAATAAGCATAATGGGTGTACTGTCCTAATCCTAGGAGCACTCGCAATGCAAGAGAAGGTGAAGATAAAAGACAACCGAATAAAATCTTATTCTTATTTCTCCTGAACCAGAATCCATTCCCGAACTGGAACAAGTTCCTTTCGAGTTCGTATATAACCATATGATGGAATATCCAAATAACTGTGGATCTTCGTAGTGATACAGAGTGTTCTGGAGAAATACAAAGGTGAAGTGGAAGTGGTAATGAAATACTTGGTTTGGTCGTGAATAGCAGTCGCAATTTACTTTGCCCTCCTTCTAATCCCTTTATTTGTCTTTACATAATACCTTTTGTACACCATCGTTAGCTAATTGGTTTTCTTCATTCCCCACCGGCCGGCACCTGCCTATGGTTTGGAAGAAGACTATCCAATTTGCGTAATAGGTGTACTATCCCCTAATCTAAGGGGCACTCGCAACTTGAGAGAAGGTAAAAGGAAAAGACAACTGAATAGTCCTATTCGTTTTCTCCAGAACCGGAAACCATCCTCGAATAAATTCCTTCGAGTTCGTATATAACCATACGATGGTTTTATCCAATGGAAGTGGACGTTCGTAGTAATACGGGGTGTCCTGGAGAAAAGGGTAAAAGTAGGAGTGGCAAAGAGGTTTGCAACTCAGACAATCCAAAAGCCGGTGTTTAAGAAGGTTCGGTTAATTTTGGTCACTGAGTCATAGTCTAGGGTCGGGTCATGGTCGCTGCCAAAGAGAGAGAGAAAAGAAACACTCAGCGTGCACTCTAACCTAGATCAGAATGGTTATCACTTTATCTAATCAGGAAACCTTCCACTGTAACGTCAAATTCTTCCCCAAACCTGAAAGAACAATTAGTCGGGATCACCCGAGGAGTAAACCAACTCAGCAGTGGGAATCGGGATCCAACTATCATCGCATGATAATGTGACAGAATCCGCTCACGTTATCACACTCCAGAAGGTATGCGCATATCTGGCTTCAGTTTTTTTAGAAACTCCCGATGTGATTTTTACCCCATGCTCTTATAACCTTGACTTTGGCCAACAAATCATAAGTCACATGTCAAGTTCTACCCGTCATTCTCCAGGTTAATTTGAACCCACCCGTACCGACCCTTGACTTTGGCCAACAAGGCAGTACGACTGTCCCAAACCAACGCATTATCTATGCTGCATATGAATACCCAATAGCTACCAAACACCGTGCCTTGACTTTGGCCAACAAACAAAGCTTGAATACTATTGACTATCCATATGAAACGACGGAGGGCTACGAATGGTTTTTGGCGAAAAACCTTTAACGTAATGAACTTGATATCGTTGAAGGAACCAGATAGCTTTATAAAAATATAGTGACGAAAACCTTTGCTAAAGAGGTCACTCCCGGTGAAGGGATCCCGACTCTTTCCCTGTAGAATGAGGTGCAGGATATTCCAACTGAATACCACGATGCAAAGCAAAAGTAAACGACTATAGTGAAGTTATTGCCCTGACACAAACTTCTGTCCAAGGGGTCACTCCCGGTGAAGGGATCTCGGCCCTTGCCTCGTCGACTGAGGTGCTGGATATTCATAACCGAATACCACTATGCAAAACAAAAGAGAACGCCCTTGCAACAACAGCTTTTTGAAAATTGTTCCAACAACATCAGAATAGGTTTGTTTAGCTTGCATTGATCCGAATCAACGCAGTCCCATCAATTGATCACACAACAAAGAACGAAAATAATGATGTACGTATATGCCATCCGTATTCGCCACTGGGTCCCGTCATTACCCGTTAGGTTACTTAACTAACGACAGAGCTGGGACTGGACTAGCACGGATGCAAAACATATACAACATCTACCAGTATATATATCAATATATAATATTCGCTCAAGGCGTGATAAAATGCAACATCACAGAAATGTAATAAGCATCACAGAACAATACAGATATCTGGGATCCCCGGGTTTCATAGAGCCACTACTGAAACCCGACGTTCCCCTGGTCTTGTGAATAGCCTGTGCAATGAAAATCCTAGACCCCTACGGGCGCGGCAAGTCACCCGCCAAAACCTGAAGCGAGGCAGCCCCCTTCAGCAACGTGAATGAACCACCCAGCACTTCATGAAATCCGGTAACTTGGGCACCCTTCCCTGGGTCAACCTGTACCCCCTACGAGTGCGGCGAATAGCCCACCAATTCTAGAGTGAAGCCCCCTCCGTCTCAACGCCATGAGATGCGGGCCCGTTGCCCTCTAGAACCCGGCTACCCGTGCACCCCTCCGTGGGGTAATCCTAGTACAGAAAGTAAAATATACAACGGGTACATCGACCTCAGCCCGGTCGTGCCCCAAAAGAATAATGTACAAACAGGCAGTGACGGCAGTCCACATGTCAGACGCTCACCCCACAATATCAAATGTACATGATAAAGCAAACTGTACTACCATTGCATCCTGGCTATCCCTCACGACCAATCCGCAACATCACAGCACAACACAGAAAATCAACGTGAATGTCACGTTCGCAAATCCGTCTAAAAGGGCTATAGCAGTTGGACTGGATTTACCGATCAAGTGACATTCACGGTCACAGATATAATGTAAATACTGTGAACTAACATGTTTAAAATTTTCGATCGATCAAATTTACTGAAGTGGGCCCCAAGCACTACTGTAGCACTCAAAGAAAATCTGGGCCCAAAAAGAATATTCCAAAAACCCTATTTCCATGTTCAAGACACACTGCAGAAATTTGGTGCAGCACGGCTACTGTTCGGCGGCGGAACCGCAGCCAAAAGGGGGTTATTGCCGCGGTTCCGCTGCGCTACAGTGCCTTCAAGCCACCAATTTTTTGCAGTATTCTTTAAAAACCCTGCTCGTATTTTTACAATGTACCAAATAATTTTTTAAGCACTGCAAAAATTCGACAGAAACTGTAATCTAGAAATCGGGTTTTCGGAAAATCCGTTCGATCGAACTTGTAAACACGTTAGAGCAAGCTAGACTAGGTTAATGGCGTGGCTCTGATACCAGTGTAAGTGCACGGCAGTGCCCCGGCCGTCAATCCGAGGCCAAAATGCGGAAACGATAATTTTACGGAACTTGTAAACCGGTACTACCGCGCACTATAAAACCCGGATCGGGCCATTAACCTAATGCTAGCAAACTAGAGAAAGGGTAGAATGCTATACCGAGCGATCCGTGTCCTTCGGTCTTCGGCCTCCACTCCGATCTCCTCGCGGAATCTCCGGTCTTCATCTCCTTGTCGGAACGGGCACCACATCGCCGGGTTCTTTTACGGGCTCCCACCTCTGGACCGAGGCAACTCGGGCACGAAGTTGGCGAGTCGACGTGTCCAAGAATGCTGTAGGCAAAGTGTAGTAAGGCTTGTCTCAAGCGGGTATGAAGTTGCCTTAATGGATGGAGGTGAAGAATGAACTATGGAGAGAGGTGAGGAAATTTGCAATGAGCCAAATGATATGAATAATTTCCTCACACCAAAAATGAAAATCGCTCTCCTCTCAAAAGTGGCTGGCCTCTCTCATGGTGGAGGGAAAAAGGAATCATGATGCAAGAGAGAAAATGAGAGTGATATCAAAGAAAAAGATCATATCAATTTCAAATCCCATCCTTTCATAATCAAATCAACTCCTTTCTCATTAATATAAACCATCATGAGAAAAATGGAATCAAATGTGCTAGAATACTTATGAAGCCCCCATTTACAAATAAACCCCTCCACAATTGCTAATTTGCACATTTGCAAATTAGCCCCTCCATCAGAAAAATCCGGCCGTGAAGGAACAAAGGAAAACTGGCCGAAACGGAATACAAACCGGCAACTTCAAAAAACTGATCCCGTAATAAATTACAGGAAAACCCCGCGACTGTATATACATACCCGCATTTGTATTCCGACCGAATACAAATGCAATGAGACAAAATCTACACTGTACAATACTAGGATCCGGCTTAAACCAAAGCCCGCTAGTATTATCCGTCCGATCATGATCCATGCAATACCGCACGCATAAGATCGAATCTTGCCATATCTCCATACGGCCTCTACAGCGTTTCGCCCGAAACTTGAGAAACGGTCTGTGGGGGACTCTAAAGACTCGTCAATAGTTTGGCTGTGGATTTAACCACTAGCACGTCAGAGGTATTAGCCATACGTAATGGGCAACCAGGTATTGACCAAAAGGGACGTCAATGAGCGAACTCATCCTGACACCCTACAGAGCCTGTCAGTGACAATATTCGTACAGTCCGGGCCGTTCGTCTATGAGCATCGCATGGCGGGCCTAGGGGGTTGGTAAAAGTCAGACCCCCAAAAGCGGTACAAGTCGTGTCGGAGTGTAGCCCAGAACACCCTGAGATACTACTGGAATACCTACCAGTAAATCTCCTGCCTTGGCCAAGGATTTCGTGTAATGGCTCTCCTTGACACAGCGCGACCTCACCCCCAATACCGGGAGAGACGAACCCCTGCAGATCCGCTCACTGCCTCCATGTGGCTCGGGACTGTACCCAACTAAAACCTGTTTGCACGTCTCCTTTGAGAGTGGTAGGGTAGTAATCAAAGTACAGTGGGAACTCACACGAGACAAATGACGATCTCAGGTCGATGAACTAACCTGTACACATGTCACCAGGGAACTGCTATCTGACGTCAGGTATAAGACCAACTAGCAAGTTCCCGGCGAGTCATGTCCGGTGTACTCATAACCCAATGAGCACCTGTATACATCTTTGGTGAACCAACTGACACCAGTGGCTTGTGAGACCAGCCACCGCCCCTCGTCGGGGTCTCGATTGTATACACTAGTCTACTCTGGAGTATCGATGCCCTGTCTCGAAACTCCCACGACTAGGGACCTTTTAAGGATGTGCTTATAGACCCCAGCTCCCACGTATATGATCGCCCTCATACTGCTGGCAGTCAAGCAAGAATCCTAGGGCCTCTATCAACGTGCAATAGTGACTTATAAGGTCACCTAAAACAGTACACGATGACAAAGATAAACCAGATAGCATACTATCATCTTGAGTAAGACTGTTCTACCGATATAGGTCCTCCCTCAATCATTGCAATCACATGCCTGTGATCCAATAATTGACTCTGAGGGCACTATCTCCAACAGTTTATCCTAATACTCTAGTTAAGATCTTGGTTAGGGTTTGTTTAGCACCTCAAAAATTTTAAAGTAGCATGATTGATACTTGCCAAAATCTTCACAAGGTGCTAAGCTAACCCTACAATACATGTGTTGTTACCCTAGTATTCTAGTTAAAGATCCTTGCTTTGTTTGCTTAGCACCTCTAATTTTTTAAAGTGGCATGTGTGATGCTTCCATACTCTATAGTAGGTGCTAGGGAACCCTAACACTGCATGCCCAACATTTCGAACAGCCTCTCAAATTGGACTTGAGGGATGGCCTTGGTGAATGGATCTGCTGTGTTGTCTTTTGTATCCACTCTCTGCACCTCGATCTCCTGGCGATCGACGATCTCCCTTACCAGGTGATATCGCCTCAAAATATGTCTGGATTTCTGATGGGACCATAGTTCCTTTGCCAAAGCCATGGCTCCGTTGTTATCGCAATACAAAAGTATTGGATTACCAATAGATGGAACCACATGAAGTTCAGAAACGAACTTCCTCATGCAGACTGCCTCTTTTGCGGCATCATTAGCAGCTATATACTCAGCTCCCATCGTTGAGTCAGCGATGATGTCTTGTTTGGAACTCTTCCAACACACATCCTCTCCATTGAGGATAAATACAAAACCCAAGATGGACTTTCTGTCATCCTTATCGCTCTAGAAACTGGAATCGGTAAAGGCCTCCATTTGGAGATCTCCGTTACCATAGACCAAGAACATTTCTTTAGTCTTTCGTAAATACTTAAGAATGTTCTTCACATATGTCTAGTGTTTCTCCCCTGGATTGGATTGATACCTGCTTACTACACTTAGTGCGTAAGCTACATCTGGGAGAGTATATAACATCGTATACATTATAGATCCTACCGCCGAAGCGTAGGGTATAATGCTCATACGAGCCCTCTCTTCATCAGTCTTTGGAGACATCTCTTTAGAGAGGGTGATTCCGTGACAAGCGGGTAAATTACCCCGCTTGGAATCTTCCATACTAAACCTCTTTACTACGGTGTCTATGTATCTTGATTGGGACAATCCCAATAATCTCTTAGACCTATCTCTATAGATCTTAATGCCTAGATTGCACGAGGCATCACCAAAGTCCTTCATGGAGAACCTTTGCGATAAGAATAGTTTGACTGATTGTAGCATAGGAACGCCATTTCCAATCAAGAAAATGTCATCCATGTACAATACGAGGAATGTGATTGTACTCCCTACAATCTTTTTATAAATGAAAGGTTCATCTACATTTTTGATAAAATCAAACTCTTTGATTGTATTATCAAAGCAGATGTTCCAACTCCGTGATGCCTGCTTTAATCCATAGATGTATTTAAGCAACCTGCATGCCTTTTCGCTGCTCCTACTGTCAATGAAACCTTCCGGCTGATCCATAAAAACGCATTCATCTTAATCGCCATTTAGAAATGCTATTTTAACGTCCATCTGCCATATTTCATAGTCGTAGTACACAACAATATCAAGTAGGATTCGAATGGATTTAAGAATTGCAACTAGAGAAAAGGTCTCATCATGGTCCAATCCTGGTCTTTGATGAAATCCTTTCGCTACAAGTCTAGCTTTATAGGTCTCTACCTGTCCATCCACACTAATCTTTTTCTTAAAGATCCATTTACACCCTATGGGTTTTACTCCAGAAGGTGCAACCTCCAAAGTCCATACATTGTTGGTGTGCATGGATTCCATTTCGGATCGCATGGCATCCATCCATTTCACTGAGTCACTACTTGTGATAGCTTGCTGAAAACTAGTAGGGTCAACATCATCAATGAAGCGATCTTCTCTGTCACCATCAATTAGAAAACCATAGTATCTATCTGGTGGACGAGAAGTTCTACTAGATCTACGGAGCGACTGAGGCTCGTTGGGTTCTATTGAAACTTCATATTCAACCAAATCGTCAGTAGTTGTTGGTGGCTCTGAAACATCTTCCAGTTCTACCGTATTGCCAATAGTATCATTTGTAAAAAATTCATTTTCTAAAAATGTGGCACATTGAGAAACAAACACTCTTTGTTCCTCCTTGTGGTAGAAAAGATATCCATATAAATGTTTGGGATATTCCATAAATTTAGACAAAACTGATCGTGTCTCGAGTTTGTCTGGATTCTATTTTTTAATAAAAGTAAGACAACCCCATATACTAACTCGTTTAAGAGATGGTCTCTTCCCATACCATATCTCATATGGAGTGGTAGGCACGGATTTGGTCAGAACCCTGTTTTATAGATATACTGCAGTCTCCAATGCATGCCCCCAAAAAGAAAGTGGCAACTCAGCATCACTCATCATTGAGCATACCATATCTAATAGGGTACGATTTCTCCGTTCTGAGACACCGTTGTGTTGTGGTGTGTACGAAGGAGTGAGCTGAAAGAGAATCCCATTCTCTTTTAGGAAATCTAGAAACTCTGTACTTAAGTACTCTCCTTCTCGATCTGATCGAAGTTTCTTGATACTTAATCCAGTTTGTTTTTCTACTTCAATTTTATACTCCTTCAATTTTTCGAAAACTTCAGACTTATGTTTCAACAAGAACACGTATCCAAATCTCGAGAAATCATCAGTAAAAGTTATGAAGTATGAATAACCGCTTCTTGCATGTGTAGACGTTGGTCCACATACATCACTATGTATGAGGCCTAAGAGTTTAGTAGCTCTCTCCCCGTGTCCAGTAAACAAAGTTTTGGTCATTTTAGCTTTGATGGAAGACTGACAAGTTGCATAAAATTTATATTCAAACGGATTTAAATATCTATCTTTATGTAGCTTGGTTAGCCTTCTTTCGTTAATATGACCAAGTCTACAATACCAAATGAAAGCTTCATTTATCTCTGAAATCTTCATTTTGTTTGTGTGTTATATGTTAAAAAACTGTGTGTTGATTCAGGACATAGATTCCGTTATTTAATGTACCATACCCAATCAACTATTGATTTAGATTAATGTTTATAACATCACTTTGTAACACAAAATGATATCCTTCATTGTCCAATAAAGATGCAGATATTATATTACATAACATAGATGGCACAAAACAACATGGGTTCAAAACCAATTTACACCCTGAAGGCAACCCCAGATGATACTCTTCTACGGATACAGCATGAACATTTGATCAATTTCCAACATGGAGAGTATGGTCACCTTTTTTCAAAACTTTGCTATTTCTCAATCTCTGGACACATTGCAAATATGAGATCCCGAACCGGTAATAATACCCAGGATGCGAGTTTATAGAAAATCCATTTTCAGTAACAAACACACCTGAAGCGGAAGCATCAACATGCTTCTTCTTCTTGAGATCGGCGAGGTACTCAAAACGGTTCCTTTTCCAATGTCCTGACTTGTGGTAGTAGAAGCATTCTCCTTTTCCTGATCCCACAGCCCCTGACTTGTCTTTCCCCTGTGCCCTTTAACTCCACCTCTCGGTTTGATGGGTTTCTTCTTCTTCTTTCCCTTAGTATTAGCTTTTGGGGCGGAAAAGGAAGATTGCCTAGCAACTAGAGTGGGAGTTTTCGCCACTTTCAGTGTGCTCTCTGCACTTCTCAACATATTGAGAAGTTCAGGAAGTGATTTCTCCAAATTGTGCATGTTGAAGTTCACTAAAACCTGAGCATAGGCAGGAGGAGAGACTGTAGAACTATATCAATATATTGTTCATTCTCCATCGTCCATCCCAGGTCCTCTAGTTCTTCAATAAGAACTATCATTTTTAGGATATGATCTCCTACAGATGTACCGGAAGCCATCCTCATTTGAAACAACTTTCTTGAGGCCTCGTAACGAAGAACACGAGATTGCTCCGCATACAACTCCTTTGTATGGAAAAAGATGGATTGCACATCCATCTTCTCATGCTTCTTTTGATATTCATTGCCCATCGAAGCTAACGTGAGGCATCTGACTATGGCGCAATCGATATCCCATGTCTTGCGGATCTCCTTATCCGCAACAGAGGAATCAGCGCCTGGGAGGAGAAGGGGTGGAGCAGTAAGGACGTATGCAACCTTATCATAATAAGGGCAATATTCACGTTCCTCAGGCAGTCTTTATAATTAGGTCCCGTGAGTTTATTTTTCTCTAGTAGAATCTTAAGTCCCTTCATTGGCATCTGCCATTAGGAGAGAGAAAAGAAACTCACGATAACTCTTGCATGATTAGACTAGTTATTTATCTTATCTAATCGATGTCTCCTACTACTTTTATCAAATTTTCCATCAAACCTTACAAAGAAAATTAGCTAGGATTAATTACATTCTACAAGTTCGCTAACCGGTCAGCCAGGCTAGTATCAGTACTCTGAGAGAGGTTTCCCATGCTTTCGCACGGACCTAATTAAAATAAACCTCATTTCCCTAGAGGCATAACCCCGTTGACACCTTTCTAGACACCTACCGGATTAGCTAATTGTAAAGTGTAAAATTCTCCTGGGAGTAACTATTACTCACAGTGGGATTGAGATCCAACTATCAAATAGAAGGTATGAAATCTCATTGCAAATTTCAACACTTGAAATTCCCGATATAGTTTTTACCCCTAGCGTCTTATGACCTTAACTATGGTCAATAAATCATAAATGCTAGTCAAGTTCTACCCGTCATTTCATAATTGATTTAGACCCATTCGTATGACCCTTAACTATGGTCAACAAAGTCGTACGAATGTCCTAATTGATCTCATCATATGCTTATAGGAAGACATCACTTAGCTACCGTACACTACGCCTTAACTATAATCAACAAACGTAGCACGAATACTAAGTACTCTACTTCCTAAAATGGCGGAGGACTACGAATGGTTTTGATGAAATTCATTAATGTAATGAACTTGATATCGTTGTAGAATCTAGTGATTTAAAAAGGAGTGTTTTAAGCTCTGCTTTTAAAAATCGAGTAGTTTTCAAAACAAACCGAGTGGGTTGTAGCATTTGCTAGTTTGGCTAAAGAGGTCACTCCCGGTGAAGGGACCTCGGCTATTTCCTCATTGAATGAGGTGCTGGATATTCATCAAGGAATACCACTATGAAAAGCAAGAACTAGAGCTACCTTTTTGAAAAATTTGATTGTATAACATCTTTAGGTTTCTTTTCTTAACATTAATCTTATTAAAGTTTTCCCATCATTTAATCTTATCATTGCAGAAAAAGAAACCAAAATAGAACGTACGCTTATGCCATCCGCATTCGCCACGGTGCCCCATCATACACCGTTAGGTTACTTAACTAACGGCAGAGTGGAGGCTGGACTAGCACGGGTGCAAAATATATGCAACGTGTATTATATATCACATATAGCCATTCGTCACACGCAATAATAAGCATTCCAGATCACAGATGAATACATTGGATATACTAGGAATTCCGCGTTTCGTTTAAGCCTAGAACGAAAGACGGATTCCACGGTTGTGATGAATAGCCAAACCCTACCCAAGACCCTTATGGGTGCGGCAAACTACTCGCCAAATTCCCGAAGTGAGGTAACCTCCCTCAATAAAATGAGTAGGCCACTCGGCACTCCAAGAACCCGGTAGTTTGTGCATCCCACCTTAGATCTATCCTAGGAGCAAAAAACAGTAAATGAAATAATACAACGGTGGCTACAAGCTCAACTCGTATGTGCCCCAAAAAATAATATTACATCACATTTACAAATTACATGAATGAAAGAAAAGAAAACACTCTTCTCACATCCCCCCGGCTATTCATCCACGATGATCCAATACTCCATATACACAAACCATCACATGATTCAATTATGTGCAACCCCCACTAATCGACGTATAGCAATTAGCGGATGTTTCTAAGCACATATACAAACTGAAACCGGATAAACGATGCTAAATTTTCGACTTGGAAACACTCCGAATTGCCCCTACAGAAAGATAACATCACATGCAATCTGGGCAAAATCAAACAGTACCTTAAAACCTAAACCAAGAGATAAGAAAACCACAAAAAAGAAGACCAAATACGGTATTGGGACCGGCCAGGTCGGGTAAAAAGAGTTTTTGGACGGCCAGAAAATGGTGTTTTGGTCTCGTTTTTTGCTGGTGTTCTAGCTACATCAAGAGTAGTCTTCCGCTCCTGTTTAAAAAAATTTTAGAAGACTTTTTAAAAATTCCAGGAACTTGGTTTTAAGTACAACTGTTTCGGAGTCGTTTCGGTTTCAAAACCTTATACATCGTCTATTATACTAGTTCTGGTTTAAGTATGTTCTGATACCATGTAAGTAGATGTTGCACACCACCGAATGGTTTGTGGGGAGGCTGAATAAGCAAACAACAATTTTGAAGCAAGCAACATCGACTTAAACACCCGGATCTTATCCTATACTGTAACTAGTAAAACAATCTAGGAGATTTAACTACAGTGAAAGATGTTATACCTCCTTGAACTGGTCCATCGGGTCTTCTTTCTGCTTCCTTGCTCCTCTTCTTGGCTCCTTGGGTGCTTGGATAGAACTCGATCTCCAGTCTACTCTATACCATAGATGATCCACCCAAATGCCTATGAATCAAGCTACAACCTCAACTATGAGGTTACTAAGAAGTCTAATTTGCTAAAAGAGACTACTTAGAGGATGTAGAGAATGATTAAAGTGTTATTTGATCTCAAAACCCCTAGAGATCACAACTCATGTGAGGGTTAAGGTTTCAGGTAGAGGGAAGAGAAAACTTGGAGAGAGAATGAGAACATGAAAATTGAGCTAAGTCTTGTGATGAATGAATGAATGGCTAAGGCTTCAATAATTCAAGCATGGATTATTTTTCTCAAAAACAATCAACCATGCTTCAATATTGAAGCTAAATGAATAAAAATATATATTTAGCCATGCTTTCATCCATGCCTCAAATATCTCCAAATCATTAACCATTTTGCATAAAAGGAAAATCCATTAATGAGGTGTCTCCTTCTAGAAGCATGTCTTGTACAACTACAAGAATGCCCCTCACCGTATATACAAACCCGTATTCTTATTCTGAAAAATACGAATACAATGAGATAACAATAATCCAATAATATAATACTAGCATCCGGCTTAAACCAAAGCCTACCAATATTATCCGTCCGAACATCATTTGTGTAGCCAATACACATATATGATCGAAACCCTGCCGTAAAACCATACGGCCTCTATATCGTTTCGCCTGAACCAGGGAAACCTTCTTTATGGGACTCTAAAGGCTTGAAAGTACACTGGCAGTGGGTTTAACCACAAGTCCGTCAGCGGCACTAGCTGTACGTAACGGCTACCCAAGTATATATCGAAAAGAAGGCCGAGAAGCGAACTCATCCGAACCCCAATGAGCCTATAAGTAACACTTGCTGTACAGTCCGATCTCTTCATCTGATATGTCGCATATCAAGTCTGGAGATAGAATCGTCAGACCCCAATAACTTGATAAGTCATGCCGATGTGTGGCCTATAACCTTTCTAGAAACTACTGATAACGCTTACCAGTAATTCTCATCAGCCCTGGTGAGGGACTTGCTGTTATAGCCAATCGAGCATAGTGCAATATCAACTCCCAATACCGGGAGAGACGAAACCCTTCCTATCGCTCACCGCCTCCATGTGACTCCGGACTGTACCCAAAATCCACCTGTTTGCACAACTCTGATGAGCCGTTGTAGGGAGGAAATCAAAGCACAGTGGAAACCACACAAGACACTATGACGATCTCGGGTCTACAGACTAACCTGTACAAGCGCCATCAGAGAACTGCTATCTGACGATAGGTATGGTACTATCTAAGAGTTCTCAGCGAGTCCTGTTCAGTGTACCCATTCTCTAATGAGCACCTGTGTACAATCATTGATATCAAACACCAATGGTTATGGGATCAACCATCGCCCCCATACAGGGTCAAGAAACGTACACACTAGTTTACTCTGGAATATCGATGCCCTGTCTCGATACTCACTCAACTAGGAACTGATAAAGGATGTACTTGCGGACTATACAAGCCCCACTAGTATGATCTGCATTATAGTCCTAGTAGTCAAGCAAAGATCCTAAAGGTTTTATCAATATGTATACAAGATATGAAATACTAAGTAAAATAAATCACATGTTAAGATAAAAACAAACCAAATAGCGTACTATCATATAGAGCAAGATTATCCTGTACATACATATCCCTAGCATCCTATACAATGAAGGCTTCTAGGGCATACATATCCAACAAAAACTAGTTATTAAAAATAAAAAGAAGAAAAACTTAGCACACTTTCGTAGGCAACATGATTGCACTTAGCACATGCAACAAGCCTTTAAACCTCTAGGTGTCCCTAGTAGGAGGAGTGTTGTCTCCTGAGGATTTTTATCGGATTACACCCACAAAATCCCATAATAAAAGAAAGAAGATGAAAATTACATAGAAAGATAAGGAACATATACAAGAAAGAACTTGAAAATAAGAGTTTTAAACTACACTAGCTTTTTAGTTGTCATGAGCCCTATCTTAATGGTCATGAAAAGATGTTAGAAATTCCATCATCCCTCAATAAAACATCGTTTTTAGTCTTCCTCCCTACCTTTCTTCCAAACATCGATCATATACCCCTACATGTGTGTAAAAGATATCCCTATACTTAGAGAATTCAATTCAAGCTATCATACTCTTGTCCATTATCTTTAGTACTTTTTAGTCGGTGAATATTTTAGATGGAATTTCTCACACATTCTTCATGCGACTGTTAATATTTCTTGAGATACCAGTCAACCGATTACCAAATGTACTCACTCTTTTAGGCGTAATTAGCAATATCCTAGTCTTGCAACACCTAAGGCTTAGCAGTGACTCCCAAACCAGTTGGTTTAAGGCACTAGGTGATAAGGCACCCTCGCTATATATTTTTTTTGCTGCCTTAAGTAATTACAAAACCAGTGTTCATTTTTCTTCACCGTTTATTTTTTTATATGGAATTTATATTTTTGTTTATATATTTTTTCCTTCATACTAAAGCTTTTAGACAAGCATTTCAAGGAATTTTCTACTATCCTAAGTTTCAAGATGTATGCAAGTGCGTATAGTAGGGTATCAACGTTCAAAAGTTTAGACTCAAGAATAGGGACAATTTTTCAGACTTATTTTTATTCTCATATTAGTAATTTCCTTCATCTTACTAACCCTTGGAACAACAGCTTATGACTACTTATTACTAGCTTTGTTTTAAAACATCTAATTTTCTTGCATTTCTTAAATCTCTTCCTATCTTTCATATGTATTTTTCACTTTCTAACTTTTATTATCAAAAAAACCTATTGCTTTTATAATGCAAAATGAAGCATGAATAAGCGCAAACCTCCCCCAAACCTATTTGCAGCAGTTTCCTCACTGATGTCATCTTTTAATCTCAAAACCTGTAGACTTGGGAGGAAAAGTTAGTAAAGGGGACAAGAATTAATGACAGTGAAATCCTCCCCCAATCTTTTTCTTGCTCACAATCGTGTAAAAATTTCTTTTTGTTCTAGTGCCAAAATATTTTTCTCCCCCCCAAACTTAAGTGAAACACTATTAAGTATTTAAAATTATAAGAGGGGGAAAATATTATTGGTCTATATAAAACTTTACAAAGACCAAAAGTCAATACCAACCATTCGAATATTTTATCAATGTAACACCATAGTTGGTAAAAGATCATGTCACCTATAGACGTGAAGAAGTGGAGAGGAGATAAGAGGTGTAATTAAATGAGTTTACGTCTCGGTTGGTAGAGGCAAAACAGTGATGGTGGATGAAAACAGGAATGTGAAAGATAAGAAATAAGAGCAATATTCGCATTCTCGTATGGGATAAGAAGAAGGAGTGGTGGTTCAACTTCTCTGGGTGGGGGTTGATTCATCACAACTCCCATGTCTTCTAGGAATGCGAGTTCTTCGGCAAAAATATCTTCAAAAATTCCATCGATATTCTGAATGATAATCTCATCGGAAAGAAAGGGCTGATACTCGGACTCCATAAAAGATTCATATTTAGCGTTAGATGTTGACCCGGACAGCTCGACTAACTCATTCAACAAGTCAAAGGATTCGGACTTGGGGGTGGACTTGTCGATAGAAGGGTCCTCACATATATAATAAATAGCAGGATCCAACAATAATGCACTAGTGCAGTCTAGATCAGTATCGTGAAGCTTCTCAAATTCGCAACTGTCGGAATCTAACTTTTCGACAGAATATACATCAATTATATGAGTATAAGTTTCAGAGGGTTCACTTCCTAACTTGTAAATGTTAAGCTCAATTGTCATCTTCCCAAAGGACTGGTTCATGAAACCGTTACGACAATTGATTATCACGTTGGAAGTTGCTAGAAAAGTTCGACCTAGAATCACCGGAATTTGGTTCCGCAGGTTTGCCACAGGCTGTGTATCTATAACTATAAAGTCCACAGGGAATATAAATTCCCCGACTTTGACTAACATGTCCTCTAACTCACCCTTAAGTTGGGTAATAGATCGATCGGTCATCTGGAGAGTGCAATGCGCAGATTTCAACTCTCCTATGCCTAATTGCTCATAAACAGAATACGGAAGCAAGTTAACACTAGCACCTAAATCGAGTAAAGCGCGATTGATGTTTTTACCCCCAATAGCAATAGATATTGTAGGACAACCGGGGTCCTTATGTTTCTTAGGCACATGTTGGGTAAAAGAAGTGCTCGTATTACTCGCTAGGAAAACTTTTTTAGGCAATTGAATTTTTCTTTTCCTAGTGCACAAGTCCTTTAGAATTTTTGCATAGGATGGAACTTGTTGGAAAGCTTCTAGGAGAGGAATATTTATGTTAACTTGATTAAAATTTTCCACAATCTTCTCTATTTGGGGACTTGGTTTGTTGGTCCTTAACCTGTTTTGAAAATGAGCTTTATCAATAAGGTTTGAGTTCAACATTTGAGGAGAAATTTCTGGGGATGGAATGGATCCCAAAACTGGATTTGGGATGGTCGTAGATGGTAATTCCTTCAAGGAAGTGGGCTGAGAGTTCGAGCCTAGTGGAAAACGGAGAATAGGCATGGAAGAAGATGTTGGATCAGACGAAATAGGAGTAGAAGTAGTAGCCAGGGTATCATCAATATCATCAACATGTTCACCGACTTGGTTAGTCAGCACTCTTCCCGATCTCAACATGGTTACGGCACTCACATTATGATTTTGTTGGTGAAGGATGAAATTTGCACTTTGTGAGTGGCTAGGATTTAGTAAAGATTGAGATGGAAGTTTCTCTTTCTCTCTCTCACTCATAGCGGCATTTAACTCTGCGATCTGTGCTTCTATCGATTTTATGTTTTTACCGTGGGAAGCAGTGTGTTGCACTAATATTTGGATAGAAGACGTTAAATTAGCCATCATTTGGGTGGATTGTTTAATAAACGTTTCTAAGTTTCTTTCGAGTGCAGAGATTTTTTCGGTACCGGCCGTTGGAAGATCAGTCTGTGATTGGAAAGAATTATTATAAGGACCAACGTTATTGGCCAGATTTTGAATAGATTGCGGTTGAAAAGGGTGCTGAATTTGGTATGGTAGCTGTTGTTACTATGGGGGAAGCCTTTGAAAGTTATTTTGGCTTGGGAGATGATTTTGAGTTTGAGTTTGGTTTTGGTTCTAAGCAAAAATTAGGATGATTCCTCCATCCCTGATTGTATGTGGAAGAATAAGGACCGTTTCTAAGTCATTGCTGAAAAGCATTATTGGTTTATTCTTGACATTGAGACGGAAGATTCAAAGAAAATTCTTCCGTTAAATGTGATGGGTCAGAACAGCAACCACACACGGTTTTGGGGAGCATAACTTGATTTAGGGAGGCTGACGAGAATTTGTTTTCTATAGCTTCGAGTTTCTTTTGTATCGTGGCCATTTCGGCTTTTACTGCGATGGAAACATCGAGTTGATGGATACCTACCCTAGATGAAGACGATGTGGTAGGTCTAGTGCTCTCCCACATTTCGGTGAGATCTTCCAGAAATTGCCAAGTTTCGCCATCATCTTTTGACATGAAATGACATTGAAAAATTGTTTCAAGCATTTTTTCATGGATGGGTTAATACCCTCATATATAATTCGGCAAAGTTGCCATCTATCGATTCTGTGATGAGGGCATTGGACAAGAAGAACTTTAAACCGTTCAAATCATTTCCAAAATGGTTCGTTGGGAGGTTGGGTAAATTGGTTAATATCGTTTCGAAGACGGGCAGTCTTATGATGAGGAAAGAATTTCTTAAGGAATGCTATAACGAATTCATCCCATTTAGCGATAGAATGTGCGGCAGTGTTATAAAACCATTTTTCAGCTAGATCGCATAAGGAAAAAGGGAGAAGACGTAATCGCAGTGCATCCCCTGAAAGTTGGGTTGTGCTCATCATTGCACATACGTTTTCGAATTTGGTTATAAAAACGTATGCGTCTTTGGATTCAAGCCCGTGAAATTTGGGCAACAAGTTGATGAAGTGGGGTTTAATTTCAAAATTATCCCCATTGGCTGGTGGAAAAGACAGACAAGTTAGAAGGGGCCCGCGTACGAGGTAGTATCTTTCTTGAAGAGAGATGCGTGGTGGATTCTGCATACCTACGGATGGTGGCATGGTGGTGTTGTTAAAATCTGATGGAGATCCGTCCATCTCGGGAGATATGGTGGGTGGAGGAGAAATAGAACATGAAGAAGTATCGATTTCGGAGTCGATAACAAAAACACGGACAAGACGGGCACTAGAATCCCGTGTCCAGCCGATCATCCACTAAGCGGGTTTAGCGCACATGGTAGCATGTGTGAGAATGATTTTAAGAAGGTTTGTTTTGAAAAAATGTCGGACGTGAGACTTGACTCACAAATCACAAAATACACAATCAATCCCTAGAGCTAAGGTCACCTAGGTCAAGTCACTAGACCATTCCTAGACTTCCAAAGGACAGGTCATAGGATCAATCCTCTACCACCTCCTTATCACTCTTGTGGCCAGGTATGTGCCGGGTAAGTGGAAGGTTTCCGCTATATGAATCACCGAAATAGCGAGCCTAATTAAGTAATTACTTTCCTTAGTCACGCTTTCCTAGAAACCACAATAGAAATGCGGATAAGCAATAAATTACCCATGACCCTCCTCTGTCCTAATTGAGCTTAACAGTCCTTAGAGACTTGGTCTAGATATTTTTTAATTAATGTAGGGTGATAGTATGCTCGTTTTGTGATTTGTGGGGACTAAGAAGGGTGATGAAATTCCCACCTAATCTGGAATCGGGTTTCTTTCCCCTTAAAGTCCTGTTTAGATATGCAAAAACAAACCGAAATCAAAACATGCAAAAAGATTTTTTTAGTGGTGCTGTTTGCAAAGAATCCTGCGGATAAAATTAGATTATTGGAGTTTTAAAGGAAAGAGAAAGATATTAGGAAAATACCAGAGAATTTTGGGGGCCCAATTCCACCAAGAAGCCGCTGTTCCGCCGCCAATATCACCAAATTATCGTGATTCCGCCGCCTCCTTGGAGGATCTTCTGTTAATTTTGCAAGTTGATTTCGCGCACCCCCGCGAGTTCGCGGGAAGGCGGAATTTTCGAAAAACGATTTTTGCGAGCTTCGCAACACCAACTAAACTCCAGGATATTTACGGAACCTTAACTAGATAAACTATCTAAGAGGTTTAACTGCTATGAAGAGTTTTTATACCTCCGTGAACAAGTCCTTCGGGTCTTCTTTTCCTTTTTTCCTTGGCTCCTAGAAGAATGGATGAAGGTTGCAACGTCGGCCTCCTCGTGTCGAAGATGATCCATCCGAGAGTATGTGCTTCAAGCTCCTACCTCTAAACTGAGGTAACTAGGGTACTTAGTTCGCTAATCTAAGTATCCTAGGTGATGTAGAGTATCTAGTGGAATGTTTTATCTCTTGAGATCCTTTGTTTCACAACACATATGAGGGTAAGGATCTCTTTAAGGAAGAAGGAGGAAACTTTGGAGAGAGAATGCCAAGAAGCAAATGAGCTATTATTTTGTGAGTGTGGAGAATGGCTCAAGACTTCACTCATTGAAGCATGGATTATTTTCTCATAGAAAATAGCCACCATGCTTCAATAGTGATTACAAACCACTAAAAAACTCAATGAGCTATGCTTCACACCCATGCCACAAATATCTTCAATTACACTCCAAAACACCCTGAGAAACTACTGGAGTACCTACCAGTAAATCTCGCTTGCCCTGGCCTGGGACTTTGTGTAATGGCTTTCTGAGCACAGCGCAATATTAACCCCCAATACCAGGAGAGACGAATCCTATCTAACCGCTACTGCCTCTAAGTGTTTCGGGACTTCACCCAACTACTATTTGTTTGCACGACTCTTTTGATCCGTGGTAGGGTAATAATCTAAGAACAGTGGGAACACTCTCGAAACGAAGTAGAGATATCAAGTCAACGGACTAAGCTGTACTCATATCACCTGGGAACTGCTACCTGACAATAGGTATAATACTAACCAGCAGTTCCCAATGAGTCATGTCCAGTGTAACTCATAATCTAATGAACACCTGTATACTATCTCCAGTATGACGTACTAATGGCTGTGAGACAGACCATCTCCTCTGCTGGGATGAGAAGCGTATACACTAGTCTACTCTGGAGTATCGATGCCCCGTCTCGATAATCCTACGACTAGGGACCTGTATAAGGATGTTCTTATAGACTACCCAGCTCCTACTAGTGTGACTGTCATCACAACACTGGTAGTCAAGCAAAAATCTTAAGGGCTCTACCAATATGTATAAGCGATATGCTAAAAGAAACACATGCACATATTGAGATAGAATCAAACCAAGTAGCATACTACCATTTCGAACAAGACTGTTATTACAACTGTGAATATCCTAAGCTTCCAATATGTAATATACAATCCAGTATGATACAATAATGGCCTCTAGGGCATATCTCACTAACAAATTTTTCTTCAGGGCCCTCCTATACTCCTCTGGTCCAAGTTGAAATCTCTGAATCTCTGTTTCCTTGCTCCAGTTACTCCAGATTCCCTTACAAAACTCGCATAATAATCGTTAGGCACACAAGATGCAGTTTTGGTTCTGGTTTAATTTTATATTGCTGGATTTTATAAGAAATCAACCCGAATAACAAGAAAAAATTACGACCGTTTCCCCGGCAACGACACCATTTGATTGGTCATTTGCGAAAAAGTGTTTTATAAATAACCGCAATCAAGACGGTGTCGCTAGTAGCTAGCCACGATGAGTACGGGTCGTCCGCAGGGAAACGTGAACTCTTTTCTTGCTTTAGACGAGTTGATGAAAGATGGTTCATTGTTTGTCGTTCTATTCTAATACGGATGTAAAATTTATAATAAAAATGCTTGTAGGGTTCATAAGACTTAGTAATAATGGATGAATAATTAAAAATGACTCCTTTTATTTTTTAATAGTTTAAAACTAGAGCAATAGTGATGAATGTAGATTAGGGTTCTTGGAGGAAAATAGGGTTTCTCCACTACTAACTCTTATCCTTTTGTTGATCTCTATTCATGTCTAGCCTTTAACAAAACAAGTATTTAACCAATCTCAAATCACGGTCGAGACTATAAATGAATTGATAGCGTGCCCGATAAAGAGGTGAACATTTATTTTGCTAAAGTTTATAAACTTTAAAATGTATAAAAGAAGTTAAAAGGTTTTCTCATCCATTATCCTACCCTATCCTACAAACCCTAGCAAGCTAGGAATTATTCGCTCATGGTTAACTTAGAAGAAAGTATGAAGGTGAATGAAAGCATAATGACGATGCGGAAAAGTAAGTACAGAAATTAAATGTGGAAAATAAATACAAAGAGAATTAAAACTAAAAACTACCTTTATTAATCAACTATTGTATTTACAATTCTCCTTAGAAAGTCGATTACAAGAACCCTAGTTTGCTCTAGATCTCTCTCTTTATAGAGGTAGATGAATAGATGATGATCACTCGGATATGTGGTTCTCTTGATCTCTTCGATGATGATTTTGAATGTGCAGCTGTCAGTCATATATATAGTCCCTGAAACCAGAAACCATCGATGTCATCTGTGAATATATGCTATTATGATCCAAGCCACAAAATCTCACATCCTACGGCTCTAATTGCGCCGCGGTTCCGCCGCATATCACCCTATTTAGCCAGGGTTCAGCCGCAACTTGGTGGAATCATGATTTGATATTTTTTTATGGTCTCTTGTGTTGACATATGGAGATCCTTTTGATGTCTAGATTCTAAAAATAATACTTTGAGTCTCTGTCGTTGCTAGATCTCTCGATTTGCTTCTATATTTTGGCAGATTCGGTTCCGATATCCCGATTTGACTTGGATCTCTTGTTTGGATTCCAGACCTGAGCTAATATCTGCACAATATCTTAAATCAAAGTGTTTAGTAGCATTTTATATTTTTGAGATATTAGTCCAATCATTTAAATAATATAATATCTTTAAGAATATTGATTAGAATTATTTGATATGATATGCATATTTTAATTATTTATATTTCATTTAAATATTATATGCATATATTTTCTCTCATTATATTAATTATAATGTAGAAACATATGATAATAAACTTTTTAAAAATAAACCCTCATATGTTCTATATTTACAATAAACAAATTTTAGTACTTAACAATTGAAGGGAAAATATTCATTCAAATATGCAATATTTTAGACTAATCAACTGCTGGGCTTGGAGAGCCAGAAACCAGGATTCGAAGCACGTTATGGCTTCGGCTTCAGGTGGGTTTATGATTGAAAACTGTCTGTCAATTAACTCTATTTCCTGGGTACTGGTTACCGGATCAGGATCTCATATCTGTAATTCATTGCAGACTCTGAGAAACCGTAGAGTTATCAAGGCAGGTGATATGACCCTCAGGGTTGCCAACGGAGCGAGCATGGATGTTGTGTCCTTAGGGGAATATCATCTAGGATTGACAAGTAGACACATTTTTGTTTTACGTAAATGTTTTTGTGTACCTAGTTTGACATGTAATATCATCTCTATATCTTTACTATCTAAAGAAGGTTATGATTTTACATTTGTAAGCGATGTCGTAAACATCCACCTTAATCATGGTTTGATTGGGTCAGGTACACTAGACAATGGTATATACGTATTAAACCAACATCAAGTTTTCAATGTCCAGAACACACTTAAAAGAACGTCTCCATAATTAAATCAATCTTTCTTATGGTATTGTAGACTGGGTCACATCTATGAAATACAGTTGACGAAATTACATAAAGAGTGATATTTGGATCCATTTGAATATCTGTCTTATGCACCTTTTCAATCATGTCTCAAAGGAAAGATGACAAAAACTCTGTTCACTAGACACGGGGTAAGAGCCAGCGAGCTCTTGGAACTCATACACAGCGACGTGTATGGTCCAATGTCTACACATGCAAGAAGTAGTTATTCCTACTTCATTACTTTTACGGATGATTTCTCAAGGTATGGACATGTATTCTGGATGAAATATAAATCCGAGGCCTTTGAGAAATTCCAGGAATACAAGAATGAAGTGGAAGAACAAACAGGCAAAATTATCAAGACACTTAGAGCTGATCGAGGTGGTGAATACTTAAATGCCGAGTTCCTGAATTACTTAAAAGAGAATGGAATTCTCTCTCAACTTACTCCTCCATACACACCTCAACACAACGGTGTATCGTAAAGGCGGAACCGCACCTTATTGGATATGGTACGTTCCATGATGAGTAACGCTGAGTTACGCGATCCTTCTGGGGTTATGCACTAGCATCGGCTGCATATCTTTTGAACACGGTTCCTACTAAGTCTATGCCTACCACACCATATAAAATGTGGAGTGGGAAGAAACCATATCTTAAGTATCTTAAGATATGTGGATGTCCAGCTTTTGTCAAAAACCAGCATGCGGACAAGCTCGAGGCACGATCAGTACTGTGTAAGTTTGTAGAATACCCAAGGAACTCCAGGGGGTATCGTTTCTATTACGCGGAGGAACAAAAGGTCTTTGTTTCTCGGCATGCCCAATTTTTGGAAACTCAATTTCTTGAAAAAAAAATAAGTGTGAGCGTAATAGAACTGGAAGAAATTCCATAACCACAAGCTATTACTAAAAGCATGGTGGAACCAGAAGTTTCAAAGGAACTGGACATCCCTGGGCCACTCCGGAGATCTATTAGGCAGTCTCATCCTCCTGAGAGATACTATGGTTTTCTCATAGATAGGGATAGAGAGGATTGCATCATCGACAATGATGAGCCAACTAGTTTCCAGCAAGCCATTAGAAGCAGAGATTCAGTAAAATGGCTGGATGCAATGCGGACCGAAATGGAATCCATGCACACCAACAAAGTATGGACTTTGGACATTGCACCACAAGGGGTAAAACCCGTAGGCTGCATATGGATCTTCAGAAAGAAAATTGGTGCAGATGGATAGGTTGAAACCTATAAGGCTAGACTTGTTGCAAAAGGTTTTCGTCAAAGACCTGCTTTGGACTATGATGAAACCTTTTTTCCAGTGGCTATACTTAAATCCATTCGGATCCAACTTGCCATTGCTGTCTTCTATGATTATGAAATTTGGCAGATGGACTTAAAGACCGCTTTTCTGAATGGAAATTTGGAAGAGCGTGTTTATATGGATCAGCCAGAGTGTTTCATTGAGAGTGGGAGCAGCGAAAAGGTTTGCAAGTTGCTTAAGTCCATTTATGGATTAAAGCAGGCATTGTGGAGTTGGAACATCTGTTTTGATGAGACGGTCAAAGAATTCAACTTTATCAAAAATTCAGATGAACCATGCATTTATAGTAAGATTGTAGCGAGAACTGTGGTATTCCTCTTCTTGTACGTGGATGACATTCTCCTGATAGGAAATGACATTCCTATGCTATAATCAGTCAAAGAATTCTTGTCATAAAGGTTCTCCATGAAAGAGCTGGGTGATGCCTCCTATATTCTGAGGATCCAGATCTATCGTGACAGATCTAAGAGGATGTTGGGACTTTCACAGTCCAGGTATATCGAAACCATACTGAAAAGATTTAGTGTGGAAGGTTCCAAGCGTGATAATCTACCGGCTTGTCACGAGATCACCCTCTCCAAAGAGATGTCTCCCAAGACTGATTTGGAAAGAGATCGCATGAGTATTATACTCTACGCTTCTGCGGTATGCTCTATAATATATGCGATGTTGTGCACTAGACCAGATGTTGCTTATGCACTAAGCATGTAAGCAGGTATCAGTCAAACCCTGGGGAGAAGTACTGGATAACAGTTAAGAACATTCTCAAGTACTTGAGAATGACTAAGGAGATGTTCTTGGTGTACAGCGGTAAAAACCTCCAGATCGAGCCC